>OX336896.1:14299145-16699145 GCA_946959425.1 Argyrosomus regius | reverse complement strand
AGTCCTTTGGCTAATGCTGCTGCTGCTTTGCTTGAAATCCATTAATATTTTGAGGAGCACTGCAACTGCTACATGTCTGTTCAAACAGCTGTTGGTCATTGCTACTTTACAGAGGCTTTTGCTCCTCATTCAAACTAGTAAACACGAATAAACTGAGCTCAAAGAAAGAAAAATGCTCAACTAAAAGCAAGGTAATGTGGACATGTGAGCTAAGGTTGGAGGGCAGACAAATCAAGCAAAACAATCGTCTAAAGCTCATAACTTTATTCTGGGTTTTGGGCTAATCTTAGCTTGCAGCTATGTAAACAATCATCAAAACAACAGCGCCCCTGGAAGCTAATGCTAAGCAGCTAGCGTTATCTGTTAGCTTAGCCTGTTAACTGTGTGGTCTCGAGGCACAATATTTAAAATAATATTTCAAATATAACGTTACTGTGGCTGTAATAAATACAATATCGTGTGACACCGGCTTACCAGTGTCCTGTCGAAACTGCTTCAAGCTCGGTATGTCAATGAGATAAGGCGACAGGCTAGGGTCTGATTGTCCGAGGCAGATGCTCGTTGAGCCGGGTCCTCCTCCTCTCTGGCCCCGCGGTGCCAGACACCGCTCGATGTAGGCGCTCACTTGGCCGCTGTAAGGCCGCCAATACCCTAAGTCATCCTGCCATTCCCACACCGCTATCATGGGCTGAGATTGTCCAACGGATCCAGAAGGTGTAGCTGACACGGACGGCCCGTTTCTAGAGCCGTTTACCCGAGCACAGGAGCCAGACACAATCGCCATATTCAACCAGCTTCAGCTAACAACAACTCGTTCTGGTTAGCTGGTCAAATGATTGTAGCTACGACGAAGGAAAAGGGGAGTCTGCTAGCTGGGCTAGCTTGGCTCGTTAAAAAATTCCATTGTAAATTTGTTAACACACCTTCGAGGAAGCTACAGAGTAAATATGAAATGGTACACAGCCTGGACAAACACTTAGGTGCATGTTGACAAAGCTGATGCTTTCTTAGCAGTACATGGATAGCGTTAGCTTTGTGACAGCGTTGCCAGGGTTCCTTCCTCCTCTGCGGCTGCCTTCAGGGACCGCCGGGAATATCGCAATTCAAGGCACGTTTGTGGGAACCAACCGTAGATGGGAACATTTTAAGCCTGCCAAACGGTATAAATGCCACCAGATAAACAAACGGCACTACTATGGGTTCAGTGTTAGTTAGCGATCTAGGATTTAATTGTGTGTTTACACAGTATGTTTATTTCTTTAACTAGTTTAATGTTTTCTTTCACATATTTAACAGTTAAAAACTCAGACCTGAGCAAAACACAGAAAATATCTTTAACAAACCAACCAACAAATCAGAATTTACTATTATTCCCTAAACTTTTCCTCGCAAGTCCATCCTGTCCTCTAAATTAGTAGCTTACAAGATGCACCTGAAGGTTGCATTCTTCTTCTTTTACAACAGACGTCTTCATTGTCCGTCCTCCACTTCTTGCTCTGCTTCTTTATTTGAAGGAGTTTAGAGCCCTCTCAATAGTATTGCTGCCCTCAACTGGAGATGAATGGTATGACACAAACAACAGTCCATCAAAAATATAAATATATCAGTTGAGAATGTCTGGCTCGTTGCCTAAATAATCATAAAAGCAGTCAAAAGTTTGGACACGTGATTCAATGTTTTTTCTTTATTTTTTGTCATTTTCTACAGTGTAGATTAACACTGAAGGCATGGAAACTATAAAATAGCACATATAGAATTATGTGGGAATATGTTTTATATTTTTGATTCTTCAAGGTAGCCATCTTTTGCTTTGATGACAGCTTTGCACACTTTTGGTATTCTCTCATTCAGATTCATGAGGTTGTCACCTGGAATGGTTTTCCAACAGTCTTGAAGGAATTGACTTGTTGGCTGCTTTTTTAACACTCTGCGGTCCAACTCATCCCACTTGGATGATTGTAGATGCCAGGTCATCTGATGCAGCACTCCATCACTCTCCATCGTGTTTTGCGTCATTGTCCTGTTAAAAAACAAATGATGGCTACACTAAGCTTAAACCAGATGGGATAGCATGTCGCTACAGAATACTATGGGAGCCATGCTGACCTTGAATTTTGATTAAAACGCCAACAGTGTCACCAGCAAAACACCTCTACACTATTTCATCTCCTTCTCTATGCTTCATGATGGGAACCACACATGCAGACACCATTCGTTCACCTTCTCTGCGTAGTAACTAAAACTGATTAAATGTAATTGGGATTACATAATCAGATAAAAAAATTAAGTAACTATAATCAGACCTGAATGCATTTGAAAAAAATGTGTAATTGTAGTCAAGGCTTACTTGGTTACATTCTTTGTCATTAAAATAAATGAATACACACAGTACACTTGTAGTTTGTGCCAGCACTGTTATTGTAAGGGTAATATTTGATTTGTTGATTTGTACCGTAAATGCTGAATATGCTAAATTCATTTTACTTGCATTGAAAATTTTCATGGCTGCGTCCATTCTTTTAGTGTAAGTTGCAATATTTTCAATGTTTGACATAAAGTAATCAAAAAACATTCTGAAAAATTGCTATTAATTTATATTCAGTAACTACATACCATACTATAGCGTAAGAAGCTTGAGGATGGAAATTACAGTCTTTGTAGTCTTCCTGACCAACTAAGCTCCCTTAAGATGCAGTATGTTTTAATCAGTTATTACAGTCAGTATAGTATTTTCACCCAAACTCTGTGACCTAAATATATATAAAGCAGGCTCAGCTAAATTGCATATTCTATCCACTGCACCCAGCACAACATGGATTATATAGAATACTAAAGATTACAATAAAGTGCATTCTGATCTTTATACCACGGCCTGGGAGAGTACTGGTTTGTGTGTATCTGGAGGGTGTTCATTAAATTCACATAAAACATAATGGAGCTTCACGGCTCTGACACGAGTTTGAACGTTGTTTAAATGAGAGCTCACGTGGGATTTGAGTATATTCCATTTAACGGATAAACTGACACATAATCAATGGCCAAGTCAATGCCAAGTTGTCTTAAACTGACAAATGTAATAATAAAAGCCCATGAAAAAATAGTAGCTGATGTTGGAACATAGCACTAACGTTATTTTGTTCTGCTTTTGCAATATGTTGTTTTTAAGAAGGGCACAATATTCTTCACATAATAAACAAAACAGGAGAAAAACAGCATGCAACAACCTTTCTGAACATTTGTTAATAACAATAATGAATACCTATCACTAACTGACACCTAATAGATTGAACGTTTAATATCATTCACATATGAGCCGACAATGCAGCTGAGAAAACCAATGATAAAATAAGATTTAAAAAATCATGCCGTTCCTTTTAAAGGCTTTGTATTTAAGTTACCTTCACATAAAATGTAAATAAAGTAATCTGAGTAGTTGAATCACTATGCAAATAGTGCAAGCACTTAATTACATGTAGTTCACTAGTCCCCAACACTCAGTGATATGAACAAATAAGAACCTCAAATCTCCATATATATCATTTATATAGTTAGTATCGTCACTTGATTTAATTCAAGCTGATGAGTTGCAGATACCAATAGCGCAGTGACCTTTGAATCATGATGAATCACGCTCATAAACACATGGAGAAATGTGGGAACAGAATCTTTAAGGAGAAGAAGGTCAGATGATGCAGAATGTCCACAATAATTGAAATGTAGAAGAAAAACAGATACAAGTATTCACATCTCCTCATCTGAATGGAGGTGGACATGGACTTCACAGTTTGATCTTTGTTTGAATCACCCTTCTCCTGAAAGCACGCCTCCTCCATCGCTGTCATCACTGGCGTGATTTTAGCAGTGAACACTGTGATGGAAGTAGGAATGTGGGGAATGTGGATCTCCTCCCATTCTTACACCTGTGCACACCTGGCAGCTAAAGTGTCAAGTCAGGAAAGTCCAAAAAATGTGGTGGTACAGATGTCCCCTCTGTCTGATAGAAAGGAACTACACGGAACTGCATTACACAGTTACAAGATGAAGTTATGCCTTTTTTCTTGCTGTCTCACTCTGCCACATATGCACACTTTCTGTTTATATCTCTCTGTCTTTGGGCAGTTGGTTTAATGACTCAGTCAGAAGGTGGGTTGTGAACAAGGCTTGAATGATTTGTTGACTCACCCTCATCCAACAAATTTACTTTTACAAATGTAGTTTTTATTATTACTCCCCATGAAGTCAACATTGATACTTGAATGTTTTTTTTTTAAATCACATACAGTATGGCTAGCACTGACAAAAAAAGTCTTTCTTAATTCTCGGGTATTCTTCATGGTATTTACAAGTTTGTCATTTCCTGGTAAATGGTAAATGGACTGTACTTATATAGCGCCTTTCGAGTCTTCCGACCACTCAAAGCTTTTACATGACATATCTCTTTCACCCATTCACACACATTCATACACTGATGGCATTGGCTGCCATGCAAGGTGCCAATTGCTCATCAGTTTGAGGAGCTAACCATTCATACACATTCACACACCGATGGCGCAGCCTTCGGGAGCAATTTGGGACAAGACATGCAGACTGGAGGGGATCAAACCGGGGATTGAACCGCCAATCATCTGATTAGTGGACGACCCGCTCTACCTCCAAGCCACAGGTGTCTGGTAATTGATAAAAAGTTGTTGACTCAACCTGCACTTGGGGGCGTATACTAATTTTGCATCCAATGACACATTCTCACTTATGATGAAGCTGGAGTGGAGTAATTCCTGTTTTATACATCCTTTTATAGTCCGAGAGTGTCTGTGGGCTGCGACTATGTCTGGACCTCACTGATTACTGTACAAAAGCACCACTTTATTACTATATTCAGTGATTTTGGTGAAACTGGATCATATTCTATATAGAATATATTTGCTGGATCTCCAACTTATGTTCTCCTGCTGCTTAGTTTCAACTCTGTGATTTACAGAGTTTCCTGATGGACATGGATGAACTACTAATCTAGATAACCGCTAATTAACTGCTGCTAACTGTATCTGCCATAGACAGTATAAATATGGACGTTGTATCCGTGATGTCACCCACAGGTTTCGTCCATGCTGTTAATCATGCATAACTTTAAGCCTTAATATAGTTTGAACGAGTGAGTTATATAGAAATTCAGACAGTTGTCACAAACAAGGAAATTCGCTATAGAGACCAAAACCATGTTTTGAAGTTGGTCATTTTAACATGTGGGCTTATGGAGATGTTCTGTAGCCAGCCTCAAGTGGCTGTTTAAGGGACTGTAGTTTTTTGCCACAGAGGTTGCTGCTTGGTTAGCAGGTGATTGAACGGGGCCGCCATGCAGCTAACCAAAGGGACTCAACCCCGGGAAACCAGGAGCAAAACCAGGTCGGAAGTTATGTTTGACCCTGGGTTTATGTTTTTGGATTAATATTACTACTGCATTTATGTGTATGTTACATTTTACTGCTGTAGATGTTTAATGATGACCTCATTTTAACTACTTGATACCATTGGCTAATTTAATGTACAGCAATGCATGATAGTCTATAAGTTCGTCATATGTTTGTAGTATTGCTGCCATGTATCTACTATTGTGTTTCTTTTTTTAGTTATTGCATTTTTATTCTATTTTGTACTTAAGTTATGTCCATATCTGGGTGGACAGCAAAGAAAGAATTTCATTGCACAAAGAACTTGCTTCCTTTTGTTGCATATGACAATAAACATCTTGAATCTTGAATCTTTAATCTCTAAAAAGTCAAAAACAGTTTGTTGCCCTGGAGACAATCAAGAAAGCAAAGTAACTACAAATGTAGTGAGGAAAAAGGCTCTGAGATATAGTTTAGTAGAAGTATAAAGTTGCATAAAATGGAAATACTCAAGTAAAATACCTCAAATTTGTATTTTGTTACATTCCACCACTGGCTTCCTGTATATTATGTACTGTGTATTATGGCTGAGTGGACAGTGGTAATTTCAGTCAACGGTCTAGGAAGCAGACTCAAGTTTGTCCAACATTTCCTGGAGAAAACTGCAACTGCTGTCACAGAAAATTGAAATAATTTCTCTAATTTTCCACACCACAGTTCAAAGACCTGCATATATAGAGACTTTGTGGTCAGGGCCCCTGCACTTTGAACAGTGTCAATGACACGAACAAGCCCCACTGCATTCAAATTAAACGTATCATGAGCCAGGCTTGTAAGGCGAGGCGTTCCAGCTGAGGATGAAATAATGAAATATCTCCTCTCCTGGTCCCGGTGCAGCAGAAAGGGAGAGAGGGCCACGGCTGGCTGCAGAAGAGCAGAACAATCTCCATTAACCAGTGGCTCTTTGCCCACATTGGGGCTATCAGTATCAATGCAAAAAACTCTCCTTCACTCTTGTTAGTGTGAATGAGTCAGGGAGCTTATAGCATAACCTGTGGCTTCTCATGTACTAGGACATTTATTCTCCTGGCCCTTAGGGGAAAAAAACGTGTTGGGCAGTGAGCATTTTCCTTCAAGACCAACAAGTTGACCTTCAGCTGCTGAAGCATTGCCAAATCTTGCAGAGGCTAAAAAGGCCAGGATTTTGTTTTTGTACACTTTGCCATAAAATGCAAACCTCAGAATTTTCAACATGGGGGTAAATTGTAGTGTGAAAGATGTTCAGATCTGTTGTTGTGAAGCAATTGTCAGGATGCGCAAAACAAACGTCTCCTTCATCCAACACAAGGAGATCTGAGGCCCCCCTTAGGAAAATTCTGAGTGCCTCCACAGCATCTGACATGCCAACTTGCCAACGGCCGTTGTCAGCACCATCAATCAAGAAAAGATTGAATCCATCTCATCTCTTCAGCTGTTGCTGGATGTAGCATACACAGTTTCATTCCCGAACCTCTCCATAGCAGCCACACTGAGATCCTTGTTTGACAGCCTAACCTGTGCTGAGCTTTAATTCAATGGAGAATCTCAGCAGTGTTCATACCTGAAGCATCCATGCGTCTTGGTGCAGGGTTACTGTCTGCAATATACTGAAAGTTTAAATTAATAATCCACAGTCCAAAAAAAAACAAAAAAAAATCCAGCATCACCATTATAGCTTTAAAAGGCCTGAAAAGTGTTTGAAGGTTGCTCTTTCACAGCAGCTGTAGTCTACATGAATTCACAGCAGAACAAATCTGAAGAAACCTTTCAAACCACTCTTCACAATATGCTCAAACTCTAGTTCTGAGTGGCACTGACATGACATAAGCATCATGATTGCAGCTGCACGGCATGTGGCTTTTAACTAAAAGCCACATAAAAAAATATACAGAGCATTTTGCTGAAAGTCAATGGCAGCAGGTCAGGAGGGAAGAAAGCGTTCAGGAGCCTCTGATGTCTTATGCTGTAATATTTATTGAAGCTTGATCAAGGAGAATCAGAGACATTTTCACATACAATCAGGTATGCATATGAGTCGGTCTCTATTCTGCCCAACTCATGCTGGTGGTCAGACTTTAAACCCATACAGATGACGCCACAAATACTTTACGCCCAAAATAGTCAAAGGGGATGCATTTACCCATGTTAGTGTTCACCTTCAACACATTCTAGTCTGGACACACTGTTGTCTGTTCATGCTAATGGAACGTCAATCGTTAGCTGACTAGGAGGCCAACATTGAGTTTCTTCGACCCTGATCACCAGGCAACTCTGAGATAGGCTGGCACCTGCACTCCTCCCGCACTCCAAACAACGGCCTTACATGCCAAAGAGAGAGCGTCTTCTCTGATCTGGCTTAGTGCCGTCACCGTCTATGACCCCAAGGCCCATGCGCGGCCCTGTGTACCCAAAGGATAGAAAATTCCATAACAGAACCCTTAGTGAGTCAATGTCACAGACTTGTTTCCTTTTGGCAGTCTGAATCCATTTCAGTGAGAACATTTTCTGTGCTGTTTGTTTTGTTGTGGCTTTTTAAAGTATTTAGTTAGACACCTATGTCTATGTGTGTTCAACAGGAGGAGACCATACTCAGTCATGTCGACAAAAATCAGACATGTCAGTACTGTGTGCCAGTGAGCGTCTCTCATCTCAAAATGCTGGCTGGCGTAACGATTTCGAGGCTTCTGAGGACAACTCTGAGACACCAAAACAAATTCCTGAAAGGGAACAGTTGGCTTTGAAGAAAAGGTTCAGACATGAAGTCGCATCAACGAGGCACAAGCACGGAAAAGCTGACAGCTTAATGGGATTGTTAAGTTTAACTATGAGATGCAGAGTGTATTTTTGGCAAAGCAATGAAAGAGATGCTTTGCTAACAAACAATATGACACAACAATATGGCTAACAACCTTGTTTACAGCTCAGTCTGTCACAGTCGGATCCATCAGATGTCACTTTGTGTCAGAGATGACATGTTTGCATTGGCTTCATGTTCAATATGTAAAGAAGTTTAGTTCTGGTTGTGTAATCATTCACTGGCACCTTGATTCAGATTCAGATGAATACTTGTTTACATTACAAAAATACCTTTTGGAAGGAGATTATAGTATTTTGCTAGTGTCTCATGACAACCATGATTTTAATGTTGAAGTTTATAGAACAGGCTTTGAAAGATTTCATGAGAAATTTCATCCATTTCAGTGGAAAATATTGGACTTTTTTACTCATTTATTTAACTGCTTTAGTGAGGTCTGTTACTTAGGACTAATAATACTACAATATACCCAATAAGTAACCAAAAAACTGATGATTGCCAACCATTTTGTCTTGTTAGTGTTTCTGGTTGAAACCCCTTGTCATGTTTTAGTTGTCTTTCCACCCTAAACTTCTCACATGGCACAAGTTAATAACTGTTTGGCCCAAAGAGATTAGTCTTCTCGCTGCTGGTCTTGTTTGTTTATGTAGGTCATATAGAGGCATCAGTATTAAACTGAGACTTCAAAACCAGTTTTCAGTAAGATAAGGAAAGAATAGATTTTGCAAGACTTTTTTATTTTTATATTGCTGTATTGGTACTTTTACCAAAGTAAAGTGCTTTTTCTACCACTGAAAATGTTCCTCAACATTGATGAACACGTAATCTTTAAGTGAAAACATGGAAGTCACCAAAAGTGGAGACACAATTACCTGAGAAATGATATCTCTACATCTCTACAACATATCTCTGAAACATAGCTCTACAGTATATCTCTACAACATACCTCTAGTACATCTCTACAGCATATTGCATGTTGCACCATAAGTAAAAAAGCCTTCATGGATATGGATCACGGAGACTTCCATGGATATATTGATTATTCTGTGTTTGAAGCATGAACATATTGTGTATAATAAATGCAGTTTCTTTTAGCGATTATCCACCACATTTGTGTAAATTAGCTTACCTGAGGATATTTTTAGTAAGTTGGATCTGAAAGGTAGTTCCTGGTAATACTGAGGACAAGGACCCTCCTGGTTTGATGCATAAATGCATAAAACAGTGACATAGCTGATGATTAATGTCAAAAAAAGAGATGAATACAAAGCCTGGCTGCAACAATTGAGAACATATGTTCTGTTTTGCCGATGAAAACATGCAGTTTGTGACTACAGCAATTATATAAGTCATATCAGATGTAGAATTGGCTCAAAGGGTATGCTGCAAGAAGACATTTTTAAGTTAAATGAGTTGAGCATGGTGAAGAACTCCATCATTTTTCGAATTACCTCTGGACAGTCAAAATAATTCCTTCACCCCTTTAACAGGATTATTACAAGGACTTTTTTGGCAGTTTAAACAGCTTCAGTCTGTCTCACAGCGTTCAGAATAATGACATTATTGCATACATGTAAATGTACCAATTTGCAAACTGAATGCAGACTTGAATGACTCCTTTTTTCTTTTTCTTTTTTTTAAATAAACACATTTTATTCTACAACAAGGGTAGCTGTAAATATGTGTTGTCACTCCAAACTGAAACTCCTGGTGCGAATCATTACACCATGAAAAACATGGCGACAGGGATTTTAGTCTCTACTAAAATGTAAATTCAAATTAAAACAGGATTCATATATTCAGAACCCAAAGGCATGAATATACAGGACAAGAAATGTGAATAAAAACCACATGTTGAGTGCTGTATATTCATGCATTGTGACTCAGCAGTTCCCAGATGAGAACGTTAGTTTTCTCTATGTTGGCCTGGAGACTTATAATTGTCACTGTGGAGTTGAGAGTGCCTATGATTGACACCAACCCCCGCTGATACACAACAAATAACTTATTCTTCCTAACCCAGCTCTTCTTTCTTTCCTTCTGTGTCTCCGGTAAAGGAATTAACAAATTGTTGACAGGGAAGGGAAAGTACCAAACATCTGTGCAAAAAAGTATCTTGTTCAGTTATACTGCATGGCATGGCACTGTACAGAGGTAAGATTATGATGTTTGACCAAAGTGTGTGTATCTACAATAGCTCTAACAGCAGCAGTGCTCGCTGCTTTTGTAGCCTTCGGTTCCTCTGCTTCTGTTCTTACTTTCAGCAACAACAGGTTTCCGCGTCTATTATTGATGCTGTCAAACCAAAATTCATTTCTCATTCATTTCAATGTGGAACAAAGCTTGTCAAAACTTGGCACATTCATTACGATGAATGGTAGCAGACTCAAATTGCAAACACAAGCCAGACAACAGGATTAGTTTAAACAGTTTATTGTATCAAAGTAGGTTCCAGAACGGTGCATGACTGGTGGTGGCAGAACTCCAGGAGGCAGGTACAGAGACGAGAAAGAGCTAGACATGGCAGGTGAATGGTGGGAAGGATTCCTCAAGCACAGGGAGCTCAAGGTTAATCACAGAAATCACAGGAAAAAAACAATTTTCTAAGTTGGCTGTTACGCTTGCTTACGCTGGCAGTCAGGCTGAACACTGTTGAATGTTGAAAGTTGTAGTTTCGCCACAGACCCACGTCAGGGACATCCGCCATTGTATAGTAACATAGCCTAGTGTAAGTATAGTCGGATTCTCTGAGCTTGGAGTCTTTGAACACAGATGTTTTTTCCTAAGTCCTTATGAATTCTCTTTCACATCTTTAGTTTATTAGTTTATTACATGTTGTGCCCTAACACACCTATCACCAGTTAAGAGACTGAGCACAACTACAGTATTTTACTTTTAAGTTGGACACACCCAAAATGCACGTCCATGCGCTTCATATCATGTGCTCTGGATTGTTTAAATAGGGCCACATGTATTTGATCTAGAAAGTTTTTTTCCAGTGTCCTGGCAATGTGAAATGAGACAACTGTTAACATGGTTATATCCATCCATCCAGCCATTCATTATCTGTAACCGCTTATCCTCATCAGGGTCACGGTGGGGATGGAGCCTATCCCAGCTGACTTTGGGCGAGAGGTGGGGTACACCCTGGACAAGTCGTGGTTATATATCGCATATTATTTTCTTGGGCATAAATGTACTGCAGTACAACACGTCAAACAGACAACGCACATTAGTGTTGTTTAGCACAGTCCATGTGGTGAATGAAAGTTAGTTGAACATGATGAAGCTTTTCAATAATCCTGTCACAGTCATTTTAGCATCATATCACTAACTTTGCGTAGCAAAGCAGTGTCATTTGTCCAAACCAGCTCGTGCAATTCAATCCGAATGTACACTCACCGGCCAATTCATTAGGTTGACTCCCACCACCCACTATGACCTTAACATAAAGTAGAATTATTACCTTTCTGACTGTTTCAATAAAAAAATAACAGAGGGAAATAGAATAATAGCTAGAAATAAAAAGGTTGATATGTTTTTGATTGTCTCTGCTGCAGCCCTAAATCCTGGGCGCCACATTGTGATCCTGACATTTTATCTCTTTTTTGTCTAAGCTATGTTTAAACTTGGACTTTAAACTTCGTTTTAGTGGTAATACTACTTACAATACATAGAAAAAATTTACTTTACAATATTTGGTAAACATAAGCCTTTCTTAAAAGTCTTAAATCCAGATTGGTTCATAGCATATGAGCAGTGGATAAAGCACTATCAAGGTTACAAACTAAACAAATACAAAAAGCAAGAATTTAAATGCACTATTTTATATAGAGAGGGTACGTTTCAAAAAGATGAAGTGTGCTGAGATGAAATGTAAATTGTGGAGGCATTTTATAGGCAACAAGGCAATTCCAGTGGTACTGAAGGCCGTACAAGGCTGAAAATTCATCAGATGTGAATAGTAAAACAAGGTCGCTGCTACCAGAAGAAGTGAAGTGCTGCTACCAGAAGTGATGGCTACTGTTTATCTCTATGTTCTAAAGAGACTATTTAATGCACAGAGATGCCCTTAAGAATTAATTTTTCATCTTATACAGTGATGTGTTATACACCATATGAATTATTATAGCCTTATAGTTTGAATAGAAATCTAGTTTTTAAGGCAAGCCACATCATTGTCTTAAAAACACACTTTGAAATGTGCCTTTACCTAATTAATTCTATTCTTTTGTTTTATTTTGATAATATCGTATCGTATACTTGTATGTTCTTTTTATAATGCTTTCATATTCTGGTCTTGTGAAGCACTTCTGAAAGGCGCTAAACAAATAAAATGTATTATTATTTCCAAACACTGATTCTGTCATGAGCCTTTGAGTATCACCAGTCTGAATAGCTACAGGCTTTTATCGCAATAATAAAAAAGAAAGTGAAGATTTTCTACGCTTAATGTATGGAGGATTGATCTAATGTGTAATGCAGTTTGACTAAGCTGTTAGACGGCTGAGATGTGTTTCAAATGAAGACGTCTGGGACATCAACTTAATTCACTATTCTATGATTCCCAGCGATATGAAATTGTATGAAATAACAGAATTTATATCCAAAAGTGTGCTGCAAGCAAGGGAGTCAGTTATACACACAGCCTTCAGCACAACTGATTACGACACCATACTGACTTACCTACTCTGACAAATTCAGACGCTCAATAGACTTGCAGTGAATTTAAAATATGTAAAATAAATTCCATTTTCAGAGTCGGTGTCCTTCGTGGCAGCTTCAAGTGTTGGCAGCTTCACCATTTAAGCATAAATGAAAAGTACTTCTAGAGTCTCCAAAGCCTGTTTCAGTATCAAACCAAGGGTACAGGTCAAACAGCAATATTTACCTGGTGAACTCATGTTCATAGATTAATGCTCCATTATGTTCACCAGCAGGTTGCTCACTTTATCTGTTTGATGTTGAGCAGATAGCGGACATCAAGTTTATCTGAGATCAGTCGCCTGCTGAGGATGGAAATGGAGTTCATGAGAGCAACGTGAGTGAACCAAAACAGTAAAGCTGCAGGTCGTAAACACTGAACTGACATGGTTAAATCACTTTGTTTTCTTCGTCTAGAAGTATTGAGCTATATTCACGTAAAAAAAAAGAAGAAAAAATGGCGACAAGCATCACATACCTGCACAGCTACTTGTAAGTCAAATAAACAAATAAACAATATATTTTAATTAGTTGTAAGAAATGTTCTATATTTCGAACAACCACCAGAATAGCGTCTGTGTCATGTCCCTTGGTGGGACAGATGCATCAAATTCTACTGACTAATTAGGTTAAAACACCATAGGAGCAATGTTGGGCTATTAGGCAATTTTGGTGTGGTGGCCAACATGAAGTCAGCTGCCGCAGTCAGGGGAAGTCTCTAACACTCTCATTTGTCAGGGTTTAGTTTAAAAGGTAGAAGACCCAAATGTAGACAAACAACAACGGGCAGGTAGACTGAACAAAAGGTATAACTTATTCATTGACTTACTGGATACAGACAGGTCAACACAAAATAACAAAAGACACATAAGACCAGTTAAAAACTTGGTCCAACAAAGAAAAATCAAGAAAGTAACTGAAATATACTCAGAGCAGGAACATTGAGAAGATTGGTTCCAGTGTTCAGTTTGGCGCACAAGGGTAGTGCCCATCTCATAGCATTTGCTACAATGAGCTAGATGCTCAGGTTACAGCCTACTAGAGAGTTAGGTGGATTTGTATTGCGTTCATGGCTTCAGAGGAAATGAAGTTTCTGTTCATGAATGTCACCATAACATCTCCCTACATCCTTCATCAACAGAGTGGTCCAGCTATGAGCTACGAGTGGGGGGTTTGTGGGGGATGGAATGTGAATGCCTACTAGTTAGCAGTGGCAAAACACTCTACTTGAGGACATGTCATGATTGGTTTGATGATATTCAAACATAACTGGTCATAGCAAATAGTTTAAAAAAAAAAAAACAACAACAAATAAATTTTATTTTAATCTAAACATTTGGCAGTACCTCTGTCTCAGTTGCCCAGATTGTACTCCAAGGCCCATCGTGTCTTCATTCATCCAATGAATGAAGCTGGAGCATTGCAATTCACTTCATACACCCATACAAATCTCGGCCCCCACCTCCCCCCCAGCGAAGAAGAACAGCAGAGTGGAGAGACAGTCTGTGGAAATACTGAATTAAAATTCTGGCTTCGCTCTAGGCAAACATTTTATCATTCCAGGCAGATGGTAGACATCTGTGTGATCATGAAAATATCTTTGAAGATGCATCTCGCCCGTTGGATAAAGTGTAAAAGGTACCTTGTGACTTTTTCACTCGGGTTTGGCTGAAACACTGAGGTCAGAAATGGGGTTAAAGTTGAAGTAGAAATGGGTGTGGGCAGTGTTTGTTTTTCTGTAGTTCTGTGGTCAACACTGTGGAGGCTTGGAACAGGAAATGTCAAATTTGTGGGCAAATATTTTGGACACATTGCTCATCCATTTGTGCCAAAACTGATCCAACCTACTATAGATTAAAGGTGTTCACTGCACTAAGTAAGGCTTTCAGCAAACTAAGCCTTCTAATGGTTATCTTCTACCTTCCCTTTCCCCCCTAAAGTACACTTCACAGTCTTTATTGCCTAATTAGTTTGATGTCTTTGAGATAGAAGCTTCACACAGTCCCAGTGTTTTTAGGTTAACAGAGGATATTCAGTTTCCGAAATTAGAGATGTATTTAGAGAATGAGACACATCCTGAGGGATATTCAGAGAATGTCACTCCTTCACTCACTGTTTGTGATGTGCAGCTTCACCACTGTGTGCGTCCACATCTTTGTATTTGTCTCTGTGGAGAAAATCAAGAACTTTTCATTTTGTTCTCCAGAGTGACCAAGCATTGGATTCACCACTTGATAAGTGGCCTTTAATAAAGTTCTGCAGTTATTGCTACTCTCAGCAATAAGATTACCAACATATTTTCTCGAGCAGCCTGAAGTGCAACATTAAATTGTCAGTAATGCCTTCATGCACAAATGAAAAACAAGTTTACTGACTTCTTCATTTATGTTGTGCTTCACGACAATCTCCTTTAATAGCACAAATCTGCTCATTGAACCGCAGGCAGCTGTTGACGTTATGTTTTTAGCTGGATTAAAGAGGCGTAATATCTTCCAGCGCTGCCAGGAAAAATGTGTTAAATAGTAAAATATAGTCAATTAAAATCTGAATCACTAGTGTCTGAGAAATTTATTGCATGACCAAGATGTAGGGCTGCTCATCACCTGCTGAAAATCTTAGATGACGAAGACAGAGGGCCATCATCTGTGTAATGCCTCAATATGTGTAGCAGCCATAGATTTTAACATTTCAAAGAGATGCATTGTGGAGGTGTGAAGGGATTTTCCTATCTTAAAATAATTAGCCAATTAATCCATGTATGACTTATGCCATAAACATATCAACCCTCTACACCTGCCAGGATCTCGCATGTTGTTGTTATGACACAAGCAGCCCAGGGTGCGAAACTGCATGTTTCACGCAAATTTCACACTGGGTTGCACACCGTGATCCAGGTCCGACAATTGCTGGCACTCGATCCTCCGGCAGACTGCGTGCTGTGCTCGTGCTTTACACTTTGAAACACCCGTGTGTCCTTTGTAGAAAACCTCGAGCAGCTTTGCCTTTTAACTCTGCGGAAATACAAACCTTCCTTTCATGAGGCCTCCTATGGAGGGACTGTGATATGGCCATGGCTCTCAACCCCAGTGTGTGTGTGTGGGTGTGCGTGACCAGTGAAAAAAAGAAAGAAAAGTGAAGCAGAACTAATGTTGAATTTATCTGCTTCATGTGGGAATAATAGACGTGCTGCTTTCACACTAGAAATGTTACCAAGAGTCAAGTCAACAAAAGGACATAGACATAGTATATAGACAGATTTCTGACTGACTTATTGATTGTAATCACTTAACTACAAGAAATAAGCACTCAAAAAGGCTTCAAATTTACCAATATTGCTTCTCAATGAAAGAAACTACTGAAAATAACAGATGAGTTAATACTCTGAGATCAGTTACGGTGAAAATAGCTCAGTCCATGGAGATTTCTCTTAATATCACTTAAGACATGTCTCACCACTAAACATCAACTCTAATTTTGCAAACTGAAAAACGTCTCTTAACCAAAGAACACTAGGACTGCATGAGGCTTCTATCTGTTCTTGGCTTGGGAACCAGAGGGTCACATGCTCAAGTCCAACTCGGACTAAGGCGTGTGGTACTGGTAGCTGCTGGCCACAACTGAGGTGCCTCTGACCAAGGTACTAATCACCCAACTGCTCAGGGCACCATGCTAAGAGGCAACCCCATTGTTCTGACATCTCTCCATATGTCCAATGTGATCTTACTTGTGCCTATAAGTTGAGAGATTAATATTCAGTATATTAGTATTCCTTCTTTTTCCTTCAAATTTGGGTAAAACTTTACTTTAAGTATTTTGTAGTTTTACACAGATATAAAGACATGGCAGATATATAATATACAGTATTATTATTATTATTATAAAGACATATTTGACATACATACTGTGTTTATTGTTATTTCACTACAAACCTCCACTTATGTTATATTATCTTATATAAACATATAAAAATGCAAATGTTCTCATACTACTTACTCATAATACTAGTACTACTACTACTAGTATTATGATTATTACTACTCATACTATAAATGCAAAAGGTTACTCATGCTGGAAAGTTTTAAAGGCTGTCCAGTTGTCCAGTACTAGACAGCATATATACAGTATTTAACACTTAACACTGGAGGAACAACTTAATTACAAACTACAAGGCCAATTCCCCATTGACAACAATAAAGGTTGCTTGCTAATTGTGTCAGTTCAGTCACCGAGCGAGGATTTGCAAGTACGTCTCCAACAGAGCGATAGCTAAAGAAGCTTTTAAGATACTTGACTTTTATCTGCCAGAACATGGACTGAAATGGGAGAACTGTGACAGCATTTTCATGGATGCTGCGCAGGCAATAGCAGGGACAAGAAGCGGAGGACTAAAGGCACAAATCAAGAGGGTTTCACCAAATGTGCACTGGACACACAGCATTACCCACAGACCAATCTCAGAAGCCATCAGCTATGGTCTGACGACGATATAGTCTCTGGGGGCTACGGCCAAGGTTTTGGGGCTTTTGGTGTAGCCAGCAGATTTCTGGAAAAGGGATAATGGGTATCTAGGCCAGGGCCAGGCTACAGTCTGATTTCAGACAATCGTTCATGGCAATAGTTCATTCTCATATGAGAATGAACTATTCAATGGATTGCCATGAAATTTGTATCCCCCTCAGAATGTCATAAATTTGGTGATCTGGTTTTCCCATCAGCCTCAACTGTATTACGTGTTTCCTGCTAATTAGCGAATCTTAGCTTAGCTTCAGCATGTGTTAGCATTGTCATTTTGAACATGTTAGCATGCTAATGTTAGCATTTCGGGCAAAGCATTGTTATGCCTGTAAGTACAGACTTACAGAGCTGCTAGCATGGGTATAGATTCTTAGATTTTCAGTTATGTTTTTGGTGTCATTCAGCAGGATTATGGAAAAACTACTGGCCTGATTTTCATTAAACATGAATAGAGTAGAGCCAAATCAAGGGGTGGATACATTAATTATTTTTCACTTAACATTGCCAGTTATAATAGTGCTTGAAGATTTTCATACAGAAGATTGGACCATTGGCCTTGGTGGTCTGTGCTCTCTGAGTACCCTTCTACTTACAAATGCATTACAATTTCATAGAATAAGAAATTGTGACTGTTCTCTGAACGCTGTTTGAAGATGAGTGATGTGTTGTTTCAAAGAGGACAAAGTGATTTTGTTGTTGATGGAGGTATGGATGAAGCCGGCTGCGATTTTAGTAATAGTCCATTTCTGACGTAAATCAGCAAAATTTTTACACGACTCAAGAATATAATGTGCAGATGCAGAGCAAAGATAAAAGCAGTGATTTCAAAGCCACCTCAGTGACTCTGTGTCTTTCATTCCAAATGAAGTCAAACTTGATGATTACCTAGTGAGGAAGTTGCAGATTGCAACCAAATGAATACTCTCCCACGTCTCACCCTCTTCTTCCAAGCACGTAGGAAATACCCTGGCTGCGAAATTCACATAAGAAGCCTAAAAGGTCATATATATATATTGCAATGCATAGTGGTGGGGGTGTAACGCACACTCAGCTGACTATACGGCAATCATTATAAACGACAAGTGCCACCCTATCTGCCTGTTTTTAAAGAAAAACACGTAAATATATGGAAGCAAATAACAATCTGCTTACCGTTTCATGGCAACTTTGAAGAACCTGTCAGGATTCTTCCATGCTACAACTCAAAAAGCATACAAATGGGTGAGACACCCACCCCTGCTGATTTCAGCTAACCTGAGAAGATGTTTTTGAGATGACATCTCTAACTCCAGCCTGAGGTTTACATCTCAGACTCTGAGTGACGTCTGGATCGCTGCAGTAGCGGGATAACCCATTGCTACATCCTGTCACTGTGAGATGGGCTTTTCTGCTGTTGCCTCATTGAAAACAAAGCTCAGATCTAAGCTCAACATTAAACATGACGGAGAGTGGCAGTTTCAAGCCTGCAAGGCTGTTTTGAAAAGCTGTGCAGTGCAAAAGAGGGTCAGTCATGATGGACTGGATTGATGTTCTTAAAGAGTGATTGCGCTTCCATCTCAGTCAAAGTGACTGCTGTTGTTCTTTTTTGCTGTACTTGTTATTGCTGTTTATGTCTCAAGTGGCTGCAATTCATCATCATTTACATATTTACATTGCATTTTAGCTTTGTGTTTTTCAAAAATGCACATGGAGCAAAGTTGTGAGAGAAAACTGAAGTGCACAAAGTTTAGCCAGAAGGTGATGTTCATGTTCTTGACAAGAACATTTCAATACAATATTTGGCTAGTTCTCATGTCAATTTACCAAATTAAATTTGTGGGGTTTATTTTTTCTGCTTTCAGAGGAGGTCACAACATTGATTGATTTGTGGACTACTTTAAAATCTTTGTTTGGCATTATAGCCCCTGCCATCTTGTTTTTTTTGGAGCCAGACATGACCATATTTGGAGTGTGGAGCTGGTGGATGACGTACTGAAAGTTGGATTGCACTTGGTTTTGACATTTAAAATTTACAAGCAGAAAAAATGGCAGGCTGCCTGGTCATCCATAACATATAAGCTAAACAGTACACTAAAATATGTTTCGGAAAATATGTTTCGGAAAAATGAACGTCATGCTGCATGGAAGAAAGCTCCAAGCTAATGGGTGAAACCATATTTTAATAAGGAAACTGTTTACTGAGGTAATAAATCGAGTGGGAAGTAGGGTCGTTTTCTCATAAGACTCAATACAATCTGACCTTTCTGTTGCAGCCAATGGAGCTGCCCCCTGCTGGTCATTTGAAAGAATGCAGGTTTAAGACACTTCTTCACTTCACAGATCTGGAAAGTCTGTCCACTAATTACATACTGTCCTTGGATGCGGCATAAGCTGATTTGGCACATCCACTTGTCTTGGCTTGCCTTTTCTGCGGATAATTATATTACTATAACTTTTTTTTGCTGTTTCTTCTTAATCTGGTCCAGCTTTAGTGGGGAAGCAGGTAAGTCTGAATGCAATCAGGAAAGAAAATGCATCTTCATTTTAAAGTCCTGCTCCTCGTCAGTCTGAGAGTGAATTTTTGGGGAAATGTTTGCCTTCCAGTTAAATTGGATGAGCCTAAGATGGAAACATGGGAAATATACTTTTCTTTATAGTAGAACCAACAGTAGTTTGTGACCTGTCTCCAGTGTGGCAGATAAGAGCACTGTCTCTCACAAATCCACATTACAGAAAGGGTCTGTCTTTAAGTCTGTGCACGTCTTTGTTAGTTGTTCTTTTCTTGTTGTTCTCACCCAAGCTCAAGCTTCTTAAAATGTATATAACAGGTTTCTGTAGAAAACATAGGATAGGAAGCATAGGAACAGCAGAATGAATCCTTATATCCAATACTGATTTCTTGGGGGCTCCACTTCTGCTTTATTGTCTGGAAAGACTCCTGCTGTGCGATTACAAATGTCTGCTTGTTCTTCTTTGCCAGTCACAGGAACTTGCATATGTAACGCCGCCCAGACACAGAACAGTGTCAGCAGTTAATTCTAGAAGGTGAAATGCTGCCATCAACACTACCTGATAGTGATAACCAAACCTACCAAGCAATAAAAACATGATCATACATACAGGTCTCTATATAGTTTGTATCTTGTGTTCTGGCAGTAAAAATAACAACACACATTCATGGCACATATACAAATACAGCTTTGGTTCAGGTCGCTCACTAATCATAAAGTTTGCGGTACAATCCCCGGCATGTAGAAATATCCTGAGACAAGATATTGAATTCTCAAAAGTATGTGATTGGGATGAGTTCATTCCTGATGAGCATTTGGCACCTTGCATGGCAGCCTCTGCCACCAGTGTGTGAATAGGTAATGGTGTCGGCGTATGCATGACGCCACCTACGTTGTGCTTTGAGTGGTCAGAAGACTAGAATTTACTATTCCATTTAAAGGAAGTGCTGTGATACACAGTTCTGCTTACAGCAGAGTGATATTAGGTTTCTTCATATTTTGTTGTGGTAGACACAGATTATTACAATATGAGGATGAACTGTGGCCAGATTTTGGAAGTGCAATAAAAAAAATATAGTATCATTGTATTAAATGTATACAGCATACAAATCCAATATTAACTCATCTTGTAGCTATCAACTAACTCCTGAGGGAAATATTTGGCTCTTTATCTGGTAAATGCTTCACTATATTCACCAGCTACTTGTTAATTTTGTCTGTCTGCCGTTTGGTGCTGAACAGGTAGGGTACAGTGGAGACAAAAAAGCCATTAAAGTCATCATTTTCAATGGAGAATGCAGATGCTGCAAGTAAAAGTGGATTGATTCTTTCAGGTTTTGTGCCCCAAGTTAAAATAATTTCAACTTTGGCACCTAAACACACTGACAGGTACAGTTTGAGGCTTAGCTAATGGTGGGTTACTATTGATAGGTGGCAAGATTTTGACAGCAAAGAATGGAAAATTAAATTTTGTGCTCCACAGTATGAGCGTACTTACTTAATTTAATTAGTTGGCAAAAAAAAAAAAAAAAAAAACCCTTGAGGATGGGGATAATTTAAACAGTTTTCAGTAAAGTGAAGGGTTATGGTTAAAAGAAATGTAGTGCCCCCAGTTTCAGAGTGCAATGTCGCTTATTACTATATTACTTATGATTACAAACTAGCAAGTCTATAACTTTGCTAACAGCCAAACATCAAGCAGGTGAAACAAGACAAGACATAGCAGCCAGCTAATATAACTTACTGGTCCAAAAGCAAGAAGCCCAGCTTGGCGTCTGTCTTTCAGACTTTCATTTCATGAAGCGCTTGCCAACGACTAAAAGTCAGTCCCAGGTTTACTCTTGGCTGGCGGCCACTCGCTTGGTCACTCTCATTTGAGGAAGTGAGAGTTAGCTTACCAGCTTTCCATTGTCCTCTTCGTTTTCTTCACCTCAGCCATGCTCTGCCTCTGCTGAGCATGGTTACATTGCCCACTTGTTGGTTTTGGTACCCATTACAGCAAGCCCTTCGTCTGTATTCCCCCACACCACAGGCCTGAAAACCTCCTATTCCTGGAGGTCCAAAACTCCTGTGGTACAAACACTAACACTCCTGTGGTGCTCTGAGCTCACAAGGCTAACAAACAGAGCCAACATTGGCTAACAGCAACAGCTAGCTAGCTAGTTTTCTATGATCCAGTGTAACCAAAATAAGTGAAATGGTTTTGTGTGACTTAGTGCCATAAACATTACAGTTAGGCATGTAGTATCAAAATGATTTCAAATCTGTTATTTTATGGCAGAAAAGTTACACAATATTGCTTTAACAAATTCATATTCAAATGAGGCATAGATGACTTGAAAGCATTATGTTAGCAGATTGTTATAGTCAGAAGGTAAGTACTGATGGATGTCTTGTAATGTAATGCACCATGTCTCATTGTGTGAACATTTTCAGTTCCTGCTTGAAATCCATGGAAATCCTCTCAGATTAAAAGTTATACAGGCCTGGGAAGATTTGAATGGCGGCAATCACCCATTTCACACTTACCAGGCAGAATGTGTATTGACAAAACTAAAACACAATGACAGGGAAGCAAAGAAATCCACAAAAAGAAAATCTGTGGTGCCTGTCTCTTTCCTAACACTGTGCATAATGAGAGACCACACAGAGACTCTGGGCTCTCAGCTCTATAGGAAATTAATGGACCTCATGACTAGATCATTTTAATTGCTTACAGTGTGGACGTCGGGTCAGTCGTGCTATGCGAGTATGGATCTTTTCATTTTTGGGAAAGAATACAGATTGGGTGAGATGCTGTTTTCACCCCTTCCATTCTTCACATCTTTTACATAAGCTCTAAAATAGTCAAAATGATAGATGCACAATAACTTTCATACTGTTAAAGATGACATATCAGATGAAGGCAAACAGAGTTATCCTACTGAGAAGTAATAAATCCATTAAAGTATTTAGTTCTCACATCATTAGGTTTTTGATTATACAGTAAAAACATGGTTGGGGCAATTATCTTGCTGGAGCATCTGCAGCATTTAAACCTAAACTCTACTTTTATGTGCATTAAAGCATGTAGTCATTGCCTAGACTGCTCATTATTAAATATTATATTATATTAAATAGTGTATTTCACACGGAAACATTTTGATCTTGTGAGTGTGGCATGCAGCTCTATCAACTGTATTGAATGTCCGTAGTGTTTAAATGAATAAAAGCAATGTGTAGCACCATGTTAAACCTTTGAAAACTTGTTTTCACATCTCTCTAACATGAAATATTCACAAATAAATCAGCAACAATGAATGATGATGAATGAAGTTGCGCATAATTAACAGCGTGGTGGCTTTGACTTAAAGGTAAGTGCTGTTACAGATGGCTTATTAGAGCACCCAGGCATCATTCGACCCACCTCAGGTCTGCCGATGATCCACGTCTTTGCCGATATTTAGGTTAGCTGGAAGGCGGAAGAAGCAGTACAGCCAACTTGGCAATATTTTTGGCTTCAAAAGAGACGGGACGTCACTCTCTGTTCTGTCCATTCTTTATACTGTCATTGGTCGTTATGTCATGGAGTGTAGGTGTGTCACCTGAAAAATCTTAGTCTGCCACTGCAGATAGGGGGCGCTACAGCATGAAACAACCACGCAGCAAACTTCGTGGATCCAAAGTGAAACCGATGCAGAAGTACCAAAAGCAGCAGTTCCCCAAACGGCCACTTGAGTTAAAGACTTACACAAGTATGCTAGCATAAAAATGCTTACATGCCAATGTTCAGCAGCTATAATGTTCAACATCTTAGTTTAGTGTGTCTAATATTTTCAAATTAGCACGAATCAGAAAATCCAGCTAATGCTGAGAGGAATATGATTCTTTTTGCAGGTATTTAATTATAAACAAATAAAGTTTTGTGTGTAAAGTGCAGAACAAATTCAATTATTGACCTGACGATGGTGCTAGATGTAAAGGGGTTAATACACCTTCTGTCATAGCAAGCTGTGATGTTGATCCAAAGGGACAAATCTGATGTGCACACACACACACACAAAAAAAGCATTTCTCAAATGGAAATGTGACACAGACTAGAGGGTGAATTTGTTAGCACATTAGGCAAAATGAATGAAAAGTGAAAAAAGCAAATCTGAAAAGTGGCAATAGAAAGGTGCAACGACAGAGGACGGTTTGAATTAAATGAATTTTTTAGTATGAAACTGGTCAATTTTCATGTGTAATTGCAGGCGATATTAAATTCCCAGCAGAAGAACATCCTAACTTTACCACCACGAGAGACCCTTATTACTTCACAAGCATAAGAATTTGAAGAAATAATTACCCATTTGACAAGAAGTCTGTTTTTGTTAAATGTCAGAGGATAAAAAGATAGATCGCAAAGTCAAATGCATTAACAAACCATTAGCAGTCATGTCATACCTGCAGTGAAGCCTGCGGCAGCCTTCCTCTCCTGGCTGCTGGTTGGTGCAGTGGGGATCCACAGTCTGCTCTCACCTGGCTGCCTGCTGCTGCTGCTGCTGCTGCTGCGCTGTGCCGCGTCTCAGGTGTTCTAACTGGAAAATTGCAAGTGACTTGATTTGCATAAGTGGTCTTGATAAATTATCTGCTAAAGCGTAAAAAGCTGCTCTTGTTAAGTTTTCCAGCACGATGGGACTCGGTGTGCTTGTTAGCCTTTTTCTTGCAAGAGGTTATTAAAAAAAAAAAAAAAAAAAAAGACAATGAGCTCTGCATATTTCCCACTGCACTACAAACAGGCTACAAGAAAGGAATTCAATATTTAAACTGCCTAATGTGGGACTGTCAGAAAGCAGCAAGTAAAGGTTAATGATCATTATCATGACATTTAACAAATCATTTTTTTTAACATAGCAGGAAAAGCAATTATTAATATCAATTGGGGCACACTCAATTTAGCTTTACTCGTTTCAGGACTCTTCCTCTGTGAATGCTGGCTGACTGTCATGCCTCACTGGTACACTTAAATGGAACAGAGCCATAGATAACGGTGTTAATTACGCCTGTGCTTTTAATGCTATGACAAGGCAAAATGTGTGAGAAAGGTCTACTCCTTGTTGATTATTGGCTCGTTGGTGTGTGGTAACCGCCTTCTTCCAAAACACTGGCAATCAACAGATTTATGGGTGAGAGGAAAACATCAAAACTGAGACATGCAGCCAATGTAAATGTCTTTTTTTTTTTTTGGTTTATGTTGCACATAGCAGTAGTAGAGAGGTTTTGAGAGAGAGAATGATGCAAAAAAGATCCCCTGATAGACTCGACTGGGGATGTTGTGGTTCATGGTTGGCGTCTAAACCCCCCTTAAGCCACGGGGGCTCTCAGCCACTGTAAAAAATTTTTTAACAAAGACACATCACATGCAGCTTTTCCTTCTGTCTTCTTCTGCAGTCGCCTACCCGTGCGCTGCTGCAGATTTGTCCAGTACTACTATTAATTATTACGGACAGCGTGCGCACAGCACAGTGTAGATGGCACACGGGTTGGCACACAGGGACCATGCTGAGACCTGTACTAAATCAAACCTATAATATTTCTGTAACGCTTCCAATTTTAAGCTTTTGAGATTCTTCTCATGCCAAATCAGTCCGTAAAAATTCTTATAAAAAAACAACTTGCACAACAACAACAATAATAACGAGACAAGCACTCACTCCCTGTTTTCAATTTTCATCCATACCAACTGTCAGACATTATGAAATAGGCTGCAGAATTCGCTCTGTGATGAACGATGAACAGTAAAATAGATTTTATAACCCATCACTGATGCAGCCTGTGAGACAACTGAGAAGTCTCTTCCTCCTTGATGTTATTTTCTCTGTCATGTCATGTATGAGTGAATCCATTATGGAAAATTTACATAATGGACACCGATATGTAAACCAGCAAGATTATATATTCCATGTCTGAAAGGGGCTTTATGCTAGATAATTAACCTATTAGCCCCTTTATCTTACCTCATAAGAGACTCTTCTAATGGCACACATTTGCCTTGATGTAATAGAAAAACGAGTGTAAGTGCTTGACAGTCAAGAAAAAGAAAATGACTATGATAGATTCAGATTGATCAAACAAAGATGCAAAGATAAAACAGATCAAATAGACAAGACAACATCCACGAAACATAAAATACCACATGCTACCTAAATGCCTGTCCAAGTAAGTTCTAACTGCTTTTTAAAAGAGTCCACAGATTCTAGCTTGTGGTCAGGGAGTGCAAGAACATTTTAAAGGGCTGTAATGTAACACGAAAAAAGAATATATTTCTGACACTGTCACTTTCTGTTTTGTTAGTTTGTTCAATCTGTGTACCAAGCAGCAATGTCCGTGACTGTGAAGTGAAGCCAATGTGGAAATGCCAAAAACGCAATGCAGTTCCTCGAACAGCCACTTGAGGCTGGTTACAGAACATGTCACTCTCCTTAAATACCTATATTAAAATGTCCAACTTCACAGCAGAAATAAACATGTTTATAAACTGGTACAAAAAAATGGTTTGGATCTCTTTGGCTTTCTTTTCAATTTCCTTTCAATTTATTTGTTCATGACAACTGCACTGAGGCTGAATTTCTATTTAACTCACCCTTTCAAATTATATTAAGACTTAAAGTTATGCATAATAAAGAGCATGGCTGCTTTGACTGACAGGTAAGTGCCATTACAGGCAGCTTGTTTGAGCACCCAGGGATCATTCAGCCTGTCTCAGGTCCTCTTATGAGCCACGTCTTTGCCAATTTTTAGATTAGCTGACACGAGGAAGTAGTACTACAAAGATGACATTCTGAGCTTCACAACAGCTCCGATACAACGTCCATTCTATTTACTGCATATGGTGTGAACCTCTTCCTGTGCTTTTTTAAAGCGACTACGAGCCAAGAGAAAAATAAAACAGTTTTAGCTCCACTTCCCACGTTACTTTGAGTTGTTCACAAGGTTCATTATTAGAAGGTAGGTCAGCTCAATTTATGTGAATTATTAAAGTTTAAATACCCTCTGCTCCTGGTGGTCTTTTAAGTGGACAAGCATGTGTTTTATGGTAGGGCTATATTTGTTCACAATAAACATTTAAGTTACACCATCTCCAAGACATTTACTCAGTAATGTCATTAACTCACCTGTGATAAAGTGTTTGCCACAGACGTACACATAATGACTGGCCGGGCTCCTCACTTCATCATCTTCATTCTCTCTGCGGAAATAATTCGGAAATAAGGAGAATTGTAAATTGCTGTGACGCAAATGTGACGCAACAGCTTTCAGACGTGGTGCCACTGTAGGCACTTTTACAGGTTTGTTTCACCCAAAAGGGGGTGTGGTGTGAGAAAAAATGAGCAAAAATGAAACCATTAAGCATTTTTCCTCCAGATGGGAAGCTCAGCCAAAGAGGACAAATGGGTCATTGCTCGAGTAACTTTAGCCCAGCCTTGTGCATGTCCCCGTCCATGATGTACTGTGGAGTCTGGCCATGTAGGACTAAAATTAACAGTGCAGAGAGTTTAGACAGGTGTAATATGTGGCCATTGTTTGTGTTGTGTTGGATTGTGTGAGCCTAGCATCAGCATTTTGGTTTGTAACCGGAGATTTGTTAAGGCGCGTAAAAGGGAAATTAGAGTAAACGTGATGAGATAAAAGCGCATATCAGCATCTCTGTTTCATTTCTGGACACAACAGACCTAAGTTTGGTTATTTCTTCCGTGAAATACACAAGAGGTGCCAATGGATCGGTTCCATTTAAGTGCACTAATGACTACAAAAGAACATCCAAGTGGGATGCAGCATTGTTAATGGTATAAGTTGTGTTTGTCAAGTCAACATGTTGGTGGTGAGAAAGCTCTAATGCCTGAAACATTACAAGTCTAACAATGCTTAATATCAAACATTAATCTTGATTAACAGGCTGATAAGTGTGTGTGTGTGTGTGTGTGTGTGTGTGTGTGTGTGTGCGTTCGTGTGCACTCTTATTTCCAAAACAAAAGCCTCCTGATGACTCAAGTGAAGCCATGACTAGGCAGAGGTGAAGCCTCTTTTCTTTAGTAGGATATTCTCTCACCGATGAAGGAGGAGGAGGAGGAGGAGGAGGAGGCGGGTACGCCACTCACGTGATTAATTTTTGTCTGCGATGCCCGGTTTCATCTACGTCAAGTTCACCACACCTAATATGGAGTAGATCGGATATTAGCTGTCTCGCCTTTAAAATAAAAGCATGCAAACTCTAGCGTTCAAAAATAGTGTTCGCCTGAAGTTTCCAGAAGTCTGTGAGTGACTACTTCTGACTTGTCCAGGGTGTACCAACTGGGATATGCTGGCTCCAGCCCCCAGTGACCCTGATAAGGCTAAGCGGTTACAGAAAATGGATTGATTTTGTCTTTCCATAGGGTGGATGACATTAGTGACCTTAAATTAGGCATTGTTCGTGATACTGATTTAACTTACAGTCAGAATTATCTCTTAAGAGTCAGCTTTGGTCTGGTTTTAATATTTATGTCCTCTATATATCAGGATATTTGTTCAGCATTAATGTAAAACATCTATAAAAACATCTATCTATCTATCTATCTATCTATCTATCTATCTATCTATCTATCTATCTATCTATCTAAAACAAACATTTTTTGCAATAATTGGCTATTAATAATAAGACGAAAATAATATGATAAGTATCTTAATGTTATATAATTAAATGTGTTACGTATATATGCACTGTAGTTTAATATAGATGCTGTAAATAATATGTATTCGCTTTACATGAGTCACCCCCCCCCCCCCCAAAAAAACTACAAACGTTCCTAATTTTATTTTGAAAATTCTTCCCGGATATGAGTTTTTATATTGCAGCGTGCTTAACCGGCGCGAGCTACTGCTCAGTACATTTTAAGGTGAGCACGTTTAGTTTTGGAGCGGAGTTAAAAACCGGACCGACACCTCTGTGGTGAAGACAGCGGCCTCAGCGAGCTCCGTCCACGGCACAGAGTCCACCTCAGACAGGTGCAGCAAAGTCCGAAGATTTGGGGGATTTAAAAAAAAAACACCAAAAACGGAGAGAGTTGCTCGGACTTGGCTGTGTTTCAGACTCCGGTAAACCGACGATGCTCATCTCCTCTCCGGTTTACTGCTCATAAAGTAAAACGGGATACAACAAAGAAGAAGTGTGAGGAGTTTGGTGGATATTTGCGCTCCGGTCATGTTCGGCTGAGTGACTGTCTCCACACGCTGCGGTAGGTGAACTCCTGGAAACCTTGTTTTTTTTCTCTCATTCTTTTGATTGCAGCTTCTCACCCCGGACATTTTTTTTCTGGCTTGTTTACAGCTCAGAGTATATTTTCTGTGGATTTTTAAATGAAACCCGAGAAGTCGAGAAGTGACAGCTGAACCAGAGAGCGGAGCGGAGCGCAGCGGTGCCCGGATCGACGCCTTTTTTTCGCCCCCCTTCTTTTTTCCCCTCCTCCTCTCCATGATTTGCGCTAGGAATTTCATCTTTGAATTCTTAATTGGAGAATGACTAATCACACTGACAGTCCCTGCTGCTCTTTCTCCTCTGCTTCTTCTTCATCCTAGTCTATCCCCCCTTTTTTTAAAAATTTGGGTTGAGGTTGGCACGCAGGATTCCTGTGTTTTAAAGCCAGGGCGCGCGTCATCTCTCCACTGATGCCCACTGATTTATGATTTCTTTTTTAGGGGAAGGGGGGGGACATTTATCGGGTTTCTCGCAAGGACTTGGATCCGTTTGAGTCACACTGGGTCTCTCTCCTTCTTTCAGTTGTCCAATTTGGAGCAGGATACTTGTAACTTTCTTCTCCCATGTGGAAAAAAAAATCCAATCTTTTTCGCCGGGAGAAGAAGACGCGGTTCGGCCGTGCCTTCTAGGTTCGTAGTAAAGACTGTAGCTGGACAATAAGATTTTATTTTTGATTATTTTTGAAGACCTCCATCGCGCACACTGTCACACACACACACGCGCGCGCGCGCGCTCAAATCCTCGTGCAGATACATATCCATTGCGCATTATTCAACTTAAGACCCCCCTCGGAAGAACTGCAACAGCATCGTGTGGAGGCTAACACCTGCAGAGAGGTTTATTTATCCACCATCGTCTACTGGAAACAACTGGGATTTAACATCCGCCTGCTGGGATTTCTACCATGTCAGGTGTACGGGATTGCAGATGGACTCTCCTCATCTGTGTTTCGGCGCTTTCCTATGGTGAGTGAGACCCCCCCCCCCTTCTCCTTCCTCCTCCTCCTCCTTCCTCCTCCTCCTCCTCCTCCTCCCCCCCCCTTCCCTTCTTTTCCTACCCTCTTCAGCTCAGCAGGCTTTCAGGATCATAATTGTGTTGCATTAAAAAAAAAAAAAAAAAAAGTGATGGTGCCAAATTTCGGCAACATGTAACTGCAGAGGTGGCTGCTGTTCTGACTGGTCATTTGAAGACACACCCACTGATAGAAGAGCCTCCATGGTGCACAACTATGCAGGAATGTTATGGTACTTTTTTTTTTTAGCATGTTCTTGTTCGTTAATGCTCCTGTAAGTTAAACACTGAAACTTGCAGACTCACTGTAAGTTCCTGTAGAGATAACACAACAATCTACACTCCAGGAGATATAAATAGTACCATCAGGTGACCATATGTACAACACATAGGATAGGAGCTGAAACGCCGTCTACAAACTCCTTTTTGAATTTTATGTGTGCAAAGTCTTTCGTGGTGGGAGGGCTCTTACACAACAGATAAAGCTATAGTTTGTCCTACATAGACAGAGTGTACGAAATCCTAAATCAAGCATCCCAAAGATGATTTTCTGACGTGTCCAAAGTGATCTAGCTGGACTCTGAAACGATAATCCTCCTTTTTAATATCCTTCTTATTGATGCAGGAGCTCTGTTTCCAGCTGTAACAAGAGTATGACATTGCAAAGCGTGGCTTAAGCGCGCTGCTCCTTCCAGTGTAGTCTCTGTTTATTCGTTTTTGGAGCCATATTTTTAAAGGTGCTCATATAGCACCGAAGTGAGCCGCACTGTGACAGAGTGCAATTCTTTCCATTTTTACTGCATAACCATCCTTTGCATCCTTTCAGGCATTCTGCACAATATCTCCCCTCTCCTACTCATTTTCACTAAGTCTTGCCTCAATTTCATTACCACACAAAAGAAACGCCTACGTGTGCACTAAAGAATATACTCTCCTTGATGGCTTCACCAAGGCTGCGAAGCAAAGTGTGCTGCAATACCACAGCCTACACAAATCCCGCTAACGCCTGTGGGTCAGCGTTGCTAAGCGCAGGGATACCCACCTTCCTGGACAATGAAGGCGTTGCTGTCAGACGTAATTGCAGTAACGGATTTGGCGCATGGCCGGCTGACTCCAGGGATGTGTTTCAGAGGCTTCTTGGCCCTCCAGAGACCTCAAGTTCCACACACACACACACACACACCGCACTGAAGCCATGCTGCACTCGCCCCAGCAGTTAAAACCTCTCTCTCCTTGTCACACTTGTATGCTAAGTAAACAATTTGTAAGAATATCTCAAGAGGAATGTAGTAGACTGGCTGGATGAACAGCTAAGCAGACAAATCCCCACGTGTGAAAAAGCAATATCATGGACTTTAAGACTGCTCTGGGTAAAATACAGTACAGTAATGAATCTATTATTCCACATTCTCCTCACCTCACCTAAATTTTCATATATATTGGCTCACGCATGACATCGTAAACAAGTTAACGATTTCAGTTTCCTGCAGAGTTGATTAAATAGAAGCCTCACAGGGATTTTTTTTTTTTTTATTATCAAGATGCCATTGTGATTGGTCACTCTGCATATAAGTGGAGGCTGGGAGACAGCGAGTTTTAAATGTGATGCCTGAAGGGAAGTCCACCTCTTCTTCCTGACCACTCTCCTCCACACATGGGTCAGGTGCGGAGCAGCATTCCTGGAGCTGATAGAGATTAAAGTTTTTTTTTTTTTTTTTTAAGGGCACTTCAGTGAGGCGTGTTTGATCTGAAGAGGGTGTTTGAAGACGAGCTTTCTTGTTACTCATTGGCCTAGGATATGTCAGTTTTCTCGCAGTTAACAGAAATAAGGTCTAACCCCGTTTTATTAAAGGTGCAGTGAGTAAGATTTACGGGTCTCCATGTACAGAATATGACAAATGTAATATGCATAAAATGTGTGTGTAAAATCACCTAAAAATAAGAATCATCATCCGTTTGTTACCTTTAGAATGAACCTTTTATATCTACAGACACCGTGGGTCCTCTTCCACGGAGTCCATCATTGAACCTCCATATCTCTACAGTAGCCCAGAATGGACAAACTAAACACTGGCTTTAGATAGCGTTGGATGACCCCCATAGTTTCTCTTTTCTCGTAAAAAGGGGGGGGGGGGGGGGGGGTTGCAATCAGCAACGACACTGCTAGATAGCACTAAATCCTATGAAGTGGTCCTTTTTAAAATAATACTTTTTCAGTATTTTTTGTACAAAACTCTTTTTTTTTTTTTTTTTTTTTTTTTTTTTTAAAGAGGAAGCCAAACTAAATTCAAAGCAGCTGTAAAAGAACTTTGTCAAAATAAAATTGGTAAAAAATTGCAAAAATATTTAAATCAGGATCTAACAAATTTTCTCATCACACATTTGATGCCAACTTTTTGTAATCAAAACCTTTCTTTTTACTCTATACTACAGAAACACTGCATTAGGTGCCAAAGTATTTCAGGTTTGTTACCTCCAACCACTAATGTTATGTGCTGTATATAATACTGTATCTCCAACTACATACTTAAAGGTCCAGTGTGTAAGATTAAGGAGGCTCTATTTATAGAATATAATATTAGTGTAGTGATCATCAGACAATAAGAATCGTTATCTTTTTCTTATCTTAGAATGAGCCTTTAATATCTAGAGAAACCACACGTCCTCGGAGTCCGCCATGTTGAACCACCGTTTTTCTACAGTAGCCCACAGTGGACAAACTAAACACTGCAGCTGCTTCTGAAGATGAGTGAAATTAAAGTATTTACATGGCAGCCATGATAAGAGCTCAATAATTCTCTAAATGTTAAGCAAAGGTGCTTTAGTTCCTTGCAGCAGCAACCTTTAAAGCAATACACCATTGTATAGTCTGACCTTGTAAATGTAGAAAAACAGAGTATGTACTTTATGCTTGTGACACAATCCAAAACTTGCGGAAATCCACATTTGTATCAACTGAAAACATCCTTTCTTTGGAGGTCTGATTTTGTCATAGACAGGAAGCCTTGAAATGTACAGCACTTTAATGTTTGTTGCTGTTGCGTCATAAAAAAAAAAAAAAGGAGAAAGGTGAATGTAAGTGCAGTCGGCTTCTCTGAGCACCATGTCTTCTTTACTTAACTTAACTTTAAATCTCCCTCACATCTTTTTTTAAATTTTTTTTTTTGCTTGACCTCACAATGTTCCATCAAGGTCAAGGAAAAGTATTTAGGAAAAGGCATGGGCCATTTTTTTTAAAGTATAATTTGACCGTAGCTGGGCTTTAAATGGTGTTTTTTTTTGCAAATTCTGCAGCACAGGTTCTCCTGGCGGACAGGAGCTTGGAACAAGGGGGTTAGGCGATGGAGCAACTATACCATTAGATGGTCCTGCAGTGTTTCATCGTGCTATCTTCCTAAAATCATTACATTTTTATAAAGTAAAACAGAGGGGGAAAAGCCGACACACAACTGCAACTGATGACTATTTTTGTATCTTAAAAACATCAAAACAGTAAAAATCACTCTTTCCAAGAGCACAAGGGGACGTCTTCTTTATGTCTTGTTTTATCTAACCAACAGTCCAAGACCCTAATATATTAAATTACTAGAAAGTGAGTGTATCACATCGTACTAGGTGTGGCAAAATGCAGTGATTAAGTACCACTGATTGCTCTGAGCTGCGTCTGCAGTCAGCTGCATAACACGGCCTGGGGAGCGATGTTTGCCCAGTCATGGTTTGTATGTTGTTGGCAGCCTTCCCAGCACCAGCCTATCTGTGAGAGTAGACACTGGACAGAGAGAAGACAAAGCAGCAGTGTCACACACCAGCTCTCATGTTCTAGCCTAATTGATTTTATATACGTGGTGAAACAAAGCCTTTGCTCCGTTGCAGCGTTTTTGAAGAGGTTTCCTGTGTCCCGTCCCGTTGTATGTGAAACACTGCACTACACGCAGCAGATACCTCGCCGTCTATCCACATGCATCAACACTTCGTGACTGCAAATGAGTCAGCGTTGCTATTTAGTTATTCTGTTTTTTGTTTTGTGCTGTGGCGATGTCAAGATGTCGCATTGTTGTTGGTGCACCTGCCACTTTAGTTCGTGTTTGCATCCATGAAGCATAAGGTTTTTATATTTAGCTAGCAGCTTTCAGTCAATGCTTAAGGGAAGAGCTTTTTGTGGCACTCAGATAATGGCAAACCCGTTTGGAGCATGGCACCATTTTGCAAGCAGTATGTTTTTTGAATTTTCAGTGACAGATGGGCTCAAGGCTAAAACCAATCTGTGCTCCCTGAACAGAGGGCAACCTCCGACTGGAAACAATAAGGAAAAGAAGCTGTTACTGGAAAGACAAGTCCTTGTTTTACTTGCAGTCTTGTTCTGTAATTACAGTCACAAGCTTGCCCATCCGCTGTAATTGATTTTTCTCAACAATTGTTGCAAAAGTCCAAAAGTTTTTAATCATAAAAATTGTCTTTTAGAATGTTTTTGAAGAGCAGCTATGCTTGAATCCCTGCGATGCTCGGAGCTGTATTTCTGTCCGTTGTGGAGTGAATTCTAAGGATGTTGTCCTTCATCAGCTCTTTGAAAGGAACCTTTTGTGAAGCACTAGTTCCTTCAGATGTAGCGTGATGTGCAGCATCTCTACCAAGGGCCTCAGGGCTTGTTGCTAGTTCTTGCTTAAAGGAGGAGTGTGCTATTTGTTTACAATGCATTACCCCCTTTTTTCTTGGTAGACCTTATTGTCAGAATCTTGAAATATGTGAATCATGAAAGCGTGCATGTTTTGTCGCCGGAGATGAATGCCTCAGTAGAATCAATTAACCATGTTGAATATACCCCTACTTGGCTTTTCATTTCTGAAGAGTGGGGATTAATTACAGTAAATAAAACATACATTATATGTTCTTTGGTTCATAAATTGGCTCCAGACAGACTTTCATGGTAGACGATGGCTTGCCATTTATTTTACTTATGTGAAGATTCTCGACTCATTCGAAACACCTGATCTATGCCAGACAACTGTTTAAGGTTGGATCATATTTATACATACTTATGTAGTTTCTGAATCCATACATATGCTTCTTGAAACGAAGCAATGAGAGAAATATTCATCCCTTTTAAATCTCTGGATATTATAAAAAGTAATCTCTGTCTAAACTAATCCGCCACCAGCTTGGCTTGGTGTACGGTTTTGAATGCGATGATGTACAGGTGATCACTACGGTTGGGTTGGTTTCAGGTTTTACTGGTCCGGTTTTATGCAAACTGTGTCTAATCCATGTCTGATTTTGTGCAAACGGACTAAAATCAGCATTTGTCATTGAGCTGCATTTTGGCAAAGAGACCAAAAGCAGCTCCCATTTCGTGGGTAGTTGCTACAATACCATCAGCTCTCTCTGCAGCACATATAGCATTAGCAGATTAGCATCACAGCTGAGCAGACGATGGCGCAGAGATAGCGGTGTCTTTATGGGAAGCTGGTAACTAGTTTGTGAAATACATTGCTGAAGAAACCCAGAAATTAATGGCTTTTATTGCAAAACATTTGTAGAAACGTGTGGAAAAGACTTTGACCTAATATCACACTGATGTGAAAATGTTTACATCGGCCTAAGCCTAGAGATCACCATGACAATGTATCAAGTGTATTGAATTGTCTTTTTTTATATAGCTTCCAATTTTATTTTGTCCATCTTTGCTTAGTTTATAGTTAACCTTTAAAAAAAGAAGAAATAAATGTCTCCTCTACAAAACATAATTATAAGTAATTTGTCCATGACATTCACACAGAATATGTTCATAATAGCAAAGAATTTCCTGGTTCACTGAAGGGGAGAACGGGATACAAGCACTTTCTGGTGATTGCATGGACATGTTGTACTTCTGTAACTACACTCAGCAGGGAAGCAATCTGTCCTCTACATTAGAAGACCACATATGTTTGGTATGAAATCAGTTCTTACGTGTTGCACCTCACACAGTGGCTTTGATTTTGAAATAGCTTTCTCTACTGCCTCTGGTATTGTGAGTCAGACGCTGAAACATTTTTACCGGCTAGATTCCACATTTGCATTATGGGGGAAAAAGAGGAATAGACACTTCTTGGACACCTTCTGGGAAGGATATTAGCTCTGTCGTCAGTTGGGCTTTACCAAACACCTTTTATCAAGTTTTATCACCTAGATGTGATGGCACACGCTGTGGCACACTCTTTTCTTCCTGTGGTGTTACAAGGGTTGAATCCTTTTCCTCTAATTCTGGTGGTCTTGTCATTAAATGGCAATATATCTCACACATAATAAGTTGTCTCCCTTGAAACACTGGAAGAGAATTTGATTTCTGAATGAAGGAAAGGTTACACTGAATGTGGCCTCTTTAATTCCTCTACATGGAATACAAATTTGAACAGAGGAAATGGTATGTGACATTTATGTCCACATATGGCAAATGTCTAGGAGGGGGTGCAAGACCTCCCCTGCTGTATAAAATGGTCAGGGCTTTGTAGCCGGGATTGTATAACCTCTGAAGAAGGTCTGAATAAGTCATAGCGGTGCTTATAAAGCTGTGTCACCTTCCCTGTGGTAGCTCACTGTATATTTAAACCCTTTCTCTTATGCTATCAAGTTTTATAACAGAGTACCGCAACTTCTACTCCTAGTTGAACAGATACATAGGGGAATGGATAATTTAACCAAGTTCATTTATCAAACAGTGCACACTGAACTTGACTACTCATTGTAGGATTCCCAGGACAGGGATAAAGGAATACTGTCGTTTGACATTTTGGGAAATATACTTTCTCACTTTCTGGCAGAGAGTTACACGAGAAGATTGATAATCTTATATCTCTATATATAAAAGTACAGCCTGCAGCTGGTTAGCATAGCTTAGCACAAAAAAATAGAAACTAAAAGCAGCTAGCCTGGCTCGGTGAATCGTCAGTTTTACATTCTGGAGATGCTGTTAGGAGGATTTTGTTCCTGTTTGACAGAGTTAGGCTAGCTGTTTCTTCCTGTTTCAAGTCTTTGTGCTAAACTAAGCTAACTGGCTGCTGGCGGTACCCTTGTAGACAGATATGTTTGGTATCCATCTTCTCATCCTCTCAAAGAGGACATCATGAATACAGCACGAGTTCAAGCCAGTTTGTATACAGATGGACGTGTTTGTGAGTGTGTCTATCTATTCTGTGTGTGAATAATTCGGGTAGTCGGGGTGCATGATTGTTGGGCAGGTGTAAATAGTTTAACCAACTAATAAGTACCCTAATTTAAAAGCTTGTTTATGTGCATGTGCATTTGGGGTTGCCCCATTAGCATCCCACAAGTACATTATGTCGTAACAGGTCCCGCCACAAGAGGAGCGGGCACAATCGGTCTGGTCCCATGACCCGAAGTATAGAACAAAATTCCAAAGTCAGAGTAATTCTTGAGAACCAGGAACTTCGCACTAAGCCACAAAAGAACCCCAGCAGAGCAACAAATTTAGTCATTTATGTGTTTGGCAAATTCCTTGTATGTGAAAACCTAGTTGACAATAAAGCTGTTTCTGATTTCAGCGAGCAAACAGGAGAGATCCCTCTGTATATGAACAGTATTGATCCGGGAGGATGTCGAGCAACTTCCAGGTGGTGCTGAAGAGATAAGACCTGAGCCACACAACCATCTCTCCACAGCCTACACAAACATACAAGAAGCAAAGCCCAAGCACACCATTCAGAGAGATAGGAGAGATGATGAAACTCAAACAGAGAGAGAGATGAGAGGAGGACAAAGATCCAGATCCAAAACATCTGGAATGAGGCACCCAGGCACCCAGACAGCCAGGGGAAAGGGAGAGAGAGAGAGAGAGGGGTCCGATGGTCCAGGATAGAGAGAGAGATTGTTCATGTGTTTGTTTACAACCTGTCTGAATGTCTGTCTGCTCATATATCTCACCCTGTCAGACTTGGTTGGGGCAATGTCATCCCATTCCCAGATCTCAGCAATTAATTTGTTTTTTTTTCCAACGTTAGAACCAGGGCACAAAATTAGCACCAGCCACCAGCCACCAGCCAAATGCTGATGAATTATGCAAGTGGAGATTTGCTTCACTCACCAGCCAAAAAAAACCCCCCAATGGTAAACTGTTTGGGCTGTCACTTTTTATCTAAAATTTGAACATCCGTGATATGTTTGAACTGTAATGATCTGAAATTCAAAAAGTCTATAAGCGCAACAGACTGTTGAATAGTTTGCCTTGTGATCCACCAGAGGACACCAAATCATCTGAGACGTGCAGGGTGGAAATGTTTGTAATTTGTTGTCTTATTCTGCAGTGACAGCATATCTGCAGGCTCACCTGCTAACTTCCCACCCAAGCGGCACAGCGCACGCACCAAGACGAGCGAAGCAACGTCAGGTGTACAATCTCATCTTACTGCTTACAGGAGTTTGACATTGGAATTGCACTTGCTTGCTTTTCAGTAGAAATATACAATCTGAAGATCGGAATTAATGTTTTCAATTCGCGATACTGAAAACCGTTCGATGACACACTTTACATTTGTTAAATAGCGGATCTTGACCTCTCTAAGTTGGTGACCGCTCAGTCCCTTCCAGTCAAGATGGCGGAAACATGAACCTAATCACTTGGATTTATTCATCTTGTATCGCTTTTAACATGTCGGGTGTGGGATTAATCTGCAGATGCTGCAGTTCAAGATTTATATGCAAGGATATACAGTATGATATTTAGATATACGGCTCATTGGTGTGGTAAGAGCAGGTGTCATATCCTTAGGTATAGTCTTCATGTTTTCCTGTGTGGTGTGGTGTGTTGTGTTTTGAGATCATTTCTTTAAATTTCGTGTCATTTGAAATTCCCTCGAATGTGATTTTTGGAAAAAAAGGGACAGCCATAGGGCCGGGGATAAGATCTCTTGACTGGCTGGTAAAATCTGAACATTCAGTCGCCATTTGTTAAGTGAGCAAAGAAGTTAACGTTGCATGCTGTTTACAGCCCCCAATAACTTAGAGATGTGATGACAAGAACAATAAAAATATGACTCATTAACACAGATTTTCCCAATGTTGTTATGATGCACTGTGAATACATTTCTTCTATGCATTATGATGACTGAATTTTATTGTTTAACTTACACAATACGATCATGCTGTAATGTATCTCTGTATTCACATTAGAAGGTTAAATATGAAAAGGCATTTTTCTAAGCATTCAACATGAGAGATGGTAATCTGTAGGTGTATAAGATTAGTTATACATACAGTACTTGTCATTTGTCAGACCGTAAAAGCCGGAGAGATCAACCGAGTCAAAACAGATAAACCATCTGGTACAGAGGTGTTAGCTCTCCTACTCTGCATATCAGCAGTATTTCTCAGTGGACTGTTGGCCTCCATATGAAGGATTTGTCTGCGATCAGTGCAGTGGAAACTGAAGAAATATGGCCACATTTTTAGCTTTCAGCATATCTTTCAGTATCTCTTCTTTCCGTCCCACCGGCGCGCACACACACACACACACACACACACACACACTGAATTCCCAGTGGTACAAATCTGCTAAAGGACTCAGACATGCATGCTCTAGTCTGGCAACCTACCTCAGCTTCCTCCTCTACAAGCAGCCAACACTTAATTCTTCCTCAGCACAATATCGCTTTCAGCTGTGGGATTGCTTTTCCTGCTGCAGTTCTCAAAGTTCACGACTGTTTCTCATTGTCAGCATGGCAGACGTGGAAGTGCATTTGAACAAGCTACATGCTCCTGCAGATTAGTCTTGGTGTTTGACTTTGACAATCATTTCTACGGAGGTAGTCTGTGACATGTCATGTCAGATCATGTCATGTAAGATTTACTGTGCATACAAGCTGCAGGCTGGCAAAAAGTCTCTTATTTAATCTCTAATTACACGTAGGACATGTGGCTCCGGTATCTCCCACTTTGGAATCACAAGTTGTGGAAGTGTCAACATAGTCCACAAACACTGCAATGAATCCAGCGACTGTGCCACTTATATTTAGAGAACACAAGTCTATCTGGAAAAAGCAAATATGTGCAGCATTTCATGTTTAGTTTAAGATTCTTTCCTAAAAATAAGTTTGAATGTGGGCATTCTGACTTTTATTTAAGGGGAACTGCAACAGTTTTACACATCAGAGTCTGTTTATCTTGGTGAGTACATATGTGAGCACAAGCCATGCTTCCATCCAAGTACCCAGAACTTTTAGTCCCGGGAACTACTTTTAAAGGAACTAAAAGGTTCCTTCAGACCGTTGTTGTCTGCATTTCCACCATGGTTTCAATATTCATTAAAATCAAATTAGCCTGCTGACACACATAACACATTAACACACATAAATTATTAACTGTAATGTTAGTGGTTGATTTGCATTGTGGGTAATGTAGGCACCAGGTTTTGACACGAAAGAATACATGGAAAAAGAAGTTACATAATTATTTTGGACTGTTCTTGGGCCATCGTAGTAAACTGTGATTGGTATTATTCACTACTGCCTGACATCATCTAGACCAAGATTAATGGTCAGATTAATTAATGCAGATTAATTGCTGCAGCAGTCTTGTAGTTGTGCCAACAGGGGAAAAAAATGTGCATCGTCATACTTTTATACAGGTTTACATTCTGTCTAAGTTATATATAAAGATGTGGATGAACAGTCAAAGTAATAGAAAAACTGACATTTTGATTGTGGTTTATGATGAATGTTTCTACCTGTATTCCTGCCTCGAGATGTTAGATGTAGCTGTCAGCTTGTTTTTGTTAATCCCCCTGAACATGACAAGATGTCGACATTTTCCCGTCTGCTCTGTGTGAGTGACAGGCTTCCTTCTCTCTACTAACTGTTTGTTTGTGTGGAGAAAACACTACGGATTTTAAATTGATGTAAATAAACATTGCAGTGTGGTAGTCTGGCCATGGTTTCTGATTTTTGCTGGCGCTCTGCCAGCTCTGGTGGCTTTAGTGTTTAGCCTCTTTGGTTGAAGTTGTATTTGTTCTATATGTCAGTTTTGAATTTAAAGACCCATTGTGAACCTTTTCTAAAATAACAGACTTTAAATCATTTGTATGCTACACTGACTTGTAATCGGGTGAATGGTGCGTCTGTCATTACGATGACAACTATTTAGTGAAACTGGATCATATTTTATGGAGGAAATGTTTCCTGGTTTTTCCTCTGATGTCCTCCAGCTGCTCCACGTCAACTCTCTGTGATTTACAGTTTCCTGATGGACAGTAAATTAAACTGCTGTAAACTGTAGCTGCTGTTAGCTAATGTAAGCTCAGTTTGTTAGATGTTAGACTGTGAGCTCAGAGCACCAGGAGAGTGTTAGTGTTTCTGACCACCAGAAAGAGGAGGCTTTCAGGTCTGGGTGTGGGGGTGAGTGCTAACAAGGTGTGCAGCTGGCGCCGTGCCAGACCTGGAGTTGGGCAACTGGGCAATGTAACCGGGCTTGATAGCTTCTATGGAAATAATGGCAGTGCCAAAGAGGACATTGACAGAGAAAGCTAAGGAGAGAACACAATGTATGCGTTTTATGAATAATTCGTTTGTCAATATTTCCGTGTTTTAATGTAGTACTTGTAGCATTTCTGTTTCTTTTTTCATAGTTTGCTGACATTTGTCTAATCGAAGAGCAGAAGAGTGACACTCTGAGTGAAGCATTGTGGCATTCTTTGGAAACTGGGAACTGCTGCACAAGTTATAGAAAATATGTTGAAAAGATTTGTCTGTGTGTCCTTGGCATGTATGCAGCTGTGCTTATGAGAAACACAAAGATCAAACAGTTCTGAAAATGGACTGATCTGTGAACAGAGCACACCTCAATTCATTGTGTTTGTCTCCAAAGTAACCCCGAAAATCAATCAATAATGTTGTCTAGGACTTGTTGACTGTAGCGTGTGCATGTCTGCTCAACATACAGTTTGAATCTTAGTCACATTGATTTTAACACAGGGAAACAAATGCTTTACAAATTAGGCCACCACAGCATTGAGTGTGCTGGATTTGCCTGACTTCAGTGATCATGTTGCGTACAAAAACAGGCTTCTGTTGTTTTGTCAGCTTTAATTCAAACAATGTCGGTGACAGTGGGGAACTAAGCATTCAAATCCAGAAAGAAAACAATAGAAAAGTTGCAAAATTAATCGAATTTTGATAAAACACGGAACGTGAAATACATTTTTCTACGTCTACACCTCCGGCTGACATGCTATTGATTTAGGACCTCATCCAAACTGTGTCAAACAGGACTTCATCTTTGACCCGTGAAATCATTACTAATTAAATTTCCAATTAAATGTTGGAACATTAACCCACTCTTTTTTTTTCATAAAGTTAAACCATTGACATCACTTTAAATCACAGTTTATTTTTCTCCCCTGGAGAGAAGAGTGCCCAGTCAAACCAGTTCTGGCATTTTGGGGAACAATACTGATTATGTATTTCCTGAAAGCAGACTGAAACCCATCTGTGCTTGTACAGATCAGTCTGAACTGTAACTGTTTTGCATGACAAGAGAATTTTGCTTTCCATATGCAGTGCTGTTTAGCTTGGAAATACATAAAACTGCCTATAAGCAGGTTTGCAAAATAATGTTGGTGCGCTTATTCTGCTGTAATAGAATTAAAGACTCTGGCCTTACGTGACTTGGTCTATATTTTTTCACTGTGCGCTCTGTGGTCTATGAAAACATGTTTTTTTTTTTCCTACCCCGGAGCATGGTGCCAGTTTGAGCAATGCCCAGTGTAATCGATTCTTTTATTAGGTTACATAGGCTTTGAGAGAAAAGGAATCCCTGACTGTTATAATAGTCTCTGCTATGCTATATTAGGTCCAAAAGACATTATAATAATTTTACCATAAGCCTATGAAACAGGATTTAATCCACACAAAAGCAAAAGAAAGCTGCTCCACATTTTTTGCTTTGGGCCAGGCTACTGTTTGATTAAAATTCTAGCCTATGTTAAAATGTTAGCCTTACATTTCAGTAAACATTTCTCCCTCGCTGTCTTTAATGAATAAGAAATAACTTGCAGCACTTAAATCTGTCCTTAAGCAGTTATGTTAAATTAGTGATATTTCTTTTCCTCCTGCCTCTCAATTTTTTCATCAGCCATGCCTACAAATTCTGCTCGAGAAATCACTCCGGTGAATTTAAATTTCATGTGTCCACTCGGCTCTTAACCTGACGCTGAAGTAGTTGACACTGCCCATGTAAAATACATGTAATTTCATGCTGGAGCGCTTGCATTAAAATTATCTCCATAGTCCTCATAGCATTCTCTGCTGCTGTCTCTTGATGTAGGAATGTGCATTTATTGATGTGGGGATGTGCATTAAACGCTTGTTCAATTAGCGCTACTCTTCATCTTTTGGTGCTTAAAATGGAGTATTAGAGGCATCATGGGGCCACAACCAAAAATAATAAATGATTGATTGAGATTGATTTTACTGTGCCCCACTGCATCCTACATGCAGTGGGGACTGATGACACTGTGGAATGGTCTACATTTACATTGCTTCCCTTTCAAAAAAAAAAAAAGTGTTTTCATGTTGAAATTAGCTCTTCGTAGTACAGAGGTGTCAAGATTTGGTATTGTGTTCGACAATACCAAAGTCAATTAATTGATTAGTTGTCATCTCTAATTATTTTGATAATCATTTTGAGTTATTTAAGACAAAAATGTCCAAATTCTCTGATTTCATCTTCTCAGATGCGAATATTTTCTAGTTCCTTTCGTCCTCTATGACAGTAAACTGAATATCTTTGGGTTTGTAGACAAAACAAGACATTTGATGTCACCTTTTGGCTTTTGGAAACTGTGTTCAACAATGTTTTCACCATTTTATGACATTTAGTGGACCAAACAACTAATCGATTAATGAAAAAAATGAGAATAATGGTTAGTTGTGGGCCTGACAAGGTGGGAGTTTAGGTTCTACATCTTTAAGGAGAGCTGCAGTGAATTCATGGAATCCACATTGTTAGTCCAACAATGTTGTAGGTGTGCACTGTAGTGATCTTTTAATCAAAAGGTACACATTGCAGTAACTGTTACCAGGTTACCATTACCACCTCCGAGCACCTATTCTTTGGCTTTGATAGCCATCAGTGGCAACCACTTTTTAACATAGAAACAACACTTAAGTATCCCTAATGTGACAAATGTTAAAAGGCTCTCCCTGGTTTGTTTATGTTGAAACTGGAACTGTTGGGTGAAAGGTTTGATAAACCCGGACAAATGTGCAAATTGATTATGAGAGAGAGAGAATGGAGCAACCAGTACTACAAAGTACTGCAAACAATGGTGTTCAGTTACAGTAATGAAGCTTTTCGTTATTAAGCTGACGTACTGTATAACTGCATATTATCTTAATGACTCAAAATATAAGGTGATATTGGCAACCATATTTTCAATTGCCAGCCTGGCAACCGCTTTTAAAAGTTAATGTTGAGCGCTTGCATGGTGGGTAATTTTATCGCTAATTCCAGTATTTTTAAACAAAATTAAAATTTCCCAACTTCTAGGTAAGTCTTTTACGTTTGTAAATGATTAAACCGAATAGACAAAATGTGAAATTTTAGAGAATTTATTTGGTTATCTCGTTAGATGTGTATTTGGGGCTCTCCTGATCACCAGTATTTTTGAAATCCTGACTCTATACAGCCTTGTATTCAGCCTGTAGCTGATGTATTCATCTTGTCAACCCAACCCTATTGAGCAGTTTTACAATCCAGCAGGTGAACTCCAGTGAGGGAGGATTGTTTGTTCCAGCAGGTGAGCTTGGAAATCTCTTTTAAAAGGAGATTATTTGTTCTAAAACAGAGGGTACGGATTGTAACATCTGTTTTGGATGCCAGAAATCTCAGCTGCTGGCCAAGTAATCATTGAGTCATTGGTATTGATTTAAACCCTATCAACCTCCCACAGATAGATTAATAGTTGTTTTGTGCTACGGGGCAGGGAAATCTTGTTTCCCCGTTGAATATTAAAACACTGGATCCGGTTTGAGTTGTAAATAATTAGGGAAAACAGGTAAAAATAAGCTGGTATACTTGGTCACACATGGTACATTTCTTCAAACAGCATGGACCTACAGAATATTACTTACTTTTATGACAATTTTCAGCCATGGATATGAGGAGGGGTGACTTTGAGTCTTGGCTGTTACCACCCAAACAATCAGAGAGTGTGCTGTGCCTTGGATAAAGATAAGTTGGACGCTGAAAAGGATTAGGATGCAGTTCAATGCTGCATTTACCATATACATTTAACAGTGCCAGGGCTTGTTTTCTGCATGAAATTACTGAGCGAAGCATATGTAATTTTCACACAATGGTTGGGGGGAGGCAGACTGCTTAATCCAGAGTAAATTGGACTAAGAATAATAAAGTTCCACATTCTTTGTATCTGCTCTCAGTGATCACACAGCACAGAGTGCCAACCTTTAAAGAGGCTTAGAATAATGAATTAGTCATAGAGATCTCTGAGGACGTGAGGGAGGAGAGTTTGGCCTAAATGAACAAGTCTATCAGTGGCAGATAACTGTTCATACAATTAAAAGTTTTTCATGGACTTCATTACTAATTCTGAAATCCCAGGAATCCATTTTAGTGGATGTCGGAAGTTTGCTTTGCATCAGAGTGAATTTAAAAATAAAAAGGAGAAACATATGTAGGGCAATATCTAATGGCTTGGGTTAGAGCTTTGTAATGACTATTTAATTGTCTGCATGTTTATTTATTCATTAATAAATGCCTCTTAATAAAGTTAATCTTGGGTCACTGGGCAGGGGGTACAAAGATGGATAAAAGCCAAAGTTGGATGATGATTGGTCAAAAGTAAAACAGCAAGATCACCCAATCATTATCATGATAGGCCAACACTGGCCTCCTGCCTATGGTCAAATAATATATGTATAATTGGCTAGAACGGAAGTATTTTAATTAAAAGTTGCCTTTTCTTCAGAAGTAACAAATGAATTCTCCTAAAACTCCCCCACACTCTATGTTTTCTGTTGATCGTACAATATACTGTATGTGGTTTGAACCCCAGCTCCTCCAGTCTGCAACCCTGAATTGCTCCCGAAGGCTGCTGAATGATTAGCTCCCAAACAGATGAGCACCACAGCTGGCTCCTAAAACTCTTTCAGAACTTTTTTTAAAGTATTTGTCCCAAGCTTATTAGAGTTATCTAAAACTAAAAACCTACATCAAGATGTAGTTAGTTAAAAGAAAAAAAAAAAAAAGTAGGAAACAAACACACCCCATATTTTATTAATTATTTAAATAAACTAATATTGTTGCTAATAAAACTAAAATCAAATGAGCAAACTTGCTGTTGTAACCAACTGAAACTAAACAGAACTGAAAGCACAAATTAAAAACTAATGAAAAATCTGAAACTATAATAACTCTGATTGGTCCCTGTACACAGTGTCTTTACAGCAAGCTTTTCAAAATTAGTATTATTCATTAAGCTTACCCTAATTTAAAGTTTATTACCCATTATTAAAGTTGAATTTTCTTTTTTAATACAAAAGCAGGGCATTACTTTAATACGGTTTATAATGTTTGCTGATGTTTTAAATACTGAAATTTTTAATCACGTAAATATTAATATACACATCGTTTTTCATTCTTGACGCCGTCGGCGTGTTTTATAAAGTAAACATTGATCTTCACTAAATGAAGTCCTCGTCTTTCCGTGAGATTAACTTGACCACGTCTCCTCTAGTGACTTGAAAAACTTGTTAAAAAGCTAAAATGTAGCTCCCTCTTTGTTCCCACCCACCAAACATATAAGCCAAATATTATCACTCCTCCTCCCGTCCCCACACAGGAGCCAATCACTATCATCTGTTCTTGCAGCTGCCTCCAGATGCCATATCCGACCACCTCCAGAATCAGTGTGATGATTGCCAAACTTATGTTCCTGGCTGACTATGAGGATCATTCACATAATCAGACATAAATGCCAGATGTTCCAAAGTTATCCACTTCACTTCGAGGCTTTCAAATAACTAAGAGCTGTGCTCATAATACATTTAATAATAATAACTTTATTTGTGTGGCACCTTTCATACAAGGAATGCAACTCAAAGTGCTTTTGCAGAGAAATTACAAGCACCGAGTGCTTCATAGGGAAAATACTTAAAATGAACAGAAAACAGGGATACAGTGCCAGAATCAATGTAAAATAATATGAAAAATAACACCCACTTGTGGTAATAATAAGTAAATAAGATGAGATACAAATGAGATGAAAGCACAAGAAGAATAAGATGATGATCAGCGTTGACTGATGACAAATACAAGAAAACTCCTTTCTAATTTGCCTTTCTACTTTAACCTGACCAGAAATAGTATTCTGCATGTTCTGTTAGCGATGGAGAGGAAAAAAAAAAACAGTTAGTGCATAGAAGAAACCTTCAATAGAAAAAGTAAATACTGGAGCAGGATGGAGCCAATTGCTCTATCAGACAGAGATTATCCTGTGCAGTGTTAAAGACGTATTACAAAACTGCAACTGTCTTGTTTATGTCACATATCAAATGAATTCTCTCTCCAGTTTTAAATTTTATCCCGAGCTGGTGGTTTATAACCATCACATTGTGTCCAATAAATGAGAAGAGGCGCTGCAGGGATCCTTGGAAATCCTTGATAGGGTGATAAACAAGGTTGTGGAGACGAGCGACTTGCTGTTCTCTTTTCGTCTTTTTTTTTTTAAATGGCTCAGTTTCTGTTCGTCAAGATCATGTCGACGTTTACAGACGGTCCACTTGATTTTCAGTTGAGCGTATTGTTGTAGTTTTGTTATTTTAGTGGTTTGACAAATACGTTTTCAAATGAATTTCTTCTTTGTAATGAATATGAAGCAAATATATCCAACCTTGAGCTCTGATGAGATGGTTGTACTTCTGTTGCCACGGTGAAAACGGGGGGATGACCCCGATTAGTCCGACTGTTGTCTGTCCATTCATTCATCTGGCGCTCCGTCTGTTATACGCGATTAATTTTCCAAATTGTGCTGATTGGCCTAAGGGGGGTGCCACAGCATATGCTTGGATGTCATGCATCTTCGACTGCACTGATCTTTTTCTGCCATTAACTAAAATTTGGGAGCACAGTTTCTACTCCAACAAATGCATTGATTATTTCGGGGGACATGTATTGTAGGTGTTTACTTGCCTAGTGTCTTTGGAAGGCTATTTTAAAGTTACATGTACTGCAAGTATTGATTCATGAGGCACCATTTTGGTCTTGTCGATGTTATAACCGTTTAGTTGCTGGGATGAGCAGGTGTGCAAAGGTAATAGGTGTGGACAACACAAGCAGCTGTATCTGGAGTGTAGCTCTGAATCATTAGTTATGATCGGTGAGGCTAATGCAGCTTTCAGTGTGATGCAGGTAGACCTGCAACAAGGGCCTATGGTAGAACAAGGTGCGTACAAGGTTTTCTGCTTTTGTGATTTGGCAGAGAGAAGGTGTATAATATCATGAATGACACCCGCTGTTGGCATAATGTTGATTGGTACAATGTTGTAATCACACCCTCGGAGTCCTGTATAAAAGGCTAATATCCCACTGTGCTTTCTAGGGCTTGATAATTAATTAGTGGCAAAGTGTCAAAGTCAGCCGTCTGTTTCCCACTGACCTCTCACTGTTGGTGAGGTTGTCAGTTGTCTGTGGAGTCTGTGGTTTCATTCTTACTGTACAGACAAAAATTGTTTGGAAATCTAAAAGCAAATGAATAGAGAGTAAGAATATGAATAGAAGCTTTGGTTAAAGAGAAAAAAATCTATGACATGTGGGTAAATGAAGAAGATTTCAGCTTTTTCTGTTAAAATTCTCATTTCATTTCCTTTCATAATAGAGCAAAAAGTGTTAGGCTGTCAAATAAATAGTTTGATTCTCTTTTTAACCCTCATCTTATCAACATTACAGTACTGTCACTGAAAGTACTGTAAGAAACAACCATCACAGCAAAATGTTAACTAACTTGGCAGCTTTAGAAAATGGTTAGATGTGTGCTTTTTCTCACACTCACACAACTGGTCATGCTGATCAAGTCTTATGATGTATCAGAGTACATAATCATAAAACATTTTATAATGAATTTTTGACTTTGAACATCTCTTCATCTTACCTGAAGAAGAGCACATGAGGAATGACTAACAGAGTGCACCTACCCCCCGGTGATGGTGTGTAACACTTTCAGTTAGGATCCATGGCAAACATGGACTCAATAAATAGTTCCATTTTGTAAAACTGCAAAGGCTGAATTGGATATGTTTGACTGGAGTCCTGTAGGACCTTAATACATTTTTTAAAAGCATTAATTAAAACAGAAAGAGAAAATAAAATAAAAGTCATTAGTCATTGACTGACAAAGTCAGGCAATAGACCTGAAGAACATCTTGTAGATCGAAACATTGCCTAAAAAATAGATTTGGAAATTGATACGATTTTATTAATACCAAAGCCATTCTCGTTCATCTATGTGATTCTTTATCGATTCCAGGTTTTTAGGATCAAGTAGCTGTTTTATATTTTAACATAAGTCTGAACATGGTGTAGAAACAGTAGAGCTAGCTGTAGCAACATTCTGTCATTATCTAAAATGAAATGAGTTCATATTTGTACAGCATTCGTTGACATTTAGATTCTCTTAGTCTTTGAAACTGGAACCATTTCTCGATTTCCATCCCTGCTTAAAAAGATAATAACACTATTTATTTACGTGGAGCCTTACAGTGTCCTATAAGATAGGATAAGATAAGCTAGACTTTAATGATCACCACAAAGAGGAAATTCACTTGTCACAGCAGCTTGTATACACACAGTTGATAGGAAATTACTCATAAATAATAAATATATAGACAAATGTCATGCATAAGAAAGTTGTGAAGTCATGCTGATGTTAAAGAGTCTGACAGCTGTTGGAACGAACAACCTATGGTAGTGCTCCTTCTTATATGGTGGAAGTAGCACTATGTCTTTTCTGCCTGGCAGTGATATTTTTCATCTTGCGCCTGAATATTTTTGCCTGGATGTGCGTCACTCTTAATTTACTTCCAGCGTTAAATCAAATGTAAACACTTGCTCATTTCTTTTACAGCTATTCATTAATATAGAGTGACTTTTTTTTAAAAAGATATTTTTACAATATGTAATAATAATATTAATATAATAATATTTTACAATAAAGATGAACAAATCTATGCTATGGAGTTAATACTTAAGCAAACTCAGTCATTTTCTTTTTCTTTTTTTTATTCATAGAGGAAGAGGTTGTATAAGCAAAGGACTTGTTCCTGCGGGTTTACCCATGTCCGAAATGATGGTAATAAAAAATGTCCACTCCAGAATCCAACTGAGCTAGAAGAAATTATGAGTCTGCCTTATCGTTGTGTTAAGATGTGTAGGGGTCTGTCAGACCTCTGCTACAACTAGAGACAAGCATGATCCTGAATGAATGATGGGAGGTTCAACTCCCTGAAACAAGCACTCTGACCCCCCTTGGGAAATCAAAGAAGGAGCAAACTGGGAGAGCAAGGTTCATCCCTTACAATTGCAGTGTGACATTCAATGCTGTAGAAGAAGTCATTTTTCATGGTGGTACTATAGTCCCTTTGCTCAAACATGCCAGAGGTGAGCCTGTTATCCGAACAAATTGTGTGTTCTCGGGGAACTCCTCATGACTGCCATACTTTTAATGAGGATTAAAGAGAGAGTGCTGCTCCATTTATGAATTCCCAAATGCTGCTCACATGTTGATGACAGTGCAACCAACATTTAGTTCTTGGCCTAAGCCAAAGACACACACAGAACGAACAGTTTGAAGCCAGCTGTGTCATCGCTCTATCAACTCTGGAGTGAATACGTTTACTTCTTTGACAAACATGATTACCTAATAATTTGAAAGTTTATGCGTGTCTCCAGGAAATCTCTTTGGGAGTTCTGCATTTTTGGTTAACCATCTGTCTCGACTTATTCCCTGTAGAGAACCTCCAGATTTAAAATCTCAATAATATCTTTGATTTCAGACAGAAACATTCACTGCTGTCAAACACATTCTCTGTTATTCTTTTATCTTGTCCAGTAGGGCCTTGCTGTGTGTAGGGTCTTCTCGTGTCCTTACATTTCAACCTACTTTTTGTATTTGTCCCCATTTTTGTCCAATAACAAACATTATTTGTCATTTGCAAGTACTAGGGTTTCATTAAAATTCCCTTACACTTTTATGAAATGCAAACATTAAACTTCATGGACCAGAACTTACCATGGGACAAGATGCATGACGATCTGCCTGGCAATAAGTGATTGATCACTGAAATTAGTTTCATAATTACTAGGTGTATACATTTTGAACGGGAACATTGTTTTTTGTACCAGGCTGTAAACATGTTTATTTCTGCTGTGAAGTTGGACATTTTAACATGGGGGCTTATGGAGATTGAACTTGTTCTGTAGCCAGCCTCGAGTGGACGTTTGAGGAACTGCAATTTTTGGTATTTGACTTTACAGCCACAGAGGTTGCTCTTTGGTTTTACTAAATTTGGTCCACATTGTGTTGAAGGTCATTTAAACGGCAGAGCTTACCATGTCTGCTAACCAGTTTTCCTGGGCGAAACCCTGAATAGTCACCCTGTACCATAGTTCTTGCCTTAGCTGGTGTTTTTGTTGGCCTGTGGATGGCATTCGTGGAAATGTGCAGCGCCATCTCCTAGGATTTCTATTTATATACAACTAATTTGTGGCAGAAAATGTGTTTTAAGGGAATGCCGACAATGCCGATAATGGGGAAATATTGTGAATTAATGTACCTGGCAAGTAGTAGTAGTCGTAGTAACTAATGCCACTAACCCCCAGCACCTCGTAAAGGTTAGGGAAAGATCATCGTCTGCTTTTGATAAAGAAAAAGTGACTGTAGACATACATTTCTTTTAATAACATTTAACCGAAATCCGAAATCTCAATCTTTACATAACCTTAACCAAAGTGTTTTTGTTGCCTAAACCCAACCAGAGACCGGAGTGTGAACCCGAGGCTTTATGCCACCAACTGCCACCAACCCTAACCCCCTCTGTGCGGTTCCAGCGTGTTACATAAATGTTGTTTCATTCCCTTAAAGACATTTTGTCTGTGAACATAATCCAGGCAGCAATTCTGTTTGTTACCAGAATGTGGTTATGAAAACTGTTTAATAATATGCAAACTTAATTTCAAGGAGACAGGGATGCCATGAGCCTCCTCTCCTGTTCCTGTCAAATGCTCCTCTGTCCTGGGCACCCAAGGGAAATGCTTCCTCTCTGGCTTCCGATTCACAAACACTATCAGTCATGCTTGTCGAACTACCTTGCCAACTCTTGTGTTTTACCTCTCCACTACCCAGATGCTGTACCATTATCATAGCCATACAGATCATTCGAACGAACCTGTTCATCACTAGTACCTCTCCTGAGTCTGGTTGGATACAACCGGTATATTTGGATAATGTGTCAGGATAATAACCAATATGTGGTCTAAAAATCCCATTTTCACAGCCGGCCACTTATCTGTTGGCTCATTTGGCCCTTGCAGGAATAATGAAGCTGTTGTCTCCTGACCAAGTCATGCTTCAACTGCTTTTTGGCAATGTCTCTGCAAAAGTGTGTTTGTGTATTCAAGTGTATGAGTCTGTGGGGTGATGTTTCCAGATGGGGCCACGTGCCAGGGGCATAGTGTTGGGACGTGACTTTGCTGTGAACCTGTTATCCTCTGGGCTAGATGGTGGGTGTCACTAGCAGACACCCACACAGCTCCTGCAGCACGAGTTATGGCAGGTTGTCATTTATCATCATTGGATATTACTGTATGAACAAGGCTGTGTAATTGTTAATTGAACTAGCATCTTCTTTAGATGACATAAGCTACTCCATTAAATCACATGCATTTCTTTGAGCTGTTTACTTAAGCAGTTTCAGAGCGGTGATGTGAAATAAATTGATATTTATTTACTTGAACAGGAGACAAAGAAAACACAGTAGATCAGTAATGGCGACACAAAATTTAAGGGACTGCCTTCATACACACACTTGAAAATAAATGATCTTATCATGTTTATTTGCTGTTAATTGGTGCACCTGGATTTATGATTGCCAGCTTTAATTACCTCCCACAGGTCTCATCATTTTCTGTGAAATGCATGATGGGATTCATCAAGTGACAGCTTTAAGGACTTTCCACAATGGTAATGATATTCAAATTCAGATCTACCTAAATTGAGGTTGAAGGTTTGATGTATTCCACGATTCCCATTGTCAGACTAATACTCCCTTTGCATTCATGTGCAGACTTTGCAGCAGGTTTATCCGCTTGAAGATGAGTAATATTTGTTGGTTGCTGTTTGTAAAAGTTAGCCCCTCCTGTCTCAGAGTGAAAGAGCAGGGGTGGTTAAGCGAGCTAGACAGTGAATGAAGGGCAGCATTAGCAAGAACAAAGCAGTGAATCTTTTATTTTCTAGAGCCCTAGATAGCTGTAGATTTTCTGGATGGATACGGATATTGGGGGGTTAAAAAATTCAATATTGTTATACTGATATACAACAGATATCAATATATTGGTAGCGATCAGTCTAGAATATGTAATTATTTCACGGTGGTTCATGGTGTTCTAGAGGAAGAATAAACATGACCACACAATAATCCAGGGGCTCATACTAGCCACTAAAAATAAACAAGAAAAAACAAAACAAAAAAAAAAACAAGTTTTCAAAATAGTATTGTGGGGCTGAAAATTGAAGGTGGCGGCCACGATGCATCAACAAAAGTGACATACCCAATTTATTCATTTTCATTTTGTACCACACATTCAAAGAATCTGCACGACTAAACTAAAAGGTGTGAAAACCATTACAGGATGAATTCATTATGGGCTTAACACCTTTGTTACAAGTTGGATGAGTTCCTAGATGTATGTTTGCTCTGACAAAAAAGCAGCGATTCTGTGTTTGACAGCTCAGACTGTTTTTCAAACGTAACCACAAAGTCCAGTTTGTTTTTTTCGCATCGCAGACCATCTTCTGTCTGTTCCCGTCTGTGCATTCATTGAGACCGATAACTAGGAACAGCGACACATTTTTTTTTAAAGTTGAAACCTTTCCAGACTCATCTTTGTCTAAACTTGGTTGAAATGAAACTCTAAAAAACAAATGGGTTATTACATTTTACTGAAGATACTTTCGTCTGTTTGGTTTTCAGGGTATAAAGATGTGCTTCAAAATAAGATTATTTATTCAAAAACTGAAGAGTCTAGTTTTGCATTTTGGAAATAAAAACTGTAGGGAAAACATCAAAAGAACAAAGAATGAAACAGACAATGGCGAAATTGAAAACAGGCTTTGAACATTTTATGCCTGAAGAGGAATAAATAGGCTTTTTCAACATTTTTTTCATTCTCTGTAAAACTGATTGTATAGTAATGTGAGCTGTGATTTCCACCTGTATTGGACAGAGGAAAAAACCTTGCGCTTCTTGACTTTAATCATTTTACTTTCTTGAAGACATTATCTCTTAAAAACTGAATTATTGAAGCTTTGTTCATTCCATCTATTCACACAGCAAGTATTTTCCTCGAGGAGACAAAAAAAAAAGAAGCTCAATTGAGATCCGTGAAAGAAATGCAACAAAAGATGATCAGTAAGTCTGAGTCATAAGATCAACACAGTGAGAGACACAGTGGGTATAAGAGGCAGGAGGTTGTTCGTCCCTGGAGATTGTGCACACCGCATTGATTTAAAAAAAAAAAAAAAAAAAAACACAACTTGTTAGATCAGCTCAAGTGTATGTCTGCCTGCAGAGAGGAGATAGACTGAAATGCTGAAGTGGGAATCTGTGAGATCCTTTTAATTTTGGATACAGCCAACGTCTTTAGCGATATCAGGTCATTACTGTAGAACAAAGACCTATTCATTGACTTTAATCATGAATTTTGCAAGGGCAACTGTCAATTGTGTTAAATTATTTAAAGAATATACAGATCACTTGTAGCTGCCAAAATAAATTAAAAAAAGGCAAGAGTTCAATGTGACGTCTTCAAATGTCTTGTTTTGTCTGACCAACTGTCCAAAATACATAATTTTTATATGTTTACATTGATACAAAACAGAAGAAATGTATGTATTACCACCACCACCCTCACTTGAATATGTTGCCACAGAACATAATCCATTTTCCATACAAAGCATATTGGTCAAACCAAATTAGTAATATATAAATGTAGTTTGTTGGAGACGGGGCTGGTTGAACACAGTACAAGATCAGAAAACAAAGGTATATCCACTACATACATACATACATCCACTTGTTTTTCAATTTGCATGAATGGAAAAAGTTTTTAAAAAGTGCAATCAAGGAAACAGACTTAATAGATCTTGGTCAAGTTCTGACTTAAATGTGCACTGAAGCATGAAAACATGCTTGAAACAACCAAAATGTTTCTATTGCATATAGTCTCCTTTGAAGTTTAACTTGAACTCAGTCAAGCAGCAATTTTGAAGTGACTGAAACTTGTCAGATGAGTTGAGAAAATTACATGACTAACTTTGAAACACTCTGAGCGAGATTAATTAATCTCTATCTCAGGGTGGCCTCAGTGTGTCATCGAGCCACCCTTTAGGACCACCCAAAATATCCTGGACTGAAAACTGGTGAAAAAATCTCAGAAAGAAATCTCAGAATTGCCTTTACAGGGACTTTAAATTGCATCATCTTCTTCTGCAATGGTTTAATGGCAGCCAACTGGAGAATTAACCCCACCAACTGTTTATCTCCATGTGCCAAACTCTTAGTATCCATATAACAGTGGTGAATGGGCAATGTACATTAATTGTTGTCCATATGGTTATGGTTTGTCCTGAAAAGCAAATTAGTAACCTTCAACCTATCTCAGCTGTCCCATCAGTCCCCCAAGTGTACACCAGGTTTTCAGGTGCCATTTTACAGACCCCGTCCTTTCCTTCCAGCTTGTTGATTTGTCTCTTATTTGCTATTTTGGGGTCTGAAAGCACTGATGATACCCTTTGGAAACCCCAAAATAACAAGCAGTGTTGATATTTATCTGAGCAGCCTTGATTGAGATTTTATCAGAAAACCACCCACATGACCAGATTTCTATGTTGAGTATCAGTGCAGACCAAATGACAGGACCAAATTTCTCCCATGACATGTTAGCCACATACTGTCAGTCTGACTGCTGATCTACTGTTGCACCATCTGGTTGCTAATCTATTATAAATAGTCATTGGAGTGCTCAGTTTATACACAACTGTTACGAGTTGTTGATGGCGTTTGAGATGCCTTTCAGCCAAGAGTTCTGGATTTTACAAACTAGTAATAAATCTTTCATGGAGGCTGCAATGCTGATTTTCCCCAGAGTTGCACAGACGGCACACTTCAAAAAATCTCACGCCTCAGACTTTTTGGCTCCACGTCTTCTCTGACCAGTCTTTTCTTTTTCAAATCAACTAATGAAAGACTGTTGGCTGTGAGGCTGGAATAAGAGTGACCGCATGAATCTCTGCGCAATCCATCAAGCAGTCAGTCGGTCCGTCAGTCAAAATAATTGATCCTGACATTAACAGAAGTGCAAAATGGAATTTATGACTACCTTAATTTGCAGGATGTTGACATGTTGCAGAGGAGCTATGGGTGGAAAATAAACTTTTTGCAACTTTTCTAATTAATCATGCAGCCTCACACAAACAGGACAAGTACATAAAACCTACTGGGAGTGTAAAAATTCATGTGAAACTCACAAAGGCTCATGCTTGTGTCAGCTATGCTATCAGTAGTTGAGTCAATACCCTTAAATAAAAATCCACAAACCGAAACTTCACTGCTGAGCAGATCACTTTTTGTTAGCTTATGTAATCATTAATATTTTATTTCTCAAGAAGCCCCATGTTTTTCTTAAGGCTTTTTGTTGTTCAAAATGCACGGCCACCACATAACTCCACCGAGAGGGTGTGGCAGTCAAACCTCGGAGGGGAGATTGCTCAGCGCTTTACTGAGTGTGCAGTTTTCAAAAAGACATCTCATCCTTTTATGTTACTTCTTTTTCTTTTTTAGACGATGATTTTAGTGCAAGTTTTAGATCATCTGCTCATGCTCTTTCTTGAAATATGATACCGCAAAGGGATTTTTTTTTTTTTTGCTCAGCATTTCCTCCTCTGGCACTATCAGAACAAAGTGTTTCTCTTTAAGCATTATTAGACTTTGACCACACTGTCGTCTGATTACTGTTTAAAAGATTTGCTTCGATTTCACCGTTGATTAAACTGAAGCTCAACAACAGCAAGTTGCGATTTTTAGACCTTCTTTTTATCTTGAAGTCATTGACTTTCACATCATTATAAACACAAAGGTAGTGACTATTCCATTGCTCCATAATTTTGGTATAGAATAAACCTTTAAAGATCAGTGTACAGTAGGATTTTAGTGCCACCTAGCGGTGAAGTTGCTGGCTGCAACCAAATGAATACACTCCCATGCCTCACACTCTCCTTCCAAGCATGTAAGAAAAACTCTGGCTGCGAAATTCACATAAAAAGCAAAATGTCATATCTCAGTCAGTGTTTGGTTTGTCTGCACAGGGCTACTGTAGAAAAATGGCGGTTCAACATGGTGGACTCCATTGAAGAGGACCCACTCACTGCAGATATAAAGGGCTCATTTTAAGACAACGAAAACACAACTATTCTTATGTTCAGGTGATTATACACTAATGAAAACATACTAATTAATTTTATATCAAATTCCTGCTAATAGCTGCTCCTAAATCTTTCACACTGGACCTTTTAACAAATCTATTGGCTTACACACATTAAAGAAAACTGTCTAAAATAAACATATTATCTTGGACAGATTATTAGACATTGGACCTCCAACCATTTCTACATAGGAGCAAAACACACAGACTGAGACAGACACAAAATAACTGCATCATTTTTTCTTGTAGTCGTTTTTGTCTCTTTGTAGGCGTTTTGCCACTCAGTGGTGGATTTCTGTCTGTGTGGCTGTTTTTCCACATATTTGTGGTCATTTTGCATCTCTGTGGAGTCATTTTACATCTCTTTGTGGATGGTTTTTACCACTGTGACTGTTTTGCATCTATTTGTGTTTGTATTGTTTTATTTGTGTCCTGTGGCTACAACCATTCAGTAATCCATAGGACTTGTGGCTTACCATTTGCTGCACATTGAGCTCAGTAGCTCCTTGACAGTTTTGCTAATTTTTATTGAGAAAATCTATGTCAAATGATTACACACACTTGGTTGAAATTACATTTAATGAGCTTGTAATCAAACTCTTCCCCCTGCAGTTAATTCAGTATTTATCCCATTAGCTGGCCATTTGGAAACAACAATTGGCTCAGTTTCACAATCCTAAATCCCCCCCACCCTACCCTGATTCGCCATCCCCCTATAGCACTGGCTTATAATCAACTTCCAGATATAATTCTGGAGACACTGTTTCTGGGTAAAAAAAAAAAAAAAAGTCCCACTCCTATTGTATGTGTTTTACTTGTAAACCTATCTGTCATGTAACTAGTGGAGCATCTGGTACTTAACAAGTTAACATATTTGTAATCTGCACTTTAGATGGCTCCAGTTCAGATAGCAAAGTGCCTTAACAATAGCCCTGCTGTAGCCTCTTCAGTGTAATACTTTTTAGAACATAATTATTTGACACAGCTGTGTTTGCTGTCATATTTTGTGCTACAAAATAATAATAAAAAAAAGTTTAAGACCTGTAATTTGGCAGCTATTGCAAGTGTAATGTTCCTTCTTTCACACGTGGCGGTAGTTGTATTTAAGCTGTGGTTGCTTTAAACCTTTCAGGTCTCTGTGACAGTATCACATTCTCTGTAGCCTCAAAATATTCATTATAAGTTCGCCAGAAACGATTTTACCTGTTGAGGGATAATTATTGTCAAACAAACCCTGAAATCAATAGGTCCAGTCATTGTTTGCCTTTGGGTAAACTGTCTTCATAATTGCATTGAAAAAAAGCAAATGATTGGTTGCAATAATTGGGACCTACGATTTAAATATGAATAATAGCATGTAAATTAAATTATACTAGCCCTCAAGACACCATTTCAATTAAAATTTAAATCACATTAAAATCACCTGGGCGGCCTCCATTCAATCAGGTGCTTTAATTAGAAAAGTATTCACAGAGGTCCCTGATGCACCTGTCCAATGGTTCAAACTTCACTGTCCATCACGCAACACCTCTAATAAAGGAGCTGCTGCGGCTTGGCATTTTGCAGCTTCATTAAAATGCATGTGAGATGGAAAAGTCTGTAAACACCGTTGAAAATAGCCTGTTCATATTTGAAAATCATAGCAATCACTGACTGTACAAAGTGACAAGAAAAACATGCAACTACAGATTTTTTAACCCAGATTTGCCCACTGCTAAATTAGCTTATGTGGTGAATCTTACTGTCAATTAATATATTGTATTAAACTAGCACAATGAGCCAACTGGCTTGGTCATAATCCATGTTTACGTGGTGTTGTCATACATATATGCATCAAATGTGTTTGTGTTCCGTTCTCCTTTGTAAAAAGGGCTCTATTGCCGTTGTAAATGTTAATTACTGGCTGTAAACATTTGGTAAATACTTCATGTTAACCTTTGACCCTTGTGAATTCAGAAAGGTTTGTGGCATGGTTTCATTGGAGAAAACAAATACTTTGATTAATGTTTCTTTTGATCAGTTTTTTGCCTGGGACGAAGTGATTGTGATTGTGAGTTGAGAAAATTCTCCTTAAATTAGATAAACAAAGAAAACCCATTGAATTAGCCCGAGAATGCAAACATTCATATCAAATGTTTCTTTTTTTTATTTAATGGCTTTGGTTATTGTTAGAAAATATGCAAAACGTCTATGTTTGAAGCTAATAAGAAGCAGATAAATGGAAGGAGAACAAAAACACAATGTTAGGCCCGGGGCTGAGAAGAATAATGGGTTATGAAACATTAGCTTGATTAAATAATTTTACCTTCTGTCTGCAAAATGGATGATGAATGAATTACTTTGACCGCAGAACAACTTACTCTATTCCAATAACCAATACATACAGGAGCTTGGCACAATAAATGACACCCAGTACTTGTTTTGGGAGACAGGTTGTGTATCTTTGGAGACATTGTGCTGATTTCACTTTATAAAAGGTATCGATAGAAGTAAGAGTACATGAACCAACCAAGCAAATTATACAGCACATTTAATCATATGAGACGGTTTCATAGTGTTTAAAATACAATTAAAAGCTAAAAAAACAAAGTTAGGTTCTCGCCCTGGAAGAATTTAAAAGCTCATTGAACAGAAGACAGCTCCTCACTTGTGGCCAGAGAAGCTCAAAGTCAATACCATCAGTAGTGGCCAAGTCTCCGGAGTTGCTGTGGGGAGTGGTTTTCTTGCCCGATGTCTGGCTGCTCTCCCTGCAGACAGCCCACAGTACCTCCTGCTAGAGTTGAACCATTAATTAGGCAGCCTCTTCACACAGCCTCAGCTGCTACAGTTAAATTAACTGGACAGACATTAAGATGAGGAAAATAAACTGTGTTCAAGCCAAGACTGCCAAAGACTAGACACCTTGAAAGGGAGACTTTTTCTTTTATTCATCACAGGATGTGGGAAAGTAGCAAAAGCTGTCGTTGACACCTCTTTTAATTGCTTACCACTGTGTTTAATCTAATACACCGTCTATCTTCTGTGTTTAACTGAGCCTGTTTATATGTTGGGTGGTATATTTTCGCTGGTTCGGCTGAATAAAACTTTCAATGGTCATTATTAAAGTGAACTGGCTCCACCCCATGTCTTGAGGTCAGCACTGAACTACAAAATGCTGCTGATGGTCTGGTCAGTGCTTTGCCACCATTGGGGTGTGTGAATGGGTGAATGGGCAAATGAGAGGCAAATTATGAAGTACATTGTCTGTTCTGGTAGAAAGGTGCTGCATAAATGCAGTCCATTTTCCATCATTTTGAAAACCGCAAATTATCCTTTGGGCTTTTGAAACGAAGTTGTTATTAGGGCTTAAATTTGAAGAATTTCTGATATTGTTGTTGCAAACTGCCAATTCACAAAACCAGCAGACCTGGAGCAAATTTAGCATTCGTTTGAAGTTGCAATTATGGAGACCTGGCGAATTTAAGTTCAATATTCAGTCCCTTTTTTAGCTCTGTCTGCTGCTGGTGAACCCAACATGAACTCAAAGAAGCTAAAAATCTTCATAGAGCTGAGAGGAACTATCAGTCTGTCACAATCGGTGAAGCCTTTCACATGCAAGTAGTCATGTAATCCATTGTTGGCATAAATGTATTAATAAGGCCTAAAATTAGATAAATTTAGATTCAAGGGTCCAGTGTGTATTAGAATGAGCCTTATATATCTACAGACGCTGCATGTCCTCTTCCACAGAATCTGCCATTTTTCTACACTAGCCCAGAATGGACAAACCAAACATTGGCTGTAGGGCCTTTTTGCGTTTTTTGCGCATCACCACTATAGTTTCTCCTTCACGCTAGGAAGGGTGAAACGAAGGGGATGCAATCAGTCACTACACCGCTAGATGCCTCTAAATCCTCCATTCTGATCATTTAAGGTTTGATACTGGGCTTTATAGAATATCTATATCTGGTGCGTGTAATTATTTTGTGGAGAGTCTTCTCTCTTTGCACTGTGGGTTTTTGAATGCCACTGTGTTTTTCTACCAAAGCAGCCAGTATTGATCCATTTTTCTGAACAAATCTAGCACTCAAGACTTGAGAAACAACATTTACACTATCTTGGGATACAGCATCTCTCCCGTATATGCTGTAATGAAGTAGTTTTGTTGGGTTAGCAGCCTCTTAAAGCTGGATAAACAGATTTCAGAGCAAACTGGAGTGCTTCTTCTGGTCATACATTGGAAATAAAAATCATAATAGTGGTGGGAAACTCTGGCCAACACTTTTTATGGATACAGGGCAAACTGGTATATCCTGTAATCCCTTAACAGTGAACTGAAGTCATTGAGCTCCTCCTGCCCCTTTGCATGTTTAATATAAATCAAATCCCCCACCTCACAATAAGAGGCTCTCTTTTTCTTTTCCACGACTGCTTTTACCTCCCTCTTCAGCTTTGCTTTCCCTCTCTGAAATCCTCTCTAACTCACTATCTCTCCCACCCCTCACCCTGCAGTCAGTGCCTGTCCTAGATTTATGGACCCCCCCCCACCACCACCCCCCACCCCCCTACATCTCTCACACTCTCTTGAATGCACATACTCGCTTGCTCAGTCATTCACCCACTTAAGCTACTTCTCATTTTCTCCCACACTCTTCACGTATGATTTGCCAGAGCTATGTCTGCTGTTAATCCCAGCACAATTAGCAAACAAGAACTCTCATGACAATGCATTACTAAGGTGGTATGATAATGTTTCTCTTTTTCCTTTGCAGCAGTTAACCCCCTCAGAAACATCATTAACTCTGGCACAAAAGCCTGTCCAGGATTCATTATTTTTTCTCAAAGCACAAAGCTTTCTTTTATATATAAGATACCATTAAATAACCTCAGGAATGGTGCTTTCCATGTCAGACAAAACTGAGAGGAATCCTGGCCACTTCTGTGAATAGAACAGCTGATTGAACACACAGCATTAAAACACATAGGCTCTGTGGGGCCTGAAGTCTGCTGCCAAAATGCCTGAACCAGAAGGATCCATCTTAATTTGCCATAAATTTACTCAGAAATGATTGGCGATAACTTCCTCTCTCTGACTCATATATAAGAAAAAATATTCTAGCCAAATGTTTTGGGGCTGTTATATTAATTAAATGTGACATTTAAAGCTGCATTAATGGATTTGTAGCCATTAGGGGGCAGCAAAACAAACTAAAAACACAATTTCTGACATGCTATCACTTTTTTAAGTTGTTATGGTGAATGTTTCTGCAAACAGTTACTTACTTGCACATTCAGTCTCCACCAACGGAAATATTTGCCTCCTTATCTGCTCGATTCTTCTTTACATGTTCCCCAGCAAGTCACTAGCTGTCTGTTGCTTGTTTGGTGCTGGGTAGTTAGCGTACAGAGGGTTTATTCGAGCTTTTGCAGAAAACCATTGCCTGTTGTCGCTTGTCCAGAATCATAATAATAATTAGCTAAAAAAGGCTGAAAAGCTCCAAAGGGCCTACGGGAATGGCAGTTGTTTGATAATTTTCTGTAGGGTTGCAGCGATAATATCAATATCATGATACTATACTATACTGTGCACATTTTCTTATCTACAGAATTGCATTCTGTTGTATTAGTATTATTTAAAAAATATAGTAAGTATTTTAATAATTGATTAATTGATATTGACAGTTTTATGTCATTTTTTTAAAGAAGAAATGTCAAATTTCAGCTTCTCAGATGTGGATATTTTCTGGTTTCTTTAGTTCTCTGTAGAAGTAAACTGAATATCTTTGGGTTGTGGACAAAACAGAACATTTGAGGACATCACCATGAGTTTTGGGAGACAGTGATCAATATTTTTCACCATTGTCTGACATTTTATTGACCAAATAACTAATCGATTAGTTGAAAATTATCACATCAATAATGGAAATAGTTGTTAGTTGGATCCCTAGATGCAATTCACATTACTTCTGCCAGTTTCATGCTATCCTACTGACTGATGGCTGCATTTATAGAGCACTTTTATCTATTTACATACACACTGATGGCAGAGAGCTACCACGCAAGGTGCTGACCTGACCATCAGGAACAATTTGAGGTTCTGTATCTTGCAGAAGGACACTTTGACATGTGGACAGGAGGAGCTGCCAATCCTGTGATCATTGGATGATCTGCTTTACCTGCTGAGCCACAGCCACCAGAGAGACACACACACAAACACACGCCACACAGTTGGTGGCGGTAATGCGCTGACTAAACTGCCAGAGCTTCCGAGTCTGTGAAGTAAAGCCAAAGCCTGCAGTCCTTCTAATGGCCAGCAGGGGGCAGCTCCATTGACTGTAATAAAAATGTCAGATTGCATTGAGCCTTATGTAAAAATAAGCCAACTTCTCACTTGATTTACTACCTCAGATAACAGTATTGTTATGAGTTCATGGTCTTAATTGCTAGTTTCAATTCTTCCTCCATACAGTATGATGCTTATTTCTTAAAGTATGGTCCCATTTAGAGGGAAATGGATGATGAAGCAGGATATGGTTTAGATAGATATGGTCACTTCAACAAACCAAGATGACAACGTCCATAATGCCAGACTTCAGGCTTCAGATGGGTTGTCCACAAACCAATTGGTGACATCATGGTACGTTTAATCTTGATGTAAACAATTGCGGTTTCACAAAAGTCAAAAAGCATTGTTTGCAGATATTCTATGTATAAGGAAATGTATCTTTCCATTAATATTGTTTTGTATCAAATGTCAAAAAATGTAATTAAAACCCAAGGTGACGTCTTAACTGTAACTGTATCAGGATACTCGCCAATGCATTTGGAAAAACAATGAATTTAAATGTAATTTTCTTTAGAGATGCAAATAATTATTTGTTTTTGTTTGATTGTTTTCTTGATTAATCAATTAGTTGTTTGGTCCAGAAAATGTTAATCACTGTTTCCCAGTCCAAGTTGGTCCTCAAATATCTTGTTTTGTCCCAAAGATCAGAGTGGTGCTGGAGCCTATCCCAGCTGACTTTGGGGCAAGAGGCGGGGTACACCCTGGACAAGTTGCCAGCACATATCGCAGGGCGCATAGAGAGAGTGATTCATTTAATAGTTTACAATTAATCGATGAATCAACTAATCATTGTACCTCAAATTTTCCTCCACTTTGAACATAGTTCCACTTTTTGATGTTGAAGGAATAAAATAATGACCTCACTGATTACTTCTTCGAGTCAAGGATGCATAAATCCAGTGGAAATGCATACATTTTTATGTTTGTGGAAATGTTCACACTATTAATCATGTAAAAGAACAATTTTCAACTCCCACTCGTCACTGACAGCAGAAGTAAGCCCCATGAAAACAACCTCTTACAGTTAACTTTGAGCTGTGTTTAGTGATGACAGCCACATCATTTAAAATGCTTCTCGGCTGTTTTGACTGCTTATGGTCGGTTATGTGCAGTGTTGGCAACACAGGATGTGTACTGGTGTATTTGACTGCTGCTCTCCTTGTAAATTAATCTGGATCGTATTGGCTAGACGCCAGGGGAAGAAAAAACTGTAGAAACTTAGATGCGTCATCGCTTGTAGTCCTCTGTGTGATTTGGGTATTAAGGTCAGCCGTTTGGAGCATGACAGTCCTGACTGATACAAATCTCCCGAGTCACTCATAATCTTGAGGCAAATCAGCTTATTCTTTTTCTTGAATTGTTTTAGGTTTTGAGCTTTTTTCTTTTTCTTTTTTTTTTTTTTTTTAAAGACTGCACTTACAGTTTAGCTTCACTTCCCTTGATTCTTGCTTAAAAACGTTCATTCTCTCTTTTTCCAATGGCAGTTTAATTCTAGATGTGGTGAGGGAAAATGAGTGATGACAATAAACCATGAAAATGTCATTTGGACCCAGCTGACATTGTAGTCTGTTTTATTAAATCGTAAGATTGCTGTAAGATATAACACTGGGGAGTTGTGTGTGGGTTTTTAGTTGCTTTGTTTCCTGGTAAAAAAAAAAAAGTAGTGCACTGATGTTCACTCATGATCTACATTTACAATAAATAGACCTGACTAAATTAATAATAAAAATTAAGTAAGCTTTGATATTATGTTTGAAAATGTTTTTCCAATGTTTATTAATCTGATTTTAATCCATTGCAAATATTGATAAGTGTTGGATTTTAGATACATTTACTCCTTACTCATTAAATTAGTACTGCACATTAAAAGCAAACATGCATAATAAACAAACATACATAGTGTGTATGTTATTTGATGAGCCACAATACCACAAAGCTGCTTTGTTTTAATGACTTCTCCTCCTCAGGATCAAACTGCTCATCTGAAACAGCCAATTACTTACTGACTGGCAGGTAGCTGAAATTGTTTCCAGCTTCTGCCATTTTCAATTATGAACCAAACAATACTCCTGTGACACTTTGAAAGACTATTTAATCATTATAAAGTTATTTTGCTGAAACAACAAGGAGCTATTATTTGCTTGGTCATCATGCACATCTCCCTTATGACTCCTGAAATTAAATCAGAATGCCATTTTATGTGGAAATTTATCTTATTAATTATTTACAATTGAATAGTTTCTAACCCACGCATAAGAAGCTTAGCACTGTAATCAAGGTTACCCAATATACACTACCGCTAAAAGTTTGTGATCATCTGCTATATTGATGTTTTTCTTCTTTTCTAATATCAAATAGATAAAATAAAATAGCATAATTCAGACCCCAAACGTATTATTTACATTACAAATTTAATTTTAATTTAATTTAATTTAATCATTTGACCAAGAATGGTCAAATGATTAAAACTTCCATTTCGTCGATGTCCCCACAGTGTCGCATGACGGGAGAATACTGCAACACAACAAATCCAATTCCAGCTTCTATTTGGTATTATTGTGCACCTGACATTGAAACAGGAATCTGATTTTGATTTGATTTTTCAATTTGTCCAATGACTGTTGATCCCTTATATTCCTATTTAACTGTTGCTCTGAGGTATCTCTGTCTCTTTCTGCCTTTTCAGTTGTCTGATTGGTTGAACCACGAGTGTTTTGTTCTCCAGGTACAAAACATACAAAATAACATCTATTTGTAACTTTCTACAACCTAAAAGCATGAAATACCAAAAAAATTAAACTAATTAAACTAAAACTTTTCAAAAATAGTAGTCCCCTCAGCCATCTGACTGTACTGAATCAAGCGTTTGTGGGAGGAGCTACAAAACTCTTAACAGTATTGTAGCCAGCCAGCCAAACCCAAACCTTGCTTTTCTTATCCCTATTGTCTTCCGTCTTTAGCTTCAGCTGCAAAACCTCCAATGAACTAACATCACTGGGTTCAACGGGCTGCCAGTCTGCCAGTATATCCAGTCTGTCTTTTCGACCATCCATTCGGGATTCCACCTAGCAACTCTGTGTTTTACTACTGCTTGAAATAATGTTAAGGTTGTTGATACTCTTCTCCGTTCCTGTTTTTACGGTGTTACAGAGGACCAAGTGCTCAGTGGAGCCAAATGTTAGCAGTCTTTTTTCTCATTGCCATCAGCTCCATTATTTGGCCATCTGAAAAGAAAACAACTGTCTATAGGTTGTTTGGCTTTTACCTTTCCTCCTTAACATCCCTAAATGTCACAAAGGAAGTGTCTGTGTTGACTATTTGGCTTGCTAGGTTAGCTTGTGGTAGTTGGAAATGTCAAGTGTTGCACGTCACGATGCACAATGAGGTTAAAGAACACTGATTGCAGACCTTGTGTTTTCTTATAGTACATTCATGTTTTAATGAACAGATGTTGTTGGTGAGATTTCCAAGCATTATATCTGTTTCCAACTGAGCTGCTCCACCCCTCCCGGATGTTTAGGCCCGGTGGGGGGTCAATATAGGCCTGTTGGACTGCTGGGCTTGCACCGCTGGAAACCCTGATTGGAACATTTACACATAATGTATTTCAAGTCAACTAGATGACCATTTAGCTTGGAGTCTTTGTGGATCATGAAACAGTAGAGTGATAGTAAATAGTGTAAGACATCTGTGGCAAAACTAAATTCACATTAACGTTCTTTCAGTAATTTCTGTTCCAAGAAATACTGTTGCAGTGTTGCTCAGTGCTCAGCTGAGTACTCGAGGAAATAACATCAGATGCTGCATGTTTAGGAAATATTTTAAATGCAGTTCTTTGGTTGTTCCACATTCACTGCATTCCTGCAGTTCCCCCCCCCCCACAGGAGCTTTCCTGGTCACATGACTCCACAGGTATTAAGTAATCCCCAGTCTGGCTATGTGGTATAAAAAAAATTCCCATGGGTCTCTTAATGGGTGTCAAGTGGAGTTTGCCATAACTGAAAGCAACGTAACATGATTGTGATTGTATGGTGGGCTACAAATAGAAAGGGGAAATTGGTTAATTACTGAAATGTCAAAACACCCAAGAGTGGAAGATGATTTAGCATGGTTAAACAGCCACGGCGGAAGCACGTTTCCAGGCTTGCCGGCGGGAGTGTGACATAGTAACCAATGCAATGTGAAACAGTAACCTATCTCAAGAGGCCAGACTGTTCAGTGCTTTGAAGCTGGGTTGGGATTCAGAGACTGCAGCTCCCGTCTGAACTGTGAGGCGAGAAAAAAAGAAAATCAAGAAACTGAGATTATACATTAAAGTCACGCCTGAACTGATGAGCTGGACTGCTTTGCTTTAGTGAAATATATTATCTGGGACAAGCGGGACTGTTTGAAAGTATGCGACTGTTGTATCGCTCTTTAAAGCTCTAAAGTCTGTGTGATGTTAAGTTCCATCTCAGTTGGTGTATTTTTGGAGGTGCTTATCACTCACTTTTATTGCTCCATGTGCGCAATCTGTCGGCCGTCATTTGGGCAAAATATGGGTAAACAAGAGGTCGGGGTTGATGATGGGCCACTTAACTGGAATAGGCACAATCTGTCAGTGACTGACTTTTTGCTCCGAGCATTAAGCAGTGGTACACTGGAATATTCATGCCAATTTTCTTGGAGTACTGGACTTGTTGAGGAGACACACTTTGGTCAACATTCAATGCTTAGGTCAACTGCACATACCTATAATAAATATGCATTTAATGCAACAATTCAACAGAAGCAGAAATGAGAAAAGAATTTTGGTGACACGAGTCTAAGCAGCAGTTTGTAGGATTTAGTTGTATTTAGCAGTGTAGATGGAGATTGCTAACTATGTGCAAAATGCGCGAAACACGTAAAAACGTTCTTGAATGTGTAAGGCCCTTTTCCATCACTATTACGATTTATTCACTACTCTGATGATATTTATTTCCAGTGTGTGACCAGAAGAATCACTCATGATTGTGAAATCTGCCTTATCCAGCTTTATGAAACTGCTAACCCAACAAAACGACTTCATTTCAGCGTATACAGGAGAGATGCTGTATCCCAAGATAGTGTAAATGCTGGTTATGGAGTCTTGAGTGCTAGGTTTGTTCAGAAAATTGATCAGTACTGGGTGAAAAAAACCCAGTGGCACACAGCAGTGCTTCAACTATGGAGCATTTTTCAGCATTTGAGAGTGAAGATACAGATATTCTATAAAGCCCAGTATCAAACCTCAAAGGGTCAGTGTGAAGGATTTAGTGTCATCTAGTAATGAAACTACAGAAAGAAAGAGAAACTACAATGGAAATGCCCAAAAAACATAATGAATCATGTTTTCAGCTGATCATACACCAATGAAAACATAATTCTGAATATTCTATTCCATTTCTGCCATATTGAATACAGTGCCTGCTTACAGGATCTGAATCCTTTTGAATCTTTTCATAAATCACTTGTAAGGTTCAAAATAACTGGCACCTTGTCCACACCAGCCCTGTAGCATAAACAGCATGTCAGCAGCAGTCAGTGTGACTGACTAACTGTGGTTGACTTTACTTTAGTTGCACTGGTATCAAAACCAAGCACCACAGTATGATGCAACATGTCAAACTAAAGCAGGGCAAAGTATACTCTGCTGAGTGAAGCAGGTCTTCTACATTCTATAGTTTATTAGCGCAAACAAGCCACAGATAGGTCAGAAGTGTAAATGTATGAGCATTAAATCAAAAACAGAGCATGCCAGGTTGCTTACAAGTGATTGAGTCCTCATCGGCAACAGTTAAAGTTACCTGTCATGCACAGATGAGCACAATAATTTCTCGGGACAATTAAAACATCAAATGCGAGGGCCATGCATCAAACCTAACCTAACTAACCCTTAGAGTTAAAGCGAGTGAAGGTTATGACATTGTGCTACCACACTTTGATGGTGATGACCAGAACAGCATTTCCATCCATCCATCCATTATCTGTAACTGCTTATCCTCATCAGGGTCACGGTGGGGCTGGAGCCTATCCCAGCTGACTTAAGAACAGCATGTGATTTTGTTAATTAGGTGAATAAGTGATGAATCACGCTCATGCATGAATCATACATCAATAATAGGCTAATTTTATACATGAACTGTGAAGATAAAAAAAAAAAAAAATAGAAATGCATGGCAAAGATAGCATATTGTCAATACTTCAGAGATGGCCCAAAATTTCACAAATCGTGTTTTCAGGGAAGCTCATGTCTGGAGGAGCCAAGATCCCCCCTGACTCCTCTGTAGTACACAACCTGGCAGCAGGGTCCTACGGTCAGTGTCTATAATGATGCTTTCTGGGCCCAGTTAAAAAAAAAAGTGTAGTTATTACATGTGTCTGATGCGTAAAACTACAATTCAGGCGTATAAAGTGAAACACAAAACAAAAAATGTAGGTCAAACATCCAGAATGTAAAACTAACAAGACTCATTTGAGATCTGTAATAATCATCCAAAACATAATTATTAATTAATTATTCATTATTAATCTTATTTATCAGTTTCCATGATGTAAACTTGTCACACTTGTTCAAGGAGACCTCCTGAGTATAAATCTTTCGTGGCATCCCATAAAGTTCCTTGTAGATTTTAATGTGAATGATCTATAGCCGATGTGATCTGCCACCACCAACATTCCTCTGATTTCATCCTATAAATGTGACGTCGGTAGCTGCCAAAAAAAAAAAAAAAAAAAAGCTACGTGAATGTTTTGTACATTGCTCTTTGCTGACAAAACAGAGTGAGGATTGTTAAAAGATTTAAAAAGAGATCCATTAGCCTTGGAGCTTAGTGAATGCGACTGCTTTGCCAGTTTGGAACTAGATCCAGGCACTTTTACTATGCCGATGAAAGCCATGCGTTATCTGTCCGCTCAGACAAATACATATTCACACACCCACGCACCCGATTCATTCTACCTCCTGATGATCAACAAATAAAAAAACTCGACTAAATGGCTGCACTCTCGAACAATGTACTAGTACTGCCATTCAACGCAGCATGAAGCAGCAGCAGCAGCAGCTCTAAGCTTGTCTCGTGTTGGAGTGCTGAGACGACTGCGCGGAGAGTCTTTGTGGAGGTGTCTGGAGCTGCAGTGGCCTACTTTGAGGACATGATCCATGTTTAATGTCCCTGCACTATGTTAGGTGACGACATGTGTTGTCACGGTGTCATCTGCGTGTAGACACATTCTCGTGAACACAATAACTGGAAAATAATACATGAGAAATCGTCACACCGGCAGCAGTAGCTACACCACTTTTTCCTACGTTTACTTGCACCCTAAAACTGTCTCTCTGTTCTGCTTAAATATCCGAACTTCATATAAATTCCGCTCAAGTTTTCTGTGTATGTATGACATTGAAACATTTTATAATGGATGCTTTAATTTGTTTAATTAATGACCTCATTAGGGTAAGTGGTTATGTTGACTGCACCGTGCTGATTATGGTGTGACATCAGGCGGCTCAAACACTTCTTGTTAATCAGGGGGGGGGCTCTTGCTTGAAGAAGGTTACAGCAAGGAAGGCTAAGGAAATGTAATCAACAAATACCAACAGATGTGCTTTAACATGAATCAGATCTACAGTGCAAAGTTAATTTAGCAAGTGGCAAGCTATGTGTGAAAAAAACTGTAATGGGTAATAAAACAGAACATATGTATTTTGTAAGAACATTTCACAACTGCTGAAAAGTGCATCCAGTATTAACACTAACAATAAAAACTGCTATAAACATAAATATAATACAAATAATGCGTCTTTAAGTAAAGCTGTATAAATAACACAAGAGCTGCAGCACAAAGAGGAAGGGAAAGACTGTTGCTTTTTCGATCATGAGGTTGTGCATCTAAAAAGAAGCAAGTCTATTGCTTAATCACAAAACAGATTGGCTTCACGTTGTATTTGTGATTAGCTTGTTACTCAGAAAACACATTTTATTACTCATTGCTGCTTACCTTTTTCAAAGTAATATTATTGGTATACTTGTTGCAAATGCTTTATCATGTGTTGCCTGTGACTGTTACTTTGACAGGAATCTGTCGACTGGAGAGTTCAGTCGTGTAGATAGGCAGCATTTCATCTGCTACATTTCATCTACATCCACTTACCGGCCACAAGGTTCATTAGGTCTTGTAGTTGCTTGTAGCTGTTTACGATTAATATCCAGTTTTGGCTGTTGTTGGGTTACAGCCATCCTACACGGCTGCAGAGGGCTCGTCTTTGGTGGGGTGTATTTCCACAAGCTTTACATTGTAGTAAGTGTTTCAGGAGGTTGGAGGTCAACTCTTAAACATAGACACTAAAAAAACATGGACCATCATACTGTTTTGAGGCTCAGAGTGTGGTCATCTGGCCGTCACCATCTTGGCAGTCCTGTCATGGCTTATGGAGATTGACTTGTTCTGTAGCCAGCCTCAAGTGGCTGTTTGAGGAACTGCAGTTTTTGGCACTTCTGTGTTGGCTTCACTTCAGAGCCACGGAGGTTGCTGCTTGGTTTTAAAACATTAGCACTACCTGCACACAATTTACATTTGACGGTGGATGTTCTTGTCATCTTTCCTCCATACAAAATTAAAGTAATAGGAATATCATTTTTGGGTTAGTTAGACGTTACACTACTCGTTACTGGTGAAAGTAATATTATTACGAGTGATGCGTTACTGCCCAACACTGCTTGTGATCTAAATGCTACTTAAATGTCATATCAAACTAGGTTACAGAACATCATTTTGGATTCATATTTTTCATTTCTTTTTTCTTATTTAATTTGATTATTTTTGCAGGGACAACTCACAATTAAAAGTAATTGCACCACAGTTAGCTAGCAGCTGTTGTCCCTGGGCAGGTAGACAATTAATATAAGTTTGTATTCATTTGTTCTTTTTCCAGTGTTAACATCATGCAGCTAATTTGAATTAATAATGACAAGTGTGTTTTGTATTGTAGTATGCAGCCATTATAAACACTTGACCTTTGCTAATGGCCCTTTTATCTCTTAGTCTTAGGGCAATAAGAATATTTTCACGTGTGATTTGACCTTGAATCTCTTGTTTTGTCTGACCAACCAACCAAAATCCTCAAATATTCAATTTATTATTAAGAAAAGCAGCAAATTCTCTGGAACCATCAAATGTTTGGCATTTTTGCTTGAATTTGTATTCATCTAGCATTTCTTTCAAACATGAATCCTATTTCATACTATTTTGTTGCATTTGTTAGAACACATTTTTCAAAGACATGCTTTCATTTTGAAACTGAATTATTCTTGATTCATGTAGAAACAGTCAGTCAGTCAGATATTTAAATCATAGTTGACCACATCTGTATAAACTGAAGAGATACTTGACTGCAGAGTTGTTTCATGAAAACAAACTGCTTGAGAAATAAAGGATGTGAGCACCTTTTACATTGACTTACATCAATCCAAGGACAGAAGAAAAACAGTCATGTTCTTACAGATTAGTGGTAATTAAATAAGTTACCTGTGTGTGTCACCAGGGACTGGCACCGTCTGATAATCTTTCCTACTTAACTGTTGTAATTAAGATGTCTTTGCCTCAAGGTCATTTATTGAACATGTTGTTCTGTGAAATTCACATCTAGGGGCTATAACCATGTTGCCATTGATCAGTTTTATAGCACCATAAAACATGTAGCTTTTTTTTTCTCCAACAAAACTCAACATTTTATATTTCCAGTTGTGAAAATCCTGAGCTTTATAGTTAGTGAACTAATTAAAGTCCCATTGTGTAACTTTACCATGAATTTCTATGCTACACTGACATGTAATCAGGTAAATGATGTTGCCATGGGCCCCAGAACCAGATCTTGGTGAGTGGGCAATGTATCCAGGCTCAGCAGAGAAATGGCATGACAGAGGTGAAGACAATGAACAGGATTTCTACTGTGCATTGCATTGAATAATTACTTGTAGAACCTTTGAAACAAAAAGCAAAGTCCCCCGCTAGAGGTCTTTTATTGTTTGATTTCCTGATTACACAAGGACTCTTACATAGTACTTGTCCTAGTGAAATAGTAATTTGTTCACCAAGATTACTTCTGGGAAGATATATGGAAGACAAAAACATCTATTCTTAGTTGTCAAAGTTGTTTGGTGTTTTTTTGGATTAAACATCAATTTAAAGCCAAGTTAAGTATTACTCGCTGCTTGCAAGATTTTAATACATGTTGGACTCCTTGTTAGTAAAATATTTCTTGTTGTACTCAGCGTCCACATTCATTTGTCAATAGTTCAGTATATAGTATGATTATTCAAATGATGCTCCTTCATTTTGCTGCTCATTTGCACTCACACAGGATTGTGAAGTTGCCTGTGATTGTTGTATTCCAAAGTCTCAGCAGAGCTCATTTTAACACAAGAATCCACCAAAATGACAAGTCGGTTACATCTGTTCCACGTGGGCTCTGCAGCTGTTATGTTGTTAATGTTTTGTGTTGATTCTTCTGATTTACATATTTATGTAGAAGCCAGAAAAGTGTGGGTCTAAGCAGTGACTCTGATATATAATACTTTTGCCATTGTCCACAGGCCAAACCTAATAATGAATTGGTCCTATTAACAAGTCTTACCTGTGTATCCAAAGCTTACTGTTACACTGCGTGACATGTTCCTTTATTATCGTAAATGTGTTTAAGTTGGTCCCACATACAGCATCCTATTGCTGTAAATACTCACCTAATCACCAAATCTGTGCCTGAAAAACAGCTGTTTTAGAAATCTATTCATTTTGTTATAGATGAAAGAATGTATCCATGATGTTAGCAGCAGATCAGAGAACAGAGCAGAGAAGTTGCAATGTAGGTCCTCCATGGATCAGTCTGTCGAGCACATCCCAGATGCTCGATTGGATTGAGATCTTGGGATTTTGGGGCCCAAGTCAATGCCTTGAATTTGTTTTTGTGTTCCTCAAATCATTCCCGAACCATTTTTTTCTCTGTGGCAGGGCACACGCTGAAAGAAGTCACTGCCATTAGGGAATACCGTTTCTGTGAGACGGTGTACACGATCTGGAGCGGTGCTTAGGTATGTGGCAAGTGTTAAAGTAACATCCACATGAATGGCAAGACTGAAGGATTCCCAGCTCAACATTGCCCAAGTCATCATACTGCCTCTGCCAGTTTGACCTGTTTCCCATAGTGCATCCTGGTGCCATGTGTTCCACAGATAAGGGACGCACAGGCACCCAGCCATCCACGAGATGTAAAAGAAAACGTGATTCATCAGACCAGGCCACCTTCTTCCATTACTCCATGGTCGAATTCTGATGCTCATGTGCCCATTGTTGGTGCTTTCTGCAGCGGACAGGGATCAGCATAGTTACCCTGACTGGTATGCAACATACACAACAAGCTGCGATGCATTGTGTGTTCTGACACCTTTCTATCACAGCCAACATTAACTTATTCAACAATGTGAGCTACATTAGCTCCTCTGTTGGATCGGACCACAGCTGCCAGTCTTCACTACCCACATGCATCAATGAGCATTGGCCGCCGATGACCCTGTTGTTGGTTCACTGCTTTTCCTTTCTTGGACCACTTTTGATAGGTACTGATCAGCACAGACTGGGAATGCTCCACATGCAGTTTTAGAGATGCTCTGAACAAGATGTCTAGCCATCACAATTTGGACCGTGTCAAAGTCGCTCAAATCCTTACACTTGACCATTTTTCCTGCTTCTTACACATCAACTTTGAGAACAAAATGTTCACTTGCTGTCTAATATATGCCACCCACTGACAGGTGCCATGATAACAATATAATCAGTGTTATTCACTTCACCTATCAGTGGTCATTATGGTATGGCTGATTGGTGGATATATATATATATATATATTTCTTGCTCTATGTTTTTGCTCAAATGCTCAAATAAAAAGCCTGATCAGCAGATGCACGTTGAATTATTCAGACCGCTCATGGTGCAAATTTAACCTCTGTCACCTGTGTTGGGCATGAGAGAAGATTAGTGCTGAGTGTCATGAGAATTCAAATAATTCTTATATTAGGGTGTACATTTCTTAGGTTTTTTTGACTGACAAAAACCCATGCACACACATGCAATTTTAACAGTTATGCTTCTCGGAAATGTGCCAGATCAACTTATTAAATGAATGGACTTATTAACTAATAAATGACACTGTTGCTGTTTGTTCACAGGTCACACACACACCTCCTGTGAAATTAGAGGTCAAGAGTTATTGGCTGTTTCCTGCCCAGGTGTAAATCCCACTACTGTAACTTCATATTTCACTCACACAGAGCGTTTTCTGTACGGGAAACAGACTCAATATCACCAGGCTCATATTTGTCAAGTTAAATAAGTTGTCTAGGAATATAGACCCCACGGGCCTTCTACAGCCGCTCAGTATTGACATCTGGATTTGTATAATGTTATGTATTTCACCGTCAGTTAAAGCTTTGCTTTACCGCGTCTCTTCATTATAGAATCTGCTAGTTTGGCTGTGTTGTTTATGCTCTGCATCCCGCTTTGTCAATTTACCGTCTTGCAGTAGACAAGGAAAGGAAAAGGGGGGGGGAGAAAGAGGATGGCAGAGACAGTGATTTGCTACTGTTAAAATTTCAATTTTCCACCCCAGAGGAGGGTTGTTCCACATGAAAGAGAATGAAAATGCTGTTCTAGGAGAAAACCGTCTTGAAAGCTATTTCAAGTTCTTGAGTTTTAAGTAAATTTTGCACAATGTAAATCTCCCCTCTTTAATTTAAGCAGAAAATTGATGGATTGCAACCTGGAACAGACATTTTGTGTTATTCTTACAGGCTGGTTAATTATATCTTACAATGACACTTAATAGGTTGCATTGATTTAGTAAAGCAAAATAGTCTTTTTGAACAGCTTTCAGTCATTAGACATGCTGAAAAAGGATCGGAAACACATGTAAAGTAGAAAGGTCTCTTGTCTGATGGATGTAAAAGAATCAGATCAGTATGATTCATATTTCATAGAAAGAACTGTTTTGCAAAAATCTGTCTAATCAGTCATCATCTTTATGTTTTTGTCTGCTCTAGTCATCTCACAAAGCTGACTTCCCTCCAACAAACCACGGCTGTATTTCTTGCCTGATATCAAATTCAGAACCTTAGTGCTGGTGCACATGACTTCAAAGGAATCCACAACTCTCATAGCTCTAGGCCATGGTCCACTTCCTACATGCTGGGCAATGTTCTTCATTCTGCCAATGCTGCTCTGGTCATCAATCCACCTACTGTCAACTCTTCTTCTTCCTGGCTCATCAATCATGAAATGAACTTCTCACTCCAGTAGAAACATCAGAATCCACTTCCAATCTTCAGTGCCGGCTGAAAATCCTCTTTTCAGGAAGGATAGTATGTCAAGTCATATCACGTCTTCTAGTAATTGCTCCTCTCCACTCTCCTCGCTTCTTAGGAGATTGCGCTTAAGCCGCAGGAAAACCGTTAATGCATAGCGGCTTTTGCACTTGACCTTTGATCCTTTCCATTGTTTGCTTTAAGTTAGTGGTCTGTTTGACTCCAACACAGTTGGTGGTTCATTGATGTGGAAGTGGGTGGCTGGTTCTGAATTTCCCTACAACACACTCAGATCTTTCAATATATCGTACTGAATATAAGTTGCCAAAGTTCAAGCTAACAAAAGCATAGATGTTGACACATGACATGACTTCCAGTTGAACCTTTGGCTTTGTGAAACTTTCTCCGTGGTGAATACATTTTTTCACTGCTCATGCACAATCTTAGTATGTATGAGTTTGTATAACGATGGATTGCGCACATCTATTTTAAATTCTGTTGTAACAATGCAATTTTGAATCAGTAAAATCAATATGGAACTTTAAAATGTTCTTTTTGGGTTCAGATTTTCTCTTATTTATATTTAAAGAAACTTACATCTATTGTCCAATGTGCTTTCCATCCATGATCCATGAGACTTTTATTAGTTAGCAGTTACAAGAAGTGCAGGATGGTCATCAACAGCTAACTCCGTATTCATAAAAAAATAGTCTACATCAACTTTGGTGCAGTTTTTGACAGAAAGTTTTGCGGACTTTTGCTGTATTCCTTTGTTGTCGTGAAAATCACTTGCACTGTACCTGAATCACGTTTCCAGTCATACTGAAATGTACCTTCGTCTTCACTACAGGCAACTTATTAGTGTGAAGGTTTCAACTTATCTAAATCAATAGATCAGAATAAATATTCAGACTTGTGGAGTCTGTTGTTTCGTAAAAATGATCAAACAAATTGTATTTATCTTTAACCTGCAGCCACATGTTAGTAAAATACAGAACAAGGTACACAGGGCTGTTTGGACCATATACCGGAGACAATGCTTGCCCTGGCAGACACATGTTTCCAGGGGTTAAATTGGGATTTGTTATCTGGCTCTGGTTTCTGGGTAGCCATGGGTGCACATGTGTTTGTGGATAGACTACAAAATCTGTTTGATATCAACTGTAAATAAAATATACCAAGATAAAACAACCCTCTACTCTAAACACTAAAACTTTCTAGATACTGTAGGCATCTCTATCAAATAAAGGAGAGAATGATGCTGCCAACACCTTTTCTAAAATTCAAACCAATCACCATTTCCTTGCAGTCTTGCTAACCATCACTCAAGACACATTATTCCAACTAGCTAGATACACACAATGGAAACTGTAAGCTAACAGTATAGTTAATTCCACCACAGAGAGCACAATCAAATTCCAAGACTTTGTAAAAATGTTTGACCAGTAAGACCAGTTAACACATCAGATCCATAATATAGAGAAGCCTGTGTGGTAGTACATCTTTGTCTACACGGTAAATGATCTGCAGACCTTCTGATAGCTTTCCAAGTCCTGATGTATTTCGTGGTGTCCCAAGAAGAGATCCATCCATTTTAATGAACATTAGAGCAGAGACATTTTCAATTTTCAGTCGTGAACGCGATGGTGTCACAACTTTATTAATTTCCAAGAAACCTCTCTCACACTCTGCTCTGCTCACAGCAATGGTTTCCACTGCATGTTTAAGTTTCAGAAGGGACTTGATATACTGGTATCCTCCTTCAAATCCCTATAACTTTGCTTTAACACCAGAGAATCCTAATTTAAAAAGACTGAATAGCTCTCTGACTTCATTTTTCCCCTATTTTAATGGGGAATTGGCCTTGTGAAAGAGTGATTCCTCGTCTTCTTTTCTTGTTTGCATGCTTTTTGCATCGTGCTTCATAGCAATTCTGGGGTCTATTACCTTCTGTCTGCTGTCACTGTATAGTGTTATGACTTTAAAAGCAGTCTCACATGCAGTTTTATAGACTGGGATTTTGTCTTGGTTCCTGCTCATGGTATTGAAAACATCTAGCTGCCTTTTTTATCAGACTGACTGATTGAGACAGTCTAATGTCTCTGGACTGCAGAGCCTCAGATGGGTCTTTAAGCTCCCCAAGTGCATCTATCATCAGCCTGAGCTTTTTAACAAAAGCAATTGAACTGAACTTTGCTTCTAGCCCTTCTTATACATACATTTTTCACTTAGAATTCACTTCACATCTTTATGTGCAGCTGTGAGGTGATTGTCAAGTGCAGTATCCATTGTCCAAACAACATTTACTCCTCTGACGGATGAGGCCACCCACCATATGCCAAGACTTGACAGATCCTTCTCAAACATACTTCAAATGCTACCGAATTAAGCTCTCTTAAGTTCTTTGGTGACTGATTATACAGACGGTATAACTTGTCAAGAAAAGCTGTGAAGTGGTTGGTGTTTTTGCAGTGCTTGACTGCATCTGATTACATATGACTCCAACCTTTGGTTAAGACAATGCCAGCCTATGAGTACACATTCATTAAGAAAAGCATCAAGGCCATGTTTCAGCAGGAGTTTGCTAGTGAGGCCAACAACTCAGAGGTACCAACTGACATTGTGAGCTACACAAGACTTTTTGCTTAACCAAATACTTTTATCCAGAACAGTAGGCTTCGGTTGGGTCACTATAATACCCGCTGATCTCAACTCTTTTGATGTAAAATGTCTCTGCATGTGACATTTGAGTGAAGAACATGGCCAACAGTTTATGACTGAAAAACACCAGTTCAGATGTGTTCATCAAAGCAGGAACAAACTAGTTTATATCTAACATGTCCATCACTTTTGTACACATGCTCAATATGAGTATGTTGCATGGAGGTGTCATGAAGCAGGAGGTGTTCAGTGAACGCTACACATTCAGTGACTTTTATATTTTGAGGGGAACAAATAGAGGTTGGAAGACTTGATGAAGAGGAATGAGCTGTCTGATTACAAATATTGGGAGATATTGGTTTCCATATTTCAGATATTGGGGGCCATTATTTACTTGAGAGTATTTCAAAAATCATTTCATGTTTACACCATTGACCTTTCTTGTCATTACGCTTTCATATATTTAAACAAATATATAGGTGCAAGCAAAAATGCAAAAAATGAACAATACAAAGCAAAATAAACCACACATACAAAAAGGGATTTTTCCATCTATAATCTAATCATGCATGTTTGTCTGAGGTGTAATGGTGGATTGGTCAGGTTGGACAAGAGCTTTCAAAGCTGAAAAGCGCTTTGTGTTTATTTTCATTGCCAGCTTTTTGCTGAACAGATTATAAAACCTCTTGAGGGAAATGTGTTACTTGTGATATCGGGCTATATAAATGAAAATGACTTGACATGATTGGACTTATCAGTTGTGTCAAAAGTGCAGTGAAGCGTCTCTTCTCTTGTGTGTTGCGCCGTATTTCATGCCAGTGGACTTTGATGTGCATACTAGTTGGCAGGTCAGGAAAATGATTGTGAGAAGTGATTCAATTAACCCATCAATTGTTAGTAGCCTACCAGCGTGAGATGCTTAGAAATATGATTAATGTGATTAAAGCTCAAGGAGGTTGTCTGCTTTGATTAACTGAACAATCAATTAATCACCTCCAGTTGAGCTGATATATGTTAGATTTTGTGTACTGAATACAATATATAAACCCTCTGCAGGACTTGATTTTTTTTGCTCTAACTTCAAAGGTGTCCTTGGCATCATGCTTTATATAGCCACATGAGATATGTAATGACATCACATCTGTATGGGAAAACAGAGGCAAGAGAACACCAATTGCATATTCATGAACGTTCTCTGCTTCATATTCCCATTTCCCATGTTAGAGAAAGTTTTACAAGAGCAGTTCAATCCTTGACAAATTACACTGCGCCCATACTTTTGGGTATTAGAAGACACTGGCATAGATTTGTGTGTAAAAAAACGTTAGTGAATGTGTAGCACACATCTCTTCGCAGTTTTCCCAAGTTTGACACTTGATTGCTCCTCCTAAAAGAGTGAAGGAACAGTGGAAAAGATTGCAACACATGCGGCTGTCGGGGTAAAATAACATGCCATCAAAACACTGTACTCTGCACTGCATTCCCTGAGCCTTTTGATGAAAAGTATCGACAGCCAAAAATGTTAGTCGATATGTGTTTTGAAATGAAATATTGTCTTTTATCTTGCCCTCTACCATAATTGAGTGCGCCGACTTCCAGAGTAAATAGTTTTGTGCAGTGAATGTTGCTCTAGAACTCTTGTTTACTTGAAGTGGGGGAAAAGAAGGACTGTTGTCTTTATCTCTTAGCTATTGATGCAAGTTTACTAGCATGCCTGGAGTAATACAACTGGTCCGTCACATCACTTGTCATTGTTTGCTTAGAAAGCTTTTTAATCCTCCTCTTTTTTCAGTCTGTTAAGTGTTTGATATGAAAACAGATATCTCTCCCTTTGCTTGTCTTTTTTGGGAAAGATGTAGGGCTGGAGCTCCACTGATGGCCACAGTTTGGTTCTGCTTTCAATCAGATGAAAAGCCTCCTCATGCCTCTCAGCTGCTTGTCACACAGCAGGTGTCCCATATTTGCTATATTGTGCTCTTTGCCAGTTTGAAGACAGGCGCCCATGTTGTCGACTACAGTGAGATTTCCTATCATCGTGTCGCCACAAACTGAAGTGCGTGTAGCATACGGATCAGCCCGGAGAAACCTCCAACATCACGCCTCGGGATTAAGATTGAACCATGTTGGGTTAATGTGTCTCAGCACTGCATTGCTGTGATCATAAATTTCACTCCCCATGTAAGACAAAGCGGCACCTTCGTAGACAAAATGCCTCCACACGTCTCTTCTCTTCATTCTGCACAAATTGTCTGCAAAGTATAGGAAGTCATCAGCTGCCGTCTTTGATCAGTCGTAGCTTGTAGCATTCCAGGGAGCTTCAGGTCAGCCTACTGGGACTCTGCAGGAACTCTGCCCCCAAGATACAAGGAATTAGTCTACACTTATCTCCCATTCACAGCCATATTGGCTAATCTTATCTGAGTGGCACCGTGTTTAAGTACGGTCTTGTGAATTATTTGCTCACCCTCAGTGAAAGACTTGCAGGTAGGAAGTATTCAGGATTGAGAATAGGATTAAGGATTCAAAAGTCTCTCTTCAGTATTGTTCTTTATACATGAATATCTTTTGAAAGTGTTTGATCTTTCCCTCGGATTTGGCTGGGTTACAGCATAGAAAAGGCTCTATAAAACTCTTAAACTTCCCAGCAGTGAGTGAGTCAGTGAAGTACAATATCTTTTGAAGATATTGTGTAGAGACTGACTGTAGGACACTGGGTTTTGAAAGTGTGAAAGTTCTGCCATTATGCAAGGATGGTATATACCTTCAAAAGCTTCTTTTGTCAGATATACATTTGTGTACTCCTGGTCTGTGGTTTTTCATGGTTTGGGCCTGGCCCCTTTATTTCCGATTAAGGAAAATCCTCATGCTACAGCATACAAGGATAGTTTAGAGTTGATATTTTTATGTCACAATGACTACATATATTTGAAACGGGTCACTTGTACTGAGGAATCCACAGATGGCTCAGTAGTTTTGTGCGAAAAACATCTAAAAACTGACTGTATACCACCTGCTCGGCATGAAACAGGAGACAGGCACAGTTAGTCACAAGCTGTTGAACATAGTGGAACATTTTACCACCTAAAGAAAAGGCTAGTTATTTCCCTCCTGAGTTAAAGGAGACCAAAGCAGAGCGGGAGGGACAGTAAGGTGTGAAGAAACATGACTCCAAATGTTGCTCTGTACCTGCAGGATGTGTATATAGGAAATCGTTTGCTGATATGTCAGTGTGGTGTTTACAGCTTGTTTCTGCTGCCCCCAAGTGGCCCAAAAATAAGTTTCTTTATAGTGTGTTTCTAACTTTGTTTGAGGGTGACCCTCTGGTTTGAACATGACAGTGGTCCCCATGCCCAAAGCCAGGTTAATAAAGACATGGTTTTCCCAGTGTTGTGCAGAAGGCCAGTCAGGCTTACACCGAGCTCTGACCTCAGCCCCATCCAACACCTCTGGGATAATGGAATAAGCAATGAGGTTTTTTAGTGCAAGTGAACTTAAAGGTCCAGTGTGCCAGATTTAGGGGGCTCTATTTATTTAATATAATCTATATTTTCATTAGTGTGTAATCACCTGAAGAAAAGAATTCTTATGTTTTGTAACCTTAAAATTAGCCTTCTATATCTACAGACACCACAGGTCCTCTTCCATGCACGGAGTCTGTTGAACTGCTAAGTTACTACAGTAGCCCAGAACGGATGAATTAAACAGATAGATATTTGCATTTCATGGCCGCCATAGTTTCTCCTTCATGCCTACAAGGAGAGGATGAAGCGACAAGGGCTGTAATTAGCAACTACACTACTTGGTGCCACTAAATCCTACACACTTGACCTTTTTAAAATAAAATGTAGCCTACCAAAAAAGAAAAGTTTGACGCCAAAAGCAGTGCATGTGTGTTCTATGTTTTGCTCGGTATAATGCATTGGATATGACAGGAGTTAATGTGTGAAATGGAACTTCAGTTCAAACGTATTAAGGATGAATAATATCAATTTACACACATTTATGTCACATTTTTAAAATTATATGGGCAAATTGTCAATTGGACTCAGGCTACAGAGGGCTGGGCATTGTTTGACATTTTTCAAAACTGGTGCAGATATACCTGAATTCCAGTAGAAATACTGCAGTGATGAATCTTTTACTTTGATAAACTTCTCAAATGCATCAGTGTTTATTTTTGTCTTCAATTTCTTGCACATCCAGTACTGGGACTTTGCCTGAATAAGATGCATCTAAAATGACCAAAATAGTGATTTGAAACCAGGAAATATCTGATCAAAGAACAAGTAAACTAAGAATCTGAGCTGAACATTTTGACTGTTGTCTGTATTCTGTGCTACGGTTCCGTTTTTGTTGCTACTCAGCAAGTGTTGAGAATCATTTCCTCTCCTACTGATGACACTGAGACGCATGAATGACTTCCAAGTCCATAAATCATCAAAATTGCCAGACTCTTGATATCATAATAGTGTGTCTTTCTAGTCTTTTTACTGTATGTTATAAGGATGTGTTTCTGATCTTAGACATAAATGGCTGTTTAAATGGTTAAATTAGGGTCAGATTTATCACACAAGCTTTGAATTACACACTTGCAGCGACAGAACTGAACACAAAACTCAATACCAATGTCTGTCTTTTTTTTCTGAATGGATTTACAGAGATCCACCACCCATGCCCTTTCTGATGCACTTTACATTTCCCCCTGATGATATCTGGCAGCTTTTTTGCATCTTTCCTGCCGATGATTTGATGTTGTTTTCATCCTCTCTGGCACCTCATAGATAAACTTGTACAGAGATGCAGCAAACTGTAAAGATGAGGTTCATTCTACCATTTATTAAATACAGAGAACATTAGATGGCAGTGCGTTCGCGAATGACAAAGGTTTTCTCTGTGCTGGTCTGTCATTCAGTCGAAAGGCGTGCCATGTACCACTTAACTATTTATCATTCATCTTCTCTGTGAATTCAGTTAGTGACATCTCTAGGCTCATTTTGTTTATCCCCCACAATGCGGCCTGTAACTTGAAGTGTCTGGCTGAGTAAATATTTGCTTCACTTGACAGAGATGCAGAAGCAAATAGACTTCTGTAGGGATTGCCCTAAATGCAGCTGTCTGGATTTTGATGAGGATGCAATTAACTTAGATTTTTATTTGAGATCAGTAGAGAAAGTGCAAGTTCAAAATGGAATAGACGGTGACAGAGAGTCCTTATCCCCCATTTCAATCACATGCATGTTGGGGAGGAGAGCTGTTCAGAGAGCCACTAAGAGTTTGTCAGTTGAGGAAAATTAAATTATGACCCCATTTCATTGCAGTAGTTGTCCTCAATGTGTTCATTTTTTCTCTCATTCCTATTCCAGAGACGGGTTAGAAGCTTAATAAATCTTACCATCTCACAACATTTATTGACAGTCTCCTTGAACACACTCTTCTCAAACTCTGAATGTGAGAGAAGATGTTAAAACAAGACTTTTCTCTTCATAGGTAATTACGTTTGGTTTGGCAAACATCCCCGTTATTTAGCATATTATGTTTGTCTGTTTTGTTGTAATGCGGACCTGGTGGAGGATGTGATGCCTTCCCTGTAAACATGTCACATTTCACTTAACTAGTGGAAAGAAAATGCCCACATGCTTTATTACCAGATTATATAGTTCAGACATATTGGCAAACAATAGCCAACACACAGGACACATTTCACCACCATGTGCAGATCAGCATTATCATTTATCACTGTCAGTGAGTCCGATATTCAGTCTCATGATGAGATTTTGTGCTGGAATTGCGCCTAGATGGGTTGGTGGAAGCGTCTCAGTCTCAATCAAAACAATGAGCCAAAAGAAGATAAAATGCTAAGTATAGTGCAGAAGAGTTGAGTCTTTGTGAATTAATACATATTTAGTTATGACAATCAATGAAATAAATCGGTATACACACAACATAATGTAGTGACTATGCTGGCCTTAATGTGAGGCCTGGAAAATTGATTCAGAAATTCACTTTTACATGATCAAAATTACAGATCATACTATAGCTGAGTTCCACAATGTTTCCCCAAATTAACTGATACCTTGAATTTACACTATTTTTGCCTCAGCCAACACTTTTTTGATGCTGTTCTCCTTTTATCTTCATGTTGCACATTTTGACCTGAGAACCTGCAGTGACTACAAGTAGTGCCGAATAATTCTCCCTCACACTTGCTGTAGTTGCTTTCTTCTAATTAAGTACAGAGACTCCAATGTCAGGTGTTTTATTGTAGTTATTTAGTCAAATGTCATTGTTCTCATCTGACAAAGGAAAGGCAAAGGAAAAAAACACTCTGCAATTAAATTACTTTTTAAAGGGAAGTTCTTCACTGCTGCTGGCTTCTTACGGCTCCAGTTTGACTTGTGTATGTGAATCTTGCCCTTGACATTGTTGGCTATCTTTGAGTGATATTTGGCCAAATGGCCTACTGTATAATAAATAAGTTGTGTATTCTTCTGCAACAGATTTATGAGCATTAAACAGCATTTTTATGTTGGTGTCTAATGCGGACAACACAGTTTAGTGCTGTTTACAGAAGATCATTTTATTTATTGTGTTCATTTTCACAAAGTGCATCTTAACATGCTGTTATGCAAGCTTTCTTTTCAACTTCTCGAAGCTACTGGGTCACAGCCTGAAATGCAATGAACAGTTCTAGCCAGATCATTACACGACAGCTTTCGCCAAATAAGCACAGAGAAAGCAACATGAAGAAAAGCATTAATTATTAATTCATTTCACTTAGACTTTGGAAACTATTCTAAGCACTGGAGTGGCACCAGATGTCACCGAATGGGTTTTAGAAGAGTGTTTAATTCCATTACTCCCCCTCCTAACTGGCTCCTTTTTCCATCCAGTTGACATCATGCGCTCATGGGGCAAATTGACATGCTTGCGTGCCTACTAAGTGCACCAGAAGAAAACAAATCAGATGCCCCTTTTTTCACCTATTTTCTAGTTGCCCTCCTCATAAAGAAAGCTCAGACTGTGAGCTCTCCAGGCCATGGTGAAAGTCTTTTCATTCGCTTCTTTTCTGAGAAAAGACTTAAGGTTTGAAGACTTATCCAGCTCTATTACTTTCCCCTGCGCCCTTCCATAATGGACTGGCCAGATTGGACAATGTCACTATCTTTTTGTCGGTGTCTTCACTCATCCTCCTTGTTGGAAGCAAGTGGAGCGAATCATATATCATGAAGACTGTATCCTTTGGTCATTTAAGGTCCATGTCCCATCAGGAATCACATTAAGGCCTTTAAGTCCAGCTATAGCCAAGTTAGAACAGAAGACAGTACTTTGACTCTCCAGTCATGGACTGTCTGGGATTTTGGAGTAATTGACAGCACAGCTTGTTTTTGAATTTCAGTCATATTTGTGTGTAGGGCTGCAGCATTTGATTATTTTCGTTATAAATTAATAGTTGGGGCTACAAAATGCCAGGGAAAATGAGGAAATGTTCCATAGCCCAAGGTGGCATCTTTAAATAGCTTATTTTGTCCAACAAACAGTTGAAAATCTCTAATTTAGTTTACTGTCACGTAAGGCAATACATTTAGAAACTGGAGCGTGGACATGTTTCAAATTTTTGTTTGAAAAAAATGACTTTGACAATCAAAACAGTTGAAGATTATTTTTTGTCGATGATCTAATCGATTAATTGACTAAGTGTTTCAGGTTTAGTCTATTTGTATGCTCAATACAAAATCCTTTGAAAGATTTTAGAGAGTGCCGGTGACAGTCTCTTTGTATTGAGCTCACAGCCACTTAGTACTTACTCATTTATCACTTACTCTTATTTGCATGTTCATATAGCATAACTGCAGTAGGGCTGGATGATATAGCTGAAATCCTGAATCACAGTTAAGGCAGTTTTATGCCACAGTAACAACAATGCATATATTGAGAATAATAGGTCATATTTTCTAAAAAGGTATTGAAATTATAATGAATAAACTAAGCACATGGGAATCATAACACATCAAAATCAAAATTTGTAAATTTAAATCTGATGTTTTTTGATAAGTGTTCTGAAAACCTTACAGTAAATTCCAGGAAGAACCTGATAATAGATGCTTATTTGAAGAACACATAGGTAAAATGTTCCTTGTAGAACCAAAAAAGGTTCCCCCATGAAGAACTGCTTTAGGCTTTACATTTAACTTTTGTTTTTAAGGGTGAACCCTAATCTGGAGAAGATTTGGAGTTTGAGACATCACTTTTTGGTTATGCTAATTCTTTTACTCATCATTTTCTATTGCAGAAAAACCAACACAGGTGTACACAAGTTTAATTTAGAATTCATTGGATTTCAAAACCATATGACAGCTGTGAACTGCTGTGAATACAGAAGGTCAAAGAAGAACCAGAAGCAACGCTGGTATTTAAAGCAGAATAATAATATTAATGTTAATGTTTTATCTTCAAATAACTGATTTAAATAATGTCAGAGCCTATAAAATGGAGAGGTTATCAGTAAACGCTGAGGTTTGAGGAAAAAATAAAACCATAAACAACATATTTTAACAATAAATCTCTCATATTACTTCCGGCCTTTGGCCACATTTGTAACAAGCAATCCATATGTCTTTGGCATGTTTGAATGTTTCATGTCAGTCCAATTAAAATGACAACACCATAGAGCCTTCCCTGCATCTTGGCATGCAGTATGCACATGCTTTACATTCTGAAGGCATTGGCTTTCATTATAAATTAAGATGAAGTGGGACTTTTGGCAGCATGCAGAACACATTGTGGAACACAGTGGAAAATGTTATTCAGCATCACGTAGTCGCTGTTTTAATCAACCCCTCCTTAATTTCTCTCTCCTGTCTGATTAGTCTTTCATTGAGTTAGGTGGGGAGAGCTGCAGCATTTCTAAACACAGTCGGAGCTACATTTACTAAAATATGATTTTAGTATTCACTGAGACGTTAATTCTAATAATATAAGCTCTACAAACAGAGCAAACAATTACAGAACTTGTTAAAGAGAAATATTGTACACAAACATCGATGATCTAATCTGTTATCTAATCTATTAGTTGCGTAATCCTGACACTTTAATTAAATTCATCATCACCCAGAAACTACATGTGGTTGGGTTCAACCTCCTTGTTTGTTGCCATCATGGGGATATATACAGTATATTATATTCAATTATATAGAGCCTGACATAGCTTCTATGTTCTAATACACAAAGACATACTCGCAGCCAGTTTGAAGAGATCGATAGATCAACACTATAAGTTTCGGTGACTGACATTCACACTCTGGTAACACATGTTTATATCTGAGACTTAACAGTGTTCTCAACAGTACATTTATAGCCTATATGACACTTTCTCACTTTTGCTTATTAATTTCACAGGCTGCCTGTTTCTGCTGTGTTCATGTTATCTGTGATATAGCAAAAAAAAAAAAAAAAGAAAGAAAAGAAAAGAAAACATGACATTACGTACTGAAATGCTTCGTTCAATATGATTTGCAGTACTACAACTGGTTGTGTGGTCCATAAAATGTCAGGAAATGGTGAAAGGTGTTGATTACTGATCACCAAATCCCAAGGTGACATCCTCAAATGTTTTGTTTTGTCTACAACCCAAAGATATTCAGTTTACTGTCATAGAGGGTTGAAGAAACCAGAAAAGATTCACATTTGAGTGGATAAAATCAAAAAATTTTAAGAGTTCATAGTTTGTTAAAATAGTTGCCAATTAATTTGATAGTTGACAACTAAGCGACTAATCGTTGCAGCTGTAGTTTTCTACAGCACATTTGATATGTGAATGAATTGAATAACCTTCATATTTAATCCTGTCCTAAATTCAGATATGCACAGATCCCTGGTGTGAAGTGAAAGTAAAATAAAGAAGCAATGGGGTTGGCCTCTTGGAGATTTGTGAAGGTTAAAATACATTTTTGAATTCCTAGTCAGTGTGTAGTGCGTCACTGCATCAATAATAAGTTAATGTCACTACAAATGCGACCAAGACAAATCTCTGCATTCAATTGTACTTTGTGATAAAGTATCTTTGAAAACAGAGCTGAGAAAGCCAAAAATGTGTCGCATGGCTGGATAATAGAGTGACAAATCAAAGCAGATGTAATGACACAGAGGGGATGATAAAGTGACAAACACATCAGTCTTTAATACCAACCTCGGAGCTTAAACCACCTCAAGTAAACAAAGGAGTGTTTGTTCTTAGTAGTACAGTATCCACACACACACACATTCAGAGTGAAGACCGCCACGATGCGATGCATTCCCCTAGCCCCAGACCCCAACCATTCTAACCTCTGCCCATTCCCCAAACAAACTAAACCCAAATGAAGTCTCAAGCCTAAAATCAAGTCTCGATCTTCAGACACCTCATTTAAAGGGGCCATGTTGTTTCATGTTGTGTTACTCACACTTGTGGTTCCTTGAGGTCTAACAAATGTGACTAGTGTAGTGTTTCTCAAATGTTTTACACTGCAAACCACCTCAGAAAATAGACCTTCCTAATACCACTGTTATGACAGACATTAAAGTACAGTAGCATAGGCTAAGAACCAGAGTTATTTTGGTGGACAAACGGCACTCCTGATTCACACTTTTCTTCCTAATATTTCCTTTTTGGAGCCAGTTTGAACCATTCATTTTTACCTCTGCCATCACACTTTAGCTTGTAACAAATAATAGATATAGATAAATAATAGATATAGATATAGATAAGTGCTACATGCAGGAATGCGACCACATGTGTTTTCTTTCTCATAAAACATTTGCAAAGCTGAATTTTAAATCCAACATTGTATTCATCCATTTTACAGGCCTGTAGTATTCTCATCCTTGCTGTTTTGTTGACACACTAGCATATTACCACCATGCCATTCATAGGAGTCTTGTCACCCACAAGCGAGGAGCCACTCAGAGAAACACCACAAGAGATCTAAAACTCCACAGAAATGGTCAAACTAGCTCTCATTTTGCCAGAATGTGCCTCAAGTAGGTTCTCAGAAAGATACACCTGCATATTTTGGTATTTTTATGAGCATATTGGTCTGACTTATATTCAGTCCCCAGAGGCTTACCCTAATTTTATCATAACTACAATTTGACCAAAGCTTACTTTAACTCGGCCTCTGAAAGTTCCTTATACCTTTTTCACACTAAGATTCCTCCATCACTCCTCAGCAGATCCGGGTCGAATGAGCAAGTGATCAATGAAAAAGGGTCAATGTGGGACTACAAAAAAACTGTCTGAAAAGACCAAACAAGGTCACACGGTGTGCCCTTACCTGTATCTGTTGTAAGACTAATACTACTTACTTGTATATTGCAGGTCAGCCATATGTTGGAGATCCACCGCTTGAGCACTGAACCTTGGTGTAAAAGGTGCGATGGTGAAAAGTCTAGGAAAGCTTTTGTCATGTTGCAGTATATCTTGACCAAACCCAAATTGTAATTTTAAGGTTGGGGCACGATTGAAAAGAAAAAGAGCACATGTTTGCACACTTAAAGGAAAATCTGTTTATAGCTCTTCCCAGTGCTCATGCTTAAAAGGCAAGGTGATAAGCCTTCCATCATAGAGGGAGGAGAGATCCATTCAAATGAGGATAAGAGTGCACACATTTCTCTTCAAAAGCATTGAGGGTCTTGTACTTGGTTGCACACACAATGCTTCTATCATTATTGGTTTTAGAAACCTGGATGCAGCCTTCCCAAACTTGACATGTAAAAGGTATTGGTGTCGGACTAGGGTTACAGATAATATTCAACTATCTGATAAGTACTTTGGTTCAATCATGCTGATGATTAGTCGTCAAATGCTTACACTCCCCTGCTGTTAGGACTGGCCAAAATGAGCACGAAAGCTGTGAGTGAAGTGTTGCTCCTCATAAGTACACCCACAAACACCCTTATATGTTGATCAAACCAACAAAAAGCTGACAGAGTTTGTCTGGTAAGTCCACTGTGTGAGGTGGTGTCAGATTATGGATTACAGACTCCACTTCAGGGACAGTACAGAGCCCATCCTGAGTTACAGTTTATTTTGTGGTTCCTCTGTAGTAAGCCCCTTGCATTGATCTCTCTGGGGTTGCTGAAACGAGCTCTCTTTTTGCATTCCCTTCCCTGAAGGCTGGACCTAAATTACCTTGCACCTTCACAAGTTATCATTCTGCTGTTGCCCTTAAAGCCCTACATTGCTCAGTGGACTTGACAAAATCACAAGGCTTTCAACATCTTTCTGAGCCTCCATGGTGAACATTTTGACAGGAGCTCTCTACAGCCTATAAATGGGTTTTCCGTCCTGGTGTAGTAAGTGTCTAAGCATAAAATAACAAGAACTGTATCTGGTACAGTTGAAACCCGTTATGTTATGGAAATGATTCTCACTTCACAAATGAATGAAACTAGGCCGATGTCACTTCAACCTTCACTGTCTGTCTCTCTTCATCTTCTTCACTCACATGCTTTTTTAAGTAACTTATCTCTCACTAGTCTTTGTTTTTTCATTCTCCTTCCTTTTATCTTTCCCCTCTCCATGACTCTTACTGTTGCTCTTTTTCACCCCAACATTTCTCCTTTATTATTCTAATCATGACAGCTACATCAGAACTGATAACTTGCATTGCTGGCGTGAATATGAACCACAGAAGTATACACTAGCATTAATGATTTCACCAAGACAGTGTTTACTGAAGTCAGTCTTGGTGAACAGTTGTTTATAATATGTGCTGGGGTGTCGAAATCTGTTAAACACTGTTATTACCAGGTACATCAAAAGCGTGCAGCTGATAAAATTGTACACTTCAAATCCCAAATTTTTCCCCCAAATTTTGGTTTTGTTCCCCTCACTTTTTTTTTGCAATCAGGTAGACCCTAACATTGAGTCGGCACATTCAAAATCTTGCGACCAGCATGTGGGCCGCTTCATGCTGCTTTTTCAGCTGTTGGAGTGATACGGATGGCACTCCCACGGTCAAGTGGCGAGTAGCTCCCCCCCAGCTAGAATGAAAATGCAGAACAGATGCTGTGCTGTCGGGTCCGTCTGTCTGCCTTAGTGTTTGATGGGCCAGTGTTTAGTCAGTCGGTGTGCCTTAGCCTTTAAATGGGCTAGTGTTTAGTCAGTCAGTCTGAATATTTAATGTGCCAGTGTTTAGTTGGTCTGGTTCAAACAGACTAACTGAGTAAGCACTCTGTCATAATACACTAATGGCTGCTTTCCCGGAAAGGGTTTAAGTCTGACCCTTGATGGATGCCTGGTAATGTTTTATATTAGTCATTATGATACCAATGTGATACCTTAGTTTTGGTTCCAAAGGAAAGGATACTTTTTTCAACACCTTACTTTGATGCAGCCTCAATGAAGATTTATACAAAAGCTACAGAGGTAACAAAATTCACTCATTACCATCTCTAAAGCCCACTAAATTAACACATTTAGTTTTGTTTAGTCTGTTCACAAACCAAAGTGTTTTTTGGCAGTTTGCGAAGACTCCAGGAAATTACTGATCCTACTATAAACAGTTGAAACATACACAGACGTACATACTTGGCACTCAGTGACATATTTCAGTCATGGGCCTTACTATGGACTGAAACTTGAGATATCCATTGTAAACCAGTTTTAGTCTAGAACTATGTAAAGTGACATTTCAGATTTTCAAGACATAGCAGAAAGCTGATATTAGTCCAACAGCAAGAAGCCCAGCTCGGCATCTGTCTTTCAGCATTGAGCATAAAGAAGCTCTCGCCAACAACTAAAAGTCAGTCCCAAATTCACTCTTGTTCAATGGCTTCTTGCTTGCTTACTCTCTCCTTTTCTCTTCTTGGCTTACTCTTAGGCCTCTTAGCCTCTGCCATGCTCTCTCTCCAAGATACATTGCCCGCTCACCCAAACATTGGTTAATAGTAGCTAACGTTACATTTTGCAGCAGTTTTCTGCAAATCAGAAAACTTGTTAATCATAAAGAGTTGAGGGGGAGAAGTCGGAGGACATCAGAGGGAAAACCAGAAAACATTTTCACCATAAAATATGAGTTTCACCAAAATCAATGAAATAGCTTGTGGTGTGTGCCTTAAAGCACTGCTATTCTCGACTTGGAGCCCAAAGTTACATAGTGCAAGAACAGGCGTATTGGGTGCAGAGTGGGAATGAAAGAAACACCATACCATCAAATTATTTAAAATCTGTTATTTTATGGTATAAAAAGTAAAATAATGTTGCTTTAATATAACAGCTTCAAGCTGTTCCTACAGCTGTCACTGTTTAATAGGCCAGTGTTTTATTTGGGTTTTTTCTCTCTTACATTTAAAATGTATTGGACCAAATTTTAGTCAGTCACACTTAATATTTAATGAGCCAGTCATACAGTCTCAATTATGTATTGGCTATGTCTTAATTTGTCACTCTATCTTAGCGCTTAATGGACCAGTCTGTTTGTAGTTAATGGGCCAGTATTTACTTGATCAGTGTTTATTTTTTAATGGGGCAGTCTTTGGTCTGTCACTTTATCGCCATATTTAGTGGGCCAATGTTTAGCTGGTCGGTCTTCCATGTATTTTTTTGGCAGTGAAAAATAAAAATATGACATTTAATATAACGTATTTAAATCATAATGGCACACCAGTCCATGAATTCACAATTCAGTAAAAACAATAAATATGCTAATTCAAGATGTTAAGAGTCATTTAATGCAACTAAATATTTTTGACCTGTTTGGTGCAGCTATATCAGATAGTAATAGACTGTAAAGCCAAAGCAATGATCTGCAGGCATTATTACCACATCATGCGATGTAGTGGTGATGAAAGTGTGTATTGGTGTCAGTGGGTTCATGAGTCTAATTTATCGAGTGATGTGTGCAGGCGTCAGAGGTTTCATGTGATTTTATTGAATCTGTCTTGCAGTCTCTCTGCTTGACTGCGTGTCTGAGGCAGTTTTGGTTTGGTTGATTGTAAATAGATGTGAGGTTTGAATGTGATTTGTTCACGGCCAACACATTTCCTCAGCTACTAAATGGATAACGTGGCAGTGAATTAAATGTACCTCTTAAATCAGGATGCACTTGAAAAATATACTTTCTTATCAATGTATAATTAGTATAATAATAAGTATGTGCTGATTTGCTCATTTATTAGACGTTCTGCTATATACTTTATGCGAGGCACACTATGAAAGCTTATACTCATGGTGAGTTTCAATTGAAACTACTGAGTGGATCCCAAATCCCAGTTCGACTTAATTGAACTACATTGACTTTAATTACATTGAGTCAGAATTCATCCAACAGCAGAGTAACAATACATTTCTGAGGCCTTTTAAAACAGAAATATAATGTACACATATGGGATTTTGGAAAATTTCATTTTTTGCATTTAAGAAAGTTTAAGAAAGCTCAGTTTACAGAGGTCTAGTCATCATGTTGAGGCTGCTCAGTCATCATGGTATCTCCACATGATGTTTTCAGCTTCTGGTGCATAGAAGGGTTAATTTACAAAAAACAGGTCTCCAATTTTATTTATTTTACTAAATCATGGGGTTTCTTTATCTTGTGAGGTAGCTTGTAACTCGTGAAATCCCTAAATGACAAGATCACGCGAGAATGCATCTTGCCAGGCTTTAGTCTATACACTTCCGTACACAGTGGTTACGGACCAATCAGAGGAACTACTCGCAGTTACAGCATGAGCTAGGGGCATGATTTAATGCTTGGTGTGTGAGAAGCGACTGCTTGAAAACAATGGCGGCTGCTAAAGAGATTAGCATAGATGTTGCTACTATCAGTTATCAGAACTGGAGAGTGTTCTTCATTGAAAGAAAGCAGCGAACAACACCAAAGGCTTCCTTTGATGGAAAAGATGTATTCGCTCTTCTGACTGTCTTTGGTATGACATCGGATGACGTTCACCCCCTATAGACAGATGGATCCAGTTCTGAAAGTACTTGCCATTTTCTAGTCTCAAATGATGGCTTCTAAATAGTTTTGTGTAAATAAAAAAAATATTATTATTATCATCATTTTTTTGCACTCAAAGGAATATCAATCATACTGATGTTGGACTGTTTTTGTAAGGTATTTTATCAGTCAAACGAGAGTTGTTTTTTTTTCATTTTACGAATGGTGTTTTTGCAAATGAACTCTTCTGTAGTTGTATCAAGTAATGAAAAATAATGTTTTTCACATGGCTCAAAAGTGTGCAGATTTTAGCCTCAGTCAAAAACCAAGTAATCAGTGAAAAATCAGTGTTTCTGTGATTACTTCTGTTCCTCTATAGCTGCTAATCAGTGAAATTTTCAAGTGTTGTCCTTGTCTGTAATGAAAACCTGGATTGCGTGGGCCCTCCATGGTTCTCATGTTTGACATCCTCGAGTTAAAGGGAGCAGCTATGTCAGAAATAGATCCACTGTCCATGTCTTGACAATGGACTGTAGCAGTCAGCACAATATTCAGCCAGGTCAACAGCTGACATGTGGCAACTAACATCACACTGCATCTTGACCTGACTCTCAGTCTACCTGAACTGGAGGATAGAGCAGGTGCCAGTGGAAAATGTGAAACTAATTGTACTTTGCAGAGCTGATAAAGCTGATACCTAAGTGACATGAAAATCCCTGTGAAAAAGTTGATATACGAATCATTATGTTTTTGTTACATTAGAATGAGCCTTTTATTTTCTTGCATTTCGTGGCGACTGTAGTTTCATCTTTGTTATGAAGGAGAGGGCGCAGCTGCAGATAACCTCCTCTGGGGGGCTAGATGCCACTATATACACTGGTCCTTTAACCATCACGGGTTACTCTGATTGTTAAGATTGTACTGTACTTCTGGAATCTGGAGTAATGCTACAGTGTTAAGTGAATAAAGTAGTTTAGATTACAATAAGTATCAGGTGCACATAGAACATGGTTTTTCATTCCTATCTTATTTTAAGTTGATTGATGTTTGCTTCTTTTTTTTTTAAATGATGAAATCAGTGGCTTTACAGATATCATTGAGACAAGTACAAAATACACTTGCCATGGTACATACAGGGTATAAAAAAAATAAAAAAACAACAACACAATGAAATGGTGATTATAATTATCATATTGATAATGCACCTCATGCGGTTTCTGTGAATTAAATTAGTGTTTCATGGGATATCTGTTATGTGTGTGATTGTGTCTAGGGGAGAGAAAAAATATATATAATAAAAACAACAATAATGAGAATACATGTATTGAGGAAAGAATAATAAATAGGAAAGTTTGTAATTATTAAAAGAAATATCAGCAATTGTATCCTGTTATTACATTAATTGCTTTCCAGCTAATATAATCATGATAGGCTTATTGTTTTAAATGGTAATCATTTAATTTTATGTTGGTAATGTTTTACCAACCTGAGAACTGAAAACTAAGTTTTAGGAACTTATCTTTTACTAAAGGGATCAGGGTCTAAATTTACTTCCTGGGGTCCCAAAAAGTCTCTGCCCTTGTCCCTGAGGGTGGCGTTTGATTTACTGAATGGTGCTAATTGGGCAAACACAAACCTCCAGGCTGCTACAGCTACTTCGCAGCAAGCAAGCAGTGGTGCCACATAAAATCAATATTAGGGTTGGACTTTTCTTGCAATGTTTATTGAAGTTAAAAACAAAGTTGAGCGGCCTGCTTCCCAGCTTGTCTAAAAAGAGCTGAACAAGAGAAATTTGTTTCAATATGGTTATGGGCTCTAACAGAAATAAAATAAAAAAATAATAAAAAAAATCAAATCACTCAGCAGGAAACATTTGCACTTCTCTTCTTCCTGTCGTTTCTTTGCAGTGTTCATTCAGATATAACATGTCAAAGATACCTGAAGAAAACCCTGAGTATTTTGTCTCGTCTCAAACAAAGCTGCAAAGCTGCCTCTTTTTAATTGGTCTAGTTGTGCGACCTTTCGTCAGATGTGGTGGACAGTCTGACAGGCTCCTGATTGAGTTCTGGTGAAGGTTCCTTAGTTTCTGGTAGTATTTGGTCAGAAAGAGATTTTCGGTTAGGTTTTAAGAGGCACTAATTATAGTTTTGGCACACACACTTCCATACCCCATACCCATCCTCCTGTGGCTTCAGGGGCGGGGGTAACTCTGATAGAGTGGCGCACATTGTGTGTCACGTTTCTCATTAATCAGTATTCCTCATTAGATTGAGTTCAATTCCCAGGTGAAGCAGAGAACGGAGATAGCAGTCAAAAGCAGCCAAGGTTAAGTATGCTGCCTGTGTTTTTGTCTTATTTTGGCAGAAGTCATTAAATGCAGCATATTTAATTCAGCGGAACTAAGGCCTCCTCCTGCTGCAGTTCAAATCACAATTAAGCATTGTCTTAGACTTTCTTATTAATGAAATATGTTATCTTCAATGTTCCTTTATTGAGCAAACCCAAAGTAAATGTGGGGGTTTGTTTTTTCCATTCATGTGTATCATTACCTTTTGGATTCTCTTGATTAAGTGTGGCATTGTTGAACTTGGCGCTCCCTGAGCTTTGCATAATGACACTGTGAAAAAAAGGTCAAAAATTGAGAAAAACAAAACAAAAAAGGCAGCTGTTGAAATCTGTTCTTTGTAGGAGAGGAAAACAGGAAAATGAGCAGTCATTCACAGACGTGCAGGTTTTGTCATATTGTGAGGATAGAAAAACTGTCGCCCTCAGAACTGCTTCCAATTCTTCATCCTTCCCACTGTCATTGTGTCTCTCATCAAATGTCCTGCCTCCTGCAGAGGACATTGTATTTCAGTTGTCTTTCTGAGAATAGTCATTTCATATAGCAGTTTCTATCTACTGTTAGGTGGAAGAGAAACTGACTTTGTACACTTGTGGAGGGAAACACTGTGGTTCTGGCAGTTTGGGAAGATGTCTTGCTAAATTGAGTGGAAGTGGAACAGAGTTCAGACAGTTTCTCTCCTCTAATGAACAGAATCATAAATTAATAACAGTTCAGTGCTGCAATTATCTATTATCTCTATTATCTATTGCCTGGCCCAAGCTACAGAAAAAACAAGAAAAATAGGGAATAATCTTTTTGTCGTATAGTTAGCCATTCTATTCTTGAGGTCTCTAGCATCTGCATGTCCTTAGAAGTTTGCAAAAGCTGTAGTTTAAGGCTTTTTGAAGCATTTTTGAAGGAGGAGGGGGATCTCAGTTTGCTGATATTATATAAATGAAAAAAACAAGATCTGGTCATCTGCTTAATATGGGTGTGGAACGACAAGGATTGATCGAATATATTGGATATATAATACATAATTGTAGGAGAAGCTTTTTCTTGAGGAACAGCTGGAGCTGCAAAAAGTTTTGTTCCATCCAGTCCCTGAATAGCATTCAGGCGGTCTGAGGCCAAGATGGCTTAAAAGTCTCACTAGGTTTGAATGAGAGGTAGAGTTGGATATCGTCCGCAAATAAATGGTAATCGATATTGTAACTGTTGACGATATTTCCCAAGGACAACAAATATAAAGAAAATAACAGAGGTGCAGAATTTAGTGGCATCTCTCCCATTGCAGTGTATCAGAAACTATGGTAACCTCGAAAAAATGGGGAACACCCCATCTAGAGCCAGTGTTTGTCTGTTCTGCGCTACTGTAGAAACATGGTGGTTCAACATGTCAGACTCTGTGGAACAGGACCCATGGCATCTGCAGATATAAAATACACTTATGTAAACAAAACATAAATGCATAATTGTGTTTTGTTTACATAAGTGTATTATATTCCATTTCTGCCATATTCTGTAAATGAAGCATGCTAAATCGTATGCACTGGACCTTTATGTTTGATGTGCACATGTTCAACAGTTTCATGCAGAATAAGCATTACTGTCATAGAGTACTGAACATCAACCACATACATATTGATGAAATCATCCCATATGCTCCTTTCTTAGCCTCATTATTTATAATCACAGAATTTTCTCTGCACTGTGGGATTGCTTTTCAGCGGTGAATAACAGTGAACACGAGGCTGTGAATGTTCATCACAGGTGGTTTGTTACCTATTCTTACCTGGGGACAATACCACTGCAACACTCTGGCTGCATTTGGGACTCGGTGCATGCCAGCCTGTTTGCTAAACTGATGAATTGATTCGCCAGCAAGTATTCCCTGATTGTGTCGGTAGACTAAAGCAATAGAGTCAGAGATGCAGAGAGATGAGTTTATTCACCATTCATCGATCAAGCCGTCCAACCAAGATAAGGAGTGGATGCTGAGTGGAGCAGAGTTTCCCTCTGAGAGCAGGCACTGACCTGGTTATAAACACAGCAGCCCTGCCGACCCACAGGGAAGTCTTTTTGAAACTATTAGGGGAAACTTCACAAGAAAACAAAAATAGTTTCTTTGGTAAATCACTGCAAAGGTGTTTATTAGTTTTTGTACCACAGGGTTAGGGTTAGGAGGAATAGGAGGTTTTACAGTCCCAGTCAGGTTTCAGAGCCGATGTCATGCCAGACCTGGAGCTAGTTAAGCAGGCAGCATGGGTATAATGACAGAGGAAGCAAAGAAGAGAAAAGGAGTGACTGAGGAAGAGGCCACCAGGCAAGAGTCAATCTGGGACTTACTTTTAGTCGTTGGCGAGAGCTTTGTGAAATAAAAGACTGAAAGACAGATGCTGGCCTTCTTGCTGTTGGACTAGCAAGTAATATTAGCTAGCTGCTATGTCTTGTGTTGTTGCACTTACTTGATGTTTGACTGTGTTAGCAAAGTTCTTGACAAGCTAGTTTTTGATCATATGTAATATAAATAAATATATAACGTGGACTGCTGTCTACTGGTGTTGCACTCTGAAACTTGCTAAATCGCAAACATTTCTATGTAATGTTGACTTATTCGGGTGTTAAACATTGTAAAGGAGGCTTGGGAAAAAGAAGCAGTCAATGAAGTTGATGGTCCATTTTGCGAGGATCTTTCTTGCATGAATAATTCCATCACCAAAGAGCAAGTGCAAATTAGTGCAGGTGTAATGAAAGAAAGTTGTGGTAGGGAGAACGAGTTTTTACCTGAAATGTCCAAGCATGATTTTTTGTTCAGTGTTCAGGGAAGCTGCATTTAATGAGTTCATCAGAAGTGATTTCTTCAAACGACAGAGAGCAGTGATAATAAATGAATATGTTTTCTGGCGAATTGTATACAGAGAAGACAGGTTGTGGCAGTGTGGCCATGAAACTTTAATTTGATCTTGAACTTGACATTCTCTGATTCACAACATTGAATATACTAATCTGATCATCCATTGTCTTGTTGCATTGTGCTTCTGTTTCTTACTAGGAAGGAATTAACACATTACAACACATTATCCAATTGCCTCTTTGTATTTTACTAGGTTTACTATTTGTAGTGATCTATCATGCCTTTTGTCGGATGTCAGAAGTTAATCATTAACTGTTTATCCACACATACACAATATTTTTGACTGGTTATGCATGTCGTTCTATAAGTTAATATACATGCACACTCCACTAATAGCTTCACTAGCTAGCAGTTTGAGGAAAAGTGCGCGAAACAAAGTTTGGTGTGGAACCATTTCCTCCAAAAATACAAAGAAGTCAAATATAAATTGTGCAACTCTCAGTTTAGTACTAGTACTAGCACTATGCTGTAATTTACCACATCAAGACCAAGCACCTGGCTTCAATTCAGAAGGATGGCTTGCTGCAAAAGATCACGTTGCTGCTAGCAGGGGGGAGGAAGTGTAGGGTACGAGTACATTATGCTATCGGGAGCTACTGTGAAAAAATGCACCTTTGACGCGAAGGAGGGATGAGCTTAAAGTCAAGCTTGTTCTGACCACCATCTCATGGACAAAGCTACATCACTACTACGTGTCACATCATTTATTAACTTTATTTATTATTTCAACTACCAATTTTCTGTCTTTTGGATCAGTCGGTCAGTTCACTGTTGACTGTGAAATCATGCACATATTTCTATCTACACTTGACTGAATGTTGATTTTGGGAGCTCCATTTCCCTTCCTGATGCGAGGAAATATTCCATTGCAGTGACAGGAAGTGACAGTTGCACTGACTTCACTGACAGCAGTAACTGACACTGAGAAGCAACAGCGGTGTTAGTTTATGGTCTATCAATAATGTCACGCTCAGCACCTATTTACTTTGGCCCAAGAATCTGGGAGATGCCTGGGTTGCCTTTTTTATTGAGTTTCCCTTCAGGAGCCTTGAGAAGCTCTAGTCTGACAGATCTATTTGGCGGAGGTGAACGAGGCATCAGTAGCAGATAAGTGATGTCTACGCACACCCTTTCCCTCCCTGTATTCTTTATCACTCTTATTCAGCCCTTCATTCTTTGCTAGCCTTGTTTTTCTAATCTGTGAGGGACTTTGGGAGGCTTTCAAACAGTTTCCGCATTTAGACTATATGCCTGTGTAGCCCCCTGGTTTGTGCTGAGTCTCTGTATGTCGATGTAGGTACAGCTGTCTGATTAACGTGGGTGGTTAGAGATTGGTGAAAAGGTCAGAGTTCATTGACTTCATTGACTCAAGAGTTCATGGATTTTGTTTCAACTCTCCTTGTTGGATAATTGATTGGATTGCCAATGCTTATGATTAATGACTGCATTCAGGCACTCGTGTGGTCCTCTAAGCAAACATTTTATCAGTGGGAACCACACACAAAACTTAAATTTCGTACGGTCATACTGTTTCTAGACTGACACAGAGCAGATTTTCAGACATGTTGTGAATAAATCCAACCATGTCAACATGGTTTTAACATTTTAACATTAACTTTAGCTGTTTGGGTGACGATCACTAGGAAACATGGCCAGAGAAAAAGTGGCAATGCTATTCTGTTTTGCTCAAAAGGTACAACAGCAGAATGCACTGGGCCCCACCGGACGACTAAATACTCCAGCTGATGGGTGATTTCTTTGCGAGTTGGGCTGTGCTTGGTTTTGGCTCATCCGTTGTCAAGCAGGAACTTGGACTTTAAATATATTTTATTTTATGGTTTTAAACAGATGTTTCAGTTCTTTCTGGTAAGGATCATGTCTGGCAACAAGTCCTCCAAACCAAATGAGAAATTACGGGTGTTTTCTGATCTAAGTACCCAGTCAGTAGTTCATCATATGCCAGTTCCTTCCAAAACTGTGGCATATAACCATTACAAAAATGATTCATATGACCATTTGATCTGCTAGTTTGACTGTGTTTAGGCACAAAAACTACATGGTTAAGGTTAGGGAAAGACAAGTTGATGTATCCTGCATCCAAGTCAGTTTTATTGACTCATCCATCCATCCAACCTCCAACCATAGTTGTGACAGACGAGTCATAATTCATCTGTTTGTTTTCCACAATTGTAAAAACACACACAAACTCCCATCTTTAATTCCATATAACTGAAATATAATTGTTGTCATAGTCATTGTGGATTATCCTTCCATCAAACTGATATAGTCCTTTTAATGACTTCATTTGCTGGCACCAATTAAAGCACACCTGTCACTCTTCACAGTTCACCACGTCATGGTAACACTAGACTGGACATTAATGTGATTAGCAGTGACATTGCTTTCTCAGTGAAAGGATAGTGCTTTTTATGATAGATGCTGTAATGTAGGTCAATATAACAATGTGCTGTCAACAAATGGTGTAAGTTATCCAACTGTAGGCTTTAAATCATATTCTCTCTTAAGATGAGTAGCACACTGACAAAAAATGCAACATTAGAATTAAAGGAAGCTTTTCTGACATAAATACATGATTACTAGGTTACATCTGAGGCCTTTGTTTGGTATTAAAGTCATCAGACAGTATTTTGCACAGATCTAAAACTTTCTGCTAGTTTCACTAACCACCTTCATTAATTTAATGAAACGCATAAGAAAGAGGTACAGAATCTCAGTGACAGGATGTGAATATTTAGTAGGAAACATGGTCTCAATATTGATTAACACTAGATATAACAATACCGCTGGCATGAGCTACAGGCTGCTAATCATCTCTACAATGATCTCAGTTTATTTATGGTGATTATGCCAGCATGTAGCAATTATGAGAATTATACTTTAATATTTAAAAAATGACGCACATGGCACAGTCAGTTAAATGCCTGTATGAAAGCAAAACAAATCCAAAAACACCTGCAAATATTCTCATCATGACTGTTAATGGCTTCATGGAGGGTACTCCAAGCTTCTTTTTATAGCTAACATAAAAAGGGTGTGAGGGTATGAGCCTGCTGTAGTCTGTATATACAGCGCTCCGAACCCTGTCTTGTTCTTTCATTTCTCCAGTTTCTGTTGATGTGTTTCTGCTGGATTAGTCTGCATAAAGCATCATCTCTTTTGCATTACCATCCAGAGATGCGGATGAGAAGCAGTGGCCGTATATCTGAACCGCATTACAAATACGGCGGCCTTTCATTTGACTTTTTTTGCAATAACTCTCCAATGCCGAAGGAGCTGGCAACATAAATTTTGAATCAACCTGTATGAAGTATAAAGCAAGTGCGCTCATGCGCTCGTGCATACACACACAGAGACAAACTTCCTGCAGGGACTGAGGAAATTAATAATTCACATACATTTCTGGCACATCTTATGTGTTCTCTTTTATGATATCTCCGAAAGCCTAAGAAAGTCAGCCTATGGGAAGGAGATCTGTGGAATCATTACGGCCCAGCAATAACGCTGCAGCCCCCTTAATGAAGTAGAAGATGGATTGATGCTGGCCAGGGTTATTGCTATTCAGAGAGCCCTCCCCATCACTCTGTGGAGGGTGAACAGGACACTGAGAGAGGCATGGAGAGAAAACAGAGGACACAGAGGCTAATGAAGGGACCTCACTGGACAACGTTAGCAACAGCAGCAGTGCCCCTTTCCCATGGAACAGATTCTACCTTCAGTCTGCTGCAAACATCCCCTCCTCCTCCTCTTTCCCAGTGCCAGCAGCTCATATTATCTGCCATGCAACAGTGCCTGATTTAGGCCCGCTCACTGCTGCAAGGCCTCCTCCAGATAGGCCTTGTTTATCACCAAGACTCTTTTTTTTTTTTTTTTTTTCGAGGACTCGACAGATGCACACACTGCCATGAAAAAAAGATGAGAGCCTTGTCCTTTTACCCTCATTAAAAACTGGACCCTTTTCTGAACATACACTAAGCTCGCCATGCATCCCGGCTCTTCACTGAGATAATTGTTGCTGGTTTTATAAGAGCCCATCGTATCGGTGGCAAAGCCTTCAATCTAGCTGATAACTTATTAAAGTTTCAGATGTACACATGATGCAAGTTTTTCTCTTCGGTAATGGTCAGAAACATCACATCTATTTACAGATAAACACACTCTAAACCTGCTCTGTCTCTCCCCTCCATTGCTTTGCTTGTTTTATAGGCTGTTTGCATGTCCATGTGTCTCACTTCCAAACTGCACTCACGTTGAGTGATTACCCTTTTCAGACACAAGGCAACAGATTTGACCTGAGAGTGTTGTTTGTTTCTGCCACATGATAGAGGAAGGAAACAGCAGAATGGATTGTTTACTGAGCTGAGACACCCGAGGGATGTTTTATGCATGTTTGCCTTTATTAAACATGTATTTCTGTTGCTGCCTTATTGTGCAATATGGATTACTAGGGACTTACACCTCAATTGTTAGGTTTTAAAGCTGCATTAGCCATCTGTGATATCAATATGAGTGACAAACTAGGGACTGAAGGGACCCTGTAGATTCACATTATTTTTCTAGTTACAAATTAAAATTTAAGGATGAACCAAACACAACAGCAGTGACAGGGTTAAAGCTTTTGGCTTGTTATCCATTTGGTAAAATGCTCAACAGACTGATTATTGTAGTGAATACAAGCTGCTGTGTGCAGTTCATCTTGACCTGTTACTGTGGAGGATTTGTGCTGTTGTGATTTTGGGCAGTAGAAATAAAAATTACTTGACTGTTAAAGGGGCACTTTGGCAATTTCCTATTGCACTTCCGTGCATTTCAGACACTCACATAGACGATATATCTATTGTTCACACTTCAAAAGGACAAGGATGTTCAGGACAACTGTACGGAGTCTGAATTTCTATATAACTCACCTGTTCAAATTATATTAAGGCTTAAAGTTATGCATAATTAACAGCATGACAGGTGGGCACCACTTGCTCGTTTGTGTACCCATGCGTCATTCAGCCCCCCTCAGCTCCACCGACCACCGATTTTTAGATTAGCTATGAGGTGAAAGAGGCAGGACTACCTACATGGCGGTGGCCAGAGCCACATATTTTGAGCTTCAAAACGGCTCTTCAGAAACCTTTGGGTGACGCCACTCATACGCTGTCCATTCTTTATACTGTCACTGGGCAAAACCTTCCTAGGTCATAAACATTCTCAATGCTCTCAGGGCTTCCGTAGCAGGCTCTATCTTTGAATCTTTGTATGTTAAAATGCTTCAGATGCAAAGAATGATTATTTCTATCAAAGTTTTGTTCTAACTCTGATCAACTTAAAAAGAATGATGAATGTTTAGTCACATTGCTCTCAGTCTTTGAATGCATAATTTGATTTATGCCAACAAAGCGATCTTGTTTTATATTCATACAAAAAATAGATAAATAAAACTTATCTTCCATGGGCCAAATAAATAAAATGTCTCCTCTTCATTCAGCCAGAGGGGAAAATGTGGGGAAACATTCAGCGACAAATCCAGAGGGAGAAGGTTTCCAGCTGAATACCTCTAGGTCTATTTATGTGGGAGATGAAAAGCTTGTATAACACTGGCATGATCCTCACTTTCTGAAGAAGAGACAACTTTTGAAAAGCGGCATTGAGTCGTGAGCTCGACTTGAATATTCTAAAGTCACGCTGATTGAGAATATTCGGATACTGCACCTGAAAGCATCAAAAGAAAAAAGGCGCTCGGTTCACTCCTGTTCACGCTCTCCAAATGGATGGACGCTGTGGTTTATACCATCAACAGAGTGTGGCCTCTACTTCTAAAGCCTGATCTATTTCCTTCAGTTGGTGCCCAGCACCTCATCCGCCCCCCCACCATCGCTACCACTTTGCTTCATTGCAGACACTGATTTCAAAGCATTGCTAAAGCATTAATTTTTAAAGTTAAATCTGACCACAGGCAACAAATATTAATGCATTCTGCACCAGAAACGTCACATATCATGCATAGTTAATATTTAAGCAGAGAACATGTTGCAGCTACTGTTTATTAAATAAATGCAAAGAGTGTTTTGTATAATTTGGCTAGCACATGCTCCACATGTGGTACAATCAGTCCTGTAATCTGGATTATTCATATCTTCAAGCAAACATTTAGCATACATATTATGTAATGTACGAGTGGTATGCATCCTTTTGTTTAACAGGCAGTTGGAATTCATGATGGCAGACTATGTAAATGGCATGAGGTGTATTCGTTAGACAGGTGTAACCTTTTCCCACAGATCGTTAGTTACCCTGACCTTTTGTCAATAAGGGCATAAAGATTCTCGGTCCAAGTGAACCTGAACTTTGCGCTGGCCCACTCCATCACCACTACTACGCTGACACCTCCCTTTTCCCACCGCTGACCTTTTTAGGCAGATACCAACTAGTTGTCAACACAGGAATTGAGATAATTTATGCCAACAGATGTCTGACATCTGTACGACCTGAGCTTTCTCATTTGATTGTTTTTTTTTTGTTTGTTTTTTTCTTTCCCCAAAGTGTTATATAGAGAATGTTTTATTTCCAGAGTCTCTGGTGCATGACAACATGATTAGATTATGTAAGTTAGCTGAAATGAATGCATTAAAGCTCACTGAGTAGCTTCTCTGACAGATATGTTAGATCTTCCTTGTTCACAAAACCAATAACGGGTCTTTGAGATCGAATTTAAAATTTAATATAGAATCAACCTTCATGAATCATGATTGAATGAGGCCAAAATGTTTTTTTTTTTGTCTTGTTTCTTTACTAGACTGTATAGTCCCAAATAGGGTTGCTGCATTAAACTCTTACAAATACTACTTAAAAATACTCTATTTCTTCTACATCTATGAACACATTATATTCAACTTAATACATTCATTGACTAGATTATACATTCTGAACTAGAGTTGACTTGATCTGTTTCTATAGAGAGTATAAATATGGATATCGTATCCGTGACATCACCCATAAAATTCTGAAGAGGCGTTTTGAAGCTCAAAATTTGTGGCTCTGGCCGCCACCATCTTGGCAGTCCTGCTTCTGCCGACTCCTAGTTATTCTAAAAACGGGCAAAGATGTGGGTCATTGGTGGAGCTGACGAGGGCTGGATATTCAGGTTTATGGAGATTGACATGTTCTGTAGCCAGCCTCAAGTAGCCATTCGAGGAACTGCCGTTTTTCGCACTTCCACATTGGCTTCACGCCACAGCCACAGAGGTTGCAGCTTGGTTTGACCCTGAAACTGGTTTTAAAGTTGGATTTTATTCTAGCTACAGCTGAGACCTGGGATGTCAGATAAAGGCATAAGAATTAAGAATCAGTGAGGTTTTATTTTCATGGAAAGTCACATGAAACTTTTACAGAAATGGTCTTTACTTTTGAGTAAAGGTCTTCTGAGTTCTGTGTCATTCACAGAAGAAAAGGAAAGTTTCAGTGGAGTCGGTAATGGGAAACTGATGGGCAGATCTGGGGTTTCACATCAGTCTAAACCAAATAAAGTCTATGATATGACTTTAATCAATAATCTCACCTGATGTTTCCTATTTTAACATCTGACAGATGTCTTAAAACATTTGATGCTGCTGTTACCAAATTAAATTCGCATCAAGCATTTATTTTTATCTGCTCTGTTTTATTAGTCCAAATTTAACCAATTAATATTGTCAAAGCATTTTCTAAAAATACAATCTAATTAATGCCCAAACAAAATTCTGCCATGAGTGGCTATCTCTATCTGTCTATTGATGGCATAATAAGGACAAAAAACCCAGACAACAAAAACGTGCTAAGAAACTGTGTTGCACTGACACTGAAAATGCTCGATTTTGTATTAATACACAGAAAAATATGTTGATTCCAATGTTGTTCATGTAATCATCAAATACTGTATAATACCAAGATATCTTTCAAATATGGTGATTTTATCTTGTATAGCAGCTTATTGTATTCACCACAGTGTTTACAGCGAGCTCTCTGTCTCATGCTTTGCTAATTGATGCTTTGCTCATGTTTGCTAACTGATGAATACTTAAATGTTGGTGCTTTGAAAGTCTTGATTACAGACATGTGTTTCTGTAATTAATCAATCAGACCTAAGATATTTAAATGTGTAAACCTTTTACATTTTTAAACGTAATGGCAAAACAATGTGCATATTAGTGTTGACATTAAGAGCAATTTCTTTCTTGTTTCTACACATTAATCATGTTTTTTTTTCTTTTTCTGTCTCATGCTGGTGTCCTCCTTGCCATACCTGTGGATTAGGTGAGTACAATTAACCTTTGAATTTATTAATGACAAGGGAATAACAGAGGTCTACGATGTCTCTATAAACAGCTGCATCACGTTGCAGCAATTAGGATGTGAGTTCTGCTCCAAGTTTCTTTCCTTTTTGTTTTCATGCTCACTAATAAGTGTGATTATCTGTCCTTCTACAAGTGAACTGCAGACTTGTTGATGGTAATTTCATTCCTCTGCCCAGTGTGTGCTGGGATATGCTTCTGCCCTCCCTAGTAAGGGATGGTGCAGGTCAAGAAAAACTTGCAGTATATTCTCTGCAGTATATCCAGTTTGACTAGCAAAGGTAAGTCTGGGCAGCAACCTGATGAGAACTTCTGCTGTAAAATAGGACCAACAATTGGTTCTGGTGCCAAGGTTCTGGTGCAACTGCTAACTTGTGTGTTTCTCTAGAAGTACTCAAATGGCATATTCTGCCCATGATGTTTAGTCATAATGCCACCTCAACAGGCTTCAAAATATCTCCGACATGAGATAATTTAAGTATAATCTGAAACTGAAAAACGTCTGCTGCTGAGAAAGAAGACAATGATCAAATGTTGAGAAAACTGTCTTATGAAAATCAGGGCTGATCAAGTGAAGATAGCTGAAAACGTTTAGCAGTAAAGCTCACACCGATCTGCACCTTCGCTGTGTGAAAAAACTCACAGTACCTTGAATTAATGAGAGCGTTTGAATGGAACATCTTGATCAAGCATTGGAACATCAGCACCAGCTTGGCCAACATCAGTCCATGCTGTTGTCATGGTAATCATGGATGCCACAGAGATGTCAGCACATCTTGATCACCATGGAGATGAGGTGTACACCTATAAAACAAGCACACCTTGAAGTCACATCTGGCGGGTACTTGAAGACATTTGAAGGATGACGGGCCAGCTGTTGCGTAGTGATGTTCTCTTATTTGCACCTGCGATTTGTACAAGCTGAAGGTTTAGTTAAATCTAGTGAAGCTGAAAACAGAATTCTTATTAAAATAAATAAATGAACCATGGACGCTGTTCTACAGTTGAAAATTGGAGACAGTAGAGACAGATTTAACTGTTTAACTGTCACTGTTTGGACACTCATCTTTGGAAAGCTTAGGTCTTCTTAATATAATAATAAGATTAATAAATCTTATATATGAAGCACCTTTCAAAACAGATACAAAGAAACAGGACACCTTTAAAACCAAAAGAGGTTAAAGTGATCTAAAATGTCATTGAACATAGTTAAACTCACCATAAAGACGTTTTTAAAGTGAGTTTATAGCCTGGATGATCTCCTCAGGTAAGTCAGGTAAAGGCTTCATCACTTTCGTGTATCAATCTGGATCTTGGAACAACCAGGAATGAAACTGGCTATTGAAGAGGCCAATAATTTTATTGCATTCTTCAATCTTTTTAATTCTGGCTGAAATGTAACACCAACAATGCAGTTAAATATACACTCATTGTTTTACATTCGAGTATTCAGTGTTTCACCAGTGTGGGGATCATCCACTGGGCATCGTTGACTCTGTCTGGGAGCAGTGTGCAGGGTCGTCTGACAATCTGATTTTCACATCCCTGAGAAATGTATACCAGCTGTCTGTCTATCCTTGTCTGACACATCTTCCTGGAAGTGTCGAGCCTCAGGTCCTCTCAGCAGGAGGAGGGCTGAAAGAAAGAGGTCAGAGAGATTGACTGAATCAAGATTAAGCTGCCATAGCAGCACTCGGTCTTGAATGTGCAGATGAGGGCACAAAGCCCAGAAGTAATTTTACAGATTGCTAGATGTGTCTGGATGTAGCTGCTCTGTGCTTAGCCCTTCCCGAGTTCACAGAGTGGGGACGGTAATCAAAACTCCCCTATCGCCTACACAAGACTAGCTGGAAGCTGATGGTAACAACTTTTCAAGTTAACTTTCACCGCTTTGCTCTCAGAAAGTCTTGTGGGTATTTGACATGTGTGGCATGTCAGTTACAGATAATGCGCAAGTTTGTATGTGCGAATGAAGAACCTTGATTGATATTCATTTCTATCCAATTTTGGATGGGATTCCTGATGTACAGTGGTGAAGTTTTTGGCAGTTCTTGATGTAATATTCACAGTAGAAGTGCAGCGAAACTCGGTTCAATCTGCACAGTGTATTGCTAAGCCTAACCGGAAGAACGGAAAAAAAAAAAAACTGCATTCAAATTGAATAATTGGTTAGCACTGTTGCCTCACAGCAAGAAGGTTCCTGTTGCCTGTGTCAGCTGGGGCCTTTCTGTGGAGTTTGCATTGTTCTTCTTATTTAGTCTATGTGGTTTTTCTCTGAGTAATAAAAAATAAATTGAATGTGAGCATGAATGGTTATTTGTCAGTCCTGTTATGAACTGGCAACTTGTCCAGGGGTGTACCCCTGACCCTGATAAGGTTAAGTTGTTACAGAAAAAAGATGAATGACAAAGAATGGGCAGGATGACCAGCGTTGCTGTTGCAACCCTCCATCATTTCACCTTGTAGCCTCAGTTGTGGTACTATCTAGTGGCCGACCAACATGGAATTTTTTGTATTTGTGTTTTTTAATGAATAAATCAATCAATTCATTCATTTAAGGATTTTATTATATAATTATGTATTTCTAGATCTAGTTTTGACCCTTTAAACCCTCCATACCAGTCACCCTCTGGACTGTATATCAGACGGATAAAAACAGCCACCTGAAAATACAGTATATTTCTGTTGACATTTAGAGGACTTTATATGTATTGACTTGAATTACCTTTTGATATTTAAGTAATCCTCAGCTGAAAATGTATGGGGGATAAAAAAGCTGACTTAAAAAAAAAATAAAAAAATGATATAACATTAACACAGGTTGTATTTAAATAGATGCAATCTCTGACTTTACTGAAGTTAAAAATCGGTCTGACCTACAGCATTTGTAATATCAATGATTTACAATGTTTTGGGAAAATTCTAAAACCTAATAAAACTTGAAAGGTTGTCCTGGAAGAAGATCAGCGTGACTTTGGTAAATCAAGTTCCCCAGTGTCTTTTCTAAAAAGCTAAAAGATCTGTTGGTGTGTTTTGGAACAAAGCAGCGATAGGGGAAAATGCACACAACCTATCACGCTGTGTTGCGGTTGTCAGAGTTCCCTGTCTTTAACTTTTACAATCGTCTTTATTCATCAAAGACTAACCAGTTTTTCAGACCTGAGTAGGAGAGCTCCTGCAGTGCTCAGTTGCTCAGCTTCCCTGATTGGCACCCTTTTCAAGGATACAGGCCTAGCTGTGAGCTCGTTAGCATCATGAGACAGTCAGATGTAGAGGGATGTTGCTGTTGTAGCTCAATTAAAAAAAGGCTGAGCATCTTTTCACTAATAGGTTTTATTCCCAACTCAGCTTTAGAACTAATAGGAAATTGTTAGATTTAAGCTGTGAGGAAATCATGCACCATTATGCTAATTCATGTTGTTATATTGAGGTGCTGTAGTAATAACTTTGTTTGTACAGCACCTTTCATATAAGAAATGCAGCTCAAAGTGCTTTACGACAAAAGAATTATATGCGCCAAGTGCTTCACCTGAGAAACTCATGGAATGAACACAATATCTCCTGCTTCTTTGGTTTCTTTTGTCTTTGTTTTCTTGTTGATGTTATTTTTCTGTTGATAGCAGCGCCCGCTTCTTTTTCTGTGCAGCTATGCTGGTTCCTGCCAGAAACATAAAATGCATCATTTCCTGTTCTTCCACCAAAGACTTTTTCCTGGGAAATCGGCCCAGCGGCATGTATCAACATGTAAAGTTGTAAAACGTTGGCATACCGTGTTGCTTTTTTCAGTTATGGAGACATTTGTGTATCATATTGCATCATACTTGCCATGGAAAATTAAAAACAAAGTGAGGAGGTAAGTAAAGATAGGAAGCACATTTTGAAACTCTAATAAAAGAAGGAGAAATGAAGTGAACTTTGTAAGCATCTCACTCAATAAACCATCAGAATATCAATAATGTAGCAAAGCATTTACAAGTATCTGCAAGTCTGGTAGGAGGTAAAACACTGACTTTTACAGTTTATTGGATGGAGCTTCCATTAATTGTGTTTTCGCATACGATGGATACAAAAGCTGCCGTGTGTTGCCATAGAATCTTTCTTTGCAGCCAGAAAACTGATAAATCTTGAGTGTATTATTAATGTTTTCTCAGGTAGGGTTTTGCTGAGCATGCAGACTTCTTTCATTTCGGTTCACTGGATTATCTGTGGTCTTGCAGCAATGTACAAATACAGTTGTGTTTGTTGTTAATGGCTCAATTCTTAAGGGGGTTCCCAATTAAAATCCCCCACTGGCTACTACAACACAAAACAGATGCAGGAGATGGCCTTTCTGTTGATTTCCATACCATGTGAAACACTGTGTAGGTACACATAATAGGGGAGAGTCGACATTTGTTTGAGTGTTATTCCAGTTACATAAACCAATAAAATAAACCAGATGCCACAGGCAGGAGCATAGGCCTGGTTGGATGACAAAAACCAGCAGATGGAGGTTGAGGAGGTGGAGGCAGTGTGACAACAGCAGCCGGCAGAGCTGCAGTGGCAAATGGGTTTGTGGGCGCCTTTGGTGGGGATTCCTTGCCAGACATAGCCATCTAGTGTATCTGCAGTCTCACAAAATCAAGCGAATGGTGTAATCAGAATATGTAAAGTGACACAGGAGTAAAGAAATGGGCAAAAATAAGCAGGCACTCTATTTGTGTGTCCTCTGGGTGTTGATTTTCATCTGTTGTTGACTTCTAAAGAGCATCCATACAAGATAACTGCACTGTGATCAGAGTGCGAGTTATTTTCCATACAAAAGTAACAGCACAAGAAAAGGTTTTGTTTACCTTGATGACATGTTTGAAGTTTGGGTTCATCCGAACTGCAGTAAGAGCCTGTCTGTCTTTCTCCTGTGACTGCTTCTTTTTTTAAAAGATATTTTCTTGGCCTTTTCAAGCTTTATTTGACAGAGACAGCTTGAAGAGTGACAGGAAATGTGGGGAGAGAGATGGGGAATGACATGCGGGAAAGAGCCACAGGTCGGATTCGAACCCTGGGCCGCCGCGGCAAGGACTGAGCCTTTGTACACGGGGCGGATGCTCTACCGACTGAGCTAAACGACACCCAATCCTGTGACTGCTTCTTTACTTCTCCCTGGGTTATTGTGAGTCCCACTGCTTGTATTCTGGCCCTTACTAGCTAAACCCAACCCTAATCCCACCCTTCCCCTAACATTAACCTACGTAGGTGATGACTACTAGCCAATCAGAGGTGGAGAAAAGCAATCATTATAATGCTTATTTCCTATTTTCTGCCAAATGTTGTCTACCAGACAATATAGTGAGCAGATTAAGCAGATTACAGACCACATATGATAATATGCTTAAAAAGCAGCAACACTTCAGCACGTCTGTTGTTTAGTCTAATAGTTGATTAATCGATCACCAGAAAATTAATCAGCAACTGTTTTGATAAGGCGGCTGTGACTCTACCTTAGGGTAGAACAGATCGTCCACTAATCAGATGATTGTCTGCATGTCGAAGTGTCCTTGGGCAAGGTACTGAACCCCAAATTGCTCCCAAACTGCACCATCGGTGTGTGAATGTGTGTGACTGATTAGCTCCCAAACTGATGAGCAGTTGGCACCTTGGATGGCAGCCAATGCTGTCAGTGTATGAATGGGTGAATGTGATATGTAGTGTAAAAGCACATTGACTAGAAAGGCGCTTTAGAAGGTAGGTAAGGTATACAGTCTATTTACAATAAGCAATAATCATTTGGGATATTTTCCAAGCAAAAATGTCACAAATGTGTTGGTTTTCAGATGATTGTTTGCTGCTTTTCTTTGTCTTCTTCTGGTATCTGGATTCTGGATTTTTGTTGGCCCGGCCAAACAAACAGTTTGGATATGTCACTTCAAGCTCTGGGAAACTTTTAACTATCTTCTCACACTTCAGAGACCAAACAATCATTAGTTGCAGCCCTAGTTGTTTTCAAAATTGCTTTAAATGAGTTATGGGGAATTGGTTAGGCTTTGTTTTTAGCGCCCTGCTTGTTTGTCTCACCTAATATTGTTCAAAAATGCCTGTAATTTGCTCTGAATAACTGTTATCAACCTTGTGAATTTGATTGGCTTGTGGATGATTGGATTGTGAATTGTAGAATTAACAACAGGTCGAGTGATAGCCGGAGCAGCTTTGACTGACGTTATTTTGTTTAATTACAGTTTAAACATTGTCATTTAGTTTGTGTGTGCTGTTAACATAGCCCACGTCACTTGTTAATAAATAAAGGGATTTAAAGAAAAGAATGCATCTTGAATTTTATAAGCTTTTTTATAAGTGGTTATTGATCGTGGCTGTTATTGATTGCGGCCGTTATTGATTGTGGCTGACATACAAGAAAGGAAGTTGCTTAAATGTGAGTCTCTACAATACTCTTGCATGCACGCATATACATGCATCTTGCAGTATTTTTTTCCATTTGCTTTCATTTTGATCAGCTCTGTGTTTGGTTTAATGACTCGAGGGAGAATAAAATGTTGTGTTTAAGGATTGTAGATGAAGCTTTAGCCTTGACATATTCCTCTCATCATCATATTTTAAATATATTTTGCTCTACTGGCCTCTAGAGCCCCAGAGCCCCAATCTTCTGACTTGTTACAGTCTGTGTTGACTAACAAGGACCCAAAGCTCTACTTTTATTCTTCTAAAGTCATAAAAGGTATAGTAAAGTTAGAAAAATATATAATACCATTCAAAAGTTTGGAATCTACTGCCAAAAACTTGATTCGGTACAGTCAGTAATACAGTAATCCTTTGTACATTGACAAAACGCAATGGTGCAATGGTTCAACCAGACTTGAAAAGGGCAGAAAGAGACATGGTTCCCTCTGAGCAACAGTTAAATAAGAATATAAGGAAAGACCAGTCATCTGTAAACGAAACTGGAAGTTTAGCATCAAAGTTTGTGCAGACTTAAACAGGAACAGGTTGTGTTGCTTTGGCAAAGTTATTCTTAAAACTTCAAAATAGTAACCGAAGGTTGGTCAAGGGTTAGCACTACTGGAGTTGGATAACAGAACATTAGCTGAACATACTGACAAATCATAAACCAGTTCAGTCTAACCACTGAGGATCTTCTGACGGTTTGAAGAAAAATTAGTTCCCAAAATATTTAGTCCAGTTGGTTCAATAATGGAGGGTCACTTACATTTTTCTAGACTGTAAAGCAAATTAAAAATCGAAGGATATTTGGGGTAAAAATGGGTACAGCAGTATTCTCCTGTAATGCAATACTGTGGGGACATCGACTAAATATAAGTTTTAATCATTTCGTTTTTCTTATTTCAAATATAAATATTACATTTGGTGCCTGAATCAGTTTTTTGATGTTAAAATAGTCATTAATGGAGGAAACGGGAAAAACAACAATATAACCAATCTTTAAAACACTTTGGTCTATAGCATAAGATAGTAAAGGTTGAAATAATACTTAAACATAATGTACATTCAACAGTTTATGCACACTTTTAAGTCATTAATAATGTATCATGAGCGTCTTACTTGAAACCCTTTAGCCTTATACATATTCATAAACTATAATGATTTGTTGTAATGAGACATTTGATGGTCAATTTGTGGTTTGTATTTTGTTCTGCATTCTTAAATCACCTCAGAAACCCTCAAAAAAACTAACAAAGGATACACAATGAAGGTCATAAGTGGAAAATTGGCTCTGCATAGACTCTGTTGTTTTTTTGAGTGATGGTAATAGCTCTGAAATGTTCTCTCCTCCCCAAATAACCAATAAAGCAAGCTTTCAGATGGCTAAAAAAGAATTGTATTATAACTTTCAATAAGAATGATTGGACATTGTGTTACTGAACAACCAGCGTTCAGTCAAAAATATGTAACTGTTTTACTTCTACTTCCCCTGATGAGCTGGTATGTTTTGTTTTATCAGTTCAGCCATAATATAATACAGTATATAATATACCAAGCTCTGTGGATTCAGACCTCTCAATCTGAGGCACATTTTGCTTGACATAATCCAAATTTTCTCTGTGGGTTATACCGAAATGAAGTTAAACTTAAAGCTACATTAAACATTTTTTGACCACATGTGAGCAACACAATAAAGAAAGGGGAACAACAAAGGGAAATTTGTTCGCAAACAGCTGCTTATTTACACATTTGGCCAACTTGGTGCAGTCCATTTATCAGAGCTTTTATATCTCTTATGAACAGCTGCTGGAAACGATTTTGTGGGTTTGATAACCATATAATTAACTACTGTAAAATAGGCTCAAAATCTAATCTCAGAGGAGCAATAGTGCTGGATGATAATTCAGACTCCTTTCATAGTACCTAAGGAAGTTTGATTTATTTAGAAAATCAAGTATATCATTAGTGCAGTTTTAAAGACAATTATGTTTAATTAATCTTTGAATTTTAGATTAAATTAAATCAGTACTTAACCCCCTCATTCATAGCAAATGGTTGTTTTTTTTCTGTTTTAATTTAAGTGTGGTGTCATGTAATAAAAATTCTGTGAAGGCAATCCTATTCATCAAACTGGCCTTGCAGTTCCAGGTATAATATGTGCAGTTAGGCTCACTCCATTGCAGTCCAAACAAAGGCAATAGAGATCCAATGTATGATTAAAAAATCAACCATTAATTTGGAAACAGAGCCTGTTTTGTACAACCGCCTCAATAATTTGCTATAGAAACAAACCAAAAGGATTCCATGATATAAACCAATAAGATGACAAATTAACTACAGTCAAAAACCCCATAAAGGCGAAACATGGTTAAAAATTTCCATAGACAAATATAACAATAAACTCATTTACTAAGCACAAATAAGATAATAGACTCAATATCTAATGTTGCGACAAAGATACAATTTTCATAATATCTGAATCTGAAATGAGGAAATTGGCTCCCACAAGTTCAGTATGTCAACATCATTAGTTCATACATTTCCAACTAAAGCAGAAATAAGGACTTCCTGAAGATTAACATTTTTATTTCCAGTTTATTATCATCACAATCATCATTAATGTGTAATGTTTGCAACTTCCAAACTGAGTTTTTGCTGCTCTAAGTAGAACATTACAACAAAAACAATAGCACTGTTTCACAATAGAACAAGCTCAACAATGGTGACAGACACCGGAGATATTATCTGTGAATTTACAAATTGATTGCTGCAACAGTTGATTCAATTTAAGGTTATGAATCAAAACGTTAAACACATTTCTCTCTTTTCATTGTAATCTCTTATCTGTACTTGGTTTTGTGTGTGTGCGTAATGCATCCCAGAAATAGTTCTTTGTGTTTTGTTTTTTTACACTCCATAAGCAGCAGTCGTAGCTGTTTTGTTTACCCATTTCCCCTGCCCTGAAGAGGTGCAGAACCTTTTAGGGGTCATGCTGGTTGACACCATAGATCTCAGTGGCATTGTGAATACAGTATTCTCTTTAAACACACCCAAGATGGCTGAGCTTTAAACAACCTGCTGTATTTTTTATTGTCTGTTGTGTATATATATATATATTTTTAAATCTGTCTGAGCAAAACAGAGGCAAGTTACTGAAATCTGAATTGTGGATAAGATGCCGAAGAAGAAAATGTGCATTAGACTTTGTAAAACTACATCTTGAACTTTGTTTCAAAAAGATAGTTTTTTTTTCGATCGATCGAAAAATTGATTAAATGACAGTTACATAAGAGGGTAAACTCTTAACCCACAGAGATTTAGCACCAGATTTTGCAGTTCTGTGTAGGGTTTTAGGTTCTTTTAGCTTTAGTTTTGTTTTTTATGGCCTGTAAACTCTGTTCTCTCTTCTCAGAACTGTGTTCAGAGGAAGTTGTTTTTTTTTTGTTTTCGGGAGTTGATGAAAACCAAAAGCAAAGTGGATATTGAACAGAAATTTATCCGAAAAAGAACCACAACTCCAATTTAATGCTGCTGAATGTGTAAATAAGAAACTAACACATTCAACATTACCTCTTTATAAGGTGATTGTGTTTCCAACTTGTTTAGCTGCCCCCAGGTGACCAGAACAATCAATTAACGCAGCTTTAAGTTCAAATTCACTTCACTTCATCTTTTATTTATACAGCCTTATCCATTGTAGGGTCACAAGGGGCTGCAAAGTTTCAGGGAAACAGTTAGCCAACTCAAAGCTGGAAGTGCATCAGCAGGTTGCTTATTTGGGTCATCTGTTTTCTGCCCAATATTAAAAACTGACAAAAGCAGATTCTCTTGTATTTTGAAATTGGATTTTCTCTCCTTGAAACATCAGTTCTCTCAAACTGGATCCAATGCTGCCTGTAGAAAGAGGAGCTGTTTTCTTCTTCTCTTATTCCACCGCAATCTCCTCCATTGTTTGAGTTCAGAACTGCCTCTCTATTGCCAAATCAGTTTTGTGTTCATTATGAAGAGACTTTAAGCCAAACCAAACTGCTTTATGCTAATGCTTCACACTGAAGCTTTTCAATTTCATGTAATCGAGCAGTATTTATCTTAACCTGCTTTAAATTTATTTACACAATTAGCAATGTAATAAACAGTGGTGCTGAATATGTTCAATGCAATGTCCTGCCACAGTTTATAGTATAGCTAGAGATTAGATAGGTTACGCAAGTTGTTTTGAATCAGCAAGTGAATCAGCTCTTGGGTCTACTTTGTCAAAACTGACCTAAGGTGCAAAATACATACCCAGATGAATTTTCTCTCCGCAGCTGTGATTTGGAGTGACATTTGTGACAAACATAGCCTAAAGTCTTACCTCCCCTGCAAATAAAGTCTTACATCTCGCAAACTTGAGGCTATTTCTACTATAACTGAAACACAAAATCCTCACACAGATTTGCTTTTTTTCCCTGTATGCAACTTGCGGAAATAACAGGGCAGCGTTGTCTTGTCTGAATCACTGTCCAACAATGTGTGGGCCGAAGTCCGAAATGTCGATTAAAAGTATGTCACGTTCTAAAATTTCATCTCTTTTTCTGCTTCACCATGTCTGATGTTGGAACATGTCAAAGTGAACAAAAATACAAGGATTAGGAAGATATCCAGATTCCATGATAAGGTACTTGCAAAATTTATTCCATGTGATGTGACACAAATATATACAAATATTACACATAAAAACTTGTAAAAACTGTATCCTCATGACTGAGTTGCTATGGTGAAAGGCAGGCACATCGTATGATGGTAACAAGAAATCCCACAGTGATATATTGTATGTTGGAACCAGTGGACTTTTAATGATGCTCTGGAGGAGCTGATAAAAATACTACACAGCAGCCTCAGTAACTGGCTGGTCAGTTTGTTGAGGGTGAACGCTGACAGAGTAGGAATGAGAATATTTGAGTGTCAGTATCTTATGCTCTTGCTCTGTTTGGCCACACTGGATTTATTGTTTCTTGTTGAATAAACTGGGAACATAAAATGCATTGCTTTTGTGCTGTAGGGCTTTAGGGCTCCTGGGATGGCAGTGTAAGTCGGTCAGTCCAGACTCAAATATCTCAACAATTATTAAATGGATTGCCCTGAAATTTTGTGTGCACGTTCATGGTCCCCCAAGGATGATGCATTTTCCTGTAGTACCACCAGCAGGTTTACCCTTTTTGGCTTTTATTGAAATAAGGTTTGATGAATGGAAGCAAACGAGTTTGACTGCCTTGGGATCTTGTTCATGAGTGAGGGTGTATTGGTGTGACGTCAGCAGTAATGCAGGTGTTGTACTGGGCCGTTGTGGTGAAGAAGGATCTGAGCCAGAATGCTTTTGGCATAAAGCTCCTCATGGAGTTCTTCTTGGATTATCTTTGGATTATAATTGATTTACAAGTCGATCTTTGTTCAAACCCTCAGCCTTATGGTCATGGGTTTTGAATAGTGACTGATAAAATGGGTTAGGTCAGAAATGACCTGTGAATGTGAAATTAGTTTCCTCCACAGAGTGGCTGGGCTAGAGATAGGGTGAGGAGCCCAGACTTCCTTTTTATCGAAAGTTGAGGTGTCTCCCCTTGGAGGTTTTCCGGGCATGTCCAACTGGCAGGAGACTCCGGGGTAGACCCAGCACACACTGGAGGGATTATATATCTTATCTGGGCTGTGAACGCCTCGGGATCCCCCAGGAGGAGCTGGACAATGTTGCTAGGGAGAGAAACATCTGGACTACCATGATTAGTCTGTTGCCACCGTGACCCAACCCTGGATAAGCAGACAAAAATTCACGGATGGACTACTGTGAAAATAAGTATAGCCATTCATTGCCCCTGAAGAGTGAATCTGAATTAATTTGGTTATCCCTCAACTTTTTCCCTCTGTCAAAAATGTAACTTATTCTGTGAAATCTATCAACATCTAATAGTTTGGACAGATATTCATGGTTCCCAGAATGTGAACTGACAATACCCTGACTTTTCGTGTAGCCCAACCATTCAAATTTTAATATGTCCAATAATTTGTTTTTTGATCAGATACCTGCAAAACTAATTGCAGGTATCTGTTCTAAACACTGACATTCCCACTAGCCTCAGCTTTACTTTGTGTTTAAATCTAATAAGCAAATGTTAGCATGATAACATGATAACATGCTAAACTAAGATGGTGGACATGGGAAACATTACACCTGCTTAACACCAACATGAGCACAGTTGTGCCTAAGTACAAACTGCCTATACAAACAGAGAGTGGATATTGAATATTGAAACAACTCGAGGGATACAGCCACTGTAATTTTTCCTGAATGTGAACACATTTGTTTGTTCAAAGCTTGAAGCCCCAATGGTATTTGGAGTAATATTTCTCACAAGAACTTTGCAAACACAGTCACTGATTCAGAATTGTTGGACTATGCCAAAAGAGTCACCTTAGTTCAAGTTTTAATTCCCGGATTTTCCACTGTTTGTGTTGTAGATATATTGGACTTCAATGTCTGAATGCAAATTGTCTTTAAGCATGGATATTCCCATTACTTGTTTTCAGAATAATCTGTTTTTGTGTGTTAAATATTGATGACAAACTGATCTCGAACTTTCCTCAGAACCTCAGAAAAGTGTTAAAAAATTCAGTTATTTGTCTGTCATAGTTTTTCTACAAGAGACCAGGTATTATAAATAATGATGCTTTTATGAAATCTTTTCAGGTTGAATCACTGTTGTGTTATGACAGTCTTTGATGGAGAATAGCATAACAGATTTATTTAGATGAAAATGTCACAGAGGAAAAAAAGAAAACAAACAAAAAAAAATGCAGGAAAAATGGAAGTGCACCCAAGCAGAAATAAACCATTAACATTGTGAAAATAAATGACAATAAATCAAAATTGAATCTGACACAAACAGTTATCCCATATACATGTTTCCTTGTATGTTACCACATATTATAACATTATCTACCATAGCTGCAAAGCATGTGTGCCTCAGAGAGCTTGAATTTATAATTTATATATTTGTTTTGTGTGTGTTGTTTCCCTTCGAGCGTGATGGGAGAACACAAAGGGAGCCCACTATTGTAATACCTCCTCCCTGGAACTCTTTAAAGAGCACACAGCTCCCCAGCTGCATGTTAATGCAATCATTATTTTAGTCTTTCTTTTGCTGATACTAGTTTGACCTTCAATGCATTCTTCGGCTCATTTTTCTCCAGGGAGAAGGAAATTGGCCACATAAAAGCACAGCTTCTAGTTTGGCAGTTCTGTCTGTGAGCTCGAGCAGTCGAGTGGCCACCAATTCCAAACAAATTTAAGTGAAAATCGGGGAGAATTTCCCTGTTTTGGCAGCGAGGTGAGTGGCCAGCTGAATTATACATGCTAACAAGAGCAACTGCAGTGAGTCTGTGGGATTGTACCGTGCTGTCACTTGAATTTTCAAGAAGATTAACAGAGTACACATGCAACCACATTCCATTTGCTTTGCTGGTATTTCAGATAGTTTTCTACATGCAGAAGATCTCTTTCACATGCAAATAAGTTATTCTTTGCTTTTAAGACTTACAGTGACATTCAATAGACTGCACTGTCCTTGTCGAGCTGAAGTAAGTGCTGCTATTATTACCCAGTGGGCCAGACCAATGTGATGACCGTAATAGCTCTGACAAGGCAGAATTATAGAAAAAGGGATAAAATAAAAAATAATCCAAAGCCATCAACCTGCACAATAACCAAAAAGTTTTGACCTTTAAATAGGAAACAGCTTGTCCCCTATTTCCCAACACTTTCTGTAACATCTACGGTGCATTGTGCTTCTTCATCCTGAAATATGAACAGTCCCATCGTTTCTGACCTTATTTACTTTAATTCAAGTCCTGTGGCATGGCCTGAGAGAGAAAATCAAAAAAGGACAACCCAAGAGTATTTTTGTTACTGCCTCTTTGAAATTTGCTCTGAAATTAAATGTTTTTTACCATTCAGTCACTGATCTACAAGCAAACTGATAATGAAAAGGAAGAACTGAATATAATGAAGGTTTTTAACCTCCACCCTCTTTTGTTCAGCACTATAATGGCTCTTTTAATTCCTCTTTTAGGGCCTGTCAAGATAATTTAGTATTTAGATCTCAAAAATCCCTTCTTGCCTTTTTTTTATTGAGTAGAACCCTCTGGTCTGTTGAAAGCAGAATCGTACTTGGAGAAAATTTTCTCCCCCGGTCATCGAAAAGAAAAGGTTTGTAATGTTCTCTTTTCACATGATAAGCTGCTGAAGTTGCACTGTATCTGTGCAGCATAGTGACTCATCCCCACTGTTGTGAGCCTTTGGCGGGCGACCTGGCAGGCCCTCTTCCTGCATCACTTTTCCGAGTGCTATGTGAAGGCAGTTCGAAATCCATTCTTTGCACCAAACATGTCGGAAAGGTTGTGTGTAGCCATTGAATCTTCAACCGTCACCCTGTAGCAATATCTATGAGTGTGAGAGTGTCTAAATAGCCGTATCCTGGAGGTGTCAGCATTCAACTTTCCCTCTGTCTTTCTGTGAAGTGCACTGTATCAAATATAGAAGAAAGTGATCCTGATCCTTTTGAACCACAAAAATGTATCCGGGATATTTTGAAAAGCCTCAGGGACAAATTACCACACAGTAACACACTTGTGTGTCACATTTCTTGCTCCCTGTCAAATATACAAGAATATAAACTTGAATTGTTGGTTTGACGACATTAGCATTCACTCTTGAGTGAAAATCGGTGTTAGTTTGTCCCCTGAAATGAAACCTTACTTCCATCACAGAGACCTAATCCTCATTGTTTGACTGGATTGTTGAGGTCATTGTTTGATAGAACCAGATCTATTCGAATTCAGGTGATGGGCTTAAACGTGATTTGGCTGTAATGTAATGAGAACAGATCAGTCTGGCTCTATCCAAAGAGCTACACGACTATTTGTCACTTTAACGCAATGTTGAGAGGCGATCTTACGTACCAATACCACCAAGAGCCCAATGTTAAAACAGTTGTTTTGTAAAGAATGATGATACTGTGGGTTGCAAACCTTTCTATTACTTTTCTTTGGGTACAACTTTGTCTTAAAATACAGTACAGTATGAATGATGTTACACATTTAACAAACACTAAGAATAGACAGAACATTGTGTTCGGAATCAATACAGCAGCTTATGCAAAGTTTGGACTAGGGATGCACCTATCCGACTTCATTCTTGATATCAATAGGGAGTACTGATACCAGTGTTTCATTTATAAGCTGCATGCCTCACTGTGAAAGAGACTGGGATCATTCTTTGTGTGAGGCAACATCAGGCTTGACTTAAACAACCCCTAACCCCTCGAAACATTGGCTTTGCAGATATTGCAAGTAGCCGTATAACTTAATTGCAAATGTTAAATACCTGTTTTTGTTAGCTCTCTCCATGCATGTGGGGTAGCTCCCTCCATCTTCCTTGGAACAAAATGATTGGGTCTACCGGCATGTTACTGACACATGACATACTACGTGCACATAGACATTTGGATCCCATCAACTGCCATGTTGCTATGTCTCTGTTTGAAAGAGACCAGCAAAGGTCTCTACAATCACAAAGACAGCGTACGATCCTTCACCATGTAGCCTTTGGTGTATTTCTACACCATTTACATTCACAAATGTTGACAATAAGCAGTTTGCACATGATCTGGATAATTACCTGATCATGGGCCTCTGCGTTTACGCCCAGAATGAATAAGCATTCTTGTTTTTCTGCATGCATTGTGATTAAATTTCAATGTACAAACTATGTTGGCGGACTTGTCAACAAAAAGATGTGTCTGGGGTATAATCAGTGATTTGATACTGATGTATGAAGTAAACAATTTTTTTTTAAAATGTGGATAGAGGGGTTTGTGTTTAGCTTTTTGACCAGGAGTTTGAGAAAGCCCAAAAAGGAGGAGTTAGGTGACATTTCAACTTGTTGGGTGGATTATTTTTTCTTAAACATGGCCAAGCTGTACAGATATCAGATTCACACCTGGCTGAAAACCAATCATAATGCAACCCAGACCACCTCCAGATGTGATCTGACATAATAATAGCATTCTTTTTTTCTTTTTTTTTAAAGATATTTTTTTGGCCTTTTCAAGCTTTTATTTGACAGAGACAGCTGAAGAGTGACAGGAATGTGGAGAGAGAGAGAGAGAGATGGGGAATGGCATGCAGCAAAGGGCTGGAGGTCTGATTCGAACCCCGGGGCGCTGTGGCAAGGACTGAGCCTTTGTACATGGGGCGGATGCTCTACCAACTGAGCTAATCGACCCAATAATGGCATTCTGACTGCAATTGAGCAATTGCAGCTGAGTCCAGTGGGCATTTACACCTTATATTAACACACATTTTTGTGTGCAAATTGCAATATGAAAAGCAAGCATGAAGGAACAATTGTTGTCTAGTAATTATTTGTTGATCAGTGAGTTTGACAAATCATTTCAGCATCAAATGATAAATGTCCTTTTTGTCTGGTCTTGTTGGTTTGGTTTAAAAAGTAAAGTAGTACATTTTCTTACACACTCTGGTCTAAGCTGTGCACTCATTCTACTTGGCATTAAGCTGGTGTCATTTGAAAAATGTATTTTTTTCTTTAACCACAGAAGAAAGAAAAATACTACATACGCTACATAGCATCCCAAGTTAGTAGATCTGCATCTGCTGAATATTCAAATTTCATCATGCATATTACAACAAGCAAGTCCTTTGAGACTTTAAATAAGACTATATAAATAAGTGAACTTTTAACTTGATAAATTGACTTCACTCATTTATGCACATTTATGCAACATCCTTTGTAAGCCCCCAAAGACTGCTTTTTGGTGAGTACTGCATGCAGTCTTATCCAATTCGCGACCTTCAGCTGCTCATAAGAAGTACTTGAATATCCTGCTGACTGCAATCCTTGTCAATCTAAAGGCGTAATCCATCATTGAAAGTTGCTGTTTTTCTGCACAGAAAAGCTCATAAAGCTTATGTTCCATCTTTTGATGTCATCAGTTTGTCCACTAATCTGGTTGTTTGACAATCTCTTTATACAAGGACACAAACATTTGGTTTTATAAAAATTGATTCTCTTTTTCACTCGAGGTATCCTTGCATGGCATCAACAAAAGGTTTGCAATTGTAGATGAACTTTTTGTTGTAATACTGGTCGAATCCATGGCCTCCAGTATGAAAGTACACCACTTAAAGGAGCACTGAGCAGTCTGTGACCTTTGTCGAACTCTGTCAGCTACCAGTACGGGCTGTAATGCAGGGTATCTTTCCTCATGCCTCAGTTATATGTAAATGACTCTGAGGAAACATGAGAAAGAAGGATTTTACACCGTTTTGCATGGATCATCCACAACAGAGCACAATTCAATAACATCAGTAAATACTTGTGTATTATACATGGAGTGTGTTGCAGCAGGTACTGTACGTCCTTATAAATTATACTCTATTAGCTTTCATGGAGATTAAATGTGGAGGCCTGTGAAGTAATTAAGTCATTTAGATGCTCATCAGTCTTTATTTCCACGGTTAATTTACCTATAGATTGATTAATATGAAAATTCATTAATGGGACTAAACAGGGCAGCACCTTTACTCTGACTGTAAAGGGCCTTGCATAAAGCTTACTTTGCAAATAAAGCTTGACTTGAATGAATTAATGGTGTTACGGGGCCTGTAATTCTGAAAAGCGAGCTAGTTTTCACAGAGCATCTCAAATACTGGCACCAACATTATGTCACAATTATGCACCAATAGATTGCTCTGTATCACTCACAATAAATATATGGATGATGGGAAATTTTCCCTAATCCTGCTGACAGACAAACACAAAAACAAACGGCTCAGAAAATATAACCTCCTTGGCAGAGGTAATAAATCAGAAATGCCATAGAGGAGATTTTCTTGCTGTTTTCTAGGATGCATACATCCTGTCAAGATCTTCACAGGAGGCCGCTGAAAAAAAATGTAAAATGCGCTCCTTTGGAGTTCCTCTTACCAACATACACGTCTATCAAAGCACACATGCTGAGCTGTACTTCTTTTGTATTCAGTCGAGTGAGATCCACCTGGAATACAATCAGATGGGGCTTGCTGTCCTACTCTACACCGGGTGAGAGATTTCTTTTGATGCTGCAGCAGCATCACAGAATGAATCCTGGTGAAATCATCCACAGACATGTCATTATTTTTTAAGTAATCCACAAGAACTTATTAATATTGGCATTTTGGGAAACAGCTACAGCTTATCATTAAGATATTTAAGCGTTTACTGGCAACACATACATTTAAATTAGAGGAATGCTGTTTTTAATAGCTGGGTGATCAAGCTTGCGCTTCCACTGCCTCAGGAGAATTTTAATGGTAAAATGTTATTTTAACATTTTATTTACACCACACCATGCTATTTCCCCCCTTACATAAGAACCCATAATTAAATAACAGACACATTACCAACACATAATAAATACTTCTCTATAAAGCCTCACTTCTTTTTTTAGGTTGCTATGACAATACACAAACATGGCATACAGAGGAATGTCACAGCTGTAAAAAGTGAATGTCAGATCAGAATGAGCAGCTACAGCAAACTCAACCCAAACAAGGAAAAAATGGCAATTCCAATATCAATACATTGATCATAATATATGTATCGCTGCTATTTAAAAAAAAAAAAAAAAAAAAAGTCATACAGAAAATAATAAGCTTACAGCTCAGTTCTGTTTTCTAGTTGTTTTGTATCCAGTACTGTTTTCAAGTCATGCTGCACACTATGTCCCTTTTTCTTTGTCACTTGGAATGAACTCTAAATGTACACGTTTTACCTGTTTGTCTAAGTCCAGCACTTCACAGAAGTCAAGGAGCACCAACATTAATTAGACTAATGATCACACATCAAAGGAAGTGAAGCACTGTTCCCTGTTAAGACCTGTTTTTCTCTGTGAGGAACCAGAGTCAGGACAGAACAGGCTTAAAACACAAATCATGTGTAGGTAAAAGAAAGTACAGAAAGTATTAAATATGGACTTCATATGCGTGACGTTACCCACAGGTTTCTGAAGGGTGGTTGTGATGCTCAGTGTGGTGGCTCTGGCCGCCATCTTGGCAGTCCTCCGTCACGGCTAATCTAAAAATGGGCAACGACGTGGATTGTGGGTGAAACTGAGGCTTGATAAACCGCTTGATTAAAAAACAAACAAACATAGAAACAATTTGTAGCTGAAGACAACCCATATAAGTAACACAAAATAAGCTACAAATTCATTATTTCAGTTGTGTGTACCTTTTAGTACATCAGTTGACTGATACATTTAAAAGAGTGTAATATTTGTGCAATATAACATTACAAAAAGACATAGGGCAAGTAGACAGACTTAAAACATACATAAATTAGGACATTAAGATAAGTACAGTACATAAATTAACCTCTAATCTCAAACAAGAGTATTAGCTGCTTTTCTTTTATTTTATGTTATTGCACCCTTGGTACATAATGTCTTTGACATTTTACAGACTAAATGATTAATCAGTCAATCAAGCAAATAACTAGCAAAAATAAACGCTAATCGTTAGTTGCAGCCAGTTTCCATCCAGCTGGATTTTAGAACCAGCCCGTTCCTCTTTGAGTTCAAGCTCAAATAATCACCTTGTGTGATCGGTGATGGAGCGTATCTTTTTAAAGCACAAGTCTCAGTAGGTTTCTTGGCCTGTCAGCACTCTCACCCCCCTCCCTCCATCCCAACCAGGAAATTACACTTGTCGGCACCCTGACTGGAGTCTGCTGGATTTGGAGAGGAGGGATCAAAGCCACTCAGGGCACCAGGCACATGGCCACCGGGCCCTATTAACGCTTCCTCTAACTTAAATTTCTCTCGCCCTTCTCTCATCTTCAAAAGACCTGTCTTACCCACTTCTAATGCACTGTCCAGGGCAACAGATGCAACGGGACACAATAGCATCAAGAAAGGAAAAACTGGGAATATGAAGAATATAAATGGGATGCATTGGTATTTTAAAGGAATCTAAATTGTGAATAATACATGGGGAATATTGCATAACTGTCCAGATTTATTTGATTTCTTTCAACATTTGATCAGGACAAAGTGATGCATGTTTGCACCTATTTTTATCAACAAAACTTATAGGTGACACTTTATGTGGACAGTCCGCCTACAGATTATAGAGCATTTTGAACATTTAAACAGTTTATCTTTGTAGATGTTAAACAGATCCCTATGTGACAATTTAGGAACATATGTTTACTGAGAAGTTTTTGTGTAATCTGATTTTAACCACAGTGGTGAATCATAAAATGGTTGTTGAATCTCAACCGAGATTTAACCATCCGATGCAGAATTTAACAAACTGCAGTTCCTTAAACGGCCACTTGAGGGTGGATCCAAAACGAGAATCAATCTCCATAAGCCGCAGTATTAAAATGTCCAACCACACAACAGAAATAAACATGTTTACAGCGTAGTACAAAAAATTGTTTTGGTCTCTATAGCTAATTTCCCTGTTCATGACAACTGTACTGAGGCCATTTTTTTATATAACCCACCTCATATCCACCCACACTCCATGTCTTTGCCCATTTTTTGGATTAGAGGGGGACTGGCAGAGGTAGGACTGCCAAGATGGCGATGACCAGAGCCACCACACTTTGAGCTTCACAATAGCTCTTCAGAAACCTGTGGGTGATGCCACAGAAACTGTACGTCCATGTTTTTTGCAGTCTATGATTTAAACAAATAAGCTGTTGAACTGTTACTGATACAATAAATGTTCTGTAGGAAGACACCGAAAGTGTTACAGAACTCTTAAAAAAAGGCTTCAACATCTTTGTCATGGTCACAAAAATGCCAGTATGTTGTTTTGTTGATTCATACAGTACAAGCCAAGACTCCTTCACTTTCTATCCCCATCAATTTAAAAAGTAGCGCTTGGCATATGAAGACAAGTATTGGGCAGATACAAGAACAAGATTCTGCACTTTTTGTAGTGGACATTGGGGTATGAAATGCATAAACTGACAAGAATCATCTATCACAATTTCTTATCTTGCAGTGCTGTCAACATGCTACTTTAAAACATGATGAAACAACCCTCAGATTCAGGTGCTATCAATGTCAAAAAAGAAGCAACTGGCGCTATTAATAAGACGCTCTAATCTTATAGTGAAACAGAAATACAAAATGGTCAAACATGGATCCCTCACTGGGATTGAATATGGTCATCACTTTTGAGAATTGTGGCGATCTGAACCTTAGTTACCTGACAAGTTCTTCAGTCAACCATGCAGCTGTTGCAGTCACTCTTAAAACTTCATTCTTGTCGACTACAGACTCTATATCTATGTCTTGACAACAAGACTCAATGTGACGTTTGAAGTTGCACTAGGTAAGATTTAAATGTAAAGCTACACCTTTCCTAAGACTGAAGAGGATAAAATCAATTCAAATGTTGGCATGGACACTGAATGGATATCTCTATTGACAGAATTTGATATGTCAAAGCTTGACAGTGAAATGCTGAGCAATCTTTCAAGAGCACATTGCCTAGTGAAAGCAATATTAAATTTCAAACCCTGAGGCTTTAAAACACCTACACGAACAGCATCCAACTAAAATATACTGGATTTCTTCATGCTACCTGAAAAAGTGTTAATCAATGAGTGCATTGCTTACAGTCAATTACAGGCTATCTTTAATAAATCTATCTTTAAAAATCTAATTAGGATCAAGGTCAAGGCCTTGGCTTAATTATGAAGATTTATAAAAATGATGTGTGCAAACTTTGTGTGAATTGTCCCAAACTTGGGAGTTCAGATGGAAGTTCAAGGTTAAAAGGGGAACCCAGGGGAAATTAGCACACCAGGTGCTGATAACTTATCATTCTTCTGTATTTTTTTTTTTTTTTTTTAAAGTTCAAAAACGGTTTGACTTTGTACAAGTTAGAAACCTGAAAATGTAACAAGAGGCCCACATTTACACATACTGATGTGTTAAATAATGGTGACCTATTACTAAATCCAGTGTCTCACATCATGACAATTACTTAACCAATAGTGGGGCTTAAAAGCTTCTTCCTCACAGTGGCACTGCAGGACCAGGACCATGGGGTTATTAAAATCCAAAGGATTGGCCACATGTAATGCCTGAATGTGCTTAAGAAACCTAATTGTGATCGGTCTATTCGGAAAGCTCATCAAACATCCAAAATGACAAGGGTTCACTCTCTGGGGAGCAGGAATCTACTCAGTCGTGTTGCATTTATTATTCATTTTGTACAATTGGAAAATTTGGCCAGGACATAGCAGTAAGGGGAGTCTTGGGGTCATTGAAACAAACTCAAATTCATGTTAGCAGCACGATGACTATTGACAGCTAATTCATTGGGAAGTCATTAAGATGTCCATCCATCCATTATCTGTAACCGCTTATCCTCATCAGGGTAACAGTGGGCTGGAGCCTATCCCAGCTGACTTTGGGCGAGAGGTGGGGTACACCCTGGACAAGTCGCCAGCTCATCACAGGGCACATAGAGACAAACAACCATTCACACCTACGACCAATTTCTTCTTGCTGTGAAGTGACAGTGCTCACCACTGCAGCACCGTGTTGCCCTTTTTTTAACATGTGTTAGTCCAAAATTTTTGACCAAAGAGAAAATCTACATGAAAAGTAAGGGTGTTATTAAAATCACTGGGATGTCTACTTATGTCTACTTAGCAAACGGTTAACTTAGCTTAGTATAAAGACTGGAAAAAGCTGGCTCTATCCAAAGGTAACAAGGTCCATCTACAATCACCTCTAAAACCCACTCATTAACACACAGTACCTTATTAATTTAATCCACACAAAAAAAACAAAGTGTAAAAATTAAATTTTGCTGTTTTACTGAAGGTTATGGGTCGGACTACTTTTTTTCCAAGACCAGTTGCCAGGCAACTGTTGAAAACCCTTAAAAGGCTGGTATATATTTCCCAAAATGTCAAATTATTACACACCAACTCTCCAAAACAGTGCATATGGGTAGTTTGTGGGTAGATATGTTAAGATTCTCTGATATGAAGATGTCAAAGTTTTCTTCATGTTGAAAGAAGGCATTCAACTGTCGCAATTGCGTACCTCTCCTATGACTTTATTTTGAAAGAAAAGGTATAAGTCTAAGATCATTTAAATAAGCTTTTAATACTTAGGTTTCTTTGCAGACTCACAAGGCGCCACAATTACAGCATAGTAAGTAGTCTCAGTTGAGTGTTAAAGAGGCATAAATCCTTTGTGTTTTTTGTCAAGGAGACTATTTAACTATGGGAGATTGTTTCCTACCAATAATTGGTTTTGTTATGGAGACACATCAACCGAGAACGTATCTGGAACATTGCTCAGTTCTGTAGTGAATACAGACAAGAAACACTAATTATTGTGGCAGAGCACGACTACAACACAGCTTTTTATTAAATTACTCTGGACCATGTGTTTACTTCAGATTTAGGGATGATAAAAGATGTGCATCCTGTGCGCAGAAGGCAAATTATTTCAAGTGAAGTGAAGGTCATATTTGCGTCAGTATGAGCTGAGTTTTCAAATGAAGGGATGTCCTTCTATGCCTTTTTTTGATCTACCCACTGCAATACACACTGACCTCTGCTTATCCATGTTGAGTCCAGTTTATTTGTGTAGCTCCTGATCACAGTTGGTCTCGAATGTCTTTGAAACTCTTAAATATGCACTCAACCTTGGATGTTTAATTAAAAAAAAAAGTAGTTTAAGTAAAAACAGATTCTTTCTAGATTATGATCTTTCAGTTTTGAGTTTTTGCTGAGAAAACACACATTTCACATCACATTTGCAAATAAGCATGGGCCCAGCATAATTTGACCACATGGGAACATTCAAAAAACCAATCATCCCTGTTTACTTTTAACTTATATGATTATGATTAGGCAGATCTTGTTCTTCCATAACATCAACACCACCTTGGATCCTTAAAGCAACAAAAATGAAAGATACCGTAAACTTTCTTGATATACATTTTTAATATCTTTCCTGTCTCTTGTGGTATGTTAAGGAAAACACAATCCTGAGTGAGGATTTGATGCTAGCATTAATAATTTGTGTTGGAACCATTCCAGTGCAGTCTAACACTAAATGAAATGTAGATATATACTTGAATGTACATATATAGTAGCAGAAGACATTACCATAACATATTTATTCATTAAGTATTCAGTAAAGTTGGCCAGTTGCTGAAATTATGGGTTTCAAAACTCACTTTCAAGCCCAGTAGGAGCTCCCACACCCATACACACTCCTGCATCCCAGCAAAACCCACTCACCCACACACACATTTTCTACCATAGCGCCTACAACTTTCCAGCAAAATACTTTTGGTACAAACTGATGACAAAAAAAAAAAAAAAACATGAGAGAGAATGTGTTAAAATACATATTTCACTTACAGTAGGGTTTATTTATTTATTTATTTTTACTTACTTGCATTTTCTCTCCACATAATTGAACTGTTTGGGTCAATTGCAGGCCGCTGTAGGTGAAGTGAGTGAGTGGAGGTGTGAAATCTATGTAGAAAGAGACAATACATATTGCTGTTGCTGAAATTCTTGCTCATTGCCATTAGATGTTGAGAGATGTCACAGAATACATCATGCATAACTCAACGTGCAATACGTTCACTTCAGTTTCATACAAAAGAAAGTGGTCACTTTGTGGTTTTTCATGTCACTGTCTCTCACAGACTCAATCCACTCATTTATCAAGCACATAAAACACAATTTGAAAAAAAAAGAGTATAGTGGAAGTGGGCCTAAGCAGGTTGACTTTTGGGCCAGTTTCTGAAGCAAAACTCTCAGGTTCTACACTCCTGTGATCAGGATATTCATACCCTGTCAAGGTGATGCGCTTCCTGATGGAAAAACATGTAAAAATGTACAGCGAAAAATGGCAACAGGTGAACTGTGTAGGGAAATTGGCTGGATTTCTCTGAGAGACAAGCAATAAGTTCATTTGTTTTGGTGTCTGCAGGTGGCGTTCTCCCTCTGCTCTGCTGTAGTGGCTTATTGCATGATTATCCAGCATGTCATGATGTGCAGATATAAATGACGCACACAAAAAATAAACTGACAAAATGCATTTTTTTTTTTTTTTTATTCCTCCTTCGGCTCAAAGCACAAAAACAGCATTTAAGTTTAAAATGTTTTAAGCTGAGCTAGAAACTTTTGGTTACCCAGTGTTGTGTGACATCAGGAGTGTACAGACAGAGGAGAAAAGGGAGAAGGTCAAAAGGGAAAATATGAAAAGAAATAACAGTTCCTGAAATTTTCAAAAACAGCCTGTCTGGACTTTGTCTGTGTTACTACTTCATGTTACAGCAAAAATGTCCCTACTGTCAGCCGGGGGAACTTGTCCACTGACTGGAAATCCACTCCAACAGTCAAGACGAGTTGAAATTTAACTTCCCATTGTCCACAATCAATTTGTTCAGTGGGGTGAAGCTTGATCTTGGAGGAGAAGTCTGACTTAAAAAAAAAAAAAAAAAATCATTGCATTGAGCTCTCTACTCCCTCAGCACTGCTCTGATACCCTGTTTTGGAGCCATTTGATAAGATTTCCTTGATATTGATCCATTATAAGTGCTCCATCCACATCATGATTCATTTCTTAGCTCTAAGATATATTTCATCATGTTTTTGGATCTCAAAATATTGAGCTACTATACATTGTTAAACCCCTACTACTCGTACTAGTACTTTTTTTTCATTACAAACTTCTTATCCCAGAAAAGTAAGATCTCTTACTTCTGTGTAACATAGATTTTTCTTGTGCTAGTAGTACCATGGTGCTTAAAACAGTTCACATGAACTCAAAATGTATTGAGTAACATCACTGAGCCATTTTGAAAATGGACATTGAAACTCCCTCTTGACCTTGTGTTTGAGCTTTTGTGCTTCAAATGTCCCACCTGACTGTTGTGAAACTACACAAAATGCATGTTTTTTGTATTTGGAGTAGAAAACAAAGCTTTTACAAAAACAAGACTGCCTTCATGGTGTACTTTTTATCTGCCCCACCCTGTTCAAGCTGTGCCGCAGAACCGGCCACAAAGGCAAAAAGGACAGGCAGCAGCCAAAACCAATAGAAGCATCACTCTTTAAAATATAATGCATGCATTCTCTGCAGAGCCAAGTTGTTAAAATGTACCATCAATCCACATAATGTAGACTGGCTGGTCTGGAACACTGTAATTTCATTAGCATTTTCGAAAAGGTCTCACTCTACCAACAAAACAGGTCAGGCATGCATAGTCAGATGCTCACACGGGTAAACTCAAGGGGAAAATGGTGATAATGTATATAAAATGAAAGGTAACTCTGTGCCAAAGACCTTAATACAAACAACAAACTGTAAACATAACAAATCCCTCTGAACTGTTCATATATCCATGACGGAGGAGTACCAGTATATTACAGTATTTTCGATTTGATTCCAAATATAACATGACAATCTCATTGGCGTTTTTTCTGGTTGAAGGATTCGAGGCTTCAAGGTTGAGCAAATTAATTTAAGAGTCACTATGTGTTTAGCTGTAGCTTTTCTCTGCCCCATTTACTATATTGAATGAGGCATCAGTGTGGGTTTGGCAGCTGACATAAGGTGGCGTGTGTGTGTGTGTGTGTGTGTGTATTGTGAGAGCCCAGGCAGAAAGTACACCATTTATTGCAGAGTGATACCTGGCACTGCGATAGGATTAGTAACTCCTTTTGGAGATTCACTGAAGTTTCTAACACGCTTGTAAAATTCAAAGACTTTTACTAATTTGTCACATCACTCAACATAGTAAGCTTACCACCCCAGTTTGCTGATGTGTATTAATGCCACTGTACCGTCATATTCCTTGCTGAGCACTCTCAAATTGATCATAATCCTCAGGAAAATCCAAGAAGGTGGAGGCAAGGATTAATTCATGCAGGAACTTTGTCCCCAAAATGGATGATTAACCAGAAACAAATGTATTTACCCGCTAAACTCCACAAAAGCGTAATGAATTTATTATTTTCCACAATAAATGAGGCTCCTTGTGATGATTCTTACAAAAAGACACCTCGAGGGCTAACGTTTCTTAAAACTATATCACCATAAATCAACTGAAGATGACAGGAATAGAACAGATGCCTTCACATATGTTGTAGCTGAATGTCACTGTGGAGGCTGTCACTTGATCAAAACGTGTTTCTCACATCTATGATGTAGTGCCACACTTGGTGTGTGCTCACATTCAGACGAGATATTTCAATTGATGTAAATTTGACCTGGATTTGATTGAAAGCATGTTTATCCTTGTTTTCCTCTGTGATTTTTTTTTTTTTTTTTTTAAATCATGAATATTTTATCTACATTTGCTTTAAAATGTTGGAAGACACACCAGAAGTTTGTCTTCAAATCCTGATTTATTCTCTCATACAGGCACAGCTCATTTCAATTCACAATAATAATCACTCATAATTTGTGATAGTTTAGTCTAACTGGAAGAAATTATAGTTCTTTTTTTTGATGAAGTACATGTTTTACATAATTTTAGCTGCATGACTCATATGAAATCATGCCACAGTATATATTAAAAAAGTAGGTTAATTGTAGGCCTAATTACTAATGATGAATGCTGTCCTGGGAAAAAAAAATTAATTTTCATGTCCCAAGAATATCAAGAGCTTATAGATTTTAATTGGCGATGGCTAAGATTGACTGGCCCAAGGTCATGACGCAAATGTTTTATTAAATGTCAGCCGTGTTTTGTTTGTATTTTGAGCGTTATCAACGCTACGAGCATAAGGGGAAACAAAGTGTAGAAAGGGACTTTGTTAACTGGAAAAGGTAAAGTACTGTAGAAGTAAAAGCAAAATAGGAATCCTGACTGTTAGAGAAATCAATGTAATAGTAAGCACAGGCATTTACAATTGCCAAACATTCATTGGCTCAAGCTTCTCAATTGTGAGGCGTTGCTGCTTTTTCAGTAAACTCAATACTCATGAGCTGTGGATTGTTAGTAACAATTCACTAGTTTTGGATATTAAATAGACCAAACCATTAATTCATCAATTAATCGAACAGATTAAAGGACCAGGGAGTAGGATTTAGTAGTGGTGTAGTTGCTGATTACAACCACTTCACCTCAAACTCTCCTCCCTGGCATGACAGAGAAACTATGGTGGCCATGAAACGCACAGAAAACATGAAAGTACCCTATTTAGAGCCAGTGTTTAGTTTGTCCATTCTGGGCTGCTGTAGAAACCACTGATTGATATATACACTATTACACTCATGAAAACATAGTTTTGAATATTATATTCTATTTCTGCCATATTCTGTAAATAGAGCCTGCTAAATCTCAGAAATACGTATATAAGTAATAGTCCATCGCAGCCCTGTTGAAGTGCAAGTTCATTTCATATTTTGACAGTATGATAAAACAGTTTTGAAATTATACAATGGGGCCATTAAACTCCTGATTTCAAGGACAGCACCATCAGCATCTATGCTAGACTACCAATATGTGTACTTAAATTTTAACACCACACAACACAAATCAATATTTCAGGTACTCAACAATCTGCTTGATCGTCCCTCAACCTACAACTTATTGTTTTCCAGTGTGACACCAGCTCAACAGTTCAGATTATTCAGTATGTTTGTTGTGTTTGTTTACACACTACAATTAAAGTTGCCTCAGGGGCAATCAATATGGCCAGTACCTCATGTCAGATTTATAAAATCTTTTCACAGCAAAAACTTCCACCTGGATTCTTTTTCTCACCTCTCTATCCATAATCCTCAACCTCTAAAATAAAAAATCCTCCCTACCCCACCCCACTTTGCCCTGCTACCTATCCTGTCGCTCCAGGCTCTAGACAGTGCATGGGGAATTATTACTTTGCCCTTAATGCTGTAGGTCGTACATAGAGCTCCAGCAGAGGCAAGCCGGGGGAGAGAATAACAGAGATGAAGAGATCATGTAATCCAATGGGCCTGACTGTTGGGACTCTCAAACAGTCCTAGATTGACAGGGATTGCTCTCTATGTCCTTGTCGTCATTAGATTCAGGGGGCTCGCAATGTCTGCTCTCCCCATTGGCATCATTTTTCTTTGAAAAGCAAACAAACTGACGCAATCGGAAGTGTGGAGAGTCACAGCTGCTTTGGGATTTGCATCTGTAAACATTTGTTGGTGGTTTCTTTTTTTGTTCATTTAAGCACTTGTATAGTGGTGGAAGCTGTTCATTTATCATATAGCTGCTAAGATCCTTTCTGTCATATCAGTTAGGGAAAGTAAAAATCCTACTTTTCCTTTTTTTTGTTGGCCAATTGTCAGACCATTAGTCTAATTAGAGTTGTGAGAATTGTTGATTTTGGTGCAGTGTGAAACTGTGTAAATAGTATTACAGGAAAATATTTCCATGTGACAGAACTGTTCAGAATCTTAAGCAACCTGTTTCAAATGAGGGAGTCAAAGGATATTTATATGCAACGCACATTTCAATCAGGAGGCAATGCAGAACGTGGTGATCTGTTGACATTTTGTGGAGTTGGCATTTCTAAATAAACTAGATTGGTAGTGATTTGGTATTTGTCACGTACACATACTTTACTGTTGTGCAGCTGTGACAGCTCCAGTGGTTATGACAATGTCAGGAAAAAAATAAGAAGTATGAAGCATGGAAGGTGCAATGCTTTTTTGTTAGGCGAAAAGTTTTGCAAGATGAGACCTCGGACAAGGTGCGACAAAGGTGAGGGTTTTCCGAAATGAGTCTTCTATGTGTGATGCGGAGATAACAACTGGAATAGTTTCTTTGACAGCAGCTCCTATTTTTCTACATTGAGCTAATGCTGATGATGACTTGACGAATGACAGCAGGATTCTCAACCTTTACGTGAAGTGAGCTAGACAGCTTGACAGGTAGAGTTCTTTAGTTAATGGTAGACTGTGTTCAGCCATTTGTACCTGAAGTAAACAGTCCTCAGAGTCATTTATATGCATCCATTGAAACACTTGATTAACGTAGTAATGGTATTTAAATAACTTAAAAAAATAAAAACATAGAAGTACTTATTTCAAACACGATTCAATTATTAAGGAGACATGAGAGTTATGTTACTTCCATTCCACAGTAGTACTAATATGACTATCATGACAATGGGGCAGTTTTTAATTGCTATTTATAGCTTATCTGGTCAAGACAAATTTCAGAGGGGGCCTCGGGGGGCTTTACAGAAGAGAATACCCTCTCCCAGGATGGACAGACATGCAACAATGTGGATCCTTATATAGCATTGGCATACTCCCTTAAGCATCTGGAACTGCATCTGGGATTTAAAAAAAGGAGTGCTTTTATTCAAAAGTGAGTCACCTGTAATGCTCTTCACCTGATCTATGGATGACTGAACAGCAGCCCTTTACAACTAAGTGAAGGGTATTCTTGGCTAGAAAATACTGTTGACATTTAAGTTCTTATGCTGCTTCTCCACTTCAGTATATCTGAATGTTTGAGCGCTGGCGTTAGTGTTATTGAGTACCTCTGAAGGTCAGTGTTGAGAGAACATTCTCAACATTTTTTGACAATAATTTATGGAAGAGATATTAAAGTGTATTTGGGTATTTAGTATTGTTGTGAATTGATTCAGGTCCACATCATATAAATATGCATAGTGACCACCTGGCTGTTGAATTTGAATTTTATTAATGGCTAAATTTGGAGGCAGATGATTCATGGTGGCAGCATTTGGTAGTGATTGTCCTCTGCAGTATTTTTAAAATTTGCTGGGAGCTTTCAGAATTTGAGGGGTATAGTTACACTTTAAGCTTGGAAAGGGGGGAGTATGGATAAAGTTCAAGTGCTTTGCCCTGGAAAGACTTGCATCTGACATCTGACAGCCCTGTCTCCTGAAAATTAGGTTTTATATACAGCAAAATATGTTGCTGTACTTGAGATTAAATGCCGACCAAATTACATTTTCTATGACCATAAGCAGAAAATGTCGTAACTTACCTGGAAGGTTGCAAAAATGTTGATACTGAATGTTTCAATATAATGTTCACCAACAATGTATTTCATTTGTTGTCTGTCAAAAAAACTGAATTTACACCATCTGCTCGTAGTGACATTAATCCGAAATCACCTGACCAGACCTTAACCAATGATATTTTGTGGCATTAGCCTAACCAGAGACCAGAGTCTAGATGCATACCTGGAACTTTGGTGTCACAGTCCTGTGCGTTGTATTTTCCCAGCTTGTTAAATAAATGCAGTGTTTCATTCATGTTATCTGTGAACATAATCCAGGCTGGCACCACAATGTAATTATGAAAACAAATTACAAGTGTAATTTTTAGGAGGCAGGGTTGTATTCTAAGTGTCTGTAATACAGCCATGAAAGATGACACGTCTGATGATATAATATAACTCCAATACTGTAATCTGTACCAAGTCAGATGTATTTAGTCACATCTTTTTTTTTTTCCTGCGAGGAAAATTTCATTTGCAGATGGAGCTTTGAACAACAGAAGTTACCGCACATTCTGTAGAAATGGTGCAAACCAGATGAGTCATCCTAAATGATACACTAGCAGTGCTAGATACATTGTTGTACATCAACATCAGAGGCTTTAATTTCCTGTGCAAATTAAGCATCCTACCTGGGGGGGGGGTTTCCTGAATCTCCCAGGAGGCATCAGTTCAGACTGCCTTCAAAGGAATTATCAGGACAGCTGAAGCATTTTCTCTCTATCTGTCTGTCCCTTCCTTCCTTCCTTCCTTCCTTCCTTCTTTCCATCTTTATCTTCTCCAGCTTTGTTTCTGTTACTCCAGTTTATATGACTGACTCCTTTCGCAAGAGTGAGTTGTCTCGTTGATGAAACTTAAATGCTTTTGTTTGTTGGCACGCATATGCACAGGATGAAAAAACAGATTACAGCTGCATTGATAGAGAAGAAACTAATTGCCGGTAGAATCTGTCCAAAGGCAAGTTTGTGAGGCAGTCACAATTATGCAAATCATCAAATACAGAACAATGTGTATGCCTGATAACGTAGGTTTACTACACCGAGGCACGTTTGTACTTCTATTCTATACAATAAAACTCAAACGGGTCCTCACAAAGGTAGACAAAGACACTTCACCCAACCTTTACACTTAACAGGCTTGTAAACTGCATAAATACAGGCCTGTGAAGTGTATCATACTTGGACATTTGTGGGGATTTATATTAATCAATTGGTTCACCATGAAGCTGAAAAACAATAAATCAAATGTTTTTACAGTTATGACGTTAGTTTGATCACTGGCACGAGAGTTAACTTTTCTCACAGAAGGTGACAAAATTTAAATGATTTTAAGTGTGAAAGCGCCTCATGAACCTCCTACACATTCAGAGGCAGCGTTCTTGCCAAAAACAGATCTATTCTTTCTTTTGTCCTGTGCTTATTAAGCCATGTGCAGTTTGCTGCACATTGCCCATGACCTCAGGGAATTAAAGTCCTCCAACTTCACACACTCAGCCTCTGCCTTCAGGGGCTGCCAATGCTCAAAGTTATCCTACTGCAACTTGAAGTAAACAAAAAGAAAGTAAATGCCTGATATTGTTTCAGTGCCGCAGATTTCCAAGGCAGTACTTCTCTCATGTGACCTGGCAGCAGACCACAGAAAGAGAGGTGACGGCGTTAATACACCTGAGAGCAGCGATAAGGCTTTACGACGGCGGCTTCGGTCTCTACCAGCTGCAGCTGGGTTGGCGAGGGCTGATGAAGAAAGATTGCCAATGCTCTTAAACCTTGAAGAATGAAACTGAAGATAACTTGATATCCATCCTCCCTGTGGCTGATGTGTAATGATCCTGCATGACTGACACTAAAAAAAAACATTTTCTATGAACTGATAGTCTGACTCTCAATATACTGCCTTTAATCAGCCCCACAGCGAGCAATATTGCCTATATCATCTTTTCAGACTCCGCTTAGATCTCATATCTCCTCACCTTTGGGGAAAAAATAAATTAAAATGTTGGCAGTGATTCTTTTTTTTTTTTTTTTTTTTTTCTGCCGTTGTGTACTGATAGTAGATATGAGGCTCCCTTGCTTTCAGCTGAGATGACAAGCACACTCATTCAATGTCAAAGCCCCCAGGGCCGTATTAATCAATGGGCATTATCCCAAAATCACATTAATGGTTCTCACTTACAGCTAGCCAGTAGTGTAATCTTTCACTTTAGCTGCTTGTCATCTTTGCTGCCACTGGAGGAGTAATACTCACCAGGGCTAGTGAAGACAGGAGAGTGACACACCCAGACAGTTCCACCCCTTGAACCAAAACCAGACAATATTTGAATTATGTGGTATTAATTAAGCGCTGCAGACGGGTGGTCCCGTGGGAAATAGGTGTCAAGCTAATTTACATGAATTTCCCACTGCAACACATTTCAGGCCACTACTAATTCAGCCAGAGTGGAAAGCCCGTCCTATTGAAAATGATTCATTTGGCCACGATACAGATGTCTGCTGTCTTTCATGTGCAAATATGAGGAGGCATCTCTGCCAATGGCAACTAGTTGCAGACTTATTCAAGCCATGATGTAAGAACTAGAATCAGGAAGATGCCCACTAAAGTCCATCATTTAGCTGCAAATCTTCTTTTTTTCAAATGGAATATTTTAATAAAATAAGTTTTGGGTCATTATAAGCCACTGGCCCTGTCTGATAAAACTTATATATGCAGCTACAGAGAAAAACGCCTCAGGACCTGCTGAAAGGGCACAATGTTTTCAGGTATGTCAGACTTAGAACCCAGTGGGAAGGCTGTGTTTGACAGTAATATCTGTATAATAGATTGTATAATTTTTTATTCATTTGCAGTCATCCACACAGGACTACCTAATGGTGCTTAAAAGTCAAATCTGACTTTGGCAGTAAATATAAATTCTCTAATCTACTTATCTACTATCTATTCTGTTATTAATTGTCATTAAATGCAAACAGGGTATTAACACTTTTTACCTTAAGAATACAGTTGAAGCAACAATATGCAAGTTTTTGCAATTCACTTTTAGAGTGCAATACCACTGTTGTAAATATGGACAGTTGTACATGTTATGATTTTATTTACTTATGTTCAAAAATTAGCACGCTAACAACTTAAAGTCAGTCCCAGATTCACTCTTGTCTGGTGGCCTTTTGCTTGGTCGCTTCTGCCATGCTCTACCTCTGCTGACCTCATTCTGGCATCATTCCCCGTCTGCATTTATATCCAGTCCCAGGCCTAAAACCCTCTTCCCGGCAGTCAAAAGCTCCTGTCTAGCGGGGTAAACACAAACACTCCCTCTGTTCTCTCAGCTCACAGCCTGGGCAGTATAGCTAACTGAGCTAATTAACATTAGCTAACAGCAGCTATAGTTTGCAGTACTTACTCAACTGTCCATCAGGTCTTGTTTTAAACGTTGCTCACAAGTGTTGCATTTCCTGTGGCTGCTTCGCAATAAAAGCCACCCTCTTGATATGAAGCAGCAGCAGAAAGCAGCTCTGATAGGACTGCTAGAGCTATCAAAGTACACTTCCATTAATATGATCAGATGACAGTAATGGTTGAGTATCTGCATATATTGCTTCCTGTGAATCTCTTGTTTGTCATAATGTAGTTTGAACTCTGTATGGCAATAATGCACTCTATAGGAAGAAAAAAAATACATTTTCTAAATGCATAAGCCATAAATAGTTTTCAAATTATCTATAAAGTTCACTTTAATGTTAGTGTTGACTTACCTTTTAGCTTTTTTCTAGGAGTTATGGTGAACGGAAGGAAAATTATTTTTCTGGTTTTAATTAACTGCTACAGCCGAGGGCCTTTCTGTAGAGTGTCATTACAAAAGCACAGTTAGAAGGACTTAAAATAAACATGGATATTGCATTAATGTGAACACTGACAATTAAGGCTGGTACCAATTATCCAAATGTTCTGTCTGCACTGATGAAAACAGAAACATTTATATGATTGAATTTGAGCAACGTATGATTTATATATTTTTTAAAATCTTTATCTTGTCTGCCTGCTTGTTAGCTCCACATGACACAAGTCTGGTGAGTGGTCTCACTGTCAAAAACATCTGGCCTCCCAAGAGATGAAAACATTGCTGGCCCTGCACCACTGAAACACTCAAACCAATTACAGCAATGAGTCATGTGCAGTATACAGAGTCTGCTGCCGGCCACATGAAATGTGACATCACAACAACCCCAATCTGATTGTCTTGACACAAATCAAATAAACGCCATGTTTTACAGTTCATCATGCAGCCACCAAGATTCCAGGCTTCTGGAGATATCACAGCATGATACCTGACTCAATACTAACAACAGAGTGCAGTGATGATGGCAATTATATATCTGGAGATGGTCTTTGGTCAGACACAACAGTGGATGGTGCTTCAAAAACAGCAGTACATCGCATGCAATTGTTTTCCAGTTTTTACTCTTTCAAATTGGAGGTAAAAAAAAAAAAAAAAGAAAATCTAGCAGTCTACCAAATTAATTCACTTTCTAACTATATATATTTTGAAGTAGACTGTTGAAAGTTTTGAATATTTCTAGGACCAAAACTCAAAGCGGTTTGGTGAAAATTTCCAGTCTCATAATGATCTGTAACTGAACAAATATGATTTATGTAGCAGGTTGTTTATTATACATAGGTACGTGGACAGGACAGTGTTTACAGTATGAACCGCATGCATAGATTGTGTATGAGTGATATTTGATGATTGATTTAAAACTAAACTTAAACAGTCACAATAAATAATTTACAGATAAAACTCAATTTTGGACTCCGCTTACTCCTGAGGAAAATATCTGACTCTTTAGCTGCTAAATAATGTTCACCAGCAAGTGGCAAACGTCTTCGTCTTGTGTTCAGTAGCTTTATCAGCAGTTTAATGCTACAAACAGCTGCCTGCTGCTGAAGAGAGTGGTATACCAAAACAATGAGCTTAAAGATGCTAAAACTGTAGAGCTGAGGTAAACTGTAGAATTAGGTGATCATTATCTGCCTCATTTAACTGAAAGCAGAGTGGTTTTTGCTTCTGCATAATTGCGTGGCAGATGGAGAGGAACTTGTTGTGGATATTGATTGTGTTTACACTCCCACCGCTATGTATTGTAGGTAGTGCTATGAGCTTGTGTTAACGTTTACCTTCCACTGACCCAGAACTGAACACAACCTCTGAAACCAGCAGTGACCAGTTTGACAGGGAATACAGCAGATTGAGTTAGTAGCATTTAATAGGCGGTTAGCTACTTTAGCAAGTAGTTTGGCTAAAGCCATCTGTCCATCAAAAAGCTAAATCATGTGATTAAAAACACATCCATTTTGACTTCATGGGGTTTCATCACTACAATTCATATATCACTTGTCGTTTGTTACATGAGTATGAATATAGAGAAATATATCTTGCCATATTATAGAGAGAGAACCTATTTTTATCTAAGGAAATTATGACATCCATGTGACTATGGCCTGAAAAGAGAAGTCCTGTAGAGATCAGTCTCTCCTCAGCAGTATTTGTGGATACTTTGTGCAAAGTCAGCATGTACGAGTAGCTGACATGATGAGTAGCCCTTTTTTTACTTGCCACCAAGCTCACAAGACTGATAATGTACTGTAGGACATGACTGAGGCAAAGATATATTTTGTTTTTCGGTCATGGAAATGAGTGTACCATTTTAACAGTGCATGTGAACTAGATTCCATAAAGGCCCATTGTGTAACTTTTGTACCATTAAAATAACAGATTTGAAATCATTTTAATTCTATGTTGATTTGATGTAATCGGGTAATGGTGGTATTTACAAATATTGCAGTTACTTACCTTTCAGAGCCATTTGCAGCCTACTGTGCACAAAAGTACTTTGTGCAGCTTAAAAGGTACAAAATAAACTTGCTGTACTTTCCTCATTGTTGTGTAATACTGGCCAAGTCAAATCATCAATTAGAAAAATAATCACCAGTGTTTTTTAAAATGAATGAATCATGCACTCACTGGTTCCAGACATGATTTGTTGCTGTCTTTGAGTTTTAGACTTCTGGTCCAACAAAGCAAGTAGATTTTACTTCAGGCTCTGGGAGATTTTAATAGGGCTTCTGCACATTCTTTTTTAGACCTTTTCTGACTGAACGATTAATTGATTAATAAAAAACATAAGTTAGTTGCTGCCCTCGGCAAGGCAATATCACATCATGTCAAGGTGTTTTTGGTGTAGCTGCAAAAGAGTTATATGAAAATATTTCCATGTTAATAGTAAAAATCAAGTTCATCGTTGATGCTTTTACCATTCAGGATCAACCACAGTCTTCTTTGTAGAATGGACATGTTTCACAGATATTTAACAACCACACAAAAACGTATTTAGTCTTAAAAGTATTCACCACATCCAGATAGAACAAGTTCATGCAAGTTCTCCAAGGTTGCTAAATGTAGGGAATTTATTTTTAAAGTTAATTACAACCTTTTTATCCCAACAAACCTCAACAAACATTTTTAGGCAATTAGAGGTTGCATTTGAATTAATTCAGTTTTTCTCTCATTCAACCACAGTGCCTGTGATATGAACCCTGTTTAAAGAATGAATATGTCCATTTCTTTTTTCTCATTTCATCATAGATAATTGATTTGAATGCTAAGTGATTTTCCCTTCATCATTCACTATTGGCTTTGGAGTAATTCACCGGGTTAAAGCATCTCAGCACTTATTACAATATAACATAATGTATGCCTGGGGGAGGGGAACCAGAGAGCAAATATGTCTCTGTCGTCTGGCTTTATAGGAACTGTTAAATTATATTTTATTGGTGTACTTTGAATCTTTGAATTCATTACGGCATTTAACAATCCAGTTCAGTTGTATAAAAGAATCAAAGAAGGATTTTTATGTTGCCTTGGGAAAAATCAGCATAAACAGTTGCTATCCAGTGTACACAAACAGAAGTCTGTTTCACGAATAAGCACTGGAGCCAAGAAAAGAGAGGAAATCACTGTTATCACTGGCATCTACCAGTGCAAAGCGCAGGACGTCAGTACCATGATATCAAACAGCGGAGGGTGATGAAAATCCACACAGATTACCTGAGACAGTTGATTACTGCACCGCCCACGATGGTGATTTCCAAGAACTACCCGGACAATGCATTCATCAATGTTTGTTTTACATGAATAAGAAGTCCTGAAGTGACACCCTGCAGCTAAACACAGGAAGCCAACACTATTTATTACACTACAACACGTCCGTTTAAGAGAAGACTTTTGAAGTGTTACGTTCAAATAATATGCAGAGTAAACAGTGCATATTCATTGACTGTCCTACTGCTTGTAAATAAGAGCAGTGATGTCTGTGTTTTGAAATCGACCCTCATCTCCTCCTCCTGTGTCCTGGTTGTTAAAATATGAAAATTGTTTTCCAGCAGATCGCTTCAAAACATCATTAACCATGCGTACATTTACTCGACTCATTGAGTTTGCCATTATTCATGCGAATTCTACAATTAACTGGTGAAAATGGCATGTTTTTGACACACTACATGAGCCTTCCCCAGTATTTCCTTCACTTGTAAAACAACCATGTATTTTGATCTAAATTTTGAGGGAGAAAGCTTTCACGTGATGTGATCTCACGTCGACTGGAAGAACCTATATCCATGAAAGATGTGCTACTCTTATTCTTTAATTAAAATAAGAAAACATCATTACAGATTGAGATTATCAAAACAAAACAAATCCTCCTCATCTAATTGTGTATGAACTGAATTTTGTCTCTCCAACATCTCTGCCGTTAATCACTTATGTGCAATAGCAATTCATATTAATCTGCATAATTTGTTGTGACAGGGTCCAGAATTTCATTTTCTACACATTGACACTGTTTGCAAATAATGCTCTTAAACGCAACTTGACCAACCCACTTTGCAAGATAGATTAACTGGATCTTTTTTGTGCCTTTTATTCTGTTACTTATTGTAGATGTAGTGACTGGAATATTTTCCATTTCCTTCATCTTTAATTCAAAGCTATAATTATGTATTGAGGGAGCATGGCCAGGAGAGATAGCAGGTAAAGAGATAGAGTGGCTGTCTAATAATAGGGCTAAAATCGTTCGTGGTTCGATCCCCAGCTACTCCAGAGAGTGTTGAAGTGTCCTTCTGCAACACACTAAACCCCTGTGAGCAGTTTGTATTGCAGACTTAGCCATCAGTGTACGAACATGTGTGAATAGATAAATGTTGCGATGTCTTGTAAAGCACTCTTACGATCTTTTCAGAGCAATTGAGTCGACTTGTAATTCCTTTTCAATGCGCATGGACAACCTGACAGTCGGAGCAACAAGCTGTTGCCATCCCTTGAAACTGCCGCTGTCATGGGCATCTCAGTTGAATTGTCTTCAACTTTTTTTCTACGCAATATGCAGTGGCTATAGCACAGGCTAACAGTGATGGAAGACTGTATTTGATGATTCTATTTCCCGACTTTATCAGGACCTAAACAGGAGGGCATTCGCATGGCAGAGCATGGGTGTAAGACCGGATGTATCATCAATGTTTTATAATAAACTAGGCTATAAATGTATGCCAATTTAGCTAACTTTAGCTATCAACAATAACAGTCTGTGGTTGGCATCAAAGACAGGATCACCACTATGTGTCGTGATTAGGGATATCGCTACAGTCAACTAAATGTTATTTAATTTAACCTTTCCCACATTAGTCAGTATTCATATCTGTGTCATTTCCATTGTTGTTGGGCACTATTTGCTGGTCTATTCACAAGGAGCACAGTGGGTACGCAGGCTGAGAGACACTCTCGGTCCGGGTTGTTTTGCTGCTTCAGGTTGACTTGGTCAGTAGCTTATGATGGCTAATGTTGCCATTTTGGTGTCACATTTTCAACATGTGCCCATGCCCTGCAGTCAAGTTAGCAATCATAAAAATGCAACATCTGGTTAAAGTCTGGTTTTGTTTTGTTTATGAAACAAAACTACTTGGTTAGGCTTAGCAAAAGATTGTACCTGAATTGAATTTTGGTTTCAGATGGGACATGAGCAGCATTCTCCAGGGTTCAAGTCATGTGTTTGTTTGACCCATCCATCCACCAAAACCTCTTGCTCTTTATGCTTTAGCTGGTTGTGCACCCTAGAGGAGACACTTCAGGACACCCTGACCCTCAATCAGGTCAACTAATGATTAAAGCTGCATTCATATTATATGGCAGCAAGTTAATAACCTGTTTCCAATTTGAATGAACAGAACTGATTGAAATATAGTTTAGGTCCTAATTAAGACTGAAATTTCTGAAAACTATGCGAACGTGGCATCTGTTGAAAACATCTGACCCAAGAGAATCTTTGGAAGTTATCATGTTCCGACTTTAAGTGGATTCTTCTCGTTTGCACCGTGTAATCAAGGAGTTATCTTGGATCCATCTTCTTTCCTCTGTGTTTTCATATGTTTTTGGGGGTTTGAGAATCGTGCTTTTAAGAACAGATGAATTCAAACAAATTAAGGACCAAGGAACACGCAAGTTCGTTCTCTTCGTGTATTCAGTTTGTTCTCTTCATGTACAGTTTTTGGTCTTCAAAAAGAGCTCTTTTGTATGTTTGAAAGTCTAGATCAAAGACGAGATGATCAAGCATTTTCTTTTTTTCTTTTTTTTTTTGCAGTTGGGGCTTAAACTTTGGAACAACTTGCCTGGGGAAATATGATGAGCTAACTGTAACTTTTTTTAAGACACAACATAAAAGTCATCTTACAAACTTGGATTGTAATGAAAATGTATTATTGCTGGTAGTATGCTGCATGAACATTGCCAGCGGGGGCTCAATATGTTGTGAAAATTTGACTGACCAGACTTTATATGCAACATGGGCCTCATTTTGCCAGTTTACACCATCATAATGATTGAACACACTTGAAGTTTGAATGTGGCACAGTTAATGATGGCTAAAACTCTGAACACAAGCCTTGGGTTCAAAGTAAGTTCAGTTCTCCTCTAATGGGACTAACAACTAAAAGACTTAATGGGGGTGCCCTCAAGTTTTTCAAGTCAGAAACAATGGTAAACAACACATTATACTACTATCTACCTAAAATCGGAGATAAATCTTTGTAAGATGAGAATTTTATACATTCAACTGTCAGGAAATCCATTATATAGATGGCAGAGATGCAAGTTTTTCCACCCACATTAACCTCTATAGACCAAAAAGCTATTAAGCCACGGGGCATAATAGGCCTTGAGTGACTAAAAAAGAACTTCACTTTGTACTGGATGGATTTTTTTTTCTTGTTAAATGTTCACTTACACTCTGCTTTGGGAAAATGTAGAGACAATGTATCAGCAGAATAGTCAATATAAAGAGGACTTGTACATCAGGAACAATAATAAATAAGTATGTAACATATTGATGCCCATTCTTTCAGGTTTAGACTCTCTTACTTTATGTGTGGAGTTTGTGTGTTCTTTTCCATGATTGTGCAGGTTTACTACAGTACATCATTTCTTTGTGTTTATTCTATTGACAATGTAATTAGTGGATAGAGCTTCTGGGCATGTGAAGTAAAGCATCTTAAAAGTATCTTAAACCTGCATTCTGTCTAATAGCCAATAGGGAGCAGCTCTATTGGCTGTTAGCCTGATTGTATTGACTCGCATGGAGAAATGATCCAACTTCTGACTTGATTTATTACCTCACTATACAGTTTCCTCATGAGTTTATTGTCTCAATATCTTGTTTCAAGTCTTCTTCCATACAGCATGATGTTCGTTTTGTAAATTATAGTCCCACTTAGACCATAAATAAATAGATAAAGCTGGGTATGCTATAGAGCATGGTTACCTTGTGAAAAACAAGATGTCTACGTCCATATTTCCAGACTCAAGGTTTCAAAATGGTTGTCAACAAACCAATGGGTGATGTCACAGTTTACACTTGGTTTGTTCCATAACATTTACATGCATGTCTGTGTCTGTGTTGGGGGTGGCATGGTGGTGCAGTGGTTAGCATTGCTGCCTCACTCCCCCCTTGTCTGGGTCCTGTCTGTGTGAGGTTTGCATGTTTGGGATTTGCTTCAGCCCCCTGCAAACCTGATAAGGATTTCATGGGAAATGAATAAATGCCTGTTTCAGTCTATTAATTATTAATGTGCAGACGTTAGTGATTTAGTTAGTTGACTTTTATTAGAATTGAAAGAACGTGTCTTACACAATAATGCATTTTAAACTTGGCCCATTTATATTACATTGCTGAAGGCCCCTGTCCTTTTTTATCAACCTACACCAAAACATTAAGTTATTTTTCCAAATCATTCTCGTGTTTTAACTGCAAACGTCTGCTAGAGTGGTTAGCCATGTGACCCCCTTTGGACATAAGTTAGTAGGAAAATGAATCATCATTATAACTTGATGAGAAACTGTAAAAGAAAAGAGCCTTATTATCATCATGAGTAGTCGGTGCAGGACTGTTGTATATATCCGTATATTGCAAGCTTCACTTTTTATTGGAAAGTCCTTCACTCTGCATGAGCACAGCAATGGCAACTGTAAATATGGCTCATACAATCAGCAGTGGGACTGTTGCAGAGTTCAGCCTCTGGTGCTCTCAGACAGCAGGCGATGCCTGTTTGCATGTTAATTGGTTGAGCCCTGCCAGGCTGAGAGTACAGAAAATACTGCTGACTGACTTGGTCTCTTTATTTACTGCTACATGACACCGCTTGCTTGTGTTTTCCTTCTTCTTTTTTTTTAATGCGGTCCTATACAGAGATATAGCTGATACGGATGTTTTTGAGCATTGATGCATTTCGATACTACACAGATAGCGTCTATGAACATGAATTAGTTTTAAGACATCATATTACAAAGTGCTTGCAGTAGTTTATGCTGTGAGTGTATGTATGGTGCCAAAACATGGTGGCGTAGTGTTTTTTTAGGCTGGGAAACTAAAGATAAGTCATATTTACACACACATATAGAGTGTCACCGGTATAGAAAGGACATAAATCCAAAGGTGCCAGATTCAGTTCCAGCTGGATCTGGGACAATGTCAGTCTCAGACACTTGTCTTAAAATGTGTAGAAATAAACCTGAAGGTGGTGTCAAATCATCTCACAGTATGCTGTGACATTTGATTATAAATGTCCCATCCTTCAAATGTTTTATACCTAATATAATTTTGTCTATGTTGAGATGACCAGACATTGAGATGCAGTGGCTGCCATGTTGAAGCACCGTGTTTCTACAGTAGCCCAGAACAGACACACTAAATACTGACTCTAGACAGGGTCCTTAAGGTGTTGTTTTTCCTTTACACTAGGAAGGTGAGGGGGATGTGAGGAGATTGCAATGCAGCGATTAATCCACCAGATGCAATTAAATTCTACACACTGGACCTTTAACATAGTTATTCCATGGTGCTTTTATGAAGATGTTACTGTATATGTTTAAGAGCTTTTTAATTTGTTTACTATAAATGCATGCAGTCGTGATCTATTACCAAGCAACAGTTGCTGTATTTGGTTGGAGACAGACAAGTGCTATAAGGACAGATGAGAGAAAAAAACGCAATAAAAATGTACAAAAGTGAATTTCAGAGATTGAAACGTTTGAGGTAATGTCTTCTATTTGAATATACATATAGGATTATCACAGCATGATGTATGTTATGTCCAGGTTACACACACACACACTTTTCCACTGTTATAATCTATGACATATAGGGGTCTTCATGTCTTTAAGTACTGACTGTGCAGGAGACTATGCCCGCTGTAATAAAACACTGACAGGGTGTTTTATTTCTCCCATGTACTTTTCATTTTGTTCCACTTTTGCAGGTTTTAGAGGAGTAAAGTAACCCCATTTTTCTTTTTTCTCTCTCTCTAAATCAATGTATGATTTAGTCTATGGAATGTCAGACACAGGTGAAAAAATACTCATCACAAGCTCAGGAGCCCCAAGGTCATGTCTTCAGAATGCCTGTTTTGTCCAACCAGCAGCCCTCAACAATGGGATTAAATTCACAAAACAGAGAAAAACCTCACATTTGAGATGCTGGAACCCACAAATGTTTGGCATTTTTACTTAACATTTTTCGAAATGGTCTGGGACTCACTTCCTGCTATCGAGTAAATGATAAACTGTCGTTTCAGTGTCTCGTTCCAGGTCTTGCTTTATCATCCTCATTTTGCATTCTCTTTTACTTTGAAGGTGTCACATTTATAATGAATGCCTCTACACACCAAATCCTTGGCACAGGTGTAATTTAATGCACTGATACAGGCTCTGTTTCCATTTTTTATTTTAAAAAATGATCATCAATCCAAGTCATGAGAACAGATTATAGCAGAAAGAGAATATTTGCCCGACACAGTATGTGACTGTTGACTCATACAAATAGGCCTTAAAACATAATCAGCAAACATTACATTGGCTCAACGGATAATTTAATCCCATTACTCGAATATAAGCAACTAAATAGGGTGTTAATTTGTAAGAATTTAGCTCTTTTTCCTCCATGTAAAGTCTAATATTCTCACTTTCCTGTGCTGGAAGTGCCCACTGTTTATAGAAATGTGTACCGTGCTGTGCTGTACTATGATTTGGTTCCTTAAATTTACAAAACCACCGAAGCTTGGTACCTTTTCATTACTTTGGCTGATTACCCAACAGTCTAAGAAATGGTTCGTGTTTGCGATTGGCTCGCTTCACTTATGAACTAGTAAAGGCAGAAGCAATCATATGAAAAGGTGGTGTGGCTTCCAGGCGGCTCCTGGGAGTGTTAGACGTTATGAGATATTAGGTGGGTCTGCTCAGAGCCTAACATGCCATTAATAATCAAGATAATAAGCCAAGCAGAATAACAATGCCTCATGTAACCACTTCAAACATACTGCCCTTTACAACTCAGGATTCTTTGGTAAAAAAGAGGTAGTCGAAACCTTTTTATAATCTGTTTAAGCTGATAATACTATGTAAGTCGTGTAAATCAGCTACTTCACTGGGTTGGAATACATAATATTTTCCCTGCGGCTGTTCTGCTTACATGAAAAATTGACAGCAGCATGTTTCTGGAAAAGTTGATGCAATAATATTTTTCTTAGAAACTGAAAGATTTTGCATTTGAGCACAGCAATGACTTAATTGCTGTGTTTATTGACTGCCTCTATCAGTACATCAAAGTTGCATTTACACCAAACAGTTCAGTTCAGTTCTGTACATATTTGAATGGTTATCATTGCGTCTCCATTGACAAAAATTGTGGATGGTACCAAAAGAATCACTCCATTACATCCTGTTTTTTCATTACATCTCTGTTGAGGTTCCAGGCAAGTTGAGCTGATACTAAAAGATATAGTTTTACTTAATGTTGTCTCAGTCTCAGACCTTAAATGTGGGGTGGCTGTGGCTCAGAGGTAGAGCGGGTCGTCCACTAATCAGTGGTTCGATCCCCGGCTCCTCCAGTCTGCATGTCGAAGTGTCCTTGGGCAAGATACTGAACCCCAAATTGCTCCCGAAGGCTGCGCCATTGGTGTGTGAATGTGTATGAATGGTTAGCTCCTAAAACTGATGAATAGTTGACACCTTGCATGGCAGCTAATGCCATCAGTGTATGAATGTGTGTGAATGAGTGAATGAGATATGTAGTGTAAAAGCAGTGTGCAAGTGTTTTGTTCCATTTGTAAGACAAAGGCAATTGTATATTAATACACTTTTAATAAAACATTGACCTGAGCTAAGCTGATCTCTGAGGTTGTTTAGCTTAACTTGAAAGTTAAGCTGTCAAACATTCAAACACAAGAAACCGAAACTAAATGATGTTCTGCAATATACAATTATATAATTAACTTGAGGTTTCTTTTTATTTTTTTCTGTGATAAACACCCATGGCCTGCATGAACAACATTAACTTGTCACACAAAGCATTATCCTCAAAGTGCTCAATTATTCTCAGTAGGCAAATTAAGTAGGGAAAATTTACCAACTTCACACTCCTTTACCCACCCACTGTTCTTATGTTATTGATTGAATGACTTTGCTAGATGATTTCATTTAGTAAAATAGCTAGAAAGTGAGTGCTTCCGAAAAAGAAAATAAAGTCCTGAGGCTTATTTCCATTGTTGTGCCTTTGGGGATGGGATGTGCAGGTGAGGGGTCAAGAAAAGCAGATCTGACATGGCAAGAACAGAAAACATGAATCAAAAACAATAATATACTACAATATAATGCAATACAGTCATCATCAGCGTATTCCCTGTCACTCAGCAACTTATTCACTTTATTAACAACATCAATCTCTGCCTCAGTGCATCATTGGACCATCCCTGGCCCCACTTGTCACTCCGTTAATGAAACTAATTCAAACTCTGTACATCAGAAACAGATATCAGCATTACTTCACAGCCCTCTTATCAGATTATATACAGATTTGGGTCTGAACATAAATAAAATAAATAAGCTGCATCAATACAAGAAAATAAAATAAGGAAATATTTACTAAACATAATATTACATATTTGCCTATTATCAGATATCCTACTGTGGAAAAACCGTGGAGTGTGTAGGATTTGGCATCTAGTGGTGTAGTTGCTTATTGCAACCCCCTTGCAGCACCCTCTCCAGTGGTCATGAAGAACAAAAAAGACGCTGTCTAGAGCCAGTGTTTGGTTTGTTCATTCTGAACTACTGTACAAACATGGCGAAACAAAAAAAACAAAACAAAAAGTTATGCATGTTACAAAACAAAAACATCATGCATATTATATTCCATTTCTGCCATATTCTGTAAATAGAGCCCCTTAAATCTGACACACTGAACCGTCAAACCTGGGAGGAACAAAATCAGTGGAAATGAGCCTAGTGGAATCCTCGGGGATAACTTGCACAATGCACAGCTCAATCTGAATTTCCTCCGTCACACAATGGCAATGTATGTGACAGTGCATTTCCATTCTGAAGATCCATTGATTTTTTTTTTTGTTAATGAAGCAGCCAGATATGACAACCTGATCTTCAATACTAAATAAGCACTCCAGAGATGAAAGGAATATGGAGTGACCACTTATCATGGCAGGTGTCGCCAAACTGAAGACAGCTTAGGTGGATTGTTAGCAGTTTGAGGAGATGAACACATCAAAGTGAAAATAAACGTGAGATCACTAACTAATAATGATGATGACAGGCATATAAGCAGTCATCTATTAAAGTTATCTTTCTTTGTATCTGCCTGCTCTTATATCTCAATGGGTTAAATTAGTCTGAGATGAATACACATTCCCCAGATAGCTAATTATGGATGCAGGCTGTAGTGTCAAAGAGAAGCTAAATATCACCTTGGACTTGTTTCCTGTATTCAAAGCATACAATGAAGTATTTGTGTAACAGTCTTTATTTAACAGTCAAGGCTGACAGTGAAGTTCTTGTTGCTGGCAAACAATCGCCTTTACATGTGCTGACATGTATCAAATAGTACAAACATCGACTCCAAAATATATTTCAGACAAGAGCTGGAATATATTCAAACTGACTTGGATTCAGTGGAGAAATTCTTACAATAGCACTACCATGTTTTGTACCTGGGCCCTGCGGCCAGCACTCCAACAGCCAAAATGCACTACCCCTACTCAAATGAATGGAAAAACCTGCTTTTTCGCCACAGCACCAGATTTGGTCTGAGTCTGGCCTTAAAATTCATTCATGAAATGTGTATTAGGTGGAGCCAAAAATGGAGCTGAAAATGAGGATACTTTTTCAAATTTTGCTCTTTCCATCCAACTTTTTTTAATGCTATGATATTTAAGTAGCTTAACTCAGACATATTTTTCATCATGAAATGTTTATGCTATAGGCCAAGATATTGTTATCAGATGTGTTCTCTCAGAATCTGTGACAAAAATCCACTGTCAATAAGGCTGTAATTTTGAAGATTGACAACCTGACACCTGTCCTGACAGCTGATATCTGATATATTTAGTAAAACGCCTCAAGGTTGACTGGATATATCAGCTCACATACTTCAGTGTATCTGTAGTTTACTGCATACTAAAATGCAATTTAAGTGTTTTGTGATACAGGATAAGGCAGATATCATCAGAAACATGGTTAGAATCACTACCATACCGCTCTAGTCTCACACGTCTTATCACATATATTAAATATCCACCTGCACATCCTGCTCCTACTCTTTTCTCTTATCTAATTTCAGAAACACTTACTTGTGTATTGAGCTCTCACTCTTCCTGCTCTATCAAATCGAGTTTTTATGAACGCTGTCACTCTTCTTAATCAAATCTGCACACATAGCCTTTCTGCTCCCCCTGCTCTTATTTATCCTTGTGTTATTTAGTAAGCATGTCTCGTGTGAGCGCTCTCACTCTTGTTTGTCTATAAAGATTTTGTGCCTGCCAGCACTGTTCACAAAGCTGTTCCATAAAATACTGATAGTGTGAGCGGGCTCGGCTCCTGCCTTGGCAATGTAAGTTATTTTCTTGCTAGTCAGCATTTTTCATAGGCTTCAGCTTCTCCACATGTCTTTACAAGCGACATTCAAGTTTTTGAAACAAAAAATGTCATTGTTTAAAGTTGAGATATGTGCACAGGCACTGAATATTTAAGGGGGAAAAAATTATGCAAAACCCCAATAAAGAAAAGTAAATTAAATTAACGTAATTCAGCTATAAGGTTGCCCGTCTGTCAGTGTAAGAGCACAAATACGGTTAAAGTCTTTGTCACTGCTTGTTTAAGAACACTTGGTTAAGTTTGGAAGAGCAAAACAACAAAATTGGGGCAGAAGCAGCAATAGTAGTAGCATTTCATGTGGGGGGATGTTTGCTTGGGGCATGAAGAAAAAGCAAGCAGGCCAAATAGGACCAGACAGGAGTCTTGTTCCTGCACTGGGAGGTGTTGTTTTAGAAGCAACACAATGAGATGGGCAGAAAATTCTCCACCAACCAATCAACCAACCAGCCAACCCAACTGTCAAACACGCCATCTAAAAATAAGCAGAAACTTTCAAACTACAATTAGCTTGTCTAATATTGGCTTTTGTCTTCATATACTTCACTATAGCGAGACAGATCTTTATTTGAAACAGGCTTATATTAAAAACAGAAAAATTTAGATTTAGTGGATATATTTCCAGAATATGGAAGAAATGTAATATAATCTTCATAACTATTTTTCATTGGTGTTTAATAGTCTAAAAATAAGAATCCTTGTGTTTTTCTCACCTTAAAATGAACCCTTTATATCAACAGAGGGAGCTGGTCTGCTTTGTTGAACCACCATGTTTCTACAGTAAACCAGAATAAACAAACCAAACACTGACTCTAGACTCTAGACAGGAACTTTGATGTTTTCTGTGGCCAACTACACGACCACCTACATGTTGACAGGAGAGGGTGAGGCGAGTGGTATTAATGGTTAACTTGCAAATAGCACATGGACATTTATTCATACAGTAGATAGCTAGCTGATAAGTTAGATGCTAAATAAGCTATAGCTAGCATCATTTCATTGACCATTTATAAGGCTATCTTATCATGCTGCTAGCTTACCCCCATTTACTAAATTATCTCCAATTTCTTCCACCTCTTCGCAACAAATTGACTGCTTTCAAGACCAGACACAGTTATGGTTTTTACACAGCAGAACAATTTAGGAACCAGGATTCCAGTTCAGGCCCAGATATAGAAATAATCTCTTGCTTTTTGTCTTGCTGCAGTTTATGATATTTATGGTAATTGTTGCTCTCATGTTTTGACCAAAATAAGTTTTTATTCAGTTGCCAAAACTCCAGGAATGATGCCTTGTTTCCTGATGTTTTCTCCATTACATCGAGGAGTGGCAGGCATCTTTGATCTTCCCTTGTTTGTGTCAACATTAATCTTCATTAGAATGAAAAATGCAGGTTGCCAATTATCCGCAAACATTAATTTTATCTTTGGCAGTTCTGCCTCAAAGTTGTCCCCGAGGATTAATTTGTATTAAGTGTTTTTTTTTTCCCTCCTCTATATATATTTCAGGCATCTGGACTCCTGTGTTTCTTCTGTGGATAAAATAATGGCAGTACTTCAACTTCCTCCTCCTCCTCCTCCTCCTCCTCTTCATTGTAGTCACTTTATTTTGCTCACACAAGACAAATCCCAGACAAATGTCATACAGCTCTCAGGCTCCCTGTCGCTAGGAGCTTTTATCTATTTATCTGGCTGTTCGGGACTACTGAGCTGTCAGCTTACTTTAACAGACTCGCAGAATTTGGCTGAAGGTACTGCACCCACTGTTGTACGGCTGATGTTGTCACTGTTTGACTTCTTAATGTTATGAATGGATCCAACAGACTTTCAGATTATGATTACTGTTGTGACTCATTCCTACAGCACTTTGCAGAGAACCACAGATGTGTTTTTTTGGGGAAACTTGCAAAATCAAGAACATATAATAAAAAAGATACATGAAAACTTCAGTGTGAAAAGAAAATGGCAGTTCGTTCTTTTTAATCTAGTTCTCACAGTTGCTCATGAATCAAAACAAACCTTTTTCTTCAGTTTTCAGTCTTTCATATAAAGTTATGTAAACTTTCCTACCCATCTCTCTTTTAGCTTTGAGCAAAGATCAAAGATCACAACTTCATGCGGTTGAAAGTTACGACCTCATACAGACTACGCACAAGAGATGGGCTTCACTCCCTTGGCTTGCTTTATTCATGCTTTAGATTTAATTTTCAATGCCTTATTTTGATCAGTACATTCACACAATCTTATAATGCATGCACACAAATTAAAATGCTCCCAGAATTTAGAAACAATATATGAATGCTTTTCAAACTACAAATTTCAAAAGGAGATGAGGCATTTGAAATCGACTCATAATCAGCAGCAGTTGCCTGATTAAGCCGTCTTTTTCGCTGTGTTATAGATAGTTTTGTTAATTATATTTTACTTGAGCATGGACATGATGGACATTGGATGTGCTGACAAGTGGTTTAATGCGATATATTACTGTATGAAAGTGGTACTGGACAAGATATTTAGAGCCACTAGGCAACACAGTTGTAAAAATGCTTACTTAGAGCAGTGTTTCTCAAACTTTTTATACTGCGTACCAGCTAAGCTCAGCTCTCTAAGTAGCACCAGTATAACAGATAAAATACAGTAGGCAAACTTTTTCAGCTATATAGAGTTCATGCAGGAGGAAAGTTTATTCCTCACTGTTGTTGAATCTTGAATGGAACCAGCTCAAGAACCAGAGCTGCTTGGGTGACTTGATCATAACTAATCATGGATGTATGCATGCTACACACTACCTGAATGCAACATGACTATAGAGCAGTATTATATTAATAAAGTATTAAATGTTTCTAAATTAATTTATTTAATTAAACAAAGAATATTTTAAAGATTCTTCCACGTACCACGCAAGAGAACTTGCGTACCACCAGTGGTACTTGTACCACAGTTTAAGAACCGTTGACTTAGAGGATGTTATTGACTCAGTGGTCAATTAATTACATGGCAATGCATGGCTACCAGAGATTTTTTTCTAGTTAGACCTATGTGTGTAGAGAAAGATATGCATGCCAAGAAAGAAGACATTACAATCATTCATTCTCAGCTTGACCCTGCTAACTGTAACAGTCTTTCCAAGGATGACCTCTCAGCTCGAGGCGTCATTTATATTTAACAAGGGTCTCATTTTATACACCACCTTCGTTCTCATTGTCTACGACACTGTGATTCTCATTCAGTATTGCATCTCGATTCCTGTTTAGAATAGAATAGTGCTTTAATGGATTTTTCCTTGAATCTGAGTTGGTAAAAGTGGCATTTACTAACCGTAACCTTGCTTGCAAAGTGTCAGTTTGTCCAAGCATTTGGTTTCGATGCTGTATTCATTACAAAACATGTGATTGTACTGTAACATGCGATATTGAAGCTGTAGCAGTGAGATGTTGCGCAACTGAAGCAGAAAGCAAACAGGAAATCATACCACGAGTGGAGCCTGATGGGGGGACGGCTAGACGCTGCATCACGCTCAGGAAACGCTGAAGGATGATGGAGTGTTCACTGGGGATTTCTTAGATGAAGCGTGAGTGCAGCAGTGCCTCGTGGCAATCATTCAGGGAAGCCAGCATTAGATATAAGCCCATGAATGCAATCTGGCAAATGTCAGCCGCAGTTCAGCACAGATCATGCGATGAGATGGATATTAGGCTTAGTTAAGCTGAGACCAATAAATCAGCTTACAGGCAAAACATTTCCGCATTTAACTTGGATGTGGTTTTTGGTTTGTTAGCTCTGTCTAACCGTAACAAGATGGATGGATTTCACAGAATATTTTCTAACATGACAGTATTCACTGTAGAATTGGTCAAAACCACATTTTTTTCCTCTTAGTAGTTCCCATTTTCAGTAGCCATCATAATATCTGCTAGAATTGTCTTTTATTTTGAGCACCACCTGAGTACTTGGGCACCTTGTTAATGAAATCTGACTGTAGAAGTGGAGTCGATATTTCTATACATTTTGTGTCTCATGACTTCCTAAACTAAATGATTTTATATTTTCAAGGCTTGGCAAGCTGAGATGATGTATTTATACAATATAGCAGTCCTTGACCTCAAGCCCATAGAAAGCCAATGGAATTTTGTCTTTGTAAAGTTTAGTAATGTTTCTCATTCCCTCCGTGCAGATAAGCAGAAAAGATTTTCGTCTAACAAAGGACATCTATACTATCCTAAGAAATAGCTGGGTATATTATTTTTTGTTCTCCTAGCAACATATTTTACTCTTTATAGAGAAAAAATGTGGAAGAAAGAAGAAATACCTGTCACCAATTTTTCTTTCTTGGCTCATTTTTCTGCACAATGGACAACCATAACTGCTTACTTTCTCGTATTCCAAGAAATGTGTTTTTCACTGTGCCCCAGACTTGTTCAGGTCTTCTTTTGAAGTCTTGATCTAATGTAAGAAAGACAAACTCAGATATTGATAAAAACAGACAAGTGCCATTCACTCTGATATTTACTTTGCTGAAAGCAAAGGAAATGCATACTTTGGCCTTGTTTGCCTTGCCTTGCCTTGCCTTTATTGAACCATGCATCTGAGTTTACTTGAGGTAGGATAAGGCAAATCACTTGTATGTTGTACAAAACTCAGTAGAAACCCTGCACCACTTGATTTGGGTGATCCTATTTAGTGGAGGAAAAAAAAGAAAAAACTATTTTATATGCAACACCTTGACTCTACTCTGAATGACTCCACTGCTCTTTGGTTGCAGGTATCACTGCGAAACATCATAATGACATCTAGGGATGCACCGATCTGATACTGGTATCAGATATCAGTCCAATAATGACCCAAATAGCAGGAACGGATGATTGGTGACAATTTATCTTAAGTATGAAGTATCCTATAGCTCCGGTGTTCATCCTATTATGTATTATATCAGTTTGAGACTGATATAGTGTTTAGCCATCACTTCAATAGTATGTGGACATCTTGGATTTGTGCTATGGGAACATTACTGATACATTTCATGCCTGAGTTTATATGATCTCCTCATGTCTGTGTGTGCTCTCTCCAGGTACTCCGGCTTCCTCCAACAGTCCAAAGACATGCACTTAATAGGTTAATTGGTGATGGATTTCTTAACTGAATTTAACCATGTACTTAATCAGTACATTCATGTCTATGAATTTATTTGTTGTATTTAATTTAACATAGTTAGGAATGCAGTGTTTAAGTCAAGCCTGATGTTGCACATAAAAGAATGAGCCCTGTGTCCTCCACACAGTGAGGTATATTCATCAATTAAATGACAGTCTTAGATCGCTACTCTGTATTGGCAGATCTCCAAATTCAGGTATCAAAATCAGATCAGAACCGCAAAAAAGTGCCTTGGTGCATCCCTACTGACTACTTTTCTCTCCATCAAATTATCAGTAGCTAATTAGACGTGGAGCTGAAAGGTGCGAGCAGATTAATGACAGCCACCTTTATCTCTGCAGATGGAAGTCGATCACTCCTCAGTCTGGTGTCGTGAAATGAATGAGATCCCACGTTGTTTTTCCAGTTGTTGTTTTCAGGTTTATGACACTGTGCGAAGCAGCTGGGGGTAAATCATTTGCCAAGTGTTTTACAATGGGACACCAACACTTGATCACATGTATTGATGCTTCTTCTGCGGCCTTGTCTCCCATCTGTGTGAGCAGATTGTTCTGGATAGAGGTATGTTACAGGCTCCAAAGCTGTTTGATTGGAACTAAAAGCTGCAGCCTGTCACACTAACTTCCAGTTTTTGATGGATACTGTTAGGATTAGTGTGCGGTTCGTGCAATATAATATATATCACATGCAATATATAGACACATATGTACAGCGCCACTATGAGGCGGCCTGTGGGGATTAGGACATTGAACATATTTTGCTCTACACAAATCCCTGGTGCGCTCCCTATCAGCCCTCCACAGATTTGGTCAATTTGTTCACCAGGGAAGAAATATTGCTTTTTGCCCCTTTAATAGTATATTACACTTTATTATGTTGGAGAATGAACAGATTTGGAGAATGAACAGATTGTTCCGGATCAGCATCATCCGTCGCAGTGATCTTCATCCCTGATTCTATGCACCAGCCCTTTCAAGTTCCAACACAGTCAAGTGCACACCCTGTCAGATAGCAAACAACATCATGCAAATGATCCCAAACATTGAAGATAGGAGAAATTCGATGCAAATTTTGTGTGTGAGGGTAACTACAAAGCAGCAAAGCAATATGAGCAGGATGTGCAAGCATCAGAAAAATGCCAGAGCAGAGACGAGAGCACAAGGGTTCATGGCTCACAGCAACACAAACAAATTTTCACGGGGTACATATTCCAATTGAAATTTATGAGACATCATAAATTTATCTACAAACGAATGCAGTATGATTTCGGGGGCCAACCAAATCCTGTCTGGAAATCCTGCAGCAGCTCGATAGACGATGAAAGTACAAGTGACGCTGACAATCCAAACAGTGCCCCGGATTTTAAAGATTAAACATAATGAATTGAAAAATATTGTTGATGAAGTGGCTTAGGAAGATTTGATTCATTTGTCTGTAGATGTGAGACAGACCCAAAGTGGCACAGTGTGATGTTTTCATGTGACAATCAAACTTGTCTAAACAGCCCTACATCCTGCTCACAGTGATAAACAGTAAAATGGGACAGAGTAGCATGTTGTGTACAGTTTACCGATGAGAAATTACATGATTTCCGGGTATTCAAGTTCATATTTCTCAAGCCATGATTATTCACTGCTATTTAATCCTGCTGACATGAAATTAACTGGAGCAGGAGGGGACCACATGAATGCAAAATTCGTTGCAGGGCGTGATCAATAAGCAGATTGGGAGGTCTTCTTGGGTGTGAATAGATAGATTATTTTGTGTTGTGTATGTAAAAAAAAAAAAAAAAAATTATAAAGTGTTGTACTGTGGAGTCATGAGGTGTGACAGCCGCAGTGCTAGTATGCAGAGTAATCTCATTAATGCACAGAGTAGGTCGCCCACATTCTCCACAGAGTGTGTAACACTATTGGAAGATATTAACATGTTGACATGACCAGTCAAAAGTCGAGCCACACAACATGCAGCTTGCACTTTCTATTTGCAGTGGAGTTTATTGTTCCCTTGACAACTCTCACAGTAGACTGCACCCTCGTCTCCTGTGAAATAAATAATAATTTAAGAGTTGCTTTATTGATGCTAATCTGCCATGTTCCGGCTTGTATCTGTAGATGGTGAAAGTAAGTTTATGAAAAGCTCCACTGGAATCTGAATTACTGAATTATTTCGCCTCAATGGTTTAAAGTGGTGGAAGTAACAAAAACTGTTCATTCATCATTCACAACACAAAAATGCCATTTGTCATTCAAAGAAAGTGGCTTCCAGGGTGGACGTAACAGAAAATAATTGAAGATAAAACATTAAATGATGAATGTAAGATGCGTAAAATGATGAACAGCTGTTTTTATCAAATTTGTCTTACTTTAATTAAATCACTTGATAATTTCTTACTATTCAATTTCAATATTTCATTTCATATTTTCACCCCTCCATCTCATCATTTATTTTCTTCTAAATCCACCCCTCATACAACAGAAGAGTTATTGACTTTGTAACGTTGCAAAAACTGTTTTCTTGTAGATTTCTCTCGCTTTTGTTCATCTTCTGCTCTACATTTCCTTCTATTCTGTATTCAGCCCAGCACCAGTAACTGATTCTTTGACATAAAGAATGGTACTGGCTGCCTCGGGGGCTTGTAATAAGACTTCAAACACTAAAGCTCTGTTCTGAGTCTTCATTTGTCAGAGAACGTGCTGCAGATATGTTCATGGATTTACTAAAGATCTTTGCCTCATCTGCCATGAATTCGCTAATTTGGAATTTATTGATAAATCTTCAGGACTGGTGTTGGGAACCACTGAGGTAAGAATTAAATGAAAATGGACAAATTCAAGTCGAGTCTGATTGAATTTCTGTCACCCAAAAAAATCACAAATCACAATTTGCCTCAGTGGGATTTACAAGGCATATAGCGTAGACCGCCTTCCGTCCTTAGACCCCTGATTCAGGTAAGAAAAACTCCCCCCTTTAAAAACCTTTCTAACAGGGAAAAAATAGAATAAATCTCAGAAAGGTCTCTAGTACCCTGGACGGACCGAAATTCAATAGATGTTGCTTGTACAGAACAACCAACAAAATCACAGCATATACAATATTAATGGCAAAACTTCTGATGCATGTCGATGAAGTATGTGGATCTAGGGAGGGCATTGAACAACTTTGGGTAACGCCATTGAAAATTCTCTCCATGGAGACCTGGACGAGGACAGGCCACACAAAAAAAGGGATCAGCAAAACAAAACAAAAAATCACAATTTATACAATGTTTTGTGCTAAAAATACAGATGTACATAGATTGTAAGACATAATTGAAGATAGAAGAGACAGCACAGCATTAACAATAATCAATAGCTTTGCTCATACACATGTGAACATGGGTTTTGATTCTACATGGGTTATTGTAGGTTTACTAGTCATCTTATAGTCATTACAGTACAGCGCTAGCTGCCTCAGAGTTGTATGCTGTTGCACTGACATTTCATAAGATGACTGAATAAAGAAACCCTGTTGACATTACCCAACATCAACCACACCAACCACCAGTGAAGACACAGTGCTTCGACAACTGCATGTGCCACACTGTGATACACTGCTATTTAACAGCGATTGTATAGATTTGCTCTTCATGTGTGATACTTAGATACGGGTGAAGGAATTCTAGTTATAGTTCTAGACAGTTTGCCTGTAGAGAACACTTCATTTATTGACTTGGAAGCCAGGTCAACAACAGAAGGCATCTATTGTATGTTTGTGTTGCTTAGCTGCTGCATTATGGATAGAGATGGATGTATAGAATGGGGGTGAAAAAGTGCAGTACGCAGTTGGCTTTTTATTCGCCTCATTTTGAGAGAGGACAGAAAGAATATCCATAAGATAAGTGCAGCTGCTGCTGTTATTTGTTCTGTCCAAAGTGGCTCTGTGCCAAACATTTGAGTACCTGCGAGAGAGAGTAGCTTGTAGATGTTGAGTTCCCACTGCCATATATTTACTGCTCTGAGTAGAAGCAGCCTTTGGCAGTTTTATGCACTTATCAAGGTCAGAGTTGGGATCTCATTTGAGATGTGTGCTTACTTTAGTGATAGCAGCACCATCCTCGCAGATTAAAGCAAAGATTAGGCTGCTGAAAATAGATAATTGTGATAATGGCTGCACGCTGATGAAAGGGGAGTTTGCATCTTAAAGCTGTAGGCGCAGCATGACTTTACTGCCAGATTAATCAAGCCCATTTACGGCAAATTTTCCATCACCTCCTACAGCTTTTCATGAATACAAAATGGTCAACATTGTGCAGAAGGTTACAGGGCCAAGGCTTATGTTGCTGCACAAATACCTCAGTCTATCTCAAAAACCGTGGAAAAGCCTTGAGCCTACCAAAGCCCCTGTGATCAGGTGTATGAGGCTGTTTGCTGTGCCAAGGGTGAGGAGAGGATGAGAAAAGGCTTAGCTTATATTGATCTCAAAACACTGACTTTTTTGGCCAGGACACATGTGAGATTCCTCAGCACACGAATTACTATGGCCCAACAGCTACGCATATAGCTTGGCTTTTTAGCTTATAAGCCAGCCCTGATGCTCTGTGATTCATTTTATTAGACCTTCAGCAGACCTTCATTGGGAAGTCTGCCTAAAAGACTTTGTGTTTGAGTGAACAAAAGTGATTTCTGCTTTCTCTTCTTTACTAATGGATGGATGGATGCCATGAAACACCTTAGTAAGAGGTATGGTTACAACACAGCTCCTTCTTTTTTGATGTTTGTCTTTTAGTACTGAGTAGTAGTAGTAATGATGGTTATTTGAATAGTTGTAGCAATGAAATTGGTGGCTGTGTCTTTTGTTCATTGTGAGTTAAAAGCTCAGAGTTACTGTTTATATAAAAGCAAGGACTAAAAAAATCTCTTCAAGATGATCTATACTGTGTTAAGACCAAATTTCTACAGGAGTGAAGTTAAATGTTTGTAATATCCTGTCCTCTCTGAGCTCCCATCAAGAGTCAGGCTGCAATTTTGGACTGTGATCTGGAAATATCGCACAGGGAGTTAATTAGGTCAAGATGTGACAAATTGAAAGTATAACCCCAGCTTTCAGGTTGATTAAATGATGAAAAAACTGTAAATCTTTTTGGAAAGTCTCCAGACACAATGGCATTAACTACTTAACATTTTTGACAAGGCTTAAATTGGAGTCGAAAATGTGTCAGGAATACTCTTGTAATCTAAAGTTGTGTTTCTGTCAGACTGCTATTTAGCACTTGTGTGATGTAGCTTTCGGTCTCTTGCTTTGGCTTCCTAGCAACATCATATTAGCTCCTGGATGGTTGATTTTGACATGTGCTTTAGAGTTTGTTGATGTAACAGTGCTCTTACAGATCTGATGTAGTGTGTTCACCTTTGACAAAGGCCAGGTGGAACAGTGAACATGACTGGCTGTCAGGACCATTCTTTTACTCTGGCCAGCGTGTGTGTATGTGTGAGATGGAGACGGATTTAATGTTCCAGTTTATGTCAGAAATATTTGGAGTCTGACCACGGTCATACTGTTCACTGGTCAGCTGCATGCAGGGTTAGTGAGGTTTTATACAGCTGCAGTTTTGAAATAGACATGCAGGAGCCCACTCAAAGATTAATTTCGATTTATTACACCTTGGGTCTTATAGTGATGGGCATCATCCTTATTGGCAATAGTAAAACTGTTTGGAACACAGCAATCTTGCTAAAAAAAAAAGTCAGACTGGACAAGAACCACGGACAGTCAGATGATTACAGATGTTTTTTAATACAGGTTGAAGGTGAAGGTCAACCTACTGTACTTGCCTCAGTTTTAATTGTGCACAGAAAGAGTTTTCTTGAGTAATGCATGTGCAGCTAGCGATATATAATATTGGGCACACCCGAGTTAAGTTTTACTTCCGATAAAGTGGTTCATATTCTTGGTTGTACTTAGACACAGCGATGCTTTGAAATAAATGCTAACATCAACAAGCTAACATGCTCACTGTCACATTGAACATAGCATGCTAACATTTTCTAAATAGGTAAAATAAACACAGAATACTGCAGGCTAATGGGAATGTCATCAGCTTTGCAGATTGGGAATAACACAAAAGTACAGTGGAGATTGATGGGATTGTTGAACTGTTACCTAGCTTTGCAGGTAAATAGTCAAATGTTAGCATGCTAGCATGCTCACAGTGACATCGCTACTTTGTTTATGTTTAGATTATATATTGTTGACCATGTTTCCCATTTTAGTTTAGCATGTTAGCATGCTTCCATTCTCTAATTAGGAACAAACACAAATACAGTTGAAGCTGATGACCTGGCATGCCATCAGCTTTGCAGGTAACTGTCCATAAACAAAAGTGTTGTATGAATTTAAATTAAACTAATTACATGCATGAATGCCTGAACAAAATTTTGTCAATCCATGTCGTAGATGTGGAGACATTCGACTGAACATGTAAAAATTTCACCCGCTTGTAGTGCAGGATGTTCTGGAAAATCTGTAGCAAAACATCCAATTAAGTTGTCAACATCATGATGGTGCTAGAGGAAAAGACAGGGAGTCACCAAATTCATTAGAACAAATGGACATTGGTACAAAAGTCCATGGCAATTTGTCCAGTAGTTGTAGAGACATTTCAGTTTGGACCAAATTGACTGTCAGACAGACAGTGACATCCCTAGAGCTGCTAGCATTGCTAAAAAAAATAGCTAAACAATGAACACACCATGAATGTCAACAAAATAGAAAAGCCACTTAAGGCACTCCAATTTAATAGATTGTTGACAGAATCCAGCTTTTCTTCTCACATGTTAAAAATTTGCCCCCTTCTACTCATCGTCCCCATATGTCACTCCATCACCCATAGTTACACCTTTGCTGTGGGGTTAGTGAGGCGTAGTGCCAATTACAGTCTCCATCACCTACCACAGGCTTCACAGCTCTCTCCCCTCTTGACTCCATTGTCTCAAGGAAGAAAGGCTTTTCAGAATGCAATTCCTGTCTAAGAAGAGCAGGAATTAGGACTATTTCACAGGCTCTTAGTATATACAAATGACAAAATGTCTTCGCCTGTGATCATGAAAAAGCCAGTTAATGTGATGGAACGCTGGAAAGTGTGGTTCTTAGTTATTAATGCCATGTGTCAGGTGTAAGGAGAAACAGAATTTCCAAGAGCTGAGGTGGTGATGGAGCAGTAAATGCAGCCCTTTGCCTGGATACTGACGGGTGGCGCTGGATCATGTAAACAGCGGGATATATGGCAGGAATCTGTCACAAATCATGTTGTTTGGCAGAGCTTACACTCAGCAGAGTGTACAACAAAGTACAAAAAGTAAATTTACTACTGAACGGTTTAAACCTATTGAACTTGATTTAACCTATTCAGGTCTTTTGTTTTAAAGTACAAAACTAGCTACATAACCTGTGATATTAGCAGCAATAAGCTCGGTGATTAGACATCCCTGATTATGGTCTCATAGCATTATTAGTGATGCCATTTGAGCAAGGTCAATCTCACACCAGCCTCATTAGGCTACTGCATAACTAGAAAAACTCCCTCCAGTGCGAGTATGGTTGCCACCAAATTCACCTCATAGCTCAGTTTCAGCATTTGCTCAATTCATCAGCATATTATGGTATTTATTATTTTCTCAAGGGTATTATGTTCTAATAGAAATACACACACACACACACACACACACACACACACACACACACACACTGAACACGCAGTGCCTTATAGTTCGGCATTTGCAATGTTGTGGGAGGAATGATGAAAACTAGATCCTACTGCTCGGGGTTTACTTATTGGAGGTTGCAAATGAGCATTATTACCTCATACACTCAGGGCACATTAACGGTTATTCCATCAACAATATGATCCTCATGTAGCTAATACCCATGAATCACTCCAAATCCTCAGAGCATCAATTACTTCAGGGACTAAATTATAATTGCAGGGCTTGTATCCTCCTCTCTCATGTGCTGGATCTCTTAGGTGTCGACTGTCTTCAAATGAACAGTTAATAAAAATAACTAGACAAAGGGAAGCTGTCTCACTTTTGCCAAATGTGATTTTTTTATTCTTCACAGTAGCTGTAATCAGGCCCACCTTAAGACAAAATGACTGCCTCTTTTGCTGTGCCATTGAGGATTTCCAATCAGCATGTGATTGCATTGTAATCATGGAGCTTTTTTGCTTTGCATTCTACAAAGCAAATATGTCCACATTTGGCAGCTGGCAGTGCAATTAATTCTGAAGTATGCACATGCTTTTTTCCCCAGTCCTTTCAGATCTACAGCCTAACATAGGTGAGAAACTAATTTGCCTTCTCTGTCATGTTTCGTCTTCCCATTTTCCTTCCCATCTTTCAACACCATCATCACCATCCTTTCCCATTAATGACTAATACTGTATTCATATTGTCAAATGTGAAACAAGAGCCAGCACATTTAATTATAGCTCCACAGGAGACCGACACACTCCAATAGATATTTCTGTCTTCTTCTTTTTTTTTTTTTTTTTGCACAGTTATCCTTGTCATTTCTCTTGCTCTAATCAGAGATATTCCCATATTCAGTGCACAGGCCTTCCTGAAATTATGGCAAACATGAGGTATGCTCTTGCTGTTTTACTGGAATTGTTAGCGCTATAGCTAATAAAGAGGCCAGATGCCTCATATATGGCACTGAATGATTTTAATCTGTGATAATAAGGACCGATCTGTTGTATAACAAGTGCTAAGTTATACCGATCATTTTCTGCTGCTGCTAGCGGTCAGTAGACGTCTAGTCAGAAAGTATCATTCAATAAATAATCAGTCCTCTTATCGTCAGTATAATCTTTTATGTACAGTAGTTTGTGGACGTCCTTGTCCATATGCCTTTGTATGTTTTTGGTCTGGTGTGCTTCCAACTTTGTGCCAACCCTTTGGCCCCACATGACAATGCCTAATCCCTGTGCACGAAGCCAGATCCATGAAGAAATTTCCCCATTTGGTGGAGCTTGACTGGCCTGCACAGAGGCCTGACCTCATCTCCATCCAACATCTTTGGGATGAACTGGAACAGTCAACTGCAAGCCAGGCCTCGTCACCCAACATCAGCGGTGATCTCACTAATGCTCTTGTGGCCGACTTGGAGTAAATCCCTGCAGCCAGGTTCCAAAGTCTGGTGGAAAGCAAAGAAACTAGAAGAGTGGAGGCTGTTATAGCAGCAGATGAATGCCCGAGTCTTTGCAATAAGTTCTTCAACAGTTGCATATTAAGTGTAGTGTTTGGGTGTCTCTGTGCATTTGGCCTTCGAGTGCATCTCTTCTCAGCGTCTTCTTTTGTGTAAACAAAAACACAACGGAGTCTGACTTCATACATAATTCTCCTAATTTTAGTGGCATTCTCTTTTGTTCTACACTCAGAGAGCCATGTCTTGCTCTGCGCCTGTATTCTTTTTCTCCCTCTTCCCTCAAGAGCTCTATTTATGTCCAAAGCTGAGGTGTTGATAAAAGTGTTTGCTTGCTCCCTGCGAGAGGGCAAATGTAAAACACACAGCACAATACAAGTCGGGATCCACGCACCCTGATGCTTTTTAGGCGAGCACGTCTTCTCTGTGGAGCCCTCTGGCACAATGCCATCCTCTTTGAAGCTTTTCCACTATTGATCGTTGGTAGGAAGACCTAATGCATGCAGATGTGGCTCCAGTGAACAGGGTTACACCGACAGATAGGCCTATTTCCACCATACAGCCTTCCCCCCTCAGAAACAACGGGTATTCTGTCTTGTATGTGGATTTCCTCGGCTTTGTTAAAGCTGCATAAATACACTGTACTGTGAACTCCCACTCGGGCACTCAGCAGCATTGTTTTCTTGAGTGCATTGATGAAAAGAATTGACCTCTCTGTTGATGTCTGCAAAGACAGAATTTTGTTCATTTAAGAGCAACAGCTTTGTCTGAATAAATCCTACATGAGTCATGAGTCTAGTTTTAGCATCTAGCTGTGTAGTTGCTGATTACAACCCCCTCACCTCCTCTTCTCCTTCCTAGCAGAAAGGAGAAACTAATATGACTGTGAAATGCCCAAAAGGCTGGTAACTAGAGCCAGTGTTTACTTTGTCCATTCTGGGCTACTGTAGAAACCTGGCAGTTCAACATGGCGGAGTCCTTGGAAGAGGACCTGCGGCGTCTATAGATATAAAATGAAAGGAAGGAAAACCTACATATTTGCAGATCACGGGACACTGAACCCCTACAATGAAACCCCAGACTGATGAAATCTCTTGAGGGTTAACAGCTCTGCGACCCCCCACCGTCTGTTCAGTGGTAGAGGAAACTCCAGGATACATTATGACTTAAGATGATGAATTAATTTGCATAAAATATAAATGAAGAATTACATGAATAAGTCACGTGTTTAAAGAAAAAAAAATCTCTGGTCTGATTACACGCTGGTCTACAGGGAGAGACCTCCCACATATTAGCAGTTGAGAAAAAATGACTCGTATCTAAATGTTAATGAAAGAGTTAATGTTATATGGACTGCTTTACCTGGATGTAGATGTAGATTTTGACATTAAGCTTACACACACACATTCAAAATAGGGTATCTGCACAATTAAACCTCATCCAGATGCACAAATGACATTTCAACATGGCTGGCATGGTTACTAAGTGAATACAAGAGAAAATAGATATAAGTGATTCATGTGACAACTTCCAGGGAGCATAAAAACATAACAATAATAATAATGTTCTCACAGTGTTTATGTCAAAGTGCATGCATTGAGCAGAAAGCGTAATATAGATGAGGGACCGCCAGATAATTTTGATCCTCTTCATGACACTTGTTTGAGTGGTAGTTAGATGCATCATTTGCGAGAATAAAACGTATGGTGGGCGTTGAGTGGCAATTGAGCAGGGTGGAGAGGTTGGCAATATATTTCTATTGATATCATTACTTATGGAACCATTATATGACATCTATGAACACATTGTCAGGCAAATGTTGCAAGTCGGAGGCAGGCAAACCTCCGTAATGCATCATCTTCAGATCACTTTATAGCCTTACAGACGATGCCAAAGCAAACACAGAGAGCTAAATATTAAGTAAACCTTTACTACCTTCCATCAGGTGCTTGAAAAAGCTTCAGTTTGTTTGTGTTTGTATAAGCAGATGGTGTGAAGTTCTTTTCTGCATTTAGAATGGCCACAGATGAGATATAGAGCACAGAGCCATCCTTAAAATACTGTCCTTGGTAAAGGACAACCCATAACACACTCACCGTTTTACTCATCTAAATCAATCTCATGTATAGGAGTGTAGATTTTTACCATGAAAATCCATATAAGACTCTCATTTATATATAGTTTTGAACAGAAAGTGTCTGTGCTGTAAGTGAGGTGGTGCTATCTGGGTGAAGAGTGTAATTCTCTTGTCAATTTGTATAGCATGGAATCATTAGCACATTCTCTTAGAGCTTCACAATGCCCTTAGTAAGTGAAAATGACAACCCTTGACCTTAGAGCGTGACTGAGAACAGGGAGCAACTCCCATGTGAACCTCATTAGGACTAAATGGAAGAGATCTGCAGCAAGGAAACTGAAGGAGGAATCCAGTGTGCCATTAGTCCCCATGCAAACTGAGACTAATGAGCAAAACTCATCATAAAAACTCCACATTACATTACTTATATTAAGTCCTGGGGAGTGGCAGCAAGTATTAAGCTATTCCTCATTTTTCTGAGGATTCTCTGGGATTCTCTCAAGGATCATGGTGGACCCCCGCAGCCTGCTTTGGGGAACCACATCTTGAAAGTGACAATGGTTTGTGTGAAATCAAAGCTGTAAAGGGGGAATGCCTGGCTGTACATTGAATGAATCCACCATGAGGTAGTTATACTAAGCAGAGTGAAATGTATGGAATTATACATGAAAAATCAGGGTATAGCGTGACTGATGTACTGTAGGATCAAATTAAAGTAATCTGTTGAGTAAACCTGAATGCTTTATTAGTTTAAGGAGTTCAGCTCTAATGGTAGTTCAAATAGGCTCATTACCTATTTATTAAGATTTCATTTTACTTTGCAGATCCACATCTGCACCAATCAGACACTAAGGCACCAATTTAGGTGTATTGCATGGATGTATAAAACAAACTGGATACAGCAGTGGAGACTGTGCTCTGTTCATTCTTATAGAATGTCCTCAGTGGCACACGAAGACAAAAATTGATTGATATCCCAGCATAAAATTACTCTGATCAAGTCACTGCCTTCTGGTTTAGCCCTTAGCTAACGTGAATTGGGATAAAATGCCTTATTTGTATAGGTCTTCTAGACTTTTCAAATTGTATCATTCCAAATTGATCAAATTCTGATACTGAAACAAGTCATATTGGGGGGTTGTGAAAAAAAAAAAAAAATCAGCAGTTTTACAGCCGCTTGTTTCGCAATATAACCTTATTTTATAGCCCGACACTTGTTCCGGGAATATCTCCTTTTCTAATATAAAGTCAGTGAATCAATTGTTTGATTAATCACAAATTATTTTTAAGTAGGTCTTTACTTATTATACTATCAGTAAAAAAATACTGCAGCTTGGTCAGTGTCCCTAAGCTTCAAAATTGACACTGTGACACTGTAGGTGCCCTAGTATCATTTTCACGTAGGGGTCCACGGTCAAGTTAATAATTAATAAATAATAACAGTTAAATAATAATAATTAATAAATATGCCATGTCCTGTTAGCTTTTCAAGTTTAACTAGTTGTGATACGGTTGCACTGTTAGGTTTAGCCATACTAACTACTTGGTTAAGTTAATTTCTGTGCCTGATGTAACTTAAGTTCGTTATGTAAGCTACATTGGATATGTGATGTAAATGTTGTGAAGCTCTAACTTGAAAGGAGTCAGTGTTTAGTTTTGCTTTTACACGGGATAGGAACAGCAGCCTCCTGGGAGAAAGTCCTATGTTTGTTTGATCCAGACATCCCAGCCTCCATGAGTGGACTTAGACAACAGTAAATTAAATCATTAAGCTACACAGGCGCATCCAGACATAATGCTACCTACAGCGTCATATTTTGAAGAATAGGGCCACTGACCAAGTGAGAGATTGAGAACAGGCTATTATTACTATAATAGTAATTAAAGAGTATTTAACTACTATTTAAAGAGGTGTAATTCCTAATACCTGCATTATTTTCCAGTTTTTTCCTTTGAAAGGAGTTAATGGAAAAAAATGTGTACTCAGACATATTTTCAGAGGAAATTAATAAAACCCACAGCTGTCATTGCTTAAATACAGCATAAAAAAAGAACCAAACTCAATGTGGGATGTTCCAAGCTCCTGATACTGATCTGTAGAGATGATCTGTATCAGGGCTATCTAGGCATCTTTATCAGCCAGAGAAAATCTGATCCATGACTCAACCTTTGTTTGTTTGCGTTGCACGTGTCAGCTATCAATTATGCCTCATTACACTCTGTTAAAGCACCGATATTGGTTTCTCAACATGCAGCGCTGTGAAAATGCGTAGAGCAGCATGGGGAAAAATAAACAGCAGTCAGCAGTTTGAATTACTGATATATCAGTGTCCATCAGAAAGCAATGTAAGCAGAACTGCTTTTGGTTAAATACACAATTGTTGTGTATCTATTTCAACATTTCAAATGCTGCTGTTGGCTGGAAAACTGCATTTTAACTTCAGTGTAATGTTCATGTTCATTCAACAAAGTCCCGACTCAACAAATCCCCACTGACTCTCGTGTCTCCACAGACATTATAAAAACATGATAGCACACTATTATTGAACTATTATAGGAAAGCTAAGTTAGAGCTGTTCAAAATATCTAGATTGCTTAACAGATTCTTATGTAAGCCCACAGCTGTATTACAGAGGAAAAACAGATTATGAAAGATAATTACATTGTCAGAAATGATCTTCTCAAAGATATTTGATGACCATCTAATTGCTTGTTGCATTACTTGCAATCAGTTCCAGAAAGTTCATCAGGCCTACTAAAAGGGTGCCTAATGATTTCTGATTTTTATTTTATTTTTTTATTTCCTTTGTGTCTCCTCCCTCCCACCCCCCCAAAAAACACAGTGTTCTGTATTTGAATCATATGGATTTGTCACCCTATGTTTTCAGAAACTACAAGCTTTGAACCATATCCTTTATGCACAGTATGCAAATACTTGACACTCTGGCAACAAGGCTAGAACTACAACATTAAAAGTTCCATGTGTGCTGTGTTTTTGTTTCATATTTTGACAAAATATTCAGAAATATTCATGAATTTCATCTTTTTTTTTTTTTAAGAAAACAGAAATACTATTTCAGTAAATAGCACCCATGTAGGATAGAGTACTTTCATTACATGGTCTCACATCGGAGATATTACCATTTGTCTCACTGACCTAACTCATGTTTTCTGATTATTCGGCTACCTGACTGGTATGAAAAGTTGAACTTTGAAATAGCAATGGAGGAAAAAGCATCCTTTGTACTACTCTTAGACTTTTTGAACACTCCATTTGTTTCAACCTTTTTTGCAGTCATTGCAGTGCCTGATGATCCAAAGTGACCCAAATGACCAAACTGGTACATTTAACAGACATTAAGGTCCAGTGTTCTAAGGAAAGACGCTGCACTTTTTGAAGTTCAAGATGTTTTAACTAGAAAGTTTGAGTTCATTTTCTGCATCAGATTGTATTTAAGACATCTTCAGTCATGATCAACAATACACAGAGGGAAAAATCAACAATAATTAAAAAAAAAAAAATGCTACAAATGGTCAGTAAAAGGAGCTTGCAGAGACAGGCAGGAGGTGGAGTTGCTATCCTTGACAGACACTGAAACATGGTGCTTGGTATAAATGAAAAGCTCAATGTATTTGATTTTGCCTGTGGCTAATATTCTGCCCACTTTAGGTGACTATGAACGGCGTATGTCAATCATACACAATCTTTGGACTGGACCTGCTTTTCCCAGACATCACTGAGGTTCTGCTCTTTGCTGCCTTCTTGTTATTGTCTGTTTTCCACACTCATGTTTCTTAAACCACTGCTGCAAAGGTGAGGATCCTCTTGATATACAGTGGGCTAAGTCAGTACCAAGGTTTTCCATGTGGTTGCGATTGTTCAAGATTTATTCGTGGCAGATGTAATAAACCATCCCAAAAACTACAGATTTGGTGACCCTGAAGTTGTGCTATCCAGCTCAGTTTGCTATTTCTCCTGCCAGTCCCAAGATGCTACACACCACGCCGCAGAATGCTTAATTTACTTCCCTCGTGGATATTGCTTCAGCCATTTTCTCCCACTCCACCCCCTACCGCTTTTGATGTTGCCACTGTCAGCTCTTGTGAAGTGTCGGATATTTAAGTGCGTTATATATGATGAATTCAGCAGCCAAATTTGTCTACAGTCCTATGACAGGCTTCTGTAAATCTGTCCTTGACATGGCTAATTGACGTGTTTATCATGTCCACTCGTTGTGAAAAGGAACTACCCTAGTGTAGTTTAAAGGGGATGAAATAGAGAAGGACACAGTGAATGAGTATCTGCTCTCCTGACAGCATGCATAATTGCAGGTTGCTATGCAACTGAATATACCCTCTGCAATGAATTATCTCTCTATCAGTAGGAAGTTAAGATAAGAAAAGTTCTCCTTTGCATATGAATAAAGCAATGTTGCATTAGTAGGAAGCAGCATTATCAATCAACATATACGACCATATGGAAACATGACCTGCATGATTTCACACATGCACACAAGTGCCGAGATGAGGAAATGGTGTAGGTTTCCTTAGTGTTGAAAACATTCCTTATTTGTGTCAGTGTACGTTCTCATCAACAGATTCAGACATTTATCAGCCATTTTGAGCTTGAAGCCTCGGTGTACATGTGTAGAATATTTCCATTTCCAATTCAATTCTGACAGCAAAACGTAGTGGCTTTAGAAAAATGAGGCCAAATCTGTATTTTTTATGCATGCAATTGTGCAACCCACAGTCCGTGTGAAGCAGTTATTGTTGTTGATGTTAGAATTCAAGATGATCTCACCACTCAACATTAGGTCAAAGACAGAAATCATGGTTTATATGGCTACATCTCATAATTTATCTGTTTTTCACTGTTAACGTAATGTTTTGTCAGCATTGTACCAACTGTATGAACTCCACTGACCTATTGTGACTGCAGTCTTTAAAAAAAGGAAAAAGAAAATATGATGGTAGAAAATGTGTCATGTTGTGGCTAAAGCCCATTTCATACCAAAGATTTGAGATATGAAAACTTGCAACCACTTGCAATGCGCTGGTCTGCAATGTTCTGAAACCTGCCAGTTTACAAAAATGTGACAAGATGGTGTATTATACACACACATAACAGCGTACTTCTCTGTACTTCTAACTGCCAACTTTTCAGTCTTTTTTTTGTTGCAGTTCTAGTATTGATCAAGCTGCCAACACACAAAAAAAAACAAAACAGAAAAACGAGAGGGTTGAGAATTTGGAGCCAACCATGGTTGCTTGAGTGGAATACCCAAGAAAGTCTTTGAGTAAAAATGAAGGTGTTGTAGATAAGAAGTTTGAGTCTAGGCCAGCTTGTAAGTCTGGAAGTCTTTTCCAACACGTAACTACAGCAAGGGTGCAGATGTATAGAAGTCTCAAGGTACAAGGTACAAAAAACATAAAAAAAACGATTGCTGTTCATGAGCATGAACAGAGTTTAGGCAATAGAGTTTCAGTTACTGAACTGAAAACAAAGTGGCTCACCAGTCTTTATACCCCAGCCTCCGATGCCCACTCTTAGAGATAATGGTGTCAGCTCTTTTCATTCTAGTTTTTCCATATTTGTACTTCCTGACTGCCATTTTTGCACACCTGGATGCCATACTGGTACATCCTGGCGCTATTTTTAATTTAATTACGACCGGAGACCCTGCCCCTAGAGGGGGGTTTCCATCTGCCTATACTCTGTTATCAGTGCCATGGGACCCTGATTTGAGGACTTTTCATAAGCCCACAGCGCCATAGGTCCTGGGTTCAAGGTCTTTTTATAAGCTCTCAGTACTCTGGGACTCTGACTCAAAGCCTGATGCCATTACTTTGCCTCAAAGGATCTTTTTGAGGATTTTCACTCCTCTGACACCCTTATTTCGAGGGAGTTTTCAGACTACATTTATTATTCCCAAATTAAAAACAAACTGCAAATTAAGACTAAACATTGAATATGAAATGTAATGGGGTATATAAGTTGATTTTTAATATATTCCAATATATTTTATAGCACACTATATGGATTGTAACACAAAATGTACTGATATTCTAACATACAACATGGCACATAGTTTGTATCACACTTGATACATTTATTTCAACTGACCTAGCACTATCCCACATGATTGTAAAGACCTACCACTGTAAACACTGAGCATCACTCAATATAAGGTGAGGAAGAGCTGTCTGACTGACTGACTGACCTGAATTTGGCTCCTGATGAATACATCTGGTGCTCTGGGAAATACATTCAGGTCATCTCTTCTGTATGCACATAACAGTGTCCTCTCTGCCACCAGAGAAGTTTGCAGAGGGCTTGCTGCTGTCTGTGGCAATGCGGACTGCATGGTCCATTGAGCTGTCTCTACTGGTCTTCACTCATTACAGTATTTACGCATCCAATGATTGAGTGACTTCATTAGCTAGCCTGACAGGATGAAGTGACAGGAAACATGGTATGAGACAGTAGAAATGAGATGCAGTGAAATGCCTGGGCCAGACTCAAAGTCTGTCGTTGTGTGGTTTATGTCGACGACCTGGTTATCGTACTTGAAAGTGCAATATGCTCCTTAACCGCTAATTAGATCAGATTAAAGAGTTATCAGGATACATTTTATCTGTGGAGTGTGAAAAGTTTGAGGAAGTAGAAACTGTGTTGATAATAATTAGACACATCAGGAGGCAGGAAGACGGAGGAATAACATGACATTAGTACAGTGCATACTGCCGTACTGCATATTCTTATTCATTAGATTCAGGATGAGAAAATCCAATAAGCTAAGACGTCACCTTGAGGTCTGAGTGCACATCCCTTTTAATATCAATGTCATACACGGTACTCTTGGATCGATGGGGAAACATTTCAAGAGCAATGAGGCAAAACTAATAATAATTTAGTAATATTTTGGTAACAACATGGGAACCTTCTAACAATAAAATGGTTATGTCAGTACCATATTAGGATTAAAAAAATTTAATGTAATGTAAAAATGTTTAATACTTTCAAAATCACATGAAAAATCTTGTAAGACAAAATAGATTTTTACGGAATTATAATGCTGAAATTCATCCACCCCTATGTCCCAAACATTTAGTTTCAAGGTAGTACTATGCAAATTTTCAATGCTCTGACTCGTTACCTGTAAACACTTGTGGTAGTTTCTGACCTCTTTGATGACCTCTTATTTATCAAACTATCACCCCATTATTACTGTGTTATTACAGAGCTGTAATATAAGATGGTAGTGTCATTTTTAAATGGTGTGTCCAAGCATTCATCATGCAGCTAAAGACTATTGAACAGATAGATGGACAGTCCACGCTGACAACATATTAATAATAAAAAATGAGGGAATAGAATTGACTCACTGACTTGGCTGGTCTTTTTTTTTGTTTGTTTTTTGTTTTACAGATTGAGCCTTTTCATGCAATTCCTTTCTTGCTCCAGCTTGCATTGGATGTTTAAGATTCACTATGTGAGCTCTGCAGATTCATAATATACATTTAATACACTGCCCTCTCTATTATTTGATTGTTTGCTTATCCAGTCCAGTCCACTTTGTAAAACCTGATCATTTAGATTAAAGCCACCATATTGCAAGATTTGAATGTTTCTGAGTTTGGTGACGCCTAGTGGTAGTATTAAAAATGAGACTGTTACAGGAAGCAGTGCATGTCATTACCCTTAACATATCCTCCTATGAAAGTACCTATTATCTCTGGGATTGTCTTATTTTACGTATACCATCAGAATGATTTGAAAGATACTATAAACACATAAAAACACTGCACATAACTTGACCTTACCTTGTCAAAAAACTCAATATGAATTCTAAATGTTTGCCTCAAGTCAACAACTGACCAAACTCCAGTGAGAACCGCAGCCTTTGAATTTGATATCTTAATGAGGGTGGGGTTGTGTAAGCCTTGTTGGAGCCATTGGCTCAGAAACCAGCAGCTCATCTCGAGTTTCTGCGGTGTGAGGCAGCTAAGGTTTACCAGTCTTTCCCCCGAGGCAGGATGCCAGTCTATTACAGAACCTTATTCTCATCCATCTTTCTGACATTGAGCGCCAACCAGAGAAGTATTGAGTCCTGATTTTCTGAAATCATTGCTGTGAATCATTTGGTCTCCGACCCCCCCGTCCAAAACTTTGCAGTGCGGTATCCCTCTCTATCCATTGCTCTGCACAGGGTAAATAGAATTAATATGTTTGTCAATGCAGATGATTGGGACTGTTTGTGCGTGTGCAGGTTGTTAGGCTTGAGGGATTGTGCACAAAATATCGTCCAGCAGACTTTGATGAAAAGACAGGAAACTGAAACCTGCTGGCAGACTTTATCAGCGCCCACAGCAAGCATCAGATTTTACCTGGGGACTGATGTTATGGTAATAGATATGGGGGGTCCAGCCACCAGCCAGGCATTCATGCTATCGATTTTGCAGAGATATTTTCCAGAGTAATCAAAGAGCTGTGAAATCCTTACTCTCCGAGTGCTCAGAGCTTCAGGGACCGCTAACAGGATTGCTTTCTCTGGTGAAGTTGAAAGTTGAGTAAACTGATACATCTTTCACGCTAATGTACACATACTGCTCTTGGTGTAAGTGAGGGGCAGTCCAACTGCAGTCTACCAACTTGGCGAATTGGGGTCACGATCTGGGTCAGTGGACGAACTGTACACATCTGGATTTACTGTAATAGATAGAGGATTCTGACCCCAGCCAAGTATAGTTGTGTGAGTGTGACGAAACAGCTGCTAAACATGTTTATGGGAGTTTGAAAATTTCTTGCACACACACACAGCATCCATGCCATGCAACTGCCCTTTGTAATGCACATGTAATGGTTAAGTTAAGGAAATTATGTATTTGTCGGTAATTTCTCAAGAGTTATCTGGTTTTATACAATTAAATTCATAGTGCTGTTTATTTAACGCAACTAATCTTTAAAACCAATTACCATATTGAATATACAATTTAAGATTGTGAGTCATCGCCGAGTTTAATGACTCAAAGTTATAAATGAAAAGAACAAATTACAGGACTTAAATATAGTTTATTTAAATAAACTAATTGTGTTAACGTTTAGTAAGAAAAAGTGTACATTTTTGATTACTTTCATTCTTCCTAGTTTATTTGCAATTGAGTTAATGCTCCAAAAAATCAACCTCTTGTAATAACTGTAAAAGATGGAGACTTCATATGTACTACTTGGTTAAACTGGTTAAAAAATCCACTTCAATGAACACCAAGAATCCCAATGGGAAAATGTCAATTTTTATAATAAAAAAAAAAAAAATCAGAAGAAACATTATTTGATTAAAACCCTTTTCATACAAGGAATGCAGCTCAAAGCAGTTTACTTTTACTACTTAGTTGAGTTTTACATGTATTACGTGCTTTATATAAAAAAGGAAAAGAAGATGGAAAATAATAAAACACTTGATAATAATTGTAAAATTAGGATAAAGATGAGAATAGAATAAATATGTATCTCCATATGAATATAGAGATAGAATGAGCATAAAAACAGAAAACAGCGTGACATAATTATTATTTAACACGATGGAGAATAAAACAGACTCAATAATAATAGTAAAAGAAGGAATGCATAACATAAAGTGAAAAATAAAAGCCACTGAGAGTACGTGGAATTCATAAAATCAAATAAAACGCAACATTTTGAAGCGCATGAGTGTGAATCAGAGTGCAAAAATAGTTTTCAGTTATCAATCAATATTTAGCGAGTTGGCTTCCCTGATATCTTCTGTATATGCTTTTTAACAGAATGTCCATTAGATTTTACCACAAGAGGAAATCATAATATTTGACCCAACAACAGCATCATGTAATTTCAAGCTTTCAAATTTGTTACTGGGGTGGCTGAAGGGGGCAGTCCACCAGTTTTAATGTCAAAGTTCATTCCCTAGTCATGAGCAGTAACAAAGTAGAAAGTGCTGTATAATGTCTTCTGTTGGTCTGGAGGAACTTCAGTGACTTCCCTTGAGGGTTTGATAAAAAGACTTTTGAGTTACTTTATGTGAAGCATGGACTTTTTGGAGTATGCCCCACAGTTATGACTTAAAATCAAGATATCTCTGACTCCATTTTGACCATTCTTGTTTAATTCCTTTTCTTCCAACTTAATGGAAGTGCAGTACTAAATCACAGCATACTCAGTGTACTGTTATACAGCTGACTAATGACTTGCCTCAATGCTAATTTGAGAGTGTGATATTAGTAGATGAATGTGATGTGACTGTGGTTTGAATGTCCTGTTTTAGTGATTTGTTTCCTGCAGACAATTGTACATTATGTAGATTATGATTGGCAAAAACAGCTAGAGCCTATCCATCAGTTAATGTGAAGTCTGAGAGAGACAACAGGGGATTCTCTCTATTGTGCTGATTCACAGCAGTAGACCAGTACCCACAGCTGCCTTATCATCTTTTTCTGCCTTGTTTTTTTTGTGCACAGCGCTGGTCAAGGTCCATTGAACATCTTATTAGCTGCAGTGAGAAGCTGAATACCAGGAGCCTGCAAGGGTTGAAGTTTGTATTGATTGCCAATAATTAGGTGATTCTTAAAATGATTTTAATTTCTGTACAAATGAGGGTCCCGTACTTTCCTTCACAGTTCTGAGTTGTGTTCAAAGCAATGTTTCACTTTGCTTCAACGGTTTTTATTTTGGCTGCCCTAAAGGCGATCTTAAATGCTGCTTATTAATTTTCTCTTTGAAGACCAAGCCTAGAAATTATTCTTCGCATATTTCTCAGGGCTCCACTGTTGTAAGGTTGTCCCCAGTTACAGCAGCAAAAAAAAAACGTGCGAAAAGTAACACTAAGTACACTGTACTTTAATGACGTAGGGGGGAAATTTTCAAAACACATATGAATTTATTCTTCTACAGCCACAACTTTGTCTTTCATTTTGTGTATTTCCAGTATCACACTATTTGGCCCACCAGAAACCAAATTTTTATTTTATGTCCAGTAGTTTGCTTGGGAGTAATTCCAGCTAGATGAAAGGCTCTCCATGGTCATTTACAATGCCCCCTGTTGGTGAGAGGTCAGCAATAAAGTGGAAATATGATGGTTGTAGTGTATGTAATATATTGAAAAATGAATGCATTAACTGATCCTGTTATTAACACTTGATATTTAAAGCGAGTTCAAACAATTTTCCACAGATTACTCCTCCCTCTTAACCTATCCATCTACAGTATACGTGCCAACATGCATGGGAAGACTTTGTCATGCACTCTTCAGCAATTAAAGCACATATTACAACAACATTATGTGACTGTTCAACCCTAAAATAACAGCTTCACTTTCATTTTTACATTTTGCTACACTGACTTGTAATCAGGTGAATGGTGTCTCTGTCATTCCCACTTTGCACCTTGTACTCCTGTTCTTACACTGTATAATTCTGGGCTCTTTGTCAGGAGAAGTGTGTTGTGCTTTATGGCCCACACCACCAACCATTTTTTCTGATTTTGGTGAAACTTTACGGAGGAAATGTTTTCCATCTGATTTCCTCCAGCTGCTTTGCATTAACTCTGTCATTTACAGTTTTTTGATAGACAGAAAGCTTTACATGTTGCTAAAATATGTCACCTACTAATCTAGTTAGCTCAATCTATGCTGCCTAGTCTGGGAGCTCAAAGCAACGGGGTGAGTGTTTGTGTTTACACTTTTCGGAAAGAAACTCTGGACCAGCCAGCTGGTGTCGTGCCAGAACTTGAGACGAGCGAGTGGACAGTGTAACCGGGCTCTACAACCTCTGCAGACATGACAGAGGTTAAAAGACCATATGAAGAAAGTTAAGCAGAAAAAAAGTAGAGCATAAGTAGAGTGACTGAGTAAGTAGATTTTATGCTGATTTGGAGTTTTTTTAGCCGTTGGTGAGAGCTTCTTGAAATAAAAGTCTGAAAGACAGACACCAGGCTGGACTTTTTGCTGTTGGACTAGTAAGTAATATTAGCTGGCTCTTACTGTGTTGCTGCACTTGCTTGATGTTTGGCTGTGTTTGCAAAATTGTTGACTCGCTAGGTTAGCAGTGTCGCAAAAACTTACAAAGTGCCAAATTGCAAGAAATATTTCTAACTTTTCTTCATAATGTTACTTTAAATTGGCAAGTTATAATACGAGTAACAGTATTATGAAAGTTAAGAGCTGGAGATGTACCACAAAAGCAATAATTCTCTCTAAAACGGTATTCAGTGTTTTGTTTCTGTTGTGTGATTGATTATATATCTTATCTTTTTTATTAAACTGAAATCTAATGAAATATGTTTTTGAAGATATTTTTCTGTCCTTGGCCTTTCAGCTGCTATAGCAGACGTAATTGATCCATTCTGCCGTCAGCAGACTTTGCTCAACTTATCCTCAGTGTGATATCATCTGCACACTGTGAAGGGCCTTCACTGTACATGTTTGAAAATTCATATCTCTCTCTATTCATAAAGTATGTGTACCACCGCTCCTGATGAATGGAGTTATTCAGTCACACCGCATTCTGAGGTCAAATACGGGCAACTCCTCAGCTATATACAATGTGTAGGAAAATGTAATGTGTAGCTGTTGGAAGCTCGTGTAAACTATTGTGTCAGGCTTCACATTCAAAAAACATTTAAAAGTTTAGTTAAGGTTATTTCGAGTGGGGCTGTATTCATAGTCAGTCTACAGTAGATGGTGGTTAGCACCAGTTTGGAGAATTAGACAGAAAAAACAGCACGGAAGCTAAGCAATACACTACTGTCGATGGGGGCAACAACAAAATGTATTTTAACCAGCTAGAAATTACCCACCTAAAAAAAAAAATCACATCAGTTTAAGTGTATGCTATATTTAGAATATTTCCCATGCTTTACTTTGTTGTTAGACAACACTTTCTGAGGGGTTTATATTTATGCTCTCTTCAGGGCCACCAGGCGTCATTGATGAAAAAATGTAATTTAATCTCAGAGAACAAGCGAGTTCACCACGGGTAAGGTAAAATTCAGTTTTTTGTTAATGAAGTCTGGTGGCTTTTGGGAGAGAGTGATATAACTTTTCCAATTTCCTGTCAGAATGAGCTGTCTGTCGACAAGGTAAAGCAGTGAAAATATTGTGAATATAGCATACACTTAGACTGATGTTGAGTTTTTTAGGTTAGGCTTTCAAAAATTCATACTCGGCACAGTAGTCATGAACAAGGAAATTAGTTATAGAGACTAAAACCATGTTTTGTACCACATTGTAAACATTATTTCTGCTGTGAAATTGGACATTTTAATATGGGGGCTTATTAGATTGACATGTTCTGTAGCCAGCCTCAAGTGGCTATTTGAGGAACTGCATTTTTTGGCACTTCAGCATATAGGCTTCACTTTACACCCACGTAAGCTGCCACTTGGGGTCCTACTGTGTGCTTCTCCAAACTGAGGGGGCCGGGTCTACTGTTGGTAATTCACAGAATATGGATAAGTGCCCAAACTATCCCTTTAAAAAAGTGCGTATTCTCTAAAGTGACATACTTTTAAATTAAACTTTCTGAAGAAACACTGGTCATGTTTGAATTCACACTGAAGTGACTCTGGGCTCACAACTGAATTCTTGTGTCATTGTGCCCCAATCGTTTCACAAGGATCGCTGGAGTTATCAAGATGTAGACTGAATGATCAAGCCTAATGGCATTGGGAGTTATGTGCTCAGGCCCCTTATTTTTATTTTATGGCCTAAGACACGGCAACGGGGTTGACCTCATCATGCAGGCCAGCCATTATTGCTTCTCATCTTCTCTGCCATTGATTGCTCCCAGCATTTGGGAATGGGATCTTCCATATTATCAGCCCTAAATACCAATATCAATCATGTATGAAGTGATGGATATTCTGCAGTTACACATGGATGCATTTTCCTTATGCAGTTGGAGCTGGCTCCCAGTCTTTTCTAATAACAATTAAGCCTCTTTGCTGCTCTATTTAGCATCATAAATATTTGATTACTATCTGAAACATGTAAAGGTTTTAACTGCTTTACGTATGTAGAAACAGTCAGCAGTGCCTTGCTTCATATTTACTGCTTCTTTGATGCCCAGTAGAACCAGCTTGGTGACTGACTATCGCCCCCACAGCACTCGAGGACACCGCCTTGCTACAGGGCATTTAAACAGTTCTGAGGAAATAAATGGTATATCTTGTGTCTTTGACAACAAAGCCAGTATTTCCCAGCCATAATCCCAACAATATAAAATCTTTGATCTTTTTTCTTTGTGTTTTGGGAGTTTCTTTGTCATTTGATCTCAAGAGCAATAGCTGATAGAAATTCATCTAAAAGAAAATAACATTTTAACATTCTTGGAGCAACATCCTTTGTGGGCAATGTGTTGAAACACCTAGACCCCTAAACCTCCTATCTCCTAGTCTCAACACAAAAGAAACAGCAATGTTATTAGAAAACGGGAATGATGTGCAAAGGTCATAGGCCAGATTCAGACTCTGGACTCAACAGGTACATGGGTGTGTCCTTAAATTATTTACAGGGGGTTGGATTTTGCCTTTGTTTCCAGCTCAGTGAACAAAATTATGCAGCATTTCTTATCATCATCACTCTTGAACATAGTCACAAGTGGCCATCTGCACTTTAGAGTCACCTTCCCTTCTATTGATTGTTACCCAGAATTTCTAAATAGAGCGTTCTGCGTACATTCAAGCAGGGCAGCAAAAACAAGATTTGTAAGCTCAGCACCTCTGACCACACGTGGGGTTGTCACAATTAACAACAGCCTTGAAGCTTTAAACCCAGAGGTCAGTGCGTTAATGATTTATTTTTGTCATAAAAAAACACCAGTTCATCACCCATTTAAACATGTTATACTGGCTTTTATAGCATAGCACTGATGTGTTCAGCTTTGATTTGAATGAAAACACATATTATTTAATGTCTTTAGCACATTTCTTATTATATATTTTGAAATAATTGGGATGGTTCAGTTGAACGAAATTTGTTTGGTGTTTAAAATTAAAGCTACATATTTAAACCAGCTATTTAGAGGAAATAAAGAAGAGAGGCAAATGTATCTTGCTACTACAGTCAGGTTGTTTTGAGTGCGAGTGCTGGTGTTAAGCATTATGCAACCTTGATGACTTACATGATCAGGTCATGGCACTGAAGGTGGTCAGCAAACAACAGGAAATAAATATACAGCTCTTCTCTGTTAAAGCCTTAGTTTTTAATTTACACTTATATGCAGCATCAACATGTTACATGCTATGTAATCAGATTTGTAATTTTGGCCAATGTTTTGGCAATATCGTGATATTGGGAGAAAAACATTTCATTGTATGGGTCTATGAAGAAATAGAAGTGCATGATCATAATGGCTGTGTTGTGTGTATGTGTATTACACTATGAGCGTACAGCCACCCCCCACCCCCTCCATTTCATAAGCTGCTTACAGAACAACAATGGGTTTTGTTTGCGTTGCAGATGAGGGGGCCTCCAAGGACACAATTTAATGAACATGTAGGTCATTGTTGATATGCTCTGTACAGTAACATTAACTGTTGAGTTTGCCTCATATACTCCAGCTGAGATGATTGTGGTTTATAGGTGAATGGGGTCCATATGGGGGTTAAGTGCTTTACAGTAATAGCATAAGAGGCAATGCGTGTCAATAAACAATAATGCAGTGTAAATATATGTGCTTGCATTTGTGCTAAATGTTAATGAAGCATTTGGCCCTCCTTGTCATCGGACAATCTGTTCTCAAACGTGGAGAATTTGCAGAATGGAAGCAATTATAGGAAATGCAGATAGCTGCATATTAAATTCTTTACAATTAATTTTCTAACTCTAATGCCAGTTAAGCAGAAAAGCTTGTTGGGGGCTGGGAATTATCTCAGGCCAACGTGTCACTTCATGAACTTGCATTTAGTGGTTACCCAGTGAGTCACCTTTCTGTAAAATTTCAACTCCATATGAAGACGGCTTCAGTGGTCAAATCATTCAGGAGCAAAGATCGTTTCCTCTCGGACAGACGCATCTATTTAGCTGTCTCATTATTTATGAATTATGAGAGCAGATGAGCATCACTGCGGCACCGGACACCAGGCATGTGGTCATAAATGTGGCATAATTGCACTTGATTGCAGAACTTTTCGTTAGTGGGTGGTGCTCATATCCTCAGATCAATACTGTGGTGCACGCTGATTGTTTGGGCAGGAGGAGTTTGCAGACGCAACTCTTGGGCCACGGCTCTCTTGGGAAGACAGTAAGTGGAGACCCTTCCAGACTTTTTTTTTTATTTCTACTCTACTCTTTTTACTTTCACCTCCTTGCCCTACCTTAACCCCCCCAACCTCCCCTCATAATGAAGCCTAAGGCAGTTGGAAAGCACTTATGCTCACCCCACCCACTGCTCCATCCCTGCTCCCTAATGCACATCCCCAGACCAGACCACAATTAAAATTTCAGAACAAATTTCAACCCTCCTGTATTATTTAAACCACCAAAAGCTGCTGCGGCTGCTGCTGTATCTAGAGACCAAGTGGGGGACAATAGAGGGTGTGGCCATGTGTTGTATATGTGCAAATGTTTAGTCAGACCGGCATTGAGAACTCAGAACTAAAGGAGAGCTTTTTTTTTAATTTATTTATTAACAAGCCTGGAATCAACAAGTCCCAGGCTGGTGTACAGCAGGTTATGATTGACACAACTAATTAAATCACATATTCACAATGGAGTGCAACTGGTGCAGATAATTAACAGAAATGTCTGCTTATAGGTAACATATTACCATACGGAATATTGTGCTAATAGTACTGCTTTCGCAGCTGATTTTTTTTGGCTTGAAAACAAGGCTCATCGTTGCTTGCTTTAGGTTTTTTTTCTCAGGTTTTGTGAGAGTTCATAGAACAGGTAGGAAGTTTTTCATGGAAAAATAATCATACAGGCCATTATTGAGTTTTAAAGGCCAGACATTTCGGCACCTGGCAAAGTAATCGATCAGCAAACCCTATCACCCCCTGTGGGTAAATAATGCTCTTTTTTTTGTTGTTATGGGCAAGAAAAATATTGGACTTATTTTGCATCGCTCTCTCCATGTCCCCTTGTTTTTTTATGCAGGTCTGAATGGGCATCAGGTGCCTTGCGGGACACACAGATCAGTGTTTTTCTTTGTTGTTTTTCTGGCATAAACACGCAGATTTCTGCTTTTTGTTGTCCATGGGAGTCCCTTTGTTTTCTCTCCAGCCAGGGAGGTGTGCTCATGCATATAATGTATCACAAATCACGGTGCCCCGTTAAAGTGCCATCAGCAGGATCCTCCTACGGCATGCGCTATGTAATGTAGTTGGCGTGTTAGACTGTATGAGCATATATCGCCACATCATTTAGCAAAGCACCTTATGCCTGGTTCTCTGTAAAGAGTAATATTACCTCTGAGCAGCCGTCCTAAATCACCCTCTGACATTTTATTGAATCACAACTGAATGCACATAAGCTATGTGCCTTAACAGCTTTAAAGTAAGATTGTATGAATGGAGAAAAACAAACCAGGAGCCAGCACAGGAGCACTGCCTGCATACCAAACCGCTGGCACATGATTAAAGCAACTGTTGTGGAACGACCGTGTTTCAAACAAAAGAAAGACTGCAGCTTGAGAAAAAATACTGTTGACTGACTGGACAAGAAAATATTACTAGTTTTAGTAGCAGATTGAATCATTAGATACACTCTATCCTCAGGGCCAAGGGTCAGCCTCACATATTCAGAAGACTGCGTTTAATTATGAGTAAAATGTCAGAGATACAGCAGCAGTTACACCTGGCCTCAGTGCAATGTGGCTCACCAGATGAAGAAGTAGACAGCTATATTAAGCTACTGTCACTCTCTCTACCGTACCGTCTCTCATTTCTGAGAGGCCACCCATGCTGTAAGTGTTGGTTAAAGTAGGTCATTCCACCTCATTACATTGTGTTGGTGCTGGGCAAATCTTGTGGTGAAAAACACCTTCATTACCACTTGCTGTGATAAAGTGGAGATTTGATAAATACCTAAATATCAAGTGACTAAAGAGTCATTGTATGTAATTATAACATTTAGTTTCAGAAATTAAATAATGTGAATTTCTCTTAATGCATTTCTTTTACTTAGAAAGGTAGCAATAAAAGTAATGACGCTCTCCGTTTTAATATATCATTACCTTAGATACAGATTCAGGATTCAGTTGTCAGTGTCGTAGACCTAATGCTGCATTCACATGGAGTCAGGCAGAAGGTATACAGCATGCCAGATATCATTTCAGTGGCTGAGAGCAGGACAGTAAAAATAGGTGAGGATACTGTTAACGGTAAACAAGTGATGTTACCTAGTGCCTTAGGTAGATGGGCGCTCTAGACAACGAGAAGCTGATAATTAAGTATTAAAATAATAGACATTAAACAAACTTAATTTAAGATATTTGACTCTATTCTTTATAAACAATACAAGATTATAATAGCATATTATGCCATCCTGCCACTTTGTTGGACTGTTTGACCAGAAGATGTTGTGTGGTCTGCCATCTGACTGATTTCATGAGGATACAGCCTTTAACAAGTCAGATGAGACTTAGCTACTGGTGATTTTTCATTATTGCCAAAGGTGGTTTGATTAAATTTTGAAAATAATTATTTAGAATGTTAATCATGCCATTTAGTGTCTTGAAAGTAAAGTATAATTTTAACATGTAGCATCCCTACTTTGTTTTTGAAAGTGGACTTTACAAACAAAATTTAACTATAACTTTATAACTATAAATAAGAAAAGCTCTGAATTGAGAGCTGTGAAGCTCATTATCCTGTTAAGCTAACGTTAAAGTTAGCTCAAGCAGCTACAGTGCAGAGCTGTCGACACTAGCATTAGATGTTCAATCAAAACGTCAGCTTATCGGCAGTTTAGCATTATTTCCATAAGTAACTTCTAACACACTTTTAGCTGTTTATTTGAGAGAGTTGCACTTTCTTGATGACATCTAACTGAATCTGCTTGTTGTAAATTGCTTTGGTCCAAAGCAAGCATCTGCCTAATGAATGCAACATAAAGTAAATGACAAATATAGAGCTAATGTAATATCTTAATAGATGTGAGTTAAATTGGGAGGTTTAAACCCCCTGGAGGACCTCAATAACAGGAAACTGCATTATTTCTGTCTGTCCTGTAGAAATATGTATTATGTTTGGGGCAATATTTAAAAATAATATTTAAAAAACACAACTGTAGTTGGTATTTTTCCACGTCATGACTCATGAAACTCAATAAACAGGATTTTTTTTTATGTTACTCAGTGACCCATTTCTGCCTGAATCAACCTCAGGATCCCCGTGGAGCCCAGCTTAGATTTTGCCAACCTGCCATCACCATTAGTGGTAACATAAAAAAAAAACCTGTGCTGTAATTGCTTCCAGCATCTCGAGATGTTATCTGATTTCCTGCCTAACTGTTCCACTTCAGACTTGAAGTGTGTTTGCCTGTATTGTATTACCACGGGTAAAAGGTTGCACTTGCTGATAGCAATATTAGGGTCGTTTCCTACTAGTGTGTCGAGCACTAGATTTATCAGCCTGTTTTATGTCAAGAACCACACACAGCCAATGTAATATTAACTCGTAACAGAGCAGGGGTGCAATACTGATTTTTACTGAAGAGCAAATCTCTGAACCTGTGATTCCATAACCAGACTTCCAGTATATTAGCCTCTCAAACCATTAAACCAAGTTTTCGAACGTCAACACTGCTCATGTCAAGTCGCGTGGATATTAAACGAGAGACTTAAGCATTTAATTTGGTATGTGACACCGTAAGAAGAACCGTGCTGTCACTGAGCTTTCTCAGTTCTTTTTCATACCTGACTAACAACAATCACCAGTGCTCGTACCACCATCACCCTGGTTAGCTTTAAGCACATTGCCCACTGATTGCACTAATCCAATCAGATAGATCAGGTGTGCCAGCTGTCACACCGAGACACTTGGCAGTAACAGTGGAGAAAAGCAGGCTGTGTAACAGCCGGTGAGCAGCCATGCAGAGCGGATGTGTCCTGTTAAATAATCCATTAAGACTTTTTCTTTTTTTTTTGTAACCTCACCAGCCTCTATAGATGCATCCGCATTAACGGTACAGCAAAAGGTTTTGTCAGGATTTTCCTTTTTTCCTCTTGTAGCAGAAAGCAACACGGTCTTAGGGAATGAAAAGTGGCAGATTTGGAGCCACCCAATCGCCCTGAAGATGTTGCCCACCGCAGTGTTTCATACACAGTCACGCCACTCACTTCAACCTATTGTTATGTCCTCAAAAGAGGAGGAAATTTCACCGTTGAATGCCTTGATTACCGTCCACACCCAGCTAACTGTCTTGTGTTTTCAAGAGCAGGATTATGAACTCGTACAAAGAGAATATGGCATAGGGGATTGCATATTGTTTTCATGCTAACATGGTCATTACATTATGGGGATGCAGTCATCACGTCAACTGTAAAATGATTTAAAACACTATTTCCATTTGTAATTTTGAGTAAAACTAGTAGGCGGTGTACGTAATTATGATAGAGGTACGTTCAAGTCAAAGTGGCGTTTGTCGGTTTGTATTGTATTTTCACAATTATAATTAATGAAACTATGTCGTATCAGCACACGGACTGGAGGATAAAAATAGCACCTACACTTTTCAGATCATCCTGCATACAGTCATGATAAAAAAATCATTTGTGAAATTCATATTTCTTTTTTTTCTGAGTTGGTTTGTCACACTGCAATGGCCACATCTATAATGAACATATGGATTTATCCTGCCTTTAGGGAAATTGGCTCAGTATATTAAGTCATTTACTGTATACTCATGCTTGTTACGTCTTCCACCCAGATGGAAATTGCACTCAGGTTTGATAGCGTCCTGAGAATTGCCACAGGCACTGTGAATGTGCCCACTTTCCAGTGCCTAAAAATGTACTGTTCAGGTTTCTTTTCCTTTAACCACAGCACTGCGCATTCTTGAACTCGGAATGACACAATTTCTCTCCGGATCGGACTGTTTGATAGATACTCTGTTGGACAGATAGATAGTATGTAGAGTGGAAAAAGAGAGACATTTTTGAATGTGGATAGAATGAATAAAACAAACAAACAAAAAAATTGGAGCAGGGAGTGTGTTTGCCTGCAGGCGTGCCATGACTACCTTCCTCTTCCCTCAGTACACTTTCTGAGTTACCCTAAAGGTGAAACATCCAAGGGCATCTGAACCCAGAACTGTGTACATCTATGAGTAGACTAATATCATTTTTTGTAAAAGCTGATACCAGCATCTCTCTATAACGTGGTGTATTATTACTTGTTATTCTAAAATATACTGTCCTTACATAGATTGCTCAAATAGATTGTCCACCCAAACTGCTCTGACACTCAGACTAATCACATTTTTTATGGTTCGTTGCTCCTTATGCAAACTTTGGTTTTCTACCCATAGATGGAGAATTAGTTGACAACATTATTACGCAGCAAGTGACTAATAAGCCTGAAAAGAGGGTAGCTGCTATATTGGTCTAATTCTAATTCGGTTACATGTGCGCCTTGGCTCCATGTCTGTTTTTGTCATGCACGTTTCCAGGCCAGGCTAATACAGGCAGTGCGTTGTGCAGCGGCCGTGCTCTGAGTTGTCCAGGTTGTCCGGGATCTTCAGCTGGGAAAGCCTGTCCCTTAATCCCCAGTCCCTGCGTTAATGGCCCACCCTCGGGGTCCCTAGGGCAGCAGTCTGAGACGGGAGGATGAGTGAGCAGCGAAGTTCAGAGAAGAGACTGATGTAAATGTGAAGAAATAGGGTGTATGGATGAGAGAACAAAAAAGTCAAAGAACTGAGGATATAAAAAGGCAAGAACTGGGCTGGGCAAAGGATTACAGGAGGCAGGGAAGAGCTGGACAGGCGCTTTCTCCAACCTCATGGGAATGCAGCAACTCAACTCCACTGAGTAAACTAGAGGGCTGCTCCTACATGTCAAAGCAAGATCACAAGATCACACTCATTTGATCATGGCCAAGACCAAGACATGATGTCCCACTCGTTTCGAGTGTGATGTCATTTCCCTCAGCTTTGTTTTTATCAGAAAAAAATGCAGCATTGCCTCTGTAAGCCTCTCTGTGTGTGGCAGCAGGCTCTGTGAGATGTCATTTTGTGTTACACATGGCAATAGAGAAGTGTCATTTGGAATGATGGTAAGACGGGGAAGCCAGACATTGTTGACAGGTTCATTTGTAGTGTAAGTGTGTTAAACTGTGTACCAGTGCCTGTGGCTACTCACTAATCAGGCCCAAGAGAATGTGTTAATGTTAGTAATGAGTATTGTCTCTCAAGCGAACACTTAGAATGGGACATGTGGTTATTAATCCACACACTTTACTGCAAATATCTGACTGAGTCCTGATGGAGTTACAGACCTCAAAACTATATGAAATATAATGAACAGATGTGCTTTTACAAAGTGAATAAATACATCTGTTTGCATTTCATGTCCACTGACTTTGTAGTAAAATCTGCTTCCCATCTGTTCCACTAAATACAATTTGAATCAACACCTGTCATTCTTTTGACACGCCTCCTCTCCACGGTGTGAATGGATGCAGGAGATTACCATATCACCCCATATATGTCATGATGGCAACCTTTCTTTACTTTGGCCATGACTGATTCTGAAGCACCTCGTTCCATAATTGCTACAATAGCTTAACAGGCATTTGTGTGGTAGATGGCTGGCTCCTTTACTCCATGCTAACACTTTAGCATATTGCAGGATAAGCTGTGTGCTTTTTTCTAATTTGTCAAGATTTTTTTCTCTGTTGTAAAAGACCTATCAGCTAAAACAAAAAAAGCCTGACTGCCATTTTCTGTGACTTAATTTCCTGTAGAAAAGAAACAGAAGTTATATTTACATTCACACACAGTGTGTCATTTCTTCTTCTTAAAACATATGTAAATCTGTTTTTGAAAACATTTTAAACATGGCATGTTTACTTGGTTGCTGTTTTCATCTTTTGTCACTTTGTTGCCATATTGTGGGTCAGTTGAACAATGTGAAACCATTGGTAGAGCTGTGTATCATGCACAGGATAAACCAAACCAAGACCAGGGGTGCTAAGAAAGGTCAATAACTCATTATGCCACTGCCACATTAAGTCACATTAAGGACAGACTTGATTCATGGAGTCTGAAGACCATAAACTTTGCTGATATCTAGAATTTGCCTCTCAAGCAGCTCTAATATTGTGCTTGCTCATCTCATGTTACTTCTCTGAAAATCCAACATCGTGTTTGCGTACCGGAAAAGTCGATATTCCCTTTAGGGTTAGCGTTAAGTTTAAGTTAAAGGCTGCGTTACATAAAAACAGTTTTTTCCTACAGTATATGAACTTAACTTTGAACTTCTTTTCAGACTTTTTCTATTAACTTAAGAAATCCTAACTAAAACTATAAATTTGATTCTTTAATCTTCACTCGTTCTGTCACGCCTGTATCAGTGTTTGTAATGTACTCAAGTCCGTCTCTATCCATGACCACTAAAGACCAAAACCACTATCTCACTTCACTTGTCACTGGCTAGCTAGCTTGGTGTAGCTAGAAGAATTCAGTTAGCAATGTGAAGTCGTCATCATTTCTTCCTAAATGCAGTCAGGAAACATTGCCTTGCAACATTAAAAATGTAATGTCATCCTAAACTAAGATTTCTGCAATGGAACCAGTGCCACTGGCATGAAACAATGACCAAGGATGCTTGGTAAGTGACATAGCTGAGAGTTTTCATTTATCATATGCCTGCTGCTGTGCCCCAAATCTGTTCAGTATAGACACAGTCTTGGTCCTGTCCTTATTAACTGTACAAGCGGGAACCCCTTCAGCATGTTACATCCAATCCATCTCGAAGCCAGGACACTTGTGCATTGTATTGCCACACTGATGCTGTTATCTGTAATTGGATTGTTTTAGTCCTACTGAGGTTTCACAGAATCGCAGGAGGCTTTTTCATGTACTATTAAACCTAATCAGAGCACACAAAATCTACCGTCCACTCGGCCTCCAAAACTGCACTGCGTGGATTTGAATCACAGAAAGTGCTGCAGTTAGACTCTCAAGGTCGCTGTGTCAATGCACCTTCAACCCACAAAATCAAGACTGTGATAAGTGAGGACTGTTGAGACGTTTAAATAAGTATAGATTAAAGTACTGGCCAGGAGATGGAAGAGGATGAGGGTGAGGGAAGAGCGGGTGAGGAGGTAGTGGGATTCGCTTTATGGGGATTTCATCAGGATGACTGTCAGGAGAATAAAGGCCTAGCTGATCTGTGCCAGATAAATTAGGTCTTTGTGAAGAGTTTTTGAATTCAGGAGGAGAAGTCACATAAGACAGTCCACAAGAACTATAAATCGAGTTCTGGCATTGACAACCCTGTAAGTCACAGATGGCAGAGAAATATTCTTTCCTATATCTGTTTGTTCAGTATGTGTGCAGTTGTCGAGCTACAAACCGTGGTGAGAACATCATGGTGAGAGATTGTGTCTCAAAGGAGAGACATTGGGAAAGTGGCGATCTGTTTTGGCTTTAGGTGCTGATTCATACAATATTTAATTAGTTCTTAACCGTATGCCATCCAGGCTCGAGAGTCTAGGGGATTTTAGTCCAACCAAATACTTAGCCAGCTGAATTTACCTATTATTCCCCCCTGTAGAGACCTCAGCTGCTTTAGGATTAAGTTGAAAAATAAATAAATAACATACTCAAAATCTGTTCCCTACATTGTAATTCTACCATTTCTATTTCTGTCTACTCTTCATCCATGAAGAGGGAGTGCTCAATTGGTCTTCTTGAGTTCACTTGGTGTGCACTTTTTCCCAACTTGAACCATGTGTTTTAATCTAGAGGAGGTTGTATGAAATACAGACTGTAAAACACATTGTTTTCTACACTAGTATTCCACTGTAAAATTGGGAGGGCTAAATCGCAAAAACTGTGCAAAATGCTGCTTTAAGATTCACCACTCAACAGATACTAATGATGAAGCAGGTGCCAGGCCAGCAGACATACAACAACACAACTAATCAGGGTAGATCTTGCCCATTAACAGTACCTAACATCATACTAGACGAAAGCAAAGGTGTTGTGTCTGAAGCGAAAGCACTGACAGTATAAGGAATGGACAGCATATGCGTGACGTCACCCATAGGTTTCTGGAGAGCCATTTTGAAGCTCAAAAGCTGTGGCGCTAGCCGCCGCCATGTTGGTTGTCCTGTCTAAAAATCGGCGGACCTAAGGCGGGCTGAATGACACCTAGGTGCTCCAACAAGCCACCTATAATGGCACCCACCTGTCAATCAAAGCACACTGTTAATTATGCATAACTTATAACTATAACTAAATATAATTTGAATGAGGGAGTTAAAAAAAATTCCCCCCTCAATACAGTTGTCATGAATGGGGAAATTGGTTATAAAGACCAAAACAGTTTTTTTGTACCAGGCTGTGAACATGTGAACATATTTCTGCGGTGAAGTTGGACATTTTATTATGAGATGCTTATGGACATTGATGTGTTTTGTAGACAGCCTCAAGTGGCTGTTGTGAGGAACTTCAGTTTTTGGCACTTCACTTCATAGCCATAGAGTTTGCCGCAAATATTGCTCAGTGGCACATAGTTGACCTGCGTTTTTATTTTATTTTATTTCATTTGTATCATTTGTCGATTGCGTGGTCAAAAGTTCACAGATCACAAACAATGATTGCACTTTTGTTGAATGTTCCCCAAGCACAATGGTGTTTCAGCCATGCGTGACAAAAGACAGCGCTCAAAATGTCAAAGTAGGACAACATCTGGAGTTCACAATGCAAGCGATCCCTGTTGACAGGTTTTGTAGGCCTGCCTGCCTCCAGCCCCCAAGCCATGGATGCTGTTCAGAAATGATTCGACCTTAATTGCTTGCCACATTGCCGCAAAGATATTAGTGTCTTTTTTTTTTTTTTTTCTTTTTTTACAGTGCGCAAATTCTAAGGGTTAACCAACATAGTGGAACACTGGAGTTGGTTGGGATTGTTCTAATAGGGCATCAAGCATGTCCCTGAGCATGTGCAGTGACGTGTTTGCCCATGCAGAATCTGCGGATTCCTTTTTCTTAGGACAGAACACGCTAAGGGTTTGTTACAACACCTCTGCAGGTTTGCGGTTGCATGTTTGTTCCTCTCTCTTTGGAACAAATGCAGGAAATGAGCATCATCTACTCCTATTTGTGTTCAGGTGGGCGTTTAGACTTGACAGCAGTAAGTAGAAACTCATGCTCAAGTAGTATAATTGAGATCCTGCAGTGTTTCCAGTGTTTGGTATTAGGATTCTAGCAAACTACAAATGCAATCTTTGCAAATCAAAAGTACTGCTGGAGCCGTTGAGAAAACCATAAATTGCATTGTGCAGGGGAGTCTATTTATTATCACATCAGCAGATTCCCCATTTCCCTCTCAGTTAACTGTAGGCACAAGTCCATCTTTGCACTACTGGGGAATCATGGGAATGATCAATTCGACAGTACTTTAGCTGTGTTGTGTATTGCCATCTGCAGCACGAGCAATGAATCGCTGATTAGATTGGGATGCTGTTTGTTGGAGTTTGTGCGGCCTCACTTTTACAAGGGCGTGTTTGTGTCCGTATAGGGACTCATTTTGTGCAATCCCAGTGTGAAAAGTAAATGTACATATTTTCTGTTTGCTTCTTTCCGACCAAAACAACAACAACAAAGAAAAACACATCATCTGCAGCAAATTTGGTGGCAGATCACAAATTAAAGATCCCAGGTGGGCCTCTGGCTGCCACTTGTAATGCTGGAGACCTCTCGTCCAAAATAGTCTCAGTGCTGGAATTCGATGTAAAAGTTTCAATTTGACTCAATTTAACCTTAAGCCAATCACTGTGTACAAAATATCCACAGGTTCCCAGGATGGTTTAGCCAAGAAAATGCTCTCAATCACCATCATTTGCCATTTTTTTCCATTAGTAGTTTCTGTGCCGTAGACCTGTGTTTCTCACCTTTGCTCCTTGTTAGACTAGGGGGCAGTTTAAGACTCAAAAACTGAAATGAGGTCCTGTTGGTGGTTGTGCATGCATATTCTTCATGGAGGAATTTTGGGACACATTTCCAATGTGTTTGTCACAGTGTTGGTACCAAGGGCAGCATTGTGCAAAAATGAGAAATGAGAAGCCATGACCTTTTAATTGTTTCATCTTCCTCTGTGAGTGACCTTTGGATTAGCTTGTCATTGTGGGACTGACTCTGTTTGGCAAATAATTGAAGATGTGTGAAGAGGAGCACAGGACACATTATAATCTTATAGATTTCCACCTATATTTGTAATAATCATATCGACATATCAAGACAAATTACTATAAGATGTTTTCTATACCAAACACTTCTCTTTTAGTGTTTTGTTCAGTTGGACTTGGATGAGAAGTGGAGGACGATGGATTTTATTCAGCCCACTTTGAAACCACTTCATCTCAAGTAGTGCAGTTGCTGAATTAAAGAGAAAATAAAAAGATAGATAAATAAAAGATACAGATTGAAATTCAGCGGGCTCAGCCTGAGAGTGATCAAGGTGAAAAAATCAATTGACTATAAACTGAGGGTGGTAAGTGATGGCAGACTTTTGCTAAATATTTTATATATATATATACAGAACACGTTTTTGTATTTGACTAAAATCAGCAGTATTTGCTTTATTATATTTCTATTGATGTAGGACTTAAGAATGACAGCATGTAAGTAATTATGGTTTGTTTCAACCACCACTTTTTCCCCTTCTTGTCCTTCCAAGGTTTTGTAGCATTCCCCTCATTTTGATTTAAAAAACTGTTGTTGTAACAGTAATTAACCTTGATCCAAGTTTAGCTGCTTAAATAGGAGGGAATTGGGCCTGGAAATTCCTCAAATCCTCAATCCTTGAATTTGATGTTTAAGAAGGTATTGGAAGCCTGGATAATAACCGAAAAATAAGACATGTAGGCAGTTGCTTAACTCTGCCTTATGGTAAGTTGGCCTAAGGTTATGATATGACTTTCAGTGTTTTGCTCAGACATTTGCTCTTTAGAGGACTGAAGCCAAGAACCAAAATTTACCATCTGTCAAGCACCAAATGCTGCTAAAATTACTTAGTAAATAAGTAAATAGTAATAAATCATAAATAAATCAAAATCATAATCATAATTCTCTCTAATTTTAAGTCTGTTTTCTTCTGTTCACATGATACAAAGTTATCAAGTTAGCTAAAGAATACATTTTGAACTGATCTGGTCGTTGTCTGTCCATTTAGAATTATTCTTATTTCTGTTTTTCAGTAGGGAATGTCTGTGTCGAGCAGGAGCTCATAGTTGTCTGCGCCCATTTGACAGACCAAAAAGTTGCAGAGGCTTTTTGAAACTGACAAAAATGACTCACTGTTGTCACCATCCATTCAGATCCCAGAACCAGTACAGTGGCAAAGTTCTTTTTTTTTTTTTTTTTATTGCTGTGATTGTTGCCGCATTGTGAATGAGCTATGCGTGAGCTGCGTCAACAGAAGTGAGACGGACAGAGCTGTCCGTCACATTTCTATCCATTCAGCTGGAATCAGTGCGCCCACTCCTTAATTCTTCAGACAGAGACATGGATACACCCTGCGGTGCCCTTTTTACTTCATTCCACAGTCTCTCTGTGTGATTTTTATCAGGGCCTTTTGTTGTGCTTCATTCAGCTTGTAGAGTTCTCATGTAATGCTTTCACGTTGAGGCTTCCTGACTCACATGCTCACACGTCCTGTGAGCTTATTGCAGTGTACTGTATGGATGGATGAGTAGTATGTGGGGGTAAGATTGCTGCAGGATAGCCTTTGGGAATGCCACCGATTTGCATGTTTGTCCTTCAAACACACATTTCCTCTATTCATTAGATCATATACACGTACACTGTAGACATTCTCAATCATTTTGATTCTGTACATATTCTTATTTCAACCAAGCAAGTGCACTTGATCTCTTTGATTCTGTTTGGCTGGAGTGTTAAAGAAGCAGAGACTCCCAGCTTTCCAAACATTAATGCGATGTCTTCCCTTTTGTAATTACTCCCACATACAGAGTACCAAGCCACATTAACCTTTTGGCAGGCAGCACCTGTGCACCACTTTTAAAAGCTCCGTTCTTGTGCTGCCTCCAAAATGGTTGCCAGCTTTATTATCCCTGACTTAGTTGCATTCATTTCAAGTCCAGTCTGCCCTGGAGATCCAATTCATACTTGGAGATAGCAATTATTGATAATGAATGGTCAGTGTATGAATGTTTGTTTGTTTTTTTCTTCCTTTTTAGCTAGTGTGTGCTTCATTGAAGAAACTTACATTTTTTTCAGTCTATGTACTTTAAGCCCATCTGTAATTTTTTTATGAACAAAATATGACCAATTTATCTCCCAATCCAGAAAAACAACTCTCTGGGCTGTAATTTGTGGGTCTCTACCGTAATTTATTTTTGCAGACTCCTGCTGTGGTTCAAAACTGCGACTAAGTTGTTAATTATTTCTGAGCATTTATTATACTTCTGAAATGGAATTGTTGATGAAATCTAGTTCATGGCTGCAAAGCAATAACTCAAATGCCAAAATATTTAAGAAGGGGAAAAGGAAATAAGTTCAAGAAAGAGGAAAATATGAGGGGAAAAACTATTAATACCAAAATATTGCCTGACTAAGTCAAAGAAAAAAATAGAGTAAAGTTGTTTGTGGAAGAAATTAAACCAGTCAAATTTTTATTAACTGCTAAAATAATTACTCACACAAGAGCTGCTGTTAATAATTAAAGCTGGAAATGTCTTTGGTCACAAATGGGTGGTTAGGGAGAGATGTACTCATGTCTACGTAGACTGGCTGCGTTCAGGCGGATGTTGAGAGGTTTTTTTTTTCTTTTTCCAATGAGTCATAGAGTGCCTCCAGGGGTGGATGATAGAGGAGGCGAGTGTGACTGTTAAGATGACAATACTATGCTCCTTACAAGTGCGAATCTGTTCTGTGTGTGAGATTGAACTCTTGTACGTGTGCTTTTTTAACATCCATAATTAACTTTCTCTTTTCTCTCTCCTTTCTTGTCTCCATCTGCTGCCAACCTGTGGTTACTGATGGTGTCCTCATCATATAGGTAAGTCATATAAACGCAATCATTTTCAAACTACTGCTCACATATTTGAAATGTCTTTATGAGGAGATCCATAATGGAGTAGATCGCCCCCTCCACACACACACATACACTTAAGTTTAACCTTGACAGAAGGCTGCAAAAAGCTGAAAAAAGATGAATTACAGAGAGACATGGTCATGAAATCAGTGAAGGTAGCCAGAGCTTTGTTTGGCTGGAACGTATTTAATAAATGGCAGTGCCTTTAATCGGGTGGCCGTGTCTAAGAAAAGAGCTGCACAGGGTCAGGTCATCGCTCTCGTACTGCGTCTTCACGGACCACAGACCACATTTCATATTCATCATCAGATTGAGGACAGACAGGAAGGAAAATACTTCTCCACAGTCTGCTGTTGTTAAAACGACATAGTCTGTGTCATGTCTGTGTGTGTCCTCACAAAATTACACTTATACCGTATTATGCAATTAGCAGTGGTGGGTGGACTACTGACAATCTATAGTTACGTAAAAGTACAAAAACACTCTATTTTATCATTTTTTAGGGTGTAATTGCTAGTGCAATTTTGTATAATGTATCATGAGTTTAACCTGTCATGTAGGATGAGTTAATTTAGTTATCATAACATAAAAGATTAATTTACACATGAATAATTAACATAGCTAACCTAACTAAGTACAGCTAACAACAAGATACATCTTACTCTCCGTATTATTATCTTTTAGGGAGTAATTACTATGAAAGTAACATTAATGTTGAAGTCATTACGTTACATAAACTGCTCTATAAAGAACAACTAATGTAGTCAGCTAGCTAACATCAGTTAACTTTTTTGTTTGTTTGTTTTTTTTTTGATGATGTTTTCATTTTAATAACCCCTAAAATTTTTTTATCCGTGTGCATTACTTGCAATCTATTACTACCCACCGCCGACAATCAGGCATTATAATCCACCTAAATTGAATATAGCCATATAAAGCAAGTTATGGATTAAGTATGTTGTCATTTTGTAAAAGATAGAAATGAATCAAGGAAAAAAAGAGAGGCTAGACATTGAAGTTACTTCAATTACACAACATCTCCTTTTACTTTTTGCTTAATGAAGGGTGAAAGGATGTGACGGGCGATGAACTTTCTGTTCAATAAAAAGGAGGCTTTAAAGTTGAAAGATGGTCCACACAGACGCCTCAGTCATCTAATTTCCCCTCTCCCCTATTTCAGCTTTCATGAAGTCATTTGCTACATTGCACAGGTCACTCTAGCTGAGGTTTATCACATTTATTGGATTGTTGGGCCCCCAAAAGCAAAGCGCACTCTGTTTGACAAGAGGAGCTGGTACTCAAATTTTAATGAGCCTCCGGAGAGGATGAGGAGGCGGTCTTGTTTACCGACAGGCACTGAGCTATGTGGGCAGGTACAAAATCTTGATGGTACAACGTGGGCAGTGCGAACATGCCTTCTTCATCTCCTCTTTCAGCTCCAGTCAATGAGGAAACTTCCTGTATTTTACAGTACTCAAATCTGAAAGGATAATAAGATTGCGCTCTTTAACCTCTCAACACATTGAAGCAAATATGTAATATGATGCTTTTCCCCAGTTAACAGTGCAAGTCTGTTTGGTTTTTTGTTTTTCCTTTTTTGCTGTATTATGTATTTCAAACCAAATGGACCTGACCTTTTTCATTGTTTTTATTTTTATCCTGGCAAAGTGGACAGGGCTAAAGAGTAAGGTAGACACACAGAAGGAAAAAAAGGAGATTGTTTGATTCTAGGTTAAAAGGGTATCTGGTAAACTTGGAGATCCTCTTTCTTTTCTCTGCACTGCATTACCCACAGTAGTTTTCCAATCATTTTCGAATGGTTGGCTTTCCACAGTGAAATGACAAAATAGAAAAAAAAAATGTTAAAAATCTTCTCTCTTATTGTTCAGAAAAGCAGAAACATAATACACATCATCTGGTGAGGAGTGCAGTTTTGATTAACTCTAACACATGATGATAGATGACATAGATATATCATTACATCTCCGTTGTCACACTAACCTGACCACCCAAATGCATAACTGTGGTGTGATTATGGCTCCTAAATGCTGCTAACCATGGTTGTTTCTAAATCTAGCACATGAAGCAGTTCAGCATATTTGAAGAAGTCACTTCAAATCACTTACTTGAAAGATCCTTGCAGTCTTGGTTTGTATCCATACTCATTGTAATTCGCTTTAGATAGATCACTGATCTTTGACGCACTGATCTTTCATTAAATAAATGTAATATTTACAATCCTTACCTTGCAGCTTCTTTCAAATGCTTGATCAAACCACTATTTATGCCATTATAAAGTTATTTCCAGTGTTAGATAGTTAGTGTTAGCAGCAAAGCAAGTCACATATAGCAGAATCATCAATAAAAACATACAAACAAAAAACCTCCACAAAGAATGATAAATAAACAGTAAGCATCAAATAAACACGATGCAATATGAATACATATATTAACAATAAACAGCAGCAGCAATAATCTAAACTATGTAAACAAGAATAAATGATATAAACAACAGTAATAATAGGCTATATAAACATAAACATCAATATAATCAAGAAGAAACAATATAAAAAACTATATTAATAATAAACAACAGCAACAATAGCCTGTATAAACAATATAAAGCTCAAATATAAACTAGAATAAAGAATATAAACAAGAAAGGGGTTCACCAGTTGTGTTCACATTATTGCACATAAAATATTTATTTATTTATATTTATATCTATATTGACTATATTATAATCATTATGCTGACAGACCATAATACACCAAAATGCCAATAGGAACAATAGGAACACCTGCACTGCATCAACACCAAATTTTCACAAGTGTGAATAACAGAACTGATGATGCCTGAATTCCGCTTAGCTGCTTCAGGTTCAGGGTCCTGGTGTTGTACTGGATGGTCACATGATCATGGATCATGCGATACTTGAATAGAACAGAGCCGCCATCAAGGTTTTTAGCATCACCTGTGCTTTCCTTATCACGATAAGTTAGAATGACTGCCGTGAAAAAGGCTGTTTGTGTACTTTTTGAGACTGACGAAAACTGCGCCTAGATTGATACTGTAGCTTTAATAGCCATTATTTTTGCACAAATGTAATATTTGGTGACACACATTTACCCAAGTTTTAGACTACAAATGGATCTGATGGATATACCCTGTATATAAAATAAAATATAAAAAAAAGCATTCACATTGTCAGTTAAACATTATCCTGCTGTTTCCAAAGTCTGCCATCACCGCAAACACCCACTGAGGCATTCAGGGAATAGTCACCGGTTAACAGGGAAACCAGTCGAAGCATAGCATAACTCCCCACCATCATTATCCCCTTCTTCCGTCGGCTGATATTCTGTCTGTCAGATTTGACAGATTTACTGCATCTTGTCATGAATGCCACTTTTAGGTTTTTAATGGCCAGTGCTAATTTACTAGCTACTGTGCATTGTCTTTTCACCTTGCCCCGTTCTGCAGTGAATTTCCTGTTGCAGTTACAGTTGGCAGTGCTGCACATGGTTAAGGTTTTGGATAACGTGGCACAGAATTTGAGCAAAGCAGCTGGCTTTCAATTCTCTGTGCAGGAGAAACCCTGCTATCTTTGTTTGTATCCCACTGTGCGATATAGGTTTATAAAGTCGGCATATCTTCCTAATGCGTCTTAAATGATGCCCCATGTCTATGAATCAAGCCAATTTATTTCCTTCTTATCACCTAAATAGTGATGGATGAAGATTCATTTCGTCTTAATCTTACAAAACATTTGAAGGACTTGCGATGCTAATGAGGTACTGTGCTGCCTTCACTGTCTCGCAATAGAGAATTCCGTCGGAGAAAAACAAATAAAAAGTGACAAATGCCTTCAGCCATCTCCCATGAGACTACCTTCTGGTTTCCAAACGCAACATGATGTACATTTTTCTTCCCGTGAGACACTTATAATCAAGTCGTAACATCTGAGCAGGTGTCTACACAAATGCATTTATTTTGAAAGATAGAAATTAGATTCACAGAAGTTGAAGTGCGCCTTATAATGCCCATCATGGTGTGATTTATGTCCCATAAGAGGTTGTTTGATTGGTGGTATTCATTTACGTCAACAGTTACAATGCACATATTTTTTTGATTGAGATTAAGGTTTGATTGCTAGCTCTCTCTCTGGATCATTGGTGTGTTCTCTCCAGGTTCTCCCGCAAGCCTCGAGTTGAAAGTATCCTGGTGATTTGGAGATTCTAATATCCTCATATCTGATTTCGATATTGGTGCCGTTTATTATGATATGGGATGATATGGGTTTCATTCTCAGGAGTCAACTGCTCAGTAAACTTGGTGAACTAACCTTCATCAAAGGTGTCAGAAAAATCTTTTACTGTGAAAATTAAACGTGTGAGTCAAATGATGCCTCGACAGTATACCCAGATGAAAGTAGAAAGTGGAAACCTTGTTAATAACCCAGCAGTCCCAGAGACCCTGTGGCACTGCAGGGCAGCATAGTGTGATGTGTTGCACAAGCTAACAAAGTGTGGAACTTTGCTGTTTAGATGTTTAAAAAAAAGTGGTTCCTTCCTATAGTTAACTATAGTAATTAAGATAACAAACTAGTACTGGTTTGTACAGCGTGTCTTTAGTTTAGTGGAGATATTTAGTGGGATTTGATATAAATATCTGTTAAAGTCTCTGGAAATGTGGTTTGAAATAGTAAAAATGTATATATGATATCAAAGTTGAGCAATTAATTGAGCTCATTAACTCAACAAATGTCTTCAACTCTATAGAGTTTTTTCTTAGCATCTTCCAGCTCTCTGTTTCCATTTTATGGCCCCCAACTTGACTGTTCAGTCGCTCGTCAACCTCGTTTCTATCTAAAGCAGGCAGCTGAACTCGCTGTACACTATGCAAGTTTGAAACAAACAATTTTAGCTTGTTCTGCTGCTTTCCAAGTGTTTTTCCAATATAACAATAACAACATGACAATTATTTAAAAAAGCACATTCTGTGGCTAATGCGTCTGTACTTGAAGCTGTAGACTTAATAAAACTCTGTTAAAGCCAGGAGAACTCAGTATGATGCTATTTTATGATAATTTAATGACAAATCTATTGTAAATATGAAAAATAAATTATTGATGCAGCTTTAAGGAAACAATTGAGTGCATTTTTAACATTTAGAATCACAAATTAAACTCTTAATGAGAATACTTGTTACTAGGATGTGAAATTATTGACTAGAAATATCATAGTTGAAAATGTCAATATGGCTCACAAATTTCCTCATAGGATGATGAAATAAAAACTGCAAGATAAAGAAATCCAGCACTATGGGCTCCCTGTTTGCTATCAGTTTGTTAAGCTCGATCCAGCCATTGTGCAATATGGTTCCTGCAGGAGGAGATGAGATGTATAATGTGGAAATCCACCAGAGGATAATCCTGTATCAGCGCCGGCAGCCATCTATGGATTCTATGCTCTGTAGGCAGTGGCACGGTTTGATGCACTTCCTCGCGCACTTGACAATTCACTCGCATTTTCATTTGCACACACACACACGCGGCCATCAATCTAATGGAATTTACACAACTGAAGGCAGCCTGAGTCGATGCCTCTGACACGTGCTGCATGAACAATGTCTGGGAAATTGGCAAGAATCTTATTTCTGCACTTAAACAAAGGGATGCTTTACAATGTGGTACAGTCTGTCATTACACTGCTGTTCAGGGTGTAGGATGCTCATTGTACACCACCCCATTTAACTATAGGCTTAATTATAGTGACACAGTGAATGCATTGCAATTACAGGACTATAGGTGTACTGTTATTGGAAAGTGGTTCTTCTTTTTATTTGATCACAGACCGGGTAATCTAGAACATTAGGCTGTAATTGAATCAGTCATGAATGCACTGTCTGTATAAGTTTATTATATCTTATCTAGCCTCATCTCCACTCACCGGCCTCTCTATTTGTTACCATTTACCAGCAATTGTTATCTAATAATGAAGACTGCTCATGCAATATGATACCTAACCGGCAAACGTTCAGATATAGAATACCTGCACAATAATGGCAACTTAAGTGCACTTGTAATAAGCTGGAGGTTCTCTGTCTGTACATAATAGAATCAAAACAAAAAATAGCTATTTGGAAACCCTTCAGTCAATGGTGTATTTGATTGTGTACTGTGTATCAAAGGTATTTATGTTTTTTATTTCTGAGATTAACCTGGTGACTTTCCAGAAGGACCATTTAGGTTGTTATTCATTTTTGTGTAAGGGTTCATTGACTTATCAGTAAAGTGCTCATTTTTTAGGCAGTTTCATGGACGACTTGAGGCTGGTAAGGTGAAGCTGGGATGGTTGTGTGGAGTATATTACAGTTAGTCTGGCCCTCACAAAACACTAAAAAAACCTTTCCTGAATTTCAGACATATTTGAGTTTATCAGGCTGAATTTGTGTAGTAATGTAGGGACTCTCCAGTCCAGTCTTGCTGAACTCATGACACACTGATGTATAATTTTATTTGGAAGACAAACTCCATTTGAAGTGGTATGAATGCTCTTAAATAAGCTCATAGCCTGACCTTAACTGAAGATGAGAGAGAAGATTGTCAGTTACATGGTGTTGGCCTTGCAAAGCACTTATGTTAAATATGTTCGTATACAGTATATGAATATGATGCTGGTGTTGCTCAGACTTTGCAAAATTGCACATTTACTATATTGCATAGACTAATATTATAATTTTTATATGTGCTGGATTAGGGCTGTGCAATTTGATGATATATATTAAGCAGCGATAGAAGTAGATCTATTATTTTATATTATGCTCTTTTGTTTATTTCGCCCTGGATACATGAATGCATGCAGCATCTTAAACCCTCGCTCATAAACTGACAGATGTTATGTAGTGAATTTCCGTTAAATGTGAAACCTGCATGGAAATAATGTTACAGCACTGTAGCAGAGGAAGACTAAAACACAAACAAACATGGAGAGTGAATGGGACACACAAGAGGGTAATTCAGGTAAACAAACAGGTAAAGGATTTTAGCCCTAAAAGAAGGACTAAAGTCTGACACAGAGCAGAAAACCTGACTATACACTAACACAGCTATAATTAAAAAGTTATTCTATTAAAATTTTTTATACACTAATATTAAATAAATTTATTAGAATTTAATTTTAATTTAAAATTTCAGATAAGTGCCAGGTATATAATTCAAAATGTAATAAGAAAAAGGCTTTTCTATGGGGTCATTTTGTATAAACTATTAATTTGAATTTACAGAAAATGTGCTACATCATGATCATGGATCGTTTAGAAATGACAGATATGGGAATGGGATATGAGGTGATAGTGGATCATGTTTATCTATTAGAGTAATAAGTGCTGATCACAAATGAGATGTGTTGTTGATACTTCTCTGGCAATTGAAGATGAAACGCTTCACTTGAATAACCCATTGGTCCTATCAAAATTGTTTCTCTTTGCTCTTTGTGTAAATTGATTAAACTATATTCAATTTTGCTTAAACGAAATGTAATAAAAAGTTTTTGTTTTACAACAAAGGCACTCAGTTCAAAGTAAAATATAAATCCTTATGTTCTCCTGCTGTAAGTCTGCTGTAAGCCAGCCTCCTATAGTTCACAGTGAACAGCATCACCATCAAAGCTAAAACCTTTGCCTGGTCTTCAAAGAAAAACAGGACTGTAAATTTTCCTTGAAAATATAACCTGGTGTGTTTCAGTCGTTGTTCTGTTTATGCCACAAAACAAGTCTTCGGGATGGTCTATGCATTTTTACTCCCCAGCCTGTAAAGGTGTCGCTGACACAGTGAAATATGAGGTTATGAGACAGAATCACATCAGCAGGGGAACATGCTTTCAGTTCAGGTGGGTGAAATAGAGGATGATGCAACCACTCAAAAAAAACTCTCCAGTATTCTTCCCACACATTGCCACTCAAAAAAACTTGTTGGGAAATGAAGATCTGATCAGGTTATAGTCTTAGCTGCTGAGTGTATGATAGAATAAAAAACAATCTAAGAATATATTTGAAGAAAAAAAAAAAACTATGAATACATAAAAGCACACCTATCTTTACTTCATTTGGCAATATACCCTTCATAAACTTATTCATTCCTGTTCTTTCTAACAAAAGGGACGTCAGCTCTCTCACGGTGCATGATAATAAGACATTAGAGTGTCGGATGGAACACTCAAGCACAGAATAGAAATCACCACATAAAGAAAGCATGGCCTGTTTTTGTATTTATGATGCAGAGAGGATGAGGTGATTCTTTTTTTTATCTTTTCAAACCTCAGAATCTTGATTCAGATCTGTGTCCTGATCTGAGTTTAACTATTGTGGAGGAAGAAATAAAAGATAAGAGATATTTTCCACAAATAAAAACATCAACTAGATACCCAGAAATTTCTCTTAGGCATGTTACAATATGGAACCTAATAACAAAAACAACATAATCAGTGAGAGCGTGGGTTTGGTCCGACGTCAGTTGTCATAATGATAGTAATTTGGATTTGTGGTCTGTCATTTTTCAGATCAGCTTGATATGTCAAGAGCTCAATTATGAGTTTTGAGCTCTTGTTTATTTTGCTTGACAACTTTATTCTGCTTTTGACAACTAGATTCTTGTTTGATGTGACTGCATTAAACGGCTGCATGCTGTCTGCACTCTTGTACACATTCTCTATTAAAATTGAGGCAATCCCTTAAACTGTTGCTTTTAAAGGTGTAAGTGCTGCATGTGTTTATTGACAAAAATGAATGTAGTTGCATTTATGTTAAAGGGAAACTTAATGATTGGACATCCCCCTTTCACAGTCCTAGGGAGAATGTAAATTTTAGAGCTAAGCCGGTATATTGGCAGATATTGCTTTATTGTAGATGTATCTATATTAGTGTAGATCTTGGAACTGCAATGCGGTCGCCCACTTTGAACCACATTCTGCTCGAGGTTTCTGCCCCTTAAAAGAAAGTGTTTCCTTGCCACTGTCGCCAGGCGCTTGCTCATGGTGGAAATTGTTGGGTCCCTATAAATAATATTATAAAGAGTACATCTAAAGCCGCTCTACATGAAAAATGTCTCAGACATGGGTTTCTCTTTAAGATAGTTAAATCAAGAGTCTAAAAAGTGCAAATCAGTACTAGACTTCAGCAGTCAGCAACACTAATGTTCCACAAGAGGTACTTAGTTTCTCTATTGGTTGATGCATTTACTTTTTCTAATTATGTTTTTCTTCTCTCCTAATTGACAAAAAAAACATCTGACTATTCATCATCAACTGTTCATTCTGCTAAAATGTCACCTCAGTGGAGAGGAGAGATAGAACACATACCCTCACCACACAGAGATAATGGCACCCCTTGCCCCTCAGTGAGCACCCAGACTTTCTTTCCTTCAAACCAGCTGATTAAATCTAGTTTAATAAAACCCAAACCCTCGTTAACTGTTTCACTAACACAAATCTGATATTAGGCAAGAGACATAAAAACCAAAACAAAATGAACCCATAGACAAAATGACTTTTTAATTTATCCTTAGCCATAAAATGGCACCACTGCTAGGCTGAAATAAATATTTTTTAATCTTTTTTTGTGTGAACAGACCCTTACACAGGAAGTGCACTGTCTGCTCCTCCTCCCACTCAGTTCATCTGGGTCCTGCCCTGGCACTCATCTTGATTAGTCGTCTACCTTGAAACTGCATGCAGCCAGGGGCTGATCGAGCAGAAACCATAAAACCAGCACAGTTTCTGAAAAAGGAGGCTGAAAAAACAGCTAAAAATACCATAAAGACAAACATTCATGCTTCCCATGTTAATGACCAGCTCTTGAGTGCTGAATGTGGATCTTTGTTGCACTATTGTCTTTGTTGCAGTGCTCTGTGGCCTGGAGCATCACCAGTTAACTCCTGGCCGCCCACAGCAAATGCTCCAAAAGTTCTTGCTAACATCAGGACACAACAGGGGGTTATGATGTTGAATATATTATATTTATTATTCCAATTTTAGACAAAAGGAGTGTAATATTGCAGCTATAACAATAAGATGTATTTTATTCCTCACAATGAACACAGTCCGCCAGCAGGGCTGTGCATTGTCAAAATACAATAAATGGTAAAAAAAGAGTCTATGGAGAGATGCTAATGCTCTCTCTGCAAGTAAATGATAATTTGTACATTGTGTTATTTGCTTCTATAATTATCGCACAAACAAGCTATTTTTGGGAGATGTTCTGTAAAATGCTGAAATTGTTTAAGGTTAAAAGGAATTTAGCACTGCGATGACCCTGTGTCTGTGATGAACATGGGTGATGATTGTTTTCAGATTTGGATATTTTAATACATCTTCAACTGTGAATGCTCCAGCATGTTGATTTTTATATATTCAATTTGAGGTGTCATTTTAGATGAGAGAAAGTCAGTTAACCCTCATCCTGCAAGCATATTTTACATACATGGACTACGACACCAAGAATATACTACAGTAAGAAACAACAATCAGAGCAAAACATTCACTTTTTTCTCTTTCTCAAAAAAAGAACAACACATTAATAGTTATGTGATTAAAATCATCTGAAAGAAATTTCTGCAACCTTAAAAAATCATTTTGTGTTTTTTCTCACACAACCACAATGTCCTCATCATGCTCTGACTGCAATCAATCATATGCTTGACAGCCTATTTATATATCATAGAACTTAAAGATTTAATCTGATAGTCATAAAACATGACTCTGAACATCCTCTTAACTGAGGAAGAGCAGTGTTTAGAGTCATAGATGAGGAAGAGGAAATCTGTGCACCCACCCTCCCTGATGGTGTTAGATACTTAAAATTAGAACCCATGGCAAACATGAACTCAACAAATAGTTCCATCTATTGAAGCTGCAATTTGTATTATTGACAGGGGCTTAAAGTTGGAAATTATGCCTGCTTGTATAAATGCCTGCCAACATCATATATTTGTATTATTGCAAACAGAAACCGAAACAAATGATATGAAGTCATTAGGAACACATTAATTCAGATAAAGTCGTGAAAAAGTATTTGTATAAAAGTATATAAATTGTGGAGTAAAGATATGTGGTCTGGGGTCTGTGGGTACCCCAGTCAGTAGGACGAGAGTTCGGAGATGCATTATATGCTGGGCAAAATAAAATGTTGTTAATTCTTGGATAAGAAGAACATTGAATTAGCTGTCTTAAGGACAAGAACGCATCAAAATATGTCAAAATAAAATGTTCAATAACTACATATCACCATCATAATATCGACCAAATGACATTGGAGAAAAGTGCCTACCCTGTCACATGCCACACCCCAGTGTGTCTTCCTTCAGATAGATATAGAGAGGGTTTTAACTGAACACAATGGACAAGAGGAGGAGGTTAGTTGCCCTTTTGACAAAATACTCACTGCTGACTGCTGCAAACTGGGAGAAAAAAACTGTCCAGTCCAGCAGGATGAACACATTTTTTGCAATAACCAGCAGGTCTTCAGTGTGAAATCCCTCTAATATGCAGATATTTTGCCGCAAAGTTGAAGCTAGTATTCTGTAACGTGGCATTGCAGGAAATATTACCATTGTGAAGTTTGTTCAGACTGTCAGAGAAGTTTTTATTTCATTTTATTTTTATTTTGGATCAGATAGATGTCATCCACTTTAGGAGGAAATATATGATGTTGGCAGGCATTTATACAAGCAGGCATAATTTCCAACTTTAAGCCCCAGCTTGCATTGGGCCAAAGAGGTGTCAGACCCCATTTGGTCAGTGTGAATCCACTATTAGGTCGAATTGGCAATTTTTTAAAAAAGTGCAGTACCTGCATTACTGTTTTACCTGCAGTTGCATGACTTTCACTGAAATGTTGTAACTTCGGGATGTAGAACTTTCTCAAACTGGTGAATGTAGCACATTTTCTCACTGTCAAATCATTTGCCCTGCGGGCTTAGACACTTCTAATGGCTGCTCACATCTATATTTAATTATATTTTATGGATGCCTGTGATTTCTAGGCTGTAAAACCGGAGAAGTTATTTTTGAGATAGCTGTTTGTGTTTTATTATCATGAACCATAAATCCTGCTTGTGATGACACTTTTGAGATGGATCTTGCCCATCTCGGGGAAGATTATCTTGTTTTGAACATTTGCCAGTCACATCTTGGTCATAACTGACTGAAAAACTGCGTTAGTATTTGGCCTTTCTGTCCCAAACTGGGAGTGGAGATATCTGAAGTCTCATTTTGCTCTGAAGCTTTGAAGCTCAAGCTTTAAGTCTCTAAGCCAAAGTGCATAAAGGAATCTGAACTATGGTATCTGTACTGAGAAAAGGCGCTCCATGTTTGTGTTTTTTTTTTCTGTTCATGCACAAAGAACAGTAGCGCAACAAACATGGGGCCGAGGCTTTTAAAATGTCACTGGTTCTTGAGAAAGTCAGCAAAGTCTTGTCATGCGAAATAAGAGCTTAGGCGAAGAAGAGACTGCATGCAAGTCACTTTAAGTTCATCAAAACAACATTTGTTCTTTTGACTTATTCATTTCCATTTTCTAGAAAAGCATATATCGGTTGTGCCATACCATGGCTACAATTAACGAGCACAGCACACTCACGCTGCAGAGACGGCACTTACACCATGAACCACTGCAAAAAAGATGTTCTTTTGAAAATCATGAAAGAATGCTTTAAGGGGTAGTTTTCTGAAACATTCAGCAAACATTTCCAGAACAGAAATCTGAACATTGGATAAAACAAGGTTCAAATTTTTTTGTTTCATTTTGTTTACATATAGGAGTCAGGGTTTTCTTTTTATCACTCCATAAATCAGAAAGTACCGCCAACAAAAAAAAACAACAACTTTTTTCTCCTTGTTTTTAGTAATAAAATGTTCTATAAATCAGGATATGAATTATATATGAACCCCATCTGTAGAAAGAATATAGATAGAAATAAAACTGGAATGTTTAATGTAAGTGCTACTGAAGTGGAGATTTCTGGATCAGAGTGACAAAAACAGGTGTTTCACGTGTCATAATATAATATATATAATAACTATAACAGATATAATAGATGATCACCATGAAACTTCCCCAGTAGATTACTTCCATTAAGACAATTATTTTTTAGACACAAGTCTTCCAAAATTTTAGGTGTAAATATTTTCAATGTCCGATGATATACCGGATGACCTGTTTTAAAATGTTTTATTTTTGGACATATGTCCAAAACTAAAACATTTTCAGGACGATGAAAATAATGTAGCCCACAAAATAAACCTAAAACACTGTAATGAGACATGTTTAGCACCAGAAATGAAAATCTATGTTTACACAGTCATCAGTGAACCATACAGCTTCAAAGTTAAGTAAAATATGTTTATTTTGGGCATTTTCTTTTCACTAGTCTGAAAAAAAGATTAGAAGCAAAATAACCCAAAATCTAAAAATCAGTGCATCAAAAAACAATATTTTTGAGTTATTGATACTAAACAAATTTAAAAAATTAGAATATAAAAAGCAGCTCAGGTGTATTGAGTGAATGGTGAATGTAATTTGTATAGTGAGCCGCTGATTTCTCTTCCTCCGCCAGCATCGATTTCATCATTAACATGACGGCTTAGCAGCAGCTGTCTTTGCCATTATCTTGTATGCCAACGCATCTGCAGAAAGAAGCAACAATATTGAAACCATTCAATTGTTGCAGTGCCATTACCTGCAGAGTGTTTACCGTGTAGCCAAGCCCCTAGGGGCTTTGGGATCCTGCATCTTGATACAATACATGAGAGCCATTAGGGACTGATGCTCGCACTGTTCCCTCCTCACCTTTAGTCATACTTTCCAATCTTTCCGCCTCCATTTAAGGCATCTAAAAATAAAACTCACTGATGGACTGTGTGGGACAGAACATACTGTATTGTCACAAGGTTATATTCATGTTTCATGAAGGAGACTGACATTGCCTGCTGTTACAGTGATATAAGTCAGGAGAATGTCCATATCTCAACTTTTCATCCTGTATTCACGCAATTTTTCAAAGGTTTTCGGAAGGCTCCTGGTTCAAACCCCGGCCAGGGCCTTTCTGTGTGGAATTTGCATGTTCTCCCCGTGTCTGTGTGGGTTCTCTCCGGGTACTCTGGTTTCCTCCCAGAGTCCAAAGACATGCATGTTTATTGGTGACTCTTAATTGCCCATCGGTGTGAATAAACTGGCAACTTGTCTACGGTGTGCCTCTTGCCCAATGTCAGCTAGGGATTGGCTCCACGCTGATAAGGATAAGTGGTTATGGAAAATGGATGGATGTTATTAATATTTTTTTGAATTTCAAGTGACATTTAGTGTTTAAAATGTACACGGCAAGTTTTTTTTCCACTGGTGTAAAACCTACTGTGGCATCACCCGTTAGTTGGCAGACAACCATTTTAAAGACTCAAATTTGACATTTTCGCCATTGCCATTTTGTTTTTTGGAGCCAGAAGTGACCATTTCTGGACGAGAGCATGGAACTGTTGAGTAGCGGCTTGCCTGGTCACAGACACGTCTCATATTAAAGCTAAACAGTAGCTAAAAAATGTTGTTGAATATATATATTCAATATGTGAGGTGAGCAATACTCTGTGCAGTAACAGAATCTTGATTCATATTTGATCTAGAGTTGTGACGTACTCACGAACGAACTCAATCAACAAATAATTTGCATGGCCACTTAAAAATCCAACACCCAACAGTGAAAGTGACGGAGGTAAGAAGAGGACAATGAATGCACATCAAACATTAAAATCTAGTCCACACATGCCAAATGAAATTATAATCAATATTTCAGAATAATTCAAACTCAGATATCCCACAAAGAGAATATGTATTAGTGGGATGTCTAAGTTTGAATGATTCTGATCCAAATCTTACCCTATCATTCCTCCAAGTGATTATTTATAAAATGAGTTACCCCCAGGCTGGCTTCTTAGAAATAAATAAATATAAAAATGAGCCAGTCTTTTGAACGGCTCTTTGAAAGGAACGGCTCCACAAGAACTGGCTCCCCTCAAAGAGCCAAGAATCCCATCTCTAATTTCTGATCAGAGTTTCTTGAGCCTGGTGTGTTGGGCTTGACAGACTAACTGACAATGACTTGTCAGCTAGGTAGTGTCTACTCTAAATCAGCCCATAATTTACAAAATGAACATCATGCTACATGGAAGAACAGTTAGCGATCAAGATCATAAACTGTTTAGTAAACTATTTACTGAGGTAATAAGTGAATAATCAAGTGAGAAGTAAGCTCATCTCCCCATTACGCTCAATACAATCAGACCTTGTTGCCAATAGAGTTGCCCCCTGCTGGACATTAAAAGAATGCAGGTTAAAATACTTAGGCCTTGGCTTCACTTCTCACACTTGGAAGCTCTATCACTAAATTAGAGAAAGAAATCTTTAACACAAATGTTTGTTTATATTGTGTGTTTTTCCATAAACACAAACCTATCAGCTGATAAACTGTAATTGGCTTCATAAATCTTTTATCAGTTGACCTCTAGTAGTGAGCTGACTAAACAAACATTAGCAAACATATTTGGTTGAGGGATTTTTGTGGAATGTACCAAAACAAAATCTTTTTTTTTTTCTCTGGAAAAGCTGCTGTACAAACTATGACAGGTTATCATGCAGGAAGACAAATGACTACTTAATTACTGAAACAACTACTGTAATTTGTTGCACAGAATTGCATGTGAAGTGCCTATTTATGACTTGAAGTTGACAAATGTGTGGAAGACCATCATCAAACACCAGTTTATGTTTTTAAATACCATTATGATTGGAAAGATATATTTTCCAACAGACATATCGTGGCTCCACCTTCCAAACAGAGAAGTAATAGGCCAAATAACATGAAGTCCACTGAATATAAGCACCATCTTACTGTACATGTGCCGCACTGCACACAGGTCAGCACATAAAAGTTTTGCTAAAGTGACTCATCCAAAATGTGTATGTGAGGAAGAACATTGAATGGATGCCAAAAAAATAAAAAAAAATAAATAATCAAAATTGCCGATGAAGTTGCTTGCTAAGAATATGGAGCAGCTCTTTTGACTTTCTCTTTGCGTACGTGTCCCACAAGCTGGAAAACACGCTTACTCAGCTGTAAATATGTAAATAAAGGCACCAGCTGCACAAAGACTTCACAAACACTCCTTACTTAACCTCTCGCTCTCATCTTTTTAAATTCTGCCTACTTTGAGTTTCCTGATTTCAGGCATGTTGTAATTAAAAATAAAAATAAAAAAAACATGGGAAGGGTTACTTTTTAGACGTGTGATGCACATACTTGGTGAGTCATAGGATATTGTATTTACAGTGCATATTGTGTATCTCCTTTAAATACACAAACAGAAAGGTAGAAATTATTTGCCCTTTCATTTTAAGAAATTCCACTTCACGTTCTCAGAAGAAAACCTTTTCATTAATGAGAATATTTTCCCAGTAAAATCTGACCTTTTTATGAATGCCTTTCAAAAGGTCAAGATATTAGATCTAAATCATTTTATGGTAGTCACCTCAAGACTTGAGGTCAAACAGATAAAAAATGAAATTACTTAATTGGCTTGTGTTCAGCAAAAAAACTGTGTGAGAAATATTTTCTATCTGATCCAAGAAAATTGAGGAAAACATTATTCTTACTACTAAAGTCAAGGTCACACTGTAGGAAGTCCTTGGTTAATAAAAAGATAGCACATTCAATCTGGATCTTCCGTATTAGAAATATTAAATGATGAACCCTACTTTGATTTATGGACGCTCTCCTTTAATTCTTTGTCATTATGCCCTTGAGTTTTGTTTTTAACCCCTGCAAGTTGCTGGATTGCTGGAAAAAGATCATTTCATGCCTATATAAGATCCATGAGTATGTTTTGATGAGTTTTTTGTATTTTTAAAAGGGTTTTCAAGTTCTTTTGTGCCATTTTGACCCTATCCACTGCAGAAAAACCCACTCTCACAGCAAAGCACTAACATGGAGGCCATATTTCGTATTGATTATCTGGGCCAGAATTGATAGCTGGTGCCACTATCATCTGAAATTCAATCCACTGGCTCCAGCCATTAACTGAGGCTCCTCTTCTTATTTTGCATCTCTGCTCTGAACAGAGTTTCACTCTCTGTAATATTCTAAATCTCACCCAATAGCTTCTGGCTCGTCTGTTTTTGTGTTATTTTGCTCTGGTGTTTTTGTGTGAGCCAAACTCACCCCCTACCATGGCCTAAGATATTCCAAGGGCGGAAGTTGGGCTTTTTTGATGTTCCTAAGCCTTTGTGTGGGCAGGCTATCTCATTTGAGGATGGCCAAAACTTGAATCAGAATATGGAAATCCAGAGTAAAGTGCAGTCTACTGGACCCCTTGTGTCGTCCAAGTGCTCCAAGTATTGAGGTTGGGCTGGCTGATTGGAAAAGAAGATGGGGGGAAATGGAAAAGCTGGAGCACCCTATGGTCCCTCGTAAAACATGTAATGCGATCTGTTATTGATGTAGGATAGTTTTCAATAGACGCCGTCCTCCACTGGGAGGTCAGGGGTCAGGGGCAGCCACAGTAGAACAGGCAGAGAGTGCTAGACCCTGTTGATGGATAGCTTCTTTAAGCAACAGGCCAAACCTGCTGGTAGCAGTCGTGTGATTTACACCTGGGATTAAAATGTGATCTCTTTCCGGACACGTTGTTCTGATAACAAATGATCAGATCTTGCCTTTGCATTTACACCTCACATTGTCAATGCATCTTTGTTATCCTCATGAAGGCTACTCTGTGACTAAATATATTCTATTCCTTGTTAACAGCAGATCAGCTGCACAGATTATTGTAACGCACACTGTCGTACATAATTATCTCCTACTGAATGTCATTCATTTCCCACTCGTATTGGTTGCTTTTTTTCATGCTGTTCTGTAGAATAACATCTTTCATGGCACATGAAATATGTATAATTAGTAATTAGGCATGTCTTTTCATGGCTTCTCACATGCTCACTCTCTAATTCTAATTCTAATAACCTACGTTTTTTAGGTATCTGTAATATCAGTCAACCGAATTGCATTTACACTTGTGTTCAACGTGGTCACAATGTGTCCCTGACCTCCTGGAGGTGGTTTGGCCAATCGGGTCACAATCTGGCCTTGTACATTTACGCCTGTATTTTGATGTGGTCAAGCACTATCCGCTTATAATCTGATCACCCAAAACACATTTCAATGCAGAATGTAAAGTGGGTCATAGTAATGGTAACTACTGGATAGTTGCAGTAGTGGCAGTAATTTTGGTAGTGGAAGTAGCAATATTAGATTTCACTTATGTTTCCATTAAAAAGTTGCAAGTCCAAGCATATAAATTCTGGAAAACTGTGTGTTTCCGTCAGCTACCTGTATGTGCTTCGGTATATAAGTAATGAAGATGACTTTTCTCTTCTGATCTTTATTGAGCTTTACCTTGTGGATCAGCCACTATGGTGATGGAGAGTGGGTGACATGCAACACGAGACTATGGACTTAGCAGGCATTGCTGCCGGGTTCACTCGTTCTTTTATTCTTTTTACTTTTGGGGGGTATTTGTTGAAGTTGAGGCAGTTTAACAGTGAATGACAGCCTGACATGAATGGTTCGACAACTGTAGAGAGCCAGGTGAAGGGACGTTAAAAGAAATCTATTAGAAAGAAAGCAGGGTTAAGACATTTCATTTCACAGACCCGAAATTACTGTCTGCTGCTTATACAGTACTGTCAGCAATTGGATAGAAATGTAGTGGTAGTCCTTACTGCACAGTAGTACATGCATTCACACATTCATAATAACAATTGAGAAGCTGCTTCCAGCTGGCAAACATAACCCAACCAATAGCATTTAAAATATCAGATAACAATAAATTGTCTGATATGACAACACATAACACAAACAGGGAATTTTCATAAAGATATTAAATAATTTCTTCTGTACTTTTCTACTACAGATTTGTTATATTATTTCTGACATATACGCCATTACTGACATATGTGAGAAGGTAATATTGGTATAATATGATATAATATTGATAATATTGGTAGGTCTCTAGTGACAAAATTGCATCTGACAGTTTGACAGCTCTCATGACAGATAGAAAAGAGATATCAAGTAATAGAGTGAGATTTACAGTAGTTTTCCAAAGTTTGACTGGAATCTGTCAAAGATGCATAGTGTAATTTCCTGACAGTACAACACCATGAAATAGATACACAACAGCCAAAACAGTGCAATGTCACTACTGGTTCAGGGTGTATTGATTGTCATGTTTGCCCACACATCTAACTTACTGTAATGCATGAGCACTTGGTGTTCGCTGGACACTGTCAGGATTTATCAAAAACATCCCAGACGCGTATCAGGTGCTTGATACAAACAAATCCCTCAGAGGAAGCAGTCGGTTTATGACTCTCACCGAAGTGCGTGCCATCTGTGAGTTAAGGCTCCCATTTACCACTTCATATGCAAGAAATATTGCTGTGAAATGCCGAGCGAGCTGCCAAATGACCTTTTTTTTTTTTCCTCCTGCAAAAAGCAGACTCATCCCAGTTTATAGCAGGAAGTGAGGTGCATCTGACATCTGCTTGAAACTAAAGCCCAACAAGCTTTACTCTTCTTTATTCTTTGTGGGAGATGTAAGACCCTGCAGACGTGAGAGAGGCAAAGCTGAGACAAGATTTGAACTCCCAAGTCAAATTACAAAAGGCAGATGACATTAATATCACACAAGTTTTGGCAGCTCCTAAGTACATGCAAGGAAACAGTGGGGGGGCACATAACCCGTCAGTCAGCTTTTCCCTCTCTCCCCCGTCCCTCTCCTTGTCTGTCATCAGTCTTTCAGACGAATGTGTGGGGACTTTTGATTGGTTACCTCCTTTACATGGAGAGTGGGTGTTCAACAGTATAGTTGTGCTGAGAGTAGAAAAGGCAGTTTCTCGTTGTTTTGATGATTTTGTTTTCTTTGTTTTTGAAGGTTAGAAATCTTTCTTTCTGATGCAAAAATAAAATTGACTTTGATTAATAGATGGTACTCTCACAAACTGCATATAAGCATTAGTCTAGCTTTTCTTCTTTCAAACAGTCCCAGTAGGATACTTTGACGTACATCTGCGTGACTGACAGACAGGTGAGTGTTTAGACAGCTAATCATATTATACAGACACATTATCACTGTGTCAAATGAGCTCCCCGGACACATGGGCTTATTACGAGGGTGTCAACTTCACTTAAGTTCTGTGGGTAATTAACAAGTGATGAGTGTCAGTGACACCATATTTTGAAATATGACAAAGGAGTTCATTCTAAATCATTGTGATTCTCTCATGCCAAGAATACTCATCGATGGCTATTTACAAGCTCTGCTACGAGATCTAAAATGGGTTGGATCTTTGCCTGACCTGATCTTGGCTTAATGTGACTGTATACAGACATTTTTCCCGCATATATACAATGGATTTTCCTAGGGTAAGGCTGCTATGTTTGAGGTGGTCTGACATTTAATTTGTTTTTGTGTGCATACTGTACTGAACATTGCTTTTGAGCAAAAGGTCCTCGGAGTCCAGGAAAATAAAACAAGGGGCAGCAACTTTCTGGCTGCAAGGTCTTTAGCAAGAAACTTATTTTTGTTTGACAAAAAGATTAATGGTGTTTTTTTTGTTTTTTTTTCCTGCATAAGCATTAGATGTGTGATTATAATAATAGAAATTATTATTACAGAGATGTAGGATAAAACAGTTCAAGTTGTCTTTGGGTCATCACAGGTGGGCATTTAATGGATTCATTTGTATGAATTCATGAATTTCATGAGGCATGAGCTCTTCTCATAGATATAAGGACAGGGGCAAAAAAGTGAGGGCAACAAATTGATCCCTTCAGTTATCTGTAGTGGAGTGCATGGCCTAAACTTTTTTTGGAGCAAGATATTTCTTGTTAAGGTCATAGACTCACCAATGAATTAAAATGTCCTGTAGAACCTGGATTTAACTCAATTTCTGCATTAGAAACCACACATATATTACATATCAACTTTAACGTGTACCTCTGTAATATAATTATACAGTCCCTTACAAAAGTGTCAGTGTTAAGATTTTGATTCAAATACAATGACGGGCACTAATGTTGCCTGCAGTCAGAGTTTTTGGATATTTTTGCCCAGGCAGCAGCAGGTATGACAACAGGTCAGACTCCTTGAACACTGTCATCATCCATGACAAAAACTAATGCAGTAGCCAGAAGTCTTCAAAATGCAGACCAATGAGGATGTTCATGATCTCTAAAGGATGAATTTTAATGTTCTCTCATAACACTCAGTCGCAATTTGCAAGAAATATCTAAATCAAGTTGGCAGGTTTTCATAACAAACATTACATTTTGTGCTACAACACTGGAGCAGAATATCAAAATCCGTGAGTCAGTGTAATACATTCAAAACCTTTGAAATATGTGGTGTAATGGTTGTCACCCCAAGCAGCTGCTAGTTTAGCTTTTATCTTTTACATTAGTTTTGTTCATTTGTTTCCAATCTCACAACTTAACGGCTATTGTCTGACAATGATTTAGCCTCTGAGGACAATGGCCAATGGGGCTTCTTGCGTAGCCAGCGGATGTCTGGATAACAGATATCCAGGTCAAGACTTTCTCTTCCAGGCGGTCATTGTTTACAGTCCAATTAACAGCCTGAGACGTGGGAATGGAGTTGGAGTTGAGAGAAGACGTCTGCATATGAATGCAGATGAAAACCAATGGGTTCTGAGATTGCATTTTGAGCCAATGCTTTCTGTCTCTTTTGCTCTTAACATGGACTGTTTATGTGCATGCAACCAAAGCCCACTCAAACATGATTGGTCAATAGTACTCAGGCTACACACGGAAACCAGAGCGCTTCTGATCCAAAGCCTTGTCCCTACAGACTCTGGAATCATATGCAGATATCTGTTTACAGAGATTCAATTGTTTCATTTATTTTGTAGATTCATGTTTTAGTTACTTTGTCAACAATATAACCAAATCCCTTTGGATATGGTACAGTATTCAGTTTGGAATACTTTTCATATTTTCCTAAAGCTAATTTTCCATATGATTGGGTCACTGAAGGCAAACGGCAATGAATTGAGAACAGCCCGTGTTCTGCTTGGTCTGTCTGAGGTGACAGCCCATGGCGGCATAGTCCCACTTGTCAAGAATGTTGAAGAAATTCTACTTCTCAACCTCTCTTTGTATCAGCCTCACTTGATAACAGACTTTGGTGGATTTTTCTATTTTTCCCATGAAGTGATCTCCATTGATCATAAGGTGAGAGCTGGCCTTGAGGTTGTCTGCACTGGCTGAGAGTGGTATGCACTGATAAGATTAGGGCGAGTATTGCTGAGCAGGAAGAGGCACTTGCAGTATAAGTGAAGCAGCAAGCAGGATGAATTTGGAGTGCTTTGGAAGGCACTGGTGAGACAATTACCATCATGTGCCAAGGCCAATTTTGGTCTGCTTTCAAAAATCTATGCAGGAAAATGAGGCCAGAGAAATGAGAAAAAGAAGTGTGGCATCTTTGAAAGTGAAGTCTTTATCCTTTGCAGCAGGTTTGCGAAGCATGAAAAGCACAAAATCCAGTATTTCTCAAAACAGTTTTGCCCTTGCTTTGAAATAAGCTATCCGTTAAAGAATGCCAGCTTTCTCCTTAGAGTCAGCTATTATGAGACGATGATTTTTAGACCAGCGACACTGAGCAAGATTTGCCCTCTTAAGATCTGTGCCTTGCTGATTAAATCTGAACTGTAACACTGTTTTTTTTTGGCAGTGTCACAAATAAATGGAACAACGGAAAACAACAAAAATAAGACTAAGTGGAGAAACTTACTTACTGAAACAAAGTCAAGACATTGAAGTGAAGTCATAAAATCATACAATGATCTTGTCTTTAAGTGTGGTGGCACTGTCAGCCACTTCTTCTCTTTGTGCTCTCCTTTCTATTACATTCATTATCAGGGTGATTTTTAATTCATGAAGCCCTTATTTGATTTCAGGCATTAATATATAAAGTTTAACAGACCATAGCGCTATACGAAGCAATAAAACAGCACTAAAGAAGTCTAAATCGTTTTGGCAACTCCATGACCTTCCCTTTTACACAGTTATCAGGCAAAATGTGTACTTTAAATCTAAATCTATCAGGCAGACATTCACGATTCTGAGAATATAAATCCTTGAGGTTTTAATGCAGTTCTCGGGATGCATTTTACATTTTTAGTTCCAGTGCTGTTAATGGATGGTTTTCCTGGATCCATTTGGTTCCTTCGTGTAGTGTCCAAGGTGTGGATTTGAGTTGGGGCTGGGCCCAAATTTTGTTTGGTCTAATTAAGTTGGATAGAGTCCCGTTGCCTTTTACCCCAGGCCTGGGGTCCATGTGTCAACATGTCTAATGCCCCAATGGATTTGAGCTGACCCCATATCAGCTCTTATCATGGGGTGTCTGCTAATCGTCACAACAGAAAAATATGCTGAGGCGAAGCAAAAAATGTGAACATGGGAGTGCAGGAAAACTAAGATGTCTGCTGATTGGTGGAGGATCATCCTGTTGCCTCTGCTGGTTTCCTCTCTGTTTGTTGACCGCATTTTGAATCAGGTTGGAATAACTTTAGGTTTTTTTGTATTGGATCTGACTGTTCTTGGATCCATTTTCACTCTCTTTTATTTTAAAATAAATGTATACACATAGGTGACTTTTCTACGTGTCCTCTTTGGATTGAGTCAAAATGTTTGCATCTGTGAAGATCTCTAAAATCCTAACTTCTATTGAAGACAAGTATTAGTTGACTAGGAAGGCTTTTCACTTATAGTGTTCATCTTGCATTTGTTTGAGGTTTCACTTCAACTGTGGCACTGAATAATGCATAAAATCCTTGCTTTAGTGTTTCCTCTGATGCCTAAACTTTTATAAACCGTGACAGTGTACAGAACAAAGTAGCAGTGAAGAAAATGAAAAATGAGGTTTCGTTGCTGTGGAAAGATAAGCCTCAGTTTTACATCCAAATTAAAAACTAGGCTGTTGGGCGACTACTGGTTTGATTCTGTATGTATGTATCAGTACTCTCCGGAGGCCTCCTAACTCCACCCCCTACCATGCAGTTATCAACAAGCAACATTTTGCAGTTTGCCAGCCGCCTGCTGCCCATTGACTGTTGTCCGACAGAGGGGAGTTTAGGCAGGTGCTGGGCTCTGACATTTAGACCCCTATTGTGCTCGCCTGCTAATCCCTCTATTGTGAGCGATTAGCAATATCCTGGTCGCTCGGCTCTGGAAAGGGTGAAGAGGCCGTGTGGGGTGGGAATGGTGCCACAAATGAACAAGGACAATGCAGCGTCACAAACTACGCTGTCTAATTTCATTATGCTGACATGTTAGTGCTTCAGTGGCTGTATGTGTGTGTCTGCCTGATATGGGGTGGATGGATTGTAGCTGATAGACAGCAGTTGGTCAGTTTGGTTGGTAGGTCTGCTCTTTGTTTAGATCACATTGAAAGGAACTGTTTTTTTGTTTTTTTTTTGATAATATACAGTCAAGTGGGTTTCCAGGAAGCAGTGCCAGAGGCCATTTAGGCAAAATGGGTTCATGATTCCTTCTTTCGCCCAAATAAAAAAAAAAAAGATTTTGATCACCAGCATTGGTGAGTACTACATACTTTACTGAGATTGATAGTCTGTCGATATCACATCAGTCACAGTGACACTCCTCAATCCAACCCGCAGCACTCAGCTGAAGAGGGCAATAAAGGACAAAGAGAGATAAGAACTGAGCAGGATGTAGGGATGAACTGAGAAGTAGGAAAGGAAAAAACGGATATTGACAAAAGCAGCCTGGAGCAGATTGTGTGGCACGAAGGTGTGAAGGGGAGTTATTTGTCTAACTTGGATCATCTGCCGTTGTGCCAAACCAACAGAGTTGAGTCAGAACTTACGTGTACAGGTCCGTGTCAAGCTCCGACAATGACCTTTTGCTTTTGGTTTAATCATGGCCCACATGAATGTCAAGTAGTGCACTGACTAATATTGAAGAAGGCGCTTGGCACCTGAGCCCACATTTGTAATGCAACAGTAAATGGCGCAAAGACTTTCAAGCAATTCTATGAATTATTCATGTGTCCATATATTCTATACATGCACACTGTAAATTCAAAGAATGGATTAAGTGGACAATATTTACAGATTGCTATTTATTGTCTCCAAGAAAACTCAATTTGCAAGCGTCACTAGAAGAAATATTGTGCATAAAATACACAATGGTAACAATAAACAAGATTAATAATGTCATACCCATTATATTCTATTTATATATATGGAAAGCACTGGCTGCAAAAGTAAATGCTGCATGCTACATCATTAACTAAAGGTAACATGTTAATCCCTGTAAGACATGCCTTTTTATTATCCAGAGGTGTTATATATATATCTATATATATCAATGTGTAAAATTGTTTCCAATCCTAGATAATGATGATTTCTGTTTTTGAGAAAAAAAGCTGGCAAATGAAGCAATGCAGAAAAATATCTTACAGATGGTTAATGTCCTATTTTCAGCAATTAATTGGCCACTCAATTACAATGCAAAAACAGTGAGTGCCCTCAAAACTTCAGTATTTACTCAGTTCAGACAAACAAAATGGAGCATCACATGAAATAACTGGGTTTTAAAGGAAACGTTAGAAACATCCAGTCTGTCCTGATGGACTACAGAGGCCGCTTACATTAGTCAATGAACCATTCCAGCTTGGGAAGCATCTCAGGTTGTGGTACCAACCTCTGAAAATAAGAAAACCGTTGACTTTAAAGTGTCTCACCAGATGGTGGAGGGTGACTGTAGCTGCTACAGCTGGTGACAGTGAGGCAATATTAGCAAGTGTTGCTTGATTCCAACATTGAAATTAGTTTGAAAACTGTTTTTCAAACCGTTTAAGGTAAGTTTAATCGTCTTCTGTTACTGCTGTTATTTTCTGCCTAACTGACTGATCAGTTTACAGGCCAAGCTTGGAGTCAGTCTATTTTAAAAATAGCTTCTTGATCATAAATCACATTATTCCACATTGGTTATAAGCTCTCTGCACTCTGAGTGGACCCTCTATTGCCTCTGGTTATGAACTCATGACATGTGCACACACTGAACGTATGTGAACCTCAGCCCATGTATCTTCTCATGTCACTGGTATGATTTGTAGGATCTTCAGGGCCTACTGGAGCATAATTCGCTTATGGAAAATTGATTGATTGAAGTGAAGTTGAAGAAGCATCAAGTGTGGTTTGATTGAATTGTGAGTAATGGTAGTCTGGACGACATTCATAACCGCAGCAACCAATTCCACAATCACCGCCTTTAAAGGGCTCAGCTTGCTTCCCATCCTGTGGGGTAGATGTTTGGAATTGCACTGCCTTGGCTTAAAATAAAAACAGAAGTACTTTACTACACCTCAGACTATGAGTTCCTGCATCTTTCAGCCATAAAAGTCTCCATACCCAGTTATTAATACCTGGGAGCAAATTGGGGCTATTGTAAAAGACTAACAAGATGTTATTAACTTGTAATGTGGTCAGGAATCATTTATGTAATGCACAAAGTGAGTAACTTTAGAGAATAGCTTGCACCCCGATTTTAATGTGTACCTTTTTTGCCAGTATATGGCACTTTGTATAGGCTTCACTTCAAAGCCACGGAGGTTGCCACTTGGTTGAGTCAAAGGCACTTGATTTAGGCTGTTTAATTATGGAGGGTGGCATAGCCATTATACATAATTCAGGACAGGATATAAAACTAGTTTGTTTGTTTGTCTCTGTAATTTCCATTTCTGCTCTTTCTACCTCTGCATTATTAGATTTTGATGTTCAATATCAAATGAGACACTTGATGAATAAGTGAGCTGTTGCACAGTTGTTTTCCTACTCTGCCTTGTCAAGTCACAGTTGGAAAACCCTCAACAAAATACTTGGAAATAGTTTTCTGATGCTGACTGACAGAGCATTTACCTCAGTCCTGAGAGGACCAGGGAGGAAGTCAGAGATCAAAAAGCAGAGCAGGAGGATAGCAAGCTGTAATTCCAAGCCATGCAGTTGCCCCCAAGTCACCTCTAAACTCGAGGTCGCCAGATGGGCCGCTGTCTCGCCTGGTTCAGGGAAACACATATACTTTGCTGATGTGTTTCAAGTGCAGGGAGGCACAAATAGGATGAGGGGAGGTCTCCACAGGAGGGCAAAGCCTCCTCCTGTCGCACTGTCTGCATGTTCAGAGTGCTGGAAAAACTTCTGACCCAGTGGCTGGGTAGCAGCTTTGTTTTCCTGTGATGTCAACTCCCAGTACAGGCCCGCAGGCTGAGTGCCGGATGTGTTTAAATGTGCTGGCGTAAAACTCAGCACTGTGACAGGTGTAAATAAATTAAATGTCTTTTTTTAATGTTCACAGTTTTAAAATCACATCTGCTTGAGAGTTTATTTGCAATTTTTATACTGTCAGCTGCTTCCTCAACATAATATCTAACAGTGAACAGCGAGTACCAGTATGTGCATGAAACTATGGCACTTACCATTTACCTGCAGTATCCTGTATTCACAGTCATCCTAAGAAATCTCCTCGCTTTGCTTGATTGTCAACATTTTGTGTGGTCGGTTTGCCCCTGTTGGCCACCACTTTTCTTTTTGTTTGGTAGGTGGACAAATAATTTTACACTTGCAGTGTAAAATCTTCCACCATGGAGAGAAAAAAAGAGAGAGAGCGTGTGCTCCTGTCGCACTGATTTACTCCATCAGAAATGGAGAAACCAGTGAAACTGAGTGTGGAGGAAAAATAGTCAAACAATAACCTGTCAGAGACCCGCAGTAGCCCATGATACACACTGAGGCAGACCAACACAAACAAAGGAGAACGGTTAAGGAAGCTTGCACATGTAAAATTATGCTCCAACGCCTATATAATATACTGTATACATCATCAGCGAGAAAACAAGTGAGCTAGCTCAAGGGGAAGCACATCATTTAGATTCACAAGGCTGATAAACAGGAGAGGATGAGGCGAGACAGAGAACAGCAGAGCAGGAGGACCCATAGAAGGGCTGATAGACACCATGTATCTCAATATGAGCACAGTAAATCAGTCAATGCTGGCAAAACGCATCAACACTGTTTATTACAAAAACAAATGACCTTTTTCAGCCATATCTCATTTGTTGCATCTCTGGTTGAAAACCAGCTCTGATCTGACAAACCACACATCTGATCAGTGTTGCAGAAAGCGATTATTCTACCTATTGTAATGTACCCCGCTGAATACATTACATTGCAGGTGCACAATATGAATGTGGTAATGTTATTCTGTCATTGTTCCCTTTATTATGGAATATTACCAATGTGTACCTCTGTTTTTCTTTGAGAACCAAAACCAGAACCATTTTGAGAATAACATAACATACTGTACATTAAAAGTAATGTTGACGCAAGAGGTTAATGGGGTTCCTTCCATTATATCTACAGCACAAGTTGTGATTTATAGTTCAGTGTGACGTTCCATCCATTCATGTCCTTAACGACAGATAGACCTATCATACATACTCAGGCTGTATCATGCTTCAGTTATATTCCTCATATTAACTTTTTTACAGGTGATACGAGCGACGGAAGTTTTGCCTTGTTCTATTACTAAATATATGCGACTATTGCATGTTTGAGTCATTTAATTTGCTGAGAGAGACATCACTTTTCTTGATGTACACATACACGAATGCATCCACACATTCAGGTATTCATGCACAACCTTATGTTACATGTTAGTACAGCACCAGTCAAAACTCTACCATGTGTCTTTAATCGTAATCGATATGCTTGTTATTGATTGCCATTGATGTCCATTCATGCTGTAGTTACAGCTCATACAATTGACATTAAAGATCTGATCTTCCCTAATACCCACCCACGAGAGCAAATGGTTCCAGTTTATTATCATCCGTTGATTTTTTTTGTTTAAGGCATCAGCCTCCATCTTACTTGAGACACGAGATAAGCTGAAGGAGTGGTTTACACCAGCAGTATTTAGGAAAGATGTTTTTCCGAATAACCGTTGGGATCGACACTGAGACCAGATGCAGCGAAATGATTTTTAAAAGCAGTGCAGATTTCATTTCATTCTTAGATAGGTAGATTTGACTATTTTTTCCAGAATCTACTGAGGTTATAAGAGGGGTTAGTAAAGGAGTGTGAACACAGCAGCAGTGCACTTCTTCCTGAATGCCTAAAGGCAAGCCCATGACAAGGGTCTTTGGTGCACCTCGCCAGAGCCCATGCTTTGTTTCTTGAATAAAATAAGGTAGTGAGCTCAGCGGAGAACCAGAGAGTGGAGCTACATTTTGTTCTTGTTCGGTCTTGTCTTTTAAACAGTGCATTCTTATCTAAAAACTAAGTTCAAAATCTAAAACAAAGTGTTATTATGACTTAAAATGTCCCTGATCACCTCTTAAGGTGTCTTGGATGATCAGATCTTCAGTGCCTTCTGGCGGCCTCTGTGCAAGATGCAGTGACAGCGTGATTACCCTGGAGGTATGTTGATACCAGGTGGAAAGTGGGTTAAGCAGCCTCTGTGGGCCCTCGGCGTTGCATCAATACTGCATTGCATACATGTAGCAGATGCTTCTTTAACCTGGAAGTGACAGTTGCAGTTCTAACAAGCCTGCGGGCAAAAACAAGCGGCCATCACAAGTGACTTGTTCATCGGAAGAGCTGCGTTAAAGTTATGGCATCATGCATCTATATTATGCAGAGCCACACGATGTGGGCCACTTCCATTCCAGAAAGATCATCAGGACTTCATTACCCAGATGTCACTCTGCTGAGACAGCAGCCAGTACCTAACATCAGTAGTCCTGCCACACACTCACATACACACCACTGCTACCCTTCAAACTGTGCCTTGATAGTTAATGTGATGTATTTGACTTTTTGGAGGTATTAGCCATGTATCAGTAGAAGCAGTGGCAGTTTATTACAAGTCTGACAGAAGAGAGTTGGGTGGCACGAAGCCCAGCAAATGCACATCACGCTGCTATCAGCCCGTCACGTCCCTGGTCCATCGCTTCTGAGGATGGAAAGATGGAAGGATGGGGAGGAAAGGGAGGAAGAGAAGATGATCCAGAGGGAGGGAGGGGGCGCTGAAATGAAAGGGAGTGATCTGAATAGAAAGGAGGGGAGGCGAAGACAGGGAGGGAGGAGTGATAGGAAAGACAAAGAGAACGGCAATGAGTGCATGAGTGATGAAGGCTGGAATGAACGAGGAAGGGGGGAAAAACAGGGAGGACAAGATAGAAGGTGGGGTCAAAAACAAAAAGGCAGAAAATGAGAGTGAAGATGAAGCCCACTGGGGGTGTGAACATGACAACAATGAGTTATGATAACCCTGAGCACATTCAATAAATAAACACATCAATATAATCGGATGGTTTTAAGGATGGTGTCAGCGTACCCCTGCAGTTACATTGTTCCTGATTAGTGCCCATGGACTGCATCTCTGTAGCAGTTCTATACATACAGTACACACTTTGAATAGTGTCATGTTTTGCATTTAAAAAGATGACAAGGGCAGCATTATACTTTGACTGCAAATCAAAATGGAAATGGGATGCTGAGCATTCCCTGGGAGTGGAAGTGAGAACAGTTTGAGTCTGTGACTGCTGACAACAGAGAGGGAATAAAGTGGGAAAACTCCCTCAGGGAAGTAATTAGTATGGGCAGTTTTTAGTGTTGACACCACTGGCTTTGCTTTCAGATCTCTCATTTGCTTTTTCCAGCTGTCTTGGGAAAACCTTTCAGTGCCAATTTCAGTTTTTTTCTCTCTCTCTCTTTCTTTAAGATTGAAAGGTTCTAAGTTCTTTTGTGTGCGCAGGAAATTTCACGAGCCTGCAACCTGTGAGCACCAATGAAAAGCCATTGTAGAATTTCATGAAAGCACAGGAATCAGAAAGGGAAAAGACAATGGTTCCTCATTTGTTGTTGACATTTTTCAACATTTTCTTTTATGCGAGCTTTCACCCTCTGCTTGGCTTCTCTGACTCTCACACTGTACAGTTACAGTACATTCAGAAATTCTATTGTTATGTCTCAACTTTTCCTCCTGGTGTTATTAGTACTTGGGTATGTCTGCACTTTGACGTCCCTGTGGTATTCTTTTCTTTTTGACTTCAGTCATAAATCTTTTTTCACAATGTGGAAGTGGGTGTTGGATCATGTGGAAGTAGTATTAGCTATTTTTTATAGATCATGTGTGAACTAACTACCATATAATGTATGACTACCACTCTATTTTTAATAGGTACATGAAAAAAATACAAACAAAGATTTCTTAGGCGTCCAAGTCCTGCGATAGTAAGGTCACAGAAGGGTGTCAAAGAAACTCAAAGCTGACCTTGCTGTTCAGCTTCCTTTGACTTATGACCTGTCCTTTGGTGCATTGATCCATGCATGGCGCCTTTCATTGCCTTCAGGGAATACAGACGCACTTTTGGACATGTTTTCTTTTCAGTCCATAGAGAACAAGCAAACCACACAACAGTAAGAGACTTTTAGAATCTACATTCTCACTAATTTAAAGAGAGGTAGGAAAGGACCTACCTTGTTGTCATGGCCGTTCTGTATATGATCAGGGAACAATAGCAAACCAGAAAGTCAAAGAATCTAGCACTCTCTATAGATCACTTGTACTTTTACCCGATGAAGGTCTTGGGACTGAAAGGTTGTTAATAAAGTCACATTTTGAAAAAATCTGAAGGTTATGCAGTTGTAAAGTCCTCATTTACTTCTGGAATTTCCCAGTGTTAGTGCATGTTTCTAGACATACATGTCATAACAAAAATTGCTTTTTGTGTAAATAGTTGCAATTACGTTAAATAGTAGTATAATTCAACCCATTCATTGTGCTCTTATATGCTGCCAAATCCATGCTACTGTAATTAGATTTTTAGGATGTGATCAAACTGAATGCAAATATTAGTGTTGATTCCAGGCATACAGATGTATTCACTCAACGTGCTGCAAATTCAAGCAGGCATACACAAGTTAGTATCAACTTGAGCAAAACAATTTTTCTACAGTAAATAGTAAATACTAGGGTTGATAAAATTGCCCATCCCTAGTTTGTTTGAGCACAACACATAAAAAACAGAGGTCATGAACACAGTAAACTGATGATGTGAGCCAGTTTGGAATGATGGTTTCATTGAAGCCCTGCAGGATTGGACTGTAATATTCTGTGGCTCGCTGTAGAGTACATTTTTTACAGGTCAGGCGGAACTGAAGTCACTGTGGGAAAGCCTTTGTCCATATTAGTTTAACATATGTGTTTAGTTGGAAACCTACAGATAGACCCTGATCATATCCGAATAGTGTTTACGTACATACATGGAAATCTCTGGATCCTTTCGGTTTTGTATGCCGTTCAAGGACTACATTAATGTATTGTGCTTGGGTGAATTACATCCTGTGGCCGGAAAAAAATAAATCTCAGATAAGTCAGAAAATTACAAAATATAATTTGTATCCCTGTCTGTTCTTGGTTCACTGCATATTCACTGCAAAATTTTCACCAGAGTCTCCTCTAGTCTCTGCTCGTTCCCCGGGATTTTGGCGGTCACCTAGCCGTGGAGGCTTTGACGGCGACAACTTCAGTGACCTGAGGAATGCCGGCTGTGACAGGCCGCCGACGTGGCTGTCACTTGTCCTGACTGATGACAGACATGCAGCCTCCTCCTGCCAGCTAACATCTGGGAGAGCAAAGAGCCCGACACTCATCCTGACAGCGGGGGGGTTGGTGGTGGATGAAAGTGAAGGAATAGGCACAAGGAGAGAGAAAGACTGCTGGCGAGAAGGAGGCGTGTTGTTTTTGATTTTTCTTTCTTTTTTTTGGCTTTTAAGTCATCACGTTTGAGTTGCTCTGAACAGATCCATGGGACATACACGAGAGGTGCTGAACAGATCCATGGGACATACACGAGAGGTGCATCAATCGCACGTTTTAATGGCAGACATGTGGACTCGTCTTATAAGCAGGAGACGCACGGGTGAAACTAATAGCATTAATAATGTCTCTACTCCTTTGAAGGTCTCAGTAAGACATGCCAGTGAGTCACCATGTACAATACCAGGGCTCTGTAACTAGCTCACTGAAATGTATTTCATTGATTATTAATGGTGGTGATTACACCTACTATTCCTCCTGTAACATGGCAAAATGTCCAGATTGTAGATTAAATAACAAAACTACATTTCTGAAACTGTTTGACTGATGTTTAAATTTTCTTGGCTTCAGTGCAAGTCCTGATAAGTCTCCTGTTAAAAGGAGTGGCACTACAGGTGAATAGGGTGAATAAATTCAGCATTATTTGTATTTTTTATTTGCATACATTTCCAGGACAGAAATCTGAACTTTGGATAAATCCCAGTTCAAAATTCTTGTTTAATTTTATTGACATAGAGTGAAAGGATTTCACAGAGCAAAGGGCGTTTTGGATATTTCTTGTTTTCTCACTCCATGAATCTGTAAAAAAAAAAAAAAAAAAAAAAATAGCCATAAAAAATAAATTTTGTGATGTTTTTTTAGGAATAAAATGTTCATCGGTCGATGAATGATGAACAAATCCCTTAGTACAAACCTTCAGGATATAGATAGGTAAGTGCTACTGAAGTGGAGATTTCTGGCTCAGAGAAAACATTCAAGTTTTCTGAAATGTTGTGTTTAAATATGCAAAGAGTCCATCATTTAAAGCGTTTTACTAAGTGTAGTAAAATAAACACCTAGTTTTCTTTCCATTAAATAATCCAAAATCTCAAAATTGACCAGGGCATGAAAAAAAACAATTCTTTTGCCTGTAATGTTTTGCCTACAACCCATAATCCAAACTAAAGAAGATGAAACGACAGAGTTGTATTTCTTGTCGCCCCTGCCTTGTCAGTCAGAGCCCCTGGCCTGTGAGACACAAACAAGGTATGAAAGATGTACAAGTTGTGTGTAAAATAGAAATATACAATAGATTAGTTTATTAGACCTTATTTCTGCCCCAGGCACAGTTTAGACTACTTCACGAGGTTCAGAGCAAGGCAACAAACAGACATTGGGATTTAGTAAATAGGCTTAATTTTTAGTGTATTATCGACAGTAGATTTCTAAGCTCCATCAGTTCCAAAGCTCCAGGCTTACTGTGAGTCAACTGTTTTGTGTTAATTTAATTTAATTCAAAATTTGCTTTGAAACATGCACCAGAGTTGATTACCTGATCTTGAGGACCCGTCTAGATGACGACCCCTGTGGTAAAATGCATTTTGAAGTTAAAGCCTTTGTTATTTAAATTCACGTGATTACATGCTGAATATTTCATAATGTGCACAATTAATGTGTTCAATCAAATTACTAAACCCTGTCTCCTAGACAAATTTGTCTGAATTGTTTTCATAATAATTGTGTGGCGACAAGCGTAATTCCTGCCTTGATTATGATAATAGAAAAAGTATCTTTGACTGAAAGAAACATTACATTTATGTAATGCTCTGGAGTTGGGGGTGGATGGTGAGCCAATAAAGTGCTGGACTGTGACCACAGAAACCTGGGTGCATGTCATGACTAGGGTCACTGGTTTGGTCAACAAAATCAGTTTCAATTCAGTTTAATTTATGTAGCGCAAAGTTACAACAGAAGTTATCTAATGACACGTTCCATATAGAGCAGGTCTAAACCACTTCTTTATAAAATCATTTACAGAGACTTAACAATTCCCATCATGTGCAAGCACTTAGCAACACTGGCAAAGTGGAAAAACTTTCTTTTAGAGGCAGAAACTTCAAGCAGAACCCAGCACAAGATGGATTGCGGCAGAAGGCTCAACCACAATCCCCGATATAGGCATAGCCAAGATCCATGGGAACTTGCAAGATGAGAAAGCACAAAAACAAGCAAAGTTAGTAACATGTATTAATGGGACATGGAAGTATAGGAGAGGGAGAGAAGAAGAGAATAGCTCAGTGCATTATAGGAAGTCCCACAGCAGTCTAGGCCTATAGCAGCAATATTCAGTGATGGTTCAGGACTCACTTGAGCCAGCCCTAACTATAAGCTCGATCAAAAAGGAACGTTTTAAGCTGACTCTTAAAGGTTAGGGAAAGATCGTGATTTCAGTTAAATGTTGATAAAAATTTGATGACACTCACTTCGGTCAATCTTTTTCTAACTTTAACCAAGAGCCTGAATATAACCAACAATGGAACAAATTAAAATAGTTGTCAGTTATTTTTTTACTGATACGTTCATTATGATTACGTTCATCGACATTTTTTCCACTTGCCAGGTACAACAACAACTTTTGGTCATTATATTTACAATCGTATATAAGCGTAATTTCGAGGCGATAGGGTTGAATAACCCCACAGTGAACTGGGATCAAAATTGAATTCTAATAAATAAAATAATGTACACACTGCAGAGAGTGGAAGGAACCGATGGTGGTTATTAGGGAACCAGCAGCTTGTTTTTGCCTTGGGGCCCCCTGGTAGGTTCATCTGGTCATGTCTGTCAACTTCCTGTAGAGGTAACATAAGACCATAATCTTTTAATACATATAGATATGTACTATACAATATATATTATTGTCTTGGCTTTTGCTTATAGTGCTAGAAATTACATTGTTTCTCTGTTTCATGTTCAAAAAAAAATTTTTTAAGAGTGTTTCTTGAAGACAAAAGTGGGCTCAAGTTTACTTTCTAAACTCATTGATCATACTATGTATTAAATTGACAATAATAAGAAACAAACATTTTGTCAGTTATCCATCAGCACCCTTAATGTCTCTCTTCTGCAGTAGACTGAAGACAAATAGCCAGTGTGCCTGTGGGCTTTTAACCTTGGAAGAGTGTCATATATTTATCATTTTAAAATGTCCCAGCATCTCAGATGTAATTTTCTCCTCGCTTCAATACATTTTAAAAGCACATTATTTATTTGATCAGTAGGCTATTTAACTTAACTCCATTTAAGAGAGAACAACTATTTAGTTGTGACGGGAAACTGAATCATCATGCATCAATGTACATGGCTGTCACTATAATGCTCCAGCGGCCGAGTAAATGATTTGGCTCTATTCTCTAGGCTGTTTTCTCCCATTACAAATACCCACTAATGAAATGGTTGTGATTTTCCTGTGAAATTATCCCCAGGTTTTCATTGAGCATGCAGTATTAACCACAAGGCAAGAATGTGTAGACAGAGGGTAATGTGATGCAGTGACAGAGAGCATTTCGAGACACGATCAATAATGGCGCCCACATGGGGAAAAAAGGGGGTTAGGCAGATGTGGGAAATCGGAGCAACTGGAATTCATTGGCATTTACAGTTAAAGACATTGACACATTTTTTCTGCACTGTAGCTCCTAAGAAGTCTATTTACAACTTTTTTTTTACCAACTTTGAAAATGTCACAGAGTATTACTTGAGAATGATAGCATATCATTGTAAATTAAATGTGACTGCAAAGAAAGAGGCCTCTGAACTAAACCTCCAGCCCCCAATAAAAGAGAGTGCCTGGATTGCTGTATGTTGGTTGATGCTTTCAAACATGATGCTGTCAGTGCTGTCTATCACTGTCATAATGCAGCAGCATGGTGTAGATACGCAAAGATATACCCAAAGGACCAGAATAACCTATATACCTATACTGTATCTCTGAGATTTGGGGTTGAACAAATTATTTTTATTTGTGAATGTTGTCTGTTCTCGTTTAATTATTTCCACATAAACATGTCAAAATTGTTATGCAACTAGCGTGACAGATTTATGTCAATTCAGGGAGCAGGGCTGATGGATGATGAATAGTGGATTTGTTGATCCTTATGTCTGCTACCAGGGCTTGTGACTTTTAGTCCTGTTACATCATAAATGGGGAAAAATCTAATTTATATGAAAATATGCTCAATGTCAGTGATGTAATATGTATTACCAAAGCTCATTTTGAGGGGAACATGCAAGGTGAGGCCATCCTGCCTTGGAAAAAAATGGGATTAGAAAAATTCAACCTCCTTTCCACCTTTTTTGTTTAGAGGCAGTCTTTCACATTGCTTAAATTCCACCATTACAAAAACCATCAATATGTTCTTTTACATTATAAAGTTGTAGAGCAAAATGTCATGACATTTATCAATGCAGAATCAGTAGGCCAGGGACCAGGACGTGTTCTGGTTCTTATTTGCTGTCCAAGTATTGACCAATCACGTTTGAGCACGTTTTGGTTGCATGCAGCTAAACAGTCCATGTAAGGGCAAAAAACAAAAAAAGAAGGAAGCAACTGGCCAAAATACAGTATCGGATGGCCATCGGCTCTAATTAACATTTAACTTTAATTAGTTGTTTTTTTTTAATCAGCATTCATATGCAGATATCTGTTTATTAAGATTAGCCAAAATGTGTTCCTTGTCATTCTCGCATATCAAGTTCCTAATTGGACACCCCAAGTCAGTTCAATTCAATATACTATATAGTGAGATGTGAGATAGAGGGATTTCTGTGAGCTCCTACTATACATTCTTAATGAAACTAAATAAGTAATAATGCTTAATAAGTAATATTAATAGTATAATATCAACAATAACCAGCTCATCAGGTTTTCTACTTACTTTAAATAAACCTTTTCATTGTTTCCAGTGGTCAGCTGTGTTGTCAGCAAACTTTACGATGTGCTGGAGACAAATGTGGCTATACAGTTGTGTGTGCAAAGGGAGTATAGTAGGGGACCCAAAACACAGCCCTGGGGTGCTTCAATGTGAATGAGGATAAAGTCAAGGATCCACATGCACAGTGAGGTGTTTAGTCCCAGGTCCTTGTCACCAGCTTGGAAGGAACTATTGTGTTAAATGCTGAACTGTAGTCAATGAACAGCAATCTTGGCCCGGATATCTGTTATCTGTTTTCCTGACATCTTCGGGCTACATCCGAAGCACTGAAACATTGGCCGATGACAAGGGCGGTACAAGATTGGCTGCAACAAAGTGTGTCTTGCCCTTACCAACAGTGGCATGGGTGCATGCAAGTGAACTCTTGTGGTCGGGCAAAGACTGGCTGCTCTCTCAGAAGTGAAGGCGGCTGTATCTTGACAACAGTGGAGGCCCACTGTTTGCATACCAACAGTCAGTGATTTCTTTTAGCTGTGACCAGGATCTTTTCCTAATGCCAAGCACTTTTGGTTTTTCTTTTAATTAGATCAATTAGACATCATCTGTAGCTAGCTAGCAATGACCCTGTGTGTGTGAACTGTGACACATCTCAGGGACTGATGGATATCATTACCAAAATTATACTGACTGAACATTTTTTTTTGTTTGTTTTTGTTTGAAATCATAAAGTCTTAAAATACATACACATGTTTTTGTTGAAGTATTTTCAACTCGCTTGGATGTGTTTTCACCATATTGCCCAGGGCAGATTCTCATCTGAACCTACCTACTTCAGGCATTCAGCCCTTATTAAGTTCATTAAGAGAAACAGCTTAAAAATACAAACTCATCTGGCTTTGTGTTTGGGGCACAAATCACACAGTGAGGCGACCCTTTTTACATGGGATATCTATCTCTCTCCCCACATTTCCTGTCTTTATCTGCACTAAGGCAAAAATGACAAAAAATATAATCTCACTAAAGGAAATGCAAACCTGCCAGCAAAAACATAAAAATATACTGGTCTGTAATAAGAGAGTAGGTTGCAGGCTGCTGCGTATATAATTTTCTAAGCTTAAAATTGTTTTCTGTTGAACGGGACTTCACCCATTTGACCCTGATTTCTGTTAATAAAAACCACACTAGACTAGTTACATCACTTCTCCCATCCAAAAATTTCTCTGTGCAAAGTAATTATGTTTGCAGCACCTGTGCAGCTGGGCCTTCAGCTGTTTTTTCAAAGAGAAAAAAAAATTAGATATAACTCACTGGATTTCAATTTGTAATGGTTTTAAATCAAGTGTTTGTTTTACAGAGTTGACAACATTCTGAGCTCGGCAGCAGCAGGTTGATAGCAAGGCAGGCATTATCGTTTGACATAGCTCACTGAGTTGAATTCAGTATTGCAAAAGGCACCCTGAAGTCAAGCTGAGTATAGTTGACAGTAGAAATGGTTTTCGTTTCATTTCGAGGTCACAATCAGCATGTCAATAATGCCACATTGTTGGATATCACATCACCCATACAACTCAATTTTCTTTTATTTTAACTGCAGGATTAAATCAAAACACAACTCCATAGGTGAGATAAGACTATTAAGATTAATGTTACTTGTGAATCACAGTCAGATACTACTGAATCTATTTTGTGGTCAAACTGTAGATAAAGAAATTTAAACCATTTGAAAACTACTCTAAAACCATTAAACAACAACAATATAATACACATGGATTCCCACCTGCCTGCTCAGACACCCCCATCCCTTTCTGAGCACTGGTAGTGTGTTCACTGGTTGTGTACCAGTGCTCAGAAAGGGATGGATTTATTACTATACCAGTAGTGGTGATACTGATCAGAAGGGCAAAAACTTAACAGATTTGAAGTCAGTAGGTGACTTTTTAGACACATTGTGTGCTGCAGTCGGAGGTGCTATGCTAAGCCATGGGATTCATACAAAGCTTAGCCTCATCAGTTCTATTTTAAAACATGTTTTCAGGGCTAACCTGTAGATGCTCGTGGTTTTGCTGACAGAATGTATTGTATGTGATTGTGACTTTTAAGATGACCTATTTAGAGAATGCTGCTTCATCAGTATTCCAGATGGTGCTGCGAACAATATTAAAACAAGACTCGTGTTGCATGCATGATTCAACATGAGGTTTTCAGCAGTTTTTCTTTTATGTGTTGATGAACCATTGAAAGGGAATACTGTATATGTATCAGTATGTATAATGGATCTTATGTATGTATGTATGTATGTAAATGAACACTGAAATAGATATGTGGATTTTGTCACAATGTCTAGATGAGTGATTCCCAACCAGGCGCACTTGTTCCCCTGGGGATATGTGGAAAATAGAGGAAAATAAACAGATGAGTAAGATCTCAAATTGGTGCAAGGATCTCAAGTATATTTAGTGTCACCGTACTCAAATAGCTATCAGGTAAAATGGAGACACAGGACACTCCTCCTGCCAACCTGAATTTGTTGTGACACCTGTACACCAACTGCTGCAAGTTAACCAAGATCGGGGGGCCCAAACTTTTTCCCTCACAGAGCCAAAAACTGAAATTTAATGGTAGGCCATAGACCATGGTAGGAACATCGCAACAACAACATAGCAGGCCAAATCGAATCTTGTGACCAACTTTGGCCCACGAACCCTACTTTGGGCAGGCCTGGGACCTTATTATAGAGAACTATCCTAACTACTTATTGTACCTATTTTAACTTTCAAAGTTTCAAAGATGTCCTGTCCTGCCTGTATCTGTGTTTATAATGTACACAAGACTACCTGTATCCAACCACTGTCTCACTTCACTTGTCACTGATTAGTGATTTAAAGCATTAATAAAAGAGTCAGGATACTTAGCACTAAGTGTTTCACTTTTCCCCCTACACTTACTAATATTAAAGTTGGCAGCCATTTTGAATTGTGGACAGGATCTATGCCATCCTAATTTAGGATTCCTTACTTATGAACAAACTTTTTAGCTAGGAAGGTTCTGTAACAGCTAAATTACTATCCAAAAAAAATAAAGATTTTTTTCCAAATGTAGTTATGAGAAATAGATTTATGTAATACCAAAAATCCTAAATATCATCCTAAACTGAGGTGAGTCAGGATTTCTGACACTTTTTGTAATGAGGCCAATGGCCTGGCTACTGAAAATATGAAGCATTGCAGGAAAACATCTACCGTTGTCACATCAGAGAACATATTCATTAATCACCTATCACTTATTCTTTCTGAGGGCTTTGACTTGCCTGTAAACTATAACTGTAAACTAGAACAATATCAAGTACATCTTAATACTGGCCTCCCTCCCAAGGTTGGATTACGGACTACTTTAAACAGGGAATTGCCTTGTGGCCCCAGACCCCCATAGGCCCCCGAAAGCCCCAGGTACTCTTTGTGACAATTAGTTTATGGTAATTTGATTAATCGCTACTTTGCTTGGGAATGTGGGAATATGCGCCACTGAAGCACAATATCAGCTGATGTGATAAGGGCCTTAAGGTGGGTCCCAGTATATTACCAAATCTTAAAGAGGGGCTTTACAGCAAAATCTACATCTTAAGATCTTAATTATGTCAGCTTATACTGTGCTTACGTTCAGAGGTTGTTCCTAAATTAGTTGTCTTTAATCATAATTATTGCACAGCAAACCTGGGGCTTTGTAATATTCCATCAAAGGAATACTTTACAAATTGCACAGGGAGGGGGATGAATGGGGGGTTAATGGTAGCCGAGCAGCTCATTTTGGCCCTGGGGTCAATAGCAGGTTAATCCGACGATACCCCTCTATCCTGTAAAAGAAAAAGTACCATACCTTAAACATGGCTGACTGCCTTAATGAACTAACTCAATAATACGGGCATTCTCAACTCTTACAGAAATCTCTCTGGGCAGCTTCTGTGACCTCTTGTAGACTCTTGTCATGAGATGAAGACCAATTAATCTTCATTAAAGCGCCCTTTAAAGAGGAGTTAAGTGCTGTAGAAAAAAGAATAATGTAATTTGGGAGCTACAATCAAGACGATCCTGAGACAAACTCAAGACAGTGACTAAAACCCAGTTGATAATAATTGAATTTTGGTTTTAATAAAGTTTGATGAGGTGCTTTATGATGAACATGGAGTTTCAAGAGCTCTGTGCTGTAACCTCCAGCATCCAATAAATCAATGCATACAGTCTGCACACAGGTAGAGTTGTTTATTGTGTTGAAGAGAAAGTAAACACAGATGCATCAAATTGTTCATATATTTGTGTTGGAAAAAGGGTGAATCAGCATTCAGAAGTGGCTGAGATGAAGACATGTCTGGGTTGAAAAGGCTGGAGATGACAGTAAAGTGTTCTGAGGCCCTCACTCAGGTTATACCCAGGCTGTTCATTTTCACACTTCACAACAGCATCTCACTGCTGTCTATTCTGTAAAACTGTCTAGTAAAGTGAAGAAATCCCTTCCTAAAAGTCTTTTTAGACAGTAAAAAGTAAAAGTGAGGTTCACGGCAGTGTGTCATATTTGTGTCAATACTTGAGGATATGATGAGTCGCCGCAGAAGACACACACGTTTAAATCCAAACTGTCAAGAACTGATAACTGTATGTAAACAACTTTAAATTGAGCCATAGCTAAAATGAATCTGTCTCACATTAGGAAATCACTCCTACTGTAAGAGTGTGACACATATTTGGTTTCATTTTGAGGCTACAGCGAGAATTTTATCAATTTATCTTAATCTACTGTCACTTCCGGGACTTTGGAGCGCTTTAGAGCTGTCAGGACCTGTTAAGTGATCCCTGCAGGTGGTGACTAATCAGACAAATGTGCACACACAGGTGTGAAAGTAAAGACTGACTGTTTGCTTCAAATTACAGTCCCTGCTTCTGCTAAGATATTGATGTAATTAAAAGTTCTTGACAGTTTTGTGGAGGAACCTCTTACATAAACTATGACCCATGTGGGTGGTATGGCAGCTTTCTTGCAAATGATGCATAACTGTCAACAACAAAACAGTGACATGAGTGTTGATTAGGGTCTCTCATAAGTGTTGATTGAACTTCAGAGAAATGGCAATGTTTTAATGAGCATTATACATGCTATGAAACTTGTAGACATTATTTGAATTTTTGTCAGAGTCATAAACACTTTTCATGACATTCTTACGTCAGTGGATTAGGATATATTGTATGATGTTAAATAAGACTGATTAATAGACTAGTGGTTAACTGATCCTGAATGATAAATACAGACAAAACAGAGAAAAAACTCAATGTGAATTAATGCGTGGAACAATATGAAAAATAATGTATATCATATGCCTTCAGAATGCTAATTAGAGATACGCAGTCTAAATATTAGCTCATTTTGGAATAGTAAATTATATTAAACCTAGTCTCTTTGGAGTGTTGTGAATGTAGGGTGAATGTATAAAAACAAATTGTGTTGTGCCAGAAACAAAAAGTTATACAAGTTCAGTTGTTATAGATTGTCTTTGGTGAAACCAGACCGCCAATTAAGCACCAACAGAGGGAAGAGATATATGTGTTGCCAGATCTTGTGAGAGCATGTTGTTGCTGAGACAGAGACAAGTCTGAAACAAATTCATTTTCTTGTGATTTTTCTGTCTAAAAAATGTCATTTTAGTGTCAGAATATTCCGAAGTCAATAGACTCAGGACCGGCTGCTTGTTTCCTAAAGGAGGGCGGGAGTGGGATGTGATACAGATACAGGAAATGACTCTTCAGTGAGGTGTCTGTTTTCTTAACTGTCCCTTGTTTGGCCTTGATGACATGTTGGCTTCAAAGCCCACCGCTCTTCCTGAGGGCTTGGCTGTGGAAAGATGTGAAAAGTACAGGCTTGTGTGAAGGTTTAGTACCACCAGTTGTGTAATGAGCGACAAAGTCCATATTTGGAGGAGTTCTGGTGGAGGGATAGCTCAAACAAACATAGGACTTTAACCCAGGAGACTGCTGTTTGAGTTCCTGAGCTTAAACAAACAGCAGCCTCGGCAAGCTTTATTTTGAAAGTGTAACTGGGTGTTGCATATTCATTATTGCTAACTTGACCACAACATAAGGTTGCGTTGAAAACGTGACACTTCCACAATGGATTAGTGTGTGTATTATGCGCTTTGGTGTGATAATGGGTCAGTACACAAGTGACTTTTCCAGAATAATCATCATAATTTAATTTTTCATTCATTTGTTGTAACACTGTCGCTCCGATCATTCTTAGAAAACAGCTTTATAATCTTAAGACTTTAATTTTCATTGTAAATCCAAAGACTTCTCAGCTGTTTGATATATATGGGTGCTGATCAGTCTTCCTTAATGCTTAACTTGCCTTTGGGGTTTCTTTACCTTCATTTTTCTCAGTTTAAATAGTGATGCCAGTCTCAGATTTGGCTGTCCTCCAAACATTTTGCTCTCTTAAAAGATGCAACAGTGCAGTTTGGCAGCTGGCACAAAGGGAGAGTTAGGAGACAACATATTACCCAAGACCAGAGCAGGGCTGTTAACTCCCACATCTAAGACATCCAACATCCAAAGTACACATTTCTATCAAAAATGCAGAGAGTTTTAAGTCTTTAGAGGAAGCTGGATTTTTTCTTTAAATATGCAAAATGAATTGGCAGAACAAGTAGGATTCTGAGCAGAATTTATGTCTGTAACCAATGAAAGATCAAACACATTTAAACTAGGAAATGTCACTTATTATGGAGTGCCTGTATAATATGCATTTATTAAGATATGCAGAAAAAATGATTATAAGCAAGTGAGACAGAGGAATATGGAATGTGTAGGAGAAAAAAAGAAGAACCTTATTATATATTCAAAACTCAAAAGGAATGAATAAAACAAAAACCAATCAAGATGACAGTAAAAACATGTCAGAACTGGATGAAAGGGACAAAAAGACAACAGACCAACAAGGAAAATGGTCTTATAAAAACAAAAAGTACATATGCAAAAATAGCTATGAATAGCAAAGAAACAAGGTTCTTCAGACAGTTTAATGTGTTTAAATCAAGAATTGTCAGTGCCAGAAACTAGAAGATCAGTCTTTCTTTTTTATATATAATGATTCACGTCTGCGTCCTCTTTAATATTAAGGGCATTATCCATTTCTGCATAGTTTTAGGAGCTCAAACATCAAACATATTTCCTATGCTGTAATGTAAACTTTAATGGAAACATGTCAGCTCCACCACCATGACATGTACTTTTCTCTGACCTTCACCACAATGGAAAGTACCATCCCTTCTCAGGTAAAGCAGGAGAAAGTGGCCTAATGGTCCATTGCTGCCAGAGCATCTGTCCAGAACAGCATTTTTTGAGTCAAAGAGCCATGACACTGAGCTGCAGTGAGGGTGTCAAGAGAGAGAGAGAGAAACTCAGGGGAACCCTGTGGCACTTTGGGAACAATCAGCTCCTTCTGATGCTTTCTTATCAGGCTACTGGTGACCTCATCAGCCAGCCTCATGAACCAAGGTGCTCTGTAGCTGATAGTCATTCACACTGTGTAAAAAAAAAAAAAAAGCAGAATTCAGTACTTTTTTTTTTTTTTTACAACTTAAGTGCTGCTTGTTATTTTAGCCACTGGTCCTAAGATCTGGGAATGACTAAAAAATAAGTCAGACAAGGTAAGATACAGTCGGATCAGACAGGTTTAAGAGGACTGTCAGGATGTTTCAACACATTCTTACTCCCAGTACTTCCAACTATGATGCTGTAACTAATCCCTTTGAGTCAGTTTTCCTCGTGCAGGGCTCTGTGGTCAAGTTAACAATTAATATGCAATGTCCGGTCAAGTTAGCAATAATAAAGATACAACATCTGGTTGTATGGTCAGTGTTTAGTTAGTTTTGGCACAAATCTATTTAAAACTATTTAAATAGTAAAACTAAAACTACTTTAAGTAACTGTGATATAATTAAGAGTTATTAAATAGCATAGGTAACATTACATAAAACTTCAAAAGATCATGGGTGAAAGACCACTGTTCGTTTAACCCATCCATCCATCCCAACCACCTCCACATGTGGATTCTTTTGCTCTTCATCCTATGTTGGCCAACTTCAACTGCACATCAAGACATTATGTCCAGAAATTATGCTCACAGGATACCTACAACGTGATACTTTGAAACGTAGGGCTACTTACCAAGTTTCAAAATTTGATGACTTGGGAGTGAGAACCGGCTGGTTTCCAGTCTGTCTGGTCCTGTGACTGCTTGTATTTCTTGCCTTGTCGGACTTGTTGTCGCGTTGTCAGTGTGTTCCCAGTTCCCAGAGCAATTACTTTGAGAACAAGTTTTCATAACTGACAGAAATGATGACCAAAACCACAAAAATAAGGCCCAAGTTGTAATAAACTAGAATTATACATTAAATACACACTGAAAAGCAAACATTGTACAGTTGACTGATGACAAATGTGAGACTACTGTGACATTATGCCTTCATAAAGTAATGATGGTCAAGCAGTGAGTTAATTATGATTTTGATCTAAAATTACATCTCACTACTTTTAATTTCCTAAATGAAATAACAAATAGGACAAGCTATTCAGATTTGACTTTGCACGACAACAAATGTTAACGTGATCACTCAGTATTGTGGTTTCTAGCTTGATGAATGGCTGGATGACAATTCTATCATTAACCCCATTAACCCTTGAGTGAAAACCTCCACAATGATGAAAAAACCCAAACTTTGGTTATCTTTTACCTTTCCACACTCATTTGAAACAGAGTGGTGTGACATGACCAGAGTTATTGTAAGATGTAGTGGTAGACTCTGTGAGTGTCTAGTACCTCTCATTGTTCTGTGAGAGATCTCATCCTCTGCTCCTCGAGACAGTCTGTCAGGTGTTCAGCTGTCAGCTCAGATGGGAGTTGGGTTTGCTGCTGAAACCTGTACCAAAACTGCACCAACCAACATTTTTCTCTGCAAGTGCATAGAAAAGATCAGTGGTCTTTATGCATTAGCCCAAGAGACGCTCTGCAGGATGTACTTAGTTGACTTATGTCATAGGGTTGAAGCAAAATGGGTGTCCGCGTAACATTTTATCTCTCAGCAGAGTCTCGATACTGGTGCATAGAACAACGATGGGAAAAAGGTAGTCTCATTCTAAATTTCTTTCTATAATCATAGCTTTTTTTAACCACCTTCCATTCAAAGCATTATTTTCTCCATTCTAAACAACCTATATGAGCCGTTTCCAAACTGCCACCTGTTTGGTTAACCAACTGAAACGTCCTGGTTAAGGTTCATGTTCATGGTTTAAAGAAATCATTGACTGGGAAGGACACGAGATGCACGCTATTCTATGTCAAATGCTGAACGCCCAACCATCCAGCCACCCCTCTGTCGTGTTGTGCTGTGATCAACTTTACATCTAACTCCATCATCATGTCAAAATGTCTTCAGTTCTTTGGTTTATAACTTAATACTGACAAAACTTCCCATGAGACTCAGTTGTACCTTGGATTTAGTGGTAATGCAGTAAATGCTAGCATGCTAACAAGTTCAATTGAGATAGTGAACATGGTAAACATTATATCTGCTCATCATCAATGTGTTAGCAATGTCATTGTGGAAATGTTAGCATGCGGATGTTTTGATGCTGATGCATTCACCTCAAAGCACCACTGTTTTGAAAAACATCATCACAGAACTGCTAGCATGGCTATAGACTATAGCCTTGTATATCAAAAGTACACAAAGATCTGATAGGTCACTGATACTGTGGTACACTTAGCTCAATACATTTGTGCCCCCACACTGCCAGGTGTTTTTAAGTGAGTAATGTTTAGGTTTCTCTGGTAGACTAGATGTTGAGTCACTGAGAGTTGAACTCTCACTTTTTGCTTTATTGAATAGTGACAGCTGAAGAAATAAAGAAGAGAGAGAGAAAGAGGGCTGGGGCTGCAGTAGGACTCAGCCTTGATACTGTATATGCTGTGTGGGCTCTACCAGATGAGCTACCAGGGCGCCCAGAGATCCACTTTTAAGAAAAAGATTATCTTTATACAGTGGATAAGTGAAGCAGAATTTTGTTTCCTGTCTTGCTTGGGGTTGGGCCCTAGGATAACAACACTGGCTGCTCTGTCCAACCGTCTGTCTGTCACACTTTTCCCCAAGCCAAGAAAGCCAGACTGTCATGACATTTGGTATCTATTTACACAAAGAATGACCCCACCACCACCATCACCACCACCAGCAGCAGCTTTTCATTAGCACCACTATCAGATAAAAACTTGTACACATCAAATATTAAAATTTAAAAGGAAAACATCAAGATGTTTGAATATAATACGAATTGCAACCTCTACATTTGGCATTAATCAAACTTACACTGTGTGGGATATGGCCTTTATTTATTGCATATAAAGACTGAAAGTTTCAAGTTTGTTCTGTAAAACCCCTCAAACAGATAAAAAAAGTACTTAAAGTGGTTCAAGCTGTCATATAGTCTTGTGGCTGCTGGGAAATGGGAGTTTCTTCATACAACTTGTCTGAGTGAACTGGTAGCTCCCCTTCTGTCGTACATGCAGATATTTCCATGGAGAGGATGGATCCTATCAGCCCTGATCTTGCCTTGTTTTTCCTCATCATCAGTGCACAGCACAGATACGTATGTTTGGCTGCCCGTGATTTTCTGGCACTTTTCTGACAGCTTTTCCCAGGTTGTTGTTGTCCTTGGCAACACACAGCGACATATCTGAGTCCACCTTGTCTGTGGAAGGAAACCATTGGCTTCTGTGCCGCTTTCTGCAATGTGGTGCATTGGAGCATGTGAATAGGCTGCACGTGGATTGCCAGACCCTTATGATGAAGTCATTTACCAAACACTAAATTTACATACTTTAATATTAAGTGGTATGCCTTAGAACTTTGATTTAGCATTAGGAACTAGGGCTGTCAAATTAACACTTTAATTTCGATGAATTAATTATAGAAACAATAACGCGATAAAAAAAATAATTCAGATTAATCGGGCTGCGTCCACTAGTGGAATTAGGAAAGTTAACCCCCCTCTCCAGCACAGTAGGTGGCGGTAATGCTCCTTAAACGCCCGTTGCCGTCCGCCATTAAATAAAAGAAGAAGAATCAGGCTGCGTGGTACCTGCTGGTGCCACCTTTGAGTCGGGAAAATGCTCCGCCCACACCTGATTTGTAAACATGATGGAGGCAGATGAGAAGAGCAACACCTGATGCTAGCGTTAGGAGCCAGCCTCGACCTCGACCAGACATTCAGATGCAAACCAATGAAGTCTACTAACGACTGATTAACGAACTGCCTCACAACGTGGACTGAAGGTCAATGTCAGTGTTAGAGGACAGGCAGAGGTTTTACAGAGAGCATCCTCTGAGCTAACTTAAGTTTATTTTGACACATAAGATGTTGGCAAAAAGTCCTGATGTCAAAGAGACTGTTACTCTGTTGTCAGGTTGAGGTTATAGGTTTGTCCTGAGATGCTCATATTGAATATGAACAGTGAAAACTTTTTTAAACTTTAAACTTTTTTTTTTGTTTTTTCATATAAATCATATTGAACTTTCATGTTTAAAATGTCTATTTTTCATTGATTTATTCAGCTACTAAATTCAGCTTGATTTGAAACATGTACGAATATGTTTGGATGCTTTTCACAGAAAAAAGAATATGTGCGATTAATTTAGATTAATTAATCACAGAGCCTATAATTAATTTTTAATCACTTGACAGTCCTATTAGAAACATTACTTTATATGCCTTCTCTCTTTTTTAAGTTTAGACATGATGCAATGGCAACGTTGTATTTTTATCATCACAATCAAGGGTTACAGATGACTGCCTGTATTTCATTGTATTTAAGCACTCCCAATGCTAACTATGTGTATTTACAATAAGCATGCATCCTTGCATTGGTGAGTGTTGTATAAAAGGAATAAGATCCTTGTTTAACATGACTATTGTGGTGCTATGGTGCTGTTTTATCATCTGAATCACTACTATAATCATATTCACAATCCATAGCATGGTTATACTGTAGATTGCCATCAGGTATTATACTTTTATAGGTAAGAGCGCTGTAGTGGAAAGAAAATTGTCTCGGGCCCATTTGAGACCAAAGTCTTTTATTGCCAATTCAAAACTGTCTATAAACTGCAGCAAAATGATTCAAAAACATTATTTTTTTATTGTAAAGGAAGAAAAACATGAATATAGTAAAGCTCTGGTTCTCTTAAGCCTTCCTTCTGTGTTGCTTGTCTTTTTTGGCGGGATTCCTGCTGCCTAATTAGATCGATAAGATAAACCTGAGGAACCATGTAAGATATTTATTCTTATAAGTTTATTTTCAGAGCTCCTCCTGAATGTTGTCTTTCGCCAGCTGAGCTCTCCAGAATCCTAAATTGAAGCGGTGTGATGCCGCAAGGTAGTTACAAAGAGAGTTGCATATGTATGCAAAGCCTTTTAAGTGTGAAAGCCAAATACAGTCATGTTTCAATTTTTTTTAGGTGCATATTGGTTGTCCAGAGGGCAGTACACTCAATTTTCATATTTTAGCATTAATATCCAGCAGGGCATTCTTAACTGTGACTGTGGATAATGTGGCTCTCCCACCGAATCCAGGACCTACAGTACATCCACATGACATTACTGTTTACTGTGTGTGTGTATATATACATGTTGCTAATAACATTGCTCTTGACAGTATTTGTTTTTTGCACAGAAAAGGTGTCACTGGAGGAATAGCAATGTGGCATATGAAGCATTCAGAAAAGAAAACCTCGATTTTAGAGAAAAACCCAAAACAAATCTCTGAAAACCAATTTGTAAATCAGTAAAGGTCTTTTGCCCACAAATGTCTTACATTATCAAGCAACAGTTTTTTTTTTGTTGTTTTTTTTAACATCCAGCAGTGTGCGAGAAATTACAAGTGCTACATGCAGGTAGTATTTTGTTTTTCTCAAAAAAATTAGGATCATATTTCCCATAAACCCCCTGCTGCTTTTCCAAAAAGGATATTATCTATTGTCCCTCTCGCTGGCATCACATTTGTTTCTGAAGAGCTTGAAGCATAAGAGCCACTAACAGCCCTTCAAAACTAATAATACATGTTGGACAAGTACTGTCAAGTTGCAAATTAGCAGGTAGTGAATCAAGGGGAGAAAAATGTGTGCGTGTATGGCTTTGAAAACTTCCTGTTTGTACCAAAAAGAACCCCAAAAGCACAGTACTTAACACATAAGCTCATAAAACTCACAATATAAACACAATATAAAGTCCTCCCAATAGCTTAAATTTTTTCGGGTTATTAGCCGAACAATCATCAATCAGCTATTGCCATACAATTTTAGTTACAAATGAAGTGAAGTGTGTTAAAAATGTGTAGTCTCATTTATAGTCTCATAGCATCATGATAAAATATTCTTAAATGGACACTTCACCCCAAATCAATGATGGTATTTATCCATCTTGTACTCAGCTTTAGGTGCTCAAAGTGCCCAAAAATACATTTCAAATGAGTCTTGTGCTAAGCTAGCTAATGTTAAGCTCAGCTGAGGATGTCATTAATGTTTACATCCTGACTTAAATAGCTGTGAGTAAGTAAAATGTGTATTTTTTGGGAGGTAAGCCATCCCTTTAACTCCCTTTAAGATCCAATAATAAGATTTATTTCAAGGCTTTTAACCTCATTTCACTATTTTTAATCAGTTGATCGAGTTTGATAAGTTGTCATGGAGATGACTCTGATTGATTTCAACTCATAATGTGGACCTTGAGTTAGATTATTTTGCCAAACCACCAATTCCAGGGTCAAGACTTTACACAGCTCCTCTACTGTATAACCACAGAGGGTATTATGCAGCTGTTTTAAGTAATACAACCATGATGACTAAACAGAACTTTACTGACCCCTAAAACATCTTAATCCCTTTTTGAGGTCATAATTTATGTACACAATTTAGCCACACAGTTAAACTGGAAGATTTTTACTTAACCCAGTGGCTCACCATCCATTTCAAAATTAAACAATCTAGCAAGAAGTGCATATGGCCTAAAACAGCTTAATTAAAATAAATGGGCTTTATTCTCAGTTTAAAGCAGAAGCACTTGCCCTTTTGGTCAAATAATTTTAAGCCCAAGTAGACCTGCAAGCTGCCAGACCCCTGATTAAATTGTGTGTTCCGTGACGCAACGGCAGCCAAATTCTAACACCATTTTGAAAGGTATTAATCTGCATAAAGACCACATTCCTTCAATTTAAATGAAATTTGATTCTGGATGTGATTCATGTGGACATTAATATGAACACCTTTAATAATTTGTAATTCCACTGTGACAGCATTAAAATGGCAGTAGCTAGAATGAAGATTAGAGTCAGTAATACTTGAATCACTGATGTCTCTGCAAGTATTAACATTAATTCCACTTAGCCTTTATATTCATACATTCTATAAGCCTGAATATATCAGTAAATGCAGAGTGGTGTGTCTGACTAATGACTATTTTCATTGGTGTAAGTGCACCAGACATACAGACAAGAGCGTCCTTCATCACCAGCCTTTACGGCAGCCCTCACGCCGGCAAGCTGTTTGGAAACATGCAAAAATCAGCGAGAAGTGGCAATATTTCTACGGTTAATTAACAGGAATCTCAGTGTGTTGGCATTCTAACAAACACACAGTCGACAGGAGAGTGAGGTGGTGGGGGAAATGGGGAGAGAAGGATGGATATTTGCATCTGTCAGTAATTTTAATGAGACACAGGCACGTGAATCATGAGCGTGAGCAGTGCACTGCCATTTGTTGCACCTGTGTCACACACACACACACCCAGAAAAGACTGCATCAGTGGGAATCTGTGTTAATACATGCATGCAAATTAGGCATTAAATAGAACAAGATGCATGGTCTCAAATGCATTTTAGATATAAAAAAAAAAGTCAAATTTCTGCTATAGTATGCTTTTCTGCTCATATCACACCTCAACTACAACCCTTTCACACTGAATGCATGAATAAATTATATGAAGCGTATCATAGTGTTACTCTTAAACAGACGTTGTTCATAGGAACTCATATTCACGGACTAGATTGCTCTTATTCTCATACATTTTTAATGTTGTTTGACTGACATGAAGCATCTACAAACCATCTTCTTCCCACACACTCACCTGACTGCAGTCCCTCTTATCTGATGCTAATTTCCACTACTTCCAAACATTGAGTTTTCTTAAGGGACACTATTGATGGATACACTGAAAGTAGGTCAGACATTTACTCATAAAGTTAATATTGATTTCCCTAAAGGATTTTAAAACTCACGGATAATTAAAATTTGGATTTTGTCAAAAAAAAAAAAATAAACACACCGCTATCAGGAAGAACTCTGTAAAGATTTTTGAATTCAGTATAATCAACACGCTCACTTCCTCCTTCTGTTTCTCTGTCTTTCCTCAAGTGTTGGACTGTATCTTGACAGACGTGCTGCCAGGCAGAACAGTTTGTGACCACATCTTCCACTCTGACAGATGGAGTGGCAGATCTTTGCAAGGAAGGTTTTGATCTGGTCCTTGGATGTTCTCCTATGCTCCACAGAAGAGCACTGGCCTAGATGGTGGAGGCAGTTGGTGCTTTTGAAAATACTGGAGTCTTAAACCAATGTTCTTTTCTGTCCAGAGAGAAACTCAACATGCATGGGCAAACCAAACGAGCAAGACTTTAGTTTAAGTGGCCAAAGCTGGCTCGATGCCATGGCAGCACAATAAAATGCATGAACTAAAACTTTCTCAGTACAAAATGTACGTTTACTTCGAGAGTTTCACAGCTTTGGGCTATTTTTTAACATGGCTGCAAAGTAGGCCAGTTTTGTGGCATCAAACAAACCGACTCTCATCCAAATGGGCAACGTTGTGTAGCTGAGGTATTAATTATGCACATCAGGTGCTGCAGTACAATTTTAGCAAGATATTTTATGCAGTTCATTAAAGATTTGGCAACTTTCTTTTCTTCATTCCAAATGTCACTATTTTCCGGATAATCAAAATAGATTCTTTTGTTGGAATTGATTTTTGTAGGGAGCTGATAAATAAATAGACTAAAACTAGACAAAATGTACATCATACAATCATTTTAACAAACAGAAATCATCCACAACATACAAGAATAATGGAAATACATTTTATTTTAGTAGTAGTTAGTGGATTTTCCACTAACAAATCAGATCAGTCAAATACTGTGAAACTTGAAGTCCACTTATTACAGTAGGTAACTCTAGAGCTCATAGTCATTCTCGTCAAAGGGAATATTCCCTCTATTTGACAAGCTATTATCATGTGACCATACTTGGATGATATGATGACAACTGAGCTACTGTATTTCCATTACAGCAGAGCAAACATCAGCGAACTAGAACTAGCATATCATCGTCTTCTGACATAACATTGTTCACACAGTTTAATATACAAAACAAATCTTTAGACCTGAGTGGGAACATTGTTTTCAGTCAGCTTTCCACCTTCATTTTTGAGGAAATTAAAACTGCTTGGTTAAGATCATAGTCACGGTTAAAAGAAACTAAAGTTGTCTGTTGGTAGGAGACAGTTGTATGACATTCAAAGAAGTCGCAGCTGGAATCAAACTAGCAATGGTTGCAAGCAGGTGGCAATGTGGCATGTGCTGTAACCACTGGGCTACCAAGGGGCTCCAATGGTCTGCAGTGTTAAAGTAGGCACAAGCATATGCTCCGGCCTCAAACCTCCAAAGGTTTTTTGCAGAGGTAAAGCCACACACGCTATTGCTTTTTCTAATGAGCGAATTCCATCATTATTGTCATGACAACAGGTTGCTTTTCAGGAAAACATTTTTATGCATTTGAACTAGTTATTATCTACTGGGGACAGATATTGTGGCAAAAACCTAAAAAATGATATCATTTGCCCTCTATCATATATATATTTGCTGTGCTTCCACATAATTATATTGAGGATGTATAATTTCACTCTACATGTTCTTGACAACTAGTTTTCTTTTAGAGAGGTGCTCTGGGGTCTTTTCACGGCCTATTTGGCAACTGTCTGCTGCTTTTAGAGGGAATGAGAGAAGCTGATGTGATTGGCCATATTGAATCTTGCCCCAAGTCCACCTGCTGATAATGTATTCCTCCTACTAAGAGTGTATTCATCCCATTCCAGCCACTTTTCCATATTGTGCTGTGCTGCGTCAGGATTACGCTTGTGGCTCCAGCCACAAAAATTAATTGGCCATACCCACAAGTCTGCACTTGTGTTTGCACACAGTTTGACAGAGAGTGTCCTATGCAGAGTATTCATTTGGATTAGTGCTGTACGTGACACTGCTTTAGTACACTGTGTCTGATAAATGGATGGTACAAGCCATTTTAGTATAATCTCAAAGCGATTAACATCTGCTGTATTGCACACAAGGCTCAACTACACCGACCGAAAGGTGAGACGGTTATCAAGCCTGATCTTTCTGCTTGTGCTACATAAATGAGCAACAGACTTCTTTGTTAAAGTGATCAGAGCAGCAGTCATTTGCATCTAGCTGAACCAGCAGCATGATGATGATCTATGAGAATGCAACTGTAGCATCATTACAGACTTAAAATATATTCTCGCCCTGATTAAATTTAGAATTGTGATGACGGATTCAGATCTAAAGTCGCAGCCGAAACACCGCTTGCAAATGCTCACCGACACTACAAAACATGAATCCACTTCTGTGCCCGTTTGATGCCGTTTTCATAAATTATTGATGCATGCATCTTCCTTCAGCCCTGCCTCAGACTTCTCCATCCTTGGAGATTATCACTGAGAGCTCCTCTGTAATTCCAACAAACAGCTACCTCTTTTGTTCCCATCTGCTCGCTGTATAGAGGCTAGAGCAGTGAGGGCCTCTGTCATGTTGATGTGAGGACAGACTGGAGCAGACACCTCCAGCTGTACAGTCTGTACCTTTCCCACCTGGAGCACTATCAATACTGTTTCCTCGTGGTGGTGTTAATGTCAGACAACTGACAGCTTTATACTGCCTTCCTCAACTTGTCACAGCTGAGACTAGATTTTTGTTCCACAAAAGAATCAATATGGAGATAGAAGTTCTGAAAGACGAGGACAAATTGAGTATTTTTTTATTATTTATTATTTTTTTTTGAGTATTTATTATTCTTTTCTCCTGAGAGAATCCAACTCCAATTGTTGTGTCAATTGCAGTTGGCTTTATAGAAGGGGGTACATTTCTATGATTGAATGGAGGTATAAGGGTGAGCACCAGGAAAGAAGCAATTAGTACAACGATGGGTGAGACAATATTGGCTTATGCACATTTCCGCTTAAATGAATGGCCATAGAAACTGTATGGTTATTTAAATGATGATGTAGCAGCCACAGCTGGCACCACCATCCAGTTACAGCCTCATGAATGTGTCTGTAGACACGTTTTCTTTCTTGTTACCATATACATTTAAATCTTACTGACTCTGAGTCTGTTTACATTGTTTAAACTGGTATCATGGTATATACTAGTGTTTGTGTTTGCACATTGAAACCTTTGAATTTGACTAAACGACGTTAGACACAATGCACACTGTCAAAATCTATATTTTGGAATACTTTGGTAGTCAGTACTGTCAGGTACAGAAGTTGGTTGGATTTTGATTGGAATAAACAAGACATTGAAGGACATCTTGTGCTGTATAGATATTGTGATGGTTTTATAGAATTGAAGTCGAAATTGAATTGAGAAAATAATTATTAGTTGAAGTCCTATTAAAATCAGTGTGACTTAAACTTTTCAGGGATATAAATGTCTCCATAAAGGCCCATAAAAACGATGCCCCATATAATATAAAATCTTGCCTCATAAAAAATATTATGTCCTGTAGTGATTTTTGTCAGTATGTCAGGAACTGTTTGTAACTATTGAAGCATGACAAAACATTCTTTCTGCTTGCATCACCCAAAGCATTGTGGGAACTGTAGTTCCTAAACTCAGAATGTCATTGTCACAAATATATGTAAGAAAAAGAAAAATAATAGCAGTGACAAAACCGTGAATATTGTTTTTTTTTTATTTATTTATTTTTTTTTATATACAGTAAGCCTTTTTCCTCGTTTTGAGAAAGAATATACTAGCTGGAATAATCCAATAGACCTAATTCATGTGACATCATGCGAGCAGTGAGTTCATCTTCAACTATGAGGTCACTCAGTCAGTCCAGAATTGCTGGATGTTTGCCTTTTCTATCACACACAGTCAGTAAACTAGGCCATCATGAGGACAGAGGCATAGATTATTATGTTTGTTCCATGTAAAAATGATCTTGACTACATCTAAAGCAGTATAAGATTAGTGTTAACTTACAGTAGTGTAAAGTGCTCACTGTAGGTTCTGTAGTAGTAGTTTTGCATGTATGCAGAAGAAATTGCCATAATAAAAGCTGAAAAATCAACTGGAATTTACCTCGACAGAAGATAACAGATAGACATTATTTACTGGGCACAGGATTGGTTCACAAGGGGACAAATTTGGGTCAGTGAGTCTAAAAGTGCTTTCTCATCTTATATTCAGTGCTGTTTGCTTGCCCAGTGTTACAGTTTTCATTATCATGGGCAAGGGAAACAGCAGAGGCTAATCTTTCCATGACCAAGTAGATTAAGCTTGCAAAACAATTTTTTTGCAAAACAGGAGTGGAATTATTGTTTACGAAATGCTGAGGCAACAGCACTCTGACCTTGTGTTGAGTATTAGTCACTCGCCCTCTGGTACAATCTCAGATACAGAGTGTGTGTCTGCAGCTGCAATGGCTAATTGATCTGTGAGAGAAATGTACTTCTGGATGGAATCTATTAATTCTTTTTTTGCTAAACAGGCCAATATTAAGAGTATGTTATGGTGACAGCAAGAATACAATTACTTAAATCTGTTCTTTTCGACAACACGATGGATGGTAATGGACCTAGTATTGTTCCTAATTATATCAGGACTGTGTCATCTACAGGAACAGTCATTGCTTCAGGCAATAGGAGACTGTGTAAGATCTGAAATGTCTGAAATTTGATTGCTGATGAACAAAACTAAACATATTCAACCCCTGTTTGCATTGAATCATTGTTGATACCAGCTCTTGTATACTTACTACCCTTAACATTCCTCATGCATGCCAACCTTCAGCCCTTACGACAAAGAATACTGAAGATTTATATGGATATATCTGTGCTCTTTAACTGCAATCTATCCAACAGTTGAGTTTTTTTACATTGGAACAAAGTGGTGGAAAGTCAGGCAGACTGACATTGCTCCCCTTAGATATTACACTTGTGTCCTTACATCGCTATAGTCCACATTTGCATTTTGGCATTTCAATGCAAGCTGCAAAATGGACAGAGGTCTTAGGCCACTGTTAAATGAAGGTGGGGGGTTGCCGTAGACTTGTGATAAGCTCTGACCTGGGTTCTCACTTTAACAATCCACAAGCTATTTTAAGTGTTTACTGTGTCCGGCCATTCTGTTGCTCTCCATTTCTTTAGCCAGCTGCCTCCGTTGGCTGAAGACAAGTAACACTGCCACCACTAATCTCCCATTCACATGTTTTATCACCATGACAGAGAGGGAGTTGTGATAGAGCACTCCACAAGCTGAGTAATCCTTCTGACAAAATTGCAAGCACTGTTTTTTCAATGCCTTTGACGGCAGCACAGAGGAGAGGCTTCATATCTAGAATAGGAGCACACACTGGCAACCTGGACACATTTTTGCAAACAGCAACCTTGACATTTCTTTTTAGCCTTGGCTTGTATAATGATGTATTGGAGTTTGGCAGAGCACTGTCAACTGCTTTAAAACATCTTGATCCTTGTCCCATACTGATGGTCACATAAAGACTTTTTTTCTACTAGGTATTGTTTAAAAATGTGACACCAGTACCAATACCAGCACCCTTAAAGTGATACTGATACCAATAGAGTACTATAGACTGTACTTATATAGTGCGTTCTAGTATTCTGACCACTCAAGGTGCTTTTACACTACATACCTGGTGTCAAAGAAGCCATTAACCTTGTGAACATGGTGCTGCAGTCCACACTGAAGTTTACTCCATGCTTGATGAGGTATTTTATCATGTTATTCATATTCCCAGTTTATCCTGAAGTAATCCTTGAGCATTTTATGCATTTATTTTTAGAGAACACCACAAGCATGTAGCCGAACTTTCAAATGTTTTGGTTGCATCTCAGAACGCTCCAACTCGGTCAAATACTTCACATGTCACATTAATCCAGTGGTGTGGTGTCATATACATACATTTGTATGTCAATCATACAAATATTCATTTTTTTCTAGATCCGGGTACAAAAAGCATCTTATGCAGGTATTGTTTGACTGAAAATGTTGTAATACTATACTACTAATACCTGGTACTGGGTTGGTCGAGTACCCATACCCAGCTCTAACTGTGTCTAAATCAAGCTGGCTTTATGTTAGACTTGTTTGGCTCCAGGAAATATAATTTAAGTGCCAGTTTACTGAAAAAATATTGATGTTCATACCCTATTTCAAACTTGAAAAAAAAGATCAAGTTATTCAAGTTTTTTTGCCTGGATTAGAAATCTAATCTCAATGGAGACCAAACAGCTATAGCCAACCGATAGGAATTCCCCATGCTGAGATTTCCCCTCATGGAATTTTCTCAAGCGCAGTAACCATTAATATCTTTATAGTCTCCTGTGAATTCACTCTGGTAGGCCTCTGCCCCATCTGAAAACAATGCTCAATCTGTCATTCATAACATCCATTTAACCAGCGTCCATGTTGGCAAGGCTCTCTGTCATCCGCATATTTCTTTGTCTTGACTAAACAAACAGTCTCCTTACCTTTCTATTCATTTTTCAAACCCAAAGCTATAATATCTCCCCAGATGATGAGTGCTACCCCTTACATGCTTCTACAGTAAGTTGAGAGCACCAGTGCATTCCATTAGCCTCTCAAGCAGAGTGTTAACCTTAGCCTTTGTAGCGTAGCAAGAAAATGGCTCTGGAGGGACGATTCCGTCACTTTTCCTGTGTTCACCGAGGTTCTGCAGTGCGTTTAAGTTCCATTCAGTCTCCGAGTGCTTTTAAAGTGAAAAACCTGACACTCTATTGTTCTTTGCTCTCAATCAATAAAACATATGCCGGGGTTTCGTGAATATTTAATCTCACCACTTGTTTCCTTTTATCTGCCAAGTCACTAAAGAAAGATCAGGAAATCTTTCCTAGTCACTGACTTTGGATCGTTTCCTTTTATACGCCCCATTTGAAGCAAGGAAACAATAAACTTAGAATCACAAAGGGACTGGAAAAAAACAGTTGAAAGTGCTGTTCTGTTATCAGTCGTATCCATCCTCACATATCAACCTGCTTGATGTTTCCATCAGCGGCTAAATGTAAGTGTATATCCACTGTATGCTTTGTTTCACATCTTGTATTTTCAGAACTGTATTAATGAGATGTAAATATATTTCCGTTATGTATTCTCTGAAACAACCACACAACAATACAGCAGAATGAAGGTCTTAACCTCAACCTAATCACTGTGAAGTATGTCATTATTTACCATTTTGATCTTTGCATTCTTAAGCTTTATAAATAAAGATGTCAGTGTTCAAGTCACTAATGTGAATATGAATAACTATTCATGTGATGATTTTCAAAGAAGTATGCTATTTGCTCAAGCACCAGTGAAGAAAAACATGAAAACTAGATAAAAATGTATAAAATAATAAAAAACATAATGCAAAGGGAAGCCAAAGCTTTTGATTTAGGCTTTTTTTCATGAGTAAAAAAAACAGAGGCAACATCTATAGTTGTAGAAGGCGTGGGTAGATTCAGATAAAATCACTTTTTATCTTCAAGATTTTTAGTCAGTAGTGGAAATACTCTTCTTTTTAAGGTATAATACAAAGTAAATGTGAATTTGTGTGCTGACAGTTTCTTTGTCATTGTGCAATTGCTGAATTTCATATTTTTGCAAAAATGCCCATCTTTATGCCAGCTGTCAGCAGCCAGCCTGCGTTGTGGCATTCTTCCGTGTAGAGGGACTAAAGAGCAGAGAAAAAATGAAGGATGCATATTTTAAAATGTATTACCTGACCCCAGTTTGGCTACCAGCAAGTTATTTTCCGACTTTAATCTGAGGAGAGGAGAAATAAACTACCTCTGAGCAATATAAATTATTGCAGAGGCAGTGCATTTGGTACACAGATTTTATTTTTCAAGTTCCACCTGTTCTAAGACAGGCTTTCCTTCTTGGCCATATTTTCAGTTACCCATTATATTATTGGGGTTTTGCAGCAAGACTCATAAAATTGTGAATATTAGATTACTGCTGGGTCAGCGAAGTTTACTGTCGGTTTAGAAAGTACTCTATCTCCTATATACAACTAAAAGAAAAAATGTTTCTTGATGGACTTCCTATGCCTAACTGTGCAAAAACTACTTGTCTGCAATAGAGTGCAAACTGATCTATGATTCCTCTGTTCTAGGAACAACAGTATTTATGGTCCTTTTTACAGTATAACACCAACAGTACTCCCATTTTTTGTCAGACTCAGAGTCCGTATTAAGATCTGCTCACTGCTCGAAAGGTTTCCTGGATATTTTTTCCTCTTTCTGATGACATTCCCTTCACATCACCCTCATAAAACTCTGAAATGTAGCCTTTAGACACATTAAAACTCTTATTATACCCCCTACATTAAACCTTGCTCATACCACCGGCTGCACATTATTATAAAACCCCTTTGCTTTCACTTCAACCAATGAAAAACAGATGCAAGTCACTGTTAATTAAGGGAATTACATGTAATTTGACAAAATTGATGATTGCTGTTGTCTTTATCTTTGGTCACGTTATTGGATTCATAGTAACACTTTCTATGACACGCACATCTATAATGCATTATAAACATACTTACAGTATGTACTATGTTCACAGAAATGTATAATTATTGTTATGAGCACTATCCGTAAAGCTTTCTAACAATAATCATAACATAATTTCTTTATTACTGTGTCCTGACTAATACAAGATATTGATACCAATGTACCAAATTAAACTTTTTTTAAATTATTTTTATTTGTCTTATTTGATGATTAAACCTAAAACCAATTAAGACAATGTACAAACTCCAAAACTGATATTTCCATGTTGATTTATTTCTGTGGAGCTTCAGGCTTTGCTAATATTTGTTTTTATCATCTTTCCTAAGGTATATTTAACACTACAAGGAATAAATGGCCTCTAAATTATATCTTTTTGTGGCTCATTCAGGTTGTCACAACAAATGAATTCAAAAGTGTTTACAGAATTGGAGTGTGTGTGTGATATTATGCACATAATAAATCAGTTTTGTCTTCAGTGAATGTCTTTAAGCTTTTAAAAAAGAAATGAGAAAATGCAATGTACAGCTCCGCTACGCAATCAGAGTTAAATAATAAAAAATCGTCTCACTGAAGTGTGCCATTCAAATCAAAACCTTAGAATTACTCATTGCCATGTCTTACTAAAAAAAGTGCCCTGATCCTCAACCGTCTTATGTCAATGGTCAATTGAGAGCCTGTTGAAGTGAAGTGCAGGTGCTATTACATGTGAAGTAGAAGAGGCTCTATTCTGACATATATTGGAAGGAAAGCCTTTTATTTTGACGCAATGGTTCACCTAAATTACAAAGCAATTTTTCTGCTTACCTGAATAGTAATATCTAACTCTTTAGATAGCTTTGGCTTTATCTGCCCAGGTTTTGGCTTAATCCAAAGTGCTGAAAGATTAAATTTAACAGCATCTCTTACTCTGGATAATGCACAGATCCTTACTGTTATCGCTTTTCATCAGAACCTTTTTCTACTCAAGAAATAGCCACCATGAGTGGTGAAAAAATATGATTTATTTGTGATTTGGCTTAACTAAACCTTTAAGACCTGTTCCCATATCACCTCTGTCCTGTATCTTGTGGACACCTTAGTTTTATGGGCTGTCTGTATTGCCTTCATTAAGTGACATGACAGTGCAGCAGACAGAAAAGAAATCCCATCAAAAGCAGAAAATCCCAGAATCAGCTGTCTTCTCTAAGTAAGCAGTTTATTCAGGGAAGTAATACCTTTATAGAGATTAATCTCTCAGAGCGATGTTAGTGAGCTCTTATGTGCAAATGTTAATTGTTGGCAGCATTGTAATGTTGGCATACTGGTCAGTATTAGGGAGAAATACCTTTTATTAAAAATATCCGCAGGCAATCTTTTTATGGTTTGGACATTATGATGGCCAGTAATGTCAAGTTGTCTGACAGCTTAATGACCAAGTTCAGTGAAAGGAATTTGACACTAGCAGCAATTTCCAGAGTAATGTGGATGTTCAGAGTGTTAAACCATGCAGGGGATTTAAGCCCCAAAAAGTAGAGCATAACATTTTCGTCAAATTTGGTTACTTTTGCAAGCTGACATCCAAAATTTCACAGCAATGCTCAAGCACAGATACAGATACTGCATGTTAGTGATGGAAAACATGCTGAATGAAGACTGGTCTGCCTGTGTAATTTATGAGAAAACTCATTAAAACCATGTTAAAGGGGAACTACAGTATTATGCTTTTTCAATGAGTCAATGAGGTAAACATATGTAAAAGTAATCCTCGTGAGCAAAAAGCACAGGTGTTCAGACTGCTCTGAATGCAGCGTTTCCAATGTTTTTTCTACTCAATGCAATGAGTCAATGTCCGCTCTGCTCCAGACAATTGTGAAGGACAGTTGCGCATCTGGTTTTCCCTCAGATGTCATCAAGCTTCTTTGACTCAACTTTCGGGGATTTATGGACACAGCTTTTTGTATTCCTAAGTAGCTAACCGTTAATTTCTAACAGACTCGGAGCTTGAAAGCTACTCTACTAGAGATGTAATGTTAAATTTAGCTAATAGGATGGCTAGGAAGTTAGTTGCACGGCTAACTAGCTAACAGCAGCTACAGTAAAGCAAGGCATCTGTCCATCAGGAAACTCCATAACTACTGTAAATTGAAGTAGAGCAGCTGGAGGACATCAGATGGAAGATAAAACAGCATTGAATCTCACCAAAATCAGTGAATAAAGTTATATAGTTATGTGTGATTAGTACAGTAATCAGTAAGGCCGGGTCCCCAGAAACATCTATAGTGTCTACTGTGTCTATGTTTTTCAAACAGTATGAATGTCTTTCTTTTCAACCTCTGCAGTGCATTTTACAAAGGTTTAGTTAGGCTTTTCATTCCTGATGCCTGCTTAAGATTAGCATTTGGCATAAGAATTCTTTAAAGATGCTGCACTTTATTGCTTTCTCCCAGTATTTCATTAAGAATGGAGATATGACTTGAGTTCATTCGGCCTTTCTTACTTCTAGTCCGTCCACTGAATGACTAAACATTTGAGTTAAAACATTTTATGTCTCTTTAATCTGTCACTAAAGAAAGGACTCTGTGCTTACTATGCTGGCATCAAGATCTTGCACTCTAAGCTCCTACTTGTCCACAAGCAAGTGCCTTTCCTGACACCCCTTTTTTAGCTTGTTGTTATGGTGATTTGGCAGCTAGTTGTGTAACCCGTCACCATGGGAACAAAACAACTAAAAGCTGTGTGTTTGTGTGACAGTGATATGAAGGAAATCTGAAACAAAGATATCCTTTTCTCCTTCCTGAAAGCATTGAGGCATTCCACTCAGAAAGCTCTGCTTGGCTGTGCGGTGGCCATGACTCTATGAAGGACTGCCGTACAATAGACCTCCACCACAATAGACCAAAGGCTACTGTTGCTGTTTTTTATTCAAAGAGCATCACACGCAGTGGGTAAGCTGTGAAACCAAAATGTCACATGGGTCCCATGAGGGGAACATGTGAATGTTGATTTAGCCAGAGCCTCTTGACCTGAAAATCAAGGATGTATAATGTCATACGAAAGTATTTTACCCCAGTGCGACAAGAGAGGCTGGTGAGGTGTCTGTCTAACCTTTGTCAAGCAAAGAAATGGTCTCAGTATGATATTATGTATATCTAAATCATAGGTGGTCTGCCCAGTCTTGGCTTCCTGACAGCCAGCACCTATATAGATATTCCAGATACTTTTTCAAACAAAGACCACAATCTTTCCCTAAACGTATTATTTATTATTACAGATATGGTAGGAAAAGAAAATCAACATGTTGTCAGTTTAACATTTTGCCGACACCTTTGTTATCAACATTTTGCAATTTATGTTAATTACCAATGTATCCTGTTGTTCAAATATGTGAGCAGAGTGAAATGACATTTTCTTTCAAATGACATTTGCTACTGCAAATTAGTGGTATGTGAGTATAAATGTAATTTCTATGAGACAGGAGTCTGAATTTGACAATTAAAATGGGTATTTTACAGTCCTACCTTAATGATAGTATTTAATGTTCAGGTTTTGTTGTTTTAGTTGTTTTTGGAGGATGTGATTTGTCGTGCCGTTAAACTAGATTGTGTTACAATGAAGGGTGTTTCTAATTTAAATCTAATTCCACTGATATAAAAGTGATGGACAAAATATTCTAAATGCTTCAGAGAATAATGCTATACAAGTCAACAGGACCAGATATTACAGCCTCCAAAATGACCAAAACATTAAATCAAAACAAATTATAACCTTCCTGAATGTGGGTTTTCCTACAAGGCTATTGAATTAGACAGCATCAATTTTACTTAGGTGTGCATTTATTCGCATTTTACCAACAATGAAATCCTTTACCACCAAGGTGGTCCATTCCTGAAACCATTGGTGCACTGATTGTTGCTTCAATCCACAGGACTTTTCCAAAGACATATCTACAATATTACAGAGTAAATTACAAGAATCTTCATTCAAATGTAAAACCAAGCTGGAAGCTCCCATTTTTAGGTCCCATGTGTGTGGAAAAGTAAATGACTCTCAACCTCCCTCTGAAAGCAACTACTGTCAAGGTGCCTCAAGCAAGGAATTGAACCCCCCACTGCTCAGTGGTCAACAAGAAGAAGATGATTGTATTCACACCAGGTGGCTCTCAGGTGTAATGCAAGATGTGGCTAAAATCATTCAGGCTCGCTAATAGCTTTCTTGAACAAACAAAGGTTACAAAAATGTTAATACCATGACTAAATTAAATGCATACCAGCAAGGGGATGAAGAGTTTCCCCACAGGCAATGAAATTTAATGATCAGAGGCAGGAAAATCAAAAGCACAGAGGAAATAGCTGCTGCTGCTATACCGCCTATGGTCCCACGGCAAATAACACGCATGTCTACAAACCAATCTTATTTCCTCATTGCAGCTTTTTTTCCCCAGGAGTCAAAACGAGGTCTCATTTTCATTTTACCAATGAAATAATATTCATAGAGTTAAGGTTTTTGGTGGATCTTCAAAACTACAGCGTCACTAGTACTATAAAGAGCAACCAGGTGTTTTGGAAGGTTTAGCTCATAACACATATATTTATATATAATATATATATATATATATTTTTACTTTTAATTGTATAGTTACAACCAAGAAACAAAATTAGAAGATTTCCAGCATTGTGTGAGTAACAAAGAAAGTGACCTGAGGAACAATTTGAAAAAGTAGAGGCCACGTATCGAGCAGTTATCTCAGCGACGTGGTCAGCACTTATTTTTTCCGTGATGATTAAACAGCCTTGAAAGAGTCTTTTATATTTGGAGAGAAATCTGTTTGCAGGTGGCTGTGTGACAGAGGAGCCACCGGGTTGTCCTTCAAAGCAAATTAGTTTAACAACCTGGAAAATATTTCCAGCACATCTTTGATATTGTTACCATGGTGTTGGGGGAATGTTAAAATCACAAGCAAGCTTTCTATTCTTTCTGCATAGTGAAGCTTGCTGTGAGAATTAAGATGTTTAACCTTGGTGAATGTTTAGAGATGTACTGAAATAAAAATTAAAGGATAATACTCAGTTACGATAGCTTCAGTGTTATTTTCGTTGTTTCAGGTGTGTTTTTTAACAGAAAAACTAATATTGTACGAAAGAAGAATCACAAGCAGTCCAATTAGCAGGTTAGTCAAACTTACTAAAACAGAAACAAGGGAAAAGTGTAAAATCATAGCCAAATTTTCTGTTTTAAATGTTGGTCAGCCAGAGATGGTTGAAAATACTGAACTGAAGGGCCATTTCTTATATCTGTGTTATGTGGGTTTAGCTCCAGCCGCCTCAAAAAATACAGGATTGAACCACAATGTTGCAGTTGGTGACATGTTGCTTTATTGAGATGAATACGAGAACTGTAGTTCATTTTGAGTCAGTCCCACATCCTGCTGCTCTAAATGTCTTCTAAATTCCCACTAAGTACCAGATTTGGGGCTGAAATACTGCCAGAAAAAGAGTAGAGAATGTAAAAATTAAAAACTATAGTAACCAGCTGTTTAGCATTATCTGTTATCTATTATTAAGTATGTATTTGCTATATATATTTGGTTACATTTTCAAAGTAAAGCTTGTGGAGAAACATATTTATAAGTTCAAACAGTCACATTTTGGTTAGGTGTAGGCACAGAAACTAGTATACTGTAGTATACTGTAAATATATAGGTACATAACTTAAGTTAAAAAGAAGTTAACTGTTGACTTTTGGTTTGACACGAACAGAAGTCTCTTTGGTGAAAGGCACATGTATTTGACTCATCCATTCACCCTAACCTCCACGTGTGGCCTTTATCACGTTTTATAATACATAATTGTAAATACACTTCATACTTCAACGGCACATCAAAATGCCAGATGGACACATCTCAGGGGTACCTACAGTACCCTAGGGTACTTTTTTTTTTTATTATTATTCTGTATATTTCTAACCTCTTTTAACAGTGGGCTTCTGCTTAGCTTTTCTCTGCTTCAGTTCATTTGTTGGGAGTTAAAAAAAAAGAGGGTCATAATATTTGAGCTTTTTCTGCATTGTCTTTCACACCCTTTTCAATAACGCAGCATGCTTTTAATCTTGCCGAGACAGTAATGGCTAACACCAGAGGGCTGAAAACATATATGGTAATAAAAAGTAGCTTTATCCAGTGTTGTATCCTGTTACAATGTTCAGCAGAGCTTTATTATCCCCAAAGGGCTGCAATTAGAGCTGTGCTGCTGAATCTGGTCAAATACAATGAAAGACTGCCAATGTATAATCTACAAATCAGCATAATGTAGCATTAATTAGACTCACAGTGATTACAATAAAAGTCAGGAAAGCAGGCTTTGCTGGGGACTACAGTGAAATTAGAGTCACAGAAGCTGAGACTCTTTCAAAAGAGGATCCTTCTGCATGAGGTTAACTCCAGTCTATGAATGATATGCCAAATAATGTGCGAGCTATCTTGTCTCAGGGAATTGCATGCATCAGCGTTGTCCTTGCACACCTCAGGGCAAAGCCGTTTACAGATCAGTCAAGATGATGGTATGAAAAGGAGGTAAATTGAGTGTAATTCAAGATGCTTTCTCATTTTTATGGATATATTTTCTTTCATTCAAATTATTTAGGAAATTTTCAGCTTCCTGCTTATTTTTATTTATTTATTTATTTTAAGCCTGGCCTGTTCATTTAAAAGAGATGTCATCATTTTAGATTAAAATGTCTATAACGCTCCATAAAAAAAAGATAAGATGGAGTTTTATTGATCGCCACAGGGAAATTAGGCCGTTGCATCTGTAAAAGTCATTTGGGGTTTAACAGGCGAGTGAAGTTGAGTTAAAAGATTAAAATTGGATCCAAAACAATCAACAAAACAGTGAAACTAATGAAAATAAGACAATAAAGAAATTAATTGGGCTATAAATGGTTTGATTTTGACATATAGGTGTGTTTTATAGGAAGGAATACACAACATACAGACAGCGTACAGATGATGAATCAAAACGAGCAAAAGAATTCAGAGTTTAATGCATCAAAAAATACAGTAAATCCTATTGTACAGGAAATCCTTTTGTAACAGCGCTGTATAATAATATGAGGCTCAGTTTACCTCACACAGAGTATCCCCTATGGGAAACCCTGTTGTCTAGAGCCCTATAGATTGCGTCAGCCTCAGATCGTATTGAGGCACAGATCATGCTGCCTCGAGGCATTTGCATCCTTTCATCAATACACTACTAATGCATGCAGTGGCTGTGCCTACCAGGCTCCATTTGGCAGCAGAGAAACAGAAGGCAGGGGCCACATTGGAAGCCGCCGCGGTAAGCTGAGGCGCAGACTAACTACACAAAGTAAACATCTGTAACTTCATAGGTCAGCTCTAGTGTGTGATTATAGTTGCAGGGCACCCCACTCTCACAGAGGTTCAGCTTTCTGGTACTTTTTGAGCTTGCTGGTGCATGGCCAACAGAATTTGAATTTAAAAGCTTCTTTGTTGACTTCATCAGCTTCCAAATGTATTCAGAGAATGGTGCAAGTGTTAAGATATAAGGCCCTCATCGAGGCTACCAGCTGTAATGAAGAGAAGGAGAAACCAGATGCAACGCAAAACAAGATGAAGAAAAGATGACACATAATCCTGAAAATGGAAAGTCAGAATATTATAAAAAGGGTCACAGGATAGAGGGGCCAACGGTGAAGACTGAATAAAATATTGAATGTTTTCACCACTTAACCTTGCTGTCAAACAGCCTTTTCCAACAGGAAACTAAAGTGTTTATATTGATCTATGCTCTCTTTAAAAGCCACCAGACTTCACTGACAAAAAACTTTACCTCAGAGAACAGAATTTGCTGCTGCCTAAGTCTGCAGCAACCAACAACACTAACTAATGTGTTGTGTCATGTGCAGAAGTCACACAACAACTCCCGTGTTCTGTGAAGGAAAATTATTTTTTTGTCAGTGTCAGTCGGGTGGTTTTGAAGAGATCGATATAGCTGTGTCAGTTTCCTTTTGGAAAGGGCTGTCTGACGGCAAGGTAAAGTGGTGAAAATATTCTAAATATATTGTAGTGTAGCAGCTAAAATACATTTATCTGCTGCCCCTATCCACAGCCATACATTAGCTTAGCTTCCATGCAGGTCCTCCTGTCTGCTGGGGGTGTGCTGACCGCTATGACTATGTATGTACATCATACAACCACACTTAAACTTAAAACATGCTTTAGATGTGAAATTCTCCACAGTAAAAACCAAAATTAAATTATCATCATGAGGTCACACAGTGCCGACCTTTTAAGAGTGTGTATTTAAAACTAGGTTGCCACACAACCGTAATGTGACAATGACAAATACGTTCACTCTGATGGATAATAGACATCACAGATTTTCGTTCCGCTCCAGTCAGGGACCTGCAGGAATGATGCAGCTGGCCACGCCTCCTTCAGCTAGTGGCCAATCAGGAATCTGTGACCACACACCTGGATTTGCATGCACCAAAACTCTACAAGCAACGTTATACTATGGGTGAGACAGCGGCAGCCGTAACACAGGATTAAAGTCAAGTCAAGTGACAACCATTTAACATGATTTAAATATGAAACTGCGTATGCATGACAGCTTGTAAAAGCCTAAATGAGAAGACTGTAGAAAAATCAGTGAAGTTTATATCAATGAGCAATGCATTACCTTTAAAGTCTCAAACCATTTGGGAATTACTGCTGCAAAGCCTCAAATCATTAGTCAGAAGGTTCAGCGTTAGCATGTTTTAGTTTCTTTGACAGATATTGACTTCAGCCTCGCACAACGCACACTCATGCATGTATCACCTTTTACCTTTAGAATACTTCCTTTCAGCTTTTGACTAAATGGTTGGTAAATATTTGATATCAAACAGTTGTGTTGGTATCTGTTCTGCTCATCAGGAAGAATGACATGACTAAATGATTCTTAGTTGGTGTTTAATCAGAAGACCTCATTATATCCACCTCAGTTGTTGCTTCATCCAAACAGTCTCTGCTGGACCAGATAAGAGCGGACGATAATATAAATTATGGATGATTTTATGAGTGCATAATAAAGGATCAATGATGAAATGTTCCATTTCTCACTGATGGTGTCACACTGGTTATATATTCTTCCTCTTTAATCTCCAAATTATGCCTCATTAAAACCATGCTACAAATTTAATGTGGAAATACACCGGTCTTCTCGGACTAAATTACAAAGTGAGTGTTTAACAGAGAAAACATTCTTCTTCCTCTAAGTGAGACCCTGTAGATTCACCAATTTACATTCTTGTGTCAGGACATTTCTTGGCCACAGGAAGCTATTGACTGGAAATTGAGGACGAGTTTCGAACCGTTTCCTAAACCCCACACGGGAATCGCTTCATCCAGAGGAAGTTTGACTCGCCAGTCTTAGATCATTAACCCTTCACTTCCTTCTGTTATCCTTTTGTATCGACCATCACAGAGAAGTCGAGGTTGAGCTTCCCTGAAGGGTTTTGGAGCTGTTAAATTATCCTTCTTCTAGATAACAGATTTATTTATGAATTTGTATTCCCGAAACAACTTTCCTATCAGAGTCAGAGACTAGTGGTGATATTCCATACATAGAAACAGACTGCACATATATGGTCAGCTTTACATACAGTACTCTGCACCGGGAAGCAAAAGATTAAATGCCAGTTTAATTAGTTGTAAAGGTCAAGCAACGCTTGTGGCTAGAGGGTAGAATATTAATAAGGGATTTCCTTTTAAAATCAAGGTGACTAAGAGGTGAACAACAAGTTAGGGAGAGAAAACTTCAAGTTTTCACCATTTCCACAATGCTGAATGTTGACAAATCTATGAAACACCTGTTTTATTCAATAGAGTAATCAGAGGCTTTTGATTGATTGTAATAGTCCAAGATAACTGACATCCAAACACACATCTCCTACTATGACATTGTTCTGCTAGCTATCAAACTAACAGTCAAGTATGGTTTAATGTGATTGATGTGGTTAGATAGTCGAGTTTTGTGGGCTCGGCAGCTCTGTAAAATTTATTTGACTTGTCAAGTCTGTGGCTACACAAAACACCAATTGGAGACTAATTCGGTTCTACGCAAAACTAATAGATGCTCTGGTTGATACATTGCTTACCCATAAATGTGATAAATGAAAAGAAGAAAGATTTCAGGCGTTGCTTCTCTGCATTGTAAAACCTGCTGGTGGACAATTCATGGAACCACATGATGCATACTGACATGCTCATTCAAATCTCAGATCTGTTTAATCTGACGGAAATATGTTTGACATGTGTCCACGCTTCGGGGGACATATAATGTAGAGAAACGTGTGGCACATGTAGCGACTGATTTACTCGAAATCATCTAAGTGATCTGATTGCATGCAAACACATGAACTGGACAAACCTTCCCCAGCGTGACTGAAATTTGATTCATTTTTCTATGCATATACAGTAGATGACAACTGATGAAATAAAAAGCAAGCACAGTTTGAGATAATCCAGCTTCAGTCGGGTTGTAAAGGTAATCCAGGTCTGACCAAGATTGAAATAGACATTCCTCAGATAGGGGCAAAAATAGGATTCCAACAGTGTTTCAAGTGCTAATACAGCCTTCATCCCCAGGCTAACATGTCTTTTCATCTGCACTTTGCATTGCATTCATAGCTAATTGAATGATAATGTGGACCATTTTAGATTTTGGGTCTTTATTTGCATACGTGTCTCAGCAAAAGAGGAATCTGCAAAAGAAAGGAGTGCTGAAATTAACAAGAAAAAGTGCAATAATTGTGTTTGTTAAATATAATCTTGCTCTGTAATGTAGTGTGATATTGAACGAGTCTTTTGCTGGGAGACTTGAAAGGCATTATTTCACCATTCCAAATGCAGTAGCAGTATAGTGATACTCACAGCAGAGTAAAAGACAAGAGGGAATGAAGGGTGAAATAAAGATCGATAGGGAAACCCTCGGCACTGCAACATTAGTGATGCTGTAAGGATGCTCCATCTCTCTCTGAACTCTCTCAACAATTTTTCCTGACCTTTTACTTGAAGAGACATTTATGTACTCCTCTTTCTCAAGATCAAATGTCTGCCCCCTCTCTATGTATTTCCCCTTGACTTGGCAGCCAGCTTTTAGAATTGACAGCTTTTGTATGGGCAGCAAGACGCACACTTAAGTGTTTCATTTAACTATAGACCAAGGCTTTTCTGCCTCAGTCTGCTGAACGCTTTTGACATTAAACAGCAGCACTACAGGTACTTCCAGATGCTTCTAAATTTGAATGCGTAGAATATGTAGTGTACCTTGTGCAAATAACAAATACAGTTGTGTTTAAGTCTGGCTTAACATACATTATCTCAGGTATATATGCTTGCTGGGCTCTTTTTCCAGATATTATGCCTCATAGATTTCTGCCTCACCAGCAGTATGGCATAAGTCAGTGTTCAGAGCCAGTGAATTTACTTTTAGCACAAGTTAACCTCAAGTCTTAGGAGTTTTAACCTCCTGCTTTTTGTGAGAATGAGGACAAATTTGTTGTGCGAAAGCTTTCCCGCATTAGCTTCTGAGAAGAAAGGCCTGTTGTTAATCTCGTGCTTAAACACGAAAAAAACCCTCCAGTAAGTGGATTGATGATTAAATTCTCCACTGGAATAATAAATCAGCAGTATTGTGTCTTTTTCTTCTGTAAAGCGTCTGTCTTTGCAGACTGGTATTGGCATAACAGTAGAAGTAGAATAGCACTGCCTCAGCCTCAAAGTGGCCCAATACTTTCATTAATTGACATCAGACAAAGTAATCTGATGAATACAAAGTGCCCTTAGACTAGACACCCACTCGTCCTCCTGCCACACACACTCACACCACACACACTCACACCACACACACACATACACAGCAGATGTTTCAAGTAATGGGAGCACAACAGGAAGAGAATTCAATTCAATTTGGCCTGAGGTCTAATAGGACATCAAGTGGAAACGGAAGGCGATAGGGTTTCACTCTGGAAGCCCATCTGTGACCATGCTCCCCTTCAAACCCACCTACCCAGTGATGCTGTACAACTGAAATGAGACAAGAGCACCCCGATGCATCGTAGGCTGTAATCACTTTCTCAGATGACACCATAAGGCCTCGGGGGTGGAGGGGAAGGGGCACGGATTTGTTTTGTTTGATGGCATTCAGCGCATGCCTTGTCACTGTATAGTTTCATTACATTTAAAAGGGATTAGGAGACTCCTGGGCGGTAGAGTGGTGACCTTCAGCCATAACATGAGGGTTTCCTCTCAGAGTATGTGTCTCTGTTGGAATGCTTGATGTGCATGCTAGCTAGAGTGTTATGTAAAACATAAATGAAAACAAAATGCAATGATTTGCAATAATTTTTTCAACCTATTTTCAGTTGGATACGTGACAAAGACAAGGTATTTAATGTTCAAAGTGACAAAACTTTCAAATCAGGGTTGTATATACAGTAAGTTATCGTAGGACAATAAGTGACAAATCATATTTATTTGATGAAATACGGTAATATAATAGATTTTTGTTGCTTTTATTATCATAGAAAAAGACAAATACAGTACATTTGTGGATTACAGGAACATGCTGTTTAATTCGCAATTATAGATGACAATATACAACCACATCATTCCTCGCATATTAAAAGCAACTCTAAAAAGGTGAGTTTGGACTCGTGTTTTGAATGTAGACAGGTTGGTGCAGACTCCAGAGGGTTCCAGAGGGAGGGGGCCAGTTATGGAGAAGGCTCTGTTGCCCCAGGTCTGGTGCTTGGTCCTTAGAGATGGAGACAGGAGGCTGCGAACAGAGGTAGTGGGGCTTTGGGAGTTAGGAGGAATATAATTTGGATCTGTTGTGGGACAAGGAGACAGTGGAGTTTCTGGAGCACAGTGGGGGATTTCCAGCAGTTAAAGGGGAAATGGGACTTTTCCTCCTAAGCAGGGTGGCCCAAAGTATGTTTATATTTAGATTTTGAAAAAGGAAAGTGCTCAAGGAAATCTCACATAATTTGTTAAAAGCGTTAATACTGACTCTTTTTAAGTTGCAGTGTGTAGGATTTAGTGGCATCTAGTTGCTGATTGCAATCGCCTCGCCTCAGCCTCGCCTTATAAGCATATAGGAGAAAATACAGTGGTGGTGAAATGTGCAAACCATCCATGGAAGAGGATCTGTGGCATCTGTAGATATAAAAAGTTCATTCTAAGGTAACAATTCATATTTTCAGGTGATTATACACAGAAATTATACACATGAAAACACAGTTATGCATATTACATTCAATTTCTGCCACATCAAGTCTAACAACGCCATACAATTTCCTTGACCACCACAGTGTCAAATGTTTTGATCACTGGATGATTTTCATCTTATTTCAATAAACATTGAGATAATATTTTGTGCCATGCCAGAGTAACTGTAGAAAAAGTATAAAGGATACAAGTCAGTTCTCTGTAAAGGACCAATTTCTGAGGGTAATTGCTTCACATTTCTAAAATGCGACTTACATTTCCACTCCTGCTGCACCCTGTTTGACTTGATCCAACAGCTAAATTATATTGCACACCACTGATGATACAGCCACACGTTGTGTTGTTATTGGCTTGCACACACTCGAATGATGTCTGGAAGCTGCTTGGAGTCACAGTTTTACCATTACAAGTTTACAAGTTCCCTGATGTGGCCCCACGGCCTCGCTGCGTTTAAATGAACAGATGCAGGGGAGAGAGAAGCAGTCAATGGTATCAAGTCTGAGGCAAACTGCTTTAAAAACTAAATTACCATTAAAAAAAAACAAAAAAAAAAACCCAGCAGCAAGCTTGAAACCATTTTGTTTTGGGCTGTTTGGCCAGCAGCAGGTGCTTGTGGAACACATGGAGTGAACCTTTTAAGAGCTTTTGCCCAAGGACACCCTGACAGTAGTTTTTTGGAGGTAGGGGAGAATTTTACACATTCAGATTTTAAGCTCACGTCTCTGGGATTCGACCTCTCTGAGCTCTGGGCTACTCCTGCCTCAAGACATAGAGAGAGATTGAGCAAAAAGGTCTGTAATGTAGTTCAAATATCTACTTACTTCTTAAACACGGCAATAAAATCATATCTTTAAAAGTCTGAGGGGGAAAAGGGCCACTTGTCTGATAAGAACATTGGTAGCTGTAGGTATATATCTTAAAAACGTGAGGCCCATATTCAATCCTTTCCTGAGGCTGAGATTGTTCGTAGAGTCTGAAATTTTTGTAATGTTGTCATATGACTGGTAACATACACAGTAGCAATGGGAGATTTGAATTGTGGCTCTTCGTTTGCGAAGCAGAGGGCGCTCTGGTGGAGGAGTCTGTATGGAAGTTTATGGGTTGCTGTGCATATTTGTTGCTTTCAATGTTGATCAAGGCGAGGGCAGTACTTCTTTTCAAACACACACACTCATTCCTGTCAGGTAGAGAGCTTTCGGTCGATAAAGACTAGACAGCCTCTAAGTAGCTTCTCTCATCATTATAGTTCCTCCAGCCTTCTCTATGGCTACGACTGCTCATTTGTAAGTGCGTGATGTTTCCCCGGCTGTGGCTTCTTCTTTTGTTGCCCCCACTGTTTGCCATTCAGTTTATGGGGCCCACACACACACACATCCCTGGATCCCTCTCTCTTTTATTATGGGAATTCCTGGCACATGTGAGTGAACCAGGCAGGCAGGCAGTCCAGATACCCCTCCCCCCCTGGGCCCCGGTATCCCCTCATTCTCATGGATTTCTCATGGGGCTAAAAGCAGACGAAATGGGGGAGGAGGAGGGGGGAGGGCAAGAAGGAGAAGGAGGAGGAGAAGGGAAGGAGAGCTAGTCTAATTCATCAATAATCTTTACCTAATCCCTCCCTCTCCCCTTCTCACTCTCTGACTCTCTCTCTCTTTCTGCCCGGAGGCATTCAAGCAATACATCCATCCCCCGCCCCACCTCACACTCACTCACACACACACACACACACACACACACACAGACAAACATACACACACATAAGAGTCTGCCTGAACACGTCCAGAGGGAGAGGATGAATCGAGCTGGAGAGTGTTGTTTCTTTCGCCTCCGTGTGTGCCGGTGTGTGTGTGGTGTAAGTCGAGTCCTCTGAGGGCTGTGTGTCTTAGCTCTGACCGGGAGCTAAAATGGTGATTATAGACTAGAGACTAGGTGTGGCAAGATGGGGCGGCGTCAAAGGCTTTGTCTATAGTTCCCGTACAGCCCACCAACCGGGGAGGAGGCTCTGCCTGTCTATCAGAGTCAGTCCTGGAGCCATGCACAGTCTGGGATTGAAAGAGCTGCTACGTGGGGCTGAACTACTCTCAAAACCAAGACCTAAGCCACGGGGAATTAGACAAGCACAAGTTCAAGAAGCTCGGTGGAATCTTTATAAGGAACGTGGCCAAGTGAAGAACTGCTGGAGCTATTGCTGTTTTCTTTTTTCAGCCTCATTTATTCCTCTGTAACTCATGACAAAGATTTTCTAAAGAGAAACCAAAAAGAGAGAAACTTCTGTGGAGTGCCTGCTCAAAAAAACTCAACATTTTGAAGAGGGTTTCCTTTCAAAGAAAGATCCTCTTGTTTGATTTTTGTTTCTTTTTCCAGATTTAAAGGATGCGATTTCAATGATAAAACCGTTTGGAATATGGGACTTTTAATCTATGATTTGGACCATGCGGACAGGCAACTATGTTTTTGTGCTCAGCTCTGGGTAATTTTGATAAGTATGTCACATTTATTCTGTTTGTTCTGCAATGATTTTGCCCTACTTTGATTTCAGGTGTTAAACAATGTTGATTTGTTACTCTCAACAAGTGCAGTGCAGCACATTGGATGACAATATGAACACTTCTCAAATACAAGTTTCTTGTTTCATACCGTTTTATGCAGACTTTATATTTTTGTCCATTTTAAAAGATTTGTGTGTGAGTTTTGTGTGTGCTCCAGCTCAAACTGTTGAATAGCCAAACACTGATTGAATGTGTTTTCACGTCCCAGTTAAAGCTGTCGTGTCATGCACACACTTTGACAATGTGAACAACATGTTTCATTGGATAACCTGTGCTCTGGATGCTTGACATGTATTGACCAGTTATCATCTGATTAGCGTGTGTTGACCTTCTACCCTTTTCATCTTTACGGCTGACTGAGTAGAGCAGACCTCTGTGACTTCCTGCTTGTACCTCATTCATTGTTTCGTTCACTGACCCCTCCTCTTTGAGCCTCTTTCTTCCTCACATATTAAGACTCTTATTTTCTTTACTCTTAACTCTTTCTGTAAAAACAAAAAACAAAAAGAGGGATTCTATATTTAAGAGTTAAACCTCTCTCTTCTGCTTCCTCTCTTCACAGCTCTTGCAGGTAAAATCTCTCCAACCAGCTCAGATGCCCTCCTCAGTTCTTCAGCAATGACAGCCAGTCCTTCGCCACCTAATGTGTACCTTCCCGCCAACTTCAAAATGTCCAATGCACAACTGGCTTTCTTTTTGCGAGAGGCTCAGATCACAGGACAAACAGTTGGTGGCAGCGGTAAGAGCAGCAGTAGTCCCAGCACTGGTCACCCACTGCAGCGCTCTGAGAGTTTCGTGGTTTTCCAGACAAAAGACCTCCCCGCCATCAACATAAGCTTTGGGCCTTTTTCCCGGGACCAGGCCGTGTCCAAGGAGTTGCTCCAGCCAGCTAGTCCACTGGATATTCCCGGCCAGCTGACAGTCAACTGGAAGGTGCGAGCCTTTATTGTCCAGGCGCGGGTCTTCTCCAACAACCCCACAGTCCAGGTGTTTTTCTACATCGCTGGCCGAGACTGGGATGACTTCAAGGCTCAGGACAAGCTGCCCTGCGTCCGTCTACACGCCTTCCGGGATGTCCGTGAAATCAAAACCTCCTGTCGTATGAAAGGCAACCTGGCGCAATGCTTGGCCCAGCTGGACCTGCCTCCGTCCTGGTTTAACACCAATGTAGCCCCACTGGGTCGGAGGAAAGGCTCCAGCGACGGGCTCTTGGATGGGCTAACAAGTGAGACCCTCCAAGCTGAGCTCTACTACACGCTTCATGGGCCTAATCTGGATGGGGAGTGCAGTGAGGGCTCAGGTCACAGGGGTGCTGGTGTTTCCAGGGGAGAACCTCTGTCACAGCACCCCCTGCTGCGCATTGGGAGCATCAGCCTGTACCAGGCCAGTCAGGAGCAACTGCTGGTAGACAAGCAGTTAGACAAGAACATGTTCCTGAGGCTGCCCGAGAAGCCCCTGAAGCCTGGAGAAACCCTCAAAATCTTCCTCTACTTGATGCCCAACTCCACTGTTGAACAGTTCAGCCTCAAGTAAGTCTTCTTTGAAATTTATCTTGATGACTGATTACCTCCAGATTCATTCTGTTTCCACCCTGAATGTCACATTTAATCTGTTTATATTCACACATTTACCCTTTGGAATTTAAAAGAAGGTATCAAGCTGTTTACATGCATAGCAGAAGCTCATACTGTCAATTTTCCTGTTTCCATGCAATCATGTAAACCAGTTATGGATGAATAGATTATTTGCCTGCTTCCCGGTAGACTTCAGCTAAACATTAGTCATTTCCTTCCTGTCATAAGCTGCAGTCTTATATCTTCCTTTATAATTATGCTCACACATAATCGTCTGCAATTTGTCCAAGGTTTAGGCTTAAGGCAGTGAGACTGCATGTAAACAAAGCTATGCAGCGTGGATGCTGCATCTGGTGAAGTCCCCAGTGGACAGGTTTATAAGAAATATAGGACTTACATTAATGGAACAATTATCACAGCACTGGATGTCTTCATTCCAGTCTTTGTATTCAGCCTCATTCAAAGCAGCACAATTAGATAAAGGTTTTACATGACCTCAAAATTAATTGCAGCTTTTTATGATAGCATAAAATCATGGTGTGCATGTAAGTGTGGCCAACATTATGTAATTCCAATCCATGCAATATTCTCGGTCTTGGGGATTTCTTGAACATATGTTGCAGTGCCATTTATGTTCATTTTAAGTCTAAAGAGCCAAATGAGCATGTAATCACATATTTCATCCTTCTCATTAATTTCTCCTTCACTGAGCCAAGTGATGTGCCAATGCTAATTAAATTCAGGTAAGATAAAGAGGAGAAGACGGGGTTAAAATGTAGCAGCACAGTGAGGTTCACCTTTTGAAGTGGTGGCTTAACATCGAGAGATTTCTCTCTCTCTCTCTCTCTCTCTCTCTCTCTCTCTCTCTCTCTCCCTCTCTCTCTCTCTCTCTCTCTGGAGAGGGTTGTATGAATAATGCAGTCCGTCTTTAAAAGCACAAGGTGTGCGCTGTTTGACCAGGTAACAGTTGTGGATCACATATTGAAATACACTGTGGTATTTCATGCTCATGTAGAACAAACTGAATGCGCAATGTGGGCAGCCGTATTGATTAATGCATTTTTCTACACATTTTGCTTACAGAAACATACATTATATGTTTTGCTTGAAATCAAATATTTAACATGCCAGTGGAAGGATATTTTTATCATGTTTAAATACATATAATACTTATTTCAAGTCACAGAAATCAGTAAACTCTATTCACTTTACATTCTATAATATCATCCACCATTAACCCTTATTAGCTATTAAAGGGCATTTAATTGTGTTAAATTGAGTTCAGCAGAACTGGAATAAAAGGAATGATTGACTTTAAATATATGCGGATTGTTCTCATATTACAAATACATGTCTTCGTTTTATTAGCATATAAATAACATAAGCCTATCAAACTGAAATAATGGAACTTTATCTGGAGCATACTGGAAAGAACAGGGATAATCAGAATCTTCTGTTTTAGTTTTATCTCTATCAGTCTAGTTGATAATTGAACTAGGCATTATAACTGTGCCCATTGTGTGCTTTTTAATTTGTATATAATTATAAGTAGTGATTACATAGATTTGCATGAAGGATTTTCATCAGGGTTTGATCAACCTGATAGGTGTACCCAGGGCAAAAGAGCTGTGGGCCCTGATTGCCTGATTGGTCAAAAAAATATTGAGCTTTTGGAAACATCTTGCTCTTCATCTGCTAAACGTTCCACCATCAGCTAGTTGCTAAAAACTCAGTTGGTTTTTTGAGCTTTTTCGCTGGTGCAGCTGTAAACTTTCACCCACTTCACGTCATGTGTACATTGTTATTTAAAAAAATATTGATTATAGCTGCTTTAAGTACCCATCCGGTGTGCTGGAATACTACCTGCTCCTGGTTTGTGTTGTGTCAATTTAGGAAAATGCACAATGTAAGAAGGTGTAAAGGAGATTTTTTACACTATTTTCACCAGTCAGTTTGCCAGCTCCTGTATGTTCTGTTTTCTAGGCACACCAGCGTTAAAAATGTTCCTATTTTCTCTGGGAAAAAATATTCATTTTTATATTCTTTGACGTTAGAATTGTCTCAGAAGAACCATAATGGCAGTTCCGGTAAATAATATTTGCCAATGTTAAATTGTGAGTTTGACCTCACTGCCTATGGAAATAGAGCCGAGGGAGCATGAGGCTCTGCTCGGCTCTCCGGTCTCTGCACTTCTTTCCTCTCCTCGGTTGTCAACACAATATTCAGGGGTAGAGAATAAATGATTATTTGCACTTGACAACGCTTGAGGAGAGTAAGTTTCTCTCTGCTTGTAGGCGTGCAGGCAGTGGGAAGAAACGCTGACTACTCAATGACTAACTCAGGAAGAATGATGAAACACACTGTAAATATGATTGTTGTAACCTTAACTGAATCTCTTACAGATCTAAATTTTCCGCTTTTGTAGTGTTTTAATTGAGTCTTGATAACTCATTAACGTCCAACAGAAATTTAATATGATTTCTGCCTACAGAAATGGTTTATTTATAGTGAATTCACTTTCATTTTAGAGGTCCAGTGTGTTAGATTGAGTGGGCTCTACTGGCAGAATGGCAGAAATGGAATAAATTATATGAATATGTTTTCATTACCTTAAAATGGCTCTCCACTGCAGTCCATTCTCACTCCTACCTCATCAAATACTGCCACTTCATAGCACAACTATGCTTCAAAATGTGACACCCTTGTGTTCTATCTGGACATTGAAGTCATGTGATGCAGTATAAGGAACGAGGAATTTCAACTTATGGAGGAGATTGGAATGGATGTATGGATCAAACAAACACAAGACTTTGACCCAGGAGACCGGTGTGTGTCCTGTGTGAAACCAAAAGTAAAAGTTGACTCTCTTAAGTAAATTTGGTGCTTAAACCTAACCAAAGTGTGACCGCTTCACAACGTTAACCATACAAGCTTAATTTTTAAAGTCTAGCTGAATCCATCCTACATCCATCATATTGCACCATAATGGGCAAACACTTGCTGCAGATATAGGGTATTTTGTATTTTTTACAGTCGCCATAGTGATTCCTTCACGCTTAGAAGGAGCTTGGATGTAGGGAAGGGTGAGGTGTGTAGTATTCAGTTGGTTACAATCTGCATCTTCACCGCTAGATGCCTCTAAATCCTACTTACCTACCTCTTAAAGTTATGACCCAAACAGCCAATCATTGCATTGGACTTCAACCACCTAAACAATAATGACAATAATGTTAATTAACGTGACAGTAATAACCTCCTGATAGTATATAGTAATAATAAACTCATGGTTAGTAATAGTAAACTTTAAGTAATGATTCTTCAGAGCTTAAAACCATGGCAGCAACCTCATAAGAGCTCATTGATGCATTTGTGAATACAGATACTATTGTATCTTTACATCAGCTCTGATAAGGTTTAATATTGTCCATAGCAGTTTACCAAAAAAAAAAATGCATTGAACAGCATTAGCTATTGCTTCACCTGAAAGATAAGACTACCTAATGAAATTTCATACCATATCTTTCTATCATATCCTTTGGGAAATTACAGTAGCTTACAAAGAATAATGTAAAACATCTTTAATTAAGAAGCAACTTCTGCAGTTTTGGACTTTGGCTTTGTAATTACATTGCACTTTATTCGGATCCATATTAGCTTCCACAAAGTGCTCGCTAGTCTTCCACGGGACCAGACAAAATGTAACTATAATGAACTGCTCTGGTGATCATAGTTGCATTGCAAAAATAGTGGTGAAACCTGCCCTGTGTGAGCCTAAAAACTGAAGAGACAAAACTACTCATTTGATGTGAAACATCGTTTTTTTTTAAAAACACAAATTATTTAACAACTTGGGTACAAAGCGCTTTAGTGTCCTTTCATTAATAATCAACCAAATGAATCAGATATTTTGACTGTGGAGTGATGCGATCTGTTATTTACAAATGAAAAGAAATCCGTGAATGTATTGAACAGTCAATCAGACAATAGTCAGTTACAGTACAATCAGTACTTTTATTTTGAAAAAAGAACAAATAGCTTTTAGAAAGCTGAGCCAAAGGCCACATTGGCCCGTTTGTCATTAGTTCTGAGGTTAGCTGAAATCTGAAATGACTTTGTGAATAATGTTTTGGATTTGTTTTTAGTGTGTATATATTCTCACAATCCTCCTTGTTGCCAGACTAGAGTGTTAACCATTCATTATCAAAGTCCCACAGCCCCCTCAAGAATCTCAAGCATTTGTCTTCACACCATCAGAGCAGCATTTACACTCCTTCAGACTCCCCCACTGAAAATGTATGATCTAGTGTCAGTCATAATATAAAGTCCTCCATAACATAGTCTCTGCCTGCCAATGTTTTTCCACTTTTACTGATGTATGCCTTCATCTGACATCTAGATTACAAAATAGTTTCATTAAATCAGAGAAAAGTGTGGCCCTGGGATTCTGTCAGTCAAGGCATGGTGTGACAAAGTTACAGCAAGGCTTTGTAGTACATGAGGAAGCCTTTGTCATATCCCCCTGCCTCTTGAAACATTTACCTGACCATGTTAGCATCCATATACCACTGCAGTTCTTAGGCAGCTTGCCCCTCTGAGCACCTCACAGGGATGGAAATGAGGAGTTATAAAACAGGAGAGTTAAAAATGAGAGATGGGGCAGGGAGAAGAAAGCCCAGTTTAAGCCTCCTGAATGACTCGACTCAATAGCTTGTGAATTCAATAGTTCTGGAAGCCAACAGTCGAGTCGTCCCTCTGCATCGAGGAAGATGATTAAAGATGCAATAAGAAGCGTCTTTAAAGATGAATCAGAAGGCTTCCTCTGACTCTCCCTTTGCCCCTGTTCTTTCCGATTTTCTTCTTTTTCAGTTGTCCAGCTTTGAAGATCTTGACTTGTTATTGCAGATGATGGTATGCCAGGCGGACAGAGGCCAGAGCACAGCCACTTGTGGAATATGCCCTAGTTTTCCTTGCGGGCCACAGCGGCGCCGTCAGAAACGTGCACTGTGTATGCAGTAAGATGGAGGAGTAGTATATATTCATACGTGTGGATGTCTTGGATGTTGTCTAACAGGCTTTGCTTCTCATGGTGCAGAATGATATTTTCTTAATTAATTTCTTTTGTGCTCTGTCATCTGAAAATCACGTCTTTATTCATCTGCAACTCATTACTAGTTGATATACTACCAGAAAAGTAGCTTTATCAGTGTCTCATTCATGAAATAAGCTCTACTCCTCATCAGGGACAGAACATAAACTAGTAAATAAATGTAAATAAAGGTTAAAACCAGTGGTTGGAATATTGTTGTGAAAATCAGCTTTAGTTGGAAAACTTGTGGCTCCATTAATCTGTATTTTTTGTGTTAACAACTGCTCAAATGGCGAATGTGAAAGGTGAGAGAATTACCAACTGAATCTGCAGCTCGTTTGAGTTTTTCCGCCCACACAAACTCTCATCAACTCCATTTCCATTTTTTTATATCAAAAAAAAAAAGAGCTGTATGCTATATGTTACCCGTTCAGCATCAAATGGCAAAGAGACAGAGTTCATGACTAGCTGGTGAATATAGTGGAGCATTTAGCTGCTAAAGAGTCAGATACTTTCCTCAATGAGCATGAGAATGTATGTTGCTCTTTGCCAGCTGGGAGTGTAAATAGCTAATTTGCTAAGACGTTGGCAATAACTACTTTTAAAGGTGATCGGATATGTGTTGGCAGCATCTGATACATAACAGACTACATACTAAGATACGATTCAGTTTACAGGCAGCAATCAGGCAAGCAGTGCAAGTGCGGTAAAAATCACTACAAGCTGAAGACGTGCGACCTAAAATTATGACTGTTTTGCAAGAATAAAAACTTCTGGCTTAAGGAAGTAGAAAATTTGCACGAGATGTTCTAAATTGATCTAAAATGTGTTGTAACCGATGCCAAGTGAGGGATGATCATCCTAGCATGCTGTATAAGGGACAATAATGGATCCTGAAGCTAGAATTATTGATATACCTCAGGGCTGAGTGATACAGAGGGTCAAGTTTGTGGCAATTTAGTAAGTAGTACCACCTAAATCAGTCTGAAACAGCAAAAGGTCAGCTAAGTGTTTTCTCAGGACTTTGGTCTGTAGAGAAAGCCAAGTGTGAGTTTTAATTTCTTTACAAGATAGTCAAGATGGTGGTTTATACCACTACAGTTCCATATTGTGATCTCAGATAGAAACATTGAGAGAGTAATAAAGAGATATCAGTCAAATCTCACCAAATCCCTAAAACATAAGCCTTTCGTCTTATTCTGCTTCTGTCACAGCTTCAAGGACACGCAAACAAATTCCCCATTAACCAAAAAGCTTTGGCCAATAGATAATTCTAAAATGCTTGTGATGTCTTTATAGTATTATCTCATGAGTTCTCCTTAAAATCTGCAGCTCTCCAGATGTACTTTATACTGTGTAATAACTCCCCATGCACTGTCAAAAGATTTCTGATCTGGCTGCAAGGCATTTCATCTGTTATACCATGTGGCCCTGTGTTTGTTTGTCCTCCGTGAACACTAAATACGTTTTTATTTCAACACGAGCACAAGAGCAAGTACTAACTATCACTATTGTGAATGAAATGATAATATTTCCACTGCACTAGAGCTATCCTTGCTTTGCCAAAGAGCTGTGTAGCCAGAAATATTGTGTTCATTGGTTTATTCATATGGAGACTTAGTTGCGGTGATGTAAATAGCTTAGCCTGAAGAAGACTAAACAGCAGCAAAAATGTAAAATGTAGTCAATGATGAGCTGCCAATTTAGGTTTTGGTGACTCATTGCTCGCCTAAGTAAACACAGCCTTGTTGCAGTACACACATGATATATATTCATATTATCCTCATCTATGTGGCCGGTACAAAGCTCCTGGAAATAGTGCAGTACTCCAGAGCACTGGGTACAACATGCAGTATTCAAATGCCCTGGGTCCAAAAAAAAAAAAAAAAAAAAAAAAAAGGCTTGAGGAGAGCACAGTGGAAGCCGAGGGAGAATGACCCACATTCACCAGTAGTGGCGGCTTCATCCCCGGCAGCTAGATGGTTGCTTGCACCACGTAGAGGACCTCAGCCCCTTGTCGCTGTCAGTATTGGCTTGTCTTTTTCCAAAGCTTTGATGGGAAATGTCAGCACCTCTCGTTGGGAGCGTGCATGCGTTCAGATCGTATGACTTGGGAAGTGACGCCTCCACCGCGGGCTGCTTCGTCGTGACACATCTGGCGACACAGAGAACTGCTGTTTATCAGCGCTCATCTCTGATAAAAGATGAGGAGGTCAGAAGAGTTTTGCTCGCCTCAAAGTGCTTCCACTTTCATGATGACAAAATAAAGCCTCTCTATTGGACTGCACCACCACCACTACGTCCCCTACTGCTTCCTCCGTTCCTTTCTTTCTGAACTGTGAACAAGTAATTTGGGGTCAAGCAGCAGGGGGTAAAGTATTTACCATCCTGAACTTTAATGTGTGTGGATGTCCTCTTAAAGGCTGTTGGCACAAATCACAAAAAGGGGGATATGCTGCGTGCGCCAAGATTTTAATGAAATGGGCTGTTTTGAGCTTGAGTTTTTTAATGCTTAAAGAAAGTTGCGTGTGTCAGCTCTCTATGCCAGACGGGATGCAGATATTTATGCTGGTTTATCCCAGTGCTTGGCTACTACTACTAAAGTAATTCAGCCCTTTTATAACCTTGAATAGGCAACTTTATTTAGGCAATTCTAGTTGAAAATATTCTGATTTTAGACCCATATCCATTGTGGGTTTGCTGGTTTGGTTTTGAGACAAACAACAACCCAGGCACAACCAATTACGTTTGACATTCGACTCAAACCCACAAAGTTCATGTGAGTCAAGTATACAGCTGTAAACTCATTAGACATTTACACTACTATCTGCATATTCATCTTTTTTCCCCCCAGCCTGTCAGTACAGCTTGTTAATATCCTCTTTTGTTAAGCCAGAAAAACCTCAGTTTAATCAGTAGATGTGTCACATTCTCATCAGGGCGCACAAATTTGTGCATTATTACCATGACCAGTGGCTTATACTTCACCTCCTATTCATTAACCTCTTCAACTCTTCTGATTGGGTGGGCTCATTAGACAAAAATATGCAGACAGAGCCACCAAACAGTTTAATATGCTGCTAAAGATCCCAGATTTTCTAAATAAACCAAATAGCAGGATAAATAACAGAAAAATGTGTAATAATGACATCTTGAGTTTTAGAAAAGTGCTGCAGGAGGTGGCACAATCAGCGCCCATTTTTCCCCAGTAACCACTTAATCAAACTTGAGTGAACGCCTTCTGACAGTGTTTAATTGTTCTGGACCTCTGTGATGTGCTCAGGATTTTTGTGTGAATATCATTTCACACTTTTTCTTTCAAATCTCACGTCATGTGATTTTCAAACCATATGTTTGCAGGGAACAACGTAGAGTTTCATCCTTATTATCTATTCCCACTGCTAAGTATCAGCGTGCAGGCTTTTTTTTTGTAGTCTAAATGGCTTTCATTAATCCTTTCTAATTAATATGATGTAAAATATTACTGAATGCTGTTCTTTCAAGCTCAGTTCTTTTCCATTGGTTTGGTTTTTAAACACTCTCATTTCCAATTAATCTGCAGATTGGCGATGAAAGTTCTGCTTCTACAGAAATGCATAACATTGTTTTGTCCATTGGATTGGTCTAATGAACACTGTAATCTCAGAACTGCTGTGTGATTGGTACAGATCTTCACTTCATGTTCATGTAATTATATCAGCTGCATTGCTGTGTATAGTGTATTTTTGATAAGCTCTTATAGATCTCATGTCAGTTGATTAAAAGTCTGTTTGTCTGACAGATGGATAAACACAGACAGACCTGAGGATTTTCTGTACTTTTCCACCTTTTCCAAAGCATATTTGAATATTGCCAAATCCTCCTGCAGACTGTGTTAGTTTATAGACGAGGAGTCTGAGAGACAAATTGACAAAAGCTCAGAGCTCCTCATTTCCTCAGTCTGCAAGGTAATCAAACAAGCGGCCTGTAGGTATAAAAAGTCTGTTTTTCATTTGACAGCACAGGCTTACGTTAACTGCTTTATCTTTGTAAATTCATTTTCCTGTGCGACAAATGAAACGGCAAATCTTTCGATCACTGAATTTGTTTGTGTTCTTTCCAAACACATTTCTTTGTTTTCATATGGACATGTTTATGTGCAGTCTTAGCCTCCCAGAAAATGTGTTTGTTTGTGCTGCTGCACAAAGTTTGAAATATTCCGATGTCATTCCAGGATTGAAGGGATGTTTTATTTGCTTTGTGCAGCCTCACAACATAAAGAATAGTTTAGACTTAAGTCTATAGTTTAGTATATTTAGAGTCTGACTTCTTTTCATACTACAGCTCAGCTCAACATGACGTGCATTATTAGTTCCTGGTACAACATTTCGTTGTTCACTGCAGGTACCTCCTTAATGTATTTTTTTAGCTGATCGTCATAGCAACACCCAGTGAAAAAGCAACAACATCAACATGAGGATATCTTTCCCTTTTAAGATCCAAACATAGGAACAGTTGATGTGGTTTTGTGGGCTGCCATTTTTTTATATGTTGGTTTGAGTAAAAAAAAGGCCTGAGACTTGATTCTAGTATCAGCTCAGCTTGCTTGGAACCTCATGGTGATATCAAAGTAAGTGGCAGATACTGTTCAAAACATTTGACAAAGGAAAACCAAAAAAGAGCGAGTGGTTGAGTGGAACGGTACCACGCAGGGGAAACAGACGGCAGAAATGTTTTACTATTTTGAATGAGTAACATCATCATCTGATCAGAGGGTAAATTTAATCTGACCTTTGAGCAGATCAAGACTGATCCTTGGTCAAAATGTTGTCTTCTACTGTGATATAATCTGATGACATTGCTGATGTAGATACATTTTTGGGATAGCTCCTCCAGAAAATCACAAAAAAATTTGAAATAAAATTAAGTATCGACAGAATTTCCCCAGTTGGCTTCATTTCACAGTTCGGACTTCACTGTCAGAAACACACAAAGAAGAAGAAAAATGTGATTTGTGGCAGAGTAGCCCAGTCTATACTGCAACATGAATGCTCATTCCAAGCTTATTAGAACACACATCTGGAGCAACTCTCTAAAGACAGATGAGTCAAAAGATTAACTTTGGAAAAAATAAGAAAGTGATGCTAATACTCAAAAACTCTAAAAGCAGTTCTGAATTAACAGTGGACCAAATTAACCCACGCGTCTGGGAGAGACTGATTAATTCATCAAGAGGCATTTGGCTGCAGACAGTCCTGCTAAATGTGTTGTAATCAGTTACTGAGTTCAAGGAAGTGTTGCTTTTTACACTGCTGCATGAAGTGCTGTTGCATAACTTTATTCAAGAAATAAATAAGTGACAGAATGTCTTCACTCTCCGTTGCTTTCATATCTAATAGCAGATTTTGCCATTGGGATTGGATGACATTCAGCAAGGGAAATGCAATAATGTGAAAAATCAGACAAGGGGAATCTGTGTAGGTTCATAGGCAGGTAGTGAGGCATCTGCCCTGGGAGGTTATCTTATTTCTCAACCAGCATCAAATTTCTGTCCCCCTTCCTCCTCCATTAGATCATTTTCTACCTTCACAAAGCAGCCCTCTTCCAACACACATAGCCTTATGTGGTTATCTTCAAAACCTTTAGGGGTTTCGGGGGCACAAGACTAAGATAAGCCATATTTTCCAACTGCAGGCTGCCTGCATTTACCTGTCCCTCCCTCCCTCCTTCATGTTGTCACAGGCTGAAATTGGCGAGGTTTTGTTACTATCTCTCCCTCCCTCCCTCCTTTCGTTTTTTATTTATTTATTTTATGATGCCTGCCAAGAGATTTGCTGAGCCAATCTGTAGTAATAGACATGGCTCTACCCAGCGTGAAGGATTGTACTGCCCAGTAGGCTGCAGTTTCAAAGGAGGCAGTGGTGTGAAGAAGTTGCATCTTCCCACCACAACTAACTTTTGATTTTAATGATGTACTCTCCGCCTTGAGTGAGTGTTCTTCACAGCTGTTATTTGCAAAGCTGAACATCAAATCCTATACACAAAAAATCAAGAGATGCACTGTTTGGCAGGGTCCTGGGAGAAAGACATTTTAGGTCATATACAGTTAAATTCATTGTTGATAGGGACAAGCTGTTGCTTTGTGATCCAGGGAGAACAAAAGTTGATGTTGAACACTGTTGAGATGTGACCATTTGTGATGCCACATGTAGTCATGGCCTTGTATTTACTGTAAAGACCGGATGGTTGGAAGTCACAACAGAGCTCAGAGGGCAGAGTGAAACAGAAGTCAGTCAATAAGACTGCATTCACGATGGCCGAATGAAGGCAGAGCCGTTCTGTTCCCTGCTGATATGAATGCACCTTGGCAGCATTTCTCTGCCTTTTATGCAGCATAACAGGAGTAATGGTAAATGAATAATGGGTTAATGCATATTCATAAAACACGGCAGCCATCCAGGATTGCTGATCTAATGATTGTGCATGCATGAATTGGTTCATCCTCTTCCTTCTGGTGGCACAATCTGCATGATATTCACACACACACATACACATCCCATTTTTACTCTCACCATGTTTTCATTTGAAACATGGAAATATTCATTCCAGCATCTGCAGTGATGTACTTTGGAAGGCTTTTAACTCGATGTATGTCACTCCCCGCCTGCCAATATGGCATATGGTTCAAGTGTTTTGGCATACAATCACAAGAGCTGCCACATGACCTGACATTCAAATTTTCCATCACAATGAAGAACGTTGTTTCACTTCCATGTCACAGAAGTGAGAAAGCTGCATTATTTTTTTTTGCCTGGTGGATTTTGATGTCAAGTTAAATGAAGGTCTACAGTCAACATCTAGAATACTAGCAAGTTTTGGCAGGCCAAGCCACTACACGACTCCACCCATCAACCTACAATGTTTCCCAGTTGGACTAACCTGCAGCTATGAGATAGGCCAAGTCCTGGTTTCCATGAATGCCAGCCATGGGTAAATATCACTCCTCTGCTGGGCTGATATTACCTCACCACCTCTGTGAGAAACATGCCTTGCGGGCAAGTGCAAATGTTGGCATGCATTTACAGACCTATACACAGATAAAATGAGATCAGATAAATTTGTAGAATCCAGTTCTTGCAGCAGCACAATAAGTACCTGTTAGATAAATAGGGAAACTAAAGAAATAAGTAAGAAGAGGTTTAAAAAAATAAAATAAGAGTAGAGCAAAAAATAGAAACTATGAAAGAGCATCTGGAGAAAGTTATTACAAGGTAAAGTGGCAGCGGTGCATCAAAATAATTCAACTCTGCAATCACAGTTACTTTTACTTTTATATTTTTTTAAATCCTCACTCTCTCATTTATACAGTGTAGTACACTCATCCAAATATAGATCCGTTGTTAATCTATGTTGTATATTCCACGCAAAACTAATATAATCATCCAGACAGACAGACAGACAGACTATTGCAGAAAGAAAGATAATGACCAATCAGCTAAGATTAACTGTATCCGTTTTCTATTGTTTGTCCATCACTTTGGATGTGAAATGATGGTTTTTGAAGTTAAAGAATCTTCCTGTTATTTTGGGCTGGTATAGATAATAATAGTGCTCTTGTATCACTTCTTTAATTCAACATCCTGAAACCCCAGTGGAATTAACACTTCTGGAATTATGTTAAAATGTACTTCACTGATGAAGGTAATGAAGTAATAAAGATTTCTATTCTGTATGTTTTTAAGATGATTTTTAAGAGTTAAGACAGCTAGGAAACATGGAACACCCCCGGACCAGAATCTACTACTAACCCACAAAGCTTTCCAGTAATTAATATTTTTGTATTTAGGTAACTTATATTAAATATTTATCTAGTCAGACTTTTTTTGTGACCCCATCTACATACCCTGCAACCTCAAGGTTAAGAAAGCAAGCAGTGTAGTAAGCACCTTTTTTCCAAATGGGAGCCATTTCCTTTGTAAACATTATGTATGCTGTAGTGGAGGGGGGTTAAAGGGAGTTCAAAGAGGCTTCCACAGTGTTGTGTTCTTGGCCTCTGGCTATTGCTACCGCATCTCTTTAACAGTGGGGTGACGTTTAACAACTGCAAATTGCATGTATATTGTGGTCAGTGTTGTTTTTATCTGTTTGATAGCTCTTCAGCCAGCATGCAACAGCACTGACTGTACCTACCCACCTGCATTCCCCCTTCCCCCTGCTTCCCCCGTCTCATGCAGAGAAGCCCAGCTCTTCATACCACCACGTGCGAAACCTTCTTTCATCTCATTTCTTTGTTCTTCTCAGGGGGTGGGGGGGGGGGAGTGGACTCCAGAGTGCAGGTCCCTGCTGCTGGAAGGTTGTTATGTTAGGCTGATTTAAATTGGAATAATTCTGAGTGCACTCCTCAAAATTGATGCCTCCCAGCAAACTAGGACAGATTTGTTATGGCCATTTGCGATGCCCTCCCATGCTCTTTAATGGCTGTTTAGCACTCCAGCCTCACAGCTCTGCACCCAGTCGTGAACTCTTACATGTATTTATTCTTCTCTCTGTTGCATATTAAGGAGTCTGGACAATACATCCTCGAATCACTTGGAAGATTTGATAGCATTAAATAACCCAGTTAAAATGGGCATACATGCGACTTTCCTATTTAAAGTAGTCTGTATGAAGTGAATTGGTAACCATACACAATAAATATACCTCTCCTCTGTGGTGGAGTTTTAAGGACTGTGGTTGCCTTTTGTTTATTCCTCTGTGGGAAGTGTTTTGTTTAAGAAAGCAATTCTTCTTGTTGTAGCACTAGAAAGCATCCTGCAGCAGCAGAGGGACCAGGAGAGACACAACAGTGTTGTTATTTCAGGCTCAGGCTTGAAGGCTTGAAGGCTCATCTCTAATTTTTATTTATTTTTTCTTCTTAATGGGAAATTTAGTTTTTGTTTCCACAGTTTTGGCCATTAGCAAGTTCACCTCACTTAGATCTGGGGATTCACAAAGATAGAGTCCATAGAGCAAAGAACAAAGTTAGAACGGTGCTCAGAAAATTATTTATATATATTATATATTATACATATATCTGTATATACATAGAATCAACATTCAGGTAGGGCTCATTTTAGGTTTCTCTACCAAGTAATTTAGGTCCTGGGTCTTCAACAGGGGTCCTTATAGTTACTGAAAAGGGGGGTTGATTACATTACTTTGAATATCCAACAGATTATTAGATAAATCTGCCTATTTATGAAAAATATAATTAAAGACAATAATAATTAACAGAACAAGACTATAGGCTCCCCATGAATCCTCATAGTCTTGTGAACTAGCACAATAGGCACTTTATTGGAGGCTTAGTATGCAACACAGTTTTATACAGTATATGTAGTTGGGGGTCCCTGCTCCATCTCTCTATCACCTACTGTATGGGGTCATTGACCTAAAAAATGTTGAAGACCACTAATTAAGAGAAGCTAAAGTAAGGGTTTGTTGTTCATTGGCTTATGAATTTAATCATTTATAGATAATAATAATTTTTTTTTTTTTTTAAAACTCACAAGTTGAAACAAAAATGCAGAATGTTTCTTTTAATGGTGATGTTTTGCTTTCCAGACCATAATGACCATAATGACCATAGATCATTATTTTCTTACTTCATTAACGATGAGTGGTATATAAGAAAGTTGCAGGAGGAACTTTGAACTACTTAGTATTTGTATTGACTCCACTTAATTACTTCATCAAGATGGCCCCCATTAGCTCTCTACCCACCCACAAGCAACAGTTAAGGACTATGATAATCACTGTACAGCCCACAGAGTGGAGGCTATTTGAACTAAAAACGGACACCTACCAAAGATTTACAACTTCAACGTTTATTGCATATTTTCCTGATTGTTTTTTAATACAAATAAGGGGCATAATTAAGAATTATTAATTAGAATGTAAATGACCCACCAACCAATGAATCTCTAGGCTCTTTAGCTAAACTGCATAAAGTTCATTGAGTCTCTGGCTACTTTTATATTAATATGCCCTCCATGTTACATTATTTTGAGTATTTAAGGACTTTTTTTGCTTCATAAGTCACTCTCTGATCCCAAAGGCCTTTATTTCCTTGTGCTTATTAAATATTCGCCTGCACTTTGACTCTCAGCACATGTATTAATCTTAAACACGTCATAATTGATACAAAATCTATATAATGTCAGTAATTGTGATACTTGATACAGCATAAATCCCACTAGGGAAACACCCTCCTGTTATGATCCTCCGCCACTGCCCTCCGGCTCCACACAAGCCCCCCTTCACACGCCAACCTAACACGCGATTTGTCATTCACTTACACAAAACCTGCCAGTGCCTTGGAAACCTGATAGTTTAACCCTATTTGCGTCAACCCTTTAATCCTTCTGAGATTCAGGTTTAGAGATCAGACTGTCATATTTATTACGGTACAAAAATCATTTTGACAAGAAAATCATCAATTTTGGCAAAAGAGAGACTTACTAGAGGTAATTTTAGCAAGGTCTGCTGTGTAACTGAGATGCTACGATAGAGAGATTCAAACAGCTAAAAGCGTTAGAGCACACAGCAGGAGGAATCAGGTCGGCTTTTTTTTTTTAACTTTTAAACCACATAGAGGTTCTGTAAAGAAGTAAACATGAGCATCGGAGAGCGGGAACTTAAATCAGAAAAGTAAGACTCCATATAGTAACAAACACAAGCTGTCTGTATTTATTTTTAATTCTATCCTCTGATGTGTAATGATTTACAACTCTGAGTCTATCTAATGTTTTAGCATTTAGTTTGATTTTGCTTGCCTGAGTTTAGATTCTTTATTTTGACTCAGTTCCTTTGAGAAGAGCAAAGATTTCAAATCAAAATAAAGAATATACACAATACAACACAAATGTACAATACTCCCACAATAATGCAGTTTATCGACACTAGTAAATATAATCATTGTGAGGCATTTTCTATTCATTTATTCTTCTTTTGTTAGTGTTTGCTTTTCATCTTCTTTATATTTTCTGCCTAATTTGTTTGTTATGCAGCAAAACACCAAGGCAAATTCGTTATATGTGAAAACCTCCTCGGAAATAAACACAAATTCTGATACTTTCCAACTTGAGAGCTTGAGAGAGAAAAATGTTGAGGGTTTTTAAATTAAAGCCTCTAAAAAAGAGTTTGGGAGACTTTGTTTCCTGCATTCTGGTGACAACATTCATTCACTCTTAATTTTACGTTTTATTCTATGGTGAGAATACAGAATAATTCACTTATCTGGTGTAAACTTCAGTAAATCTCTGGCCTCTTAGTCAGTTTTTATTAATTTCATTTAATTTTTTTTTTTTTCATTAATGCCCCTGCTTTTAGAGAGTCTGTACTTCCATTATACTCAGCTGAGGCCGGAAACTGTGTGGCAGGTGCTCTGCCCCGCTGGACGTGGACGCGTGCCACATATTTCAGCAGCTATACACGTTGTACAGCGCCAGAAACAGGTTGTGATAATGGAAAGGAAAGAACAGGTTTGAAAATGTGTCTTGAATCACGACAAATAAAAAAAGAAGAGAGTTGTGACCCCGTGATAATATGATTATGAGCTTTGAATAATCTGTTTCTTTATCTTTATTTATCTAAGAAGCACTGTGATTGAAGTATTTTTTCACGATGTATTTTGCTGTAAATCATGCAGTTTATACACTTTAGTATGTCATTGTCAAGCTGCCCTTAACTTTAATATAATTTAAAGTTTTTATTATTTTTTCTGTCACACTATCATGCTATCACAGTTTTACTTTTCTCTTTTCACTCATTTATTTTGCATGCGGCCTCTTTATCATGTGAACACTTTATTATAGTTGCACACCTGTCCTCATTCAAGAGATGAAACACGTTGGTTTATCCATGGCTGAATAAAGGATTTTTTATAGTGACTGCCAACTGACACCATGAACTTCCACTGACACTGCTGAACAGTCACTTATTGTTTTACCGCCCTATGCTTGTAGAGCACCTGATTCTCTTCTTTAAGCATTGCCGACGCTTGTTTTTTTGACCCAATGACTCGCTATTTTTATTCTTCCTTAAGGAAGACACAATTTGTTGGCGACGAGTTAGGAAAGCTTTAATAGTTGCTTCCCATGTATAATTCAATGTACAGTAAATTACAGACCTCTAAGTACTGCCTATATTTAGAACCAGTACTCCAAAAGTGACACTTTCCTACAGTAAAACCATGAAAACAATTCCAAATAATTTATCATACGATCACACAAAGAGTGGGACTATTTTGCTCCCCCGTTATCAGACAATGTGAGATTATAAATTCAAAAACATATCGCCTTCAGATCAAATCCTTATTTACCATTCTTTTTTATCAAACACTGTTACCAGGCAACAAGCCTAGCAAGGTGCCTGAATGCATTTGTTCAGAATATTAGCACTTCATTTACTTAAGGAAATTGCTACATGTCACTAGAAAGGGGGGAGGGGGGCGTAATTATTCTCTTGTGCTGAAACCTGAGATAGACACAGGCATTGAAATTGAATTCATAGCGAGTGGCAGAGGATTGTTTGGCTTCAGCTCATGTTCTCTCTCAGCCACAGTGAATGGCTCATGTAGTAATTCAGCTCTCGCTGCCCAGAACATCAGAGTGTCTCTTTGTGCAGCAAATGCCATTTTGGCGCTCATCTATTGTCACAACAGAGAAATATGATCTGTAACGCACAAGTGACCTGTGATGTAAAATAACAACTTAGCACTGCTTCTATGTAAAGACAAAGTGCAAAAGCAGATGCTACACTAACTGAAGCACTCTTAAGTACACAGCATGTGCTTTAACTTGTTAAGCAGCATCAATGCTTCCCCTTATCATCTGCTGCAGTTAATTGAAGCCTAATGAAACCAGCAGACCGAGATGGCGGCAGGGCTGAGGCAGTGGAAGCGCCTCAGCTCTCAAGCACAGTTTTTTTCTCTGTCTCTCAACCAAGCAGGAGCTCAACTCGACTCGACTACCTTAGTGGACCTCGGAGAGCTCAGTGTTGGAGGGCAAGCCAATTGGAACTGACAACAGGTCCCCAACACCCTCACTCTCCACCTCTCGGTGTCGTGGCTGTTGTGTGCTGCCTCCCCTGAGGGGCCTGGTGTTATCTGGTGTGGAGGAAGGAAAGGGGAATAGTTTGTGTTTACAGAGCTCAAACACCTGGGCCCAGCGTGTCTGTCGCCTATCATGTTTTACAACGTTAAAGCTTCACTGGGCAAGATTTTTATGTGGAAATACACCCCATCGGCTAAAGTAAGGAAAGACAGGAGAGCATCTCCACTCTACTGATTATTATTTGGCTTTGAACTGATCACTTCAGCACCGTTCCATCATATTGATTTTGTGTCTAGTTAAAGTCAGCTTGTTAGCTTGCCTGCTACAGCAGCACTGACTTGTTGCAAACACATCTGATTTGGTGCACTAACGTACAAATTTGGGTGTTTAGATGTGATTAGTTACAAACCTTTGCATGTAAACACTTCCATTATTGCTTTAATTTGAGCTGGGTATCAAACCCTAGTAGGCTTAGCTCTTTGGTACTGACCTAAACTTGTCTGCAGCACAGATGGTGTGGAAGTCTGGCCAGATTTAGTTCCATCTTGTTTACTTATTCTTTGATTAGACATTGAATTATTTTGGCAATTTTAGATAGTATTTAGTTCTTATTTGGCTGCTTGAGTTTGGGCAACGTTTAACACTTGACAACCTTGGCTTTTTTTCATGAAATGAAAAAGAATAACATGTTTATGTTGCTCAAAGCGCCAAAATAAAAACATATTCTTTTGGTATGAGTGCCAAAATTCAGGTATTGCATCGGAACTAGTGTTGAACCGTTTCAAACGATACACACTTTTAGCTTTTCTAAATAAATTTTTTGCAGTTGTGATCAAATTGACTTGCCTTTTAGCAGTGTGGCTAAAATACAAGTCGAAAGCTAATTTTCTCATCATAGCTGTTTATGAAGCTGAACTGTTCCTGGGATTACAAGCAAGTGTTTAAAAGCAGCTCCACACTAGATATTGTATAGAGGAAAAGCAATACATTGCAAAGACCCCTAAAGGATACAGAATACAGCCTTAGGAGTTGGTGCAATCAAAAAGTGGTATGTTGCATTGGGAAAACATGGTTAGTTACTCTTTAAAGTCTTAAGGTTGCTACATCTTTCCTTTGATTTCCCCTTTGCTGTAGTTTGTGTTTCACATTTTCTACAACTCTGCTCATGCTGCCCAGATCTTCTTCTACCAGGTCAGATTGCTGAGGAAGAATCACAGCAGTTTTTCAGAGAAATGTTTTTTTGTTTTTTGTTTTCTGGGCAGACACATTTATTCAGGCAGCAAATGTAAAGTTTTATTTGTCAAGCTATTAGGATAACTGCACAGCACATTTACGTGACACAAACTGCTCCTCCTAGCACACAGCAGAAAACATTTCCCAAATGCGTCTCCCATTCAGTTTAACATCCATTAACAAACATTTATTTAACATTGACGCTCTGCCACAGACAATAGTTCAGCAGAAAATGTCAATTCTCAACGGCCACCGAATCAATCGAACTCATTCATTCAAATTAGGCTCATTGTAATTCATGAAACTAAACGAATAGGTGTGAAACATTTCATTTGTGTTTTCATCACCACTGTACTCTCAGCAAAGTCTCATCTTTTCATGTAATTGGGAGAGCAGTACACCTTTGCAGTGCCTGTAGCGGTGCGTTGCATTACTGTACCATCATTCACAAAGCAGAACGCATCAGACAAAAGTGTCCAGATGAGCAATGAATGCGTCCATATTTGTGCCATATGCGGATCGTGGCTCCATGCCAAGAGACATCCAGTTTTATCTTTAGCTGCCTTCACCTCGGCTGTGCTTTGTAGGAGAGAGAGGGAAAAGAGATGTGAACTTGTCTTTGATAGAGGTATGTGTACACAAAAGAATACAATGTTTTATTTTTCACACTCTGCCTCTGAATACCAAAAATACAGCTTGCTGTGTGAGGAGTAAATGCCGGGCCACTGGCTGCAGAGCCTTATAAGCTGGTGGTGAGAGCTGGATGTAACACAGGCCTCAGATTGTCCTGACTGTGGCTGCGATGTTGGGTGGTGGTGTTGGGATGTTCTTTCAGCTCACTGCTCTCATGTTTTCATGGGGTGAGTGGACTCAGCGTTATTGTCACTGTCACTGTTAATATGGACATGCTTAATGCACACAGAAACGAATGAGGAGCAGGTCGGCTCTATAACTATGTGCGTGTGTGCATTGTGTTCTTACACAAACCGTTTCGAGTGTGCACATGTGTATCGGTTGGACTTTTGGGGACAGACACAATTGAAATTCAGATCCGGCCCTTCTCTAAAGCCCCGCTAGCCGTCACAGTCCTGGCCTTGGCTGATTTTGCTGAGTTTCACGTTCCTGCCTGAGATTTATTATCTCCTACCCTGGCCGGTATTTTACGGTTTAATGACCAGCAATCGCTCCCATCATCAGGGTCAGTTACAATTACATCCACTTTGCCTCAGCTCAAGCAAACGCAGCTTGGTTTCCTGCCTCTGGGATCCTTATCGGTTTAAAATTCCAGAGCTTACCAAATTTGCTATGACTGTAGATGAGAAATTCTGAAGAAAGATTTAGATCCAGATATTCTAACCCTCTGGACATTTTATCCAACTAATTCTTGTTTATTCAGCTTTGAATCCGTAACAGAGGCAGTCAAACTCACTGTTGGACGATTTACAGTTGAAACAAAACAGCTATAAAATATCAAAAGTTCCTGCATCACCATCCTCCTGTGAATTGAACAGTGTATGTAAGTCAACACTGTCCTCGCACTCAATCGATCGTTGCCTTTGTTTTCATGTTTGAGCCCATCTTCAGTAACCATGGCTGTGTATTTTAGCAATATTACACGAGAGGCTGTGCTTTATGGTCATTATTGGCACGACAGTGATGCGGTCAGGGCCGAGTTGCAAGCGCCTGGTGAAGCATACGTGTGCCTAACCACATCACTGTCGAGTCAACAATGACAGTAAAGCACACTCGCTTATCAGCTCAAATAAAACATACAATCAAAAGTTATTTATATTTTGGGGCAATTTGCTCTCAAAATAAACGTTTTTCTTTTTTGCTAGCGTCATCTCTCTTTTTATGGAGATACATAGGGTCTGAATAATATCTGGACTTGTTGTATAATGATAATTAAACTCCAATACTGAGCAGAAAAGACAGAACAGAATGGAGTGGATTATCCTTCATATCCTTCCTTTTTATAGTAAATGTACAAATTCATCTTGACGATAAGTTTTGAGTTATCGAATAATCCTTTTAAAGAGAAAAGTATTTTTCTGTCAAATGCGGTCATTTGTTACTCCCTCTGTCTGTTTCCATCTCTCAAGCTCTCTCTCACACACACATTTATCAGCCCAAATTGCTTACACTCCTCCAGTAGCAAAAACTGTCCAAAACTAAAAAGGTTTTTTGATATATCATCTCACTGCTCATCGCTCCTCACCTGTCTCACCTTCGCCACATCTGTTTTCCACTCTTCTTCACCCTTTCTCTTCTCCTCTCCTTTAATCTATCCCCTAATCTCCTCTCTCACATGGCGGGTAACACACACTGCAGTTATTTTGACACCAGAGCTGGAATGACAAATAATTTCCTTTAGCGGCAACATACCAACTCATTCCTGTTAATTTTGTTTGATAAGATTATGAATAATGAGTTAGCCCTGGTTGGCCTTTTCCTTGCTGTGGAAGCCAAGCTTGAGGTTGTAGAAATATTTTACTTTTCATAATTTACTCCACAAACCTCATGCGCTCAAGCGTGTACACGAACACAGTCGCGCACACACATCATCCACGGTGGCCTTGATCGACTTCCACAACAGAGTCCACAATGCAGTAATTTAGAGCCACTGTTCAACATCACATATGTACATTTATAGCACACATTACTGATATATATTAAATGAGGACAGGACTTATCTGAGATACAACAAGCAAGTGAAAGCTGCTGTGGTCGAGAGCTAGTTTTAAAGGAACAGGAACATTTTTTTTTTCTAACGTACCTCTTTATGTGTCTTACCCAGAGTCAGATGGAAAGATCAATATCAATTTCAACTCTGTGAAATTGTGAGATGCAGGACAGCTACTCTTCTTTTAAACCATGAGGGGAGTAAGACAGTTCATCCAATAGGTTTCCTCTTTTAAAAGCTTCCTGTTGTGCTCGCTTCCCCCCCAGGTGGTTTCTGAACCATTTTAATGGCTGCCAACGTGTTGACCTTGTGCTTAGCCACTTTAAAAGGGGTGGTTAACAGAATGCACAGCTCTCATTCTCTCGTGTGTGTGCAGGACTCGGGAAGTTTTTTCCTCCTGTACATAAGACTGGCCACATGGTCTTTAAGATATATAACAGCAGGGAATCATTTATATTTTGACCCACATGAGACTTTTTAGGTTAACCTTCGCTGCAGAGGCAGCAGAAAGTTGTATCTTTGCCATCAGGCACTGCAAGGAAAGGAGTGGGTGTGTACACAGCCTATATGTCAGATCTACAGAACATCTCTTGTATTAGCATAGTGTTTAAAGATCAGTGTAGGAGGATCCTTAAACCTTCACTTGAGACAAGTGGTCTGCTTGTCTATGACTGATCTGAACCCAGAAGCCTCTCTGTTTAAGTTGTTTGAAACATGCTCTCGAGGTATCCTCCTATTTTTGTTTTTATAGTCTCATATTTAAAATCTGTGTTCAGTAGCCACCTGCGCAGTAGGTCCTCTGGAGCATTAGGGTTGACACCAGCATGACTCCATAAAGCAGGACACCTCTGCGGGGTGAAGTGTGTAAACAACACAGCTACAGCTGCAGCGTGTGTATAAAATAGACCATAAATAATACCAGTTTGTTTACTGCAAATTCATACACACCGAGTGATTTTAAAGGTGATAAAAGAAATGGGATGGATAATAATATTTGAATCTACTATGAGATCTGTATTTCTTTCCCATGTAAGTGAAGTCAACAAAAACATATACATATAAACTCCCAGAGGGGCAGCTGCCTGCAAAGATACTGCATTTCAAATGTAACTAATTAATATTAAATAACTTGTCATGTAATATTTACAGTATATTACAGTTTCATATATTATCTTAAAATATTAATATGCATTGTTGTTTTCTATAATGTAACCACAGAGACACTGTTAACATGATATGGCAACATACAGTAGATTTCTTGTCATGACAAGAGTGCTTAAAAGGGAACTTTCATTTTACAAATTAAAGTCAGGGATACAACTCAGTCTGCTCTGGAGCAGCTCTCTAACCAAAGATGCTATCAAGTTGCATTATGGATGAGATCCAGTATTTTGGGAATATTGTTTTTATGGACTAAAAGTCAGGATATCCTGGCCTCTACTGCTTCCATTTTTACCATTAATCTAGACAGTTCACCAATTAGTTGTCAGCTATTAAATTTCTCATTTTAAATATTTTGATAATCATCCATGGAGTCGATTGGTGTCTTTCTTTGTGCTGAACATAACCAAAACCATCAGGAAATAACTTAATTTCTCTGATTAACCGGCTTTTTTGATGTTGGTGCTCCCTTACTTTTATTCACTGTCTCTGTCGCTCAGCCAATGCAGCTTAGACTGAGAGCCAGACAAAGACAGTGAAGCTGGGTGCATGAGATAAACCAGTTTGATTGTCTGATTGAGCGCAGCAGCTTTGCAGGTTGCGTTTCTCCAAAAGTTGAATCTGGCACCACTTCTCCACCGCACTTAAATGAATGGAAAAACGTATTGTCCCACAGCGCCAGATTTGGTCTGTATACAGTTAGTCAGACAGCGCTTTGTACCATCAGCAGGTGCAGAACCCACCAAATCAAAGTTCACCCACCTCTTGATTTACCATTACCTACCTACCTGACTGAATATAATATAGATATAGCTAACAATCATTATATTGGCTAATGAAAGTATTATTATCTAATATGTGCCCCAACAGCAGCAGTAATACGGAGAGCAATTCATATGCAGTTCATTGGCTCCTCTTGCTGAATAATTAAGCACACATGAACTATTTAGCAATGTAATTTCCTCAGGGACTTTCTGTGGAGACCAAGTGACATTTAGGCAGTGCAGCAAATGGGCAAGAGCAGAGGCCAAGTCAGCCAACATTTGGTGGTAAAAGTGAGGATGACTTTCCATCAGTAAATTAACTAGAAGGCTCGCCCAGATGTTACCATCTCATCCTACAGCAGCTCTGATGCTAATGCAGCCATGAATAAACAGCCTGTATCGGACTCTATAAATGAGAAAAGGAGCACAGGGTTGTTTACCACACAGGTTCTTCATGCATTTCAGTTAGGTCCCTTTAACAGCGTCAACTGTGTCCTTTGCTTTTCCATTCTCTTTTTCACTGTTTACCCTTTAGCAGAGTATCCAATACTGTTTGAGACAGTTGCATTTATTGTAAATCTTTGACTTCTGTACGAGGCAGACAGAGAAAGAGCTTATTTTTCCCGTAGGTATCAGTAACACAGTATGCACGTCAATTGATCTATGAAAACAAAACTGACATGAGGTTCGAAACTGGAAAGATGTGGGTGCCAGAAACCTTACTGTCGTGGGACGCTGGAATATGATTGTATGCTGCTTGTCACAGGCAGTGATTGTCATCACAGAGGGGATGGCATCTGCATCCAGGAACAAGCTTCATTCATCTCTCCCCTCTTTATTTAGCTTCCCAAGCTGAGTTGGAGGGCTGGATAGGGCAGACTCCTCATCAGCTTTTAACTGGAGGCACAATTGGTTGGCTCATTTGGCAAAGCAAGGCAATTAGAGTGGTCGGGTGAAGAGACAGAAAAGGAAGAGTGAGCGAACAAGAAGAAGACAAAGACAAGTGGAGGGAAGAGTCTGGAGGATGAACTGGAGCGGAGTGATTTAAATGGAGCCTGGGGAAGTACATTAAGGTGGGGTTGACATGAGGACAGGTCGGCAAGTATTAGAGCTTAGGCGTGAAGAGGTGAAAGCAGTAGGGCTGTAATGATTACATGCTCAGTGTGACGTGAGATGGTTCACTTCACCCCTTGCCTTATGTGTTTAGTTCACTTTGCTGAGCTGAACTGCTGAAATATGTTGCCAAGGCAAATTGATTATTATTATTATTGATAATGATCAAGATAGAAAGACTTGTACACATGTTTTTTTTTTCTTACATGGTATTTTTTCATGCCTCTCTTCGGTCCTGTCTGATTTAGTTGATGTCTTACGGACTGACCCCGCTGTGACTGCAGGCTACCTGTTGAGCAGCTGCTTTTGATGATAATTCATCATGTGCTTCTATACTAAGAAGACTTTGGAAAATAATTTCTGTTTCTGCTGTACTGCCATTACATTGGCAGCTCTACAATTTCTTTTCAGGCCAGTGTCCTTTTAAAGTCACCACACTACTCTCAGCTCATGTGTACATTGCCAAGGTCTTTCTGATCCGACAGTCTGCTACAAAATATTTCATTATGTGCCAAACATCCCTCAAATTTGTATTTCCATTTTGTAATACTAGAGTGGACTCCTTTCTCTGTGTGTTTGATATGTAGGTGGTTTGTGATGGTGTAAAGCCAAGGTTAATTATTTCGGAATGGCTTAAGAGTTTGGCATGGTACTGTATCAAATAGTGTCTTTTGATAGTTGTAGCTTTCTTTGACCTGCTTCACTTGTTGCAGGAAATTGCTCTGAGTGTATTCATATTTTTCATCTCTTTTGGGAATAGAGATGTTTGGCATAGGCTCACTGGCAAAAAAAAAAAAAAAAAAATGAAACCAAAACTTGCTATAAACAGAGCAGCTAGGTCAAGTCCAGGTCAAGTCTCTAGTCTTCCTTTTTTACTTAAGGCTAACTTTATTCTAACTCTTAAATCTACAGCTCTGGCTGTATGAGATGTCAAATGTGACTGACAGCAAGGTTGTAGTCTTGGCGTCTTGACGATATTTCTTGAGTCTCTGATAAAAGTAAAATTGCTAGATGCATTGTTGTTTCACCACTTTCCCTCCTAGTAACCTGACTGTACCAGATGGTTTGTTGCACAAAACCAACTCTGAAGTAACACCTTCAAAAACTATTTTGCTGGTGATTGAATCAACCAGTCGTCTATCACAGACAGATTTCAATCAATCAGATCAGAGAATGTAAACACCTGTTCCTTCCATAAAAGTCTTCAGTGCCGTTCTTTGCTCTTTTTTTTCAATGAAGAAATACTCTCCAGTTCTGATATAACTGATGTTAGCAACATCAAGCTAACTTCATTGTTTTTGTGCAAGCAGTCGCTTCTCACAAAAAAATAACTTTAAACCACATCTGTAGCTAGTTCCTCCACTGTGCAGACACAGTGGACAGCTTGAAGCTTGCCAGATGAATTCTTACTTGATCTTGTGAGTCCAGCTGCTTGCAAGGTTACCCTGTCTTGTCCATCCATTGAAAACACAAGAATCACCATGCCTTGAAAAAGCTACAGTTTCTTCACTGTTTATGATGTGTTTTAGTCTTCGTATAGTCTTGCTGTTGACCTTGACTGAGCTATGCCTTACAGTAGCAGTACCCAACACATCAACACAAGCACAGCTAATTAAATCTTATGTAAAAATGCTGACTGTATTGCATAGAGCGGATGCTAGAATATCTCCTTTTCTGTTTTTTAAATTCCCAGTCTCAGGGAGTATAAGGCTGCATCTCATCTACAGGTAGCACCAATGTTATGGAGCTTAAAATAGCCTAAAATATATTAAAGGGCTAAAACTATTGCTCTGTTTTCCTATTAGAAAGATGGCCTTACAATTTATGTGTTTTTTTTATGAAGCATTAATGAGCCTGTCTATACAGGCTGTGAACAAATTGAGGACCATGTTCTTTGCAACCTGGTCTGTACTAACTATTCCAACCATGTGCTGATTACATGGAGAAGCACAATTAAGATAGTGATTGAAATGTGTGCTGTGTCAAGAAAAATATACAGAAGTGAGTTACACTTGAGAATCTTGATTTGTGCACCTAAATAAATAAAATATTTTACGTCAGTTGTTTTCTTGTGATCATACATTTGCTATTCTTCATACTTGACATATTCAGTATGCAGAGGAGAGAATCTGATATTTCATTGATTTTCAAAAGTGCGCAACCTGACATTTATATCTTCTTGAAATTAATCTGGCATCATTGTTTCTGCTCTTTGGTGAAAGGGCAGAGAAATGCGAGTGCACCCAAAGATGGATGGAGAAGTTATATAAACTGCACAAAAATAATACAGTTTTCATCAGAACTTACTGCCACAGAGAAGCAGCCCCCTCATGTCCTCAACTGTCAACAGCGGCTACAGAATTATTTTACTCAGTTAAGATAGCTCTATGAGATAGTGAGATGGATCATCCAGATTGAGTGGAAGCTCAGAGAGGCGTCCATATGGAAGAAAATTGATGCACAGATGGCTTTAGGAAGAGATACTGGTACTTATGCTACATATAGAATTTTGACATCAATAAATCAATAGTAACATTTAAGTTGAGACATTTCTGTAATTATTACAAGCACCCAAGGTCTTTGCTAAGTGTTGCTTTTGTGCCACCAGGTCAGGTTTGGTGGGTAGTCTGTTGGATTGCTTTTAGAGAGAGGGAGAGGGAGAGAGAGTTGATTTGAGCCACCAAGGAAAATGGTGCTTTTCTTTCACTGCAAACTGAGCTAAATTTATCAGTTTTCACAATGCCAGAAGGAGGAAGGAGCTAAAGGCCAATGGAAAACGTATTTCCAACATTTAGCCTCTTCAGTAAAGACAAAGAGAAAGCCTCAGAGCAATAAAGGCAAAGAGGGAGCGAGTCTGTAAAAGGAAGCAACATGGTTTATGGGAAATGGAGATTTCATTTTTTTCATATTAACATAGTACAAGAAATAGTGCACCTTTCTTTACAGTTTTTTATTCCTTGTAATTTAGAATGGAGTGAAGAGTACCCTGCTTTTTCAGTCATGTTTTGCCTCGTACTTTGTGTATCTACTGTAAAAGTGTATTTGTATATTGTATTTATTTGTATATGTACTGTGTATATATATATTAAATGTATTACCAAATGGTCTTAGGTTTAGGGCATTTAGTTAATAAGGTTGTTTCCTAAACAGCCTAAAATTCTGGATCTGTTATCTGCAAGTATGTAAGTTTATGCACCAATCCAATATCACATGATTTATTTTCCCCCAAACGGGACCCTGCCATTTCCCAGCAGAGCCCCGTTGACCCACCCTACTCTGAATGGTTTACCCTGATAGTCTTACCTTAACCAATCTCACTCTTCATGCTTAGGCCTAACCAACCCAAACCAACGAAGGCAACAAGCACAAGCCAGTCAGACTAGTAGTCACGTACGTATGCTGTGCAACTACTGCTTCACAACAACGAAGAACAGGTGATTTCCAGTAGTGTAACAGTAGCCAGAGCTACAGAGCTACAGACCTAAAGGTAGCTCTTGTGTCAGAGTAGTACTTGGAATTGGCCAATACACAAAGTTCGGGTTTTCGGAATCAGTATTGGGAAGGAAAAAATGTTATCGAAACATCTCTTATACTTCAAAGATACTAGTGTCTAACAGTGGGGGGCTGTTTGTTCTTCTTGTGTGGATGTACAGTCAGTGTGTTCAGTTGTTGATTTACTATGAAAAAGATCAAAATAAGGTAGTTTACACAGAGAGTTTAATCTGACCTAAAAAGACTTTGTAGCAGACATCTTTCCTATATCTTCATTGCATGAGTCTCGCTAGCATCTAGATAATTTGATAATTATGCACGGTTCCTGATAACAAAATGCATAGGAGAGGACAAGTATGGTGCATTTTTTAGAGATAGTGGTACACAATCACACCATTTGAATTTTAATGAGATGCCCACAGGGAGCCATCCAAAGCAGCCTGTATAGTTTATGTGGGACCTGCTTTGTCCCTAATTAACTTTAGAAGTTAGAAGTTAAGGATTGCTGCTAACCTTCCAACAATCTAAGAAACTAATTTCCCAGCAGCAGCAGCAGCAGCAGCAGTAGAGGCAGTCTTGTAACTCTCTATACAAAAAGTACTTTCTCCACGTGCTTACTTATATATTTACTTTATGTACACAATAATTCTGGATTGTATTCCTCCAACTTTATTATCTTATTTGTAGAAGTCTGTGTAATTATATCACTTTGGACTAACTAGACATTCTGAATACTCTGTAAGTAAGGATGGCCATTTTCATGCAGCTGATTAGCAAACAAATTTTAGATGCGTTTAAATACAACACAGTTTAAATATTAGCTAATTTTACTGAATCATTAAAGGTAGAATAAACAGTTGGTGATTGAGTGGGCTTATAAAGGCACAACTGAAGGGGTAGGAGGGCTGATGTTTGCTATCTAATGAGTTTTAATGTTCTCAAACACATTAAGAACATTAAAACCTATGGACAGGGGTTACCACTCCAAAACCAGAACTTTAACCTCAGCATCTGCTGCAATTTCCCACTGTGTGACTATGATGTATGTTGTTAAGTGTTTGATGCCATTGCTGCATTCCAGTTTAAAGACCTCCTCAACTCTATTCCAGTTCTGCTATTTTTCTTTTATTTATCTTGTCATCCACATGCCACTGCCCACATCCAGGTGCCAGAGAAGTACAATGTCAGTTTGCAGTATATTTAATGAAAGTGTGAAATGTTTAGGTTCATCCTTTTGCAGCACTTTCTTATCTGTATTGAAACATGTCTGTTGCAAGATTTCAAAGGCCACATGGGTATTTTCCACTGAGTGTGGACTAGGTGAAACCTGATGTAGTGGAACTGAATGTCAAGAAGTCAGTGTGGGATGAAACAGGGTTTCACACTGTTTTGTCAGTTGTTTGGGTCATTTTTTCTCTGTTATGATTTTTCAGGTATTCTGAATCATCTCTCTAAAATGCCGCAGGGTAGTTTACATCCATTCCACACCACACCTTACATCTGCCTCAATCAATTTCCCAAATCTTTGTGTTCCTTTAGGCATGAGTTTAAACCTGAATAAATGGCAAGCCTGATTAAACTGCCTAATCTGAAGAGCATGTAGCTTTGACTATAACAAAGAAGGCAAAAAGCTGTGGTTTTTCTGTCAAGGTCAGACTCCTGTTTATTGTGATGTCAAATAACAAATATGGAACCTGCAATGTTTTCACATGGCTGACCACATTTAGCAAAAACTTTACTTTATTTACTTTTCATGAACTTTTTTCTGAAATATTGATTTTAGCTACAGAAATAGAAAAAAAGTATCACATTTACTTTTTGTTTTTTAAAAAATGGAAGGAGGTTATGCTCAGGATTAGGAATGTGGTCGTGTTAGTGCAGTGGGCAAACCAAATAACATCTTGGTCCCATGGCAATGCCAAATTCCTTCAAGTAATAAGGTTTCCAAATAGAGAGATATCCATTCAGGAAAGGATAGCAAAAAAAAAAAAGTCAGTGCTTGGGACTGGATAAAGTTGAAGTCAAGGACATAGAGGACACATAGAGTTCTGTCTCTGAGATGGTGCAAGACCTTTATCAGTCGGTGCGGTGTTATGGAGGAGACAAGAAATGTACAAAGCTTTAAAAGAAATCAACGGATGCTGATGTATCCTCTGCCAGGAAACTACTTCCACAGACTACCGGTCTACCTGGAGGCAGGCCAGCATATACTTTTTGGCAGATAATGATTGCTATATGGGAATGTGATTTCTTTGTAATGTCATCTTTCTCGAAACACTGCTTCAAGGGGTCTTCCATTTTCATTTTAAACTCCATGTGGAGAGACGTCTAGATCGTTTCACTCATCTCCTTGAGCATTCGCCTCAACGGTTCTGTTCAGAGCACCGGCAGCTTTGCATAAGCTCAAAGACAGCTCGATGACGTTCAAGTGGAGCCTCTCTCCTTCTTGAGCAGATTATTGGCTACTTCTGACTCTATATTCGTGTTTCTTTCTTGAGAGATGTCCCTCTCTCTCTACCAATTTGATATACAGTAGGTGTGCAGGGAGGAATTCCTGTGCCTAGGGGAAATAAAGGCAGATTTGCATTTGAAAGACCTAGATCTGCAAGGTAAGGGTATGTCAGATAGCTCAGAGCTGTTCTCTGGTGTATTGCTGTCATTTGTTTCAGGATAATTGACATCATTCAGAGGGCTGCTGCCAGCACTATATCGGAGAAGTTCTGTTTGCCTCAGATTACCGAAGATGTTTTGAAAATCGATTGTGGGAGAGGCACAAGAAAGCTGGCTGCACACTACTGTGTGAATCAGAGATGGATAGTTTCACTTGGCTGTAGGTTGAGCTGCAGGTCCAATAGGAATCTGAGGTGGTTCTTCTTGCTCTGTCTGCTGTTCATCCTGTCTGCAACATGACCTGTCTGGGACATTGATCATCTAACAGAGTTAGCTTTCTCTGAGATGCACCACTTGAAAAAGTGCCATAGAGGTTGGAGTAACTTTAAAGGCCCATTTGTTTCTTGGTTTATTTGTAGACTTATACTTATTTTTTTACTTATACTTACAGTATTATGGGTTAGTTTGTCTGTGGCATTTTGTGACTTTTGTGTTTTATAGATCGGAACTAACATATTAACCACCAAAGCCACACAATAACACAAACAAACTAACCAATTTCAGGCAGCAGTAGACCAGCAACTACCGTGTTCTGTAAGGTAAAATTACTATGTTTGTCAATGGAGTCTAGTGGTTGTGAACAGATCGATATATATAACTGTTTGATATATTGTCTTTAATGTAACGGTATGTTTCTTTAGAGAACCTTTCAGTAACACTCCTAATAACAATCTGAGCCTGTCAGTGGCAAAAGCATTTTTAGCGGAGACACTGCACATTGACAGTGTGGAATTGCCCTGAAGGATTACATTGCAACCCCATTTCGTGGCTGCGGGCTGCAGCGCTCTCTTTCAATACTGGACCAGTTTCAACAATTGTTGTCCCAATTAGACACAGAAACATAATAGGTTAAAAATACCCATTTTTTTCTTTTAAGAGATGCATGGACTGTTGTCAGTGGTATTTAGAAAGAGGCAGCTAATTCTCTCTCCAAGACTGACGATGCATGACCTTTAGAGAACAGACCACTTGAAGACAACATTCAGATATTTGACTCATTGAGAATGCAGCTGCAGTCCAGTCCACTTTTCGTCATGTCCAAATGTCCTTCTAATGTCTTCAATAGGAGACATTTTACATTGTAAATGGCTGAAGGAATAGCCCAAATTACAGGTATTTCACTTTTGGGTGCTTCAGTGTGACTTTAAAATCCATAACTGTCAGAGAAAATTTTAACATGCATTCTTTCCACAGTTTAACCATGCAATGAAAAAGAAAAACTAAAGCAAAGGGAACAAATTTACTTAAAAGATACGCACCTTGAGATGCCTCGTATCTTTTGTAAAAGGTTCATGAATATTTTGTGAAATATCCTCTCCTTAATTCTTGACATAATTATTGTAAACATACAAATGAGAGATCAGATGGTCTCTTGACTCTTTCTCATAACAGTTGACAGTTTATTCATAATAACAGTTTTCTTCTGATGGATTTTCTCTGGAATAATAACGTTTATTCTGGGGGCATGAGTACAAATTTGTTGTCCTGTTCTGGACCGTTAAGCAAACAAGCATTTTTGGATTAAATCCGATCAATTACTATGTAAAATGCAATGTGTGAGCTCTTGATCACACACATGATGTAATTTAAGATTGCAGGTAATAATAAATTTTTATTATTAATTTAATTATATATTGATTATTATTATGGATTAGTCTATTATTGTTTTATCTATTGAATATAGGGACAAATATGAATATAATCAGAAATGCCCATTTCTCAGAGCCCAAAATATCATCTAGCAAATTCTTTGTCCAAACAATATGCCAAAAACTTGTACTTTATACTCATTATACTGTCATTATACTCTATTTTCTTGTTACTAATAATATGAGATCAAAAAGAATAACTGATTCATTGACTCATTTCAGCACTGTCATCTCACTTGTTTCACAATGATCATCCTGTATGTCTTAAAGTGAATGTGGCAACGCGTAACACAGGCATTTTCATATATTTCAAAATCCATGTACAGTATGATCATTTCAAAGCTTTATATGACATGATACTGTGGGCCATTCCTTTGTGATTTTTTATTTATTTATTGCCGAGGCATAACTTCTGTTACTGTGTGTGTGTGTGTGTGTGTGTGTTTCCCGAGAGAGGGATGGCATTTCTTTTACACTGGCTTCTGTGTGGGTGAGTATCCCCAGAGAGAGCTAGTTTTACTCTGAGCTGTCCAATTTGAAATAGAAGTTCCTCAGGGGAAAAGTTGAGAACATCAGGAGCGATGACACCACCCCCTGCTTGAAAAGATCTTTGAATTTTATCTCAGGCAGTCGGTACCTTGAAGGGAAGCTCAGTTGCCCACTTTCACTACATTGTAATCACTGCTGCACATACTATCTCATGCTCCAATGAGTAGTAGTAACCCATACTTTTGCTTGATCACCTCGTCTAAAAAAGCTTGCAGTTGTCCATTGCGCCCTGAACTTTGAATATCTACCCTGAACCCTGGCTGAAATATTATTATAATCACCATGTATGCATAGTGATTTGAACTCTGAAAATGTCAGCAACTAGGTTGCAGCACAGCCCCAATTTTCCTCCCCTCTGCATCTGTTGGCAGGTCTGAGCTCCACTCGCCTTATCAAATAAATTGGACAGTGGCTATTTCCCCGATTGCCTCCTCAGAAAGGTTCTGGCTCACCCGAGGGTCTTCTGCTCATGGCTCTGGCTGATGGGAAAACTACTTAGAATAATTGTCCTCCAAAAGGACGCCTTCCAAGCCAATGCTGTCGCCTCCATGTGCTTCTTGTGTGTGAGAGACTGAGTGAGACACACACATAGAGAAAAAAGGGGGGTATACTTGTTCTAAGGTTATGTGTCAGGATTTGTGTTGAACGTGTTCACTTCTGGCACTGCCTTGTTATTGGAACACTGAAAGTCCAGGTCAGATTTATTTGTAGTGCAGCAAGTGAAACATTTCTTTGCTTTGACAGGACTAACAAAATGTTATTGTCTTTACTTTGATCTGTACATTAGGAGAAGTAAATGCAGGGAATGTGGAGAGGTTCATACAATATGCATGAATGCCTTTTGACTACAAATTCACTGATGTCATCTGCAATTCATTGGTGTGTGTGGATCAGTTCATTAGCCACTTCAGAGTGTGTGTTTTTTTTTTTAGCTTTTTATATCCACACAAGTAAATCAGAAGATCTGCTTTGATGTTAACTAATGCCCCACAATGTGAAGTACTGTAGTCAGAGGACACTCCACTACATTTACACATAAGTTTGTTCATCATGGCACTTACTGTGAAAACAATTGTAAAATGTCTTCTGCGGCTCTGGAGGGAGCTTTCCAAAGTCTGAAAAAATGACCCTAGTGATGCCATTAGGGTTGACTTGACCTTTATTTTAGATGTTTTAGCCATACTAGAAGCATGGCTCTATGGATAGTTTAGTCTGTCGGTGTACCACTTTGGTCCAGTCTGAAGCTTTTAGCTTTCCATTTCTTTCTTGGCGACCGTGGCAAGGAAAGACTCCCTTTAGGACGCATAAACCTTGACACACATTCATGGTCCCCAGGGGAAGAATTCTAATGATTTTGGTGATGCCCTGATCTTTCCTCTAGCGCCACCATAAGGTTGACATTGGCATTTCAGCAACCATTCAATCAGTTGCAATGAAATACAGATATTTATGTCACCCCCAGGATGAATTGTAATAACTTTTGTGATCCTCTGATTTTAGTGCATCGTCAGGTCAATTTACTGCTTTTCTCTGCTTTATTTAATCGTAAATTCAATATGTTTTGATTTTGTTCTGTTGGCCAGAAAATACAAGCAATTTTAAGACATTATCTTGAGCTTGATGGGCAACTTTCTAACATTGTATGGGCCAAATGACGGATTGGGTAGTCAAAAAAATAATCAAGGCCATTCATCGATAAAGAAAATAATTATTAGTTGCAGCTCTAACATACTGTATGTAGTTAATTCTCCTTTGTGATGTAACTAGAAGGAAATACAAAAGGTCTTTATAGTGCATTAAAACCACAGGAGAACATCAATAAAAGCAGGTCAATCAACTTAATTAAATGTGTAATTCTAAGGCTTTTTTCCAGCTGCATTCTCACCTCAGACACAGCCCTCCAGGGTTAAATCTAATGTGTTTTACTCCCAAACAGTCTGAGCACTATAGATGGTGTGGCTGGTCACATCAAGTCACATCTTGAACATCGGTGTTATCGCGCAAAAAGCTTTAAGCTCACATGCAACAGGTCTGTTCCATCATATGATGTCTCACATGTCCAAACTGTAGGAAATGTTGGTCACTTGAATAGTAAAAATCCAGAATCAATCAAGCTACAATCACAGCAACATTTACAATGATTAAACTCTTGTTTTGTTTGATTTTATCATTGTTCAGCATTGAAGAGTCCTTTGCTTCCGACCAGACGAGACGAGTGCATTACATAATTACTGTTGGATAAAGAGTGCTGCTGGATTGCCATTGAATGCTTTTGTATTTGGTGGCATGAATGAATCTGAATCTACCAAGCAGCCCAAACACATATCATTATCTCTGAGGCAGAACAAGAGCCAAGATGTTTTTTTATGTATTTTTCGATTGGTAGTTCCGTGGTCTTGGATGAACAGCAGCGACAGTGACATGATCTCTTGATGCCATATCCTAGTTTCACCTGCCTCTCTTATTTGCATTTGTTTATCCGGGATGAAAAGGTGTGCGAAAATACACACTTCAGCCAAATCAGAGGTTGAAAATCAGCGGTGACAAATGCTCCAAATGATTGCCCACACTGCCTATGGTCTATAAGCACAGATTGCACACAGCAGCATGGAATTGCCTGAGGGAGAATTCGTAAACCCCTCAACCCTTTCAAGGCAAAACCCACCACAAGACCCACAACACTCTTTTCATCTAGTGCAGAGACAAACAGCCTCTGTTTTAAGGCCTGTAATTGAGTTTTGCAGTAAGAAGCCAGAATCCAGTCAAAGCGAGTAGGAACACGACTGAGATTTTCAACTTCTAAGGTACCTAAACTTAAGAAGAAAACGCTGAGCCCTTTAAAACCCTCTCCTGTACACTATAATTATATCGTCTAGATCTTTCCATAGCAACAGACATCACTGGACTTGACAGAAAGAGAGAGAGAGAGAGCTTCCTCATGGCTGCAAATATTTGTTTAGCCTTTTTCATTTTCATTACATTTTCCTGTCTTTTGGGCGTTCTGTTAGTGTCTAAATGTAGCCTTATTAGATCTGTAGTTATAAGCATCCATACACGGAGCTCCAAAAAAGCCTTTCGTCAAAACAGCTAAATGATTTTCCTGCTTCCTGCTCCTTTTTTTCTCCTCCAGTGAATTGTCAGATTAGGCTGAATCCTGACTACTGGGCCGTATTGTGCTACACATTGTTGCCTCTTATTTATTTTAGTCGGAAAAGGCTGAATTACTGACTCTGCTGATAATGTCCCCATTGGCCGAGCCCACTCGCATGTCCTGGCTTCTCTGTTTACTGTTAGATAGGCGTTCTTTCGTCCAACTATCATAATGAGCATTAGGTCTTTTTTTTTGCATCATTGTGCATCTGCCAAGTGAACATCTGTGGCAATGGCTGCTCCGGTCTTCATGACTGAAAATGTTGTGCAGCTCCGTTATTGACATTGACACCTCTCTTGTCTAAGGGCCATAATGATGAGCACATTGCATGAGTTTTTTTTTTTGCTGAGGCCAAGCATTACTAAGCTGCGTCTGATCATGTTGAAGTTAGTGAGGCTGTTATGGGATCTTAGGGACCCATGAGGCGCTAAAATTGTCATCATGCATCCAAAATAGAAATCGAATTGTGGAGCTTCACTGTTAAAAAAAGTAACTTTTTTTTTTTTTTTACAAGTGGTAGGCAACGGTAGTCATTTGTGCTAAGTGCTCATTACAGCAGTACCTCTGCACTGCATTTCCAAGACTCTGTCAACTGTCAAACTTTTCAAAATGTCACAGCACTATGGCAATTACTGTGACATCTTTATTTTTGCATTTTCAATTGATCATCTTTGGTGTCTATATAGTTCTTTCGGGTCCTATGTTGAGCCATGGTGACTATTTTGAATTTAACAACTACACCATTTTTTTTCTCTTCATCACAACAACCAGAAAATGTATCATTACATTTGGACCAGTAGGGGCCCAGTGGTTGGAAGGGTTGCAACCCTGCCAGAATTTTGACATGCTAATGACTACTAAAATGTCTTCCTGTGATGTATGACTGGCAGACGAGGTAACTCAAAACTCAGAGAAGATCCCTCCTCTGTCAGTCTTTCTATGCTCTCTAGTTGGCTGATCAGGCAGCACAAAACCCAGATAGTGGCCCTCTCTGGCTGTTTCACCACAAGAAAGAAGTAATGGAAAGACGGGAGTGTGGGACAATTTAGATATCTCTTGCTTAAGCCCACATTGAGCTTTATAGGCGCCCTCAGAGTAAATTGTAGTAAAAGGATTCTGGGATGAATTCAGCACGGAAGTAAATAAATAAGCAGTTTGTGCATTCAGTGGCAGCTGTAATAACCATGCTCGTATTAGCTCTTGTTGTAAACATGGAGTGTCTTGAATATTTGCCTGAAATATACTGTACATGCATCATTTGTTTAGAATGGGATGAAGCACTTGCCGTAAAATTTGGCAGTAGCTAATTTTACTTCCTCTGATATGAGACTTGGTGGCTATTTGGAGATATTTCTGTTTGATTTAGAAAATGTTGAAGTTACTAATGATGAAACAAGTGTTCAAAATCAGTAATCAAGTCCTATTGTTTCTGTTATGGCGGTGCACTCACTGCTGGGTTCAGCACACTCCACATCCACAGTTCAGCCATGTTGAACTTTGGTGTTGTGCTGTGCCATTGAAAATAATAGGTTTTAGAGCGCAATGTTGCCATTGCCGGGTTTTGTCTGAAATGTCCATTAAGTTGTAGCCCACACTTTTTATTATAGGTTGAATTATGTACAGTATTCTTATAGTCAGCAATAGAGAGCTGCATAGTCAGAAAACACAATGTTTACTTGTGTGCTGCCCAATCTGAAGTATGGCAGCACATGTCATGAAACACTGTCAATAGTTTGTTTGCTCCTCTCTGATACCACACAATGAAGTACAGTACCTCTTATGGAATAGAGAGGACATTTTATTTAGTTTCTGTTTAGTACATTTTATCTGCCATTGTATCTTTACAATTCTTGAAAGCTTAACTAGAATTGTAAGTGAAAAATAAAAGCTTTGTGACTGTGAAACCGGAGGCGGCTAAACATTGGATGTTAACGTTGTTTACAGTCTTCCATTTAAAATTACTCTCTGTTTTGATGGCGGTTGAGAAATGATTTAGTATTTGTTTTGAAAGTGAGTTCAATTGAACGGTTCAGTGAAGTTCTGAAAACCAGCATCAAACCTTTCCTGCTTTTAAAGTAGCCCCTATAAACATAACATAACGTGCCGAGGCTGAAATGTCGCGCACGGTGGAGTATGTGATTTAATCACATGTCATTGGACACATAAAAGCACCGCATCCACATCTGGGCAAGGACAAATAAAAATATGCACTTGCACTGAATAATACATGTCTTCATGTAATGGAATTTGTTGTGTCTGCAGTAGCGCATGTGGCAAAGTTGTCTATAAAGTGCCCCCTCAGAGGACCTAATGGAGCTTCTGCCTACAGATGCGTAGGGTTAAAAAAAACTTTGCTGGCCCCTGTTCCTGCTGTAATGCAAAAGGGAGTGCAGTTAATGCCTCTGAGACGCTCAAGTGCTGACATTTTAGTTGTTTATTTACTTTTCTGCCTTCATCTGTGCATCGCTAAAGGTACAACCGTGGAGCCTGACTCCATCCATCAGGGTTTTTTGCTCACCAATGGCGGCACGACAAGTGTTCTGTGGGCTGTTGTCACCGCCGTTCGCGATCAAATGTTTGTTTACGACGTCCCACTCGGCAGCATAACATGCCACTCGTGAATGCCAAATACCAGTCCAATCTGTCTGGGGCTGGCAGACAGAGAGGAAGGTCTTGGTCGTTTCATGTGATAATTTCAGAAGGGAATTGTAGTCAGGCCCTGATGAAATGCACAAACCAAAACGAGGAGTTGTATTCGGTGAAGCTCTGAAAAGAGCAGAATAAAATGGAGGGAGTTGTCAGGCAAAAATCAAGTTTTCGTCAAAATTAACATTTTGTTGGCATGCCAGCAAAGATCTAATTTGACCTTTCATGGGGAATAGAAGGAATGGTTGTAATTAGTAACTTATATTCACCCCAAAGAGAAGGACTCTTTTAATGATTCTGGCCTTAGCTCTCCTGTATAAGAGTTTTAAAAATGTCCTAAATGAATTGGCAACAATGATAAAAAGCACTCTCTCTTATCCCCCCCCCAAAATTGACATTTTACAGCCTGAAGTTACGTCTGTCTGTCAGCGATGTTGTTAATTTATGACCGAATGACTTATTTAATGGATAATTCTGGTTTATTATATCGTCTGTCATATTTTTGTAGTTTTGGCCCTAATATCCATCAGCTATAATAATATTGTGCTCACCAAAATGGATACTGGGATCTGGAAAGATGGTGTCATTGCTTCAATAAAGTCCAAGAAACAGAAAACTAAGAGTAATGTCTACCCGAGATGTGATGAATCCTCCTTTGCTGGTCAGACCTCTTTTTAACAATTTTGATGCATTTCCAGAACTCAGCAATTAATTTGACAACTATAATGTTTCATTACACATAGGAATGATGGCCAAAACCCACTTTATAATAAAACTTCTCCTTCAACGGAGCACCGCAGCAACATATTGTAAAGAGTTCATTTCACTTACACTTTGTATGAAATCTTAGCATGAAAACATGAAGACACTACAATTATGAAGTTGCTTTATCATGTTCTTTGTCTGGGGACCGATACTTGTTGCTGTCCATGTGACGTTAAGGCTTAAAGTTATGCATAATTAACAGCGTAGCCGCTTTAATTGACAGGTGTGTGCTTTCACATAAGACATGTTTGAGCACCCATGCGTCATTCAGCAGCTCCATCTAGAGTCCTCATGGACTGCCAAGATGGCGGCAGCCAGAGCCACCATACTCTGAGCTTCACAACAGCGCTTTAGAAACCTGTGGGTAACATCACAGAGAAGACATCCATGTTTATTTATACTGTTGACGCACTGCTTTTATTTTTGATATTGAGAGAATGCTTCATCAATGTCAAGCTATTTCCAAAGCTATTGAAAAGGTGTCAGAGCTGGACAAGGTGATTGTACATCTCTTGATGATGCATGTCCAAAATAAACCTAAGTATGGAGATTGCCCTGATTTACTTAACACCAAACCTTTGGCTTAAAGTCTCAATAACTAAAAAAGAAAAGTTCCCTGTATCGCTATTCTTTATGTTTGATGTCACGCATCACCTCTTATTTATTTCTACAGACTACTTTACATAAAGAGGTTTGGTGGAGATAAGTGTGAACGAAGGTGTAGTTTAAGAGGAACTGCAGCTATTCATCACGACTTGGTCCTCAGAGTAAAAAGAGAAAACGTTTGAAAAGCAGCTGGTGGTTAATCCAGTGGGAAAAAAAGTCCCCTAGTGCATCTCTGTCACACATGTTTGGGCAGCCTCTGAATGTGATGAAGACACAGAGAGATAATGTCCGTGTCCAGGCATGTAGCATCACAATATACTTCATTTTCTGCTTCCATGCACCCTAAGGCCTTTTAAAGATATTCACTCGCACCAAGTCATAAGCCAACAGTTAAATACTTACTGAAAGGGGCAGGGCAGTAGTATGATTTTACCATGATTATACAGTATCTGCTGTCTTTGATGGGTTTATTGATCAATGCTAGTAAATCAAAGATGCCTTCATCAGATGCTCTGGTGATTTTCTGTATTATCTAACACAGTACTCCAGACAAGCATTATTTGTGTAGCCAAAGCCTATAACATTTTCATCTGTGCCAAAAAAAACAAACAATTAAAAACACAAATGTGTTGCAATGTGGGTGAGGTGACATGTTCCTACAATGAGCATGGGCACTGTGGTTCATTTTGAGTCACTCCCACACACATTGTCCTGCTGAAAATCAAAATCAATAGAGAATAAAATGTGGATTAATCCACGGATGAAAATAGTCCCCGACAAATTCTCTGCTCCCTGTTGTTTGAGTAGCATTTCCTAAAGGTACATCGGTATCATGAAAACTTCAGACTTTGAGGTTACAATGTATCAGTCCCCAGACAAAGAAAATGATAAAGTAACTTCATAATTGCAGTATTTAGCACGGTACTGTAATATCTTACCTCAGCATTAGATGTCTTTGTTGGATCTCTGCTATAATTATCTGGCTTACTCATCTCTTCTGTTAGAATGTGACATTATTGTTTGTATTAATTACAGAGCACTGTAAGCTGGAACAAAGTGCTGCTGATGTCACTGGAAAACCAGACAGTTATGGCTGGAGCTTAGTCTGTTTGTTTTGTAAGGAAATTTTGGGTTTTAATAAGTAGGAATGTGCTGTTGTTACCTCTGCCATACTTTGTAAAAGCCATATTTATCTCTGCTCTGCAATGCTTGTTTTCACCTACAAGGAATAAATCAATTCAGCAGCTGCAGTTTCAAATTTTGTAATCTCCTCTGTGATATTTCTCCAGCTTCTCATATTCTAATTTTCAGGGGCATCCCATTTAAAAAAAAAAAAAAAAAAAGTCTGTCCCTCCTGTCTGGCTTTCTAGCTGTACATCTCTCTGCTGCTGTCAAAAGAGAAAAAAAGCTGAAAGCTGTTAACTTGTGAAGATAAACAACATAGATATCAAAGTGCTTGAGATGACTGATGAGATTGCTTCTCGTGATCCGAGGGTGATGTCATGTTTGTCACTTGAGAGTCGCCGTCTATTGCAAGGGGACCATTTTCAGCGCCAGGAAATCTGTAAGTGGTTATTGACGTTTTTTTTTTTTTTTTTTTTTTTTTGGAAGAACGAGTTAGATAAAATTCCTCGCAGCAGTTAGAAAATATACTAACTAAGGTAACTTCACAGGTGAGTGTCCAGTTTCACATTTCTGCAACATGTTTCCTGATGTTGTATTAATAACAAAGTCAGCCTCCAGCTCTGAAATGGTTGTACAGCTGTGTTTTGATTGGCAGGCACCGGGCGTTTTCCAGCTAGACAGGAAGCCTAAGGTAGCAAAGTATAGTTCTAATTAAATCACATTTAGCATGTTCTCAAACTGCTTCTGAATGAAGTGCTGTTGGCAAAATACTAACTGTATAGTAACTGGGCTACTGTGTTAAATGCTAAACCCAGTCTAATTTGAACACATTAGATTTAGTGTATACTTAAGTGTGTAGTCACGGTGATTAACAAGGAAGGCGAAACTTGAATTTAATAACAATTTCTCATGCTGAGATGTTTCGGCTCAGACCCTCACTAAATATCCTAATCTGAAAATGTATTTGGGTCAGTGTGCTCTTCTCTAAAGGGAAACAAGTGATAAGGCAACATATTGCTAGGCACAAGGGGGTTGTTCAAGCCATCAACAGTGGGCATCTTTCCAGGCATATGCCACACTGGTGGTGTATGCATGCGTCAAAACACGCCCTTATTGTTTACTGTGTAGTATGAGGAATACAACACTGACCTATATCCAGGCATCTATGCACCTCAGTTCTTCAGAAAAGACGCAATTTTATTTTGCTCCTTGAATTGGCACATCCAGGCTACTCTACTTCTTCTGTCTGTATGACACACATGCTGCGTGACCCTTTTCCTACAAGCATTCAGATTAATCCTATACGGTGTTGCAGCCCACGCTGACCACATTGTAGGTACCACTCTAGTACATCTGGTGAAATGTTTTATGTGCCAGTGAAGTCAGGTGACGTAGTGTGCAGACTCTTTCTGCATATGTAGGCTGTTGGGGCAGATGGATGGATTAAAATAAACACAGGACTTTCACTGCTGTTTTGAGTCCAGTATCAAAGCAAAGGTTAACGTTGACTCATATTGATCTTGCGTCACATACATATTTTCACACAGACAAATTCATTTTTGTGCCTAGACCTAACCAAACAGCAGCTATTACTCCTAACTACATAAAATGTGAAATGTTTCTCAGCAAACTTTATTTTGAAATTTCTAACAGGACATTGCATATTAACTATAGCTAACTTGACTGAACATTGAATGTTAATGGTTGCAAACTTGACCACAGAGTCCTGCACATGCAAAAATGATGCCAGAGGGTTACCTACAGCATCATAATTTAAACAGTAGTACCAGGGACCATGCTGCCATTTTGGCGTGTTGGGTGTGCATTATTAGTTCATTTAAACTGATCAAAGTCTCATTATGCCATGGAAAAATTCCAGTTTTGTGACTGTACTGCCTGTGGGGACATTTTCTTCAAATGTGTTCAGTAAATACTCTTTAAAAGGGTCACTGAGAAAAAATAAAGTCTTGAAAGCTATGGTTGGATTTAATTCTGGTTTGCATATTTTAATTATTAACAGCAGCCAGTGAGATTAAATTTCACTGTGTGGCATGTGGCAGTTGACATGATTTCTGGCAGCTAGTGTCATGAATGGGTCATGAGAACACAGACCTTTGTGCCAAGCGGAGAGCAATCCAAACTCTTGAGTACAAGCACACCACAGAGACACTGCAAGCTGCAAAGAACAGACAAGGAAGCTGTAATTAGAGCATGCAAAGAAATAAAGAGAAGGATTTTACGGTTTTGTTGAGTAAATATAAATATAGTAACTTTTTAAACTAGTTAAAAATGAAAGTCTCAAAGCTCCAGCATGTGGTGATCATATCCAAACTCTGCACTGGCTGAAAAATAGGTATTGAAAATAGAATACTAAATTACATCAGCTCATGAAGTCATTTTGGTATCAGTTACTAATTGATTGCGTTGTGTTGTGGCCATTACATGCCGCAGGACGGTGCTTATTTCACCCCTAAATTCAAGACAAAATTTGATTACCACAGGCAGATCAAACAGGCAGCTCAGAAATCTGTCCTGAAACGTGTTGACCAAAAGCTCCCCTCTTTAGCAGTCCGTCAGCCAACTCGGAGTCTAATAGGTGTTGCCATGGCAGAAGGCATCTGTGTGGAATGAGTAAGTAATAGCTCTGTCTTAGCTGAAGTGGCTCACATTGCCTCTCCACTAGCAGCAGCAGCAGCAGCAGCAGGGCTCACAAAGAAGTTGGGCATGGATTATTACTGGTTACTGCTGTTCAGCTTTTCCATTTGCAGTGTTCTTTCATTAATCAGTATTAACACTTTTCAACGGGGAGCCCGATTCAGGCGGCACACCCATGGGTAATTCTTCATCCTTTCTCATTTGTGGAGCAAAAATGAAGTGGAGTCGGTGAAAAGGACCATCTGATTAAAAACATTGGTTCTGTACAATATGCAAGCTCTGAAAAAAAAAGATTATGATGAATGTGTGTAGGCTTTTATAAGCTTCTGGTGAGTTTAGGTAATGAATATAAATACAAGTACTACTCATCAGGGTTGCATCCATACCAGGAAATAGTTATGCCCTACAATAATGTGTAATTATCATCTTTTATGATCAGTATTTTTACAAGCTATAGTAATCAAGAAGCAACTGGGTCACCTCATTTAGTGAGAGTCTGAGGGTATTACGTTTCCCCTTTTCAACTCACATCAAAGGCTATGTGCTTGATCAGGGTGATTTCTTAAACATTACATATTTCTGTTTCATCTCCCCTTGACGACGCTGCATCAGATAATTACTGTATTTTCTCTAATGTGGGGGATTTGATGAAAGAACACAATGAAAGCTGCAATAACAAGAAACAATGTTTTAAAAGCTGCAACCTGCAAGAAGTGCTTCTTCTGTTTGTTTCAGACAAATTGGAAGAATAAAATACATTATTTTTGAAGGGAGGACTAGTTCAGTATTTATAGATTAGATTAGTTGTCATCACATGGTCTTGGATCAGAATTCCCTCACAATATTTGTCTTGCAACAAAGAAGTCTGTAGAATTGCACATTATCACTGTTCATTTAACTGTGAACGTATATTTTCTGCAAGTTGAACAAAATAATCTCAACTCAAGGTCTGCTTACTGGCTTTTTCAGAGGTTTGAACTACATCTTGGTCTTCATCAATGATTGGACCTACTCAATTCTCATCATATTTGACAACATGCTGTCTTTCATGGTTCACATGGTGGCACCTGAGTCAGTTTCAGTCAAGTCGAGATTATTTTGTCACACATACAGTTTTGATCCTGAGGTCAAGAGTGAACTTCCATGCTGAAAATATTTACTGTAAATTTTATATCCAGACAAAATATTCTAAATGATGTTCAGAGCCTTTTACGATCCCAGGAATGTAATTCTGTTGGAGAAATTTAAAATTGCTTTACTAATTTATTTTCTTCATTTTTTATTGGTCTTTAACCGTCAAATTCGAGAACATTGACTCTAGAAAATATCATCAAAGTCACTGTGTGTAATTCATGTGGACTGTAAACTCCTCCTCAACTTGTTAAAACTCTTTCAATTCCCATAAAAATGACCTCAGTGTCCTCGGTGGTCGCCACGGCCCCGCTTATAAAATGTAATTACAGTATAAGAAAATGTCACATGATAAACTTCTGTGAGCTCTACCCGGTACAGTAATGTCTAATTAATTTTGTGTCTATCTGACTGCAGACAACTGGGAAACAGCGGTATTCAGTCGACTGTTCAAAAACTGTTCTAAAACAAGCGCTGTTCTCATCTTCCTGCAGTGCGACTGGGGATCGGTATTGTTAGGATTTTAATGATACTGATATTCATACTCTTATTGGTACTACTTGCCATAATTTGGTTAAAAAATATATGAACAGTGAAATGAAATACATGACATAAAATTGACACAAAACAAAAAGTTATTTCTAGTTTTTCTACATTACACTTTGTTGAGGAGCACTTTTAATTACCCCTGTAAATGATGTTTTTGTTTGTTGGAATGTACATTTTTAACAGAGACAGGTACATATTAGATGCATGGAGGCAATATGGAAGTCAACAAACGTGTAATTAAAAGTGTAATTAAAGACAGAAAATTATTAGCTTAAACATAAATGGATTATGATTGGGGCAGGGTGGGTGAGTTTTGGTGGAGATTACATGCATGCCATGAATCAAGTCATATTGGTACCTAAACTTAGAGGAGGATAGATGGACGGGATGGTAACAGGTTTGGGAGGCTCTCACAAGCTGTGTAGCACTGCTGAGACAATGTTGAACACTTCCATGAATTGTGTGTATATATACAGTATGCTGAACTGAAGAAAGAAGCAAATTGTTTAAGACTTTAAACTCGATGGCGGATGATAAGTTAATGGTTATAATTAGCTTGCATTAATCCCTTGTTAAATACTGTCAGCATCAAACTCAGGATGGTGGCGAATGCATTAAAATACAGATTCTCTCTGAGCTCTGTGTCTATTCTGGCTGAAGAAAGGGAGACAGCTTCAGCTGAAAGTCAATTGCTTTCACAAATCATGGATGAGTGGTCGATGCACTGAGCGCAGGTTAGCGTAGCAAATGGAAACACCTCAGCGGGACGTCAGAATTTTTATCTGTCAAAGAAATAAATGGAACGATCTGGAAGATGTCGCAGGGGCCCTCAAACTTTCAGTCGAATGTAAATGAGACACTTGAGAGAAAAATGTGACTTTAGGTAATGCTTTCAGCAAGTTTGTCCAGACAGAAGTGTTGTTTGTCTGTGTGGAAAGGCAGTGCTCTCATGGCGGGAAGAGAAAAACAACACTGTGTTTTCCTGTAAACAAGGAAAAATCATTAAGATCCCCAGAGTTTTGCAAGCATGAATGCAGCAATTGGCTCATATTTTCATACCCAAAGTGACAACCTCCTTCTGTCTGATACCCTCCATATCATTATCATTTATCAGAAATTAAAATATTTTCCACAATTAACATCAGCCAACATTATCTTAGCTCCCAGTCTGGTTATTAATGAATTCTCTTGAAGGCACAAGGCAGACAAACAAAAGCCAAATATGTTAATAATTCATCTCGGTCTCATATTTCATGAAAATGAGACCATCAGATCAATAATCTCCATTGGCTCTGCATGTCTGTGGATGAGCCGTTTGTTTCCATCATGCATCAGTGCAGGAGTCGGGCGTGGCTCATGTGGTCAAATGACCAGAATCACGATAAGTGGGAAGGGGAGAGGTTTGTTTGGTTTTTTTTTGGTTTCTACTCTCTGCTGTTTTGTATTCTGCCAGTCCACACCTTAATAGCATGTCTAGGTAAAGTCACAAAGGACAGCTGCCAGAGCTGGTTTGTTACCCATTTGATTGAAAAATTCAAATTTTAAGCTGGAAACCAACACCGTCATCAATATACACATGCAAAGCAAATCAGATCGTATGGACCTTAAAGTTTTCTATATTAAGACTCGCAGTTATGAACCAGAAATGCCCATATCTCACCAGAAAATCATTCAGGCCTACTTTCACAGTCACCTTCAACATCTTTTCAGTATTTAACTCACTAAATGAGATCTCAGGTTCAAAAGACTAAATCTAAATACTCTTCTGTATGGATGCTGAAGCTAAATATCTTAAAATTGTCAAATTTTGATTTAGAGATTATAAATCAAGGCCTGACCACCCTTTAAGAAATGGGAAAGTACCCGGAGCAGCCAATTTTTTTCGAATTATTTATAAGATATTTCTTTATGTATTTGCTGTATTGCATCTTTATTGCTGCCGCAAGATTGTGGGGATTTTGGGAGACATCTGGACTCACCTCAGCCTCCTCAGAATGTGCAGGCATTGTTAGGCCTTCTTTACTACAAAGCGGGTGTTTGATGTCCATCTTGATTCTAGGCTTCCCGGTGTATGTGCAGTCATGCACACACTGCAGATGTACTGGGAACATGTAGATGGAACATTAACATGTTGTAATATATTTGCAGATATTATGCATCCGCATAGGTTTGTGCTGTGCACTGTGTACGGACATGCATGTTCAGTATGTGGACATGCAGAATCTCTGGAGGCTTTGGAAATGTATGTATTCATGTACATGTGTGCATGTGTAGATTGTGGTTGGTGCATATCTGTGCTTAGATGATACGCCATATGTATATTGAGTTCAGTGTTATTGTTTCTTCAGCGGATTCGATTTGAGAGAAGGATTTGAGCTGTGATATGAATATATTCATGGCAAAATGGAGGAAAAAATAACTAAATAACTACATACATAGATGAAATTAAAGACATTACAGTTATTTAATATGAACACCTGAGATGTTAAGAGGGAGCAGGGAGTATGAGTGGTTTTCAAGTCCAAACATACTCCCTGCTGAAGTGTCCTTGAGCAAAAAAACTATGAATTCCTTACCAGTTTCTGTGTTCCTGTTCTGTAGCTCACCTTGACCTAACCGTGCAGTATGTTCTCCCTGAGGAGCTAAGGGTTATAGGAAGAGGATTCCGCCTCTGAATCAGTAAAATAACATGATATTGTTGACATTCTCTAGGAATGTAACTATTTATTCTGTTATTTGTATAAAATCAAATGCTATTAGTTGTGTGTCTAAATGTTTTTGCGAAGCATCGGAACTGATTTGGAGGCTTTCAGGTGTCAGTTGTTAAAAAGACTTTATAAATACCCAGTGCCATATAAAACCTTGTAGATTTGATTTTATAGAAAGAAAGTGTGTGACCTGAAGTAGTCCTAGCCCTCTGGCCTCATGTATCATTGCTCTGTCATCTTCATTCATCTCTGTTATTGATTCATCTGTGGAATTGCTTTTGCCATGACGCAATACAAGGAGGAGGACTGCTGCACACAGAGGGCGCTCACCTCTGACCTTGCACATAAATCATCCCCTCTTATAAAATTGACTTGTCCCATTCTTTTTCCCTTGCCGTTTTCCTGCAGGGTCAAAGCAAAGAAAGGGGTGAACCTGCTCCAGACTAAGTCGAAGAACGCCCAGTGGAAGGTGGACTGGGAGGTGCAGTCCGGCGCCAAGCATTCCATCACCACCATCGATGTGAACAAGAACAAAGCAGTCAAACAGGGGTAAGTCAACAGCCCCAGGCCTGAACACACTGAATCTGTCTACCAAGTGCAGCTGTTGATTCCTGCCCTCACTCCTCCTCCACAAAGACAGCAATATTTGTCTCCCTTAACAAAAAGGTCTCCAAAAAGGTTGCATTGTGTGTAACAGTCATAGTTCATTCTCTGATTAAAGGCAGCTCTTAAAAACATACCCCATTCTTTGTAAATGCCCCAGGAGCTACAGAAGATAAAATACAACCTAGGCCCAGGACAGTGAGTAAAGCACCCACCTCTTTACAGCACAAAGTTAAATGAATGGAGATGTTATCTGCTTAGTTTCACTACATCTGCTGTTAATTCCGTCTACGTGGAGTGATGAGGTAGATGATCTTGACTGCCGGCATTAAAATACCTTTGAGATGAGATCTAGTCTAAGAGCAGTAATCATGCCAAATTCCCCAAAAGAGTAAAAACACCTAATCACAGTCCTGTAGTATCTGATGGGGCTGAAATGGACTTTCACCGTAAACGCAAAACTTTATGGTAACAGTAAAATTAGATTTGCCAAGTGATTTGAAAGTCCAATGTGGTCTAAATTAGTGTTTCTCAAGCCTTTTCCACCGTGTACTACCATAGAAAATAGTTGGCTCTCCAAGTACCAGACATTAAAGTACAGTAGTAACAGTTTACAGAGCTAATTTGGTAGAAAAGGGGTACTCTTGATCCACACTTTCTTCCTAATATTTCCCATTTGGAGACACAGTTGCAGTGTTTTTTAACCATTCATGTTACCTCTTGCCGTACACATTGTAACATCGCAGCCAATGATGGATGTATGTGTGCACTACATGTATGAACATGACGACTTAACAGGTAAAATATAATAGGAAATGCAAACAAAAAGTACATTAAAAGGTCAAATATGATAAAAACTAAAAGGTTAAAGGGACATAAGCTTCACTTGTGTGAATAAAAATGTGTTTTATTCTTGTTAAAGGTCAGTAGACGTCTACGATATCATTTTTCTCATTAGTTCAAACATTTTGAGTTAATATGGAAAAATAATTACAGAGAAGCAACAAAAATAAGGGAATATATAGTCAATGAGTAATAGACAGAAATATGACATTTGAACAATTCATTAGGCGTGTAAAGGACATCATATGTCGACAGTTTTCTTGCCAGTTTTTCATCAATAAAATCCATAAAGATAAACTGTATTTCCATGTAAACTTTACATTTTGGATTTTCTCGCCTTAACAACTCAATAACTCTTTTAGTTAGCTGGCAAACTGTTTCAAAGGTTGAAATTAGACCAGTGGTACGGAAAGCACTACACAAAATGTAACATAACATCTTACCAGCATCTTAACATTTCACCTCTTGTTTCTTTTACTATATTGGAATTAAAACTGGGAATCTGTTCGAACCGGAATTGATAAGCAGAAGCAAAACAGTGACTCTTTTGGATCTTTTTGTGGAAAACATCAAGTGAGGGGGGTTGCAATAGCTGTTAGATACCACTCAATCCTGCACACTAGTCCTTTTAACAGCTACTGGTTTAGTTCACGGTGCACAGTGGTTTAGCACACAGTTGCAGTTTGGCCTGCCTCTGAGCCAGTTCCACCGAGGGAAAGCAACTAAAAATTTACAACCATAAATCACAATATGTGATGCGTTCAATTCATTAAGACCTGAAGCACTGGGACTTAGGCTGGTTATCACCAAGCCTTGGAGACATTAGCAACTGCTGGTCCAAATATTGACATCCCAATGGACTCCTACATGGCTGGAGGAGAGAGAGGGGAACAGAGAGGAAGGAGACAGGAGTGTGGCTTTACCTGGAAAAAAACCCCCACCATTCTTCTTTTATTTACTTCTTAGCAGCCTTTCTTGCTATATTTAGTGACCCATGTCATGTAATCTTTGCCACCCTGTCACCATGTGAGAAATGTCCAGTAGGGGGTCAAGCATGGATAAAGAAACAATGTGTCATGCCGCATTTTGTCAAAAACCCAGTCAATTCTGCGACCACCCAAAGCTTAACAACCAAACAATAGGTATCTAAAGTTATAAAAAGCAGAGTCACGGAAGAATTCATGTCTTATTGCTTTCATTCCCATGAAATGAATTGAATGTGAGCGTGAAATCTTTTTTTTTTTATAAAAAGCACTCATGCCACTCGAGATTTTCTTGTGGAAATGTGTTGTTGTGAAATTGGTTCACAGTACTTGTACTTTGGGCTGTTTGAAAGTCTTTATTTGTATCAAATGATAATGCAAAAGTAATAAATTCCAAGAAAACAACACCCTAAGTGAAAAATCACGAGGTCACCATGACGGTGATTTCCTATCCAAACCTAAAGTAGTTGCCTGAATTTAAAATCTATTATTTTTTCACGTGATTGTTGCAACTTTCGGTTAATGAGTTCATCTTAGTGATATTTGGGCAGATCTCCCATAGTGTCGAAACAGTCAAATGAATAATTTTGGACAGCACTGACGCCTATTTTGTCATTTAAATATGAGGACTTGTTGCTTGTGGGCAATGTTAGAATATTTTTTCCCCTTTTAATCTCCAAAATCTGTTTGCTCTGAGCCTTTGGTCCAACTGAGTCCAGGGTTTGAAAAGGTCTGCTAGATTATCATGCAAATGCGATATTATCCTTTAAAATAAATCCATTTCCCGCCAGTTTAGCTGCAAAAACACGGTCAGATTCAAAGGAGTCACAAAGATGTGAATATTTTCTATTACCTCTTTAATTCTGCAAAATTAAACTGACAGATGAACACCTGTGATTCCTGTTGTGTGTATTTTAATGGTTCGTGGAGTGAATTTCCATGCTTCTTTTTGATACTGTTCTTCTTTTTTTCACCAGTAAAGTTGATCCAACTTTATTTTCTCTCTTGTTTGAGCGGATGAGCTAATACTGTAGGACAAAACCTGCAGCAGCCCCAGACACCGTAATGAGCCCAAAAATACACAAATCCTCAAGACAATACTTCCCCTAATTGCCCAATCCAATGCAGTAATAAGAAGTCTACTATGCTTTCTAAGTTCAATAATTGTTCTCGTTCGTATGTCTTTTTGTGCAAGATTTAAGCAGCAAACAAGTAACTCCACACCATTTAATGCCCCCTTACACCTCCTCACATACATATATACACACATACATATATATATATACTCCCCTCTTCCCCTAAAATGACAAACAAACACACCAGCATCATTTTCCCATCTCATTGGTGAATACATCTCAGTACCAATTCTGTTAGAACATCTGCTTTTGTTTACTCAAAATTACCTGAAAACTGAGGAAATGAGGTGACAATGTTTTCCCTTCAGGGCGTCTTGTTGATCTCTTCATCACTCCTCTTCTCTCTTTATTATTCTGTTCTTATCTCAGATTTTCTCTTCATCAGATCACAGGAATTATTCAGCACATTTATCCTTCTGTAACCCTCCATCTGGAACAGCCCCATTCTAACAGCAGCAGCCTGTTGATAACACCACATGAACCGATGCATTATTGATCGCGGTCAATGGCTTTCAAATGAATAATGTTTTTGGAAAATGCTGTGGCATTAGGACTGTCACAGTGAGGACAGCAGAAACAACCCATCATTTAATAGGATGATTCTTGGTTCATTTTTTCCTCCTTTTTTGAGCTCTGAATAATTCAGTGTTAAACAAGGGATGAAACAAGGAAAAGATTCAGAGCACATTTTCAAGTGCCAATGACAAACTTCTGCAGAACAGACATAGACTGTCAAGTAGCTGCTGTGTTTTCAGAGCCGCTCCATCATGACTGATGTTTCCCATTTTGAAAATGAAAATGTTTTTTGCACAATAGATGTTCTCTAGGGGCTGTTTACATAAATTGTTTCCACACTCGTGAAAATCCTTTACTATATACTGTACAATATGCATTTTGTTTTGTACGCCAAAAATATGGAAAGCTGGGAGCTCAGCTGGCAGCACGATGGACCAATATTAGCAGATTTTCACTCGTTTGGACAACTTTTTGATCTATATTTGTTGGTTGGTTAGTTTAAGCACTTAAGCTGTTTTCAAAGAATAGTTAAACATTTTGGGAAGTGTGCTTATTTGCTTTCTTTCTGAGCGTGAGATGAGGATATCACAAACCTCATGCCTGGGCATTAAGTATAGAGCTGGAAGTACAGTACATGGTTAGCTAAGCTTAGCTTAGCAGCCTCACTCTGTGTCCTCACAGGAGGTTTAGTGTGAGCAGCGGCTTCAGTCCTCCATCTGTGTCTATACAGGATGCATTCAGGCACAGTATTGTGTGTTGGTCACTTGTGTTTTGGCGACACTCACCGTCCAATACAGAATTACTGTAGTTCTGCATGTAAACAAAAGAAAATAGACTTCAGGCCACCTATAGCATGAGTGAAATGTGAGCTGATGTGTGGCCAGTGTAGACAGCTTGTATTGATTAAAATAAGAGCATATCTTTTCTATCAGAGGCACTTGAGATGAACGATTGAAAAACGCCTCCAGTGTAGACAAGCCGTACGAGTGTTTACTAAGCACAAAAATATATGTTTGACCTGTGCATGAAGAGAAATAGGCAGTTATGTACTGTGATTCTTTCTTTAAAAAAAGAAAAAACAGTTATCATTGTCCATTTTTGCTATGCCGCAAGTTGCCAAATACAATTTTTGTATAGGTCTCTACAAAAGCTCAATGGTTCCAAACAATCTTGCTGTGATAACAACACCCATTCACTCACCCAGCTGATGCTTAGGAATAAAAATAGTTCCAGTATGTAAATCCTCTCAAAAGCACATGCTGTAGTTGTATTTTTTCACATTTCATTCGTTGGACAACTAGGCTGCATTGCAAAGGCAAAACGCCAGTTCAGTTTTGGTTAAAAATGAGTTATTGTCATTTTTTAAACAATGAACAAATATCTTGAGTCCAAGAAAAATCTTTGCCTCTTTCCTAAGCACCCAGGAAAGCCAAGGCAGAACCCCTTAACATCAGTTACTATTCTTTGTTTTTGTTTTGCTGCTCTCCCCAACACTCAAATTGAGTTTAGGTATTAATTATACCATATAGGCATGACACCGTAACTCCAGCCTTGTTTTTGCTTTTGCCAGCCTGTGACAGCCCAACACTGACAGCCAAGGGACCAGTATGAGTGGGTTAGCTTGCATAGACACAAGAGCTCAGCAGTAACAATTCACAATTAAATAGATTTTCCTGTAGCCTGATGAAAACATATTGCAAACAACATCCTCTGAGCAGTTACACACAACGTGTGTTTTGAGCATCTCTCGCTGGAGTTCAACACGTTAAATCCACGACGCGAGTCGGCCCTGAGCTGGCAGCTGGCATTAAATCAATTAAATCCAAAACACTTGTGTTTGTTGCGTTAGTAAACTTTGCACTCAATAAATTGGTTTTCATGGCACTATTCTCATACATGCAAAACTGCTAATAAACTAGTTTATTCCTTTTGACACCATTTGTGTTGACATTTGTCATGCCAGAAAACCCTTATTTTTGATAATTCACCCTTGTGGCCTTAGAATGCACATTGATTAATTCTCATTTTCATTATTATTATTAATATTATTTATCTATACTGATTTGATATAGTAAATATTACAATCAAATGGAAGTTAATCACTTTTGTCTTGCCGTGACCCATTATTATTACTCAGATAATGCAAATGTACAGTACCTTAACTTTTGAAGGGATTAAAAGTCAAGCTTTTTACGTAGATAAATAACTTAAAAAACTAAAAAAAAAAAAAAACACAAAGAACTTCCACATTTCCATAATTCTGGCCACAACAAAACATTTCTCAGTAGTAGGGGGCTCCACCTGCCTCCAGTATTCATGCTAAGCTAGGCTAACTGCCTTATAGTCAGTACTTAACGCACAGAATTGATAATGATCTCACTCTGTAAAAAGAAAATCTTCCATTAAAACCCCGCTCTATCTCAATAAAACGTCTCTATACCTTGCTTTAAATGCTTTTAAAAATCAAAAGTCTACTATAAAGTGCTCAAGAGTTTATAGTAGACTTAAGCATGGAGTGTTCAGATCCCCCCCATTCACCATTTCTGTTCTTTCTGCTGCCCTGCAGTGCTTTGATCCAATGAACTCTCTCTGTTAATCAGTTCAAACAGACCTCTGATCAAAGAATAAAATCCCCCTAAGCTCTGAAAAAGCCCCAAGCTACAACTTTTTAAAAATATATTCTTTGTGCTATACAGACAGTACATCATTAACTTGATGAAAACAAGGCTGGACATTCTTGAGCCATGTTTACATCCCTCCTCTCTTCCTCTGGTATGAAATCACTCATTTAAGTTTTTCGCCGCCCACTATACTTTAAAAAAATGCGTTTATGTTGAATTACAATTCCTCCCATGTATCGTTTTCTTTTTCTCTCTGAAATCGTAGGAACTGGACTCAAGTGACATTAATTAGCTAACACATACATAATTTAGTATTTTGACTTAAAGGTCACTGTATAATCTCAATGAAATGTCTTGAGAGCTATGTAATAAGGCATACTGTAGGCTACAGGAGCAGTGGTGAGGGAAAAAAACACCAGTTTTAAGTGAAAACTGTCATGGATTTAGTGGTTCTTTAGTTATTTCTGTTATCCAGTCATATCACGATGCAATAAAGGGCAGGACACAGATCCAAAGGGAAATTTGAATTGTAAGTCTATGCAGTCACAAAGATGATGTAAAGAGATAGAAACCTAAAGCAGAGAATCAATAAGGTTTCTGATAAGTGCATGTGCAGACTGACAGTGATGTGATCTTTCCTAAAATCTGCGCTCTTTGAGACACATTTCAAAAACCTGTCAAAACATCAAGAGGAACTGTAGCTCAACGAACGCAACATGAAGCAGAAATACCTTTTTGTTTTGTTTTTTTTAAATATATTTTTATAACCTACTAAAAAAAAAAAAAAAAAGAAGAATCAGTGCATTGTGGACATCATTTTTCCTTCACTCCAGCGTGGTTTGTGTCGACACTGTATTGAGCGCCTGTACATGTCCTCACTCCAGTGGGCCATATTGATGACAGCTTTAGTGTGTCACAGACAGAAGGGGGTGTTTGTTTTCAGTGAGTGATGTCGAGACAAATAGGCTGAGATCTCATCACGGTGTTCCCGGAGAGGAACCTTTTGTAGGCGGAGGCTCAGGCACAGATAGTTTGATCCAGCTTTCATTAAAAGGCTCTCAGACTGAATGGCGGGATGGGTTCCTGCTTTTGTGAGGGACAGACGGCAAGCGCTTCACTTTTAGCTAAAGGTGAGGTTTGAGCAGGATGATTCTCGTCACGGGTGGAGAGAGATTTAATTTGCCCCTTCGCCACCAGTGACACAGTTTCATGTTAGGCTTGTTGAACCTGAGGATTACAGGCCCAACAAGCAGGATTTTCATAACAGGAGGGCTGTTATCGCTTCTACATCATCTGGCGTGTTTGCGATAGTCCAAGCTGAAGACTTTGGTATCTTAACACTGCAAGGAAAAGAGAGAATACTCAAATATTTCTTTTGCACAGCCATCAGGACAATCACCTACCAAAAGCTATCGATTGGTCAGAAGCAAATCTGCAGCCACTGCAATTACGGTTATTTGGAAGTGAGCGGCAGAACCAAATTTGCAATCTCTTTGCACAAGCTCTACTCTCAGGCCTTAAGGTAGGAAAAGAAAGCCGGCCGGCAAGATTAGGGAGCAGTGATTGTTTATTGACAAGACCTGCATACTGTTTTCTTTCAGACAAGCACTGATGAATTCACGTAGCATATGCTAATTTTCTTTCTTCTAGAAAACTGTCGCTTCTCATCAGTTTTAGTCACCTGTGACAACAGCGACATGTACAAGTGGAAACGTGTATAGGAAAAAAAGTCTAAAGTCAGATAAGGTGTTTTCAGTAAAGCACAAATAATAAATTATCAGGGCAGATGAAGCTTTACTGGTTTTAGAGGAAATATGATTGCTGTCCGAGTTACATTCATCAAAAACCAGGTATGGCATTTTCATGTTGCACAAAAGGTTGAACATACAGCGCACAGGGCTCCTTGACACCAAATATTATAATATTTGTTTGGTCATTTTATACAACAACATGTTGTTTTGTTTATTTTTGTCAAACTGTCTGTAAAACATTCACTACCAGTGTATTTAATTAGTAATGGATCACCAGATTTATTATTTTTTTCTCTTTTTTTTTCGCACTTGCCCTCAAGGCTTCTGCACATTTGTTATTTGACTGTATGTGAGTATATTTTTCGGGAGACGTTGAAAAAAACATATTAAGCAGTTGATCCTAGGCGGATTATTTTGCTCCATTGAAGCTGTTCAAGGCTCCAAAATAAAAGGGCAACCCCTAGTAGTAGTAAAAAAATTACAGGGAGGTTCAGGTCAGCCAGACCTCAGTAGAAGACAGCGAGATGTAAAATGGATGCAACTTTGTTCTCAGCTGTGTAAAATAAAGTGAAGAGACATATTAGCTTGGTGCATTGTTGCATCATTAGTTAGATTGAAGTCTCACTCCAGGCGTCTAAAATCCTTTTAGTTTTACATAAGGAACATTTTGTATTCAGGGTTTGTGACCAGACAAAAAACTGTTTTACAGAGATTATGGCTCTAAAGGATTAAATTGCTGCATGAGAAAATGATTTACATTGTAATATGCTTAAGCAGAGTTTCAGCTTCTTCACCTTCACTTTATTCAATCAGGGAAGGCGGGAACGGAAACCACTTATCATCATGGCCGGACACCCAAATTATATCAACCAAAACCGCTAGTAGTAATAGTCGATTGTCTCCTTTGTATTGCCATCAAAACCTGAGTATCACCATCAAAGCAAAAGCAACCATGCTTTTGCTTTCAAGCAGTGACATTTATGTGTGTACAATTTCAAAAGGGAAGTCAGTTGTAAAGCTTCAGGTTGTAAACATCACACTGTGACCTTTAAAATCTTTAACTGTCTTGTTTCTGTCAGGAAGTGTGAGATCTACCAATCAGACTGAAGTAGCTGTTTCGACTGAGTGAAATGAAATAATGGAGCCTTTTCATCAACGAATGTGTCTGACAACTTATGAGAGCTTTGCTAAATGTATAGCATTGATTACACTCCACTGGAGGCCAATAGCTACTAAAGCTTTTATTCTGAAATCTTCACTGGACAGCTTATTGGATATTGATTAATTGATCCAACCAGAATACTGTGATCAATCTTCATCAATCAACTATGTTGAAAATACATTCAACTCCTCTGTTGTTTCAATACAAGATAATAAAGCTTTGGCATTTTTTTCTGAAGGTGATCACAGTATAATTACATGCTGTCATTGTGTTTCATGTGTCACAGGCAGAAATACCTTCAGATATGCAGATGTAGAATATAACTTTGAATAAAGAACACATACGAAAATACATCATCTGACAAGTATACTTTTAGCTATAGTGCTTCACATGCTGATGCCTTATTGGATGCGTTATTTCTGAAAGGAAACTCAAGGAAAACTTTAAAAATAACCACAGAGCAGTGTGTGGGCAGCTCAATAAATTGCATGTTTAATAATTAATCATAATAATAAATAATCAACCGAAACTAATGCATTGCATGAATTCTTTGTAATACTGTAGTTTTCATAGGTATGTTGCTGTTACTGATATTTCATCTTTTGTTTTGTGTGTGTTTTGGTGGTCTAGCAGGGATGTGTTGGGCAACATCGAAGTGATGCAGTTAGATTTCGAGATGGAGAACTTCACCAGCCTCTCGGTCACCAGAAGGATCAACTGGAACATTGACTACAAAGGCCAGAACCCACCTCCAGATTCAGAGAAAGTTGTGACGGAGTTGACGGTTGTGCAGCGGGATATTCAGGCCATCATCCCTCTGGCCATGGTGAGTGGAAGGATATCCAGATTCATATGGATCTAATTTTTTTTAAACTCAAATAAAAGCAAATTGACCAACTGGGACCCATTACAGAAAAAATCCACATCGCTTCCTATTACAAAAGTAATTCCTAAACTAATGTCTGTGTCCTTTCCTTTCTTTATATTTTATATTTTGACAGCAATTCCGACAGTTACTTTAAATTTATGATAGGAAATTCTTAATTTAGGTTGGTTCTGTAATAGCTAAGTTTCTAAGAATAGATAGGATTTTTCATAAACTCAGTTAGATTTTAGACTTAGGCTTTAGACTTGGGAAATTCCTGTAATGAAGCCCGTGGTCTTTAATCATATTAAGCTTTGGTGAATAAAACAAAACAAAAGAACAGAAATTGTTCTTGTTTTTAAAGGAAATTTTTCCCATCTACATTTTTCCCTTAAGCTTTCAAAATGCAAGACAGCTCATCAATGATCTGCCAGAATGCATTATGACATAGTTAGTTGTGCAGACCATCAATAGGTCTGATCTCATATTAGCCTTCTTTTGTGTGAAAAGATGGGATACTGCTATAATCATCTCAAATATAAAGTGTAAAGTATAGACTAAAGATTATCAGTAAGGTGGAAAAACCAAATACTAAATTCCCAGTTGTGTGGCTACATAGTGCAAGTATACCTAACCTTTAATTTAACCTTTTCTTTAAAGGTTAAAACTCCTTAAAGACTGAAGAGATCTCTGAATAATGATAGTCTGTCAATCAAGGCTGATATGAGATCTGGTTTCCAGCATACAATAACTGCACACTTATCCTACAGTAGGCTGGCATATATAGAAAACAATATACATAATACATTACTGTTTGTTCAAAAAATGCATGGATGGGGCTATGTCAGGATCCTGTCGATCAGCCTGAGACACCAAATCAGCCATAAAAAGCTAATTTAACGCCAAATATTTCTGTGTTACAAACTCATAATGAGAGATCTGTATGAGTTTCCCGGGTTATTTAATCCCAGTAATGATGTTTACATGTGTGGAAGCATCAGAAATCCCATGAGGCCTTCTGGCTCCATACTAAACCTGTAGCTTTCATATCTCTATTCATGACAGCCTGGTATAAGTAAACACCATGTTCAGAGCATCATACAAAATACAGACAGGTGTATTGTCATTACAAATAAATCTAATCAACACCTATTATGCACTCTCTGCAGTGACTTGCTGATTGTTAAAAAAATCAACCAATCCCAGAACACTTAAGTGTCTATTACCCTCTTAATCGGGGCATTTCTCCTTGCCTCATGAAAGGTGGCAATTAGCGAGGGTAGTAAACAGATTATGGGAACAAAGGGAAATTAATCAAGCAAGAGGTGCTGAGTACCTCTGGCTATGCCTTGCCTGCTTTACTTCCTCTCTTGTGGTTTTGTTTCACTCGTGCGTTCGCTTGAAACCCATAGAAAAATAGGTTCAAACCTGTATCATATTTGCTCAAATAAAATTTACTCCGCATGTTAAATAATATAGAAGACTGGATGCTGGTGGCAAGTAGAAGTAGATGTCTGGCAGTTGCTGAATGAAAGGGAGTGCATTGCAGTGTTTATGGTGGGCAGAGGTCATCATTGCAGCTCTGGGACCCAAACGTGCCTTCTATAGATTGTAAGATACATAAAATTGCTAACAATATTAAAAAAATTAACATCTATATCTCAAAAGCTTGATGCTTTTGCCAGTATATTAAGTATTGGTTATCTTCAATATACTTGCATTACTCCCCCTTTTCTTCACCTAAAGCTTCATTAAATATACTTGAGCTGCATTTATGACTTTGTGTATTGCACATCTGTTGTAACATAAGGTTCACTTCATAACTTCATATCTCAGGTCCCCTTGAAATTTGTGATTTGCATGCATCTTGTACCCAGATGTGTTCAGCCGCGTTGCAAAATTAGATTTCTGCCTGTGTGACTTTGCCTTGTAAAATTTACGCTCTGAAGCAAGAGGGCAGGAACTCTCCGTAGCTGCCTGCCACCTCTGCACTCTATATTAATTGGTAGTTAGATCTATGGGTAAGTGGTTGTGTTGCTATATGGTTTTAATGCTTTTTATTTGCCATATCTAAGCACATGACTCATGTTAATACTAGACGACTCGTATATCGTCGTCTTTTATATTTTTAGTTGACAGGGAATTTCAAGGACATCACTCTTCCCTTGTCACTGCGAAAGATGGCTTGGCTTGGTTTGTTTTGAAATGAAGATTATAAAAGTGTAACACACTCAGCCCAGTCAAGCTTGATCAGTTTAAAAAAGTTTTCACACCTTGGGATTTCTCTGACTGCTTCCAATTAGTCTGTTTAGTATCGCTGACATTGTTCATTGATATAAATAGTCACAATTCAATTCAAAACCAAATTTGAGACCATCTCAGATCAACTCCACCTGGTCATTACTCTCTCTAAGTGTAATACTGGCACATGTTGAAAAAACAACAACAGAGGAATTCTGAGTCAGCCTGACCCTAAAAACTTTACTCGTCAGAAAACAAGTATTGATTTTAAAACCTGAGGGTGACCTGCAGGGTGGGTCAGCCTTGTTTTGCCTTGACAGATTAGGTTTAATCCATCATTTTCAGTTGTGGTGACTAATTGGATTGTAAATTATATCAAAACAAACAAGTTCCACTTCCCCCACCAGGGGAAGTGACACAGTTAAACAATGGTAACACCCTTGATACATGATTGATGAACTGAAAACAGGTGGTCTTATTGGGAGCAAACACAACAGACCAACTTTATCATTATGGCAGGTGGTTGAGAAGCTTAATGGGGTGGTGTGTAGTGGCAAGGCTGCCTGTATTGTACTTGGAAAGTTGAGAAAATGCTTTGCTGACCCTTTCAGTTCAACCATGGAAGCACATTTAATCATATTTTATAATAAGTTCTATCATATTGATAGTTAAGTAAATATCGGGTTGAGAAAATAGCATGACGAAGATCTAAAGGTAATTTTTGTTCATATTGGTTGAGTTTGCTTTTTGATTATAACCCACTGGAGTTCATTTGTACTTAACATTATATCACTGTTAATAGCTATCTCTTAATATGTGTGCTTTCTAAAAGAGTGACTTCAGTGTTACCAATATCTATTTATGTTTTAACCTCTCCGGCATGTTGTGCTTGAAAGCATTCAAGGCTATTTTAGTGTGAAGTGAACAATCTAATGACTATGATTGATTGCTAAAAATGGAAGAACACTAATAATTACTGTGGTGAAAGTTGAGTTTATGTATGAATTCCACTCCAGAGCGGCTGCTTATCTCTTGTCCCTTCAACAGAGCACAATACAGCTCTGAAGTACAGAAATGATGTTTTTATGTTGAACATCAGAAGGTGCTGTAATTAGCACAGGGAACACGTGTATTCATCAAGTTAACCAATGTTTTCTGAAGGGCTTTCTGTACAGGCACATCTATGCTGCTCAGGTCAAGGAACTGAAGCAATTAATCCAGAAATGAATTAGGTCAGGAGATGCATAAAGACTGTCTCTGAAGTTGTACTTTGAGCTTCTTTTGCTGTAGAATAACTGTCATTTTAAGGTTAGCAGCAGATGCAAACCGACCAGCACTTTTCTAGCTGGAGCCTTACACCCACTGACAGCTTGAGGAACAGATCAGCACTTTCACAAACTGCTGATATAAAGAGGTGGGAGGCAGCTCTGTCTCCAAAATACAAACATGCTGCCTTTTGTATTGCAAAACAACAGAGATGAAGGTCTAGGATGCACCCCTACAGTAACTTTTGACTGAGTAACGTGTGAGGAAGGAGAGAAAACAGCTGCTAAAGCGACAGTAAAGAGAATAAAGAAGAGGGTTTTTTATGGTTGGCAGACCACAGATTGTGTGCCAACTACAGTTGACCTGCTGCAGATAAGGGGAAGGAAGGCAGAAAAGAAGGCTGGAATTACCGGTGAATTTACAATGTGAAAGGAGAAACAATTTCAGAATGGTAAGGTTAAATCGACCCTGAGGCTTATTACACAGTTTAGGCCACTATTAACACAAAGCCACCAAAGCCCTCTTTCACAGGACATTCTTATTACTTTGAGAGAAGAGAGCTGAAACAGGAAGGATGATGCAGGGCACAGGGGTTGTGGTTCTGCCAGATTCCGAACTCCATTAGCTGCTCACAGTAGCCACAGTAGCTACCAGATGTTAAATAATAAATGATTCAGCACAGCTTGAAGTCACATATCACATTTTTACATGTATGTTTTTGCGCATTCATAAACATACACATCTGGCAAGATGTATTTATTACATTATTCAAAAGCAGTTGGAAATGGTAGAAGTTGAGCTGAGCTAAGTAACCTCGCCTCAGCTTGCTTGTTAAACCAAGACCCTGGGGGCAGGTCCAACAAGGCTTCACAGTAATGGATTACATTTAATGGGATGGCTATAACCACAAGCAAATTACTAACTGTAATCTGTAAACACAGCTGAGACAATAAACTGTGAGGCATTTAATTTGAGATACCACACACACAAACTTATCTCTAACAAAGAAAATAAAAGCTGAAATGATTCTGACAACTTTGCCAATAGACTAATTTAAAATAAATATCATACTGTACATTTTCCTCTTTAATTAACTTCCAATTAACTTGCTGTTTGAATTTTATATTATGTTAAAAGTATAATCGTCCGTCATATGTAATGCATATATATAGACTATGAAATCAAATGAAATATTCATCAAACAAGATCTGAGTTTGAACCTTTTCCCGTTGGGTATCTTAGACATTATCCCTGCTGGATCCACTATGATTTTTCATTAAAGAAACTTAAATATAAAAATAGGGTGTCTCACCTGGTAGAGCTCATAACACGTATCAAGGATAAACCTTTACCACAGTGGCCTGGATTTGAATGCGGCCTGGGCCCTTTGCTGCATGGCATCCTCTCTCTCCCCTGCATTTCCTGTGTCTCTCTGCTGTCACCATCCTATATAAAGCAAAATGCCAAATAAAAATAATAATTTGAGGTTTTGAAAGCAGATCCTATCTCTCATAGGCCCTGCTAAAGTACTGTAGTGTTAAAATGCCTTTATTGTAGTCAAAATAAACCAATTTGGTTTAATGCAATACTGGAATTATAACATTTTTGTATTACCATTAAACAGGGTATCTAATAACTGTTTTGCTGCTTCGTGGAGAACATAGTAATTAAGTGAAATGATAGCTCTGTGCAGTGATGACTGATTTTTGTTCCAAGCTGGGTTCAGGTAAGCATAATTAGTGCTCCCATAGCAGCACACATGTAATTGTAAAGTGTCTTGTGTAGTTTAATACTTACCAGATGCCAAACCAGCAAGGAGAGCTTAGGGATGATGTCTTTCAATTAGGATTTCGCCCCAGAGTCCAGTCAATTATCCACAGAGGTCTGCTGTGCTTTGCTTCCCATAAATTGGCCATGTTTCATAAACTAAAGGAAATGATGCTCTGCCTAGCTTTAGTAACAAAAAAACAAAAAAAACAATAGGTAAAATACTGGGTATTATTATAGATAAAAGATATGCATATTCTATTTTGACAAAAACAAAACAAGTCTGGGTTATTGGCATCAAGCACACTGATTTACTAATGTTTCAGACTATTTTCAAGGAATACACAAAATATGGATTTTTATACACAAACAAAGAACGGGGTGTTGTGATGCTCTGATTGGACTTGAAACTCAAAGAAGCTCTGTTTGAGTTATGATAAAAGTTTAGAACACTCCACATTTTTTATTTGATAATCTAGATCATACAGTATGATGGACATATTCAAAGTTTCAGACAGATCCTGCAATGTTAAAATGTTTGAATTAACATTGTGCATTCTGTTGTGAGAAAATGTTAAATAGAGGAGACTATGATGTTGATGATGATGATGATGATACAAAACCTTATTTATTTATTTATTTGAAACTGAGTGAACATTAGCCTTCTCATTAATGAGATTTGTTTGTCTTCTAGCTGTTTAAGAGATGTCACCTTTCTCAATAATTAAACTTATATAACCTAACCTAGTGTGGACTATACCTGAATGGTTTTTATATACTAATGCTATTATGTTTAAAGTATCAGCCTGGAATTTGCACTGTGAAGGTTGTGAATGATGTTATTGATTCTCTATTCAAGAAGCAGAGGTCTGTATCTTTTTTATTGATCTGTCTAAAGCCTAAGCAGAGGTTGATTAACAAAGGAATGTCTGACAAAGCATTAGTTAGCAACATTTTTTCATATAAGACTTAATGTGTAAATGGACTGTCTCCTTCTATACTTAGTGGCGTTCCCCAAGGTCTCATATGTGAACTTGAAACAATTCTTTTTCTGTTGCACTGTCATATTTTGCTTTTATCAACAAAGACATTTTTCCACCTCAGCCAAGCATAAGAACTTTTTTGCTGTATTTCGTCACTTTTTACCTTGAATTTCCAGTGTTTCCCACAGTTTTATTTACGTGCAAATTAAAACAGGTAACATACGGATGGAAATGCACTTATCATTTGCATTCTTGCAGATCAGAGGAAATATATTGCAGTTGTTATCTTTTATCAATTACTTTGTGGCTTGACAGAATTGTAAGTAAAGTGTTATTGTCAGCCACGATCTCAAGTCACTTATTGATGTAGTGGAAATCCTTATATGTTTCTGTTGTTTTTCTGCTGTTATGCTCACTCTTTTCCCTTTTTTGTTTTTGTCAAATGCACTTACCTGCTTCTTAGATTTTAGATTGTATATTTGGATCGGCTTTACATCATTGCACATTAGCGCTGTTTTGTCACCCTCAGAGGTAAAGTTCAGTGTCATGCCTCAGGACTCTTCAGTACCAACCACCTTTGTTATTTGCTTAAGGCTACAGAGTAGATGCCTTGACAAAACTCGGTGCTGAGTCTGTGTGTAATATTCCCTCAGTGAATAAACAATTCTGGGCGTTGCGGTTGAGTGGGAACCCATGAAAAGCAAGATGGGGAAGAAAGTCTGATACTTCATGCTCTACACCCTTATTAAGTGTCAGGGAGAAATTTAAATAAACTATTTTCTTTTCCTTTTTTCTTTCAGGAAATTTACATAGTCTCAGTCTCTCTCCTGGGCTACTCATACACTGCAAATGAGAAAATGTGTTACGCCCTTGCAGTTTACATGATCTGGAAAAAAATAATGAATTGACTCAAACTTCAACTGGGATCCTGGTGTGTATTTTAATTGGCTGTTTGCATCCTGAACATTCAAAATAAAAATGCAGATAGGGTGACAATGTTGGCCTTGTTCGTGGCTAGTTAATCAGAATTTGAGGATAGTTTTTATTACTGTGTACAATTTGCTTATTTATCACCATTTGATCCCTTTGATTGAAGTCTTAATTATATAGTAAAACAGGGCATAGCCATACCAGATATTCTCTCTATGAACTCCAGCATATAGAGAATATAAGTGCATGTATCAGATACCTATCAGACATATTAAAGGGTTTTCTTTCATGCATACTTATAGTAATCTTCATATATTAGTTGTTCACGAACAATTACCTAACCCCAAATTGCAGAATAGCAGTTAGGCTATTATAGAGAGAACCATTATTGTGAACAACAAAGAAATTCTCCATAATTTTCTCCTTCTTGGGCCTAATTAAAACCATAGAACACCATACTTTCTTTTCTCAAATACCTTCATGGCAAAATGATTCAGATTAAAATAATTATACAGCTTCTCAGTAGAGTAACAAACAAACAAAAAAAGGGTAATGGAGGTGCAATAATTCACGGTTGAAACAGAATATTGTAAGTGGATGAAATCGTGACAAAAAAAAAAAAAACTATATATTTTTTTAACTAAGATAACTCTTTGTTCTTACACATTACGGTGCCAGCAACACTTCCTGCGTTCTCTGGAGTTGATGTGCACATCAGTGAAACATTTTTGATAAGCGGCATCCATCTGTAATTCCTGCTGTGATAAAATCAAATCTTTTCTAACATCAAAATTATATTTCCACTCCAGATAGCTGCATCACATCCTGTCGATCAGTACTGTAAATGTCAAGCGTATTATGTAGCCCGCAATTTAAGCTTGACGCTGTGATTTACATTCTAGGACCCCATTAAGCAGACATGTGTTTCCTAAAATGAAAAACTTGAAGATTATTACTTTTCTTCAAATTCTCTCCTCTTCATTCATATTTCAGTTACTTTGAGTCACTCTCTAGGTGAACAAGGGTACTAGAAATGTAAATCTCAGTTGATGAAATCCAATGAAAGGCATCTCAGTGAAATGAGTTCCGGTCTGCCACTTGGAGGTTTAAATAGTTTTAAATGTGGAAACCCGTAATACTGACGACATATCAAGGAAAATCACTCTGTCTAACTCCCACTGTTTCATTAATATCTATTTTTTCTCTCCGTAGGACACTGAGATTATCAACACGGCCATTCTGACCGGACGCACTGTGGCCATTCCTGTCAAAATGGTCTCCATAGAGATGAATGGAGCAGTCACTGATGTCTCAGCCTTTGTGCAGTGCAAGTCATCCAATGAGGATATTGTTAAGGTACAGTAAACCTGATTTCCTCAATCTCTTTATCTGGGAGAAGATGCCAATTTAGAAAATGTAATCCCTTTACTCTTCCACTAACAGTCGGGAGTGGTCCAGCACCACAGTCACAACATCAGGAAAACATAAAAACTTCATTTTGTGCTGCACTATATGTACTTATGATTTGATTCTTGCTTTATGCCTTAGATAAAATCAATGGATGTTCATAAAACTCTACAGATAAATGAATATGATTACAAGGGAGCCGTGAAAGCTCCAGTATATGCCTTTTTGAGCACCACACCTACTGTTTGTCAGAGAGACACCTTGTTCTCAGAGTTCTGCTCACCTGATGGGCTTTAGTGTGAAGCCAACCACGTCTTGTTGTTCACTGATGGCTGATGGCAGATATAACACCGGTGTCCCATGTTGCAGGCAACAATCAGCGCTTGTGCTCACCAGGAATCCAAGCTTAGAGAACAATACCAAGTCTTGTTTGTTGATTAAATAAATTAAAGTGGGATCACGACAACTTGCAGAGCACATTAGAGGCTGTGATTACGTCGTTATTATTTTCTCCAGTCAATTACGACCATAATAGATTGCACTATAGGAAGATTGTATAACTGTAAAGTTCCCAGTGCCGTTTTGCTCTGTTGATTATATTAAATGTGACTATGTAAAGTGTAATGTGACCTTAGATCAAGTAAACAGCATATTCGGTATATCAAAAAATTCAAATATACAACACAAAAAATTCTCAGGTTCCTCATCTAACCTTTCCTTATAGCAATTTCCAATAGCAGACTTTATAAAATGGGTTGCAAGATGACATTACGACAATAAGGGTATCACATAAGTATAATGAAACGTTTATAGAATGCATGTGGCGGACAAAAAGTCTGCACAAACTATGTGAAACTGACAAGTTAGCACTGAACTGTACCCAAAAAAGCACCTCGTTTTTTTCATGTCTCAAATAATACTTTGGTATCTACCTTAAAAATGATGGGTGACTTAGTGCTGTAAAGTGTTACGTACTTCTCTCACAAAGTTCCATAGTTAAGAACAGTCGCCCGTCACCATTTATTATACATCAGTGCAGCAACAAATATGATTTAAAATCTGCTATTTTATGATGGAAAAGTTACAAAATGAGGCTTTAACAAATAAATAAATAAAACAGTTAATATAAGTTTTAGTTTGAAATCATGTACTTGATGACCCATTCCTTTCATTCTTTTTTTTAGTTTTGTGAGCTCGAGATCAGCATAAGGTTTCTCAAAGGTGTGTTGCATACTTCTCATCCATTTTTTCGACACTCGCTGGGTGCTGAACACACAAGAGAGTGTTGCTCAAAGGGTGAAAATGGCAGCATGATAAAAGAAGTACCTTGATTGTGCTTTGTCTCTGCTTACACCCACTTTCTAATTACCAGAGAGGTTGATCTGTCCCAGCATTTATTTTATGAACAAATAAATTCTGCCAGAGGCCAAATCTTCCAAGCCACAACACCCCGTCTATCAGAACACCTGCATGGTGTTTTAACTTACTGTCCCGGATAAAGACGGATTTAACCAGAGGAGTCAGGCCAGTGATAGTCATATTCTTTCTAAAACAGTTCACATATATTTATATTCCTCTCATGTTAAGGTTACTATTGAAAATCTCTGAATACAGTCATGGCTGCCCACTCAAGCCCACTTGTATTTCTTTTTGGATTAGATTCAACTCTATCATGTCATTACACAGATTAAAAGTACTGAGACGATGCAGTTCAGAAATCTATCTTTAAGTGCAGAGGATGTATAGAGGTGTCTATAAATAAACAGCAAGAGGTAGATATGAATATAAGAGATACCGTATGAACATTATGTAATGAATCATCTTGAAACACTGTGAACATGTGCAGCAATTACAGTTGGAAGCAGGTATAAAATATAGTCTAGAAATATCTATCTATCCATATAAGACATTATAAACAGACGTCACAGAATTCAGTGAGGAAGCAGCCATCAGGGATCAGACGTGACTCGCAGTATGATCAACTTCGACTTGTCAAGCTTGTGAATTGTCCCCCATTAACAGAAATCTTAAAATTTGACCACATTAATTTATGTTATGAAGAATACTGAATCCAATCTGACTCAGGAAGCCTTTTGTTCATTGAATAATAAAACTATCATATCAAGTCAGTCTAGTGAAATCCTTTTGGGTGGTTCAGCAACACCTCAAGGTCAGGTGAGGAAGGTTTGATTGTAGATTTTACAGCTCAGAAAGCCATAAAGCCAAATCAGATACCGACTTCAATCGTATCGGCTGTGACTGGCCAGTGTCTGTTCTTATTAAAAGACTAGTATCTGTCCAATATATTTTCACTCTGATATACTGGACAAACCCTAATGTTCGCTGCAAGGCAACTCAGATACCTGAGGGAGAACAAACAGTGAATTTAACTCGTAGCACGGTCCAGATCAATGGGTTTCCTGTATAGACGTGTTTCTTTAAGGTGGGGGTTCCAGTTGCGGTGTATTGCATTGTGGCGTCAATAGAAAAGAACAGGTGTTGCATTGGGATGGCTGGACTCAGCACGTCGTTTATCATTTTTCATTATCCATTAAAGACAAGGCGCTGGGCCATGTGATATTGAGTGGGCTTGCTTCAGTGCCCCTGCCATTGAACATTCGAGGCTAATTTAAAATGAGCCCTTCAGGCCCAGGAAATACACGAGTCATGACAGTTCAATAAAACGTGCCCCAGAATACAGAAATAAAAGATTCACTGTGAGCCCGACAAAGGTGGAGCACTCCATTATTTCCAACTTACTGTTGTTTTTTTTATACCTCATACATTACTGTCATGCCAAAAGTCACGCCAATCCATTCTAATCAGATTGTCTTGTTTTAGTCGTTCTGTGTTTTCTTATTCTGAGCACTTCAGATGAGTGGTGCAAAATACATATAGCACAAAGCTTTCCAGTACCTTGTCACATCTCCTGCTGGCCTTGTGACTTGAGACTGCAACTCAAACAGCATTTAAACTAAAATTATTTTCAAGACTTGTTCCCTGAATAATGCTTTATTTTCAGCCCAGCCTCCTTCTCATTTAGATGTTTGCCAACCCACAGGCGTTTGTATTTTTTTTTTCCCACCAACTTTGAGAGTAAAAATAGGTGAGAGGCTGTCATTTTTTTTTCTTTACTGGAACTTTTATTTATTTCTTTAGTTCTTTCTTCTTCGGAAATAACTAAGCTGCAGTGTGCATCAAGAGCCTATAGCAGATAAGCCAGTCCTCTGTGTGCACAGTTGGTGCTGTGTGTGTACGTGTGTGCAGGAACATTTATTAAGTCACCCTAGTTGTACAAGGCAGCAAAGGGGAAAAAAAGGAGGTTGTGAGAGTGTGTCAGGGAGTAGGGGGGACTTGCCGGCCATCATGAGTAACAGAAACCAACCCCCATCCCCCCACTGATCATTTTCTCCCCTAGCATTGTGACTCATATAACCTGTCTGAAGACAGAGATAAGGCCTTGTGTACTCACATCACAGCTCATGCCTGTAGTCATCCTGCACACATACTGTACTGGACTGCAGGCTCCTTTATCACTGCCACACTTGATTATTAGAGTGACGCATGTACCTTTGGTGCAACTCCAAATTAAGCATCTAAAAGACAAGAGATGAGCTAATAACACAAGGGATGGCTCTTGTTTTGCTTAAGCATTCCTGCAGCTCAGGATGGAAGTGGTTATAATGATTTTTGAAGTTGCAGCAGTAATTATGCATAACCCCTTATTTTAAAGGGTTTGTTCACTCAAATAGCAAAAACAAAACCAAGCCATTCAGATACATTATATTACCAAATGTATGTAGATCTAAATTTTGCTCTGGGGCTGTTTGGGCTGGATCACATAGTTCCCATTGAGGCTAACCTTAATGCTACAGCATACAATGTTTTTGTATGCTGTACCTGTAGCTGTAGTATGTTGTTTGTAACATTTTGAAGAAGGCCCTTTCCTGTTTCAACATTACAAAGCCCTCGTGCACAAAGCCAGGTCCGTAAAGAAATTGTATTCCCAGTTTGGTGTGGAAGAACTTGACTGGCCTACACAGAGCGCTGACCTCAGATAAACTGGAACGCTGACTGCAACTGCTTTTGGCCATATAATGTAGCTGTGGTTTTATTTGCTGAGGTCTGTGAAAGTTCTACCTTACCTTATAATTGACCCTTCCTAACTATCAAACCTTTTTGCTATGTGCTCCAATAAAAGTTGAGCAAACCTCGGTCAACTTTCTTCTTTCCTGTACTTAGATATACCACGTGCAAGCTTGTCTATGTTAATAATACAGGAATATATACAGCTATTTACTGATTGACGTGGATTAGTTGGCCATTTAGCCACCATTTTGCTAGCAACTACAGTAGGCAGCAAGTAGCAGGTCACCAGAAAGGAGAAAGTTGACCAAGGTTCTGTCCGATTTGACACCTGTTATTGCAACACAGATCAAAAATGGGTAGGAGTAAAGAGGGGTAATTTGAGGTGAATGGTAACCAAATCCTAGTATATTCAGCCTTTAGTATTCAGATCATTGCTTGGCACTGTGAAAATATGAGGATTTTTTCTTAAAATTTATTTTTTAAAATTACATTCAAACTGTTTCCAAGAGGCTCCAAAGTCCCAGCTTTCCAGAACAACATCATTCTCACACTCAACATCATTAATCCTACCAACAACAGGCTAATGGGGGCTGGCTCATTTAGCTAACAGAGCTAAATGAACTCATTGGTTGCACTGCTCTTGAAGCCAGTGTACATCCATCACATGAAGAAAAGCTTCACAACAGCTCCAAGACACAATCCCAGTAATGCTAGCCATATGTCAGCTTGCATTCAGTGTTCATTTAATACATATGTTATCCCTAACTGGAAACTCCATTTGGCAGAACGCTGTGGCAATTAATTTAGTGAATATTTAAATTTGAAAATAAAGTCCTAGATAATTGAGGTTTCTATTTGGAGATACAAGGAATGTCATCAAGATGGCTCAATTTATCTTCTGCTTCGATTTATTCATGGTCATGTGTGTCTTTGACATTGAAACGTGACACTGAAAATCACTTCCTGTAGATTGTCAGACAGAAGCAGTTTTAAGAAGCACAGCTGAGTGTTTATTTCTGACCACCTGTGAGATAATTGCAACTCCAACATGGAAAAATAGTTTGAACCCTTTTCTGCATCTGGTTTTGTTTATTTTTCCCTTTTTACCATTTTTGTAAAGATCTATTTTCTGCAAATCTGCGGCACATACCATGTAACCGTGGCAACTGGGGTTCTAGTCCAGCTTCTTGCATGTCATTGCCCTTTCTCTCTTGACCTTTCCTGCTGTCAAATACAAGCTAAATGTCCAACATACTCCATAAATTAAAAAATATGTACTGTGCTGACTGGGAATCTGCAGTTTTCTGGCAGAGGAAACAACAAAATGGGATGAGAGACATTATTGTTTCACTGCAATGACACATTCTTGCTCACATCATGGATTTTTTGTTGATTTTCTACTTATTTTAGTCAGACAGATTACTGTTTTATTAATGAAGTTGTGAATTATGAATTACAGCCTAATTTCCCATCCTCATAATCAGTAAACATGTCTCTAAAACAGAGCTAGAAGAGACATAATATTGGACTTACAATCACCAGGTGGCCAGAAACATGACTCCAAATGAATGATATTTGATAGTTTCTCTATAACTGCTGTGTGTGTGTGTGTGTGTGTGTGTGTGTGTGTGTGTGTGTGTAAAGAAACAAAAATTTAAAAAAACAAGTTCGCCACATGAGCTTAAAAATATATATTTATAAAAATATAAAAGATATATAAATGTGTTTATAACGTGTTTCTGCTGCCCCCTAGAGGCCAAAAACAGTTTGCAGGTTCAACAAAAGCCTGTGCTACAAACAGGGGCTTGGAGCTGGAGATATGTGGGTATTTATTTGGCAGGAAAGTCTAGTGAAATATGCTCTGGTGTTGCATTATGGGAAGTGTATTCCAGTGTTTTTGGATCTTGACCTACACTAAGTATTAAAGCATATCAGGCAGGATGTCTGCCTCTGCTTGATTTGGACCCCTAACCTTGTGGATGTTCAATACTGAATTACTGAAATACCCCTTGAAGGGGTCATGTGTAAATAATGAGCCAATGATGTGATGGCAGTAAATATGTTTTAGCAATCTGACTGCTCAAGATGGAATAAAATCCTGGCTCTATTTCCACACTCGATTATGTGAACAAATGTGTTTAACTTCTATTGGCTCAGCATGTGGATGAACACAGAATTTACCGCATTAGATGTGCCTGCACCTGAATGGTCACATCATAATAAAATGCCATTAAAGCATAGCTTGCTTGAAGGACAGAAGCTGCTGCCTTTATTGGAACTGTTTGGAAAATTAATTCATTTAATGTCATCGAATAAATGTGTGAAAGGTCCATAGGTGTCTTCACGTTTATTAACCCAGCCAGTCTGTCACTCATCATGTGACCAGTGTGAGGCAACACTTGTCCTGATGATCTGTCTCCACCCAGGCAATCTGCTGGCACCATGGAAGATGCCACAGCGCATTAGCAACAGTGTGACGGCATGTGGCGGCTCAGTGTGTGAAAGCCCTCCTCAGCAAGCCCCCACAGGGCTACTGATACCCAGAGTTGCTAACAGCTTTTGACTTGCAATTAGCCGGCCAAGTTTATCAGCAGCAATAGCTGCAGGAGCTGAAGCAGCACTGCAGCTAGGGCTCGTTTTCAGCGTATGTGTCTTTAGGGTTGAAGGAGGTACATGTCAGCCAGATGTACATGACTCACTTTTATATGCAAGCCATGTCTTGATTAATCAAGGTGGAGAGGTACTTATTTTTCTTTCTTTTGTAACTGGCTTCCTACTGATAAGACTGCACATGAGCAGACAGAACAATAACACACAAAAGCTGGATACTGCGGTAGCCCATAAGGTCAAACCCTGCAAAATTGCATTAACTGAACCAGAGGGAAAGACTGTCATCTTAAGAAGTCCTTACACCCCCCGCCCCCTCCGCCTGCTCTGGCCTGTCTACATAGAGGGGGAATTATATTACCCAGACCTCCTCCCAGTTATGATGAATCCCCAGCCCTGAGAAGACTGGCCAGCCCGACCTCCATTTGCGGGAGATTAGATCCTCTGATTACAATGCCAGCTACCTCCCACCACTAGATAAATCTTCGATGGGAGCCCAAAAGCAAAGCCCTCCAGATCCATTGCAGTTAATAATTTAGTGTTAGAGGGGGACAAGTATTTATGATAATTCAAATTGAGCTGGAGGTTTTTGACTAGATGGGAAAGCTAAAGAATGGTTTTAAGTTAAAAATGGCATTTGCTAAGACTTAAATTTAGAAATTTCCATATATTGAATTCATACTACGTGTCATTGCTTTGTCATGAATTATATCACATTACATGAATGTCACATGAAAGGTGAAATGTGTGAATATATTTATTAATGTGCCATGTAGGTGTTATGAACTAAAGTTCATATGAAATGTCACACTGCTGTCAGCCTGTGCATCATATGAGTTATGTGTTTGCCTAAAAGCTTTTGTTAGCATATTACTGTATGTGTCTGTATAATTGTTCATAGATCATTATGCTGCGAATGGGCAAGAGAGGTGGTGGGGTTAAGATGTGGTTTGCATGCCTAATTTGCTGTAATCTGTACATGCTTAACAACACTGGGTTACTTAGAAGCACTAATTTGACTGCATAAAAGATGCAAATCAGATTAGAGAGCAGCCCACAGCCAATAACCACTGTTTACAGCAGTGGTTTTCTTACTGTGCCATCAAGGCCAGAGAGTCTGTGGGTTGCAATGAAAACCTGCCGGCTCTGGAGCCTTAGTGGCACACAGTCTGCAGTGTGATAAATATTCACATACAGCCTCATTTTAAGGAGTATTTTAAGCAAATTACAAATAATTTTCTCTCTTATTGGTAGCGGTATCTATTCATGGAGATAATTTTGGCTTCAAGAGCATAGGTTTTGAGATATATCAGCGTAACCAGGACATTGTTTCTGGAAGGACAAGTTTCTATTTTCACTGTCAGAAACAGATATCTGAAAACCAGGCAAGTGAAGCCACAAATGATATCTTTACAGGGTTTGTTTTGCAAATTTGGTTGATGCTTTAAGACAAAATGCAGGTATTGGCAGATATTGTTTATGTGCCCTGAACTTTCACATATCACATACCTAAGAGATCCTTACTGTATATTTGCTCTCCTGAAACTATGAACCTTGAAATGCTCTGTGATGAATTGGGGCACTGACAGCTGTGCTGTATATCATCACATATCACTTAGTTTCTCTGCCACAGATGTGACCATTACCATATAGATGGTCTGACTTCTGACCCTGATCTGTCCTAGGTGTCCATGAATTGCGACTATGTATTCGTCAATGGGAAGGAGACACGGGGATCCATGAACGCAAGGGTCATCTTCAGCTACGAGCACCTGAGCGCGCCGCTGGAGCTGACCGTCTGGGTGCCCAAACTTCCTCTGCAGGTGGAACTTTCTGACAACAATCTCAGTTTCATCAAAGGCTGGAGGGTTCCCATTCTGCCAGACCGAAGGTAGGGCACTTTGGTCAACTTTGGCCACATCCTTTGCATGATAATAGCATTGTATTCACCAAGCCAAATTCTAAGATTTGGGAATATAGTAATATCAACAAAGAAGTCAGAAGGGACAAGAAATGTGATCAGTCAGAAGATCAGACAAGTTGCAAACAAACCCCAAGAATAGCCAAATCAGAAAGATTAACTTTAAGATTGTTACCCAATCTCTGGGGACAATGGCTAATGGTTTGGAGCTTCGGAGTAGCCACTGGTTATCCAGAAAATGAATGAAAGATATCCGGGTGAAGTCCATTTAGTAACTTTATTCTCAACAATGACAAAAAAAGATACATTTCGGCTAATTTCTGTAAACATTTTCTTATGAATGCAGAAATCTTTTTGAAGAAAGCAACATTGCATTTTGGCCGATGCATTGCACCTTTTTTGCTTTCCACACGAACCATTTACCTGCATGCAATCAAAGCCTGCCTGATTAGTCAATACTACTAGGACTACACGTCGCACTACACACGGAAACCAGAATGCTTCTGATGCCAAAGTTCCGGTGCCTTGTCTACAGATTCAGCATTCATATGCAGATATCGGTTCATAACGATTACCCTACTGTAATAGTTGTGTGCACACAGTTTCCCTGAGCGTTATAGTGTTCATTTTCCATTTTTGCTCGGCATAAGTGTCTGATCATCTGACCAGTGACATGTTTTTTGCCACAGGTAGTAGATGTAGCATCACATTACTCAACCACTCAATAGGACAAATGACCAACATGTGCCGGCAACATATGACATATGTTCATATAACATATGAACTACAGAAGTAAAACCCAAGCTGCATTAATCCTGAACAGCACTGTGCATTTCCTATAATAGCATGTTTCAAAGGAGTATTCTAAAGCTCTATTTTCTTTTCTTATCTGTACCCTATGGTAAAAGCAACAGAGCCAGAATGCATTAGGGGCAGTAGAAAATTTAAATGTACTATTTTTGTGCATGATTACCCAAGGATTCATTATCCAAAGAGTATGGAAGCCAGCAGTCTTCAAAAATCAGCCTAGCCTTTTCTCTGTTATCCAGGATTTTATGTGTTGTTGCTTGTTTTGCTCCAATTAGGTGTTCTGTCTCAGGTACACAGCAGAAATGTACCCTGCAGAATGAAGCTCTCAAGTGCAAATTGATCTACAAGGTTGTCATGTTTGTGTCATAACCATCTGAAACCATTTTATACAACAAATCCGAGACGCAGACTTAATTTGACTTTGAGCAACCACACAGTAAGCTTTTTTCCAATGAATATTGGTTGTACTTTCAGATAAATAATGATGTTTTTGAAGTAAGAAGGAGGGTTTTTGTGGTGTTACTAGGAACTCCAAATTATGGTCAGAGTTTGCGTTGTTGCTGCTGTACTTCCAAAAAGCTGCCACACTGTTTCTGTAACAATATGGCCAACTCTCCTTTTTGTGTGCATTACATTGAATTGCTTAGTTTTAAAACGATTTACATTTTAACAAATAAAATTAAGCGTTTAATGTTTAATCACCAAATACATTAAGTAATTCATGTTAGTATCACGTGTTTAAATGTTAAATTTGAGTTTCCAAAATAAAAAACTACTGATTTGAGTTTCCAAAATAAAAAACTACTTCTTAGTAACAATTTAATTCAATCAATTACAGCCATAAAGATTCACTTTTACAGGAAATAATAAGTCGTCAAAATCTTGACCCTTGTTAATTATGTATAATAAATCTACATTTTAAATGTAGGTAGTATGAATTGTACCAGTGAAGGCTTTTTTTTTTTTTTTTTACAGTGTATAGCCTTCAAGTTCAACACAATATCACTGAAAATACATATAGTGTAGATATGGTTCTCTCTACATTTTAAGGGATAAATGCCACTTGTGTGGTCTTCATGTCAATATTATAGTAGCTTTTCTATCGATAGGAGAAATCCAGCAGGCAATAAAGAAGCAAAAGAGCTGTTGCCTCCAAGCGTTAAAATATAGCGTTAAAATATAACACCTTAAGATGTGGGGAAAAAAACGGCACTAGTGGGAGATTAAGGTTGCTCAAGCCAGGACCCTGATGAAAAATATGCTCTTAGGTTAAAGAACCTGAGCTCATTAAAATATTTCAGCATTCTTGTCATGCATGCAGCAGTAACAAACAGGCCCACAACCCTTCATTTAGGAAATGTTTAATGGGAGCATTAACACTCACGCGGGTGGCTGCTGTCGTTGCTGCTGGAGTACATCACCATAGACCAAATCCATTTCTACCCAACCTGAATACAAATGGGGTGTTTAAGCAGTTGTTTGAAGAATTAAGGTATTTCAAATGACCTAGACTGCTTGGAAAACATCTTGCAGAGTCTTATTTTTCAAAGATCCCCAATGGGCTATAATGGGCTATAGATGGTATATTATTTTGACATGTAAAATGTGTCTTAAATCCCCACTTTAGCACCATTCATTCATTTCATTCACTGTAAAAGGCCCAGACTATTAAAGTAGAACCCTGCAGATGAGGAATCATATATGTGCTTTTTTATCAGATTTGTGAGATGTTCAGACCTTGTTATTTTTGAATGGTGTTTGTCCATTGTTTACCAGGCCCTAAGGGACACAGGCAACCTCATATGCTATAACTCTCTTATAACGATATTACCTTTGTTTGTCATTGTTCCCCGAATATAAATAGGTAGACCAGTTGTTTCAAGCAAATTGGTGTGGTTTTTAAGTTCCTTTCTCCAAATATGTATCTTTTCAATTCTTCCAACCCATTTTCTTGACGTATATCACTTCCCTTGTGCCTTCATGAAAACAGCCATCAAAGACCCCATGTGAGCTATTTTAGTTTGCAATGATTGTCACACAGCCAGGCCAGAGGAATTCACTCCTTTTTTTGCATGCTATCATCTGGATTTATTGAGTGCGTGTAATTTTCTTTTCTTTCCTGTAGTTCTTTGCAGCATCGGACAACTGCAGAAAAAGACGGCTGCCATCATTCTTGATGGTGCCACATGCAGACTATTAAAGCTTTTGATGCTGACTAGACTGGCCTTCCCACAGGAGTCTTGTTTTCACTGATATTCCTGGTGGTACAGTAGTGTTGGACACATCTTTTGATGGGTGTGATATAGATTTTTTTGTTGTTGTTGTTGTTGTTTTTGTTCCTATGGCTGTAGCAGTATCACAGCTTAGTTTAATAACCATACAACCCAGATGTATGGGTTCAAGTTATGTGACGTGTACCTCTGATATCCTAAAAGACATTTTACTTGACAGGAAATGGATTCATTCATGCTTATATTTGCACCTCATGATTGATTGATTCAGCAGCATTTATTTTGTTATGGTTATGAAAACAGCCCGCATCTTATTTCAGGGTGTTTGTACTTGTTGTCAAAGTGTTGATGCTGAGGCTATACATGAATCACCAAGTCTGCAAGAGTAATAAACCCGTCACAAAAAGCATATTCATCACGTGTAATATATTCACATACAGGCATGTGTTGTTTTCAGATATTAAATGCAAGACATCACATGTGACACATCATTCACAAAACTATTCCAGTCAAGGTCCATTTGCTCTGAAGCCTTCGACTCACATATATTACGGTCCTCATCAGTGGAATGAGTTTGCTCGGTTGCTATGGAAATCTAGGGAGTGTAGAGTGTCTCTAGGACTTCTTATCCATGTTGACTTAAAAGTGGAGCTTGACATTTGACTTTTTTTTTTTTTATATCTCACTTGGTTTTGCCAAGAACAAACATGAAAGGGACACCTAACCTGAGTTCATCTGGTACGCCATTTGTAAACAAAGCTGCTGCTGTTGTTTGCTGCTAGACTAGTTAGCATACTGTAGCTCTGTGATGTTGTGGCTGCAATGTTTTTTTGGTCCATTCTTGATGCAGCTTTATATCCCACCAGGAGTGTTTCAGAAGCAGAGCATTTTATCTGCTGGACTGCTGTTAACTTGCTCACATTTGGTAATTTTATGTTATTTATGTGCTTCTATGAATAAGTAGGTTATGTAGTTGAATAGTTTCCCTTATGTCTGTTTTTAAGATTGAGAGGTTGTGTGATTGTTTTATTTTGAAAAGCGACTGGATTCTTTGTTGTTTCTGTGTCTGGCTTCCTGGCCAGTTCAATCTGCTCTGTGCTATACTGGTTACAGTGTCCTTCAAAAATAAAACAGCTGAGTATTATCCACAGATCAGACTAGAAAGCCACTTCTGGGAGGCAGGAACATTGTCTAGAAAGGCCACGATCAGATTTAGCAGCTGTGGTGCAGCCAGAATGCATCACAGTCGTCCCTTGTGGGATTAAGCCAATGAAACATATCTGTGCAACATTTTACATATGAAAACATGAATTTCACATGTAGTTTTTGTTAATATTACTCCTGATCATTTCTATTTTTTTAACTTTTAAGTCTTAAACCCAAAGTTTAGAACTTGGAACTTGAACTTGAGAATCAAGACCTGAGACTTCTTTGTGACTTGTAAAACAACAACCTGGACGTCTGCCATTAGCAAAACAAGACGACTGCCAACAACTGCCTACAAGACTGGCAAACTCGACTGTACCAGCATGCCAGGGAGGCAGAGAATGGACAGACTGCAGTAGGATTTACGAGACATGATCTTAATTTTGAGTCCTAACAGTAGAATTGGCACAAGATAGCAGGTTCTATTTGCCTTGATCTTAGTCTTGTTTGTTTACAGTCATTATGAAGTGCTGTGATAATGAATTAAATGATGTTTTCAAAAGCTTTCAAAGCATTGTAAATAATACCACAAAGTAAGATCGTTAGTCATCTGAAACACACTCCAATAACATTTAAATCAGGATGATTATCTGCGCCAGACTTTGCTAAAGCTCCTCTACTTGGTGATTGTTATTATTATTAACTCATCTCAATCCTCCTATCGCTAACTTTTCTTGCTTATTTCCCTCCTCTCACAAGAGCTCTGACTCTCCTTTACACAACCTCTAACCTCCCACACTCTTTCCCTCGCCTCAATTCTTTTATTTTCCTTTCTCTTGCAGTCTCTCCATCCTACATGACACATTCTGAACCTCCATGCGCAGTAAGGTCTCTTGGCCTGCAGTGGGCCTTTGCTACAGTGCAAAAGAATTGTTCACTGGCTGCATTATCCACTAACATGCGCTAAAAAAGGAAAGAAAGTGTAATCAGGCGGGCAGACCGTGTGCACTGAAGCTTCAGCTTGTACGTTTGTATTAGAGACTCTAATAAGAACAGACAATATTCTTCTGGGGGAGAGGGGAAAAAAAATATCAACCTTATTTTCAGGTAGAGACTCTGGAAGGTAAACTTTCACTGACCTGAGCCAAGAGTTGTGAAACTCCTTGACAGAGACAGAGAGAGCCTTACTGTCTCATTGGGTTTTTCTCTACCTTTAACTGAATGAGTAACTGTGTGTGCAGTCTCAGCGTCTGCCGTGGAGTTAACTCGCTTACCAAACAACAGCAGCAACTTCATGTCCTGAAGCTCCACTGTCAGTCTCCAACACACAGAAGCCCACAGAATGAAGTCCAGATGACATCCATCAGGCCAGAGAGCTAATGTGAACTGGAAAAGTGCCCGTACTTAAGATCAGGTTTAGGTTACAGTTTCCCTGTTCAGTGTCTTCTTGTATCAAGTTACCTATAGACATCATTGATGATTTGGTTTGCTGTTGATAGTCTGAGAAAGAACTTGCTTTGAGATATGTATATGTATCATAAATAGATAGATATCTCCATGAAATGTTCCCTGTTGATTACTTACATTAAGAATAAGTTTTTCTTAAATATTAAATATCTATAATAAAATCTCAATGGGCAAACAAGGCATTATTTAATGCTATTATAATTTTGGTGAAATAAAATAAACACCTAAATGTGTATTTTGGGTATTTTCTTTACACTGATCTGAAAGAAGACATTGCACAGAAGCAAAATAACCCAAAATCTGAAGACTGACCAGTGCATAAAATGTATGCTTTTAAAAAATAATAATAAAAACACAACTTAATGCACCCAGTAATAGCTTTCTGTTAGAGCCTCACTGCCTGATAAAGACCTGCTTCTTTCAAACCCATCACTTCTAGTTTGTAACACAGGTTTTCTGTTAGTCATTAGTTGTCTCAAAGCCCCACCTGAAATAACCTGGATGACAATTTTCTTTTTCTATGTATTTCTTTTGACATAAAATCAGTAAAAAATGATCCAGTCTCACTCAGAATACTGCATACTAAAATGTGTGGACAATTTCCCAGGTTTTTTTTTTTTTTAAATCCACTTTAAAAATGAATTAAAGGCCAGCTGTTCATGTGACAAATACGTAACTTTCTGAAGTTTCTAAGCTCATATAAGGAGAAATTGACTCACTGTCAGCATGAATAGCAAACATTCATCCATCCAATATCCTGTTTCAGTTTAAGGCCAGGGTGCACACTAGACAGATCACTGATCTATCAATAGAGCTCACCCACACACGTAGATTTACACTTATATTCACACTCATTGACTACTTAGTGTCTCAAATTCACTTATTTTTGGAGTTTGGTAGAAAACCCAGAAAGAAAACTTCACACGGAAAGAACCTTGTTGTGAAGTTCCACTGCTAACAGCTCATTAAATTAATGATTATTCTCAACACGATTTATTTTAAGTGTATTTTTTCCAAGTGTGTTCATTTGATCCTGATTTTGTGATAAATTGCCATTTATTCCTGCAAGTAATTTAATCTAATTTGACTTCCCATCAACAAAAATGTGTCAAATGGTCCAGTATCCACTGGAGTAATACATAATAAACTATGTGAACAATTTTCCTAATGATTTCCCTGAAGCCACAGTCTGAATTTTAAAAACTCATTAAAGGCTATTCATGCTACAAACATGCAACTTTTAGAGTCCACGTGAGCAGAAACTGTCCAGTGTGTCAGATTTAGGGGGCTCTATTTACAGAATATGGCAGGAATTAAATATAATATTTATAACTATGTTTTCATTTGTGCATTTTCTTCCTGTTTCATGGCCACTGTAGTTTCTCCTTTAGACAAAGAAGGAGAGGGTGAGACATTGTTTGCAATCAGGGACTACACCGCTAGATGCCACTCAATCCTATGCACTGGTCCTTTGAATCAAACTTAAAAAAAACTGACACTGTTTTATTTATTGTTCTCAAAAACTTTATAAATTCATATTTGAGACAGAATCCATATGCAAGATTATTGCAACACCTACACTGCACAACAGGAAAACCAGGTTGTTGTATTGCTACATGCAGCTAAATGCTATTTTATGTTGTTTGTTTGTTAATATTTAGAGGGCATAAAGTCACTGCAAGGGGGTGTGGATGAAAAAGTAATATGATTTATGTAGGGGAAATAAACAAACAAGAATTTACTGATACTATCCTGCTGACGTTTATTTCACTTAAATTCAACTTGGATCTTTTTTCATTAGTTCCTTGCACTGTCATTGTTAATGACTGATAAAAAAAAAATGTCAGGTGGGGTGGTGTGAACTTTTCTTGGCCTTCTAAGATGAGCACACAAAAGTTTGAGAACCACTGTACTAATGCGACACATCACTGCACTGACTAATGTAGTCAGACAGTCACTCCCCACCTCCGTAGCTTTTACCTGTCAAGGCAATAATTTCCATAGTATTGGATTCATCTTCTCTTTGCCACATCATTACATAATCACACAGTGGCTGTCAAAGAGTTTTGCATTTTTTATTCATTTCAAAGAAATTCCATAGACCCAGCAGTGATAAGTCCATGACCCGAGCTTAATCGGTGGGAAAGAGGTTCATGAAAAGATGTTAAAAAGTTGCTTGAATGTGCTTCCAATGACCCATGGGAGCCTTATGGGAGGCCCATTTATTCCTAAATATCATATAACCTGCCAGAGCAAAGTTATAAGCAGAGTAGTGTGCTGAAGTATTGCAATGATGAGGTGTGGAGAGGTAGCATGCGAAGATGAATTAATAATCAAACCCAGTAGGTGGAACAGGTGGAAACGTACACGCAACAATGCATTTTGCTGTTGAGTGAGTGTATTCTAAGCGTTTATGAGACCCCGGGACAGAAGTGCTTAGCCTAATAATCAGACCTGTTCCTTGAATCAGTGGGTAGGATATACGCTTTGTCGGTGGCTGACAGCCCCGCTGCCTCTCCTGAATCTCGAGTCATTCAGATAGTTAATTCAAAGCAAAGATTAAGCAGAGGAGCGCTTTTTAAGTAGGAACTGGCAGATTGTCAAGCCTGCTGAGGGAAGTTGGGTAACTCATACATCTTGTTGTACAGCAGATTGCACTCGGTGGGGGATGCACCTGGCATGTTTAACCCCGCTGCCCAGGGATCCTGTGAAATAAGAAGGGCGTCAGTCCAAATCTCTGCTTTTTGGTGCCTTTCAGTCCTTCCCTGCTGGCTCGGAGGACTTTTTCCACATCGCCACAACATCAGAACAGACAGCGTGATGGATTTGTGTGGAGTGGTGCCGACTTTCTCATCAGTGTTATGATGTCAAATTATAAAATGAGTAGAGACCCTTGAGAACAGAAGGCACAAATTGAGACGTAGCATCATGCCACAGTGCTTAGCATAATTTAGCAGCAGCTGCTCAGTTTAAAGAAGTGACAAGTTATGATTGGTGACAGTTTTAACTTTTTAACGCTTTTAATGAGGGGTTCTCCATCTTTTTTTGGTGGCCAGTTCTAGATGCATTTAGCCAAATCTCTGGTATTAAGTTTTTCTTCTCAAGAGTTTCACTTCAGTTTTGCCATTTGCAGAAAGCTCCACAGCCATAGGCATCAATTAATGTGCGTAGCTAATGTGCGTTACGTCCTCTAATCTGCTGACTTGTGCTGTGCAAAGAGCAAATAATCGCCTACAGCAGCCTCATGCTATTTGATGAATTGTACTATAGTTAACTATTGTTGACTTTGTCAGAGCGTGTTGTCATTATATGAGAAGCAAGTGATCAGACATGATTTGATACATTGACTGTCTGAGGCTTAGCACTGACTGCATGTTTCATTGTGAGCTGTTGGGGTGACCTTTTTGAGAGACAACTTGTACTTTAGGCAGCACTTCTTCAAACAGAAAGTATTGCACTGTAGGGTCATTGTAGGCATGTATTATTACAGTCTACTGTATGCAACATATGCACACATTCAGGCCGATTTATCTGTGAGAAGAAAACAGACCTCCGATAGGCCTGTTAATAAATATGTCAGTGAGTGAACTCTGATTTTCGACAGTGTGTCATGGAAGCATTTTGCAAAGCTGTTTCAGATAAGTACCCAACAGCCTTTAGAAATTATCTGTGATTGTAGATTTTTTAGTTTTTTTCCAGTAATAAATGAATTCAAATGAGGACTGAAATCTCAGTACTTCACCACAATAAATTTGCCTATTTCGTGCCAAAGTGGCCTTTTGTTTTGCTGTTTTTTGTTTGGTTACTTAATAATAATTAGCATGGAATTCAGTGCATTTCTTTATTTTTAGTGAATTTTTAAAGAAATAATAATTAGACCATCACTCTCTGTCGTTATCGCTGAAATATGTGCCAGAATACATACGTTTTCACTCTCTATGTAAACATTAGGCACTGTGAATGTGAGAGACCTATGTGTCTGTTAAAACAGTTTTTAATACCAAAGTAGGTCCTTGACATCATGTCACATAGCTATACCTTGCACAGCTGCCTAAAATTGGCACCCACAATGTTCATGTTTAATATAGCACTGCTACTTTATTTTCTGCATCCTTGACACCATATGGAGGGATATCTAACCCCTTTTCTCTCCATCCAAGGAGCACCAGAGACAGCGATGCAGATGACGAAGATGATGAGCGCCGGGTGAGTCGAGGCTGCACCCTGCAGTACCAGCGGGCTCTCGTCAAGGTGCTGACCCAGTTCCACACCACCTCTACAGAGGGCACCGACCAGGTCATCACCATGTTGGGGCCTGACTGGCAGGTGGATGTCACAGACCTGGTTCAGGACTCCCTGAAGGTGGCCGACCCCAGGATAGCTGAGTTGGTGGACAGGACGGTCTTGGTGGGTCTGGAGCTGGGATCCAGTGTGCTAAAGGTAAACTGTCCACCTTTACGCCTCAATGCTGAGAATTCACATGAATCAACAGTGAAAAATTAAGTGTCTCCTGATGACAAATGATGCGTCTGAGTGAGAAGCATGAAAGAAGGGATGGTGTTCCCTGAATGTGCCCTCCACAGCTACCACACACAAAATGAAGATTGAGTTAAAGAGATGAAGGAAGAAAGATTTGCAACTTAGAGCTCATTACTCTTTCTGAGTTTACAGCAGCTGTTGGGGGCTAAAGAAGCTTGTTCTTTTAGAGACTGTTGGTGCCTTGATTAAAGGATAATACAGATTTATCATAACTTGGGTTTTATTTTCATAGTTTTGATCATCATTTCTATCAGTTGTGATAACATTGCATTTGCTGTGGAGAAATTGCTGAAGTCAAAGGTCAATGGTGAGGTCAGGAGGGAAGAAAGTGTTCAGGAGCCTCTGATGTCTTATGCTGTAATATTTATTGACGCTTGGCCAAGGAAAATTAGAGACACTCTCATAGTGCATCAGAAGTGCCTGAGTCGGTCTCACATTCTGCCGAACTCATGCTGGTGGATAGACTTTAAACCTCAAGATAACACCACAAATACTATACGCCCCAAATGAGACAAAGAGAATGTTTTTACCAAGAACGGTGTTATCGTCAACATATTCTAGTCTGGAGACACAGATGTCTGTTTACGTCAACGGCAAGCTATCTATTATGTCTAGGAAGGCAGCAATAGGTCTCTTCGATCCTGGCCACCACAGTGTTGAGATAGACTGGCACCTACTGCTCCCAGTCAAAGCCAAACAATTAATACTGCCGAGGACCTCAAGGCCCACACGTGACCTCGTGTAACCTAAGGATAGAAAATTCCATAACAGCATTCACCAAATTATATTGCCAAATTTGGGAACACGCCAACACCGCTGCAACAAAGTCAGATAGGGCAGGAAAAATAAGGAGTCAGAAAATCAGACAGGTTTAACCAGATTATTTGAAGTGAGTGCACCTAAAATGTCTGTAATAATCCGTCATTACACAGAAACACTAAGAAAACTACGGTAGATCAAAGTTGAACCCAGGAGACAGTCGATAAACTGTGATGGATGGTTGCAACAAGTAATTTTCTGTTCATTTTTGTTTTCTCTTCTAAGTAAGTTTGGCTAACCTCAAGGTTTGTACAAAACCTGTCTGATAGTTTGATTGCTTGTGTTTCCCTTTTCCATGTTCCCAGAGCTTAGAAATTAACTTGGGGAGGACAATGTTGTAATTATCATTAGTAATAATGGCCTAAACTATGAACATTCACCTTCTGTCTGTGTCTGTTATAAAACAAAAACCTCTTAGTGTCTCTATAAGTGTGTGCTGCTGTTCATGTCCACTTCTCACAAGTAAAAGATCTCCCTGACGTAAAGCGCATATAAATGCATCAGCCAAGGCAGGTTCAGAAGTCCTTATAAAGGTAGCGGCACAAGTTATGACTCCCGGGCAGTGATTTACTGATGCTTCACTGGTCATTTATGGGGACAGAGAGAAGTAACGGTTGGTGAGAGTTTTGATCACCGTGAAAGATCACAGTTTCAGCCTGTCAAGAGAAAGAATAGTTGCTTGATGGATGCGTCCGATGATGGTGAAATAGGGAGGAAAGATATAAGTCACCAATCCATCATTTTAAATGAGCAATGGATCATTTGTAATCTGTTGAAGGGTATGAATAATTATACATCAATTTACCACCAGACGTAAGTTGCCACACTCACTCACAGCAATTGTAAATAAATAAGGTGTTCAGAAAAGATTTCATTTAATCCATCAAACCACTTTATTATTGACTGCTCTAGAAAAACATGCTAACATGCTGTTTACCATGGTCACTATCTTGTGTGTTAGCATAAGAATATATAGTCTGTACCAAGGTGGTTGAATGACTGACACATCTATTAAGCTATACAGCTCACATGGCTAATAAAAAAGGACAGTTTATGTGTATTTACAGATGGATGTCATTTTAGTCATAAATCAAAGCTCCTAGTGTATTTAGGGTATATTTTCATTATGTTTAAAGGGTTAGTTGGGGTATTTTTAGGTAGGGTTTTATAAGGTACATGTACATAGTCAGAGTGTTTCCTACGCCCCCAGTTTGGAGGAGCTGACTCAGATCCAGGCACAGAGGTAGTGCTTTGCACGGCTGTGGACGGGGTCAGCAGAAAGACATGTTTTTGCTACATAAAAAAGGCCCACCTTGAAAAAAAATCAATATCTGTTTAAGTGCACGCTATATAAAGAATATTTTCACCACTTTACCTTGCAGCCAGACAGCTGTTTTCTTTGGCACTAACCACAGAGCTTCAAACTGTGCCTCACAATGTTTAGCACCACAGATCAGCTGTTTGGGTCAGAAAGTTGCTGAAATCAAAAATTCACCTTTCTGAGGATTTCAAAGATGGTGCCTGCTTGTGTGTTTTGACTGTGTTGATGTACCTCTGATCCAAACAGCTGAACTGTGGTGTAATATAGTGCACTGTGCACTTGGTTTTATGCGTAGGAATGTGGAAGTTTGGATAGTGCTGAAGAAAAAGTCTGTCTGACAGCAAGGTAAGGTGGTAAAAAAAAAAAATTGTAATATAGCGTACACTTAAACAGATATTGATTTTTTTTTGATTTTTTTTTTTTTTAGGTGAGCTTTTTTTATGTGGCTAAAATATGTTTTTCTCCTGACCTTGTTCACAGCAGCAGCAGTGTGCTGATCACCATCTACTGTTGGTAATACACTGACTATGGATAAGAACTTTGCACAACCCCACTTGAAAATACCTGTACTATCTCTTTAAAGCTGCCTCCTGGACCTGCAGCTCAGTCCGTGCAGGTGTGAATGATTGAATCAAAGTGTGCAAAGAAACTTCTTGAAGACTTCATGTCAAATCAGAAATTACATCTCTGCGGAATCTTTCCTTTCAACATGAATGACTGATGGCTTACAAAAAAAACTTAAATTACTAAGAACAGTACAGTAAAAGTAAAAGATCCCCGGGTTGCAGAGCCTATTTTACTATGAACAGTCATATTATTACTCTGAATTTTTGAAAATGAACTGTACGCACCTCAACAATGGTCCTATTACTCAAAAATTTAGTCTTTCAGTGGATTTGAATCAGCCCTTGAGTCTTAGGAGACTGACTCAAATTGTCCACCAGCTCATGAATAAAGAAACAGAGCAGCGTTTGCCCACTTAGTGCAATATCCCAGACAGTCATTAGATTTTGGTCTTTTTAGAAGGATGATTGGGGATTATTGCATGAATCAAATATTTCTATTTTGAATTTGACGGCTTTGTTTGTTGACAAGAAGAGACACTATCTGAGGTTTAAAGGTTAAGCTATGAAGATAGCAGATCTTAATTATTCTGTAAAGGGTACGTGTATGTCCTGTGATTACAAGGCAGAATGATGACTTTCTAAGGATTCACCAAACCTGCTGGGAGTTGGGGAGGGAGGGGGAGGAGGGTGGTTAATCCAGAGGATTACTGAACAATAGCTGCTTCTCAATGTGAAAAGCCAGACTTGGACAGAATTCAGTGTTAGTCCTCTGATCATTAATATCTGCAAACATCAACCACTCTTCCAAAGACAGACAGCGGAATACAAATAGATTTCAGTCTAATCTACAGAATCTTTAACCTCTCTGGAAAATTATAGTTCAATATTTACCATACCACGCATAAAACCAGTGCAGTATGTGTCTCAACAATGTAATCCCTATTTAAATGTTAACTCCACTGGTGATTTAAATAGAAATATGGAGAAATGGTGTCACTCAAATGAAAGAAACACAAGCTGGATTTGTTGAGTGAATATGAAGTGTGGCTCACAACATAGGCCTGTATAAATTATATACCATGGTCAGACTCTTTAAATATGAGTTATACAATCTATGAAACTCTTCTCACAGCTTCACCCAATGATCAAATGCAACATCAAATCCTCCATGTATTAAAATCTTCATGCATACAGGCACTGGTTTTATAATATATATGCAAAGATTCTCTCTCTGCACATACATACAGGATGTGCGCTCATTCCCTTTCTTTCTGTCTCTCCATACATGTCTAATAAAGCTTAATATGCCCCCCAAGAAAGAATTGGTTTTATTGGAGTGACTATCAGGGACTAGTCACACTATTCTGCAAGGTTCTGTAGCTGTCGAGGGAACCCTTGCATTGCAGGGTAGGGGGAGGGTGGTTACAGAGGTTTGTTTTGCAGCTGTTGCACCCACTTACTTTGCAATGTGTGAATCTGTGTAATTGCCTGAAAGTTTACAGGACGTTAAAAGTTGAAAGCGAGGGTCACGTTTTCATTTTTTCACTCAGGATTTCAAGAGGTATTACATTTGTATTTCATCAGTTCACCCTTCTGGAAGAGAAGCACTCTGTGTGTTTTGTGCAAACAAGCATAAAGAGGCAGGATACATCTTGGTGCTCGTCAATGTTAATTACACTGATGGAAAGTATAATGAAAAATGCCCATCATTCCTACAAGACGAAGGCTAGAGCTTGTAGAAGTCAAAGCATAACCAGACTAAATTTATCTGCCACTTAAGTCCACAAAAAAATGGATCATGGTTCAATTTGCTAAAGCTCTTCTTCTGAATAGTAAATTGTGTTTTGCTGGGAGTTTCCTTTATTGATGTCGCACACTGGTACTATCTGATGTTGTTAACTGATGCTGCCTTTCACATGCTTCATATATGTGCTACTTATCCATTTTAGCCACAAGAAAAGGTTATCCAACAAGCAGGAGCAAAGCCATCAAGGTGATCGGCTGTTGCTATAAATGTATTATTATTATATAGTATTGTATTATATAGTACTGCTCTGCCCTAATTTGTGCTTCCAAAAATGTAGAAAAATATCTTTTCGTACTGATTACACAAGGAACACATTTGACTTTACTGCATGCTACAAAAAGTAAGACTTTTTGTCTGTTTTCTTATTTACGCACATAAAGAGAATTTCCAATTTCCCGATAAAGCAGTCTGTATATTTTTTAAAAACAAACTATGCTTCTTCACACTTTGGATGTCCCAAGTGACATCAAGTTAAAAAAAAAAAAAGTTTGACTTTCAGAAAGTGTGAGGTGCTTCCAATATGCCGGATTCATATAATGTCACATTCTGTTTGATAAGATTTCCCACCAGTCTCCCAATCAGGCACAAGACATTATTTATGGGGCATATATAGTGTGAATCTACAGTGTTTCAATTAGTGGGAATGATATACTCTTACTGCTGCTCAACTTTGTGATTTAGATGTAGTTTTGCATAAACTGCAACTTTAACTTTCAGCCAGAAAGAGTTTCTTTTAGTGTAATAAGGCGTAAAGAAAGTACTCTTTGATAACTGAAGGCTTAAATTGCCTTCTGCAGATCCCTGAATTCACCTATGGTGAAATAGGGCATGGCTTTTAGTGCAAAGATTGTTCAGTACAAAGAAAAGCTATTAATGATCTCTTCTCAAGGTCTCTTTAGAGTGGTGTGCACTTCAAACTGATATGCGTGTGCATGTGGGAGGACGCTTAGTTGCCTGAGAAGTAACTTGTTTTCCTCAGGTGTGTTTCTGCTACAGGAGACAGTAAACTCTAAGGTACCCATGAAATCTACAGCTTGCATGAATAAATCTTCCACTGATATCCTGTTGCACCGCACGCCCAAAGTATGATTTATCGAATGCGAGGTTTGGGAAGAGAAGCGTGGAGTGTAGTAGGGAGAAGATAATGTAGTGTGATGCAAGTAATATGCACTATGAATGAGTGCCCAGCCATGTTAGGTGAGGAAACTGGTCAGTGTCAATCCGCTGCTTGGACTCATCATTGATCTTCTGTTTGCTTTAAACAGCAGTGAAATAGTGCCATGACTTCCTGTGAAGGCCATCGCACACAGCTACACACATCCCACTGCTCAAACAGTGACTGATAGATGAGCTCCCAGTTGAAGAACATGTAAAGTGTAACTACTTTTGTGCTTCACTTCACCTCCCCTGCCTGCAGAAATGATGACAAATCCAACTGGGAGTGGAGCTGGAAGGAGTTACACAGCTTCAGCTGACCTTTGCATACTGGTAGATATAAATGTAGAAAAGACATGTGGAAGACATTCATCAGTGATTGCTTGGTGTAGCCATGAATCAACATTCATTTCACACTGTTACATTTTTTGGAAGGGGGAGAAAATATTTTTGAAGAAAAAGGGACAATTCAGTTTTTCTCTTTCACGAGCTTTGTCCTTGTCCAATTAGAATTTTAAATGAACTCTGTCAATGCAGCTGGCCTAATGAATGTTTCACATTAAGAGCTAATTTTTCACAGTAAAGCTGTGGTCACACAGACATACAGTGTAAAAAAAACAAAAAACAAAACAAAAGGTGAGTTTTCAAGAAATTAAAAAGAGTTAGCTGTATGAGACAATTAGCAATGTTCACAGGTGAGAAGCCAGTGAGGAATCGTGTTTCTAGACAACTTTTCTTGATTGTTGGATCGTAATTTGGGAGAGTGATCTGAACCCGTGTGAATCTGTTTGAAGTTCAACCCTCTACACCCACCAAATAATAAATACAGTCAATAAATCAAAAACAATAATATTACCATTACTGAAAGTGTTGTAAATCACTTAATTTGTTAAATGAATTACATAAATTCGTCAAAATATAACTCCCATGGCAGGTTATTGTACTGACAAATCACTGCTAGATTGGACATATTTTTAGCCATGCTAGCAGCAGGGCTCTGTTGATGGTGGTGTTGGTCCACCACATTGGTCTAGACGGAAATATCTCAACAACTACTGGATATATTGCCGTTAACATTTGAACAGACAATCATAATACATAGAGGATGAATCCTAAATGACTGTACCTTTAGTGGCACCAGCACAGCAATACTGAGTATATTGTTTCCACAACTATTTGGATATGTTGGCATGATATTTGATCCAGATGTTCATATCTGATCGCTTAGTTGTTCATCCAGTGATGAAACAGATTTTAGATTTGTCCATCTCCACAACTAATTCTCATCACTCTAAACTGTGCTTTGTGTTTAGGGCTAGTTAGCTAATGTCAACATGCTAAGTTGCCAAACTAAGATTATATACAAGGTAGAAGAGACACTAATGGAGCAGAATACAGCACAACAACATGTCCTGTATGTGCACCGTTTATACTTGAAGGAATGAATCATGACTTATATTATTTGCTCTCAAAATGTTTTCCCCTCCACATTCAAGTCTCTTTTTATATTTTGGCATCTGTGGGTGGGAACTCCTATGAGACATTAAATCTATAAATATTACTGGGTACCATTCTTGTCCCAAAATCTAATTATTTCATGTTTTTATTTATGTCTCTAGAATTGTGCATGTTTTATTTGAAAGAAATATGCTCAAGCATTCATACCAAACTTGCATTGCAGCTCGCTATTTGTAGTGACACTGTTTGTTTTCCTTAAATACCCCTGAAATTAGATACATGACAGCAGAATAAATACCCAGTGTGGCTCATAACCCAGAACAAGATTAGTTTCTGTGATTCAATTTTTGAGTTCAAACAATCAATGTACAACGTGGTATATGTTTGAATTGTTTTGACATTTGTACATAGTCGACCATATTGATTTGAATAGTATTAGATTTTCTTTTTAGTCACTTTAATTGGCCTGTGAAAATATCTGCCATGGTGGAACAGAACGTGAAATATCAGAAAATCAACAGTTTGCAGTGGTGGAGTACTCAATCTGACCTCAGTAAATTTTTAAACGTGTTTTTACTCAGAAACTGACTGACTGTTTTTGTTCTGGACACATCTTTTACCTATCTGTTACTATTCATGAAATGAATTGTGCTCTTCATCTCTGTTAACACCCCGCTTAAATTGAATCTTTCCATAGAAATTTCCAAAATCAAGCTAATGCATTTGTTGTTGTGGCAGAAAAAGCTTCTGTAGTAAGAGTGATCCATCATGCAGCTGAGTTGTCCTCATGAAAACGTTAAAGTTTGCTTGTGCATTCATTTACTATCATGCCTTAGGCTTGTGCATGCACACCTTTATGTGTGTGTGGTTGCATGTACATGTGCATGTGTTTGTGATGTCTATTGAACCCTATTTTTCCTTTCTGGCATATTAATCCATCACACCCAAACAATATCCATATGGAAGTGGAAAATCAGACTGCAGAATTTGTAGCTGCATGAAAGCCGTTTTTTTCCCCCTCCTATTTTTAGCACTTAAGTATTTACTAATATGGAGGATTACTTTTTTTTTCCTTTGTAAAATTTAAATGAATGCTTTTGTAACTGTATTACACTTAGATATACACTAAGATATTAATTCTGCATATAGACTGTGATGCAGTACACACAGTGTTTGGAGATGTATAAAGCAAAATATCAAGGGCAAAGAAGCAGAGATGCTGAAAGGGAAACACGTTAAATACTGCTACAGACAAGCAAGAAATGCTAGAGAATTAATGATATTAATAATAATAACAACTTCACCTTATAAATGAATATATAACACCTTTAAAAACAAAGTGCTTTGACAGGCAAGCACAAACAGGATACTAAAGGCAAAATAACAACCAAGAGCCAGGATCTGAGGCCAAACAAAGGCAAGACAAATTAAGATTTAAGGACATGGTAGGAGGAAGACAATGAAAGGTGGGCAATGAGAGCAATGGCCATCAAGTAAAATGCCGATCTAAGAAAAACAAGAGAATACAGGCCATTTAAGCAATAAGATAGACCAATGAATAAATAAAACTAAATAAAGGAATGGAAAACCAAGGAGAATTGTACTGCTCTTGTAGCTGTGCAACACAAGGTTTGACAACAATCGTCAAGCTCTCTAATTAGTCTGAGCTATCATGTTGTAACAAATGCCATGACACTGAAAATAAAAAGTGAAGTTGTCATTCAAAGTGAGGATGTAATGAGTTTTTATACAGGTAGATACAGTCAAAGGCTAAAGAAAAGGCTAGCAAGTGAACCTTAAGTTTTGAATATTTTATCACAGATACAATGAGTCCCTCACCGGTCATGCCTACACTATGAAAATAAATAAACATTCAATGATCAGGGCTTAAAAACTTGGCAAAATAACAGGAATGCCTGACAGTACTTGCTTGTCTTGTCTTATGTTGTGCTTTTATGTGTTGTGTGTATGTGTTTGGCTTGCTGTGGATCATCTTCATTTTTAAGTCCCTTTGAGAATTTAATATTACTCACTTATTTATTACTGATGTTTTGTGCAGAATTATAAATCAAGGCAATATAAGGCTTCTTATAGAGGTTACAAGGAGGCCAGAGTATCATAAACACTTAAGTTCAGTCAAGATTATTTTATCAAATCGAGCAGAATATGTGCTAAACAACAATTAGTGGATTAAAAATGACCACGGAGGTGCATTAAATCACTTACTGCTACTACTACTTACATCACTTACTAAACAGCGTAGAATAAAACCAAAAGCTACAGGTGCTGTATTAAAAAGAGACTGGCAGTCCACTGTGATTGTGCATGTGTGTGTTTTAAGAGGGGGGTTTATGATTTTGAGCACATCAGAAATCATAATAAATCAAGACCAAATTAATAAAACCAGACACCTGCAGATACATCTGTTTCCACTGATGATTTGGCTCAAGCCTTCATATGACAAATTGCATTGCACCAAATTACATGACAAATTATTGCGCCAAATTATGTGGCACTTAGATCTGAGCCAAAGGCAGAAGAAAAGAAAAAAAAAAACATTGGACGACAGATGATGTAGAAAGCATTCAAGGGAAGATGCAGTAAGCAAATGAGTTTCTGTCACAGCAATGCTCGATTTAGACTATAAAGAGAGACACTGAAAGCTTTAGGTAAAGAAAATTTGTTTCCAATTTTATTTTTATCATACCAAATTTTTAGAACAGGAACATTATAAATCAAGTAAATTTAAGGCTTCTAAATAATATAGTTCTGAAGCAGCACTTATGTATAGGCGATGTAATTACCTTCAACATTTCAGTTGATTACAGTATGACTGGGGTTGTTTTTCAGAGCACCAATCCCTCCACCGTTCGAACATTGCATGCTATATTTGATGCCAGTTATAGTTAGAAAACACTTGAGACGAAAGTAGAAAGATTTCCCCCATCGGACTCTCAGAGCCAGGCCACTCCTTCGCTCAGTGGCTCTTTACATTGTTCATGTTCCTCATGACCTCTGGTCACAATTGCAAAGTGAAATGATGATCTTTTAAAAGTGCTCAAAGTACTGGGTGCAGAGGCCTGTCAAAAGCCTGGGATTACCCGAAGAGGCAAGATCGGCTTCTAATGCTTTTGGTATTTCATGTGATGACACTTTGACGGGCACAAGTGTTTTTTGCTAACCGTCACTTTGAAAGCGCATGGTGGCTGTTTCAGATTGTACCTCCTGTGTCTGATTGCTGATGGATTCCGTCTCGAGTGGGTTTTTTTCTCTTTTGTTTGTTTTTTCACTATGATAGACAGAGAGGCATTGACACATGGATCCAAGATGCGGTGGAACAAACAACAGCACAAAGCACTTTAATCCAAAATTGGCTTGTCATGGGCTTTATGAGCTTCAGAAAGACAATAAAGCTGTTGTCTATTCTGGACTTAAACGATGCCCCTCTATCATGTGGAGAAACAATAAAAGAGCATCTTTTCTCTGCAGGTGGAGTCTCCTTTGGCAGTGGATGCAGTATTGGGAGAGTCTGCGTTCTCTGTCACAGACGACAAGGTTTCCATCACGGAGATGCGTGTTCACGCCATCTCAGGCCTGACCCTATCACTGCAGCCCAGCCCTGGGAACAGCCACACCATGGTGGCCAAGGCAGCTGGCATCCAGACACTCACTGCTCCCAAACAGGTACAGCATAACATATCACACAGTGCAAAAAAAGAGAAAATCTGTGCAATAATGTTCACTACCTGCTTCATATTAGTGGTATTATTACTTATTATTATTAGTTTCTGTGCTTCTAGTGTATGTGTGTATGTGTGTGTGTGTTTGTACTTGTATTAGTCATGTTGTGGGGACCATTGTGTTTTACCTCCAATTTGGGGACAAAAATCTCATCCTCATAAAATAAACCAATAACTTTAAGGATTAAACTTTTTTGGTTGGAGTTTGGGTTAAGCATGTAATGGTCATGATTAAGGTTGCGGTTTAGTCTCCAGGGACTTGATGTCAATGCAAAATCATCCTATGTAACAAAAAGTGTGCATTTCTGTGTACTGTAGCTACATTCCCCAATCACAAACCAAATTTAAATTCACTTCACTCGTGAGACCCTGTCCAAAGCTGCATGAAATATTTACAGTGCATTTTAGTCTGCGAAAAGCACAACAGTATCATAGAAATATGCCAGTGGCACCACAACCCTTGCTACATATTTATGAAGGTTACATGTGCGCTGACGGTAAAGTTAGCAGCAGTCTACCTGAGGTAAATACTAATCTTATGCTGGAACCTCATCTGCCCAATTTCCCTGAAAAATTCATCCTAATTGGGGAGGTTAGCCAGGGTGTCACTGCCCATGTTTACTCTTGCTGTGCAGGCAGTATACATAATTTCCTGGATTTATTCTAATTCTTAAAATTCTTGAGATTTTGGTTGTTGTTATTACATGTGTTCAAAACCGACAGGCGTATGCGATTCAGTTCTTTCTAATCTCGAAACTGAATGAAGTTGGTTTTGAATCACATACCCTACGGTGTAAACATAATAGCATTTACCTCCATATGCACTTAAATATGGCAATCACCTATTACTAAATGCAATAACATGTACAAGGTACATGTAGTGTTGTGGCTCCCTATGCCTTACTAACACTTAGTACTTGGTGTATTTCCTTATTTTAGTCCCCAGAGTGGTAAAATGAAGTTTATTTGCAAATCCCTTGAGTGGCTCTATATGAACAAGCAGGCATGAGTTTCACTTCTGAGTAATAAAATTATTTCCTAGCTAAATCTTTTAAGCTCCAGCCAGCATTGTTATCAAGGACACCAGATAAAGGCAGCAGCAGTGAACTAATAAGTATCCTTGGTGCTGTTTTATCACAACCCCATATTAGCCAAGCCTGGCGAAACACTTCTGATACAGCCAAATGCATATACCAAAATGGATTTTATTGCTCGAGTGAGAAGTGAGAAGACGTCTGGGTGAAAAAAGGCAGAGAGTGTGCTTTTGCTTTGCCTCTGTCTCTTCACACAGGAGTAAGGATCTCTGCAATTCTCTGCAAGGAATTAATTGGCAGACTTGTTTTACCTAGGGACAAGTGTGCGTATGCTTGTGTGACTGGGTTCTTTTCCTGCTTTGCCCTTTCATTGGCCTGCAAGTTGCTAAAAATGCAACGACAACCCCATCAAGCATCAGTGAGAGAGAAGCGAGCATTAAATTCCAATTTTTCTTGCTTTCCGCTTCTTGGCCACCTTGAAATTTAATTATTGTAATGTATTGTCCTAAGTGCTCTCCAAGGCCGGGCCGTAAAAGGCAGCCAATTCCTCTGCCGGCAAAGCTCTCAGAGGGGTACTGGAGCTATTTCAAGCCATTTGATTCTGTTTCACAGGAAAACTTTCTAAATGTCCTCTATTACTCTAGAAATGAATGAACACATAAACTATGGATGGGGAGAGATGGACAATCAAGGTCTCTTTGCATCATTCTCTTTTACACTTGACAAAGTTCAAGCTTTTCAGAACTGAAAGGCTTCAGCACTTGAAGGTTCATCATAAACCATTCCCACTAGTATGACGTACTCACTGTTGCTGCATAAATGAGCAACTTAATAAGGTGTGTATGAATCTAGATAGTATTATTACAACTCAAGTCAATGCAGATGTCTCTAAGTAATACTTCTATGGCAATATTTTTTTGCATATATTATAATCCAACTTGTTTATTTTTAATTTACATCCAAATATGTTCCCTGATGCCATAAAGCACAAATCGGAAATCAGAGAAAGTGGGAAAATCAGAGATAGGAAACTTCATCCTAATGTACATTACTCTATGGAATTGCAGTGATTACATTAAAGCATGTGAGTGGAGCAGTGAGAATTTCTGCTTCAGGTTTACGGAGCTATTCATTCCCTCCGATACCCTGCTCAAAACCACGGCACTCAAACCGTTAAGCGTTGTATTTTAATTTTAGCTTAAACCCTCATTTTAATGGTACCAGTGGTACCGGTGTAAAACGGAGTGCGATGTAAGGCGATGTTCCACCTTTTTAAAAGCTCCCTCCATCCAAAGCTCCTCGTGCTCTCAACTTGCTCACACTCCCATGCTCAGGTTTGCATTAGTTATGGAAATTGTGTGTCGACGGTTTGGTAAGCCAGCTGCATAAAACAATATCAACATAGTGCTTTGGTTTCATCAGGTTGTCATCGCCTTTTTCAACAAAAAAAAAAAATACTTTGCCAGAGACTTAACAAAATCATCTCCTCTACATGCATAGCTTTTCCTGTACTGGATATGCATCAAAAGGTATATACCAATTATTTTTTGTCAGTGTCAAAACACCCACCCATTGCCTTTTGTTCCTATATCAGCCTTTTCATAGCAGCAGAGTCAGCTCATAAAAACAGATATGCCATATTCAATGTATTATTTAAATCATCCATATCAAAGGCTGTCTTCATTCTGTCATGCTGAGATGATAGAGGTTTGGCTCGTGGTGGAATATCATCACAGTCCTCTCCCAAACCAGACCAAAGGGATTTCTGTCCTGAAAAGGCTGGGGGTGTATCTGCCCTTTGTAAAAGAAAGAGCCTAAAATTGTCGGACTCAGTTTTTGAGACAGAATTTCCATCTCAACATGGTTGGTTGCTGATGTTTAAGCAAGCTGTGAACAAAGGGGACTGTCAAATGCAGCTTTGATTACATGGACACCAGTGTTGCGGTTTGCTATGCGGCAGATAGACGTTGTCAGGTAATCAGCACGCAAGAATTCAGGCGTTTTATCTGGTGTCTGGGAGTATATAGAAAGTGAAGAGTGACAGAAAATTCAAAATGAGAAGAAGACACACAACAAACACGAAGACACCCACCAGAGCTCATCATTCGAAGCACATGCTGCTGCTGTGTGCACCTTATCTATCCGTGCTGCAGAGCGGAGCTGCGTTGCAGCCTTCAGGACAACGCAGTCATTCCTGCCACCCCTTCCTCCTCCATGCTTGAAAGTGGTTTGCTGGTGTGCACATCAGAGGCAGGCTGTCTGTGTCCGTGTCGAGGCTTGTACTGAGCACAGGGTACTGCACATGTTCACAAAAGCTCTGGAGATTTAGGGATTGGAGCCAGTCCAGAACTTCAAAGGCTCAGATGGGAGCAGATCTTCAAATCACTGTCATTGCCATGAAAGAATGGGATCTGAACCATTGAAATATTCTTTGGAGAGAGATAAACACAAGACCGAGTTACAGCTTTGTGACATTTTTGTGTTTTGATATTAACACAGCATGTTGTTTACTAGCAGAAATGATCAAACATACATGTGCAAAATTAAGCAATATATTAAACTATTCTGTTTGGGGGTAGAAATTGTATTGTTATCACCTTTCCTATCACTCTATTGGTCCATTTTTTTTGCTTAAATATCTTAAATATGTGAAACATTTTACAGTGTGATCAGGGAAGTCAATGCATTTTTATCATTTTGTTTTAAACTTTTGGGTTTTGAAGTAAACAAAATTGTCTTTTTACCAGTCTAATCTCTATTTCCCTCTTTTTGTCTGACAGGAGGCCAGTTTGTCTGTCTGGATGCTTTTCAGTGACAACACAGCCGCTACTCTGACTTACTTTGATCCCAAAGACTACAACCTCAATGCTTCCACGCTGGATGATAAAGTTGTGTCAGTATCCCAGGAGCCACAGCAACGCTGGCCTGTGGTGGTGGCAGAAGGAGAGGGATATGGCGAGATGGTGCGTGTAGAGATGACCATCTGTGAGGCCTGCCAGAAGACCAAACGTAAAAGCGTCATTGCATCTGCTGCAGTTTATGTAAAGGTCCGCTTTGGCCCAGAGGAAGACTCAGAAGAAGAGGCAACTACAGAGGGTGAGATCGAGCTGGCTCCCGCCACCAGGCGTCCAATCATTGATCCGAACATCAGTGGAAAAATTCATGAGACATCTAATGAGCAGCCTGCCAGTGTTCCCATTGATTACACCAATTTCCCAACCATTAGCAACCAGGAGCGGCCAACAGAGAGTGATGAAGAGGAAGAAGACGAATTTGTGCATTCACCTCGTAACATGACTGACCTTGAGATTGGCATGTATGCTCTACTGGGAGTCTTCTGTCTGGCCATCTTAGTTTTTCTCATCAACTGCATCGTCTTTGTGCTTAAATACCGGCATAAGCGAATCCCGCCTGAGGGTCAGGCCAACATGGACCATTCCCACCACTGGGTGTTCCTGGGAAATGGCCAGCCACTGAGGGCCCAGTGTGATCTGTCACCACAGCAGGTAGAAAGTCCAAGTAACCCTTTGGAGGGTGTACAGACTTGCTGCCATGGAGACCACCATAGCAGTGGCAGTTCCCAGACTAGTGTTCAAAGCCAGGTACATGGGCGGGGTGACGGCAGCTCTGGGGGCTCCACGAAAGAGAATGGTGAGGAGGCCAGTTCACCCACCTCCAAGCGCAAGAGAGTCAAGTTTACCACGTTTACCACCCTACCCACAGAGGAGCTGCCCTACAACTCCATTCCCATAGCAGATGAAGAGGACATTCAGTGGGTTTGCCAGGATATGGGCTTTCAAGACCCAGAGGAACTGCATGATTACATGCGCAGAATAAAAGAAATAGCCTGAGATAAGAGGTGCAGTGTGAACCACCCCTCTCAGCTTTCTAAAGAAATGTTCCTTTCTATTTTTCTCTTTTTCACCTCAGTGAAAGATGATTTTTCACAGACTAAAAGGCCAACTGTTGTTTTGGTTTTAGGGTGTGTTCCATTTAGTTTGCACAGTGCCGTAATCTCATACACGCTCATACTGAAGAGAATGCAAGGAAGCCAAAGACATGACCAGAGGATCTATATCACTGGAGAAATCTGTAAATCTTGGCTATAGAAAACATGTTTCACTGGAAAGCTGAGCCATGGCCAGATGTGAGAGCTGCTCCAGCTCTCTTATTTTTGGGATTTGATTCTAGAAAAAACCTGATATGGACAGGAATGTGGAAGACGTTTGGTACTGGATGTGTTTTGGTGGCTCAGTGGTATTTGCAGTACTGTACCTACTCCAAACAAAGAGGCCTTTGATGAACTAAAAACTGTCAAAGACTCTTATGAAAGCTATGTTAAAAAATCATTTTGTTTTTGCCAAAGTAGAAAAAGCGTTCTTTAATGGCGAAACTTTCTTCATTGTTGTTCCTGGTGCAGCACACTCATGATTTGTACTCATGTTCATTCCATACATTTTTCTACATTTCATAAGTAGTCAAAAGCAGTGCCCTACTACTAGTCCTCCTGGTTCTGAACAAATCTATTGCCTTATAAAAATGGTCACAGTTCACTTCTTATATCAGCGCGGACACCCTGTTTTCTCACTATGGCTAGAGACAGTGTAGTAAGATGTAAAATACTACAACTGATCTCGAGCATGAGGTATAAATAGAAAAGAGCTTGTGTATTGTGAGGATCTCTAACATTCTTTGCATGGAAGGGGATCTTGAGGCACAATCAGCAACTTTTTCCAAATTTGTAAATGTTTGTATTGTAATTATATAATCATTCATACACATTACTAAAGTGAATATGTTATCATGCATTACACGCATGCCATGTCAGGCCTACATACACGCAGACATTCCTCTCTCGTATATGTATATACCGTATCGAGCCAGAGTCGCCTCCCGCACGAACGTTCAACAAGTTACTTACTCTAAGCTAGAAGAGTGGGAAGCTGGTTGAAATCATGAAAATTTTATAGTCTTGTGGTGAGTAGAAGGTTCCCCGCAGTAATGTCATGACAGAACTGTAGCTTTTTAATAAAGTTGTATCACATTTGACTGTTGAACATGGGGATTTGCTATGCATCAGAATTGTAACGGCTCTAATCTTTCGATTATTTATTTCCCTTCCTCAAGTTCAGCTGGCTTCCAGCCTTTGGGAAAATTAAAAAAAAAAAAACGTATAAAGTACCTGTCAGAAGCATTCGCACTGAACACCTAAAGATCCTCTAAACTCTGCAGGAAATGTCATCTACCCAAAAAGAAGATTACTAAATGAATTATTGATTTTGCATCATTTAAATCATGGCAATCCCATGTTTTCATGCTGTTTTAAAAAACACACTCTGCTATGTATGTAGTCCCTATTTTGTTTAATCTATTCCAGTGAACCGACATCTGGGGATCACAAATTTGCTTCGTCTTAAATGGAGAGGGCAAAAGACTAGTAGCTCTTACTGGTAAAGATATCTGTTGGGTTGCTACTGGCAGATGTGTGGATGCTGTGGACGTGGTTTTGACATCATGTAAAAGTATCTCAGGATGGTGATTAGCTTCATTGACAAATCAAAGTGATTGCGAACCACACAGCCATGGTGTTATTTGCAGGTGTTGTTGTGCAGAAAGTGTTAATTGCCGTGTTGGGCTTTTAAACAAGCTTTTGACTGCAGAAAGAGGAATGATCTGCCAGGTTTAGAAAGAGCATAAAATATCTCAAGCGAGATTTCATCCAAAACATTGCGAGATAGCCAGAAACATAGTGACTGAGAGCATGATGACAGCAGAGCTAATAGTATTTTTAATTGCAGTTGCCCTGTTAGCGTAGCATATGCTTTTTAGTACTAGAGTGGATGACTGGAGATGACTTTTGAAAGTTGATGTTAATTCAGCTCTGATCTCACATAAAACAAGTTCCAGGACTAATGAAGCAAGCTAGTTTCTGTGTCATTTTCTTTTAATTCTGTACTGCATCTAAGGGCTTGGATTTTTCTTTTATGTTAACTGACTGACTGATTTTAGTGATCCTATGAGAAAACTAATGTTACTTGCTCCCTCTGTAGTGATAATGAACATAAGCTCAGAACTGTCACTCAAAATGATTTTTGTTGCCATTCTAGTTGCTTTTCAACCTCTACAGCCTTATTTAAGACCCAATCCAGAATTGTTCTCCTTGAGGCTGTTATACAAAAACAGCTGACAAAAACATTGAATTAAAGACAGTTTTATGTTTACTTTGACAATGTGTTTCCTGAGCTCCTTATTCACTGTCTGACCTATGTGACAGCTAAACACAAGTGTTAAATGTGATGGAAATGGTACTGTAAATACTGGAGCAACACAGAATTTAATTTTTCACTTATCTGAAAGTTGCCATGAGATTATTTCCGTCAGTAAACCATACCATGTATATAGACCTACATTTGATATATTCATAAATCCTGGATTGGGACTTTAAGGATTTGGTTTACTGCATGCCCTCTCTTTGTTCAATGTGTTTGAAATGAATAATGACCTGATTCTTGTTTGATAACATGCATCTATGTTAACATCTAAAGAGAAGATGATTTTTTTTTTTTTGACAGTCCAAGCCCGTCCTTCAGCCACAGCATCAACATGATTTTTCATGAACTCATGAGAAGCAGCAGCCAGCTGGAAGAGCTTCAGTTTTATCTTTATTAAATGATGGTTTCTCAGGATGAATGTAGGAATCTTAACTAAACCTGGCTGTTTAGTGTTAATGTGGTCAGCTCAATCTGGTGACACTACTATAAGAGATTAAGTATCTAATAGCAGCTTTAAACACTGGTTTCATATGTTTTTTTCAGATTTACTCACACATTATGTAAATATGTTGCCCATTACATGACACTACTCAGTAACATTTTATTTTACACATCACCCTACTTTTTGGTAATGCTGCTTTGGTGACGGTGCACATATTGCTCATTTTGTATTTTCTTCAAGCTGCTAATAGAAACTTCATCTTACAACATGTAATTGAACATCTTGAATCGTACCTTTTTGCCCCCCCTCCCCGATGGAAAACTGTGCACGATGTGCAACAGCTCAGTCAGCTGTGCCAACCACCACATTCACAATAATATGTTAATGTACAGAGCACTGTTAAATTTCCTGTATTCTCTTGAAAACAAACCCTTGTATTTTCCTGTTATATGTAAAGTACTAAAGAAAAATGCAATACACAAATGACATTGTGTCATTTTTACTTCATCTACCAGTGTTGAAGACTAAACGAAAGTGGGAATGTTTTGTGTATTTTTCAAACATTTTTTGTGCTTCATGATACTGACTGTCAGCGAGGATTTTATCAGCAATTTAGCCTCAGTAGCTTCATATATGAAGGCACACTCTGACTTTAAAGGGGTTTGGCTTATTGGGCACCAGTACGCCTAATATTTAAACAACAAACCTATTTCACCATGTGGATCTTTAAACAAAAGAGGAAGTTGATCACAGAAGTGTAATTAATTTTATTTCTTTTGAATATTAACAATACAGTATGTAGCCCACATCTGACACCTTTGCCCGTGCATGTCAGGGGTGATCAGATCCTGGCTTTTGTTCTGCTAGCGTTTGAAGTTCATGAATCACTGCTGTTCACCGCCTGCTGTGTCGAGTCCGACGGACTTCCTATCATATTCGCTGGAAATTCCCGCAACAGCATAAAGATCCTGGAGAGAGATGGCTGCATAAACCTACTGTACTGCATGTCTACTCATCCAGCAGCTCCAAGCAACAAAATCCATACTTTGAGCTGTTTACTTGAAGGTCTCCAGTGTTTCCTCCTTGAGTTCACTTCATTTGGGCAGCTGAGATCAAAACCTTTTGAACTCAGGTAAGGCACACAGGTCGTTAAGAGAGAGTATGTGAAACCATGCTGATAGCTGGTGGCAACGTTTTTTGTTTTTTTTTAAGGGTTTTAGGGTTTATGTTGGATCCAAAACAAGTTCCACATATCAGACTTTCAAGGTGCATTGTCAATGTCTGGGGCACATTCAGTTATATATCAGATATTGATCTGACTTACACAGCACAAATGTTTATTGTCATATCAGTGATTCATGCTCTCAATTGCTTAACCACTCACATTTAGGTTTATTAAAATGTCTTTATCAATATAATAAAAATTCTGCAATGGGCTTCTGAGACATTTTTCAAAGAATAAACGAGGAGTTCATTTTCAGAAATAGATAAAAGCCATTCCTAAAATGAATCCGTTTGATTGATATTCCCTTAACTGCACAAAAACATGATTTAGGAAAATAAATCAAAACCTTTTTGCTTTTTTGCAAATGAACACATTTTCATGCTGAAACTACAGCCCAGCCTGAGAGGAGCTGCCAAGTTCTATCCATTTGTGTGTGTACAGAGTATAGTGCTGGGGGTCTGTGCTCAAGTGGTCTCAATACTGTAGCTTCTGCAGTTGCTGTCAACTTCCTCCACACAGTGCAGGACAGTACAGTGTCTGCTTTTTGCTGCATCTCTGCATGTTGGTGTTCTGGTATATTTAACCCAGCAGTCTGTTTAAGTGCAATTTTGTGCTACTTCTAGGATACTTTATACTACTGTCCGCTACATTTCAGAGGGAATTATTGTTTTGCTGAACTACATTTGTCTTTAGATTTATTATATTAAGATTTTATAAGCTATATAAAATAGTTCAAATAATCTCCACTTAAAGTTTATATGAATTCACCTTTTTAATTAATATAGCATATAAATAAAAATAAGATAATGTACTATAAGCAATAATATAACACTCTGGAAGGGGTGAGTAGGCTTCTTTGACTTTTGATCCAACAATACCTGTAATAGAGTATTTTAATGTCGTGAAATTCCTACTTTTACATAAGTATCTGAATACTTCCTCCACCACTGTATTGTATATTACACACCCTTGAGGTCACAATGCAGAAATGTGGACTGATATATCTCAGGAGAGATTATAGCAAGCTTTATATAGCAGCAAAACTAATCAAACTGATGAACTGGTGAAGATGATGATTTCATTTCATAGGCAAAATACACTAAAATGAATTTGTTCCTTTTCGCTACATTGCTACAGTAAATTGGGCACATGGAAAAGGCAAAACATACACTAGTTGGTTTTCACCAAGGAAAAAAGGCCTTAATATCTGTAGCACTGGTATCATTACAGATACAGATTCCTACTACTCAAAAAAAGAACAATTGGCAAATTCATCTCAAATATGACCCACGATTTTAATGGTATGAACTCTTTAAGCATATTTTACTTTGAGGACAAATGTCAGAGGTTTCTGGTCCTGAACTTACAATCTACACGCAGCACTCAGTCAGTCAAGCCGCACCACAGGCTGTCACTGTAGCCTCCCTTTTATGTTTTCCCATAATGCTACTATACAGGAAAATGTACAGCGCTTTGAGGGTGCATTCATGTCATTTTGTCATTTCATACTCCACTGGTAATCTGCTTTAGCTAATCCACTTAATTACACATTAGTCCATGAGACAAATAGTATGAGTGCATCTCTGGTAATAACAGGACTTCTCTGGTTTAACATATTATTTTTCTGATGCTGCATGTCAGCAGCATTTCAGCACTGGAACCGAATCAGCTCAGTGGTAATTTGTTTCAGTGTGGAGTGCATGGGGTGACTCGAGTGAATCAATCTGCGGGGCCTCTTTGAGCATACCAGCCATTTATGACTTATCTAACCTGTAATAAAGGGTCACTTCTGCAGTGGGGTTCCTCCAAACCAGTATTCACATCAAACCACTTAGGAGGAGCCCCACTGCTTGAGAAGATGTGTTTCAACACAAAGGGCATAGATACAGTTTTTCAGTATTTGTGCTCAAGGCAAGGCGAGTTTATCTGGATAGTAAGTGCTTTACATAATCCATTAAAACATTTTTAAAAAAGAAAAGAAACACATTAAAATGCATGTATCTGCAGCTGGTCAGTGTTAGTGCAAGTGTAATAGCCTCTGGAAGCTTATACATAATAAGTAAATGCTGCTTCTTTTTGTTTAGTTTGCACTTAGTTTAGTTAGCAGCTGAGAGGCAGAGAGGGTTCACATGTTAGGATGGAGGCTTTTTGCCTCCTCTCTGCCTAGTGTTTCCCATTGTTTCCTTCTCCCTTGTGTGTCTGTCTTGTCTGCTGTTTCTGTTGTGTGTCTTGCTGGGCGTAGCCTCCGGTTGCCATTTCACGTGACTATCACCTCACCAACTGCTGCTCATCATTCGATCAAACCCAAAGTCCAGCTCAACCTTCCAGACTCCACCAGATTGTTCAGTCACCTTCATGGTAGCTAGGCAATGGCCAACCTTTGTGAATTTCTATGAATCCAGGAAATCCAGCCAGTCGTTCCCCTGCCATGTCCAGCTTAGTCTTGTTCCAGCATCTGCTCCTGGATTTTTCTGCCACCACTAGCCCTGCACTGTTCTGGATTTCCTCCCTTCAAGATCTCACCCAGTCTTCCTCCTCCCGATCACCTTTGGTTTCAATGAACTGTTCAATAAAACAATTCTAGTCTGCAGTTAGTGTTTGCATTTTGCGTCCGCTACAGTTCACCATAACATCATAAGGTAAAAGACAGTCAGAGATGTATTTTGGTCCTAAGCCAGTGAGAGATTTATAGATGAGCAGCAGTTATTTAAACTGTGTTCTCTGTCTCAGAGAACACAGGTCTTGGTCTTTGGACTCTAGCAGAATTCAAAGTTGAAGTTGATAGAAAAGATGGATTACAGTAAATTTAATTGCTGTTTTATACATCAAATGCTGATACCGAACCAAAAGTAGTAGAAAAAACAAACAGCCTACACTTGGTCCCATTTTTATGTTTTGTAATGTTTTTTTTATATTCCTGTGGATAACAGGCCAGTCATGGAGACTGTGATCTTATGTCAAGATATTTCCAGAGCAGCTACAATGAAGCCTGACAGCAGAAATATCTTTAACTATATAAAACATCAACAGTAAATGTCAGGTTTTGGTGTCAGTCCCTCCGAATCAAAGAGAGAGGCTTCTTTCTAGACTTTCCATTTTCACTAGCGTTCAGCAATCATACTGGGAGAAATCCATCATAGGAGAGGCAGAGATAACAGCCTCACACTGACAGTTGCCTCCATAGACCAGAATGCAATGCTAAGACAAGACATGTTGCATTTTAGGTAAGGGCTATAACTCTTTATATGCCTGGAAAAACTCTTGCTCGAGCTGTGCTGTTCACATTTCTCTTTCCATATATATCCTTAAAGCAGCTTCTCTGGAGAGATAGAAGTATGGAGAAAGAGAGGGAAAGTTTTTATGCCCAAACACTTCAACTTCTGGAGTGTGATATATCATATGCACTTATGTTTCATTAGTGTTTAATCACCAGAAAAGAATTGTTATGTTTTTGGTTACCTTAGAATCTACAGACACTGCAGGTCCTCTTCCATGCTGAACCATGTTTCTACAGTAACCCACAATGGGCAAACTAAATACTGGCTCTACATAAGGCTTTTTGTGTTCACAGATCTTGTAGCCACCATAGTTTCTTCTTCAGGCTGTAAGGAGACGGTGGGGTGCAATCAGCAACTACAACACCAGATGCCACTAAATCCTACATGCGGGTCTTTGAGTGGTAAATATTCACTACAGATTAATGTCTAAAGGCACAGATCCATTTTTCCATTCATTTGAGTGGGGGTAGTCTATTTTGGCTGCGGTGGTGGAGTCCACAGGCATGTCCACCAAAAAATGCAGCGACCTGTGGTGTAGAAGTTCAGCCAGATCCAACTTTTGGAAAAACTCAGTCCAGCGTCACAACTATCCAGGTGGATTCATTGACTAAGCTCTGATACTCTACCTGTTGTGTTGTGGATTTGTTTATTTCATGTACTCAGCTTCTAAATCTGAGTCTGGCTCGCAATTTATACTGAAAAATAGTGACACGAAAAAGTTTAATTCGCTTTATGGCCAATGTTTTAAGAGAGACAGAGAGAGGGAGAGATTGAGCTTTGGTCGAGAGAACTTGACAGTCAATGACAGTGAGCGAGCACCAGCCTCAACGTTTAATTTAATTTAAAAATTATTTCTAATTGTTTCACAGCGGTTACATTCAGCATAAACAGACAGCACCACACCACTGCACAACCCTGCAGCACTTTGCCGGAGTACCCCATCCTGTCCTGAATGTGCCTTATCCTGTTTGTGATCCAAGCTCATTGGTTCCTACTGAAGTCATTAAAAACAAAAACATATTTTAATTTTAAAAAAGGCTAAATAATTTAATAATAATTAAATTAATAAGTATTTCTACAAAAAAGTAAATAGTTTAACCATGAGGACACTATTTCCAATTGTGGATGTTGCGATGTTCAAGGAAATTAAGTAACACAGACAATACTTTTTAGTAGAATAAGTTTATTCTAGGTGTTCTTTTCATGGGATTTGTTGACAATAAGAACTGTCACCAGACTTATCCATAACAATTTAGCATAATCATTTATTTGTCCCTCTTTGTCTGGATAATCCTCAGACCTCGCTGTGAACAGTTTTCATGGGAGCAATTTCTTCAGTATAATCTATTTCCAAAAAACTGTTTACTGCAAGTGTCTGCTGTGGATCCCAGGACATTGTTTCTGAAAAGTGATGTTGTTGTGTTTCATCAGTGTCATTTTTCGATGCTGTGAGCACCACAAACAAAATTCTATTCACAAGAGGAACGGCAGACATATATCTTCAAACCTGTGCACAACAGTCATTTTAAATGTCTTAGAAGAAAAGCAGAGGGGGTAAATAAAGTGGAAACAAACAAGTTTTCAACATTACTCTATAGCCATTACACTCTGCAATCAATATTTACCTCAAAATAATAAGGTAAAGCAAAAATCTCTGCTCTAATAAACTTAATACACATGACTGTGTTCCATTTGGTTTAATTTATTCTATAATTCTGGCAAAGTATGGGTAATATTAAAGGGTCAGTTCATTTGACTTATTTGCACAGGCTTGGGCAAACTGTCTTTTACAGCTGCCATTTTTCTTTTTAAAAACCTGACCTGTCTTTACTGACATTTAGCTTTTTTCAGATGGGCGTAAAATATTTCTCAGGGAGGAAAGCGCTGATGCAGCATTGACTAACTTTAGGCTGGAGTTACAGTGGACAAGGTGACACCAGGAAGGATGCTATTCTCTTGCTAACAGTTAGCAGAATCCCAGACCACATTCACAAGCTTTGAATGATCTGATACTTGTATTTAGAGCTGCCCACTTGTGATCTGATCACCCAAGATGTATGTTAATACTTTCTGTAAATATACTCATTTAGAGGCATCTGTTTGCACTAGCTGACTACAGAACAAGAAATGGAAGCTAGCAGAAATAAGGCTAGCTTTAGGCAGGCCTACTGATAATGGCTCTACAGTAACTACTGCTCCTTGAGCAGACAATATTGCCCTCTTCACAACCCTTCTGTATGCACATATTAAGTAAATACAGGTAACTCATAGTCCATTGGGTGGTGTAATACACAACGCTAATCCTGCAAATCAGTCAATAGTTCCCAACATCCAATGTAAATATGTCCCAGTGCATCTGCCCAAGAAAACATAGACGTCTGCAGCAAACTGATGTTTGCATAGTCTCGGACCTTCAAAGCATCTACTTAGCATGCTTTGAAAAGTGGAGTAAGAGTAGGCTCTTATGTGTGCTCTTGCTGCCTCAAACTTGTAACAAGAGGCTTTAGTAAATTTTGAGAATTTGGAGACTTTGTTTGTTGTGGAAATGCTCAAACTCAGAGAGGGATTGCCAATAAAGAGGCAGCATCAAAATAAGTTGTATTCACTGACACATGTTGTTATCCCTTAGCCAGGTTGATGTGCCGTGCCAGCAGCCTTCCTATCCAAACCAACATTATTCACAGCTTTAAATGCTGCGTAATCAGTAGCTGCTATGGAGCATTTGGCGAGGGCTCATCAAAGCAATGTGTCCTCCCACTGCTCACTCACATAATTCCAGCATGTATTTCCTTTTTAATCAGAAGGACAGGCTGTGCAGACTGAGTGCAGTTTCCAGAGTCTTGGTGGGTTTTTTTTTTTATAAATCTGGATGTTCTTTTGTTTTCTAAGACAAGATGGCTTTGCAACCAAGGACAACAAAACCATTATTCATCATGGTGGGAAAGACTGCAGTTATATTGAGACTCAAGGTGTGCCTTTGTAAGCATGTCTTGTCTTCAGCCTTGGTCAATGAAAGCCTAGAAAATTGAGGGGAAGGCAAGCTTGCTTTTGGGAAGTGTTTCTTGATAATTATAGTTTCAAGGTTTTCTTGTGTCTGAAGCTGAATATTAGTCCTCAAAGATTTTTAAAAAATCATCCAAGATAGATACTAATGGAATCATAGAAGCCATTTTGCTAGCAATATTTACTGCCTATTGATTTTCTGTGTGCTGAACTACAGCAAAAATACAACACACCATATAATCCTATATGTTTTATGAACACAAGTGCCAAGTGAAAAATACCCAACGCAAAACAGTCTGAACTCATAACTTAGAGGACAGTTATTATTCATTTGAGTTTAATGTATGCGCAACAACAACAGTGTTGACAGCTCATGCCATCACATCTTGACATCCATCCAGAGTCGCACAGTCTGAGGGCGTTTCAGAGCGATCCAGCATGCACGTCCAACAATTGAGTGAGTGTGTGGGAGTCTGTTTGGCTCCTACTATGTGCTCTGTAAACAAAAGCTTAAGAACATGCTTTTGGCCACTGACTGACACCTACCATGATAAGTGTGAGGCTGCGTGTTTGGAACACAACTCACCTGCGTGTTAGTGGGAGCTTTGAGAAGATGTGACCCAACAACAGCAACCATGGTCACGTTAGGTCACCTCACAGATGATGCTACTTGCCTATTCCCACAGGCAACATATTCAGACATTTGTTGTTTGGAAATATCTGTGTTTCCCTTTCAGATCTTGTCCATCACTTCCTGGATGGTCATTGGTCTCTGAGCTTCACTGGAATCACCAGAGAGGCAGACAATGACAGGTGACTATTATTTAACCATGTGCAGGACTGCTGTGTGTCTCGCTGTTCTTGCTGCTGCTGCTGGAGACTGTGTTATACTTCGCTTCATGGAAAGAAAACACTTTTTAAAAATAATTTCCGATTGGACCGTGCAGCGATCTCCGTGTAATGACATGGAAATGTGCCTCTCAGACGGTGAAAATGTGTTTTTAGTCCATTGCCACCTTCACAGCAGGACAGGGAAGCTCAGTCTGCTTTGATGTTAGAGCTAGGCTCATGATGCGTTCATGTCATGTTGGAAGTCTGCGTAGGCTCCAGTGTCACACACTTTGTGTCGTGAATTGTACAAGTGTTATCACAAGCAACAAATGGGACACTGAATCCACCAGTTTTGGCTTAAATGATGCTAAAAGTCGTCTGTTTTTATCACCTAAATGTATTCCACTTTATTTATCTATAGCCGTTTCTGCTGTAGTTTATTCATGGTTGACTCATAAATAAATAAATTAAGGTAAAGTGAGGTTAAAGTTAGCATTCAGATCAACTCTTTCAAGTTTGACATAACCTCTGCATCAATTTTAGAAACCTCTTTGGAATAACAGTACATACATTGATAATAAGTAATAATGCAAATTGTTTTCAGCCTCATGAGGTAACTGACTGATTTAGACATATTTCATTATGGACGTCTGCCACATTTCAATGCAGCAAGACGCTCTCCACAGACTAGCGTGCAAGCACACACAGACTTAATAGAAACCGTTGGCAGCCTCCCTTAAATGGCTGAGAAAGGGAGGGTTTACAGCCTGTGTGGGAGTCAACATCTTGTCAGGGTCCATCGGCAGCAAGCCCTCTGCAAGAGGGTGATAACCCCCGAGCCTTTTTCTCAGCCAACATGTCCAACTTAATCATCAGTAAGAGTCTGACCTAGAAGAGGAAATGCACAGAGAGCAAATAAACCCACTACCACAACAAACAAACTGCATATTTTGGTGATTCACATGACATGAAGTCTGATGTGTCAAGAATACTGGAGGATGCCTTTTAAGTTAGAAATATGCTGAATAAGAAATTATTTTCATTGTCTCACAGTAACTACATGATTGTATCTAGTACTATTCTTAGACTTAATTAAATAAATAAAAAAAGACAAAGAATAGAGAGGTGCTATTTTGAATTATTAAGTTTACAGCAAAACTGTGGATTCATCCTTTATTGTATTATTATTATGCCTTTAAAAATGTTAGAAACTCTTTTTTCAGCCCAAAGAAACAGCAATATACTTTACTCAACTCCACAAAGATTAATGAGGTGTAGCATAGATAATCACGTGTAATTAATACACTCTGGGCCTGTCTCTAAAAAGGAACATAATGTAGGACATGGGGATAAATCTAAAGCTTTTCCTCTCTGAAAAGGTTTTTCATACATTAATATCTAGAATCTTTCAAAGAACTGTTGAAGAACTTCAGGGATCCATTAATGGGTGAAGAAAGATTAGATCAATATGAAAGAAAAATTCGGTAATGACTTTATTTTTATAGTCTGGTGATTTTATTTTGAAAGCGACCTGTAAAATAAATGTCAACACCAGGCATTATTGAGTAATACAACACAATTCATTAATTTAAAGATGCATGTGTGCCTTCAGACATTAATTATATAACCCCATTGTGTAACTTTTCTCATATAAAATAACAGATTTTAATCTATTGCACCCCGTACGTCTGTTCTCGTACTATGTAACATTGTCCTCCAGGTATGATCACCTGCAAGACGTACGTAATGTTTTATGGAACTAAATCACACATCAAGAAACTGGATAATATTTTATGGAGAAAATGTTTTCTGATGTCCTCCATCAACTCTCTGTGATTGAGTTTCCTGATGGACAGTATAAATTATAGCTGCTTTTAGCTTCTAACATAAGCTAAAAGCAGCTATAATCAGTTTGTTAGCCGGACTGCCTGGACTGTGAGCTCAGAAGACCAGGGGAGGGTTAGTGTTTGTACCACAGGTGTTTTGGATCAACAGGAAAAGAAGGCTTTCAGGCCTGTGGTGTGGGTGAATTCAGAGGGGGAGTGGAGACAATGTCATAATGGCAGAGATGAAGAGGACGTTGACGGAGGAAGCTATGAAGAGAAAAGGACGCACACAGACTGTCACAGAGTGACAGAGCAAGAGGCCGCCGGCAAGAGTAAATCTGGGATTGACTTTTAGTGGTTGTCGAGAGCTTCATGAAATAAAAGGCTGTAAGACAGACGCAGAGCTGGGCTTCTTGCTGTTGGACTAGTAAGTAATATTAGCTGCCTGCTACTGTATGGCTTGTGTTGTTGCACTTGCTTGATGTTTGGCTGTTAACAAAGTTGCTGAATCACCAGTTTTTGATCATAATCATTCTAAACTGACAAAATATAATGATTGTTATTTTCAGATTTTAACAATTACATTACATTTCTGGCATATTTTTTAAATAGAGCTCCCTAAATCTTACACACCCAGCTGTGGGGTGATATGTAGTGTCTGGGGCATTTTAAGTTCAGCCAGGGATAATGACACTATATGAGAACACTTAAAAAGAGATTAATCACGTGGGATGGGTTAGAGAAACAAGCAATGACAGAGTTTGATCCTTTTTCTAGGTCACAGCACGCCACCATGTACATCGTGACTGAACCCATCATGTTACATGACCACGGAAGACGTGCTTTATATAATTTATACTTCATACATGATTCATCTCAAGCTATGGAGGAAATCCCATTCAGGCTCAAAGGGAATGGGAAGCTGTCTCATGCCACACTGGTAATGATGCTTTTGAAGAGATGTTCTTTAACTCTGCGCTATATGTTGTTGTGATGTGATGTTTTCAAGCTTTCTAAATGAATTCTTCTACCAAGTGATGTGAGTCCCATCTTCATCTCCAGCATGTGTGAGTCCTTACAGCTAAAGGTCATCAACTTGCTCTGGCTGGTTTTACAATGCAGCTGTAAACAGGTTCACATATAAATAGCCAATTTCATGCAACATGGGCAAATCTAGATGAGTGTATTTACTCGCTATGATTAAAGTATTGATTACAGTGGGGGAAATGAGGTTGTTGCATTGGCAAAAAGAAATCATATGCTCATAACGTACAGCACAGGAATACAAAAAGGAAAGAAACAGACATAAAATAGTTATGGCGTATTTAATGCTTCTATAATAAGAAAACCCTGTATCTCGAAAATCTCAAAAACTGAACACGTTTTTTAGATAGCAGGACCAGCAGGTTTTGAGAGGTTCTGAGGGGGCAGTATTTCACCTCCTTCCACTCTCATTGTCATGACACTGTTCAAGATTGTTTACAGTTAGACTCGCATGATAAACCTTGCAATATCCTCAAAACTGTATGGCGAACTTTCCAAATAAACTGTAATGCCAAGTGGTTTTGCATTCAGTCGCTACAAACCACTGAATCTATTTGAGAATGCTATAGCAGTATGAACCAAAAATAAATAGATTTTGCTGGGATGATTGCAAGAAACAGATCAAAAGGATGCTGAAATAACTACGTCATGGTACTGATTTATTTGTCTGAATTCATACTTTGTCAGGTTTGTCTGCAAGACAATAAGCAAACAATTTTTGAAACATTTGTTTTCAGTCTGGCCTATGCTAACTTAGTTCAAGGTCAAATACAACCAACAGCTGTAATCAAGTAACAGACACACATTTTCAGCACTGGCAGAGTAGTCCAACTTCCTTGCTTATGTTTCTCCAAGCAATAACCTTTTTTGTGCTGTCTCTGTATAAATATGAAGTATCACCAAAGCTGCAGACAGGTTGAGAAATCCACTTTTTAATCCCCAAAGTTTAAAAACTAAACTCTGAGCTTTCCTCCTGCCGATAAACAGCTCCAGATCAGAGGTCTTAGATGACTCTGGGTGTTCATTTCTTTGGCTCAGCAGCTGGATCTCTCCTTTACAACCCCCCCAGGCTGCTGAAGCTGGGGTCGCCTAGCATCAGCCTTGTTCCTCTACTCCACATGGTTCTTTGTGGGGGTAGACTAGACGCTATCATGACTCACTGTCGCCTCTCAAGGTACAAGTGGTATTACAAGAAAGTACAGGCCGAAGCTAGCTGGATAGCATGCTAATTTCAGCAGATTTCTCTGCAACACATAGACGTATTTGACATAATGTCATAACTGTTACCTCTTCACAATCTGTTGATACATCTATATTTAATTTTTAAACATCCATACCTTACATATTGCTCCTCTAAACAAAAGGAAAGTATTCAGTTTTTCATTTTATCCAAAAATGTGAAAATCATCAAACGTTTTTAACCAGCAGATTACAGTTACACCACAAGAAACTGGCTTTAGAAAAGAAACAGATTAATAGCGTGTGTTCTCAGTTTAAAATAACAAACTAACATAATGAGCAGGATATAAATATTAAAAAATTAACATTGTTTCTCCTGCTGGGGCTATAAAATTGCAGATATTGAATATAAATTAAAGCAGCAGACCTTCTTTTCATTGAGACAACACTGTGTCTTCAAACTGAGGCTGTAAAAGAGTCAGGCTCATGCTGGGTTGATGGACTATGGGTGTCTTCGACTACATCAATCACTCTTGGGAATGCATTGAAAATTTCAGCACTTTTAATGTGCAGTAGTAAATTTAATTCATTATTGATAACTATCATCAAACAATGCAAGCTACCTGCTAGTTAAAGAGGCCATCTTTAGTGGGCAAATGGCCTGGAAATTTTACAAACATTCATTATATATTCGATATCATAAATCATCACACAAGACAAAGTGGATGCGCTGCTCTCAGTAAGAGGACCTGTACTCAAGGCAGTTTTGTCTGTTAATTCAATACTACCCCACCTCTTTTTATTACTTGTCTCATTTGTTTGGAATGAGACAGGTAATCAGATTTGGATATTAAATTGTTGTAATGAAGGTGGTTATTTTAAAAAAGGCCAATGACTCCAGTAAATGCCAAGGCTAGATAGCCCGAATATGCTGGGACCAATGTGCAGTTTAAGTCACTATGACGATATACCCTGCTTAAAAGGGAATGACCCATCAATATGAAACCAGAAAAAAAAGCTCAAAACTAATTCATAGGCCCTGAAATAAGCTGTGTGATAAATGTTTATACTTGTCCTGTGGTTTTTGTTGTGCATCTTTCTTTTACTTACGATTGCTAATCTATAAGCAACTTTAGCGATGAATACACCCACTAACTAAAAGATAGTATCATTATTTGATGCTTGTAATCTGTCTCAGATGATCTCTCAACCAACCAGAGTCTTTACTAACAGTGCTGGCCATGTTTCTGCCACTTGCATAGACCATATTTACACAAATATTCCTGAATGCTGCACTAAACCAGTTTCTCGTTCTGTGGGTTTTAGTGACCATAATATTATAGCAATTACTAGGAAAACAAAAATTCCTAAATGTAAGGTCAATATAGTACATAAAAGGATGTTCAAGAAATTCATTCCTGAAAGTTTTTTGGCCGATGTTGGTGATATTGACTGGACTGATGTGTATGCTGCTGAGGACCCTGAGGCCTCCTTAAATATCTTTGTGGAGAGCTTCATGAAGATTGTTGATAAGCATGCCCCTATGAGAAAGTGTATTGTAAAAGCGAGACCAGCTCCATGGCTGAATGAGACTCTAAAGAGCCTCATGAAGGAAAGAGATGAAGCCAAATCTAGAAAGTAAAGTCTAGTAAAGTCTAGATTAGTGGAGGACAGATTTAAGTACTGTCAACTGAGAAACCAGGTTACAAAACTGAATACATCAATGAAAAAAAATATATTACATGCAAAGGATAAATGCTGTAAAGCAAGATGGTAAAGAGCTCTGGAAAACCCTTAATTAAATAATGGGGAGACGAACAACTGGCGGGGCTTCTTTTGTGGAATCAGAAGGCGTGTTTTTGACTAAACCATCTGATATAGCAAATTATTTTAATGATTTTTTCATAAATAGGGTCTATGCACTAAGGCAGAATTTTGGCAATACTGATTCTAATTATCTGAAGCTCATAAAAAATAATGTGATGTTATTTAAGAGTTGCACTTTTCAATTGAATAGTGTGGAAGAGCGGGAAGTAAGGAAGTTGTTGAAGTCTCAGTCTGAACACAGCTCAGTGGGTACTGACATGCTGGACAGTAAAGTACTTAGGCTGGCAGCTAATTATGTTTATGGTCCGATATGTCATATATTAAATGCATGCTTAATGAAAGGTGTTTTTCCCACTATCTGGAAAGAAGGTAAAATTATTACCTTACCTAAAGATAGCAGACTAGCACTCACTGGGAAGAACAGTAGACCTATCACTATTCTCCCAGTTCTTAGTAAACTGATGGAGAGAATAGTCCACTCACAGATACAGGAATACTTTGACTGTAATGGCTTGAACACAGATTTCCAACATGCTTACAGACATAACCATTCAACTTGTTCCGCCCTTACAGTAATGACAGATGATTGGCTTAAGGAAATGGATAATTCTAAGATGACTGGCGCTGTATTACTTGATTTTAGTGCGGCATTTGATGTCATAGATCACAATCTACTCATAGGTAAACTAGAATGCTATGGGTTTAGTCCAATCGCCATCCAATTTATGAAGACTTATCTCACAGGAAGGACGCAACGGGTTTATTACACTGGCAGCTGGTCTCATTCTAAAGTCTTGGATTGCGGGGTCCCGCAAGGGAGCTGCCTGGGACCACTGTTATATGCTATCTTCACAAATGATTTACCATCGGTTTTGTGTAAAGCGACTGTACAAATATATGCTGATGATTCCACATTGTATTATGCTGCGAAAACTCAGTCAGTGAACTGGACAATGTTTTATCAGCTGAGTTAAATATGGTTTTTGATTGGATAAAACAACATAAGTTGGTACTGAATATCTCGAAAACTAAATCAATTATCTTGGGATCGAGTCATAAACTGTCGTCTACACCAAAGATGAGTTTGAACTTGTCTGGGGAACCCATAGAACAGGTAGACAAAGTAAAATTATTGGACACAATAATTGATAGTCGGTTGTCATGGGCAGAACACATTGATACCATAGTGAAGAAGATGGGTTGTGGTATCTCCATGGTGAGGAAATGTCTTTTTTATGTCCCTACACACATTGTGGGACAGGTGACTAAATCGTTTTTAATTACTACATTTTTCAGAAGCATCGTCTTTTCTTCTCGACCCGTTTTCTTATGTAACCAAATTGTCAAATGTGATCAGGTTCATTCTCGTTTGACTAGGTCAGCTGATGGTGGCCAGATGATGTTACCATGTCCAAAATCAAATGCGTTAAAGGGGACAGTTATTTATCGTGCCATCAATCATTGGAATCATTGTCCACTGAATATACGTAAGCTAAATAGCAAAATATCTTTCAAGTACCATTTGAGAATGCAATATTTAAATTTGTGAGAAGGGAATGGACTGTATAAATGTAATAATGAATGTAATACTTATGAATGTAATAACTTATTTTGAATAAATTCTGATGATGTTTTAATGATGTCTACAATGTTTCGTTGTTTTTACATTATCATTGTTAATCATTGTTTTTTTTGTTTTTTTTGGACCCCAGGAAGACTAGCTCGTCCCACTTTGGTGACAGCTAATGGGGATCCTTTTAACAATAAACAATAAACTCAGTCTGTAGGAGCCTGTATGAAGTCTTCAAATGAGAAGAATCTGATGAGCGTAACCTGAACAACAGTGAGACTGCTGCAATGCTTCTCATCTTTAGAGTCTCTCCACATTCTTTATCATCGGTCAGAGGTCACAATAAAACAGATGTCTCAATAAAATTGCACACTGTCTGTAACAAGAACAAACTCAGCGGTACCATGTATGGAGCTTCCAAAAGCATCTGCTGTTCAACCTCGCTGACCTCATCAACAAAGCTGTTACAAGCAGGGAACATAATACACCACTATTGCAGGTCCACAATTTGAAAAAGTAGAAGCTTTGTACTTTCTGCAGCAACATCACTTAATAAAACACCCTGATAATTTAAATGTTCAGTCTTGACCTTTGGTATAAGTTTAACAAAGATTGAAAGTTCACTTACTAGCTTTTCGAAGTGTTCATTTGTATCTCACAGTCTTCTTCAGTGAGTTGTGCTAAATTAGGGGACATAATGTGAGCTTCATTCACAAGTCACTTGATAAAAGGTGGTCATATATAGTTCAAGATTGGTCTTTGGCATCAAATGACCCTGAGTGAACATTACAAACAGACACCATCAGCAATTATCTGAGTACCAGACTAAAACCAGTCACAGCATCTGCTTGGAAGAGGTCAAAGTCATTGACCAGAAGTCAGCATGTGGCTGTAGAATGATTAAAGATCTTCACATCAGACCAGCAGGTCAAAATTTTCACCTATCCAGTGAGATATCTTTACATCTGGAGACAAATATTGGTACAGACATTAATGTTTCCTAGAGGATGAATCAAAATGACTTTTGGGGTGAGACTTTTCCTCCAGCACCAACAGCAGGTTGACATTTGTGGTTCAGAGTTAAATGTCTTGAGAACTGTTGCATAGATAACCATGAAATTTGGTGCAGACATTTATGTATTTTGTGATAATGACTGTTAATCTAGCGCCACAATTAGGTCGAGCTTTCAGTTTTTCCAATACTTCGGTTTATCTCTCTGCAGTCCTGATTTAATTGAGCAGACAGTTCTAGCAGACCTCAGGTAAACTCTGAGGGCCCTATTTTTGTGGTGGCACATCAGCCATTACGAGCAGCGTTTCAATTGTTTTGTGTTTTCTTGACCTTGAAATTTGCTTTGCCTGTTGTTAGTATTTTTGTGGAAAATTGGACTTAGAAATTGTGCTGAGAATGAATACCTCAGAACCACGTCTGTTTCTCGAGCAACATCACTCAGCTGTCACTTTCTTGTGATTCTATCAACAAGAACAAACTAAATACTGCAGAAATAACAGAATAATGCTTAAAATGTAAATGAACTGATTAAATTAAACACTTTCCAACCAGCAGATGCATTTAAATGCATTTGAAAAAATAGCTTTAATATGGATAGAGTAGGAACACAATAAATCAGTCTGCATTTATCTATAAAATGATTGATTCTGTCTGCAAGAGGACAGAATGTTGATAAATCTGCAGCCTCTGATTTGAAAAGTGCTAAGCCAGAGTGCTGTGCCATTACAAATGACCATCCACTGCGTGTATCTTCATTAAATCACATGCAAATCAAATCAAGCTGCTGCAAAATAACCACACAGACCTCTGCACCCATCAAGCGGGTCTGGTATAACTCAGTCTTAGCCCGTTTATGTGGGAGACAATAGATTAAATGCGTCGCAGCTTCTCTTCCAACTTAAAAAAATAATAAAGTAAAATCAGCTAGTTCATGTTTTATTCATAAAATGCATTATGATGCAAACACTGCTGTGTCACAATTGACATGATGTGTCCATTTACAATGTAAAATACAGCAGAACTGAAGCTAATATAAAGCTTTTGCCAGGCAAGGTTTGATTATTTATTTCTCATTGTACTAATTAACTAAAAAAGACTCGACACCATCTGCTTCTGGCTGCAGATATGTGTTCACAACTTGTCACTCTACTCCATTCTGACAGCAACATGACTTCCTGAAGAAGCTGATTCTTTATTCTTTGCGAACATGCGTCATCGTTATTGGCACAGCTGCTTCGGGGCGATGAGACCAGTGATGTGAGTGGCTGAGAGGGCGTGTAATAATCACCACCCACTCTGATCTATATTCAACTCTGGCCAGCCCTCCTTGTGCTTTGTGCTTTGTGCTGTTGCACCTACATGAAGCAAAGATAGCAATAGTCTTCTTATATTGTTACTGGTATTTTCCAGCTAATATAAAAAAGGAAATATGAAATTGCTCTTCATAAAAACCTAAAGGACCTTGAGAATACAACAGGGATCTTGCTGAAACTGTCTCTGAAATGTTTTCCACTTGTTCAAATCTTAGAAGTATGAAAGGGGTCTTTCCTGAACACCAAGGGATCCAGACATAGCCACTTAAATGACGTTTTATAACTAGGTTTGGGAACAAAGACCACGCCTTGAACTCATCCCATTTCCCCACCTAAGGTACATAAGCACACCTTATCCATTCACTTCCTCTTTGACTCAGTTTTCACATTCTTCCCCTCAAACTATTTTTTTCCCTTTGACCTTTCTCCCTTTTTACTCAAATACAGGAACCACAGGGCTCTAATTTGCATAGAGCAATGAAGCGATGACTCAGAGTCCCCCACTCAAAGTCTCAACTCCCTCCTGGTCCTTCCATCTTCCTGCCACAAGCCAACACTGGTCTATCTCTGAACTCCTCCATCCATCCATCCATCCATGACCTTGATTTCTCCCTTATCCCTTCATCCCTCACCATCCATCCACCTACCTTTCATACCTTGACCCTCATCCTCTCATCCCTCAACCCTCAACCCCTTCCCTCCATCTCTCATCCCTCAACCCTCACTCCTTTGGTGTACTCCATCTCTCATCCCTCCTATAGTACATCATCTTTGCTTCACCTTCATCCATAATATGCAATAAACCATTCAAAATCTATATATATCGATGTGTTCTTTATTAGTGATGTACCTATAGTTTTGAGTTATTAAGTGGGATTTCTGAGGGTTATTGAGGTAAAGCCAAGGTCAAAGTCCAACCAGGCCTTGTCTTATGAAGACAAGCTTGAAAAATATATATCTGGTTCTAGTAAGAACTGTAATTTCTATGTATACAACTGCCAAAATATAACACTGTAATTTGGAAATTGCTTCACAGCTTCACAGAGTCTTGGCATAGATAAGTGTCTGGTGTTCTACTAGAGAGATTTGACACCATTCCCGTACCAAACATTTCCTCATTTGGGTGTTTTGTGCTGATAGTAGCTGACACAGTCTCAGACACCAATCTGGACTCTTCAGAATGTGTGAAATTGTGTTGACTGGTGACGACTGGCATGACTGTGCTCTGTATGTTTGTGAAAAAAACAAGCTCTGTGTGAGTGAGGCTGACTTTGGCAACATTGCTTCCATTTGGTAAAAAAAAAAAAAAAAAAATGGGACTGAGCCATTGTTTTCTCCACAGGGTTGATGTGTTGATGATTCACAGGGTTGTCCGTCTTTTTTGAGCAGTGTTTCCACATCAGATGTTGCAGCCATTTGAAGTTGTTTCAAACTGCCGTATGCATTATTAATCTGTGCTCACTGGAGATGTTGAAGGTAGAGGAGAGGTGGTGCTGCCTCTTCACTTTTTCTCGATATGTTATCCACCTGATATGAAGGCCAGAGGGTCTGTGAACACACTTGTTGAGATCAGTCTTTTTCAGAATGCCGACGCAAACTTCAGAATCTTCCCCCCTAAAATTAATGACTTTGACCATGTTTGCTTTGCTGTCTCATCAAACAGTTTGAGAAGATGAAAGTTTTGACTTTGATCAAAACAGGAATTCTTCTCAGTAACGCTTTGTGTGGCTGACATTTGCCTCAAAGCCATTAATAGCAACCCCAGACATACTAGTATATTTTAGACTCTACAAAACAACCCACATAGCAACCTTTCACTCAGCTAATAGCAAAGTTTGGCCTGTTTTAGTGTGCACATACAGTACCATATGTTCATATTTTGTTTATTATGAACTGGCTGAAAGGAATGACACATCTGAAATTTTTCTTTTTTTCTCTGTTTTTTTGTGCTATTAAGAAACACTACCTGTGTGTTTTTTACATCACTTCACCAACTAGTCCAATGTTTCCCAATGTTTTTCCTTAAGGACCTCTTTTCTATTATTGAGTAAACCAACTAACTGACATGTTTTATGGATGTTTCATATTATATCCAGTGGATATCAGTAACAGTACAGAACTACCAGGAAACTGTACATTAACCCACGATGTGAACACATTCTATTCTGCTATATTCTGCCAATAAAGGTCCCTAAATTTGACACACTGTACCTTTAAACACACACACAGAGAATTCAGAGCCAGTGTTGCGTTATGCGTTTCCTTGTCGACATGTGTTCCCACCTTATCCTAATCCCAATCGGTTGTCTTCTGAGATGCTTGACACCAACCTAAACCAAATCCCAACCAATTATCTCCGCTTCACCTAACCCGAATGTAACCTAAGCCCTAACCCCAACCATGGAGGGGGACACTATGGGGAAACACAATTCTAACTGGAGGAGAAACAAGCCAGTCTGACATTTGAAACTTTTTGGTTTGCTCCACAGCACAAATTGTGATCTTAGATTTTTTTACTCTCTTATTTCATGGTACTATTTTCCCCTCCACTGTTTGCTTGTGTTTTCATTTTTTTTTTTTTTATTTATTTTCTTCACCAGACACTGAGAAATCTTCTGGTCCTGGTTTGTAACTGCTGACTCCAGTTCCCCATATGTGGCCTCCTCACCACATTTACTTCTAAGGGCTTGGACATTTAAGTCAGATTTGTAAAACGGTTTCACTAGTGTGTCATTGTAGTCTTGCTGACTTCATTAAATCACAGATATTTACATAGTATTTTATATGCACAAACACAAAAATTAACTTAGAGTATTAAGTGTCTCATGATTAATGAATACATAAATGTGGGGAATTGTGTCAGGAGAATAAAGGGGCCCCACAGTCACTGTACAAAAGGGCCCATAATTTTCCACGCAGTGCTGACCCCAATCTTGAGAACTGCTTCAAGCCGTATTAGTCAAAATAATGAGCAAGTAATTCAATACATGACGTGTATTGTTAAGTCATTCATTATTATGGTACTTCTTGCAGTAGACTTTGCAAACCACATGCACAGTATTCACAGTATTTTTACGTCACGTCAGGTCTAAGATGGAGGGATTTTACTCTGCTTTCAGTAGGCCGATGTACTCACAGGACTTTTCTGGAAACAGAAGTAACTTTTTAGAATAAGCCTCCAATAAGGAATAGTACAGAGCAGCAAGATATAATCAAAACTCAAATTAGAACTTCATTATTCAAACAGTACATGTAGGCATAGTCAAATGATTAACACAGTATCAGCTCTTTATCCATAACTCTAATACGATTCATTCGGGTAGAATTATATTAGCATATTAATGGTTATTACAGGATTCTTTATTGATCCCTGAGAGAATCGTATTTTTCTCTTGTAGCCCTTTCTTCCACATCATATCAGATCAAATAAATCCTATGCTAATTTTTAAAGCAGATACTGTATAAATTTTCAACAATTTAACAGAAATACAGTCATCTGTTAATAGGAGATTAGAACAAATAATAGTTACAATAAAAATATAAAAGGAGATCATATGTGAAAATAAAAAATAGGCAGACCTTGAACCCACAATGCTGCTCCCCCCACTCCAAGAAGCACAGCTAAAAAGTGAAGTCTAAACTTGCCCTCAACATGCAGAGTACCATGACCACTTCCACACTTGAAATTGCACTGATTTTTGCAAAGGGGTCAAGGTGACCCCAAAAATCCTTTTCTTTTATTACTTTATGAGAATGTCGATAAAGGACCAAGATCTATCCCATGGACTCTATGGATGCTAAAAATCTATTACAGCTTCATGATTATGAAAGAAAAAATGAGTCTGACCATATTAAATGACTGGCCTAATTTTATATAAGAGAAATAATATGCACCTCCATTTGGAAACCTTTGTGACTCTAACTAAGATAGTCTAAACAGCACATAAACAATATTTTTCAATGATAGTAAGGATATGACATTAAAGAAGACATAAGGAAAAGAAAAAAAATATCTCATCTCATCTTATCTTATCTAGCAGGCAAGAAAGATGGCAAAGGTAATACAATCTGCCTCTGCTTTTGAGAGGGATTTAATTTTAAGTCTGACAAAAAATAAATTGTGATGTTCTCCTGTCATGCATTCAGCACTTGGTTGTGTTACATGGTGGTATTTTTTTTTTTACATATTTTACTTTATTTCATTGTATTCTTATTTTTCCATACATTGGGTTGAATGTGTTTGGTTTTTTGTATATTTGGACATTTTAATCTATATCTGAAATGTGTTATTGTAATGTATATGTGGTTTATTGTCAGAATGAAATATTTTTGTGGATGATTACCTGCCATACTGCTTGTAGTTTTACTGACTCTGGGGTAGAATTTTTTTACTATTTAATTTCACTATTTCACATCTCCACTGAATATAAACATGTATAAGACAATACATAAAAAACTAGAAAGGGAATTAAAAGCGTCCATAACAACAAATTAAATAGAAAAATAGACCGAAAAATGAAAAACCAAAACTTTAGAGGTGTGTAACTACATTACCCTAAACACACCGCGAGTGCACTTTACTACGGCAAGCAGGAAGATGAGATTTAAGCCTTCGCCTAATCAGTTTGAAAGAAATTAGTGCGTACTGCTGCAGCGAGTCGAAAAAAGTTTTGCAGAGGCGTTAATTTGTCTCAAGTGTATACTGTTGTAGTTTTATCGTCGTGAAGTTTAGAAGTAGCACCAAGAAAAAGTCACTCACACGGTCCTCAACGAGCACACAGGAAGAAAAGTTAGCTACGTAACTTAGCCGCTAAAGCTAAAAACAACTGTACGGCATCTGTAGAGGTTTAGCTGTGTAGATAGTAACTTCACTAGCGGTTAAAAATGTAACACCATGGCAGTGTTGAGTGAAGGAATGTGTCCGGGATTGGATGAGGTTTTATTGCGGCACCTACGTGCTGCTGATGTTAAAACAGGTCAGTGTATGAGTGTGTCTGTGTGGAGGGCTTCATCTTAATTATAAAACAGACTAGCAATAACAAGCGTGGTTTCTTGCTTTCACAGTGGAGGACCTGGTCTCATCTGACATTGAGGAACTTGCTCGGAAATGCTCTGTATCATATAAGGTATTTATACCACATATTAATTAAGCATGTAGCTCATTCACAGAGGTGAAGGAACCTGAAAACTTTGCATGTCAGTAGGTAAACTTCCACTTCAGCCACATTAACGCTACATTATATGACCACAAACATGCACCCATGCACTGCTACAGATAATACCCTTACATCAAACACATTTCCTCTTTATAACAGCTCAAACAAACTTGATTATTCCCTTTTTATAAATCAAATTCATAGCTTACTTTTGCAGTGTTGAAGTGTATTGAAAGGAAAAACAAATGACATTCTTTAGGTTTAGGTCTTGACCCAATCATGTTGATCTTTGACAAATGTTCACCCGCACACAGCAGGAGTTTCTCATTGTATAAGTTGGACTACACTTTTAAATAAAATGACCCTTAATGTAAGCACACATCCCGCTGGGCTTGTTCTGTAAAGCTATGGCGAGCCAGGTCATCTGATTAACAAGCCAGGGAAAATTGCCTCACAGCATAGGTTCGACTCACATTTCACATTTTCTCACTAAAAAAGTACAACTATCTATACCAAATGTTTCCTGTAGATACAATGTGTCAAAAAAATCTAAAATGGATCTTATACGAAATAGAAGTTGTATTTTATGTCTGTGCACAGTAAACAATACAATCCAGAAATGTTTCTAGCCATCAGGACAGCAAAAACTAAAAGGCTCCACTGCCACAAAGTCCTTCATTATCAGTTTTAAACTTGCAGAGAGAGGCCATCTCTTTCAGTTTTAAATCAGTTTTGGAGAGAGCAGAGATCATGAAAGAAATTCTGCCTAACTCCTTTCTGACCTTAAGGGTAGATAGCAGGAAATATTTTTTTCTTGATCTTAAATGGTGTTTTCCAACCAAACTTTCGCAGACATATAAGCAAGTAGTCTTGAAGGAGGCCCAGAAGAGCCTTGTGGATAAATGTGTATCAGTGAATAATTGCGTGGGTGGACAGAGTATGAAGTCAAGCTGGAAGCTTTCTTGGTTTAAAAAAAACATGAGTGAGAGCTTTTTCAGTCAGCAATACCTCTTCGTCTGTGAACAGTGAGTGTCTGTACATGCAGTGTGGACATGTATAGATGAGATATTTTTGTAAGCCCTGGGGAATAAAAACCTCTGAAATCACAAAGAAAGCATAAAAAAGTGTAATATTGCACTGTCTCACTGTGCATTGTCTTTTGGACCTATATATTGTTGTTTTGGGGAGTTAAGTACAACCTTGACTTGAGTCGAAAGCATTAAAACTATCATCACAGCATGACTTTTAACTTCACAAGATCATTACGTTTTTCCGAATATTCCCTTGTCCGTCAATGCCTGCAGCAGGTTCACGTTCATCCTAGTGACCGAGCTAGATTTTCTGACCAGCTTGTTTCGCCTGCAGGCATCCCCTGAGCTGATACCCAGCATCCCTCTGGTCCATCAGACTCCTGCTGTTGGTTTGAACCATTCTTGAGCACACATATTACAGCCGCTAGGAGGTCAAGGCTAGGTCATCTGCACTGACACGTTTATCTGACAAGCAGCCTGCAGTTCAGTTAACGTTGCACAAGGCAAGGTTTTTTTTTTAAATGTAAAAACACACTTGTCTTATGAGCCTTCATCCCAGATTGGGGCACCAGCATTCCAACTAATTGAGACCCAGCAGATTTGCCTTACTTTCCTAAATAAATTACTGCTATTGGACATAAACTCTGACAGGAAATCCTCTCTGGCCAGAAGAAGAGACTAATCAGAGTGTAAGTCTGTTAACAGCAATAAGTATACAGAAAGTTGGAAAGCGTTTGATTCTATTCCCCTTATGATGTCCGATGACCGATGTATACTGTAGATTGGCCGATTTTGGTCAGCCAATATTGGCCTATCACATATTGATCCAGTGTGATGTCCTACTGTAGCATAGTAATATCAAATAAGCTAAAAGTTGCACTCAAGCAAATCAATTCTACGTTCCTCAACAGTCACATACTTACTCACACTAACATGTATTTATTAAAAACAGAAATCCAAAGATCTCATTGGGTGATGGAAAGGAAGAGCAGTAGTCATGACCTGATTGGTCTGCCATACTGTGTGGTTTTCCTCTGTTGTTGTAGAGATGAGAAGTGCTTGTTCATCTCCCTCAGGCACTCATGCAGCTCAACACACTTTCGGCGGGCTTCCTGGGGATTTTTCATAAAGTTCTTTATTTCTTAAGCGATATGAAATAAAGAGAAATGTCCCTATATTTTTCGAAATAGTATTTCTGTCAGAGGTGTTTGACTATCCACCTTAGAGTGGAGCATCAGCTTTGCAATATGACGTATTTCTGAGTTAAAGGGATTGATCAAGTCGTATTGGGATTTGATTTGATCTCTCATAACTGGGTGTGTCATAGAGACCCTGGATTCCCGTACTGACACCATAGCAGGAGTACGGGAGGTGACGCTGGTTCCTTGTGGCATCCTGTGTATGAAGAACCATGCTTTGTTAGATCGGGAAGCAAAGGACAAAATTTGCAATTGAAAACAAAGCACCCATGACATTGCTCTGAGAGCTGCTGTGACCCACAAACTCGCTGTCAAGTGCAGTTTTATATGATGGGACTGGTTAACTGGATGCCCTGTATTACATTTGATTGGATACATTTATTACACCCTCGAGTGCAGGGTCATTCTACGGGAGGAGAAAGAGTTGTTTTTTTTTGTACTTCTATCTTAACTTATATTTGACACATACTATACGATTGCAGAGTATGTAAAATGTATTTTTAAGTTGTAAAACCTTTGCTTCAAAGTCTCTTGGTTTGCAAGCTGATTGGTTGGTGAAAATGATCTGTGCCATCACTGTGTGGGATCTAGAGCTCATGGTGTGTGTGCACTAAAAGGTTTTGTACTTCTCTCCCTAAAAAATAAAAAAAAAGGAAGAAGTAGCCGTGTGTGATTTGGTGTGGAACTTTTTATTCATTTGCCGGAGTGCAGTTCTAAGTAAGCAGCAGGGAGATGGAGCCTTGTTGAGGAAATGAGACTTTCCAGGCAATTTTGTGGAAACTTGGTTCATGTCTTGAGGCTTCAGGTGTTTCACGAAGGACAAACTTTACAGCAGGAAATGATGAGCTCAGTCCTGGCGTAGAAATATCTCCTTTCTCCTTCAGCGTCTATGACCCTGTGGTTTTGCTGTCGTGATCGGAGGTGGGATGTGGTTCAATCCGTGTCAAGATCAATGCTGTCTCAGTGATGATAATCGACCTACAACATTATATTGACTCCATACTAATTAACTCTAATGATACCTCATTGTCATATGTGCACTTTGCTAGTGTGAATGTTTTACGGTTTAAATAAAGGGAGGCTTTGTGTCTCGGCTGGACAGTGACTGTGCTTGTTTTAATTTGGCAATGAATGCTGCTGCGCTTGTTTGGCAGTTTAAATATCAAGATAAGCAATATGCAGTTGGGAAATATGAAATCGAAGTATTCCCATACTAGACAAGACCTTTGCTTGGCTGCTGGCCCCTTTACAACACAATAACACAAAATCTGCTGAATTTCATGACATTAATCTCACAAATTTGGGTGTTTCTCCCCTTATACTTTCAAAGTGTCCTCCAGAGTTGAAGCACTAGTATCTACAAGTATCTACTTGTTTCATATTGTTAAATGTGAAGATGTGCTGCTTTTCTCTGTTCTTAGATCGTTGCATATTTGGGTTTTGTACTGGTGACTGGAAAATGTGAAGAAATATATATATATATATATATGTTGTTAGAACACACAATATAGTACAACAGAGCTTTGAGATTAAACAGGGAAGAAAATGGAGAAAGAAGAGTGAGTCCAAAGACTGCACTACAGGATCCAGGAGCGTATGTGTATGTGAACATGTGTGAAATGCTGTGGACAGCCATTAATTCTGCATGCACCTCTGTGTAAAGGTTGAAGAAAGAGGAAGAGACGGGGCAAAACAAACAGCAACAAATAAAGAGAGAGAGAAAGAAAGATGCAGCAAAATGTGACATTTTTAGATATTTTCCGACTTGTTATCGAGTAAACAAAAGATAATCAGACTTATCAATAAATAAACTAAATGTTAATCCCAGTACAATCTTGAACCACTTTGGTCTACCTTACACTAAGCATCGTAAATAATAATATGGAGCCCGAGCAGAATCTCCACACGTTCACCGCATATACCTAGAAGTTGTTTTTACATTATTTTCTACATTGTAGATTAACGCTAAAGACATTAAAACTATGAAATAACACATGGAATTATGTGGTAAGCAAACTAGATTTTAGATTCTTCAAAGTGGCCACCTTTTGCTTTAATAACAGCTTTGCACACTCCTCTCAGTCAGCTTCACGAGGTAGTCACCTGGAAAGCTTTTCAATTAACCAGTGTGCATGGTCAAAAGTTAATCGGTGGAAGTTCTTGCTTTCCTAATGTGTTTGAGACCATCAGTTGTTCAATGTTGGCACACAGTAAACAGCCTTATTCGACTATAGCAGTAATTTATATTACGGCAGTGAAGAAAAACAACAGTCCGTCATTACTAAGTCATGAAGGTCAGTCAATTCAGAAAATTTCAAGAACTTTGAATGTGTTCTCAAGTGCAGTCGCAGGGACTTCCTTTCACCCCCATGAAAATAAAACCAAGAGTTACCTCTCTGCACAGGATAAGTTTGTTACAGTTAGCGGCCTCATCGGCAGTTAACAGCACCTCAGATTAGAGTCCACATAAATGTTTCACAGAGTTTAAATAGAAAACACATCTGATGTGTCTCAGAGGAGACTGCGTGAATCAGACCCTCATGTTTGAATATCTGCAACTACTAACTGCACTACTGAGGAGGAGGAAGAGAGCTGCGTGGGTCAAGAAACACAAGGAATAGACATTAGACCAGTGGAAATCTGTACAGTGCTCGGCACGTATGGGAATTCATTCAAGACAGTCGGAAAACTATTCCAGGTGATGACCTCCGTGAAGCTGATTGAGAGAATTAAAAAGTATGCAAAGCTAAGTCACTGCAGCAGAAGGTGGCTACTTCGAAGAATCTAAAATATATTAAAATATTGCTTTGCTTAGACCTTTTTTCATATGTAAAGTCCACATGTGTTATTTCATACTTTTGTAAATAATTAAATAGAAAAAACATTGAGAAGGTGTGTCCAAACTTTTGACTGGTTGTGTAGATGATCCACACAGTAGTGGTGTGAGCCTCATGTGCTGTAATTACATGTATTTTAGGCACTGTTTGCCATCCGTCGAGTGCTGCTGGCCCAGCACACAGCATTTCCCGTGTCAGGCGCTGATCTGTATGAAGAGCTACTGAGTTCAACAGCCATCATCTCCACTGGAAACCCCAGGTAAGGACCAGTTTACACACATGGCAGAGCACACTTTGCTTTGTCTTTTGGAGGGGACAGGGGGATTTAATGGTGGGCTCAGTGCCACAAGAGCTTAAATCAAATATGTATTCCCAAGGACGGCTCTCCACATGCTAAATTAAAAAACATTTCCCCAGTGTTCAGTGTAGAGGCAAAAGTGATTTGGAGATGATGCTTGTTTAAGCGCCTTGTGGCTCCTTTATCAGTGCCACTTGATATTATTTTAGATTAAAGACTTTGATTTGTTTGGCAGCAAGAGTAGCTGTATGTTTAGTGCTTTGAAAGGGAACAAACATGATGGTTGATGCTAAGAAACTTAAGTTATGCTTAAAATACTTTTTTTTTGTGCAATTTTTGCTCTTCAGCTTTGCAGGCCAGTTCTGACTGTCCACAAATACAGTATAACATGTTGAATCAATAGTAGTATGCATTACCAAATATGTTTTGTAATGACATTCCCCTGCATTCATCCATTTTTATCAAACTAAAATATTTTCAGTGTTGTTAAAATCAAATTTGCATCGACCTGTGAATGTAGAATGTGTATTTGGACTATGGCAGATGTAGTTAAAAATACAGCAGAGCAACAGAACATATTGGCTCGTGTGCTACATTACAGCTAAAGCTGACTTCTTTGCTTGTTGTTCCATTTGGCTCGTGAACATAGACTAAAGTGGCTTCTGATATATCAGCCACATTAACTTGGCTTCCATCTTGGCTACTTTCCACGCACACAAAAAAACACTGACAAGTCCTTTAAAGCATTTTCACTGTAGATTAGAAAATCAAAATGTAATAACTTGAAAGAAACCAAACGTCCTACTGTTACCAGCATGCCATTGTGTTACGCCGGTAATGAAACTGACCTGCAAAGCTGAGAAACAGCATCCCATTAAAGGTTTGCACAGAGACGTGTACTGGCAGCGCAAGATTCAGTCATCTGTATGCAGTCATAGCACAAAGCGTCGCAGATAAATATTCCACTTTCAGAAGAGAAATATTCTTCAGCCAGGACACAGACTGCTCTGGACAAATCTGTGAAATGGGCCATCATGGTATAATTTATAGGATGGTACCTTTTCTACAGTTAAACTCACTGTTTTAGCATAATTAATGACCAAAGGTGTTTTTTTTTTTCTCTCCCTGTGGCTCTTTTTTTAAGTGGTTTTCATAAATTAGTTAGTGCTTTGGATTAGTGATATGAAACTGAATCCGGCATGTGAATAAAGGCAGCGTGATTTGTGTGTCTTGGCTGCGCTCTACTGGTGAAAACATAAACTGATGAAGGATGATCTGTCCATCACACTTTGTACAGTCAGTATGGCGCGCGAGAGACAGTTAGAGTGATGAAACCTGCACTTGCTGGTCTATTAGGTATACGTGGCTAAAAGTAATGCAGTCTGATACAACAGTCCTGCAATAAATGCTTCCTGCATTAAAATGTCCAGTGTCAGTGGTTAGTTTGGAGTAGGGCTGCAACTAGATTGATTCATCGATTTGTTTTTTGGTCCATCAAATGTCAGAAAATGGTGGAAAATGTTGATCATAAAGTTTCCCAAAGCCCAAGGTGACTTTCTCAAATGTTTTGTTTTGTCCACAACCCAAATATATTCAGTTTACTGTCATAGAGGACTAAAGAATCAAATAAAGAAAATATTCACATTTCAGAAGCTGAAATCAGAGAATTTGGACATTTTTCCTCAAAATGACAATAGAATAATTCCAGCTCTAGTTTGGCTTCAGTTTGTAGTGCTGTTGGATTGAAGTTGAATTATCCTGAGAGGTTTACATAATATTTAGTGTCCTCCTTGATGGGGCAGAGAACACATTAAAGCAGCCGCTCTGAGGGACTGTAACGTGTTGATATGCAGAATGATATTTCCTGCCAACGCTGAGCGTGAAACTAGTTTTTCTCGGCTGATCGGCTGCAGGGACAGAAGAGAGGATCCCGCCTGAGAATCAGTGAACTGGATGTATAAAACAGTATTCCTTGAAACAGCAGATTTGTCTGTGAGAACAAAGCCTGACTGAAATGATGCAAATATGAGTATTTACCTTTTCCTCATTGTGCTTGACAAAGACAGATTTTTCTACCTCAAGTCTGAAATCCCGATGGCTGTAAACACTGTTAGGACTTCACTTCAGCTTTCAATCACGTCTGCTGTTAGAAGCATCTTTGTCGTATTACTTTAATGTCTGTCATTCTCCTCCCTTACATTTCCATTTCTTCTTCCAGCTGTTTGATATTTTCACAGTAAGTAGGAGTTTGTAGCCCTGAAAAGGATGAAAAGAACGTGATGGACATTTTCCTCATTTCAACCAACTAGTAGAAAGCAAAAGCGCTCAGAGAAAACCACTCTACTAAAACACAATAGAATAACTAAAGATACTTTTAAATCTTTATACTTAGTTCTGGCATAACATGTTTTAAAAAGTACAGTATCGTGGGTTCTTAACTGCTTATAGGGTATCTGTATTCTCATTAGCTGTCTCCTTAAATATCATCAGGCAGCACAAAAACACTCAAAACACATTCATGCAACTTAAATTTGCTCCATCACAGCTCAATTAGTAAAACATAAAGCAGTATAATAATGTACAAAGACAGAAAGTAGACAAACCTCTTCAGAGTTCCTGCTGCTATGGTGATTTTTCATACAAACATAGATGGCTGATGAGGGCTGATAATGGTTTATAGCTTTAATCAGCTTGTGCATCATGTAGCCCACATCATGTTTTGTCAACACTTGACAGTATAATATATGATATTATGATGCCATATACAGGCTACTGTTGAAATGTTTCTGTGTGATCAAGTGATTAAAATTCAGCCTCAAATCAAGACAGTCACTTAAAACCTCGTTGTCTTTCCTTCACAGCCTCTCCTCATGAGAAATTCAGCCTTGGAGTTCAGTGTTAGTGGCTCTCAACAGCCCACCGCCTTACAATGAATCAGACTCAAGTATTTCAGCCTGCTTATGAAAGAGCAGATTAATACTGATGCCTCTATATGACCTACATGAACAGACAAGATTTTATTTTGCCTGCTACCTGGTCAGATTCAGTTGGAATAAACGCTTTTGTCCCCAGCGACTGTCAGAATCAACAAAAAAATTAAAGTTTCTTGTAGCTGCTTTAAGTAATATGCTGCTAATTCCCACTCTTCTTGTTCATATTATAATCCTGATGGTGGGTATGGTCATGTGAAAGAAATATCAGTCCACAGGAATATTAAAACAAAATCTTTTGAAAAGCTGTTGAAGAAAACTTGGACTCAGGTCCAAGGACTGCACAGTATTCTGGTCTCACTGATGAGTGCAGCCCATAGAAAATTCTGAATCTGAAAAGGGCAATCACTTTCATCCTTCTGAGCCCTTACAAGAACAGTGTAACCCTCTCTGCACCAGTGTCAGAGAAGACAGGAATAATGCAAGTGTGTCTATCCCTACCAATTCTCCTCTTCACAATCACGCCGTGGGTGATGAGAGTCACTATCAACCAACCGCAGGCTTGTGGCGATGCTTAACCTTCAAGCTGGAGAGGACATTGGCTATGTAGATTTAACTGCGTCGTCGTCACATCCATCATCACACGTGCAGGCAAAGATGATGAGATTCCACAAACTGCACAGATCACTAGCCTGACCGTCGGCATAGACAAATCAAAACATTTGCTGTTGAGGGAACAGATGGTTAAAGCATTACGACCACAAACAGTGCAAACAGAACTCATTTGTCTTGAGTTAGAGCCAATAAAAACTCAAAAATTCTCTAATGCATCAGTGTTTTATGTTGCTGTAACTCTTCCAAAATAGCATACAGAGGTATAATAACTAATACATCACTTAAATCAATATAACAAGAAGTATAAGAAGAAGAGGAGGAGTAAGAGTGTCACTGTGTTCTGTTGTTGGGAAGACTGTACAGGCCGCAAACAAACCCGAAACCTACATTTTACATAACTATTGTTCACACAGTGAAATCAGATTGGTAGGGTAAGGTTAAAGTAGCACAGGAATGTTATTGTGCGTTGACAGCTGATTGTGAAACCTTCAAACATGGCCTACTTTTAACCTCATCCACACATCGGCCCAGCCTCTGTTCACTCAGCTCAGTAGGATTTTTAATAGACCTCTTGTGATTTATTGCTCAAGTTTCTTAAAGTGTGAACACACATAAAAAAAAAAAAAAAAGAAAGAGTGGATTCACTGAAGTGGAAGAGGTCATGTATAAATGACCTAAGGGTGGAGCTCAGGGAGGATTTACTTAGACAACAAAGAACCCATAACAAGACTGACAAGGTTGGAAATCTTAAGAACAGAACCACACTTCACTATCCAACTGAGACAATGCATGCACTTGTCTGAGGCTATTCTTCTAAAGGAAGAGATGCAGATGTTTCTAGTTCAGCTAGCAGAACAGTTCCTCAGTTTATAATACTGGAAGAAATAGATAATGTAATAAAAAGTGGATAGTGAAATGAGAATTAATTATGCAGCGCGGTGCTAAAGAGAACATACAGAAGATTTATGCTCAAACATCAAAAGTACATAACTCAAAACATAACTCATACTTAACTCAGAATTCACTTTTGACCACTTTTGATGAGATGCATTCGAAAGCATCTCGTGTGGAACTTGAGTCACATGACATCACCTCGTCTAGCTGCAACTAGCTGAAGTTACAAGCTTAACCCTCATAATGTCCTCTTGATTGCCATACACCTTTTGTCCTCTGGGTTAAAAAATGACCCCGCCTGGTTTGACTGTTATTTAAAAGCATATAGTATAAATTGTCAATCAATTGTGTGTTACACCTTTAGTCTTACTCCAGTTATGGCAGAGCATTTCCCACTGTACAAGTTATGCATTAAAAATGGATAAATATATGTTAGATAGAACATTTGTTGATAGAAGACTCTAGCCCAATCTTACAACTGCTGATAGAGACCAAAAAAGGGGAGCTGAGAACGGATGGAGCCAACAAATTCTTCCTCCAACAAGGGTCCACTTTGGATTTGATTTGTCAATGATAGCTTCCCATTATCATTATACTAGTTAGGGGACAAATCTCGCTGCACTTCTGTCACAAAAATCGCAACATCCTGGTTTAATTCTGGCCTTGGTTGCTTTTCATTCCCTTCTTTCTATAATTCTTCAAATAGTACAAAGAGAAACATTTTTTACTCTTGATTACAAGAGTAAATGCACATAAACAAGTATATACTGCACCTTTCAACCGCACCTTTTATTTATATATATATTTTTTAATTGGCACTGCAGCAGACACGCTCATTAGACCTGTAGCTAACAAACAAACCCATCCACATACGCACAAAGATTAATGAAAAGCCTATTTTTGATTCTCTTTGAAAGATGCAGTCACTGGCTGAGCTTGATTAGAGGCAATCAAACAGCAACTGAAATCAGGATCTGGCCAAATATCTTAGGAATATTCTGGAACTTAACGCAAGCTCTGTTTGTGTTAGGTCTGCCCAGCTGCAGCTTTTGTTGGCTCTGCGGATGTACTTGGACTTAATAGTTTATTACATCCGATGGCAGTTGTGAGTAATGAATTGTACCTTGTTTCTCGCAGCTTAGATAAAGTGCTGGATTCAGGCTTGTATACTGGAGAGATAACAGAGCTGTCAGGAGGCCCAGGAAGTGGCAAATCTCAGGTGAACATTTCCTACCTTCTCTCTCCATCACTGATAATTTTTCAGTCTCATAAATTCCCTCTTTTTTAGAATAAACTCTCCTCTCCTAGAATAAGAAACTGTACTCTGGCTGAAATAATACTTTACTGTTTAGCTAACAGAAATTATCCATGTTTTCATCATCTACTCCATGTCTTCTAGGTGTGTTTTGGCGTTGCAGTGCACATTTCTTACCAACTGAAACAGAGTGTAATATTTATCGATACAACGGGAGGGCTGACTGCCAGACGCTTGCTTCAGATGCTACAAACGGAAACAAGTAACACGGAAGAGCAGGTGAGTTGACATGAATTGCGTTTTAAACAAATATTACATGATGTGTAATTTAAATCAAGGTGGAAAAAAAATGTCATTTTACAGATGGAAGCTCTTCAGAGGATCCATATCTTTCGATTGTTTGACGTCTACTCTCTACTCGACTGTCTGCACAGCCTTCGCAGTGGCAGGCTTCAGCAGGTTTGTTTGCAGTTCTGATTTTTCTTAAAATATACCAACAATCCCGCTGTACCCGGGGAACCTTTTGAGAAAGACAGATGAAATTTTCAGCAATCTAATTTTGTCACATTTTGTGTTAGGCGTCTGTTGGCGGCGGCTCTGTCAAGGCAGTGATCGTGGACTCTGTGTCAGCTGTTATCGCTCCTCTATTGGGAGGCAAGCAAAATGAAGGTGATATCTCTTTCTGTTCAGTCCATCATAGTCCATCATACCTGAGGCTGTTTACACCCGAGCCTGTAAACTCTAAATGTCTGGAAATAAATATCTCAACAGGGTCCCAACACAATTCAGAAGCATGACAACAGTAAATGCTACCTGGACGGGGTCTGACCTTTTTTAACAGTCAAAATAATTAAACTTCTTAATCCAAATGAACTTTCAGGCCAACAATTGGTTTATAGAGACTGTGATCTAATTAAACAGTCACTGAATACAACAGAGTTCAGAGTTTATCTAAAATAAATGCCACGAGTGCCTGCAAAAAGACATTACAAAAGGCTAAAGAAACAATCTAATTAAAACTTTAAGAAAAGCTGTAGAGTGAACAAAAAAGAACACTTTAAACAAACACTACTGGTAAATTAACATCTGACGAACCTCAGCTTGAGCTTTGCTATAAAAAAAGATGTCTTTTTCTCCACATCGGAGTACGTCTGGTCAAATAGAAAACTCAAATTAAAATACAAACAAAATGATACTAAATGGCTAAAAACAGTCCATAGCATTGTCACAAAGCACAATAGACTATTTCTACAAACCTCCACTCCACCCCTCTCTACCATAGACTCATTTTTGTCTATTTTAGGGGGGCAGGGCTCAACAGTATATGCCACAAATAAGTGATATACATCATCTGAAAGCTGGGGACCTGAAGATACATTTGAGATGCAATCAAGAGATGTATCAAATTTAAATAAATCTGTAATAAACATTGTGTTTCGATTAGGCTCCTATTCAAATTTGTAGTGCACAAGGGCTTGGAGCATTATGACTGAATCATGTGTCGATCATTCCCATGCACCTTTATGTCTCTGTTGTAGCAGCAATTTTTAGGTTGATACCAGCTGTTTTACAGGTTCAGTGCAACATTTAACCTTTTTTTTCCCCTTGAAAATTGAATGAAAGTGGTCAGAAATCTCTCCAAAATGCCACATTAAGACACCAATATCTTGAGGAATAAAAAAAAGTTTATGCTGTGATTTTGTATCAAAAGAATTTGACATTTGGAGATTGTAACAATTGGGTGGTGTCTAAGTGTTCTGGAAATTACTCAAATTTTTTCATATTATACCAGTATCTTCATTCTACCTTTAAAACCTGCTACAGCCTCTTGAAAGAGTCTGCTGAGGAGGTCTGCATCCCCATCGAGTTGAAGAGGTTAAAGACCAAGAGTATTAGCTAAGTTCAGCAGATCATTTGTAATCATGAAGAAGTTGCAACATAAATAAATTAGTAATGTCAGAAAGTTTTCTGAAAAATGAGAATCTTTTTCTGCATATTTGGCTACTGAAGTTTGGATCCATTTTTGACCTCAGTGCTCTGTGATTCAGTCACAAAACCTTTCCTCTGCAAAACTCTGGAGAGAAGTCAAAACTCCTGATATACACCAGTGAGTTACATCTCCAAAGATGACTTTTGTGATGTCACATCCAGTTTGGGATGTCTACTGTCTGCCCGAAATGATAAAATATTTACCTGGGGTGAAGCCAACATTTAAATCCAACCTTTCCACATGCTGTGCTCGCTTAAGTTGTTATGGCAGGCTAGGGCAGTGACCAGCACAGTCTGTGAAAACCTTGAATGCAAATGTTTCCTGCTAGCCTGGGCACACATTTTTATCATTCTGAGCAGTGGATACCTGGGATCACAAAAATACCTTGAAGATGCAACCTGAGTGCGGAACACTATGTGGCCGAATCATGCTGAGGTCACAGATGGCGGTAGCTACTGAGCATGCTAAAAAGACTACAGCCGTGTACTAAATTCATATGATTAAGTATACAGTACTCAAAGCAGACAATATGCATATGAATAAATCCTTGATTTTTGACCAGACTCCCACAATTCAATGAAAAACCTTTTTGCTCTCAGGTTAACTGGCAGCAGTATTGTAAAACTGTAATTTAATTACCTTTGCACAGTGCACGTTTTCCTGTTAGCATAACGTGCTAAATTACATTGGTTTCTTATATACCAACTGCAAAACACTACAAAGATTAATATATACTATAAACAATTTGTATGTGGTATGGAATTGGGATAGCTGAAGAGTCCAAAGCCATGTTAACATGTGTAGTGATGGGTGCTTTGAGCAAAATGCTAACACCAGCATGCTAACATCCTCACAATGACGATGCATATTTGACGTTTAGCACTTAGCAAGCAATGTTCAACATGGTTGAACACCCTAGTTTAGCATAATAGCATGCTAATATTTGTTAATTAAACCCCTTATCAGGGCTGTGTGGTTTGATCAGACATGACAGACAGCGTCGGCAACATGAGCGAATGACCTCACTGGTGTTTGTTCTGATTCACTTGTTGCTAGTGTTGCACCAAATCACTTTTTTCCAACAAGCACACAACCACAAGTACAGAAATGTGTCATGTGAAAGAACAACAACAGTTTGTCAGGAAATGTTGTATTCGTGTAGCGTCCCAACGTCACAGTAAAAATCTGTTGGAGAACATGGGATTTTAGGGACTTGAAGGGATCGCCAAAGTTACAATTCGTCTTGTGGCAAGCATGAACGTGTGTACTAAATTTTACGACAACCCATCTAATATTTTCAGTCATGGACTGAACAACATTGGCATCCCTTGAGCTCTGCTGCCAGCATAGACAAAATGAGTCAACCATAAGAATATTGAAGACCGCAAATATCACAATAACGTCTGTCACCCGAGTTACTACTTTTTTATTCCTTAGAAAGTACCACTGAAAGACAGCTGAGAGTATTCTGTACACGAACAAACCTCTCTAAAACTTGCTGTGCCTCCAGGCATGTCCTTGATGATACAAGTGGCAGGAACCCTTAAGACGATGGCAAAGGACTTCAATGTAGCTGCTTTGGTAAGGATGACACTGTCCTTGACGTGTGCTACTCTGAATGCTGAGTGCTCTGAATGTCTACACTCGCCACAGACCCTTTCACACCAAGTCTTGTTATTGCTTTGAGACCTGAAATGAACAATAAGCATTTGTTTCACCTTCGTGAAACGACTGGAGTTTATAATTATGCAAAATATGATCTAATCATGTTAGAAAAGCATGCACCAAAGATAATTAGCTTTCACCTCAAATCATCAAGTTATTTAAAGTGAGATAAAGTGGATTTAAGCGGAACAATCTGTTTTTCTTTTTCCCTTTTTTAAAGCTTTCATCATCTCTAGCGAGCTATGCTAAAGCATGAAACAGACTGAAAGAGTGGTGTGATAATCCCACAAGCTGAAAAAAAATGTAAATCTGAGGATGTCTGCACCTGCAGGTTACAAACCACGTTACAAGGAGTGGCAGCGGGGAGGTGCAGCCGGGCCTCGGCGTGTCGTGGAGTCACGTTCCCAGAACCAGGGTCCTTCTGGAGCGAGTAGAGGCCACGTTAGTCAGCCAGTCCAGTCTGCGCTCTGCAACGCTGATCAAGTCTTCCAGACAGGTACTGCATGCAGAGTTGACTTGCACATTATGTGGCTCAGTATTGATTCTGTCAAAGTGGTTTCATTGAGAGGCAAACGTCAAAACGCCTTTGTTAAAATGGAAACTTTGAAGTTGCTCTTTTTAAAGGCGTAGTTCAGTAAAAGAACTATTTATTTTTTGCACAAAAGCGGCTTCCAGCAAGATATTTTTGGGAAAAGTTTGCCAGTCTTATCATTCTAATTCACAAAGACAGGCTGCGACAGACAACAGTCTCATTGTGCTGAGTTGGATCCAGGACACTCAGCTGTTTTACCCAAAAGCAATTCTAGCGTCATGTACAGCCACTTGTCCATCAACGAGACGTGACAAAATGCAAAACCATGCGTTAACACTTAAGTTGAGCTGAACTCGACCACTATGAAACTTTAAAATCCTTTGGTAGGTTTTCTTGTGAGAGAAGTTGATATTTTTTTTGTCTCCGGCTGCTTCGTCATCCACATTGTTTCAACAAATTAGTGAATTAATTAACAAAGTTACTATAAAAGTTTAGTAAACCCACTGCAGTCAGTCTACTACTGTCTTAATAGAGCAAGGGTTTTGCGAAAACAAATTTTATTTTCATACAGTAAAAAAAAATCCACTATTAGTACCTTAAAACTGTAGTGCAGAGGGTTAGGTAGGAACTCATACATGTAATCAGGATTATGTAAACAGTTTACAAAAAAAATAACTAAATGTTGTCGAGGATTACAGTTTACGTTGCGTTATATTACGTCATGTTATGCTGCGTTACGATATGTTGTTTTGCGTAGCGTCACGTAACGTTGCGTTACGTGGCTGTGTTCATTTTATTTTTATTTTATTTGTTCATAAACCAATGGATCAGGTCACTCTAATTACAAATATTGGCATGTCATATCTCATCATTTATCCAATAACTAAAATGTCAATGTTTCAATGTGATCTGACCCAACACTGATTACCACATAATGTTGCACTGATAGATATGAAGGCAGATTTGATGGATTACAGAATTCAAACAAATACCTCACAAAAGAAACGGAAACCAGTCTGCCTGGAACTGTGGGAAAGATCAAACTGTACTGTGTGTGTGTGTGTGTGTGTGTGTGTGTATGTGATTTGTTCAATAAGGACTTGCCTTTACTAAAGGAACAATAATTTCCTGTATTATTATAGTTTATTATGTGATTCGTGGATTATTGTAATTCAAATCCCACTTCCATATTTAGGCAATGTGCAATCAGCTCTAAGTGTAGCTTCTAAAATATAACATTGTATATCTGCAGCGACTGTGGTCTTCAAAAATTACAGTCATTGAAATCAGTCAAAGCAGCAGACTGTCTGAGACGTTTCGGTGCTTTTTGAAAATAACAAGAGTGTGTGAGTTCTGCAGCAGAACAGACAGGAAAGGCTTTGACGTATAGCAAACACGTTTGTGGACTTTTAGTTGGTACTGACAACAGGATGAGATTACTGTTATTGCTGAAAACTTCTACAGTTAGTTTTTCCTCCTCGAGAATAACAGTCTGCAAAGACATTAATTATACATTTCCTGCTTTGGGGTTATAAAAGAGGTCCGTCAGATAAAACAAAGACAAAGCACATTCGGAATGAACAGCCAAAATGAATGTTTTATACTGAAGCTGAGTTGTTTTTATAAATTTTTTTTTTTTTTTGACTAAATCAACACTGTCGTCTGCTCCACTTCTTAGCCTTGTCACATCAAAGAAGCGTTCGACTTGCAGTGGTGGAGTCGCTCTACAGAAGGATCCTCAGGAAAGAGAAAACTGGATGAGACTGACTCCTGACGAGAGCGAACCGTAATCCTCCGCCTAAATGTCTGATCAAAGGTACATGAATGTTTCTGGACCAAGTGCAAAGGAAAAGTGTGCGTCTTTGAAGTTAGAGTTCCTTTTTTTTCCCCCCCGACAGAACTATGTATATATATAAATGATTACTAAACTTTACTCCAATCAATGCATTAGCTCTTTTACTTTCATTAGAGTCATGTATAAAAGCTTCAAAATTGAGACCAGATCCGATCACGACACTGGCAGTAAACTCTTCTGAGATGCTCTTTTAGTCCTCTGCAGCAGCATTAACGTTTCATTGGGTATTCCTTGGCATAGTAATAAAGTAGGTCTATAATTTGCTCACACACAAAGCCAAGATTTCATCCGTTTTTGTTACTTTTTGTCTACCTACTGAGAAGAGGGAGGAATATAGGACTCCTTCCTCTTTGTATCCGTTAGGCCTTTCAGGGGAAGCAGTGCAGGTTCATATTCATGTGCCTCCTCAGAGCTTTCAGTACATAGAAACATTTAATTAAACCACAGTATCCCTATCTGAGTTGTACTTGAAAGCCATTCAGATGCAGCAGGCTGCAGTAAAAACCTCCTAAAAACTGCAAAACTACTAATTCTTCTAACATGATCTCGGTAAATTCTGTGGTTATCAGATCTGTAATATCGCCACATTTTCTGCAAGGAGCTGCAACGTTCTCAAGCACAATTTGTAGAAAGTAAAGAGCGTGATGTTAGTGAGACAGTCTTTTGTTTATTCTTAATGCCAGACAGATTTGGTTGTTCTCAGTTCATGAGCTGGAGGATTTAATACCTCGGAAAATGTTTCACCCAAGCAGTAAAAATTATGCACCATGCTGATTTGAAAACAAAACTTAATTCTGCTGCATCTTCATTTTCAAGTCCGACATGCTCTCTTTGTAAAAATGTATTTCATGATTTACAGTACTCATGTATAGCTGCTTCAACAACTTTTCTTACAAAAACTCTACGTCTACAGTACACTAACATTTGTTCAAACAGACCTCATTTCATCAAAATGGTCATCAGTAAATTGGCAATATCCATCCCCAGTATTCATAATCATACCGTAACATGTGAAAGCATTGTGTAATGGACACAGTGTCTGGTTGGCACAGTAATCTCCCCAAACTACGAAGATCAACCATGTTCATTTTGTTCAACATGGATTTAGAGTTAAGTTTACACTGATGTGCAGTGATGGACCAGTTAGCGCAGTGTATAAAATGTGTGTTTGTCTTTTTATTGTTAACAGGGAGGTACGACACGCCTCTTGCGGATACACTCCCAGATCCAGCTGGGTGACACTTTCTGGGCTTGGCCATCCTCTTCAGGTTCCGCCAGCGTATGTGTGGCTGAGGTGGTGTCATAGTCCGGTACGAGGTCTCCGTCGTACGCCACAAAGTAGCGCCTCAGTTTGTCAAAGTCCTGCACAGAGACTGGCAGGAAAAGCTTCACCCCACTGAAGATGTCCAGCAGCGTCTACAGCAGAGATACAGATGGTCAGCAGAGGAAACACCCAGTGTGTTTTCAATACAGAGAACTGTTAGAGCTGCAACATTACAAGAGGAAATCATGCTCGCTTGTCCATTTGATTAAATTTTGCAGTTACCACTACATGATGAAAACAGATGAAACACAAAACTACAGCTCGCTGTATGATATGGCTTTATTTGGCTGCAACTAGTTAGTCTAGCAACTTTAATTTTTCTAATTGATAATTTAGTGACATGTAATTTTTTTTTTTGTGTCACCAGAATCCAAAGAATTGTAAAAGTATTCAAATGCTGCTGGGATGTTGTATCTTTGTAGGCCAACCTACGCATTGACGTGGTTGGATTATCGCAGAAAATAAGCTAAGTAAACAAACTACACTGTGGTCACATGACTTCAACAGCACCACCACTAAGATCCTGACCACCTCTGTAGTCTTGTTTAGCAATGTGTTAGCCCCCTTTTTCTTTTTAAGAGCTTCCGAAATCACGAGTGGGGTATTTGCTGACATATTTTATGTTGTAGAACAAAATTTGAAAATCTCTTCAGCTTTAACAGACCTTATTTCAGGCATGTAACCAAAATCTCATTAAAAAATTGAAAAATTGATTTTGAGATGAGGGAAGTGCAAAAAAGCAAACTCATTTCCAGGTTTTAGGACTCCTTCCTAATAACCTGACAGTTATTAAAATTTCTGAAGTCAATGACTAGATTCATCATTTGTAGTCTTTGAACTAGCTAGCTGAACTACTTTTCCTAGCTCTGACTATCAGTTCTGTTGGATTTGATCTGTTTTAATTCAGACTGGCCAAAGTAACGGCAGAGATTGTGAAATGTGGCGTCACAACTAAAAATTGTTCCAATGGGATGAAAACAAAATGTTTCAAAAGATCAGGCAGGATGTGAACAAACCTCCAGGTAAGCATTTTAGAAAACAGCCATCAGTTTATAGATCCTGGTTCAACTCCTGGGATTTCACCTGTTTGATCATCAGACAACTTTTCTTCCCTTAGACTTGTTTAGCAATTACTATGGTGAGTATAATGTTATTTTAGATGATGGAACTGATGACCAGATTTGATATTTTTACATAATTTCTGCAGTTAATAAAACATTGTTTCATTTCCCAAACTGACTTGAACATGTGGCAGCTGGATCACCACTTGTGTTTGTACTACAGACAGTATCAGTTCTCTTGTTTGAGTACAATTAAACAAAGAGAGACGCGATGTTGACCAACCTTATCATTCCTTGGCTCCAGCAGTTGAGAGGTTGCCTTTGCTTTGGTTTGTCCATTGCTGTGAACACTTTTCACCTGATAGGAAACAGAACAGTCAGTTCTCATTCAAACTGTCTGTCAGGATTACTGTAATGATGCAAGTGAACATACTGTCTGCTGTGCATTAAACACGATACCTTCTTGGCACTGGGCGCTTCTGGGCCTGGACTGCGAGGCTCCGATTTCACCGCCTTTGGTTTGGGTGTGCTTCTGCTGTCTGTGAAGTGAGCGCATGTTATTGATGATGTGTCAAATGAAGTTGCATTTGCAGCACTCTGTGACATCATACTGGGGTCTCACATTTTGCCTGCGAGTCCAGCAACACAACTCTTATCTGCTCGAGAGGTTTCCTACTTCATACCGATTCGGAAACATAAACCTTTGTTGTCGATGCTCTGCGGCAGTGCAGCACACACCTGCCTGCCCTACTCTGCCTCTAATTGGCTGGTATGCACTGCCTTTGTTGTTTGTTAGACAATTTCCTGGCTAATAAATGATGTGGTTTCAGATCGGTGCACTGATATGCATATTTGCAGATACCCGATCCTGCATTGGAGGTAGTATCGAGGCATTTTCAACAGTGGTATCGGTACAACACTACTTTCTGCCTTACTGGCCAAAATAAAGTTGCAATATGAACCATATTCCACTAAAATAAATGCCTCACATTTCTGTCACCCTGTGCCCTCACTGCAATCTAATCTTTGCCTGAAACAGGCTTTTAAAAAGAGATTTAAACGGTCAGGACATTTTGACATTGCTGTGGGTGCACAAAAAATGTGCTTATGCCAAGGCATCATGACTCCATGTTTCAAAAATAATAAACTGTTCCATAAGCTTCCTTTTATACAATAAAAAAAAAAAAGTTCTGAAAATAGTGAAACTCTGGTGCCGCCTCCTCGCTCATGTTGTGGACTTACTGGTCTTCTTGGGTGGAGCGCTTCCACGGGACGAGGACGACGGGGAGTTCCCTCCGCTGTCCCCTCCCGACGAGCCCTTCTCGTCGGACGGTCCGGCTGTCACTTTAAAGTCGCTGTTCTCCTTTGATATGCGGTACAGCTCCTAAAACAGAGAGGCGAAATGACAACATGGGTTTCGGCCAAGAGATGTAATGTTGTGCGTGGCGAGAGATTGAAGACCCGTGTTGGATTCGAATAATTTAACGCAGGCATGTTAACTGCCTCAGCTCATTCGTCAGTGTTTATGGGGATAACTGACAGCAAATTTGGTCCTCGTCATTTAAATCGCACTTACCTTATGCTTCCCGTGGGTGCTTTGTTCAACAGTAGGTTTAATAAACTACCTTCCACATACAGTACATTCTCATGGAAAAGGCCAAACAATCCCAAGTACAAGTCACTGATTTCTAAGGCATCTGTTGTGATTGCTATCCTGATGGTTAGGTGTCAGTTAGGTCAAGTCACTTCTGCTCTAAAATGCAATATCATATTATAGTTCATGTGCTTAAATGAAAAAAAAAAAAAAATCCTACTTTAAGCTGATGCAAGTTGGTGGCAGTCTTCCAGTCCTTGTCATCACGGATGCGTGTCATGCGGGGAAAGCGGATGGAGATGCCATCAGCCGTGTGCATTTCTGATTTGGAAAACTCTGCGCCTGTGATCTCCCAGACAGGTGCTTCCTGCAGCAGAGGGAACACAACAGCAGGAGCAGGTGAAACATAAATGACACGGGGCTGGTTCTCCATTTAAAAAAAAAAGGTGAAAAAACCCATGAATATGGCAGTTTAATGAGAGAAGTTTGAGGATTTCATTACTAAAATCTATATTCAGACTTGAAAGCCAGACGGGGTCACTGAAAACTGAAAATTCCTGCAGAAAACATGCAAGAGATGCTTATAACTCACTGCGTCTTGTAAAGGTCTGCAGTACACAGATATACAACACGGCCGTGCATGAAATACAAACGTGCTGAACGGTGTGATCTCACCTCAGGATTGCGAATAATGAAATCTGGATAATAGTTCTTGATGATTTTCAACCAGCCTGGGATTTTGCTTGGCTCCTGCACAAAAATAAAAGACACCCAACATATAAAAAAAGATTATTTTTCAATTTTATTACATCAGTTCAATATTCCAGGCAGGCCTTCTAAGTGGATCCTCTCTCTGACCTTGCTGATTTTGATCACATCCAGCTCTTTTTGGAGCCTGGCCAAGGTGGCGTCATCGTAGCCTCCAGAGCACTTGGTGACTGTGCACCATTTCTTGGAGTCTGGGTCATAACAGCCCATTAGAAAACTGGACATGATGCCCCCTGGTGGGTAAAAGAACACACTTGGCATTAGGAGGGAAATTTAGGAAACGTGCTGCCTGTGGATACTCTGAATAAATCCCACCGCAGGCTTCGAAAGAACACGCCTACACTGTATTATTTTACTTAACTTCCAAAAACTAGACCCTTCATATGCACTTTAAAACGCCTGTTTTTAAGCAGTTCTTTTTGACTTCCCACTTTTGTCCCACAGTACGTGATGAAAAGTTGTTTCTGCTCTATTAGCTCGTCTTCACACTGCATGAGCTGTCTTCATTAGCCACGCGTCTTAGATTTGTACCTTGTTTTTTTTTTTTGCATTTGTTATGCCTCCATTGTGTTATGTGCTCATTACCCGGCCTCTTCAGTGACTCCCAAATCTTGTCTGCTTTTATTCTTTACTAAATGACATCCTCTTCTTATGCACATTTGCTCCTCTGCTTTTCAAATGAAATGCTAATATGCTGGATTCTGGGCTTTTGTATTCATAATGTAATAGAGCAGTATTGTTTTAAATTCACCATCATGTCTGAGTAAAGTCCATGCACAATCTTTAGATTATATTTTAACCCATTCATATATACGGGCACAGACTTTCTTGTGCCAAATCCTATTGTATTGTTTATTCATATACTTATCAAAGTATTTATTAAGTGTGAGTTTTGCTCAGACTTTGTGTAAAATGGTCCCCCTGGTCATTAGAAGAATTTTCATAGCATTAATAAAAAATTAGAGTAATTGTAAAACTGTCTTAGTTAGCTAATTTGAGGTTCCCCCTGAGTCACACTCCTCATCTCACAGGAAGTGGGCTAAGCATATAAAATGGTACTAAAACTGTCAGAGCAAATGAGAGCATCAAAAAGTGAAGAAGACTCCTGCAAGTGCACTGAGGAAATGATTGAACTGTAGTGGATGGTTGTGGGCTTTACACACCGTTTGAGCCTTTTCCATAAAAGGCCCCAAGAACCACGAGGTCAGCTGTGTCTGCCATCGCCCCTTCGTTCAGATAGTCCTTCTTCACCTTCAGCCAGTGACGCTTTCCCGGTTCGTAGCCGCCCTGAGACGCAGAGACGTACAGAGGTGACTCGACATGTTTCCACATACATGAACATACATAGTCCCCTTCAGTTTGTTCCCATTTGAAGATAAAAAGCAACTTACCTTTACGTCTTTAAGCACCAGGCCTTCAAGTCCCTCTCTGATGACACGAGTTATCATATCAGCCAGATCTCCTGCCCTCTGACACACACACAAACACACACATTTGATGTCATGAGCTATCGCAGATGTACACACAGAGCAAAAACACCAATTCAGAGTTTTACTCACAGTGACGTGCTTCATCTCTGAGAACAGGATCCTGTTGCGGACTTCAACCATGTTGTCATGCAGGAACTTCCTGCGTTCACACAGAGGCCTGGAGAACATGACAGCAGTAGATAAATGTAAGACAGCTTGCACTATTCAATGTCCATAGTTATTAATTTAAACTAAACCTGTGACTAAAAATGTACTTTATATTTAAATATGAAATAAACTTTTGTGAGCTTTAGCTTATATACAACATGTGAAAACATCCTCTTCTGGAAAATAACTGCTGTCGCATAACTGCAGGTGGAGTTAAACATTTAGGATTTTTTTTTTTTTTTTTACAAGAATCTTTCAATATCTTTCGGTAAGGCTTCAAAACATGCTACTAGATATACTCCAACTAGTACTGAAAGAAAAGAAAATCTAAAGTAAAGCTGCCAGACCCATGAGGACAACTGAGGAAATGGGATCTCTACATGAAACCATAATCCAAACACTGAGGCCAAAACACAATCTTCATTCAGCATCATTCTCGTCATTATTCTTGGCACATTTGGAGGTAAAGACACTTAAGACAATGAATGGAATGAAAACACGTTACCTCTCCATGAGGCTCACGCCATTGAAGAAGATACAGTCGAAAACAAAAAGGCACACGTTGGCATCTTGAAAAGCTGCTTTCTGAAGGGAGAGGAAAGAGTGGAATTATGGCAACAATGACTAGTCAAAAAAAAAAACAACACAAGCACAGAAGCTGTGTGACAAATACATGGTAAAAATAAATAAGTAAATAAAAGGTGCAAATTGGCTCCCACCTTGTGGACACCCAAGGTCCCAAAGGGCAGGGGTTTACTTGTGTTTGTGTCAATTAGGAGGACTTCAGCATCCAATATCATACTGTGGCCTCCGGGAAAAGCCTGAGGAATGTAGTCTTTGAAATGGGCAACCTGAAACAACGACATGGACACATACACTGAGCACTGCAGAGAAATAATAAGCAAATTGGAAGCAATTATTATGGCAAGACTTAAAGGCCCCGTACTTTTGAGGTGTATTTGAAGTTTTGTTGAAATATATTTGTGGTTTTTGAGCCCCAAAAACCTGCATTTAGTTTGAAATCTCCTCTGTCACACTTCCGTCTTCGCCTCTGTAGGTCCATTTGAGCCGTTTTGGGGGTGTGACTAAGGACGGTGACTGTGTAGTTGTGACATCACAATCTCACGGCTCCAGTCTTGACAGCTCACTTAAAGGCAGAGTTTCTGAATACGACCTGTGTGCATTTGTGCGGTGTTTTCATACTTTCACAGTATTTATATTGAACCTAGACCTGCTTTATAATAATAATTCAAAATTGTTCAATATGGGACCTTTAAGAGGCTGGCACCACCGCAGGTTTTTAACAGGCTTGACACTGAAAAACAAAATAAATAATAAAGTGCATTACTGTCAACCTGATGTAGATTAAAACATATTTTATTCATGCTACATCTCATTTGCTCTTTCATATTTAGGCTTGTAGCCACTACGCACCTTCATCATACTCATCATACTACTTTCTGCAGAGTTATCATTCATCAGAACAAAAAAAAAAAAAAACATTAGGAAACTACTGTAATTAGACTCCAATCCCACCCCCTCAGAATGTTAACCTAGCATTAACATAAATTGCCTAATTACAGTGGCTGATGGTCCATTACCAGCCATTTGGCTGATGGGTAGCATTGGCAGGGCAACATGTCAGCCAGGATAAAAGGGGGCCCATACAGAGTCCCAGGAGGGAAAGATAGGAATGCTGGTTTTTAGATAGCTGCTCATAAGTGGTGTCCCTCCAGGTATAAAGCTGAAGTAGAAGCTTTGAAAAAGACTTGTATCGTTGAAAAGCCTTCAGAATTGTTAGAAAAGCAAGAAAACGCTTGTTTTTAACCTTGTGTCTAAGTGCCTGGTGTTCTTTACTAATGTTACTGTGAGGTTTATATTATGTACACAGCAGCAACCTCTAGTGGTTTGAAAGAGGTAATGAATCTGATGTGGAGCTATTTATCCCTGCATGTTCAAGGCTCCGGGCCTCATGCTGAGAGAGCAAATGGTAGGAAATCACCATGGGAAATGTCTAAATTTCACGCTGGGGGAAATGCCTTTTTAGTTACTAATCCTGCAGGGGCAAACCTGAGCAGATTCTGTTGCATTGTCACGTTAATCGGTATAGAGCTTCGCAGGCTGTGTGTGAGTATGTGTGTGTGTGTGTGTGTGTGTGTGTCGGGGAAGACTGACTTTGTGTGGCAGCACCGGCTTGAGGCTGCGACTGAAGTAGCTGAAGCTGTCTCCGTTCTTGTGGACCTGCACGCGTTCTCCATCGTACTTGATCTCAGAGTACATCCCGTTGGGGCATTTCTTCATGGCGTACTCAATGGATTTACACGCCTCTGCCTGAAATCACAAAAAAAAAAAGCACAATAATTCACCAAGCTACTAGCAAGGAAGTCGAATATGCTATTACTTTTTATTAAAATGTTGTCCAAAGGTGTTCCAGTGGCAACAGTTAGCTGATTAATCTAATCTTAAAATAATCTATTCATTGTTTTGAGTAATATTTGAAGGAAAAATGTCCAAATTCTCTTTCATCGTCTATGACAAACTGAATATCTTTAGGCTGTGGACAAAACAAGATATTTGAGGACGTCCCCTTGGTCTTTTGGATATAGATCAACATTTTTCACTACCAAGAAATCCAACGGGTCAAGAAAGACGAGCAGTTAAGCCAAATTATCTGTTGTAAACATGATTCCTGACATACCAGCTGGTTTAGATACTGAAACCTAGCTAAACTACTGCCTTGTTTACAACCTGTCTCAGCAGTTACTTAGTTGAGCAGAGAACTACAATAACCGACAGAAATGACGTTACATAAAAGGAGAGAGCAAGAGTGATACTGACAGCGAGAGAGAAGCTGTTTCCAGTTGAGACGAGGCCTGAATTGTACAGAGCAGAGTTGCATCAAGAATGCAATTCCTTGGTGGACGCGTGTTTGTGTCAACGTTCACCTAAAACCTCATTTATCCTTCTCAATATCATAGCAGGGCATGCGGGTAATATACACCACACTAATCGATGTGACTACACTGGCAATGTGACGGCGCATTCACCTGCTGCTCTGAGTGCAGTAAGCATTTTTCAAAGCTCACCACCTTAAAGCGACATTGTGTAACCTTTCAACCATAAAATAACAGATTTAAATCATTTTGATGCTACGCTGACTTGTCATCAGGTGAACGGTGTCTCCGTCATTCCCGCTCTGTAATTTTGATGGAATGATCACACATGAACAGTGCATAATGCTTTACGACACTGAGTCACAGACCACCAACTATTTCACTGATTTTTTTTGAGGAGTGGAGCCGGTGTCATGCCTGAACAGGAGCTGGACAAGCGGGCAATGTAACAGGGCTCAGCAGCTTCCATTGAGATAATGACAGAGACGACAAGACTGAAGGAGGTGTTGATGGAGCCGCTGGACAAGAGTAAATCTCTAGTCGTTGCCGAGAGCTTCATAAGTAAAAGGCCAAAAAACAAACGCTGGGCTTCTTTCTGTTGGACTAGTAAGTAATAATAGCTGGCTGCTATGTCTTGTGTTGTAAAGTGAAGTTAAAACCCAAAATAACTGAAGTTGTAAACTTGTGAGTTTTATGTTGGAACTGGACCGAATTATTCATTTGTAAACTGAAATGTGATGCAGCTGCAGTTGATTTCAATTTACTTTTATACCGTGTCATTAAAGGTCTGCTGTGTAATGCACAATTTAATGGTCTTTTTTAGAAAACACATTTTAAATCATGCAGAATTAATACTTGCATTTATAAGGAGATATTCGGGATGGTTGCGTGCTAACAGTCGAGAGTTATCTGTGAGGTCCAGCTGCTGTTTTCCCCAAATGTGAGACCCCCAAGGATCTCATTCGCTCTCCTTGCAGGCCAGTCAGACAGGCAGTGAGACAACTTAATGGTTACATAGACCAGTGGTTCCCAAACTGTTTCCTTTAGAGATCCCTCTTGTATCATTGAGTAAACTGAACTGCAGGAAGTTTGTGCAAAAACCAGCAGTTCGGATGAATTTTGAGCAGATTATTTCCTAAAAAGAAAAAATAAAATTTTATATATATATATATATATATATATATATATATATATATATATATATATATATATATATATATATATATATATATATATATATATATATATATATATATATATATATATATATATATATATATATATATATATATATATATATATATATATATATATATATATATATATATATATATATATATATATATATATATATATATATATATATATATATATATATATATATATATATATATATATATATATATATATATATATATATATATATATATATATATATATATATATATATATATATATATATATATATATATATATATATATATATATATATATATATATATATATATATATAGTATATATATAGTATATATATAGTATATATATATATAGGTTGGCCAAAGTTCTATTCTAACTAACTCTTTTATTAACTTTAAAAATATCAATTTCGTTTAGTTTTCTTCACAGAAATCAATCGAATTCTGATATAAGCCAACTGTATATTTTTAAAGAAAGTTTCTTTGCACCTTAAAATTCCTTCATCCTGTGAAGCTTTGATCCCCAGGTTGGCAGCCAGTGACATGTCTCTCACTGAATGTATGTGTGGAAGTGTTTATAATAAATCTAAGGCCATCTTAATCTATTAATAAAAGGAATAGCTGACATTCTGAACCGATTGATTTTTTTTCTTGAATACAACAGCGTTAAAATCTACTTCAAGCCTTTGAGCTAACATTTCTAAAGAGGTCAAACGGTGCCATTGGTATCAGGACAAAAAACATCCCATTAAATGATTCAACGATCCAGGATTCCACATCTTATTTCTGACCTCTTTTCTTTTGAAAACCAAAAGTTATTAAAGCAACAATTACTTTCTTTTATTGAAAATCTATTTCTAATTTAGTCCGTCTATTTTCACAGATAACCCACATGTACCTTGCCCTGAAGCAAAAATTGATTATTTCACTATTGTCCTATTGCTGGATACATAATATATAATGAATTAACAAATAAATGACGCCGTTACCTGGTGGACACATAATCATTTGACACGTTTTGTACGTGCAAGTGTGTCTAAAGCAATTCATGAGGTCACAAAGGTCGGATGTCATCACATCAGGATGGTAATTATTTAATTTTGTAGACAATTTTTGAATGTATATTCCTTAAAACAAGTCAGCTTTGCATTGAATCACATGAAGACTAAATAGAAATGAATGAGTGTTGGTACTCACCAACATTGGCTGAACGGGGGTCATGAGTGAGGCCTCCACAGTGAGGAGTTTCCTGGGTCCCGAACCATTAGACGCCTCCTGCTGATTCCTCAACACCCTATCAATCACGTCGCCCAGATTACGCGAGGCCTTGAAGGCATCATAAGCATTTGGATCCACAGCATCCAAGCTGCAATAACAGGAGATAATAAAAGGGGAGTTCAAGCTTGGTATGAAAATATAACCTAGTTACGCAGTGTTTAATAACTTCCAGGCAGGAGACAAAGACACTTACACGTGTTTTGCTCCGGAATTCATCTTCAAGTCATGTTTAATAAGTCGAATGATGCATTTCAGGTCATTACCGGTGCACCTGGGATGAAAAGAGAATGCAGATTATCAGTGTGAAGCAAATATTGAAGTATTACAGTAGCTTACGGAGCAGAAATATGAGCAGTTATGACCAGAAAGGTTCTAAAATACTACACAATCATGTACAATACATACACATTTTATCATTTTACGTGTGCTAATATTTTGGTCCAGAATCTGTTGTTTCATTTCTTTGCTCACGTGGAATGTTAAGCCATCTAATTAGATGTTGTGGTTGAACAGATCAGTGTGAGACACACCTAGCATGCTGTCAAGTAAAATTCATTCATAGTTAACCCAGAAATGACAAATCTCTGGATATTAAAGGTAAAAATACTACTACTAATAATAATAGAGGGACTAATGTATGATGCCTCTGGATTGTATTTCCAGCCGCGACAGCTTTTCACCTTGTGAGTGTTTGTGTGTGTCATCATGGCAAAACGTGCACCCAGAGACACCTACTGTTATCAGCACTATGGCAGGTGTTTATATGGCTGTCTGTCGAGAGATTTTGCCAGCGTGATAGCATCGCAGCTCCTCATGTGAGGAGTGAAAATGTGTAAGACAGACAGGAACACAACTTCAACTCATGTGTCCCGCTTTGCCCCGTCTGTGTCGTAAGACACAAGTAGACCTTTTATTTAGTACAGCACAAAATTATGCTTCTGTCTGATTACAGCTAGCAAGCTGCAATTTATGACAAATAAACATAATCCCACTGTGGCATCTGCTGCTGAGGAGGGTAGAATGTCAAATGAAGATGGTCTTAAGTGTGTGTGTGCGTGCGTGCGTGTGTGTGTGTGTGTGTGTTAGAAATGCCCCAGGCGGAGAGACAATCTAAAGAGAAGGGAAAACTGCAATAAACAAATACCAACAATAAAAAAAGCAGTGCAATCAAAACAAGTGAGAACAAAAAATGCATTATTAACAAATACTGTGAAGAGAAATGACCAAATGTCTACTTTTGCATATTTTCCTAATAAAACGTCTGCTGCTTTAAAGTTGTGGGTTGGGGTGGTTACTTATAAAAGTGTTATTTTATCATTCTGTTATATTTTGCCTTCTGTTTACAACTTCAAAATTAAACTCAGGTTTTTAAATATTCAATGCAATATTATGTTTTAATGGTGCATAATTCATATGCTCTTTTAAATCTGGCTACAGTCTTCAGAGCTTTCCAAAGTTGAGGAAAAAAAGAAGAAAAAAAAAAAGAAAAGATTAAAAAAAGAAAAAAAAGATTAAAGTTGCTTTGGCCACCCCTAGCTCCACATGATCACTTGTGTTATTAGTCTAACTAGTGTTAGCGTTGATACATTAGTATATTACTATTAGTATTGATAGAATATTAAGAGTTAATATCGCAGTGACTTTAAAAGTTGTATTGTGTAGTTGGCTGTTCTCGTCTTACAGGATAAGGCTAGCAGCATTCTTCTGTTTTTAATGGTCAAAAAATCCCACAAAAAGACCAAAACCAGCAACGTGTTAGTCTGTCTGAATACTTCCTGACTTCTCTACCCTGTCTGTGGGACACATGGCACAATTTTTTCATACTGATCGCATAACCTTTCAAAAACGAATCATAAATCTGAAGGTTCCTGATGTCCTAAAACAGCTGGACAGTGAAGTCTTTAGCAGATGTTAGTCAAACGGGAGTAAAATGCATTTTGTTGGGGAGTATTTTCAGCTGCAGATTTAGAGTACACGTTTCATGTACCGGTGAGAAGTTATGACACCAAGACATATGCAAAGATAAAATGCATGTTCATGCTGCTGTTACATAGGCAAAAGAAGAGCCTCAAACTGTTTTTAATATAGCAGGTCTGCAGTACTTTATCTTTTTACTGAATTACCTTATCGGTGCAGTTTTAGAACCCAACCAAATTAATATGAAAATTATGATGTACTATCGTACTTTTTGGCAATATTCTCCAGCTCGGTCTGCTGCTCATCCTCCTTCGTCAGCTGGGCGAGGCGGGTCAGGGAGGCGTCTACTTCCTGGATGGTCAGGAGGCTCTTGGTAGCCGCTGGGAATGATTTACTCTCCTCAAAGAACATCCTCACCGTCTCAGACACGTCGCCCTTAAAAAAAAGAAAAGAAGACGCACACTGAATTTCACAAGTGTCATTTTTGGTAATTAGCTCCTCTGTCATCATTTTCAAGACAAACTATAATTAGTCCAGACTGAAATCCCCTGAGAAATTTATTTCCACTCTAAGAATATCCTTTTTTAGTTATAAAATAAAACAGCACGTGTGGTGTACTTTTGTGGGAACGTGGATCACAGACCTGCTCCAGATCGCGCACCATGTCATCCTGGTTGCATCTGAATATGCGGCTGAAGAGTTTCACGATCTGCTTGTCGTTGAGGTTGTAGACACTTTTTACGACGCCTGGCAGGAGCAGCTTCACTGTCAGATAAAGATCTCCATGGAACTTATCTAGGATAAGACGAAAGAAGATTTCAAACAAACACTTTGCAGTAGAAATCCTGGCCTTGATTCTGTCACAACCCCACGACCACAATGTAAACAAAAGAAAACTGACAAAACACACCAACCTCCACCAGAGCCCTTCCTGAGGAACTTTTCAATGATCTGTGTCTTGACATTGTAGCTGTTGTTTTCTGCCACCATGGCGCAGAGCTTGCGAAACTCTCGCAGGAGGCAGTCCTTGTGCTGGGGGTCACAAAGCTGAGCGGACAAGGTGCTGCCTTGGCTGGCTTTGGCAGGTGAGGAGGATGGTCCCGGGCTGGAGCTGGAGCTGCCGGCCTTTGTAGCTGAAGTGGTACAAGTAATGAAACAGATTTGACAAAGCGAGTACTTCTGCTTGGATTCACAGTGGAACAAGCAGTCAAGGTCACATTATCCTCATTTTAACATTTTATGTGATTATCTGTTAGTTACAGAATTTACTGACCGCTTTTAGAGGATAATCCCGTTTCAGCCTTTTGTACTTCGGCTCATCATTTTTCTGAACCATTTTCAAAAATTCATGTACAAAATGATCATGGTAAAATTACAGCTTGCAGCTGTTGGGACTTCCTATCCTAGTTGAGCTTCTCAGGCTGCATACAAATCATTATTCCCTGCCTAATCTAATGTAAAGTTGTTTTTTCATCATTTGTACTCATGTTTTTCATTTTTCTAAATATGAGTTTATTACTGATGCCTGTTAGAAATCTGTATGTGGTCAGAGATACAGGCTAAATATTATATATTATATATATTATAATATTATATTCTAAATATTAAGTGCACACAGCTTAGCACTTCATCTTATCTCTGTTCTTATTGTTGCTGTTTCTCTTGCTTTTATCACTTGAATCATTATCACTTTTATTATGTTTGAACTTTAATCATCAGTCGTCTCGCTGTGTTTTTATTGCATTTATGTCCTGTGAATTTATGTTTTTATGCTGCCCTTCTGCAAAAAGGATTTCCTCTCAAGGGACAATAAAAATGTGAACCAGACATATTTGGCCGTACGCTCTGGATCTCATAGTCTGCAGATTCTGAGCATTAAAAATCAAGTTCATTAAGGCAGATCCCAATGCTATCTGTGAAAAAGAGTAAACAGACAGAGCCTTTCTGATCCAAGATGTTCATTTTGGTCTCAGAATGAGAAAACCATCTTCTTCTGTAAAATATTCTGTGCCTCAATTATTTTTACTTCCTCATTCCTTGACTTTTGTGGATGGCAAATAATAAACCGCTTGACCTCAGATGTCATATCTTACCAGTGAAGCCTGAGAACTTGCGTGGAGCATTGACAGATGGGTCCGCAGGAGGAGCCATTAGCTGGCCGGTGGTGTTCAACTTGGCCTGCACCTTCTTCTTCGGACTTGCATTGACTTTAGCCATCAGGTCTGCAAGAAAAGAGACAACAAACAAGGAAGAGTTTGATATGAGTTGCCTACTTTAGATTTTAGTATGTGTGTGTATGTGTGTGTGTGTGTGTATATATATATATATATATATATATATATATATATATATATATATATATATATATATATACATATATATATTTCCACGGGTCCTTGAAAGTTTCTATTGTTTGAGGGAGAAAAAAGGCAAGGCACTTTGAACATAGACATAGGTCATTGAAAGTGCTTGAATGTATACATTTTGAGCAAGAAAAGAAATTGTTTTTTTTATTTGTTTTTTTTATTATTATTATTATTATTATTATTATTAGAAACAATAATCTGTGAGTCTGCTTCTCAATCTTAAATGTGTTGTGACAGGAATTAACCTTGATCCTAGTCTCAAACTGTTGAGTGAGTGGTACTCATAGGTCGAAACGTCAACATGTTGACTGCACTATTGCCTCTCGTGAGTTTCATTCACTCCAAAAATCTGTATTGATCACATTAACAGACAAATAAATCTTCCTTTGTATGTGCTTCTTTGAAAGGCTAAAGGCCAGAGCCCCTACACAGCAGTTGTGAGCATACTGAATATTCCTGAGACATATGACATCATTTTAAGTGTGAGTCTGTTTGTACCTGAAACATGTTTATTAATAAGCTCCTTGTCTTCATCCTGCATCTCCTCCCAGCCCTCCAGATCTGTGATGTCCTCAATCTTCTTCGTGGTGGCTCTCGCCCTTTCCAGCTTCTCAAATATACACTTCACATGGTACCACTCTTTCATCTCCCCTGCAGACTCGCTGAAAGGGTTGGGCACGATCTTGCCTATGCGTACTATGCCCTTTGCGATTTTGTCTTTGCATTTCTTACATCCAGCAGTGCCACGTTTGGCGTACTCAACGATGAACCTTTGTTCTGACATGTCTGGCTGGCTGGAGAAACGCTGATGTAGGGAAAGCTGGGGAGGATCGACTTGGAGCAGTCTGTGTGTATTGGATACCAAGGAGAAGTGATGGATTTGCCGGGAAAAATTTAACACATGAACAGCTGAAAAGGCTCGACACACTTTCCAGAGTTGCTGACACCCAACAAATATTCCAGGAGGTTGTAGGCCTACACAGACAGTCTTGTATGCTAAAAAAATAAGTGGTCTCTGCATCCAGTTGTGGTGGTGGGAAAGTTACAACCTAAAGAAAGCAAAGGGACATAATGGTTAAAGATATAATTAATTTGTGTGTTCTATATAAAAGGTTGCTTTGACATATCAAAGATGAATGGAACCATCAGCTTGTGTAAAGGTTTAAACTTCCTTCACCGACTCAGCTTGGCATTATTTTCCCAATTGTCGCATTCATGATGATGGACTCTGGGCCACATATCTGCATCCATTTCTCTATAAAATTGTTTGTAGTTTAGTGATAACACTGCTTAAACCATAAAACCAAGGGCAGCCCCACCAACTCAGCCCAAAGTTGTTTCACATGTGTTCCCACAGTGCTAATAGTTGTAAGGATTGGTATCGGGAGCTGGTACTAAACTGGTACCAGTTCTTGACTGGTCAGTCATGGAATATCGATGAGCTATTGGTCAAACTGCTGTCAGAGCCAAGCTATTAAAATTTAACTATTATTTCTGCAAAAAAGTAATAATAAAATTACTTTTGAATCTTTTAACACCTTGTCTTTATTTTCTGCACGAAATTATGGCGAGCACTATCAAAAAGAGTATTGGTAAGTACTAGTATCGATACACAGTATATGCACACTGTATATATTATCACTAAATAACTGTATTATCAACTCAAATGACAGACATGTACAAAGGCCATCTTGACTAATCACTCTCTCTATAGACAATGAGCCCATCTAAACACAAAGAGCTCATCTATACCATTAAAAGAACATAAAATAAAGAGTGCAGAGATAGTGATAGAGATAAATAAGTATAAATAAGCATATTTATTTTGAAAATATATTCTATCTTGACCAGAATGATCTCCACACACTGTGACTGTGAAATTTAAAATAAGGGACACAAGTGTTTATGTGCCTCCTGCACATTTCTACAATAGTTAGACTTTCTCAATGGCCTCAGCTGCGTGTGTGTTTAAAGACAGCGTCTCAATTTACCGCCATAGTTTTCTAAATAACTTCAAACATTATGTTTGGTGTGCAAGATACGTGGAAGTCTGCTGACACGAAGGCAACTGTTAGGCTAACTAATAGATTAGCTTTAGCCACACTCCCTCTGTTCCACACACACACTGCTAGCCTAGCCAGCAAACAGACTGTACACTAGCTATCAAAAAAAGGATTAACACATCGCTTATGTCTCTGCACATAGCTAGCTACTGTACCTTGTAGAAGCTTAGCAAAATATGATGGCACGGTTCACATTACTACCCTTCTTCATTGTTAGCAAACAGCTCATGCAATCATATTATAAAGATACAAAACACTTCCGGTTTGGCTCTACAAAATAAAAGCGAACGTACCGAGAAATTTGTATTCGTTACGTTGCGGGTATATATAATTATGTGTGTAGCCTTATTGACCAAACATTATTGTTGCCCCACCTTGTAGACCACGTGAGGTGCCTTATTTATTTAAATAGGCGAAACTATTACTTTATTGTGAAGGATAAAATGGCTATTTCCGGTGCCTCTCTGGTTCTCATCTGATTAGCTTGTCGCCACTAGCCAAAGCTAATACTATTGCTAACTATTCAGCATGGGTTAGTGGGGCTGCACAATGCTCGACGGGTTCATAGAGGAGTGGGAGACCTTTAAACACGTAGCACGATGTACCTACAGCCATCTGCTGAACCGGAGCACTTATATAGATAGACCAATCAGCATTATTCACTTATTTAGACTGTTGGTCACCTATGTGCCTCAGTTAATAATAATACAAATAATGACAACAATATTAACAATAACAATAGTATAACAACAAAACTAACGATAATAACTGTGTCATTATTATATTCTTACTGTTGACGTTAATATAAACCATAATGATATTATATATCATATTTATACAATATTCTTATCTTTTTGCACATTCTATTTACATATTCATATTATATTATTTATAGCATGTATATCTTGTATAGTCACGTATTTATTATGCATATGTTATACATATACCATACATCATATCATATAAACACATATTTATACATGTGTGCATACTATATATTGCAGTTATGTATGTATGTATGCACACCTTGCACAGGCTAAATATATGACACATTTCTATGTGTATCTCTATAGAGATATTATTATTATTGTTGTTGTTGTTATTATATACTGTTATTATTATATACTGTATTACAATTATATACTGTTGTTGTTATTATTATTATATACTGTATTATTATTATATAGTGTTATTAACAATAACATTACCATCATATCATCAGTACTATTACCATCATCTTGCCACTGCACCTTATCTACCTATTTATCTATCTATATCTATATATCTATATATATCTATATATAGATATATAGATATATATATGAGGTGTATACTGTAACATACGGGTAAAATGTTGTTGGTGCAATGCAATTTCCCAGTTTGGGATTAATAAAGTATCTTCTAATCTAATCTAATCTAATCTAATCTTGTGTTTTTTTTAAGTGTCCTTGTCCTATTCTGTGTTTTTATTTTTATTTTTTTCTACCTCAGTATTTTATTCTATTGTATTTTTTATTGTATTCAAATATATGCTATGACGACCTAATTTCCCTTCGGGGATTAATAAAGTCATCTATCTATCTATCTATCTATCTATCTATCTATCTATCTATCTATCTATCTATTGACCTTCTTCAGTAACTGATATTTAAAAAATATATATATATGTAGCTGATTTAACATCATAAAACGCCACAAATAAATGCACATTTAAAACATGAAACAATCACGCCTAACCTTCAGTTGCGCAAACCTCCCTTGGTTTATATATTTCCGACGGTACCTGAAAGCAGCAAAAAAAATTTGTAAACACGCTGAACGCTCTTCCGTCGTCTACGTAAATTACGTACGCGTGAACGTCATCCAACGCCTCTACGACCGATTTCTGCCGCACGCTCTACGGAAATAACGAGAAGGCAGCGCTGCGACGCTCCTACTACGCAGTGCGGGTACGCGGAGGAGATGTCGGCGGGGAGGACCCAGATACATTATTGACGTTATTCCAGTCTATACGCAAGAGATATTTCTCATCAGGGCTGCAGTGAACAAAGTGAGCAAAGAATGGGAAGGAGTGTACGTGCTGTTTCTTACGCTGAAAGCCTGGCTGCCTCCACCGAACACCGACTTTTGCTCTTCAGCGGTATTTCCAGGAGGGACTAGAGCTAGCAGCACAGGCTAGCTTCGCAGCTAAACAGCTGCCTTTATTGTGGCCCGCAACGAACCTCCCAGCTAGCATCCGTCGCATGCACAGAAAGAAAAAATGGTGAGAGCTGCTAATGTGTTCTTCCATTAAATCAATCCAGCTACATGTTGTAGTTTGATCCTTAATGTATCAGGTTTCTCACGTTGTTGTCACATCTCGAAACAATTGTCACAGGGCCAGGTAGCGGCTAGCTTTTCATGCTACAAGGTTGACAGCTTCTGTCAGCCCTGGCTGCGGTCCCTTTGATGGAGACAGCCAAACACAGCGCTTAACGTAAAATCCTTGCAGCTATGTTATCTTGTTTAATACCAAATGTTTACACTTTGTGGGCCCTCTGGGGAATAGCTAGGGTCCCTGCAATTTGATAGCAATGGCGTTATTCACAGCTTTGCTCCAACAAAATGTCAACTTTTGAATTGTTGCCATTGTGTAACGCTGTGTTTTGGAGCATGAGAGTCACATGTAGACGTGAAAAACAACCTTTCCTGGTGCAACTGGATGTACAAGATACACAAGCAGGTAGTTACAACGTGTGTAATGAGTGAAAAACTTGACAGGCTGTTAAACTTACTCACGGGTAGTTATGTTACTGCGCTGCCATAATAAAACCTTATATCAGACTCACAGACTGTGAGCACTTTCTTTCTTTCTCGTACTTTGGCTTGTTAAACAATTGTAGTGCCTGCCACATTTAAAGATTGACAACCCATCATTCCTTTATATTGCATATAGCACTCTTTAACTGACATGTATTTGGAGTAGAATGGGTTTTTAAATGTTAAATAATTGGCATAATAGCACAATACTAATAATCTTAAAGTTGGTAATAGTTTATTGGACAAATGAAACAAGGTGAAGAGGCAGTTCTGAGATACAGGTGCACTCTTTTTGTTTTCCTCCTAGTGTTTTGTTTGAGACGTGCTGTTACGAATGAAGCATTGTTGAGCATTTGTACTTGATTCAACAACACTTATAGCTAGAATATTTATATTGTAGAGATTAGATCAAATCCTTACTCAGTTTATCCTCATATCAGTAGCAGACGCTACATTTTTAAGTACATTCAAGCAAACTTAATCAAGCGCGATGCCCACACATTCACATGTTAGTCACAACACAACATTGTAAGCAGTCAGATGCTGACTTAGATTAAAATAAACTACCTTTAACTGTTGCATAATTCTATCCCTAAATCTATATCCACGACTACCATCTGTGTTTTTTTTGTTTTTTTTTACCACATTTTCTATTAATGCATCACTTCTTTGATAATTAATAGATACTTAAATAGGTCAAGGCAGCTATTCTCTATTCTTGGTCATCCTTGTAAAAGTGAGACATAGTTACTGATAAGACAGATACAGATAATAAAAAGTCTTTGTCAAAGTTAATATTAACCACTGTTATGTTATGCAATCCCCTCTGATACATGAGCTTCATGCTCAAATGTTTGTGTGTTTTTTTTTCTTTCTTTCTTTTCTCCACGCGCAGGTGTACCTGTTAAATCCTATAGACAACCTGAGAAGCTACATCAACAACCGTCCACCGCTGGTCATTTTTATGATCAGCGTCAGTGCAGTGGCCATCGCATTCCTGACCATCGGTTATTTCTTCAAGATCAAGGAGATCAAGTCTCCGGAGTTGACGGAGGTGAGTCACACCCACGTGGTTCTTTTAAAAGAGATGAAATGATATGGTCTACTCCATTAAGTAGCTCTCAGATACCAGTAAAACAAGGCCACTGCTACTGCTAAATGTCACTCGCTGACCTTTGTGGCCTGCTTCATGCCACAAGGATGCATTTGCCCAAAAAATTTGAACCATGTTGTATTTATGCTGTGATCTATTTGGCCTTTTCTAGTCTCACCCTGCTCAGTCTGTATGGCTCAGAGAAACTCATTTTAGCATGACAAATAAGGAATCTTTGTATACTATGCAAGCTACATAGTACATTTGACACCCTCTCTGCTTGGCTCGAATGTATGCATGACTGTAAAGATTATAAAGTGCATGTGTGGAAATAAACCTTTGCATGTGGACCTGAGCAGGAAGCAATATGCAAATCAAAAAGGCTGTAGTAGCATAATACTTACATGTAGGTTGAGATAACATCTGCCAGTCTGTAACCTAAATTTAACAAAGGAAGCTCTGTGGCAGTGTGTCAGTCCCAGGTCTCAATCAGGTAATAAATGTTCGTTCACCCTGTCCAACAATTAAAACACACATACTCTTTCTCTTTCCAGGACTGGAATACCTTTCTTCTGCGTTTCAATGAGCTGGACTTTTGTGTGTCGGAGAATGAGACGATAAAGCACGGTCTGAACGAGTCGACCACGCCGGAGAGCATGGTTGTGACCAGCGGCCAAGCTCGTTCCAGCACCCAGGTTCCCCTCCTGCTGGAGGACTCGGGTCCCATCAACATCTCAGTCCCCATCACCCTCACGCTGGACCCCCAGCGCCCGTTTGGAGGGTACTCTCGCAATATCACCCACCTGTACGCCACAGTGCTGGGGCAGCAAGTTGGCCTATCTGGTAGGTTCTCTTAGTTTGTATTTGCCCTGTAGTCATGTCTTTAAAAAAAACAAGTCAAGTCGAGACTATATATCTTAATAAAAGTGAAATTTGTTCAAATCAATTGAAATATCAAATCTCAGTCCTCCTGTGCTGGTGAGTGTGTGTGAGACCAATTCCCAAAAAATCCCCCACAAAAGAAAATGTCATGACTGCACCGTGTACAGCATAGCCACAAAGCTCTACAAAGCTTGTATTAACTTTTTAAAAGCAATTCCTTGCTACCACAGTTTGTAGATATACTACACGTACACGACAGCTGACACAGAGCGCAGTGGGCTAAAAGAAAAGACAGGATCAGACTCAGGGCGTCACTACAAATTTGTTTAACTGCACTGTTGACTCATGATCATCATGAAACTTTCCATGGGAATTAACAGGAATTGAAGGCTGGACCTTAACACGGAACTTTAATATAGTTGGGGAAAATATATTTTAGCATAATCTTGTCTAAAACAACAGGATTTCATGCAAGTTCACCTGAGTATCTATGCTATTCCTCAATCACATGCACATAGCACACTGCTTACTGCAGGGCTATTGAGGCCCCTACATGCACTGTGCATTCCTCCATCACATGCACAGATGATTTCTACAACCTGGACCACACACAAGACTATTGAAGCCACACATTTGAGACTGTGGACTACATAAAGTGAAGTAAGAAGTAAGTTTTGATGATATTATGGGGTAAATATATTTAATGTATGGTATTAATTAACTCGCAAATAGCACATGAAAATGTATTCATACAGTAGATACCTAGCTGATAAGTTAGATGCTAAATCAGCTATAGCTAGCATCATTTCATTGACCATTTATGAGGCTATCTTATTGTGATGCTAGCTTTCCCCCCAGTTACTAAATTACCACCAATTTCCAGTTAATTCCGATTAATTCCCATGGAAAGTTTCAAATTTGGAATATTTCCAAAATTCACCAACTTCCCATGGAAAGTTTCTGGAAATTTACCAGACATTTTTCACCGCTTTGCAACTCTAGAATTGCGTATATTTTATTGTTTTTGCATGTTACTTACATGGACTGTTTTTGTGCGGTTGCTGTACAGGGGTAATTCAGCCCTTTTGGGGCTGGCACTTTGTCCTTTTTAATGGGTTTTAACTTACCTCTCTGTGTGGTGACTTTACTCAAACATGGTGAGCAAACAGTGGCAGCGTTGTGTAACGTTAAGCCCATTTAGCCATACCTCCTATAGGTTTCAGACTTTAAGGTTTCAAAAGGCAGAGCAAAGTGAAAAGTTAATCCCACTGGCTTAACATTATCTACACACATAGGTACAGTATGTGCGTGTGTGTGTGTGTGAACTTTTGCTTTTGTCTGCTTTGACACGTACCCTAAAAGGCGTGTGTGTTTTTCCTGTCCCCACGCCTCTGAGGCATGCACAGCTCCACAGAGAAAGAATTTAGGAGGACAGAAAAAAAAACTGCAAGACTGAAACAAATTCAGGAAACGAGTTCTCAGAGACAGAGACAGACACAGAGTTCTGTGTCAATTTTAAGCAGATAAACTCAAGTTTATACTGTCATCTTTGAAGAGAATGAAATATGTAGTCACATACAGCAGGTAAACCAAGTAGACTGAACTTTGGTGTACTTTATGTTCATTGATTTGTCGTGAGGACATGTAAAACACACACACACACACACACACACACACACACACACACACGCATACTACATCACTACACACCGAATCTCATCCAGATTGGCTTTGTCTGTAGTTTTTGTCTTGGCATTATCACTGAATGTACAATACTTCACATACCCAAGTTCACAAAAGAAATGTGCTTGTTTATCTTAAGTTTTAAAGCCACTGAGTTGACTACCGAAGTCAATAATGAGCTCTACAAATGTTTTTATTACACTGAGCAAATAGTCCTGTCTGGATAGAGCTTACAGTGAACAAGACGTGAATACAAAATAAACAAAGGCAGTGTCAGCCTCTTCTTTCATAGGAGCCTTACAAAATCAATTGATTGTTCATAGTTTGCCTTAAATGATAGCAATGCATAGCCATAGAGGAGCAGTCTATATTAACTAAGCAAACCAAATTAATATTAAAAAAAAAAGATTTAAGATTAGTGTAAAAACAGAAATTTCAGTGATGCATCTGTTAATTCCTGACCTTGTGCTCGATTACAGAGTTGCACAACAGACGGACTAACATGCTCAAGTACTTTGATCATATGCTCAAATCCTCTATTTTTTAAACTGAGTCTGGCCACATATCCGCAGAGATAAATACTCAGATCTCCTACTCTATACTTAGTTGTTACTTCTGAATCTGCAGTGAGAGGCTGGAGAGGTCTGTTTTTGTCTTGTTCTGCTTTTCTTTGGTGTGAGGCTGTCGCCGTGTTTTGAAGTGTTTCCACTGACAAACCCGACTTCGGGTCAAACGATGACGGCACACAGTTTGACACTTATCTTGGTCCCACACGGTGGACTGGCGACACTTTAGCAGTTTAGCAGGCTAGCTGAAGGACTAGACACGCTACAGCTGATACATAACAGCTGATGCACTGCCAAAAACGTTCGGGCTAAAACTCAGTAGGTGTGTGTTTTTGCAAAACACAGCTACCACAACACTGGAAGGCAGAACTGCAACTCAAGGCTGTGTCACAGTTTCAATTTCAGAACGGTTACACCCCTACATAAAAGGGTCACATTTTTGCTTTGTTGAGCACAAACCAGCTTTGGGAGACTGAAGTTCTTGAAGTCAAGGATGATCAAATTGTTCTAAAGTAGTGGAAAATACTGCCTTTTGAAGGAGCACTCAAATAATTCAAGTAGTGTTGATGAATTTGCTGGAGAACTAATCCCCCGCATGACAAGCACACATGAACATTAGTTCTCCCCAACTGGAGGAGCTGCTATCACCAGAAGAAGAGGAAAAAATGGTCAGCCTGCCCTGTGCACTTGTGTGAATATGACTGGATGTTACCGTGGGCGCATCTACATTTCCATCCAATTAGCCATCAGATGTATTTGACATATTCAAATGACTGGAGAGGTTCAGAGAACTTCATGTCCTCAGTCGTTTGACTTTGCCTGTGAGACGTGGAATTACTTTTATTTGGAGACTCCGTGGTGTCTGCCTCTGCATATGCACTTAATGTTGACACAAACACATCTATCCTCAGTCACACCCAGGAGTCCACTCAGCCTGACTGATAATCTAATCCCCTTTTGCAGTTTGATAAATATTCCATAAGCATGCGGAGTCAGTCTGTCATTTGTTATCAAGGGAGCAGCTTGGTATGATATCAAATGTTGCTGCTCTCGCTCTCCCTGGTTGTCTGTTGTGGGAGTTTTATGCATGCCATTTAGACTGTGTTTGGATCTAGTAATTGTCATCTCATTTAGGTGGTGCCTCTCTTTAGTCCTGTAGGTTGTTTTAGCCGGATCATGGCTAATCCAAAGCAGCTGAATGTCAACATAACCAGTAAGAAAATGTGGATACACCAGTTAGATGTATGATCCTCTCTAAATCAGATCTTTTCTGTAACATGCTCTCATTTGATTTTTTGTGCGTAGGCCGGGAAGCCCATGAAGAAATAAACATCACTTTCACCCTGCCTTTATCCTGGAACTCCGATGACTGTGTGCTGCACGGCCACTGCGAGCAGGTGGTGTTCAGCACTTGCATGACCATCACCGCGGCCAGCAATATCTTCCCAGTCACAGTGTGAGTTGGACCGCCTCCCTGACTCATCGGGACACTTTATATGTCTGACTTGAGCTGGCTGATACTGCCAAAATGAAATGCGGTATTGCAACGTTTGTGACTCAAAAACCTTCGAATCATTTCTGACAATATTTTGGGTGTAACTATTAGTGCTTCCATACATTCTTTAATCATAGTTATTAGTCTGAGAAAAGCAACATAATCCTGAAAAGTTGGGACACTGTAAAACAAATTAAAACAATGATTTGCAAATCCTTTTTGAACCTATATTGAACACAGTACAAATATACTGTGTTGCGATGGCCGCAACGCGTTCCAAAAAAGCTGGGACAGCAGCATGTTTACCACTGTGTTGCATCACTTTTGCTTTGAACAACACCCAGCGAGCGTTTGGGAACTGACGACACTAATTGTTCCAGATTCCAAAGAAAATTGGACGCTGTGTAAAGAGTGACACAGAGTGCAATGATTTCAAACTCCTTTTTAACCTGTATCCAGTTGAATTTAGTACAAAGACAAGATATTAAATGTTCAAACTGATAAACCCATTTTCTCCCGCTTCACACTGCTTTGTCTGTCAGACTGTAAATATACCATAATAGAGTTTCTTCGAGGTGAAACCACTCTGCTCTTCTAGCTCTTTAGCTTTCTTAGCAGTTACCTAGTCTCACATTCTGTGTGGGAGTGTAAACGATGCTACTATCTAGCTAGCAGTCATTGAAATCTCCCTATTTAACTTTATAATATTATTTGCGTATGAATTTGCCTACAGTGCGCTTTCTTTGCTCATGCATGGGGCGCAAAGAATGCAGCTCGATTTGATGAGTGAAACGAGTCTTAATGAGCGAGAAGGAATGATCTCATGTAGCAAATTGCAGCTTACACGTTACAGATCGGGTGAAACCTTCAGGGATGAGCAGTCTTGTCAGTCTGTGAAAGTATAATGTTAGCCCTGCAGCACAAATGGGAGACTGAGAGCTGTCAGCAGTGTCATTTAGAGTCTGTCAGATATATTTAGTTTCATCAGATGTCAGACGTGACTGAGTTATTGGTAGTTTGTCATTGCCTCCAGAGTGGACAACCACTTTGAATGTCACTCTGTATGTCAGTGTATCTCACTTAAACACCAGTCAACAGACAGCAACCTTTGTTTTGGTTTGCAGGCAGCCACCACACTGCGTGCCAGAGACGTACACCAACGCCACGTCTTGGTACAAGGTGTTCACCACGGTCCGTGACTCAGATACCAAGTACAGTCAGGACTACAACCCCTTCTGGTGTTACAAAGGAGCCATCGGCAAGGTGTACCACGCACTCAACCCAAAGCTTACTGTCATCGTTCCTGATGTGAGTCACTGCCTCCTTTTTTTTTTCTGCTTGCAAACATTTTCCAGTTATTATTATGGTAGAGCTGTAATGATTTCTAACCTTGCCACGACGCTGCTTATCAATGTTTAAATCAACTATTTTGATGATTGATTTATCATTTATATAATGTCATGTCTCAGTTAACTTAATTGGAAGCTAATGAGTCAACAAAACTATGCGGTAGTTGCCTACTGTAAACACCTCTGCTGTAAACAAGATTTGGTGTGACTTGAATACAGTTTTCCATTTCCTAAATCATTCTTATTTCTTATTATCTATATATTTAGTTCATTTCAAATTTACTATACAGACAAGGGCGCAGCTGTGGCTCAGGATAATCATCACTAATGATCGTTGGTTCAATCCCCGGCTCCTCCAGTCTGCATGCCGAAGTGTCCTTGAGCGAGATACCGAACCCCAGATTGCTCACAAAGGCTGTGCCATCTGTGTGTAAATGTTAATGAATGGTTAGCTCCCGAAACTGATGACCAGTTGCATGGCCTTGCATGGCCATGGCCAATGCCATTAGTGTATGAATGTGTGTGAATGGGTGAATGAGATGTGTGGTTTAAAAGCGGCTTGAGTGGCGAGAAGACTAAAAGGGCGCTATACAAGTACAGTCCATTTATAAGATGAAGCATCTGTAAGCAGCCTCTTGGAAAAGTTAGAACTGCTGTCCATGATGTTCATACTATATTTTATACACTTTCTTTTCTAGAATGTATTCATAAAGTCACTGTTGTTGCAGCTCAATACAAAAAACAATCCAGGAAAACCAAAATGTGACAGAGTGATTGTGCATTGTAACTGTTCAGGTGGTATATGATCACTCGCCCACCCACTTTTAAGACAAATGTGACCAAACACAAAGCCCATTCTGAAAGCCATTTAGTATTGTTCCAGGATTACAATGAACCCATTGACAGCCCACGACTGGGCACTGAAATGTCCAGTGAGCCTGGAAACAATTTGAAAATATATGCTGTGCCTGCGCAGTTACCTGATCTCAGCCAACTTCAACACACAGCAGATTTGAGACTGGTGCTAGAGACAGGCCTTTCCACCATCACCAACAAAATAACAGAGAAATGGATTGACTTTTGATGTCCCCATTTTCCTTTTGATATTTAGGGAGCCTAAACATCTATAAAATGCCTGGAGATGCTCTAGGTCTATCTCTAAAACTCTTTAAAGGTGGCAGCTGGCATTGACTTATATTAAACAGCAGCAGACATTAATACCATGAAGCTATTTTTTTACTTCTAGACATGTACCCTATGAAACAGATTTTGTATAACTGGTCTGGAAGCGTGATTTTAAATGTCACTGTCAAAACATAAATGTCATACATATACACATATATGTGAAGTTACACCCTCTCATTCCTAACATGAAGGACGGCGACGAAATGCAGAACAAACCGTCACCATCTAGACCTGGTGTCTAGTTTGTCTGTTCTGGGCTACTGTAGAAACATTGCAGACTTTGTAGATGATGACCCGTGGCATCTATAGATATTAAAAATATTCTAAGGTGACAAAAACATAACAATTCCTATTTCTAAGTGATAATGAAATATTAATTTCTGCCATATTCTGCTAATAGAGCCCCCTAAATGTGACACACTGGAGATTTTTAAAGCATAATATGTCATACCAAGCTGCAAAGTTCTACAATAAAACATTATTATTCCAGAGTTTGTACTGCATTAAAATCAACTTCTATCAAAGTTGCGATGGAGCAAATGTACTGAGATATCCTGTCATAACTCAGAAGTATCAGGCGGTGGCACTGATCAGTAGTACTCCACTTCAGATCAAATCAGGTGCTGCAGCAAAAGGCTGGTCCTCCCATATCCTGAATGAGGGTAGTCAGTTTAGGCGACGGTGGTGAGGGCCTCAGACGACGCGTCCTGTTGCAGAAAAGTTGAAACTGAATCTAGTTTTGGAAAAAAAAAAAATGCAACCGGACGTCATTCCGTTCAGACCGGTCAAACTGCTCCACAGTCATCCAGAAGTATCACTGAAACTGGGCGCTCTCCAGTCACGAGTCCATGGACCAAACTATGATCCTCTCCTAGCTGTGTCCCCGCTTGGTTTATTTCGTGTACCCAGCTTTTACGTCTGCGTCTGGGTTCTCTGCTTTGGTTTGGGTCCATTTGTTTAAGAGAGAGAGAGACAGTGGTGGTCCAGCGACATAGCAGATGAATAAGGAGAAGGAGTGCTGGAAAGTCAGTGATTGTTTCACAGCGGTTACGTTCAGCACAAAAAAAAACACACACACACCTCTGCACAACCCTGTGGCTAATCGCTGCAATGACTGATTTGGTCTAATTTCAACCTTTGAGTATATTGAGGACATTTTTGTTGTAAGGCAGTTAAAATAATGCATATAATGCAATTACTCTGCGATATTTCATTCTGCTTTGTAACTCTCTTACCAGGACGACCGTTCCCTCATCAACCTGCACCTGATGCACACAAGCTACTTCCTATTTGTCATGGTCATCACTATGTTCTGCTATGCAGTCATCAAGGGGCGACCTGGCAAAGTACGACAAACCAACCCTGACTTCTGCCCTGAGAAGGTACAACAGACACCAGCAGTGCTATATGACGTGAACAGGTAGTTCAAGCCAAGCATCGATTGACCAGTGATTGGTCAAAGACTTGATCCAATCACACTGCTGATTCTCTACTTACTGTGTAAAGTACATGGACATTTACTGTATCTGTAATGGTTGTTCTTTGGTACATGAAATCCTTATTGCTTGATTTTCCTGTCTATGATACAAACATTTTGCTAATTATGCTTTAACTGGTTAAAGTGATTACAGCAGCAGATGTGTTGTTGCTACTTCCAAACCAAAGCTCTAAAACCTTGTTATGTGCTGCTGCTGGTGGTCCTGGTCCTGCTGTGTCTGCATAGTTGAGTCTTGCTTGCAAGAGCTATTGGAAGATTGTCCTCTTTGGTCTTATTGCTCGCTATGGCACAACATACACAACAACATTGCCCACATGTAATCATCACAGCCACTGTACGAGGTGCCAGCTCACACCAGTCCAGGGATTAACAATTTTAAGATAGCACAGCAAGCGCTGAGTCATTGCCTGAGTCAGGCCAAACAGATGGTTTCGAGTACCCTACTGTGGGAACAACAGAGCGAACAACAGAGAGAATTTATAAAACAATTTCGATCCAGCTAAAGTTCACCACAGACTTGGGCGCATATGCATCCCGAACTGCAACATCCTGACACGATCAGGAGCAAAATCACTTGCGTCAAGTCTAGACTTTGCAAACAGATAAGATCATTTCCCCGTCAAAAAGGGGCAGCCGCTTTCTCCAAAAATAAAATTGCAACTTGATAAACGGATAATCCCAAAACATATAGTACCACACGGGAATATATAAACATTATACTGAAGTAGTTTGCCGAACAGTAGGGAGTCAGACGAGGTTGTACACTTGAGGTTGCTTTGCTCCTCTTGGTGCCTCCGCTGCCTGACTTGATTGGGAATCTAGCAGGTGAGTCTGCGGATGTGTTGTCATCGTAGAGTAAGGCGACTGCTTTGTACAAAGTCAGCAAACAGACTTATCTTTGTTACTCTGCCATCTACGGCATCAACCCCAAAACACTTCCACACGCTGCTCCCTAGATGCTTTGGTGTCGTTCTTGTCGACTCAGCGCAGCTTTGCTCGCTAGTGTCCTCCATTTTTTATGTAGCAAACAACATAACATCATGAGTTTAGATTACTGATAGGTCCAGTAGGTCAAGCCGATAGTGGAGCGCCCTCTGTAGAAACACAAGGCAAACTACTACCACTTCAAACGGACTGTTCTTATAGATTTAATTTTTAATTCAGACAGGTCATTACAGTTACAGAAAAGTTAACCATGTTCAAATTTCAAATAAAAAGTCACGTCCTAACCACTCATTTGGTTTTCTGCGTAAGTTGTACTTCAATCAAAATTGATTGTAGGTTCATTTTATAAATGAGGCCCCAGTTCTTTGTCTAAGAGCTCACTTTGGTTGTCTGTGCTTGTTCTATTCCGCCCTGCATCATTTCAAACTAATCTGCTGACCAACTAGAGCAGAATGTGTCTATATATTGTTTAGATCTTTTATTAAAGAATAGCTTCACTCACTCTGTGATAAATATGTCTCCTTTTGTGTAGCTGCTTCACAATAAACACCTAACACTGGTTCAGAAGCATCAGCAAAAACTTAACACACCTCAGCTGGATGTGGCACACAGTGTTCGGTGTTTAAAATGGACTAACCCAGGCCTGTGGATACGCAGATTGCAGCTACACAGAGCTGGAATATGACAATTGGCAGACACATTGCATGACCTGAGAAAATCTGATCGAATAACGAATCATTTCATTGTCAACTTGTATTCATCTAACTTCACTACTCTCGTCCATATCAGCAGTCTTTGTGGGATCTCTGTTTTTGCTCTAAACCCCATTTCTTCTGTTGCAGGTGGCGTTGTCAGAGGGTTAAAAAGACATCAGAGAGCTATGTCAGAACTTACCTGTAACATGGACAAACTCAAAGAAACAGAAGAAATAAAAATAAACATACCAGTTGCCTAGTGAACCTTGGAAATACGACAAGGGACACAAAAGCTCTGTGAATGCATTACTCTTGCAATGTTGGGTTTCTCCAACCAAAGATATACAAGTGCCTGTATCTGTCGTGTAAATATTTGTAGGAACTCTGATATTCTGTGCAAAACCTTTTTTTTTTTTTTTTTCTTTTTGTTTATTATTATTGTATTATTATTATTTTGCCTGAGTCCCCTTGTGCCATGTCAGAACATGCAGTACATAAACAAAGCAGAAGGACAGATCCAAGAACCATTTTTCTAGCAGTCATTCGGCCTCATTTATCCAAGCAAGAGAGAAAAACCAGAGAATCCATCCTATGGCATTTATCACAGATTTCAGTTCTTGCTGTAAATGTTTGGATATCTCAAAAACCGTGTGTAAACAAAGTATTTTTATCTCCCATGATGAGAAAGCATGATGTTTAGTCACTTGAAATATGAACTAAATATGCCTGAATATGCAGGTGGGGATATTTGCTTGAGGATGAGATGCTTGTAACACATTTATAATTAAGTTTTCGGTATGCAGTTGTCGTTGCAGCTTCAACGGGGAAGACAATTAATTTAGCACTTTTATCTGCGACGGTGTAATCAGAAGTCTGATCAGAATTTGGACATTACAAAGTTCTGTTTGAAAGTAGCAATTAGTTTTATTTAATTGAACTCTCAGTTGTATTAGGTCTTTACTAATTAACAGTTATGTTTCCCTGTGTGTCTGCAATGTCAACAAACATGGAGCAAAGTATTTAGATGATTGCACTGTGCACATTAATATATGAACAGAATACAAATGTTGACAGTGAAGTTAATAAGTCCCGCAGTTTTAATCAGTTTTGATCCTATTAGGCTTATCAGTAAGTCCATTTTAATGGCAGTTGAATAAGCTGCAGTACTTCCTGTGGTTTGTGTTGAAAGTTGTATTTGTTGGGGGTTTTTTTTCTTTTTACTTTGAGACAAGAAAATATTGTCACACTTAAAATATGAATTTCTGCCTTTTTTGTTTTCCTTCCTCTTCGGATTCATCACTCACCCGCCTCTTGCCTGTTGCTGCCGTCACTGCAGCAGTTTTGTAGTTTGGGCTTCTAATAAGTGATGTTCAATACAGTCTTCTCTGTTGCACCTGGATGAAGCAAAACATTTATCTTGCCTTACCCTACGGTGGACTTGCTTGCTTGAAAATAGAAGATCGTTTTCTCCCTCTCCGACATTAACTTGCTGGTCCCTTCTTCCACGGCCATCCTTTCTCATTTTGTTTCTTCCTGTGCGAGGATCTTTGACCTGTTAATGTTAATGTTAATGGGTGATTATATTTTAGGATGCTTTTGAATTAGTTGTGCTTTTATTTTAAGCAAATCATTATCAGTTGCACGTCTTCAAATGTTTGCATAGTTAGTGCACCTTTTAGATTTCTTGCACATTTTGTGTTATTTGCTCCTGTGATGATATTTTTTTCTTTTTTCTTTTTTTTTTTTTGTCCAAGGTCACATGTAAACAGTCTGATACTGAACTATATAAACCTTGTTTTATTTGGGACTTTTTGAAAATAAATATAATTATATATTAATATATAATTATATTTATTTAACAATGATGATATATTTATGATTTCAATCATTAAAAATTTTTTTATTTTTTTTTTTATTTTGTAGTACAACAAAATGTGCAAAAACTCACTCGGTGTGCGAATGTGTAAGTGAGTTTGGGGAATGTTTAGATAAATAAAGGCGGATTTAGACTGTCAATCTTAGTTTCATGTGACCAAACATCTGCTAATGAAAGGATACTTCATTCTTCTCCACAAGTGAATTGAATTGAAATTGAACATTTTCACATGAATTGCATGCACAGTGTGACTCAACTTGCTGTGCTGAAACTCTTACTGTAGCTTTAAGGATGAAACTTATGCTCTTCCAGTGGTTAGGATTCATATTTCGAGAGCACGGCAGACTGACAATCATTTATTCTAAATGTAGTGCAGCTCAAATTCGATCTGAGATAAAGAAATGTATCTAATTAGATTAAGATTGTTGTCAATGTTCAATTCCTGAGTCACCAACAGCTGTCCACTGTGCTAACTCAACACAAAAAAACAGTCTTAAAAAAACTAGAGTAACAGTCTAAATCCGCCTTTAATGTCTGTTATGTATGACTTTTTTTTCAATAGCAATTACTGATTTTACTTACCTCTGTGTTATAATTATGTTCCATAATTGATGTACCCATTGAATGTACTTTTTTTATAAGCAGCAGAATCTAAATCTAAGATGCAAGAATTCCAAGTGATTTTAAACTATGATGTAGTTCGATTTTTTTTCCAGTTTAAAAGGCTTTACTTGAATTGTTTTATTTTTTTGTGTTAGAGTGGTATACATATAAGGTTTATCCTTTTGTGGGGGAAAAAAAATGAATCTCTTGTCACATTATTGTATCAAACACTTTGTACATTTGTTTGATTTTTGTGAGTATGTTGGTGAATGAGTGTTTTCGTTCCTAATCGTTGTGATACCTCCCCACCCCCCCTCCCCATACTGAATGATGCGAGGACAAGTCTTCCTAATTCTGATGTGTATCATATTTGAACATGAATGTGTTGCTTTTACTGTCATCTATCTCCTGTGTTTTGTCACAGTGGGACTCATGTTTTGTTTGGGATGATTTGGCAGCTCTTATTGGACAGTTGGAAATGTTTGGGCGTTGGATGGGAAACGGGTGGTGTTTGGCTGGGTGTGTGCGAGTGACGGGAACTTGATGTGAATGAAGCATGCCGTATTATTGCCAAACATCATGATTTATGTCAGTGACCTGCGTTTACTTGCTTCTTACCCCTCCTTGTGTGATTTACTATGTTCATCTTTGGTTAGAATTGCATCTGTATAATTGCAAAATGCCTTAACATTGACCAGTTCCATTTAAGTTTGCTTTGTTTCACATATCACATATTGTAAAACACCCTGGCTTTACAGAAACAAATCCAAACGATACTTATTTTATCACATTTGAGCTCTAAGAAGCTCAAACTATTGTGCTTGTTTAAGTGCACATTTAGAGAAATGGGTTTTAAAGAGGAGCAGATGCTTGCTGTTGTAGTTTTTAAACTACTCCACTATATCACTAAGGATTGGAGTAAAAACAGAGGAGTCATATTCTCCTTAGTTGCAGCATCTCACAGTGTTCTCGAACACACAGGCCTCCAATATAAGGCTGCCACTTCACCTTGTTATCCTTTCTGTCATGTTAGTAGCGCTTACAGGCAAATATTAAGCCAACTCTGTGCCTTCTGCACTATCGAGCTGCATCCTCCTCCCTGTACATACAGTAGATAGGACCGTAGGTTTAATGTGGCTAGAACGTCATTCAAATCCCTTTTCCTCTCCAGTGGAACTGCTGTAAATGAACTCAAGTTTAAATAAACTGTCTCTAAAGTTCATCATCTTGTCCCTGACTCTTCTTCTCTCCACTGCCATAGTTGTTATCCTTGTCACTAATGATCTGATGGTACTAAAGGTGAAATGCCACAGAAATATTAAATGCTTGGTCCAGGTCTCAAGCTGTCTATGTAGGAGTTGAAGACTGGTGATGCTTTGTTATTGCCATCAAATCCAGTGAAAAGACCAAAGCCAACAATCAATTAGTCTGTCCTATAGGGAGCTCTCAGCAACCAAGCCCATTGATTTCTTTCTTGGGTTGTTGTGCCTTTATTTGGAGAGGGACAGCTGAAGATATGATCTTCAAAAACAGACAAACAAAACTCAGTAATATCCTAAACCTTTTAGCAAACCTTATTCAAGCAGGAGTAAATACATTTGTCTGGAAGCATTTTCAGCTGAGGATTAAGGGGCACGACTTGTTAGTTGGATCAGTTTATTCATTTTTGTTGAAAATAAGAAAAATGAAGAACCAGACTCATCTCTTCAAGTTTGATTCTGGCATTTGTACAATCTAAGCTGTATGGTTTGAATATGACCCTCAAGCCAAGACACTTAAAATACATGGGATCAGTTTGGTGGTTGTGGTTAGAGGAGATGATAAATCGTTTAATATGTGAGGAACTTTTATCAGTGAGATTCAAAGGGCAAAAGGCAGCAGGGCAGAATTACCAAGCAGGCTTAACCACTGCAGACCTTGATGAACAAAGGTCAAAACAGCCCTCGAGATCCAAAACCACCAAGCAAACCCATCTGCCCTCAGTCTTAAAAGTTAAAACTTTTCCATTAAGGAAACTATGTTCAGAAGTTTTAGCCATGTCAGTTTTTAGGGAAGGCAACAACAGTCGGTTGGTTGGTCCATCACTTTGGTCTACTACAGACTGTTTTACAGACATTCTTTTTGTTTTTGTTTGGGAATTAAGTTGGTACACACGTTCCCTTATCACTTCGAGGACTCCTTGTGTTTTGATCTAGCGCCATCATCTCAAAATTGTTTATGAACAACCAGATTTTTACATGTGGACACATATCATCAGATATAGGAAAGCAGTTGTCACATGTTCCAACATGTGGAGCACATGTAGAAATTCATGGGCTTCAGACATTATACCAAATTGTCCAAAGCCACGTTTTCCGTGTGCAAAGTATGTTCATGTGCAAACCACATGTACGGAATCATGTGGAAATTTATGTTCTGTTAGGGCAAAACAGCTATTCTTTGTGTTTAGTACTAATTAGCAAATGTTAGCACTCTGAACTTAAGAGGGTGAACAACATTATACCTGTTATACCTGTTGTCAGCATACCAGTGGGGATTATAGCACCTTTAACATTTGCTCCTAATGGCATCAGACAAAGGACTCATCTCTGTACTTGTCCTGTTAGATCTTAGTGCCGCATTTGACACCATTGACCATCAAATTCTTTTACAGAGACTGGAACATCAAATTGGCATCAAAGGAACCGCCCTAAGCTGGTTTAAGTCTTATTTTTTAGATCGTTCTCAGTTTGTTCTTGTCAATGATGAATCCTCCATGCATACCAAAGTTTGTCATGGAGTCCCACAAGGTTCTGTACTTGGACCACTTCTATTCAGTTTATATATGCTTCCTCTAGGGAACATTATTAGGAATCACTCCGTTAATTTTCATTGTTATGCTGACGACACCCAATTATATTTATCGATCAAGCCTGATGAAACCAATCAGCTAACTAAACTCCAAGCATGCCTTAACGATATAAAAAGTTGGATGACCTTCAATTTTCTGATGTTAAATTCAGACAAAACTGAAGTTCTTGTAATTGGACCCAAAAACATCAGAAACTCTCTTTCTAGAGACTTAGTCACTTTAGATGGGATCACCCTGGCCTTCAGCTCCACAGTAAAGAATCTTGGAGTTGTTTTTGGATCAGGATTTGTCCTTTAATGTCCACATAAAACAAATTTCCAGGACTGCATTCTTCCACTTACGTAACATTGCCAAAATCAGACGCATTGTATCTCAAGCAGATGCAGAAAAACTAGTCCACGCATTTGTTACTTCTAGGCTGGACTATTGTAACTCATTGTTATCAGGCTGCTCCAATAAGTCTCTTAGGACTTTGCAGCTAATTCAGAATGCTGCTGCACGTGTTCTGACAGGAACCAAGATCAGAGATCACATCTCTCCCATTTGGCTTCCTTGCATTGGCTACCTGTTAAATCTAGAATAGAATTTAAAATTCTTCTCCTTACATACAAAGCTCTTCATGGTCAGGCACCATCATATCTAAAAGAGCTCATAGTACCTTACTACCCCTCTAGAACACTGCACTCTCAGAATGCTGGGTTCCTTGTAGTTCCTATAGTTTCCAAAAGTAGATTGGGAGCCAGAGCTTTCAGCTATCAAGCTCCTCTTCTGTAGAACAAACTACCATTTTGGGTTCGGGAGGCAGACACGGTCAACACTTTTAAGAGTAAACTTAAGACTTTCCTTTTTGATAGAGCTTATAGTTAGGGCTGGCTCAGGTCATCCCTTAATTATGCTGCTATAGGACTAAACTGCCGGGGGACTCCCCCTTTCAGGGTTATGCCTAGCCAGGCACGGTACTGGTTGAAGATGCAGTCACATCTCCCTTTACTGAAAACCCTCTCTTTCTCTCTCTCTGTCTCTGTCTCTCTCTCTCTCTCTCTCTCTCTCACCATCACCACCACCATCTGTAAACATACATGTCTGCCATACATGTACATTAATGCATCTTACTAACTAAACTTCTTCCCCGGAGTTTCTGTGCTCTCTCGTCCAGCAGGTTCTCGTGGATCGTGACTGCTGCTGTGGTCCTGCATGACGTCCACTACATATATTATTACTGTCATTAATGTTACCATATCTCCATTACAGTTTATAGTAACTTAGTTAATGATTTGCTGCTGCTGTGCATCTGTGTCTCTCTATCTCTATCACAGGTTCTACTGCTACTGTAATCATTTTATCATTCATTGTGATCCATTGTCATTTTTCATTGTAATTGTACAAAATGTCTCTGCTGACTTGTTGACTGTACACGTGACATCTATTGCACGTCTGTCCGTCCTGGGAGAGGGATCCCTCCTCTGTGGCTCTTCCTGAGGTTTCTTCCACTTTTTTCCCTGTTAAAAGGGTTTTTTGTTAAGTTTTTCCTCACTCGAACCGAGGGTCTAAGGACAGAGGGTGTCACTCCCTGTACAGATTGTGAAGCTCTCCGAGGCAAAATGTATTTTGCGACTTTGGGCTATACAAATAAATTTTGATTTGATTTGATTTGATTTACATTACATGGACATTTTGTATGTAGAAGAATTGGACAAGCATTGTGCTAATTTTCTAAGTTTCTTTCAAACCTAAAACTGCCACATACTTACTTATCAGTATGTTGTGGTTTGATATTATCACAGCTGGAGGACATCTGAAATTTCCATATTTCAAATTCAATTTACTATTAAGTAAATTATCACCTTGTCTACAACAATTTCCACACTGATCTTTGTGAGTTTCTTTTTAATATATTTTGCACCTTTCTGAGAGCTGCTGGCTTATTTCCATTTCATTATGCCATTAGATTTAACTCAAAGACATTTGAAACCTGCTACCTTCCAAAGCTCTGGTTCTTAAAGGATTAGCAAAGGTTGTGTTTTGTGTAGCACTGCATGCTCCTTCCCCTTTGTGCTCATTTGCCCAATATCAGCTTGCATCCAGGAGCTGGGTAGAGAGAATAAACAGCTTTTTAGTACAATGTACCAGAACATTTTGTTTCATTAATCCACCCACTGCCTCCCCTCCACACTAATACAACCAGAATCAACAACAAGGTGTTTTCCCACAGCGTAATCAGCTCACACTGGACAGTTTACATGAGCCATGATGTTTGCTGGAAAATCATAATCAAGAAGGTTAAGGACAAGTTTCAGACATAAATTGATCCTAGAAAATAAGCATTGCCTAAGTATATAAAGTCTGATATGGTTTATTCCTCTTTGCCATAGGGCTTCACTGTTGATGAAAAACTATTGCTACTACAGCCACATAAATCCACTTTGATGTGCTGGGTGACAGGTTCTGTCATTGCCATAAATAAGGCCACTGTAACTCTGTCCTGCAGCTGTGAATATTCATTATAGCACCAAATGTGTATTAATCCACTGCTGAAAATAGTCCCCAACCATGGACAGTATAAGACATGGATGTAGTTTCTGAAGAGCTGTTGTGAAGTTCAGAGTGTGGTGGCTCTGGCTGCCGTCATCTTGGCGGTCCTGCCCCCTCCAGCCCTGGCTAATGGAGCTGAGGTGCGCTGAATGAAGCCTGGTTGTTCAAACAAGCTACCTGTAATGGCACGCACCTGCCAAAGTGCCCACACTCTTAATTATGCATAATTTTAAACCTTATATATAAAAATAATTGGAATGCATGCTTTCACAGTTGTCATGAACAGGGAAATTAGCTATAGAGACCACAACCATTTCTTGTACCAGGCTGTAACAATGTTTATTTCTGCTGTGAAGTTGGACATTTTAACATGGGGGCTTATGAAGACAGACTCATTATGTAGCCAACCTCAAGTGGCCATTTGAGGAACTGCAGTTTTGGCACTTTGTGTGATTCACTTCCCGAGGTTGCTGCTTGTCCCCAACAAAGTCACTATTTACTGTCACATCAGATTTACTGAAACTAACAGATTTTTTTTTTTTTTTAAGATATACGTCTTTAATTTGGGCGTGTCAAAGTCTTGGGAGACTAATGCATTATGTTTTTTTGTCTTTTCAATACGATTTGTTGACAGTAACGCCTGACTTATCTTTTAAGAAAAGAACATGCACCAGACACACTTTTTAAAATTATGGCCCCGTCTTTACACTTGTTTTGATACAGATCTTGACAATCTACATATTCTGTAACAGCAATTATGTGAACCGAAGGAAGAAATGAGTACATACTGAGTCACTGACGAGAATCCTTGGGGAGCTAAAGCAGTACACAGTGTACTGTGAATGTTAAAGACTTGCAGGCACGAGTAGTTACAGATTGTCCAAGCAGAGTGAGTGCTGATATGTAAAATACATATAACGGGCTGAATTGAAGGGTAATTTCAGAGCACGGCACCTGACTCCAAATCAACCACTTAGCAGTGCCGACAATAGAGCATGTTGGAGCTTGTCTATAGGAGGAGATATTGGGATGCTGTCATTATCTGTCATTTGTTTGTTTCTAATATTGGACTTAAATCTGTTGGTGGAACCCACTGGCTGTCATTATCCTTTGAATGTTATTTTTAAAATCTCCACTTGGCTCGGAAATGTGTGGTGAAAGCCAGCAGGCATGGAGTGATTAATATTCAGATATCACAGCCGGAAATTATTGATTCCCACAAAGACAATAGTAAATGCTTTTAAGCCAGAGATTTGTTTAAGAGACAAATATGTTATCACCATCCCTGCACTGTCTATGAGTTGGGGGTGACTGTGGAAATTTTTTGTGCCAAAACCTGATTTACCTCTCCAATAACCACTCTTTCAAATGCACATATGGCCAAAAGAAAGGGCTCCAAAATATCACCAGGCATGGCGCCACATGACCTCAAGCACCCAGTTTTGATGCCAAAGCTTCCCACACTACTGGACTTTTTTGCCTGTAAGTAACAAAAAGGTGGCGTTTATTACATGTGCAAACACACATACATAATTTGACTTAATTTTTATATGCCATGTATAGTACCCTTTTCTTTGAAGCTGCACAAGTTGTTGAAATTACTATTGTATAATCACATGAGAGGACGTTCCATAGTGATGAATCAACAGAGGACTTTGGGGTTTTTTTCCCCAGCCCACAAAACAGTAGGCAGCTGTTTTCAACAAAAAAGCTCTAATAAATCCACACAGCACCAAACAAAAGGCATGAACTGTTGACTAAATTGTGAATAGTCAAGCATTTAGCAGATAAAAAGTACAAAATGGAGGTAAAATGAGAGTGAATATTGGACTTATTATCATACAAGTGGACAGAAAAATGACTCCACATGAAGGATAATGCTGTTCTGTGTCTGCTGGATGTAAAAGTAGGCAGTTTGTTGTTAAAAGGCCAAATCAACTTTACAAGGTGATAAATGTTATTGCCATGTTTTTATTGTCTGACAGTTGTCTGTTTGTGGTGGCATGATTTTGACCAGGCATCTTGCCCTAGCAGTGGAAGCACAAAGTCCTGTTTGAAGATAAAACTTTCGAAAGAAATTGTAAGTGAGAATGACAAGGGGTGTACGCTCAACATCTGCAGCCACTGGAGCATGGGGAAACATCCCCCTGTGACGTAACTTTAGATTCTTTGCAAACCAACTCAAGCTTCTGTTGTTTTAACAAAAGTTTATTACTCTGATGACTTCCTCTCCAAGTGTTTGATCTCAACAACAAAAATGCTTGGCCCTGAAGGCAGGAAGGAAGGATAATCCATAAATGACCTGCAGTAATTCATTTACTTATTGGCATAAGAACATTAAACAAACCGTCTGTGCAACAGGTAGATGGCGGAGTGAGACCAGCATGGACACACCTCCTAAGATGTCCACATGCTGCTCCTCCTTCACAGTGATGCTCAGGGCGAAGTAGAAGTGCAAAAGACAAAATAAACTTTCACATTTCATAGAAAGAGCACAGGCACCATCCATAACATTTATAATGACTTGCACGCTGGTTTACTGGACGAGTAACTGGGACAGCAAACGGAACTCAGCCTTGATTAAGGCAATTAGCCACACCTGTGCTTTTCTGCTATGATGACAAAGCACCTGTGACAAAGGTCTAAACACTGAACTTCTTCGGGGCGTCAACCTGCTGCTCTCATTTAGAAGACCAGTGGTCAGTTGGTTGCAGTTTTGAACACTATATTGCCTCTGATGAGGACATATAAAATACATAGAAGGACAAAAGCTTGTCAAAAAGCCTTTTTCACACAGCGCACAGTTTGATAGGTTAATGCAGGAAAAAAGCCAGGTGCAACTAATAATGTTAATTAGGGCATGTGGACCTGTTCCAAGACACTCATATTGAAGCCATGCCAAATAGCATTTAGAGATGGATAAATCTAAAGAATCAAAGAGAACAGTCCCAACTTTGCTAAAGAATTGGTCTCCAATGTAACTATTCACATATTGTTTCAGTGAAAGAGTGATCAGCACTTATTTTGCAAAGAGTAATGTGAAGCGTGTGTGTTCACTTCCTGCCCAATATTACGGCTACACAATGTTTGTTAAAAAATTTCCGAGAGGTGTTAATTCAACTGTATGTTTATAACTAGAGTCAGTGGTGATGTTGGACTGGACAAGGTCTTGGATCAAGCTTATCTTTATTGGTACACTAAGGGACATGTGTTAAGCAGCGAAGGTTCACATAATGGCAGAACACAAAAATACAACCACAACGTTAAAAATAAATCACAAAGCTAGTGCAGGGAAATGGAAATTATACACAGACACCAAGTAACACAGGGACTAAATACAAAAGTCAAGACAGGACAAGACACAGGGACAGGAATTACAAAGTAAAACAGGAAACACTAAACCATGACAATTAAAACATTTTTCTACTCTTTAGCCCCTCATGTTTGTAAGTGTGGTGGGAAAAAGATTCGAAAAACCATTTCAGTCAGACTCACAATTTGAATGTTTTATTGTAGCAGCAGAATACATTTAGACTTTGTCGTCTAGGCTCCGACCTAATCACTCCCAGCTGATATGTATACATAGATATTGAGGAGAGATGAGCAAATATCTTAAACCCCTGCAGGTGGGCGCTGCGGTGGTGGTGAGGCAGCTCGAGTTGTGCTCCATTAAATAAATTGCACTGAAAACTATAACCTTAGTATAACATGTCTAACATCAAAACTGTTTTATCCTTTGTTGCTGTTGCTTAATAATCTTTGTATTTTTATGGCTGAGTTACAGTGGATTACACTAGATTTTACATGTGTACCTGATATATATATATATATACAGTATACATACATGAAAAAACATCATCAGGAGCAGGTAGATGTGTCACCACAGTAGGTGTTGCTCAGTAGAAGTAGTTGCCCAGCTGATTGCTCAGTAGCATCAGTTAGGCGAATGATGTCACAGGCCAGTCTCTTCCACACTGTCATCCCTTGATTTGATTTTCTGCAGGATCACAGGAAGTCACACATTCTCAACTGTGTGGAAGAAAAGCCTCCCCTGGATACTAAAATTGAATTTATGACTCTCTGAGTTGTTGCCACCAGAGGGCATTGTTTGCAGACATATAGATGAGTGACAGGCTATTGAGGTTCTTCACCATCCTCCCTTAAATGGATTTCTAATAAATGGCCATAGACATTACCTGGGGCAGATGACACAGCTATTACTGGGATATTCGAAGAGGCAGAAACACTCAAACTGAAAAAGCAACCAGCAACCCTGAAAATATTGTATTTCTTGGTTTGTCATAAATTCAAGTAAAGTCCACCCTGATGGTTAAACATGTTGGTTTTATGAGTATTTTTCAGTATCAATATCAATATTTCCAATATGAAACATGAGCATAAGACAGGGTTGTTTTTCATTCAGGTCAGGTTGACACATTCAGCCTCTAACAGCTGAGGAAGGTCTCCGTCCTTGAAAGTCATTTATAATGGAACAAAGAGGCTGAGCACCAATTTCTTCACTTGTCAAACACTGTGCTTCAATGTTTGACATAATGTTGATCTGTTTGACTGACTGTATTATACAGAAGCCCTGAGAGGCAAAACTAAATTTTGACAATCCATTTTCTAAGTTTGAACTAAATAGTTTTCTCTTGAACAGGTGGGGAGAACAGAGGTTTTCCATGATAATCTTATTATTTTTGTGAAAACATGAAAAAAATGTTTTTGTCAGGATCAGTTTTCAGCGTGTTTGTTGCTGTAATACTCATTTTGGCTACAAGAAACCCATTTTCTAAACTGCCTTAAATAACACTTGGAAAAAAAACTCACCTTCTTTTACAGATGACAAAATAAGTAGATTAGTTAGTTCAGAAACATTTTCTAGTTGGCTATGTTGTAGGTTTACAAACTGTTGCTAATGCAAACTAGAAACTAAGCTGAATGTCCATGGACAAACAATTTAACATTACCTGACACAAATCCTGTCTGGAATAGCTGGTACAACAAGTTAGTGTTGTATGGCTCGGTCTAAGTAAATTTATTGTTTTCCCAATTACAGATGTGCACAACCACCACTTTGGTTGTGCAGCAGAAGGGTAGAGGAAATATTCACTTGTCTCGCAGGGCTTCCTTAAGATGGGACCTGAGAACAAAAATCTTGAAAAAAACAAACATTTTTGAGCTCATGTTATGACATGCCAAGAGGAGAAACCCAAAATATTAATGATATAGTTTTGAGGCCCACCATCTTGGCTGTTACCAGAGCCATAAAATCCATGTCTGCAGTCGGTTCCTCATAAAATGGTTTGGCATGTTTTCTTTGAATTAAGAGAGAAGTTTGGCTCTGCCTACTTGCTTTAATCTAATAACATGAATGGTTATTTTTTTTCCTTCAGAGCAGTGGGACTCCAATCAGTATCGCAGAGCTAAAACTTGAGCCTGGAGATGTGTGAAAAAAAGAAGAAGAAGTTTGTCCATTTCTTGTTTGTGTCTGTGTGCCAGAACTGTGTGCAGCCAAAATTAAGGGCAGAATTTCAGGCGTCAGTGTGGACCATTACGAACAAGCATATTTGAAAAGGTCACTCTTACCCTTGACTCCCTCATTTACACTGAATTCCTGGGTGACGGGAGTGGCAGAGCCTCCTTGGAGCGCTTGTTAAGAGACCATTAATCAGATTTCTCCAGACACGGCATGCAATTTAGCAGAGATTGTTTATTCTTTTTTCATTTACACTCCTGCTCTGAATAACAACAGCAAAAACAAAGCCTGCATTTGGACCCTGCTGTGTACAAAGATGCTTGTATCAGTCCAATAGATGGTGAATGTTAGGTGAATGTTATTTAGCAGAGGGAAGTCAGCAGCTGAGGGAGGAAGCTGGAGTTAAAACAGTCCAACACATATTTGCATCTCTTTCTCTCTTCTCTCTTCTTTCTTTCAGAAGTAATGATCAAGGACACAGCTGGTAAAAAGGAGGCAACCGCTCATTCAACGACAGATACAGACTGTCAGGGACAGCAGAGTGCATGGGCTGGATGGAATATGGACTGAATATATTATTGCAACTCACAATCAAAATTAATGGGCTTGCAGATCAGGGAAGTCTGCTGGGGTGGTGAATTATTCATTTAATATGACCAACATCATTACATAAAGAGAAGCCTTTTTCTTGTTTTGGTCCTAAATACAGAAAGTGCCTGTCATAATATGCTCTAGATGAAACCACAATATACCAGACAAGTCATAATTTAGAGCATAATTCCAGTTTTTATAGTTTTGCCTATCATTTCTATCAGTTATGATTGTGACATTGTACTCATTAAAGTAATTGCTGAGATCTGAAAGGATGGTGACACTGCTAGGACGAAAGACAGTTGAGAAGTCAAATAACCAGCCAGATTATCTAAACCATTTTATCATGGTGGTGAAGCTCTAAGTGTCTGTAATCATCCCTCATAGCACATTGTGAATGCACAAGTCAGGAGTCAGGGTAGTCACTTGACCATTTTGACTGTTTAGCTAATGTGGAGATTTGTTTGAAACCTGTTTGATTGTCCGACTAATCATGTTTCTACCAGATTTCAACAGTTAAGTTGGTGAGTACTGGATAACCTGACTGCACTGGATGGTTTATACCATCTGAAAAGTCGGCATTGGAAACTGTTTGGAAAAGTGCAGGAACTTTCCAAAAATACAGGCCAAGTGATTGGATCACCACCAATGAACAATATAACATCTTTTCCATCCAGAAATGCCTAAAGAGTTGTTCTATGCTCTTCAATGATGAAGAAATACTCTAACCTCTGTAGCAGTCGCCAGCTCATGCATAGCAGCCAGTCCTTATAGGACGCTGACTATAACCACTGTGCTTGGACAAAAATGCATAGCATAAAGCCTGGAAGGTGGATTCTTACATGGTCTTGTGATCTTTGCAGATCTCTTGCCTTGCAAGGTTAGCAAATGGTGGGAAAAACTACCAAAATGGGACCCAGGCTGATAAATCACAGCTGCATTTGTAATAACTCAAACAGCTAAAGAATCCAGTCTTGGCGTACAACTTCACTCAACTGTATGTTGCGCTGATCTTTAAAGTGGTCACTGTTTATTTGATATTCTTTTCTTTAGCTGCTTTCAACAAACACCATCTCCCATAAGCCCAAGAGTTTTGTGGGTTACATCATGTCACCATTTCAACAGAATGCAGCGAATCCGTGGTCAAGTCAAGTGGCCATGACTAGTTCCCAGTGAACAGGCACTTTGTAGGCAGCAGATATTACAGCAACAAAATGTGGAAAAACATTATTGTAATTTGGTGGTGGGTGTCATAAATAAAGAAGCTATGATGACATATTAGCTGTGCTGCAGTTCTCTGCAAGTTACTTTTGGTTATAATGGGCCATGAGCACCAGCAAAGCACACAACTAATGCGCAAGAGAAGTGCAATTATAAAACCAATCTTCTCAAAGTTTATAAAACATATTCTTAAATTCTGTCAAGAGAGAGCACAGACCAATAATCTGATTGCTGTCATGAGTTGGACAGAGATTCATTTAGTCACATTAACAAAATAAAGCCCCTGTTTTGCTGCAGACCTCAGACCTCAGACTGCCAACATGGTAATTTTGTTGGACACAAGTGGATATTACCGCAGTTGGTAATTTCATGGCACATCATGTCGTCGCCTGCATTAAAACGAACACTTGAGGAGAGAGTAAATACAAATTGCGATGTAATTTCAGTGTTCCTCTAAGATCATATTTTGATGCAACTGCAGGAGGTTTAACTTGGCAGGCGCACACATACATACAAACATCTCTCCACATCACATCAAATATACAATTTTAATAGAAGACCATAAAGCAGGGAAGGTAAGGACTAGATTAAGGAGTGATTGTTGGCCATATCTGTCATCCACAACCGCTTAGGTCCATGCGGTTATCTGCAGGTGGCAGGACAGGTTCAGTACCATGTTCTGTCTGCACTCTGTGATTTGAAAGATGTTTTCAAAGAGACAGATTCTTGTATAAATTGGACCAGACTTATCAACTGATGGGCTGGCACCCTGGTTTATACAGTGCACTTCATCCTGAGGATGATGTGATGAAGAAGATATTTTCTGAACTTCTCTCTCTGCTCTTCTACAAAGTTTTGCTTCCTCCCCAAAACTACATACATTCTGGGTTTCACTGGGCCCAGCAACATGGGACATCTTCTTTGTAACACAAGCCTGAATGTATTGCCAAATTATTACATTTAGCCACAGTAGGAGAGGAAATGTGTGTTTTGTTAATCCAATAAAGCTGCTGTATTTTCTCTAGATTCTCATTCATTAGAAACAGTGATCTTGTCATGGTAACAGGATTATTGTGAAGAATTTGGTTTGTTAAAAGATGGATTATTGTCTCACACTATTGGCAGTAATACCATCAGTCTGAATATAATGTATAACTAAGTGGCTTCAGTAAAATAAACAAACAGATCTATTTCTATGTAACTTCGAACACCTCATTATTCCTAAACAAAGGTATACAGACATCCTTTTCTGTCATTCAGCAGCTACAATTGAGTGAGGTGATGACATACCATCAATATCCAAAATGAAATTGTTTGTGTGCATCATTACCCAGAGAAAAACATGTTCGCCAGGCTATTTGTGTTCCCAGAAAAATAAAGTCAACTTCAGAGTGGAAATCATCTGCCGTGGGTAGCATATTTAGAGTTCAATGTATTCATATTTGAAGTGCTCCATATTGAAGCCTGTGGACCCCGAGAACATTCATTTCATTTTGGGAAAGACTGGTTTGGGCTCTGCATGACAGAACTGTCAGTGAGTCACCACAGGGAGTTCTTTTAAAGGGGGACTGGAGGCTTTTTAAAGCTTTAAAACACCTCATCTCTGACTGTGTCCATGCAGGAAACACAATAGTGACATACTTTCTTTTAGATATCGGATATTTGACACTTATAGAGGGGGATTAAATGAGTGATAACTCCATCAGTTATACCTGTGTGTGCTCTGAAAGATCTAGACTGCAAACTGCCCAGCATGCATTTACTTTATGTATTGTATTATGTTTTAAAACACTCCAACAATGCTCAGGAAGAGTACGGGGAGTTAGACAAATGACTGCTTCACGAACCAGTCTTCAGTGGAGGCCGAGTGCCTTTCATTTAAATTTTTATTTTAATCAAAAATGTATTTAACTGATAAATCTAAACGGGACACAAAGAAAGACATTTAAAAACCAGTATTGACAAAAAACAAAAATACAACTAAATTAAGATGAGATAAGATAAGATAAAGACAACACAAGAAGACAGAGGACACTAAATTACAATATAAGTAAAAACAAACAAAGACATCACATAACAGCAAGTCTATAAAAATGGGTTTTAAGAAGTGATTTAAAAGAAGTCACAGACTCTGCCAGCCTTATCTCCTCAGGCAGGTAGTTCCAAAGCTGAGGAGCCTTCATGTTAAAAGCACGGTCACCTTTAGATCTAAGCCTCGACTTTGGAACAGCCAGAAATACCCTGCTTGAAGAGTTAATGCCGTAAAGTGACTCAGAAATGTTGACCCCCAATTTTGAGTCCCAAGCATGCTTTAAAAGCGATCAGTGAAATCTCAAAATTATTTCTAAAACAAACATGGAGCCAATGGAGAGAAGCCAGAATCGGGGTGATGTTATGACAAAATAACAATTTCCAGTCTCATTACCTTATCAGACTGATGGAAAATGAAGAGGTGTACGATAATGAATTGCCTCTAACTGTGTCCAAAAACACTGTTTTATCCAAGTGCTTGGATTTGAAAGCTGTTTCTCCATTTATCAAGTCAAAATAAAACTGATCCTCTGGACCTGATTTTTTAAAAACAAACAGTGGAGCCAGTGGAGGGAAGCCAGGATTGGGGTGATGTGATGTCGCCTGTTAAAACCAGTAAGAAGGCAAGCTGCTACATTCTGAATTAGTCGGAGTAGAGGGAGCGACTTTTGATTTATGCCAGAAAGGTGGAAGTTACAGTGGACAAGTCTTGAGGAAATAAGTGTGTGAATGACTTTTTCCAGGTCGGAGTGTGAAAGCATGATGTATTGTGCTAAGAATATCAAGTGCCGAAGGGAAGCAACAGATTATTTGAACACAGGCCAAGACTCAAGATGAAGTGTAAAGGACTCAGTATGATTGAAACATAGAGCTTGATGGATCGGCTATCAGCGCTTGAAACCCGCTTCCCGGAGGAAGTATCACTGGAGTGCTGCATCTGATAAGTTTGAAACAAACAATCCAACAGTAAAACTCACTTTTCACATAAATTGTACTGGTGTACAGAAGTTTGTTCAGACAACTACTTCCGTGTGTACTGTCTGCTATCCCAAATGTGTGCGATTCATTGCATCAAGGTTAGAAGGCACTCATAAAACAAACAGAATAGGGAAGGAGACGGGAGGGAGATGGAAGGGGATGCAGCGAGCGTGTCCATTCGGAGCAGGTAGAAACACTTTCGCCTTTATACATGATTGGATGTTACACTGTAGAAACAAGTTCATCTGAGGCATAAAGAGTCCTTAAGGCTTTCAAATCTGCATTTTAAACAGTCATTTGCATCTATAAAGTAGTCTTTTCTTTTTGAAGTAATAAGAGGAGAACAAATTGGATTTCAACGGAGCCAAAAAAAAATTTTTTTTTAAATGTAATTTGATTTTAGGTGCTTTTAGTCTTCATTCTGCATCTCTGAATTGTCACACTGCTGATGCTACTTAGGCAGCTGACGCCTGGGGCTCATTTAGTCTTTGTGTTTTTAGAGAAAGGGTTACCTGGTGGCCCGCTTGTGTATACTGTTGACTTGTCTCACTGGTTATTTGAGATAATTGCCTCTGAGTGGCCGGGCATTGAGAGAGGTCTACTTTAAATACCCCAGAGACCCATACTGCTATCTCTCAATGCATTATTCACAAACAATCATGCTTTTACTATATCTCTCTAAAGCCCATTCATTGTGTATGTGTGCACACAGACTCTCACACACACACGCCTTTAATCTTTAAACTCACAAAAAAAAACCTTTCCCCATAATAAAATGTTAGGAAAGCTGGAAGGATTTGTCTCTCGTCAATAAACCACCAAAGAATATAAACATTTTCTTCTTTTTTTTGACAGATCTCATTATCTTGTCTGACTGATGGGAAATGAATAAAGGTGGAAAATAATGAACTGCCTCTAACTATGTCAAAAAAACTATTTTATTAAAGGGACTTTCTCCATTTGTCAAGTCAAATTAAACTGATCCACTGGACCTGATTTTTTTCTCTGTTTATCAGAATACTGATAAAGTGCTGGCAGGCAGGAAATCCTCAGCATGTATCCAGTGGGGATGACATGTCTTGTAGTGGAGGAGGACATAATTGAGGCCACCTGTTCAGATGGCACCAAACAAGACTCATTTTCTGCAGGTAAAATCCTTTGCTTCTTTATAACTGGCATGTGTTTTGTGTATTTTTAGAACTGATAGAAGGAAATACATTGGTAGTGTAGAGTGTAAACAGATTTAAAAAAGAACCACATGCAGAAGCTCAATGACTTCATCTGATGTTAAATTATCTTCCGAAACTAATAAAACCACCTTTTAGCTTGGGTACGACCTCTGAATTTCAATCCCAGAGCTTTAATTTGTTGCCAACAGCTGACACAAGAGGGTGCTGCATCATCTGTTCACTGTAGACGTGTTTGTTCTGTTTGTGAATGGTTGAACGTGATGACAGGGCTACTGCAGAGGTTGGAGTTCCTAGTAAATCTGCAGAGAGAGGCTCTCCTGAGAGATTGTGAGTCTCCTTGTTATGTAATGCGAGGCGCATGAAGTGTTGAGCACTTGCTTGTATGTTAAGGGGAACAAATCAAGTTTGACATGTTGTGAATGTAAGTAAAGCACACTTTTATATTGAAAGTAAAGCTGCATGTGCATCTTTGGCAGCAGAGGGTTACTGTTTATAGGTTTGGACTTTATTACCCAGAAATCCTGGATTTGTTTTCCTATGTGCACACTGGATACTGGGTGTGGTAACACTAATGTATGATGACAGGACAGGTGTATCTTTACATAAAGGTCCTTTAACAAGACATCATTGTGTCGCAGGTAATTACAACAGTTGTAACTGTGTCAAACAGATTTATGCACAACGGTAAAATGTGGCAGTATGTTGTATTAAATAAGTGTGAAAGTGTACGCTGTTGCAGATTTCCACTGCCAACCGCAAAATTGCAACAGATGGGATGTAATTAAGAAACATATGATAACATCGGGATGTATAATTGGTACACAGGGATGTAGAAATAGGTCTGTGCATTTAAACAGACGATTGTGCATGAATGAAAGCCTGAATGGAGGTATGTGTGTTCAAGATCCCATGAAATGGAAAGCAGAGTGTTGTTTGCTTTCTTATATTCCTCATATCATGTGTTTCCTGTAAAAACAAGCAAATAGAGAGGGACTTGACACAGATACTGACTGGCATTTAACCAGTAGTGCTGAGTGCAATATACCCCCAGCACTATGCACTGCAGGTAGCACTACGAGCTAGTAGGCAGTGCCTGTCCACCAGTCAACATGACCAGAGGGGGTTGAAAAAAACTTCCAAAGCCGGAGGTGGCCGGTTTTGGCAGGGAACACAGCAGCCTACTGAGGTGGTTTGGCTCCCGGCAACCCGGGGCTGAGTGAGTCAGTTCAGTTAGCAGCATCACCAGTAAATCACCTGAATGGTGTAATGTTATTACCTCTTGGTCTCAGAGGCTGTGCTCAAATCTGGACCAGTCTGGCTGCTGAGCCCAGTTCTGTTGCCTGCTAACGGCAAACACAGTTAGCAGCACTTAATTAGCAGTTAGCTATTTTAGCAAGTGGTTAGGCTCAAGCTATCTGTCCATCAGGAAACTCTGTCCTCCAGCTGTACAATTTACAGAGGCAAAAATATTTATATGATATAAAATATGATCCAGTTTCAACAAAATCAACGAATAAAGTTGTGCTTTTGTACAGTTATCAGTGAGACCTGGCGATAGATACATGTAGCAGCCCTCAGAACTACTCATAGGCTTTATAAAACAGGAGTCACTCGGCTCCAGCTGCGTCAAAAAGAAGAGAGCATTTCATTGCATGCAAAATTAATATACGCCCTCGAGTGCAGGATGAGTCATCATCAACTTTTTATCGCTTACCAGAAAATGACAAACTCCAAAATACCATTTAGAATACCTGTAAATACATCCATTGTCATTGTTGGACCAGATACTGGTGTATAGGTGACATAGCACTAGACATATGATAAAAACATCTAAACATTAAGTTTGACTTCATGGAGAAAAAAATTACGGTGTGATGGTTGAAAGGAGGAGGCAGGCAGGGGCGGCAGTAGCCATTTTGGGGTCTGAGGGGAGATTTTGCCTTGAGTGGCCCCCTCTGAAAAGAACACTTATACACACAGATTAAATAAATTCAAGTGGGGGCTTTCAGGAAACACTCAGAACGAAAGGAAGCTAAAATAATTAATTTGCATGCTTGCAATTGAAAAGTGCTCGAATGCAAGAGCGTAAGACTAATCTTCTGTGCAAAAACATGATGGAGGTGAGTCACAAACACAAAGCATCAATTCATGGCTCATTGTCCAGGTTATCATAGCACCAGACACACACACACACTCAAGGACACACACATTTATGCGCGCACCAGTCTGGCATGGCGCTGGATCTTCCCTCCCACTGACAGATGGATGGGGTTAATATCATAATTAAGCACCTCGGCCGACGGTTCCTGTTTACCGCTCGGTTGCTAGGCAGTGACATCAGCTGATCCCTCCCTCCTTCCTCTCTAATCCCTTCCCTCTCTCTCACACTCCCTCACACAAACACCACTCTCTCTGCTCTCTCTCTCTCAGATAGGCAGCGGAGACGTGGGCAGAGTGTGGGGGTATAGGAAGAGGAGAGCGGGAGGGTAAGGTAGTAGTGTGTGTGAGGCTGTCAGACAGCATGGTCTGGGTCTGAGGACAAGCACTGGAAGACGCAGCAAAAGCCTCTAGATCTCCATGTAGACCAGTGTGGTGACATCCACAGATCACCTGGACTTGTTCACCCATCAGCACTTACCCAGGACGACAACACCCACCTCTTCCAGAGAGGCAAAGAGGAAGAAGAAGAAGAGGAGGAGGAGGACGAGGGGGGTGGGTCTGTTTATCTTCCTTTATTTATTTTTTTCTTTTCTCAGTTTTTCTTTTTTTTTTTTGTTGGTTTTGTGAGTAGGCTCCGGGCTGGACCGCATGCATGACACAACGCAAAGGCGAGAAACCCACCATCAGCATCCAGGAGCACATGGCCATTGACGTGTGCCCTGGCCCCATCCAACCCATCAAGCAGATCTCTGATTACTTCCCCCGTTACCCACGGGGCCTCCCCCCTGCTGCGCCCCACCAAGTGGGCCCTGTCGGGGCCCTGTGCTCTGCCCTCTCCACCTCTTCGGCCGCCGCCTCTGCCACCGCCGCTGCCGAAAGTGACCGCCCCAATGAGGATAAACCAGACCGGGCTTGTGCCGGAGCCTCCGCCTCCTTACAGGCCACCAAAAGAGACGAGGAGCCTGACGTGGAGGGATACGACTCAGATGACTCCAGTAAGTGATGATTTCCTTTCTTGTCGTCTCCATCCTACTTGTCTTACGATGGTGTTTTCCAACATGTCTACATGTGTGCGTCTATCCCTTTTAGTTCTTCCTCTCCCTCTCCCCCTTTCTCTTATTACTGCATCTCCATTTTTGCCACCGGTTGCCAAGCATCCCTCCAGACGTGTGGCTTTGTGGCTTTATCTGTCACCTTTTCTGTCCATCTCTTTCTATCTTCAATCTCCACTGCCGCCCGTGTGTATGTGTGTGCATGCATGTTGTGTGTTACCCTCTGTTTGTGTGTCTCTGTGCTGCAGCTAACTCTTTCCCTCTCAGCCGACAGACAGCCAACTGTTGCTGCTGCAAAGAATGCAGCTCCCCTCCTCCTCCTTCTCCTCTTTCTCCTATTCCTCTGCTCTCCTCCAACTGAAAGGATGATATGTGTGATTTTATTGGAGCAAACGATTGCATGTGTCTGTCAACGGGGGCATGTGTGCATTTTTCACATTACCGGTGTCTACAGGGTGCTCCCGTCTTTACCGTTGATCAGTCTCACAGGGCTGAATGATTCATGGCTTCTTGGTGAAGCTTCAAATTAGTCGCAGTTTTACACTCAGCGGAGTCTGACTGCATCTGTAAACTCATCCACATACTGTACTGTCTACTGGCAAGATGGGCAAGTTCCAATTGTGTGAGCGTATTGTTCGTCTGTCAGTCTGTTTTTGTGTTAGTTTCCAAAGCATAAATGTGTGTGTGTGTGTGTGTGTATGTACATATCTATCTCATCACAGAGGGGAGGCTCCTTTGAGAAAAAACCTTTGCTGAATGTAATTACTTTAATCTATCAGGTTTGAGTGGACGAATATTAATGAAAATGAAACATGCAGTCCAGCTATTGGAGCAATAACAAGTAACAAGGATGGAACAATATTTCTAGATCCTGTAAAAGCGTTTTGACTCTCAGAAAACATCTTCACAGACACAAGTGAATGTACTGCCAGAATGAAAGCTGCCGCATCGTTTTTTCCACACCTTAGGTTTGTGATAAATTACTGAAACGGTGAAGGAGTCATAGCATTTGGTTGCCTCTGAACTTGGCTCGGTGACAACTCACTCTGAATAACACGTTGCTCTCACTGTGCATGAAAACAGACTTTCCAGCGTGTTTGTATCAGACTGTAACAGCCCTTCTTTCTAGAGCTTTGTCGCGGGTGCTCTCTGCATAAGAGACTTGTGATTGCAGGTTAATGTGTGACAGCAGTGTAGCTTCTCCAAGAGTTAATCCATGCAGAGTGGCATGCAAGGGGGGGTGGAGGGGTGGGGTGCTTAGGCTATCTCTAATCCAGAACTGGACAGGAGGGGGCGGGGGGATGGTAGCAGAGCCTGGCAGATGTTGCTCTATGACCTCGGCCGGGCAACCGAGATTTCACTCAGTGGGGAAAAAGAGATGAAGAGATACATGCTCCTAATTTGTGAGAGCAGTCCTCGATTAGTGAGAGAGTACACTTCTGTAGACAGAGATGACTTTCTGAGGGTGTTTGGTCTTTTTCATTTTCAGCAATAAATTATTGGTGTGACGTGAAGTCTTTGGGAATCAATATTATCAGCAGCAAAGTGATACTTCTGGTGTTTCTCAGACTAACAGGTCACTGCTTACACTAAATCTTCTACCAGCTTTGTCCGGGGATTTGTTGCATGGTAAAAGTTAACTATGGCCCCAGGAGGTAGAGGTCATCCATTACTTGGATTGGTTCCAAGTTCCTTCTGTATACATATCACACTGTCCCCAAATTGTTCCCAATGGTCAGACCAGTCCAGAACATTGGTGTTGGTGAATGGGAGGCAAATTGCTAAGTGCTTTATCAGTTTAGGAAAGCGCCACATAAGTGTTGTGCACTTACTGTTTCTTGCTAGAGTAAAGACCGCAACTGACTACTGGAACACCACTTACTGTAGTTCTCAGTGGGAGGAAATGCTCAATATTCTTCAAAGTGTTTGTCAGATCCTCTAACCTCTAACTTTCCAAAACAGACAATCTGACAATCATGCCTGGTGTACACTGTGATTGACCACGTCAGTGGAGGTGTAAAGGTAGGCAGTTCTCAGAGAGAAATTGGGGAGGCAATCAGAAGGATAACAGCAGGCTTTTCAACTGGCGTTTGAGTGTGGCCATTTGGAACAAGCACTAACACTTTCGGTAGGAAGCATGCTGAGGTGTTAAAGATTACACATGCAACTTGATAATACAGATGCATTTACATTTTTAAAACATTTGGATAGATGCATCTTTGATTTCAATCCATCTCTAAATACCTCTTGGTTGCATTTACACTTGAAAACAGTAGCTGCTGGAGACACATGAAGTAGCTAAGTGTAAATGGTGGGCTGCATGCAACAGGTTTTAGATTGTTGGGGCACGCATGTGATTACTGTACCAGTGTTCATTTTGACAGCAAAGTTTGATTTAGTGGAATTAATTATTTCTCTTGAATTTTTCAAATCATTATATACTCCTGGATCACTTTTATCTCAGTTACTAAGACTAGTTTACAATAGAAACACTATGTTATTGGAGGTGGCATGGTGGTACAGTGGTTAGCACTGTCGCCTCACAAGAAGGTTTCTGGTTCGAACCCATAGGGCGTTTCTGTGTGTAGTTTGCATGTTTTCCCATGTCTCAGACATTCTGACCTTGCGCTTAAGAGGTTAATTGGTGAATCTAAATTGCCCATAGGTGTGAATGTGAACGTGAATGGTTGTTTGTGTCAGGCAATTTGTCCTTGGTCGTCCAATCCCAGCTGGAATAAGCTCTGATAAGGATAAGTGGTTACAAGAAAAGGATGGTATTCACTTTTCTAAGTAGAGGACAGTAATGGTTTCTCGTATTTCACATTTAGCGTTTGCTTCCGTCTAACTGCCCGACCACACAAAGAGATTAGTTCTGATTGGATCCCTGCTCAACTCGCCTCTCCCTGACAATTTTGTCATCTATGTTTTTATCATCAACAATTTTTTTGGTCAACAAATTAGTTTTTATTAAGTTATCGTCTAGTTTTCGTCAGTGAAAAAATGTGCGAAAATGACGAAAATTATTAGCCAATAAAATGAACACTGACTGTAACTTTATCAGATTGGTGTTAGTTCACAATTATTGGCTTGTTTTCAAGGTGTCACTTGAGGATCAGTCACTGCATGTTGATGCAAATGTCAAACCACAGCTCCTCTCCATCCTCCCTGCTAATAAGGCAATTAGACACAAACATCTGCCAAAGCATCATCTTAATGATTTTACAATCACCTGAAGAGTCATCAGTGATGTGGGATAATTACAATGTCACCCCCCCCCCCACCCCCCCAAAAAGGGGAAAAAAATAACTATGGTAGCAATTAACTGTAAACAAATATTGGATGGGTTATCCAAAGTCTGAGTCATTTGCATGCTTATCACCAGCCCCAGCTTCACCTACTGTTAATGTGTCTGTTGAAGGCAGGCAGTAAAATAAATAAAAAAATAAATAACAAGTGGCTGTTTGGGTCTGATGCAACGTCCCAAATAATCCCAAGCTGCTGCTGCTGCCATGGGAGTTTGAAAGGAGAAACATAATGCGTATAAACAAAATACTACCGCAGCATGAGTCTGCTTTAAAGAATGGCATCATGGACTCAGATATGATGCTGTACATTATGTAAGAAAAGCCACACCATGTGAAAACATGACCTCATAATGGGACATTACCTGCACAGCTGCAATGCAATTTCATATTGAAAATATGGTTTTAGTGTCAATCTCAGATTTACTTTTCCAGAACAAAGCTTCACAAATCTTGTCTTCACAAATATGCCTCAATGGTCCAAAATGCAATGCAGCCTTGAGATGTTTTTGATTGTGGAGAACAACTCACAAAAAACTAACAAATCAGTTAAATGTTATATTCTTTGAAAATATTTTGGTGGAGATTAATTTTCTGACATCAAGACCTTATAAAGCATTCATTCATGTATTTTACCTTTATTCAACCACTTGACCCGACTAAGATGGCAGCGAAAAGAAAACAATATTACACAAAACATCACCTCATATGCAGTATGTCCAACAACAATGATCTATTATGTTCCAGAGGAGCAAATTCAAAAGCAGGTGCAACATTTTAAAAACATTGCTTGTAATGAATTATTAAAGGAGGGTAACAGAATGAAGGCGTGGACTTTCCGCATCTCTTACCAGTCGTAAAGAGCAGCAAACTACTAATACATTTGCAAGAACATAAAATGTGGTTTAGAACATCAATGAATATGATCAAAATGTGACAAAGACGTCCTGGAATATGCAGCAAACATGACAGATTGACGTTGTGTGAAAGAATTTCTCATTTAAGATAAAAACAACTCCCATAATGTGCAGCTTTGAAAGACTTGAGGGAGAAACCAAGGCTACATGGTAAAAGCTCAGTATAAAAGCCGGGAACACATCATACAGGTTTTGCAGACATGATTGCTTCTACACGCATATAAGAGTAACAATGATGAAATGTATTTATAACCACGCTCTCCTCTGTAGTAAAGTTTTAACACACTTGTTGTGAGGCTGATAATTCTTAGCCTCATACGTATGAGTCACATACTGACAAAGTTATTTCGCCTTCCTGGTGGTGCAGCGAGCGGCGCTGTGATCCAAATGAAAAAGCGGCTTCAGTTTGAATCAGTCTCATTGTCTTTGAAAAAAATCCTCCTTTAGAGATGTAAGTTTCATCATGAGCATGAAATGTAAGAGAAAGGAACTGTCTTCTTCCTGTTGTTTGTGATTTAAAAGAGCCAGCGCTGGCCCAAATTGGCTCTTCATGGTCCTGCGGGACTTGATCCAGTATCTGCATGCTTCCTCTGGGGGTGGTGGGGGAGAGGGTGGAGCAGTGTGCTAGTGTTCTCCCTTATGTACCAAATCACACGGGGACATCTCAATTCTCACTAAGAACCTGCTGGCTAATCTGCATAACAGCAGCATTTTGTGATTCATTGTGACTCAACCTTGATTTTAATTGAAGCGGAAAAGTGCATCACCCACCAAGTGTCCCAGCTCCCCTGCGAAGGGGGAGGTAATCAAAACCAATTGGACATCCGGATCTCTGCCACATCAATTAATGGTTGTTTGTAGTGTCTGTAGAGGGCCACGTTGCTGCCGGGGCTTGGAGAAATAGCCGGTATGACCCACACGGCAGAACAGGTCCTTGTGTTTTTGAGAGATAAGCCACAGAGCCATATGTGTTGACAGGACCATTGCAGGTTGATTTGGAGGGGGGGGGGGGTAATGTATGCACACACAGGTCTCCCCTGAGATTGTCTTGCTCTGACTTGAGCTACAGTGTTTGCTTGTAGTTGTCAAGTGGTGAGGAGTCAAGAGTCTAAAACAAAGGAAAATGATCTGTCAGGAAAAAGTAAATCAAATATATTTGGTTGTTATTGAAGGTATTGAAGATTCATTTGAAAAATCACCTCTGTTGTGATGGAGTGCATTTGTTAGTAAAATGAGACGTCTGATGTGACAATATGTCAAAGCTGAATCAACAGTGGGGAACAGTGATTTACGGGATCAATTGGCATTTAACAAAATATGAACCAACAATTGATTTATTTCAAAGATAAATGACTTCTTCATAGAAAGGTTCATGTCACTTTTCTATCATGTATTCAACACCAGCTACAAAGATAGCTGGTGTTGAATTTCTTCTCCACAAATCACTAATCTATAAAATAAAACCTAATAAAGACAGATTAGTCTATGCGATACCTAATAAGCAACTGCAATGATGAATGCACTAATTAATCAAAAGCAATAAAATACGAGTCTTCTTTCAGATTTATTTGACCTGTAATATATGTATCTAAATATATAATGAACATAGTTTTTTTCACACTTGAATTGATGAATGAGTTAAACAAAAGACAGGGTTGAAAGGCCATGACTACAGAAACTAGGGGGGAAATGTGTTTTTAAAATATCTACTGTAACAGCCATCGTATAGTATGCTGTGCCAGAATGTATCGGCCAGAATCGCAAAAGCCCTGTCACCCTTCATGGCCAGACGAAGGTGCTGAAAGTGGTGCAGCACCCCCGCTTCATCATGCCTGAGGAGGGCTGTATTTATATTGTTGTAAGATTTTTACACCTCACCTCCTCCGATCCCTGTCGCTCTCCATCATTTTCAACCATCTCTATCAATTTCTTAACTATCCCATGTTCATTTTGTAAACATCACATGCTGCTGTCAAAAGGTGATTCACAATGAAAGTCCAACAAATATTGTATTTTTAAGGACCTGCACAGATATTTGAGCGTTTAAAAAACCTGATAACAATATCATATATGCTTGATAAGCATCAACAACTCTTAATTCTTAAGGATCCCTTAAATGTACAATAAAATGTGTTGGATAAGAAAAATTCAGTTCAATTTTATTTATATAGCGCCAAATCATAACAAAAGTTATCACTTTCCATATAGAGCAGGTCTAGACAGTACTCTTTATAATATTATCTACAGTATTAAGAGCACTAGACATAAAGAGATAAAATAAGATAAGATAAATGAGTAGATTAGGAGTTAAAATCCTCCTCTGGAAATACACCTGCTGGTGAGCTTACTTGACTGTGTGTACTGTCCAGAAGACGTCCTCCATGATGCGCACACTAAGGAACCTGAATCTGCCAGGGAGGTGCCCACAACCCCGCTGTCTCCTGAAGTCCACCATCATCTCTTTAGTTTTGCTGATGTTGAGAGAGGTTGTTCTGGCACCAGCTGGTCAGAGTCACCTCATCTCAGTAGGCTGTCATATTGTTGTCTGTGATAAGGCTCAGGATGGTCGTGTTGTCAGCAAACTTAAAGAAGACACTGGCAGCACAGTCGTGACTGAACAGGGAATAAAGGAGGGGGCTGAGCACACAGCCCTGCGGTGTACCTGTGTTGAGGATCAGAGAGCAGGAGGTGTGGGTGCCCATCAAGAAATCGAATATCCAGCTGAAGATGGAGGTTTGCAGTCCAAGATCAATGAGCTTAGAATTACTGTATTGAATGTAGAGCTGTAATCAATGAAGAGCATTCTCACATATGTATTCCCTTTGTGTGAGCACCATGTGTATCACCGAGACAATGGCGTCATCTATGGTCTATACAAAAACTGAAGAGTCCAAGGTGCTGGGCAGGGATGAGCAGATGTAAGTTTTGACTAGTTGCTCAACACACTTCAGGATGACTGATGTCAGTGCGAGGGGGTGGTAGTCATTTAAACAGGTTTCAAATATGAGTCAGCTGGATAGCCTGGGAATCAGACAAACCTGCAAGCTCTATTTCATTTGCTCTGGCAGATGCGTCTGGCCCCACTCCTCTTTAGACAAATTTCAACCCATCCTGGATCTCATCTGGCCAATCACAACTATTTATCTTATATGGGGTGGGTTTGATACGATGTCTGTACAGATGAACACAACCTTACTGGTCGCTGGAATTTCCGTAAACAACAAAAATGGCAAATGCTAATGTGAAACTGTTTCTGTTGAATTCACCATAGGGTCAGTATCAAACAAACTGGATGGCATATTTTCACTAAAAGAAGAACAAGCAACTGCACATTTTGCACTTCTGCAGCTTTTGTTGGTAAGAAAGATGTTTTTTTTCCGATTTGGTAAGTTTAACCCACTACACTAAGCCACACGTTTTGTTGCTCTCATTGGTTGAGGCTCTATCCAATTGTGTCCAAAGGCATTTTGGTCTGCGCCTGTTGATAATGCCCCTTAAAAATAAAAAATGAACTGGTTCCAGACTAATGCACAGTTGAGAATCAGTCGGTGGTAAGGATGTGTTAATCCAATCATTTGGATCAGTACTGGCATTGATGGCCACATTAAGAGGATTGGATATTGGCCAGATGTGACTGATCCACATTAACACAGTTTTTAGCACCACAGCAATCCCTGGCACAGGGAGGTTTATAGATTTTAAATCTGAGAAAAGTATTGCGACTGAATTGGTACTCACTATCAGCAGACACCTTGAGTTTAGATATTGGATTTAGTATCGGGAGGAAAACAGTTGGATCGATGCATCCCTACTTTGTCAGTGAAGAGAGGTCGAGGTCAAGTTCAACGCTAAATCACAGCCAGGTGTGGTCACAAACTGAACAGACTACATCTAACCACACCCCAACTGTGATGATGGATGAGGTCAGGAGTTCTTCCAACCGTAAAGGTTAGTGAAGCAGTGCTTTCCTCCATACATGATTTAGTGTGAAGTTAGTCTTTAAAAGTTCAGCAATGTACTCTGGGGATTTGCCATGCAGAGTGCAGAGTTTTAAAATCGATTCTACAGCAAACTGGGAATCAGATTAATGGGGCTAAAACTGAAGCATTTTTCTTTCTTAGCTTGCAAAATCTTCTCCTTGGCCCAGTGAGAGCACCTATCCTGAAAAATCTGATGATGCCAGAAAAAGAAATGGCAGCCCAGTTGCCAGGTGCAAAAGAAGAAGAATTTAATATCCTGCGCACCATGACAATTAACAATCAGAAGCTGAGAATTACTCACATCATTTTTGTCTTTTATACTTACTGAAGAGTTTAACAGAAATGCGTAAATGATTTTGGTATCCGACCAATGGGATAATCTCCTAAAAATTCAGTGTATTCCTTTAAGGCTAGAAGAGAAGGAAGTGTGTGTCAGGCCATCTGTTGCCTCTCCCAGACCAAAAGCCATTTCCAGACCTTTTCAAAACAGAGGGCTGCATCAATCCACTTGAAAACATCCCCTGAGCCTCATAATGCTCAGTTCAATGTAAAGAGTAATTTCAGCGCTGCCGTGCCCAGCACAGTAGAATCCTATTAAGAGTCTATCTGCAAGCTGTCATGCAGTAGTAATGACTCACTGTAGTGTCCCATGTTTTCCTGTGACTAACCCAGCACTAACAAAGCAGGCCAGATTGTCAGCCTGTTCACATTATGGGTTATTATTACTGTCTCTCAACAGCAGTCATCGAGTGTTTTAAGTTAGCAGCAGTATCTACTCCATCAGATACAAACTCTGCCTCTGCCCTCCCGTCATCCCACTAAGCACATTATGTAATGATAATGCCAGCTATTACACACATCCATTTGGTGTCTGGGGTTGTCATCAGTGGGGGGAATTTTTGTTTTGCTTCACACTTTGCATGTGTGCATGCAGGCCGTGTGTTTAAATATCACTGGTGATACACTAAAAGCTTCAGTTAAAAAAAAGTGATATCCACCTGTTTTTACCAGAGAGAAGTGATTCATCCCCCTAACTGAGAAACCAAGGACTCACTCCATCTAAATCCTTGTGTCTGATTACCTCTCTGCCCACACCAAGTGATGAATCCAACCTTAACTAACTTAACCACAACTGCTTTGAGTGGGCACTCTGTCCACAGAGAGCTGACCAGTATTAGATTTTCAGCCTCTTTGGTGTAAAGCTGTGTGCAGTTTAATGAGGCCACATTAAAGCATATCTGAGTTTGAAAGTTCAAAGCTTTTAAGTTGTTACTTCTGAGAACCATTTGCAATTAAGGGCAAAATTGATGATCATATTTACATGTTGATTCAATAAGAACCATTTATGGCTTCAGTATAATACAGAGTTTGTCCAGTAACTTGGTTCATACAAAGAGCAGTACAGTCATTTCCGGCAAACAGATTCTGATAATTGTAACACTTGCTCAGAACTAGATGGACAAACTCAGCAACTAGCTATACACTCCAAATCTGTTTTGGAATATACAGTCCAAAGTTTTATCCAAATAAAAACAATAGAACAAACCTTTTTTTCCAATAAGCTGCTGACTCTATACCCTGTAGGAAACACTGCCTACCTCATCTCCACTGCTTTCAGCTGAAGTACTTTAGGTCAAAACAGTCAGGAATGAATGATTCCTTGAATCTCCGTGTGTCCTGGAAGGCCTCCTGACTGGAAAGCAGTGCTCAAACTGAACCAGAACTCAAACCACTACGTGTACCTGAAAGATTCCAAAAAAAATGCTCTATATTTGTGGCTAATTCTGAAGATAATCTTTCCAGCTATCCTTTGATCTTTAATTCATTTATTATGTGTGCTTGCTTGTATGACTATAGATGTTTCTGTAAGATATAAATAAATAAACTTCTATGTTGTGATTTTCTCAGTGGACTAAAGAATGAGCTCAGCAATGACCGGAGGATCTTTTTGTAAATCAGAGCCCAACACTTGTTTTTCTTACTTGGCCAAAGAAGCTTTCTTTCTTTCCTCTGAGTTCGTCTTGTTACTCCCTGAGAAGACACTGAACATGCTCTTTCAAATCTACTGCATCCCACCTCAGCTAGATCAATACTAGGTCCTTGCCCTGCTTCTTCGGACTCTTAGAAGCCACATTTCAGTCTTGCTGCTCCCACGAGAGGGGAAAACTCAATGAGTTGTACGATATCACCTCTGCTGTAGACACACCACAGACCACAATGTCTGGCCTCAGAGTGAAGTGCTGGACTGAAAATGCTCACTGAGCTCACCTGGACTAATACCAGCCAGGTTGGAGGGTTTCCCTGTGTAGGTATATTGTGCGTTTTCTTTATTGTCTGCTAAAGTGGATTTGATTTCCTTCGGGTGGGGGGTGTCTGTCTTGCCAGATGGTCTCCAGACAACAGCACGTTTAAAGATTATGTATGTAAACTCTAATCACACAGTACTGACGTTACAGAGAAATTACATTTAGTTTCATGGCAATGTGATATATTTTCATTTTGAATATGATAAAGAGAGGAAATCCCATGTAGATTAAATTGAAAGGGTTGATCCCGCTGGGAGCATGAATCTGCTTTACTATCTATCTATCTGCCGCTTTCAGTAACTGACCTTATAATGCTGCTGCTCTGCCACTAATTGGTGGGAGTCACAAGATATTTTGTGACGTTTTGGTATTGATTGCCCTGATTGCCCTAACCCTAACCCTAACCCGATGGCTATGAAATTAGTCCTATGGTATGTGTAAAGCTACTATGTGTAGACTTTTATAATCATTACCTTTATGAGACGCAAAAGTGAATGAGGTTAAAAGCAAAATTAATGTATTTAATTCAAATTTAATGAAAGACTTAATTTTCTGGCAGATGAAAACATCAAATGTGTGTGGATTACAGGTTGGGAACTACAGGGGAACTTGGCTCTTCTTAATAAGACATGAGCCCTCCTGGTTCTCTAAAATATTGACATGCTATCATACATGCCATGCATTTCTATTTTTCTGTAGCTTGGATCATTCGTTAAAGGATATTATTGATGTATGATTCATGCATAATAGTGATTCATCACTGATTTACTTTAATAAAGATACCAGCATGCTGTTTTTGCCATCACCATCAAAGTGTGGTGGTGCCATATCATAAACTTTCACTTAAACTGAAATCAGGAAAAAAACAACTTTGTAGTCTGTGCGCTGGATTGCCATTATTCATTTCTCTCCCTACTGTTTTTGCACTGTTTTCCACTGACTGGTGCACAAAAATAACATTTTAGCTCCTAATATTTGCATAATAGTGGCTGATTTTCTGCAAATTTGGTTGAAACTTGCTACATTTGGATGAAAACCTGGAAACCAGCTATTACATACAGTGGATACCTATTAGATCACAACATATCTTAAGATGTTTTGCCCCGAGGGTGTCTAAAAATGTTGTTCATCCTCTGGGGAGCATGAATGTGCTCATTAAAATTGTGCTGATCAGACATTTGTTCTCTTTAAAAGTGCAAATCTTCCCCTTTATGGTGGTGCCAGAGGAAATGTCAATGGGGGGTCAATAAAAAGAAGAAACATTCTCTGGGCAGTATTCATTTCCACAGCAATGGCCAGTAGTAGTTGTCCAAATACCTTTGTCAGGACTAAAGTTTTGGATGGACCAACAGTTTTGGTCAGCCAGGTGTAAAATTAGAGTATTTTCAGCAAAGTAAAAGGAATAGGACTTTGATTTAAATTGAGAAGATTTGCAACATTTAAAAAAAGGGTTTTGAGTAATGGTGCATATTATGAAATGAGAAATTAGGTGACAATAAAAATCCCAAGCAGCTGTTCTGAATTTAACAAAGCAATATCCCCGCCTCACTTAACAGACGAGGTGAAACTAATTCCACAGAATTACAGATGAAAAGCACTTCTCTCAGTATTGTGTGACATTTAATTGTCATGTTCAGCATTAAAAGCATATTTAGTATGCGTGCTGTGTCTCCAATAAAATTCATCAAAATATCATCACAGAGAGACTTACATAAAGATCCATGACTCGTCCGCTTCTGGCAAACCCCACAAAGTAGCAGTGCCTGAGTCATCTTTTTAGGGAACTATGGGTCTGTAAAAATTCAGAAGGCCAAAAAAAAAGATCCATGAAAGTCCACTTTTATCAATAAATGCAGGGGCGGTCTTGATGGTGTTATTTCACAGCCTCTAAACCTCCACTTTGCATGAGGAGAGAAGTGAAGAGGAGTAACTATACCTCACATCATTGGAAAAATGATTGGTGGACCAACAATGCAGTTTTTAAGAACTTAGCGACTGATTTCAACACTCTGCAGCATGCCCTATTGGATCTGAAGCCCAACCAAAAATAAAACTGATCTCCTCTCCTGGGCAAACAAAGGCTCCTATCCTTTCCATCAATACTCCTGATGGTGTCTCTATTCAGTCCGTTGATATTTACAAATCCATGGGAATTTGGATGGACAAAAGTCTAAAACTGAAGCACCACATTGATTATCTTGCAGAGAAATTAAAACTCCCACTTGGCTTCCTTTACAGGCTAAAGCCCTGTTTTTCCATGACATCTAGAAAACGCTCAGTGGCTGGCTTTTTTCTGTCTCAGATTGATTTGGGTGGTATTATTTACAGTCTTGCCACACTTGCCACCTTTCCAAACTTCACCCTCTGTATCACTCAGCCCTGAGGTATATCACTGGCTTGCTCCAATCTCCATAAGCCCCATGTTAAAATGCCCAACTTCACAGCAGAAATAAACATGTTTACAGCCTGGTACAAAAAACAGTTTTGGTCTCTATAGCTAAGTTCCCCAATCATGATAACTGTACTGAAGGTGATTTCTTTTATGTAACTAACCCCTTCAAATGATATTAAGGCTTAAAGTTATGCACAATTAAGCATGTAGCTGCTTCGACACAGGTGGCTTGCAGCAACCAGGCTGCATTCAGCCCGCGTCAGCTCCACCCATGCTCCACTTGCAGGCAGGACTACCAAGATGGCAATAGCCAGAGCCACCACACCCTTAGCTTCACAATGATTCTTCAGAAACCTGTGGGCGATGTCACGGATACGACGTCCATGTTTTATACTGTCAGTAGTTACAACACGTGTACACTTTAGTCTATAAGATCAGTGTATGAGAGGCAAATTTCCTACTTAAGCCAGAAGTTTCTTTCAAAACAGTCGTAATCTTAAGTCGCACAAATGGCTTGAATTTAGAGTGCCTTTAATCAGTACAGAGGTAGGCAAAAAAAGCCTGTTCTTTTATGGGTCTTGGTCATGATCTGCAGGCCAACTCAAACTTGAGACCCTTATTTAATATAAATATAAATGATTTTAGAATAAATGATTTGATCACTGCCAGCTGCAGTTAGTATAATGTAATGTAGTTTGCATTGTACTTGTTGTTGCTGCTCTGATCTGATGTTGCTGTCCCTGTTATATATCAAGATGCTGCTATTTGACCCTGTGTCAGCTAGGACTCAGCTATGAAAGAGATTTCTCAAAGTGACTTCTTAGTTAAATAATATATACTGTATATACAAAAGCATGTTTTTGGATTTATTTCTTTACAGCAGGTTTTAGCTCACATTTTGTTCCAGGCTGTGCATTTCAGTGGTTCTTTGAAATTCAGTGATATATTCACACACTGATGAGTGGTCAAGAAAAGCACTACTATCTATTCTTACTTGTAAAAATCCATGCAAACCCCACTAAATCTTTTTCTTCTCACTTTGCTGAGATTAAATATTTGATTATAGGACTCCATTAGTTCTAGCTGTTCACTCTGCTGCTTCATATTCACACGGTCACTCATCTTGATTTATATTCCGTCTTGACCTGATTCAGTGTGAGGATGGACAGAAGTCCATGACTAGCTGCTCTGTACTGCCACTTGCTCTTCCCTTTGATTCGCATAGATGCTTTGAGGTTTCTGCAGCAGTGTTGCCTTTATGCACCCTAAGGTTTAATGTGATAATGACTGTAAGCCGTTGCGCTATTCTCCAGTGCATTAGCAGGAGCAGTCAACTTGAGTGTGTGTCATAGAATAACACATCAATAATCCTTTAAAATGTAAATCCCCAGCCTTGTGTGTAAACACAATCTTTGTAGAAGATGTGACACTGGCTGAATGTTTGATGGAACATAGTGTTAGGTGTAGGGGCTGAGCAACATCACATTCACACTTTGCATTAGCGCTGACCTGCCAATAATTGCTGCTACTGTTTCTGACAGTAGCAACCTGTGAGCATGATGAAGGCCCACAATCGTACTATCATGCTATGAAAGCTGTCATTTTTCCCTGAATCTGACCACAACAGAAAAAATTAGTCGTCTGTAGAACACCATTTCTGATAGCTTCAATAATTTCAAGCCATACCTCAAGGCATTTACTGTGAAATGTCACCACAAGGCCTCCCTTCTCCAGATGAAGCCAGGTGTTGTTGAGGGTTTTTTTTTTTCCTGTTTGTGCTCTGAACCTCTGTGACAGAGAATAGATGGTTACAATATTCTATTGTTCTCCAGCCAGAGATGGTGATTCCAAGTGCTGTCAATACAGGATCAGCCATGTTTTAGCAGGAATGCAGCGAGAGAACAAAGTGGGTTACATCAGACAGCTGAGCGTCTCAGAGGATCATCCACCCCGACCTTCAACGTCTGTGTGTCTCACTCCCACGATTGGAAAAAATGTTGCCAGTTAATGTAATCCAGGCAGACATTGGGTTTTCCTCTAAAAGGCACCTGGCAAAGCCAATGGATAATAACCATATCTTGTAGGATCCATGTACTTCCCTGAAGTACTTAGAGCCTTAACTTTAACCTGAAATAACATTTTGGGGGCAGCACACACAAGCTGTGAACACAACACTGACATATCATAACCTTTTAAGTAGAAACAGCTGGTTGTATTTACACATCCATTAGAGCAACATTCAATCATTCATTTGGAGTCATGTCCATGTTCTGTCCATCTGTTGAATGTAAGTCCAATATTCTCTCTTTTAGTTCTTTTTTGGGGCTCTACCAACTCCTGAGAGAAATATCTTGCTCTTTAGCTGCTAAATACTCCAGTATCATACACAAAATCTAACAGATTGAATTTTTTACCAAAAAGAGCTGGCTGAGAAAGGTGAAAGTGAACCAAACAGTAAAGCTGGGAACTGAACAGCTAACCGAAGAGCTGAAACTCACTACAAAGCTCTGTAAAGATTAGGAGAGCTGTATATTCAGGTCATAATTCTCTGTATGTTCACCACTGTTGACCGCTTTCACATTAAGCAATTTTTTATATTGTCATTTGACACATTATTATTATGAAATATGAATGTTTTAAGTAAAGTTGTAAGTAAAAGTACCAGAAATACCATGTAGAAATACACCATTATGAGTAAAAGTCCTGCATTTAAAGGTCTAGTGGTAAAATTTAGGGGGATTTATTGGAAAATTTTCGATCCCCGCTCTCGCTGCTCAAAAAAAGATTGCCACGGCCGAGGTGCCCTTGAGCAAGGCACCGTACCCCCCCAACATCTGCTCCCCGGGCGCTGTGAGTGGGAGGATGGGTTAAATGTGGAGAAGTAATTTCACGTTCAATCTGATCAATAAAGTTTCTAAAATTAAAAAAAATAAATAAATAAATAAATAAAAAATGTTATTACAGTAGCCACTGCCATTTCGAGGCCACTGTAGTTTCTTCTGTATACCTGGATTGTATTCAGTCGGTTGCAATCTGCAATGTCCTCACTAAATCCTTCACACTGGTCCTTTAAGAAATATAAGCATTATCAGCAAAGTTAAAGCAAAGGTGAAAGATTGTTAATACAAATGCATCAATGTGTAGGTAGCATTTTACTGTTGTCCAAGGGATTGAGCCCCCCTGAAGGGTCACAAGGGGAAAAATCTCTTTAGTGGAACTATTACCAACACGTAGACAAGGGGCCCTGACTAGAGGGTGACAAGTCAAATAGACTGGTAGCTAGTGAGCCAATCAATTAATGTATTGCATTTTCCAAGTTTTAAAAGTAACTACAGCTGTCATTTAAATCTAGGGTAGTAAAAAGTACAATGCTTACAATGAAGTATACGTTGTGATTAGTAAGTGCAAGTACTGAGAATTATTCTTATGGAAAATGTACTTTCTACCTCTTCACTAAAAAGTACATTTTAACATAAAGAATGGTAAAAAAGCCTGCAGCTCTTCACTCAGCTCCACACCATTATCATTTGTTCTCATCCCACCAGGTAGAAATCTGTATCATAGAGAAGAGAGCAGCAGAACAAAAATCCCACACGGTGCTCCAAACAATAATTCAGAAGGCAGTATCATCACAACATTTCCAAGAACTGATGCTGTGAGTTTGACTCCCTGCAGGTTCTTATCTTCCTGTGTGTTTTCTGACTCATGATGTCTCTGCAAGTCCTTTTTGAATTGTTTGTTTTTCGTCTTAAACCTACTCCTGCACAAACACTAAATACAAAGTATTCCATTGTGTCTTCAGCGAGTAGTTTTTACCTCATAGCAATTATTGATTGTGAAAGCTCAGAAAACCCTCATTTTTTAGTGGTGACGAAAGTTGGTTTCCAGTGCGAGTGGGCAGTGTGCTTTCAGATGTCTTTTTGGATAAAAGTAACATAACTTTGAGCCAAATAAATATCACTTCTCACAGCAGTTTTTAAATATCAGAGTCCTAGTCGCCTACCAGAGATAGAGTATTTACAGAAAAAAGAGCCAAAGTGGAAATGGGAATGCTGCCTCACATTCTGTAGGCGTGGAAACTGTCAGAAAGATAAAAATACAGATAGAAATACATAGTATATGTATTAAAAATGTGTCAAACAGGATGGAAAACACTTCACATTTTATTCCATGAATCTGGAGTTGCATAAACTAACATCTTCTCTCATGCAAACCTCTTCTTCTCTTCTGTTTAAAAGCTCTGCCATTAGTGAATGAAATCTGCACATAGGGCAAGTTACTGCAAAACAGCCTCATCAGCAGAAATCAATATTAATGTCAAGCACAATGCCTGACCGGGGTATTCTCCAACTCCTAAGATGACATTAAAATGAACAAAAGATGTTAGACCTCCAAGCTTTCATCAGAGCAGACATTTAATTGTATAACTGAGTACAGAAAAAGTTCCTTCATCTCCTAATGTACCCATCCAGCTCTCTCAAAGTCAGAGCCCCTTAGGGTGAGGTTCAGCTACTCAAGAAGATGAAGTCCACTTGGTCCCATCAGTGTTAACATGCAGTGGACTCCAGGACTGAGGATCAACACATAACTTGTGTGTGCAGCCCATACCAACCAGCTGATTTAGCTTTCAGAGAGTATCGGACTTTGTCTTGATCCAGTGTGCTCTGGCGCAAGGGGGAAGCGGTCAATATCGAGAACATGAAGTGTGATAAATAAAGAGTGCCACTTGGGTGCTTGAATCATCATCCATGAGTTCTCACTCAGGGTAAGGCACTGAATCAATCCTGCGCTGACCAAGCGTGTCTTCATTTCCTAACAGATACATAAGCCAATCTCTGAGAACTATCGTATCCCTGCTGGGGTATGTCTATTATATTCCTGTAGGTCTTTCCTTTGTTGGCCTTTTGCATTGTATCTACTCCCAAGAGAACTCCCATGTTCCCTAAAAGTCCTGACTAAGCTGACCTCAATGATCTCAAAGAGAGCAGAACAAACATTCCTGCATGTGAGGAAATAGTTTCCCATAGCAGAAGGTGGCAATATATTGTGTTTGTTCTGTCGTTTTCTTGCTTTGCTCTAGTTGTTCCACTGGTTTGCTACTCTGAACAGCCAGTCAGAGTGCTCTCTCTCCCATGGTTTGTTTGTCATGAATTAACCTACGAGCATCCAGCACAGGCACCAGTGGCCCATTGGTGCCTACTCATCAGTGCTCTGGTGCCTAAATTCTCATTACCCAGCAAGGAGTAATGTGAATTTAAAGACCCTATAAGAAGAATTTGTATCTGATTATGGTTTATATGTTAAGCTGAACAATATCACACTCAAAACACAAGCCAAAAGATTGAATCAGACAAAACAGTTTATTCACAAGGAGGGAATGTGCAGGTGTGTCAGAGAGCCACTGGGTGGGGTGTCCCGGGTGATGCAGGGCTGGTGGTGGCAGATTTCCGAGGAGCAGGCGTGAAGTCGTGACAGAGCCTGACACAGTAGGTGGGTGGCATTGAGGTATTTCCTGGGGCACAATGCAAACAGAGTTAGGCAGACTTTCCACAAGCGTAAGGACAAGACTAGCACAAGAGTTGGCTATAGTGTAGATATCACTAGGGAGGCTGAAAGATCTGGCAGAGTCTGGGAGGAAGAGCTGGCCTTTTAAATTGTAGTGGTTGGTTGGCAAATAAGGAAAAGGTGGACAGACAGAAACACAAGAAAGAAAACATGACAGTGGAGAAAACATGACTCTATGCTAACCCTAACTCTGAGTTAGCTGTTTCACCATGAATGCATCACAACTTTGGTGCCCTTTTGAGTTTTTTACCTGTGTCCCTCAAACAGTGCGCTACTGCCTAATACTACCACTACTACTACTACTGCTAGTAGTTTAAGTTTAAGACCTTTATTTGTCCCTGAGGGGCAATTGCTGCTGCTGCAGTAGTAATAAAAAACAACTGCAACACAGGGTGAGACACACAGATAACATATGGCAAGCATGCATAAATAGCCTACACATAATAATCATTAAAAAAATACAGCAGTAAGAGGCCAAGTACACAAGAAAGAACGTTAAAACAGGCATGTTTGGAGATGTGCTGACACTGCCAATACATCACAGAGTTGAACAGTGAAATGGCAGAACGTTTACAGTGTTGATTTACGTCCTCCCTACCCAAACACTCATTCACATTCACTTATCTGTCTCTCTGCATTGATTCACTAAGCTAGCAGTTCAAATGGTTCCCAACTTTCTTGGCCGTTAGTAAAGATTGCGAGGAAAGACTTGAGGTGATGTGAGTCATATTTGATGCTTTTCAATGATCAGACAACTTTGGGTTGTGCAAGTGAAATATGGGACATTAGTGGTCAATATAGACATAAAATGAGAGCTATGTAACTATGGTTCTATGAATTTTTGATGACTGACTGATTGATGACTGAAACACCCTATATACACCCCTGACCCCAGTGTTGAGAAACTATAATATATAATATAACCCATCCCATATATTGATGTTGTTCTAAGCAGTTGCTTTTAGTTGTAAAAACTAAAAGATAAATCTAAAGGGTGAAACAAATTAAGGTGAAATCCTTGTAAATCCGCATAAACATACGGGTCTTTGCCAGGCAAATGGATTATGAAAAAGAAGATGAGCAGCACTTCTGTGTTGTTATGTTTCAGCAGACATATTCACTGTAATTTGTTGTTGTTATTTTGTACTTATTCTGACCTTTTTCTGCTGGCAAAGCATATTATAGAAAATAGCACTTTAATAGTCTATTCAAAAATACTAAAGTCTGCTTTGCACCATAGCTTTGTTGTAAAACACCATTTTACCATCCCTCGTCAAGGTCAAACCTCCACCCCCCCTCTTGCTCTCCCACTGTAGAGATTGCGGTTTCTCTGAAAAGCTCCATTTGTATAGATCTGAGTGCAGTTTGATCGGATTCTGCTGGCTCTAATGAGTCGGCAACACCTTGGTAAGCTGCCCCTTGATCCCTCCGGACATGCATTAACACCAAAAACCAAAAGTAGCACAATGGTGCCATACTGCTGTTTGACTGAGGTTTCAGGGTCTCTCAGGGTCTGTGGCAGGCTTCCAGTACCACTTTCATTCATGCTGGAGAATGCATGGTGTCGCTACACTAACGCTATGGGAAAACAGTGTGACAGTCAATATGGAGTACGGTGTCTGCATAAACAGATGGCAGAAAGATAGATACACAAGAAGGGGTGTGAGCTTGTATGTCCTAGTGTCTTCTGTCTGAAGATTATTTATACGCTGTCTTCTCTGATCTGCCCCCCATGACCTTTATGGTTTCCATGACTCACAAATTGATGGAGTGTGGGTAAAAGACTTAAATTAAGTCCTCTGGTATTCCAGTCAGCCAGCCTATTCAAGGTGCAACCAAACCTGGTAATAGAGCTGCCTCGCTATGGAGGCTCAGGTACAAGTAGGGTTACAGGCTGAGTAAAGCCACCTACAGGCAGTATGACATTTAAAATCAAAGAAAATTCACTCGGCAGCAGTACACCAGGGCTCCTCTTTGTTTGATAAATGTTAGATTGACTGGAAAAGTAATTTTATTCCATTTTAATGCATATTCAATGAAGGTCCATGTTGACCTATCTTGTTCAGATTTCTTTTTCTTAATGTTGTAGAATAAATTTTGGACAGGCATATCTGATTAAATCAGAAATCATTTCATTTGTTAAATTTGCCAGTTCAGTGCTTATGGTCTATTGAAGATTAGGTAAAATGGAAATAGAAGTTAAAGGCAAAGACATTAATATTATTTTTTTAGTTTCTCCTTTGTTAAACAATAGACAACCAAACATCTGAGACGAGTACTGAACAATGCTATTAGATCTCTTCAGCCGCAGCAGAGCATGTCCATCATAATCAACTGAAGCTGCAAACATGGAGTCTGTGTAGCAGTTAAATTACCCTTCTCCACCCCACCTACGTGAAGCGTCTACGTCCCATGTATTTCGGCAGTTATATGTTGTATGCTGCCAGAAACAGGTTGTGATAATTAAATAATTGGGAGAAATATGGGAGATTTGTATATGGGGAGAGAGCAATGAAAAATAGGGTTGGCAAGTATGGATATGTAGAGCTGATGAACATTAACCACCATAAATATCAAGGTTACTGCTATGTACTTGTTACCCTTTAGCAGTCACCTGGATTGATCCTAACACCTGACCAGCATACAACCTGACACCAATACAATACCTGTCTTTTCCCTTTTGATATCTACACATTACCCAATCAGATGCACAATGCTTAAAATAACTGAATGTGATGCTTTAATTATCAAACACCCAAACTCCATAAGTGAATATTATTTACAACATGATGTAGTTTTGCAATATTGCTTTTATTTGCTTGTGCAGATGTGTTGCAGCTTTCAATGCCTATTCCACCCCTCGAAACTCATTTCAGGTGTACTTTTCTTTCTTTTGCAGAACAGTGTCTTTGACTAGTTCGACAGTTTCTATGAGTAATTAATCGTCACATCCTAGCAGTCAAGAAATATTTTAGTAACCATTCAAAATACATAGAAAATCTAAACTTATGCTGTTTCTAATGATGAGAAGGAGGAATACATTCAATATTCAAATGCAGCATAATAAAGAACTTTAAACTCTTCGCTGACTGGAAATAGCCTTATGTTTGTCTCCACTGTTAACCGGCTCAAACTACAGAATTACCATATGATTTGTCCAGATTCCTTGTGTGAAAAATAATAAAAATGTGGCAGTTATGGCAGAATGGTTACGGCAGCTCCAACTGCTCTGAGGCTCAATCTGGTGGCAACAGATTTGAGTCGTAGACTCCCACACAAAACAAGACGGCGTGCGCTGACCATCCATGTTGACCCTCCTCATTCTGTAGAGGCCAGTGCAGACTCTGATGCTGTTGAAAATCAATTATTCTGGCTAAACTGGAGTTAGAATGAGCTCTGATATTGTGCAGTGTGCTCCCTGGCCAGACAGAGATCAAGCTCAGACAGAGAGTCTGCATCCCAGAAGAGATTTGTTAAGATTCGCTTTGAACTAATAACATCAATTTTAATTGTCACAAAGTTTGTTTGTTTTTTTGCTAAATTGAATGGATGTTAAATGGTATCACTCTCTCATGAAGGACCCCTAAACTGTTTTATTGTTGCTTAATGGCTAATACAAGAACAATTTTTGAGTTTCCAGTTTGTGAGAAATCCCATCTGACTGTTTTATCCACCAGCATTTGTCTTTAGTTCATCAGAGAGCTTCCTCTAATGGACCATTTGACCTCTTAGCTTCTGGAAAAGATACATGCATACCATTTGGCCAGAAATCGATTAATTAACGACTTAGCAATTACTATTAAAAACTGTATTGATATAAAAACCTTGATGGCGTAAAATTCTTTCAAAAAATGTTTTATGAGGAAGAAAATCCATTCTTGGTGATAAATACTGAATGTTTGTGAACAAAGAAATCCACAGGATACCATTAACATTCATAACTGCAACCCGAATTCACACCTTAAGATGCAGGTAAAGAGTCTTTACTAGTGAAATATTCAAGGATACAAAATCCAGGAAGGCAAATAAAGTTCAAATGGCTAGGCTGAGGCAGAATCTTAATAGTTGATTTAGAAAAAGGGATCAGGATCAAACAACAGGCAGGAAAATGTCTGGGCGCTAGAAAGCTAAGGCTTGTGGCACAGAGACAATCCAGCAGAGAATAACTGCTGTGTATGTACTCGAGAGTAAAGAGGGAAATAACAATAATAAGGTGAGTGATGAAGGTGAGCATGTGAGATCAATCATGACTGGCTGGAGGGAGTGGCTGGGCAGAGTTAGAACATGAACCAATTAAAAGTCAGAATGAATGAATGACAGAAACTAAGATACCAAAATCATGACAAACTCAAAACCTTTTATTAATGACTTACCAACTGCTGACTTATTGTTCATTACCCGTTATGGATGACTTATTATCATTTAAACCTGTTGGGTTGACTTACAACACTGTATATTTATCACCTGCCATAATCTGGCAGCCCGAATGTTTTTTCTTATTAAAGGCTTGTAACTTATCCATGAGTAAATGATTTATTAGCCATTAATAAAACCATAAGCTGTAACTTAGAGTCCTTTTGTAGAGGTACTTTATTAGAAAGTAGTGCCAACATTACTGTGAGGAAGGAGGGAGGGAGGGAATGTGGCGTAAGAACAAATGCTATCTGCTAGCATCAAGGCAGTCTCTTCAATCAGGAACATAAAAAGACTGAATGAGCATTTCACAGTGTGCAGCTGACTTGTCTTGCTTGAATGCACTCCATGATGAAGCCCCAACCTCTAAATGCTCTCATAGGGTTCATGTGTCTATGAATATCTTATGTTGTGGTGTTGTCTTGCTTTTATTGCTGCTTGTGCGCTGTGTTTATTTCATGGCTTTTTATCAATGAAGGTGCTTCTTCACAGTCTGTGTTTTCTATCATTACTGGTGCACAATTTATGGTCGATATGCCTTGGGTGGGTGACTTTTTCAAGCAGCAACTACACATTCTACAATCTATACCCAATCTGTTCTTGGTTGGGCCTCACTGGGTTTTGAGATCTTTTATCTGTGTGTGTGTGTGTGTATGTATGTGTGTGTGGCATTTTATTTATTTTTTTATTTTTGGTGATAGTTCACAGTGTGGAGAGAAAGGGAGCATTATGAGACAGAGACAGAAGAGTAAGAGAAGGAGGATGAGGCAGAGGAGGAGGGCACATAGTGAGGTCCTGGGCTGGACACAAACCCAGGATGTCATGTTGACACCCCCTCAGGCATCAGGATGCCCTCTGAGTTAAAAAACACAACCTCTCTGGAATCTGACCACAGATCGTTTCAAATGCCTGACATTCCACATTTAACCCCTCAAAGAAGCTCTACATGAATAATGGTCAGTACATTTTAAAAAACACATTGGCCATTACATTTCATCAAATAAATTTTTTATTCTATGGATACCAGCGTCAGTGTGTTGGAAGGGTCGGTCAGCACGCAACTTTGGTTTGGACTGAAATATCTCAACAACTACTAGATGGATTGCTATGAATTTTATACAGACATTCATGGTCCCAAGAGAATGAATCGTATTCATGTTAGCAAGGTTCAACACCAACTTTGAGTGGTTGCCAGGCTGGTAATCAGCTTTTTGTTGCAACTGTTTGTTGAAACTAATCACCTTATATTTTGAGAAGGAAACCAAAGGCCAAGAATTGTTTACCAATTTCTCAAAATGGTTGCCAATGGCAACGGGGCAACTACCACTGTTGAGCCGTCTTTGGTCACATTTCATCTCGTACCACCAGAAGGTCAAGTGTGTACTCAAGAAGTGAAATATGTCAACATCTACTAGATGGATTAGCACAACATTTTATAGATTTTTAGAGATTTATAGTTCCCAGATGATAAATCATAATGACACTGGTGAAACTGTAGCATGAAAAAAGCAGGAGGCTGACGTTTGGTTGGTGGTCTGGTTTTGAGTGAAATGTCTCAATTACCATCTAATGGACTGCCATTGACCCTGGTACCAACATTTACTGTATCCCTCATGTTTTGGTGCCAGCTGGATTGTTTAGTTCTAAACAGAAAATCAAGGTTAAAAGTTACAACACAGGCTTGTACAACAAAATGCAACACTGGCTGATGAGCCTGGTTAACATTTAGTCTTGTTCAGATACTGTGTTGTCGCTATCAGCTGATTAAAGTACTTCTTATTCTACTACCAGGAATGTAATTTGCTGTATTAACCTATTTCCAAAAACATCAATTTAATTATTCTTAAGCTTAAAAACCTAAAAAGTAAATCCGCAGTACTCAGTGCTGCTTTCCATATTGTCTCTCAGAGAACCAGCAAGTGCTGATAAGTCTACATTTGCAATGGTTGCATCCTCTTCCACCCTGCTGCACCCACATTTGAGTCCATCATTACAAACACAAATACAGATGTCAAACAGATCAATGGGTACATAATGCTACATACTTCATCTGTGGGAGATTTATGGATATATGGGTTTGGATTTTCAGGTGTGTGTTTACATTTCTTATCAGGTCAGGTAGTGTGTAGAGTGTCCGTACTTTGGAAAGCACATTTACCTCTTGGCCTTTGTAAGTGAGTGAGCACTCACTTCTTCCTGTCTAGAAGCACTACCTTCACTCTCTTCCTCATCTGCTTCCTTGTGCTTGCTCTCCCTCATTGAGAATGACTTCCTCGTCCACATCACTTGTCTCCTCTCACTCTAGGGAGCACAGGGTGTGTGTGCGTGTGTGTTTGCGTGTGTGTTCAAATCATTAGAAACAGCCCACTTACGCAGAGATGTTTTGGATTGTGCCTTTCTCAGCATGTGTGTTTATTATGTGTCTGGTATCATTATTATTATTATTAGAATATTAGTTTGAATAACTTTCATTACTGTGAATATTGTATACTAATGCTGGACTATATCGGTTGTCTGTAGGCAAAGAATGAATGTATGCAATAAATATTACAAGACGTGATATCAGGAAGGGCAAAACATACACAGCCCTGTTTGTGGTCTAGGAATGAACTAACAGTTAGTACAAAATTCTCACTGTGTGTTAATATTCCTCCACCTCAGCTCAGCAAGTAAGCATTAAACAAATTAGCAATACTAAACAATAGTTAGTGCTGTTTAACTGCTGCATCCGTGTTATGTTGCATTTTAGCTGTAGTTGTTTAAGGTTTAGCTCATTTTAGCTACAGCAACGCATCATATTCTATAAAATCGTCATATGTTTGTAGTATTGTCCTGCGAGACCATGTTATCTCTAACATGTCTTCTTTTCATGAGCTTAGACAATTTGTGTCACTGCATTTTCAAGCGAAAACAAGAGCATTTTTATTTACGGGCTTTCCAGGTGACAACCTCATGAATCTGACTGAGAGAATTAAGAATGTGCAAAGCTTTCATCAAAGGAAAATGTGGTCACCTCGAAGAATCTAAAATACAAAACATATTTTGCTTTGTTCACAATTAGTTTGGTTATCCCATAATTCCACATTTATATAAAAATATAAATAGTAGTACAGTACCCAGTTTGTACTTAAAGACAGTACTTCAGTACAGTTTGTCCCTCATCACTTGCATTGGAAGAACCCATTCTTAAAAGATCCACAAGGAATACAACTCTTTATGCCTAGTGAAGTGGAATAATATCAATAAACAATAACTCATCCAAAAGACATATGAGTATTGGCGTATTAAAATATATAAATAATACAATTAAAATATAAAATATAAAATTTTTTGCTGTCTAAAAGCTCAAAACAGATAACAGTAAGTTGTGTAGCACAGAAGCAGCTTTAATACAGGATGTGGGGAGTCGGTCAGTCCGCATATCCACTGTTGATCTCTACATGTTGTCAGAGATTGTATCTTGTAGTGGATGGTGCCTGCTCGGTGCAGATTCAATAAGGTGTGGCACTGATGGCTCCATCTTCACCGTGTAGGCTCGGCAAGCAGCAGCATCAGTCAAACAGCACACTGCTCGCCTTCTCCCACGAATGTACAAAATGGGTCCAGAGGATAAAAGCAAAGAGAGGTCACTTCTTTTTTTTTTATTTCTTCCTGTCTCTCATTCACTCTGTTGTCCACAGTGAAAGAATAATCTTTTGTTTCTCATATCCCCTCCTGATTTCTCACTTTCTGGAAGATGAATTGTGCTATTAATTGGAATTGAAATGCCGAACATTCTAATGAGCCCCTGAATACATTTGGTTCCACATGCTCATTTTTCATGAGCCAAAGCACTTTTTACATTTAGCCCAAATGGTCATTTCCAATTAATCCCGGAGCTCACGGTAATTGGCTCCCACACCCAGACTGTGAGAATCAGAAAATCCATTATTTATTCGCTTTTCTTTCACACTGTCCACTTGCAGCCTTTCTGTCGCCTGCTTCCTGCCAATAAAAAAGGCCTCCCATGGCTTCATTTATTACAAGTGAGGTGAAAAAAAAAGCATTAGTACTTTCAACCCACCCCTTTTTGTCCTCATGGCGCTGTCACCAGCCACCAGGTTTTTAGGGCTTATGTTAAGCCAACACTTAGAGGATGATCTGATGGACCAAACTGCTGTGTTTGCCGCCTTAAATCAAACTGGAAGTGACAGTAAACCAATTCTAGAGTCAAACACGATTATTTAAAACAAATATTTTTTTTCTTATGGATAAAAGTGCATTCACATTTCTTTTTATGTGCATCAACCATGCAGATATACAAACATAACGACAAACAATTAAACCCCATATGTGTGAAACTTTCTTTAGAGACAAAACGCACGCAATACAATAAAATTCAGTCCATGTATCGGTGGTAAAAATCTGATACAAGCCTGCAGAAACACTCAGCAGGTGTTTTCCTGCTGGCTTGTATAACACAGTATCTGACTGCAGACTCCTGCTGGCTAACATAATGTAATCCGTCTGTCTCCTCCTCTTTACACTCTCAAGACTCACAAATGCTTTGTCCCTTTCAATTTCAGCAGAAGACACGAAAACACACACACACACACACACACACACACACGTGCACGCGTCTTCTTATCTTCCTTAAACCTATAGTTAAGAAACGCTGAATGGCTCTTAAGATAAACTCCAGTCTGGTGGTTGGTACCAAATGAGGCTTTTTGACAACTTAGATTATCTATAGGTGTTATGCTGTTTGCTACAAACACACAGGAAGAAGGCAGATGCACTGAACAGTTCTTCCGTCACAAAGCCTGAATGAGAAACAATTTAATTAAAGTCGATTTGCATTGATATTGCAACAATGAATTTAAATATTCGAAACTGGGATTCCCAAGTTACAAACATCTGGACGCAACTAGTGTATGAAAGGTGGACGCCTCCTCCAAAGCTGTTCACAGCTTTTCCCTTTGAGAGTTAGTTGGCACCGGGCCGTGCTCATATCCCTTGTGGCTGAGTGTGTGACTGCGAAAGCTGAGCTTGAATTGAATAAAACACAATGGATTGGGAAAAAACAACAATGAAACCATTTGCATTTGAGACTTGAAATTCAATTTTCATGCATTCCAGGTTTTTTTGAAGTTGTATCCCAAAATTTAAAAGTCAAGTATGATGTGATGCTAAGTGTACATTAATGCACGCACAATAGGCATTTTCATCAGGTTTAGGGACAATTATTTTATCACTTAGCTCACCTTTCAATACCATAGACAATATGAACGCAGCATTTCTGATGCCAGGTACTTTATGAAAGCGTAAACCTCCTGTATCCCTTTAGAAAAGGAAGACTTTGTCTTCAGCATGACAGCTAACTGTTAGCATACTGCCAGGTTCTGTCAGAAAGAGCCATTTATGACTCAGAGGCTAGCAACAGCCTTGACAACGCCACATGTTCGGAAAATTAGTCCAGACGTGTGGTGCATCGTTTGTATTTTTATATTAGGTTACATAATAATGAGTGGGACTAAACACAATAAATGTCTTTGTAAGCACTAAAAAAAAACATGTTTAATATTAGAATTATTATTAACTGTGTTAAACCATGATATTTTAGGGTTTTGGAATGAAACTGTGACAATCCTGGACAAACTGGAATGTGTGGCCACCATATATTAGCATGCTAACATTTGCTAATTACCACTAATTACAGTAGAGATGAAACTGATGTGAATGTCATTAGTTCTACAGATATTTGTTCTTAAACCAAAGTATGAGACAAATAAAATCTTTGACCGAATGATGGCACTAGAAGAAAAATATTATCATCATCATATTACTTTTTTACTCAACTACATTTTTTTTTGCTGTTTTTTTAAATATCCTCGCATGTGATGTACATATAATTATATATCTTTAATTGTGAACATGAATGTTTTTACCAGATTTCATCACCCTCTGTCCAATAATTCAGGTAACTCAAGTCTGAAATGTTTATTGCAGCGGCAGAATACAGTTTGAGTCCGGCGTCTAGGCGCTGACCTCATCACTCCCTGCAGATATGTATGCATAGAGATATCGAGGAGTGATGAGCAAATATCTTAAACCCCCAGAGCCTGCGGGTGGGTGCTGGGGTGATGGTGTGGCTGAAGAACAGGTGGTGATGCTGCAGCAGTGGCATTAGCAGAGCAAAAGGAGAGATGGGAAAGTTTTGCAGCTTAAATAGGGAGGGTATGTTTGGATTGGATGACTGTGGAGTATCAGGCATGTCATGTATGCAATTCAGCTCGAGTTGTCTGCTTGCAGGCATTTCTCAATTTGTTGAAATATTTCTTAAACAAAAAAAATCTAAACAAAAAATGTTATAACCTCATGTGGGCACAATTGGTGGGTTTCCATTCAACTATTTTTATGCATTTTTTTTTCAATTTGTGCAAAAACAAATATGTGGAAATGATGAAAAATACCAGTAAAAGCAAAATGCAGGTGGATAGGTTTTTGTTTGCAGATTTTCTCAGAATCCTTAAAAAGTTGAGTTAATTAATAATTTTAAGTTAAAATTTATATTTGGATGGAAACCTAGCAATTGTCTGAGAACCATAAAGTTAAGATATTCCACTGGAGATATGAAATCTTTCACCTGCTCTTGCCACTAAATGACTTAAATGATCCCTTGAATTTTTTTTTATCAAGATTCAGCCTCAAGGCACAACGAATATATGATTTCTGATAGATTGACATAACATTTGGTACACTTCTATAGCTTTCTTTATTATTCTTTCCTCATTTCAGCAGCAACCTGGCTGCTTAATGGAACTTTCCAGGTAAAAAGGAACACCCATTTCTCTGGGTTATGAATTTAGGTACCCAATTAACTTCATGATTTCTCTAGAGGAAGCTGTCTTAAGTCATCAGTGATCATATACTGTTATACTGCTGTGTCTGAGCAGGCGGAAACCTTCAAATTCTGCTACAATCTCTCAAACTGTGACCTGAGCATGAGTTCACTGTAAACTAGAGGATTCAGACTGATGCTCTGCTCTGCTCTTCAGTGTTTGTTCAATGTATCAGCTCCTAAACTGATCCGCCCACCTTATATTACGATATAATGTAGTGCTGTGGTGTGCTGCTTTTGACTTGCAAATGTTATCTACTTCACTACAAATGATGGATATTTCCTCTGACAACATTTGAATGCTTGCTTTAGGTTTTTTTCATTAGATTTTTTGAATGCATTTTTCCTCCCTTCTGTGTGAATCTAATGTGCAATCCATCACACCGAACAGTGCATTTATGTCCATCCTCCATTATTGTTGTATTGTTGAGTCCAGTGTGTACGTTTTTGAAAGGGGATTTATTGGCAGTATATGGCAGAAATGCAATATAATATTCATTCATAAGATTTTATGGGTTCACCTGAAAATAAGCATCATTGTGTTTTCGTTACCTATCGCCTGGACCCCACTGGGCACGGCTCTATTTCGCTGCTTTCATTGTTCTTCATGCATCTTCATATCCCACCAGGAGCGTTTTTGCCAGCCATAATTTGTTAACTTGCTCAGATTTGGTCATTTTTCCATGGTTTATCTGATTTTACCCTGAGTAAGTTGGCTCCATAGTTACGTAATTGTTTCCCTTTTGGCTGTAAGTGGAAGTTTGTACAGGGTGTTTTATTTTGAAAAATCAACCAGATTCTCTTGGCTAGGCTAGGCTCTGTGCAGATTGACATGGCTGGACGTGGCATCCGTCGAAATTAGAACAGCAATAAGCTCCGACAGCCATGGGGCACTGAGAAAGTGCTGCAGCCGTGACAGGTGGAATCCAGCAGCTACAATGAGCCTTTTATATCTACAAAGAGAGTGGGCCCTTTCCATGTTGCACCGCATGTTGTTCTGGTTGGCCTTTTGTATTTTCCACAGGTTTCGTGGCCAATGTAGGTTTTCCTACACACTAGGAAGGGTAATATGAGGCAAGGGGTATTCACATTGGTTGTGATGTGCGACCTTACAGCTAGTTTTACAGCGTACAGCTAATTTTCATCTCACATTAATGGAAACCAACTGCTGCATAAAAGCAGATATGTAAAACAATTGATATGGTCTTTCAAAGCTTAGAGAGGTGCGTGGAACAATGTAGCACAGACAGAACTTAGCACTGTTAACCCTCCTTTAATAAAACATGCTTTTTCAAGATTAATAGAGAAACAAATCCTTTGATCCCTCTTGTTGCGCTGAGTGAGTCACAATCTCTTGTATCCATCTGCAGCTTCCAGGCGTTCAAACTTATCAGAGTAGCAGTCAGAAAAATTACGGATTACTTTGGTTGTCACATAAAAAAAATGTAAAAATCCATCTCCAGGCCTCTTTTGGTGTTATATTCCAACAATTGACAATAGTTCATCCAACCTGAATGCTCCAATAATTTAGCAACTCTTCCTAAGTGCACAGAGCTGTTATGATTTAACTTTGAAGAAAAAGAGTGAAAATGCTTTGATTTGGCTATTCTATCTATTCTCTGCTGAATAGATGAAAGCAGTGTTGGTGGGTACTGAGGCAGTGGATGGGAAGGGAACCTGCATTTCTTCAGGGAATTGCCAGGCTATAAATCATGCGCATGCAAACAGGCAAGAGGAACCAAATTCCCCTTTCATATTGCACCAGCACTAACAAAGCCAAAGTCCAATCATCGTCTGTGGAAATAAGGGGGTCAAGGGCCAATCAAACAACCAAAAGAAACACAGCACTACTATGCTTTAATTTGTCTTGAACGTCACACTGCACTATGGCTTTTTTAACAGGAAAGCACGATGAATGAAAAAAGGACTGCTTTATATTTTATAACAGTGGCCTTGAGGAGAAAATACAGCTAGCTGTTTTCAGGTCAGCTTTCAGGAATGCTTGAAAGAGATGGGAGAGAAAAAAAATCAAGATGTTTAGCCTTGCTATTCACAGGGAAAATTTCATTCTTCAGTCAGAAGTAATTGACGCAAATGACACTTTTGGATAAGGGGGAGGGACCTTTTATTAACATTGATTTTCTGGTAACGTAAGAATAACATCAGTTCTGTTTCAGGGGAGCTTTTACCTGAATAACTGATGCAAGAAATGGAATTTTAATCCTGCAGTAAGCCTTGGAAATGTTTCACTGATCAACAAGATAGGCTTATTTAGCACGATAATGACTGCAGCAGCTCAGTGGAGACACTATAGCGAAAGGAGTGTTTTGCAAGTGGAGAATAATCAAAAGTATGTCTCCGTTCTGCATTAGCTAACCCTTTTTTCTGGAAGACTTTCAATGCAAAGAATCGCCTCTATTATTTATTTATATTTTCAATATAATCATGGCTGACGTTCCATCCCTGACACATTTACTTTTGTGCTGAAAGTGTGGCAGTCTTTTCCACTTGCTTCAAAGTCCCCAGTGAGCCAGTGTTTTCAAAGATTTGTCCAATTATCCGAAGCCAAAGTTAGATGGGCAAGGGCCAATCAAATAATCAGCCTGAAGGACACTTGTACACTTTAATTTTGCCTGAGGATCACACCTGAGGAGGGCTATTGCTTTTTCAACACGAGGGCCTTTCTGAAGGGGCAATTTCAGATTTTATAACAGCGGCCTTGAGAGACAGACTCATCCTGTTTGATGGGTTCTTTTCTTCGGGAAGTGATGGAGAGTTGCGGTTGCTCTGTCAGTGTACACACATGGGATGTGGTGGTGTTTTGGTCATATCATTTCATCATACATGACTATTATGTCATATTTACAGCCTGTCCTTTTAAGGTCCATTTTATGACTCTGGACCAGATCAAAACATAACTCTGGTTTTGACCTCGACCCTGAATTCCCACCACTGTCAAGCCTGACTGAACATCTGCTTCAGTACGGCACGACATACATCTGGATACACTGTGTCCAAATATTGACTACACATGCAACCTGAAGTATTTATTAGTTTGTGCAGACAACCGACCACAGCAGGCGAACTGCAAAAAAAAAGTTAGCCACGCCGTTCCTCTGTCACGTTCATTCATTGTGATAAATAGGGGCACTTCAGTTGGTTTTAGCCCCTTTAAAAACCTGATTCCTGATTTCTGAATCACTGCCTACATCTCAGATTGTTTCAAGTCGGTTTAGTGTTGTGCCCAATGACTGTTCCTGACTGTTTCCCCAGTTGGAAAACAAGCAAGCCATTCAGAGCTTTGTAGACAGGATGAGAAGATAAGAATGGCGGTGTCGACATTTTTCTGTGCCGGATGTCCACAAAAATGGTGACGTGTGGATTGACGTGACAGATTTACAAGTTCTTGTAAGTCGATTTCAATAACGACTTCTAGATCAGCATATTTCTTGAATCAATGTCAAGAACGTTAATTGGTCTGTGTCAGCTTCTGTGTTGTATGAAAATGACATTAGCAGGTTGCCAACATGAACATGATGTCAGCCTAAATATCCTCTCTATCTTACACTAATGGGCAAGATAACAAGAGATTTTTACATCTTTGTAGCCTACTAGAAATAAACTAGAAACTTTAGTAAACAATACAAAAGCACCTCTTGCAGCAAGCAATTTGTCTTGCATGATGAAATGTACAAAGACAAGGTACAGATGCATAAAAGACTACACACAAAAAAACCTCGAGCATACTTCAGTCCAGGCGTGTACAGGTTTTCCTGGAGCCAGCCTCAGATCATAATGTATTGAAATATGCTGAGGGACGTGTTTGTGGGAAGGTTGTTAGCCAATTTTAATGATTGTTTTATTGTGTTCGCAGTCTACAGAGCAGACTATAAAATGTCAATCAAAATCAAATCATTCCCCTGTTTTATTTCATTTTATACTCAGATGTGAAGCACTTCTCAACATGTTTATTCATTCTGAATCACGTTTAATAATGGTGATTGAGTCGATGATGGTTTCCAGGTAAATGTGATTAATTATGTGCCTATAAATGGCCACAGTTGTGCGTAATGACACCTGCTCTGGTGCTGTTGGAGAACCTCGCCGATGCAACATTGCACATTGTTTTTCATTCTTTTGATTGACGAATTTAACGAGTGGTGGAGCAAAAATCGACAGTTGATTAAAGGTGGCTTCTTCATCCGTTCATGGGCGTGTGCACATGCGCCCACCTCTACAAAGATTGAGATTTAGAAAACATATCTAAGTGTATGCACAGATTTGTAAATCTGATGAAAATAATGTGTCCTCAGGTGTAAATGAACAGGATCAGGCCACCAGATGATGGGAAGAGTTACGTCTCATTGGTCCAATTTTCTGCTTGGTCAGTGATTTCGGGGTCCTCATTTATAAAAGGGACTTATGATCAATTTTGCTCTTAAGTATGACTCGGCAGAAAACCCGGGGGTACTTTCATCCACTGATCCATTACATCTGTCTGTATACATTTTTGCATCATATACCATCTGTACTTATGATTATATATCAACATCTCAACATATTCATCTTTATTGTCTTCGTACCTCTAATTCACCCACCATGCAGACACTTAATATCTGGATGCAGTCAGGGTGGCTGCCTCTAGGTTTCTAACAAATTTCTACAAATGCCATGCTTCAATAGAAACAGCATCAACAACAAAAAAATAAATAAATAAAAAAAACATTTTTTAGTTAGTATTAAAATTTATTCTGAATCTTCATTATGCTGATTGTCACAGACTCATTGCATCCGCCTACACAATCAAAACCAGACTGAACGGAAGGACTGATGAAAAAAACACATTACTAACAGCCTGATGTCAGAACATAGCATATGTACTCAGATACAATTGGGTTTTGACATCCAGTCTCTTAATGTCTCTTCACAGCAACACAAAGAAGCATTCGATTTGTGCTGCAGATCAAATCACATTACTGCACAGCAACATGAATTCTTTGAAGGTTTCTTAGTCCAGGATTTCCCCTGGTGCTCATAAATAGCAATAACTCAAACCATAACTGCTTCATTAATGCAAGTAAATGTTCCCCGTGTTACATACGTGCAGTGCTAACATGGTACAAGACATTGCTTTAGGATGTTTACGTCCAACTGACATTATTTCATGTTTTTTTTTTTTCTGCAACAACACACAGATCTGCTGTGTAAATCTCAAAAATGGATATATATTTAATATATTTGTTGTCATTACTATGCCTGAGCATAGTTTGTTTCTGTACAAAGAAAGTCTACAGACAAAACGCTTTAAAGCTTTCATTGTACTGGCTGACATTGACACTGAGTAACAGCCAAATAGCCACACAACACCATGAAGAACTGCAGAGCTTGAATTTCAGCAGCCATTAGCTTTGTAGCAAATATCACCTTCTTACTTACCAAACACACATCCACAGATGAACTGTGCTGCTAATAGCTAATAAGCTGTTGCACAACACACTGAATATAAACTTAAAAACTCAAAACTTAACTTACCTGGGCGTAGTTAGTTGGTTGGTTTAAATGCAAAGTACTGTTATCATATTCGTCTTTACTACAGCTAAGCTACTATGAAAATGCTATCTGTACTTGTAAACTACAATTAACAACACAGGTGCTAACTGCAACTGATGATGATAATTGCTGCCAGGCCTGCAATGTCATAATTTATAGGGGTAGAGTAATCTCGAAGGCCATCTTCCATTTGTAGTCTGAGTAGTATCATATCAGTCACGTTTGCATGCAGGTAAACAGTCCGTGTAGAGAGCACAAGACGCAGAACTGGCCTTACATTTTTAATTGGCCAAAATCTCGCATTCTCTCTATTATAGAATATCTCGCCGCCCAGATATCTGTTATCTATTTTCTGGATATCCACCAGCTACCCCGGGAGCCAGTAAATATTAGGGCTAAATCGTCATTGGATGGCCTATGGGTTTCGAGATTAGGGCCACTGCGGTAGGGGCAATTTTTTTTGAGAGAACAAAGGCCACATGTCCGGGTATCAAGACCATAAGTTAAAAAGCGTGATTTTGATTTGCTTAAATAGATGGACAGGATGTACGACTTCAAAATGAGAGCTTTTTAATGCTTGCATTTTTATTGATCACATGCGTTGATCATTTTTCCAGTATAATTAAGTACAAGTAACATTCTGAAATACGAAATAGGCACAGAGCGGGGCACCAAGGCCACAGTGGCTGATGGGGATACGATTTTCAGCAGGGCTTTAAATGCTAGACAGGGGGCCATAGCCAGCCTCAGAGGTGAAATTCCAGCCCCAGTTGCTGCATTTCCAGTTAGGTTGACAGATTACAAAGCCCTGCTATATTGTGCATGCTGACTCAACCCCTCACTCAGCTCACTCAGTCACTACTTCCTATATACAATGGACAATCAATACTCTACTCAGTACTGAGCAGTAAACTGAGATTTCAGACACTTGGCACAATGCTGTGGACAGTATTTTTTTTTTTCCGTTTCAATTGTGGACATTTATGCACAAAATTTACACACAAATAAAACGTCAGAGTGCAAATATATTGCACTGGATAGTAAATAGGGAATGAGTTTGGATACAGCCTCTGTGGCAAAGCTCACTGGGGGCATAAGCGATGTAGTTGATTACACTTGTGCTTTACCTGCACACCTGAGGCCAACACAGCATTTCTTTTTTTTTTTTTCAAAGGGAAAAAATTGTGTTTGAGCAAAAAGACATGACAAATTGTGTTTGCTTTTGGAAAATATGTTTGTTGGCTTTTTCTTAACGAGTGTCTTTTTTTTTCTGTTTTAAGAGGGACATTTTTTTTCATTTGTTCGTCTTCCAACTCATTAATCTTCATGTATCAAGCGAATTGCAGAGAAACACAAGGTCACTCAAGGATATCACAGTCCAGTAAGACATACGTTTTATCACCTCCCTCCCTAAATTTTCGTCCATACTTGAAAGGAGGCATCTGCAGGCCGACTTAGTGTACCATGAGATGTTTTGGTATTCAACCCAGGGATGAGAACAAGATCACTCAAGTCATGTCTGACAGCACGTTATTGATCTCGAGGCAATTTTATTCCTGCATCAGGAGAAACGAACGGCTCCTCTAATTCTCTGTGTGACCAAATCCTATCGCCCTGCACATCTTTAATCCACCGGACGTCTGGAGGATTGGCTGGGGGCTGAACACAGTCGAGATGTTAAGGAGATGTTTGCCATTTGTTGTTAAGGCTGCGGGGCTGACACACTGTATATCTTTATTCATTCATAAATCTCTGCTTTATGAGGTGAGCCTCTGTGAATTCCACTGCTGCTACCTGCAACAGAGCAGTCGAAGAACATCTACTGTACGCACATACACACACACACACACACACACACACACACACACACACACACAGCCTTACACTGTGTGTGGTGGTTGTGGTGCCATATTAGTAGGGGTGGATCTAGGGTTTTTCTCAGGAGCTGCAAAGGAGCCATATGTTACACTTATGCAGAATTATGCAGAGGAAAGTATTAGAGTATTAGACCCTGCTTTACCTGCATTCTGGTGACTTTTTAATATATATAAAAACTACATACTAGCAAATCAACTTGTGGTGGAACTGTCTTTGAAAGGGTGGACACAAAATTCAAATACCAGACAACAATGTTATTTATTTATATCTCATTCATTCTTTCAAAAAAATCTGCCCATGCATGTTACACAGTGTTCTGATGTCTGATTTCTACTGAGGACCTTAAACTTAATAAAAACATGTGTAATGTCCAAACAGAGTTAAGATATCACCAAAGGCTTGAGGTGGTCTAGATTTGAACTTTACCCTTTATTTGACAGGAACAGCTTGAAAGAGACAGGAAAGGGTGTAGAGAGAGCAGAGGACATGCAGCAAATGGCCACTGCAGAAAAGACTGTAGTTCATGATACATGCTCAACGAGGACGCCCTGAACGCTCTGCATCTTTTAAGGACCAGTGTGAAGGATTTAGTGGGATCCCCCTCGCCTCATCCTCTCCTTCCTGATGTGAAGTAGAAACTACGGTGGCTGTGAAACGCACAAAAAAAATCTTAGGGCCCAATCTGGAGCCAGTGTTTAGTTTGTCCGTTCTGGGCTACTGTAGAAACATGGATGATTCAATATGGTGGACTAAAGGCTCATTCAAAGGTAACAAAAACATAACAATCCGTAGGTGAATATAGTTATGAATAATATATTCCATTTCACAGTAGACTCTTCAAGGTCTAAACGTCAAATAAAGAATAAACTGTACGAACCTCAGACCTCATTAACAGTCTTCCCGTGTCCTTTTCTAAGAGGAAGTATAGCTGACATTGAAAATTGAGACAGGGCGTCTGTCACTGGTTGATGTACTGTAAGCAGGCACGTCTGACGCTCACAGCTGGTTAAGACAGCCTTACTAATTATAAACAGCAGTGTTGTTGTTGTTGATGATGCCTGCTACCGTAGCTGCTAGCTGTTAAAACACAGCGATGCAGTAATCAGCCTGCAGGTCATCTTCGTGCTGACAGCAAATTACAGCCTTTATTTTGATGATTTGGAGCTGTCATAGTTTTTAGATGACTTTTGTTGCATTTTGTCCTGAAACGGTCATCGTTTAAGTACGCACAGAGCCATAGGGTAAGCTTTAGCCTTTCCGAACCCAAAATGTCTAGGTACAACAAATACAGCTTTAACCCTGTTTAAAAGAAGAAAACAATAATTTATCCTGTCAAAACCCACTGAGTCACCCTGGCTTACCTGCTCTCTCCTAATATGCTGTGTTTATATTTGTGCATGCAAATGTGAATCACCAAAATAGATGTTTCTCTGTTGTGGTGTCAAGTAGCCAGAGGATGGATAACACTTCCAGAATTAAAATGTAGGAGGTGGTCAGGAAGAGCTTGTAGCTATGAGCTTTGTTCATGCATAACGGTATTTTATTGTCCTTAGCGTGTCCTAAGTGTTCGTTGTAATTAGCGGTATTAAAGTTAACATTGGTGCGCACCCTGCCTCTTAAATAGCTGAATTACTCAACATATGGAAGCATGATCTGCATATAAAGTACAACCGTTCTTTAGTCTACTGACAAATCTTGCTATCCTCGATACTCTGTGTAGTCATGTTTACAGCTCTGTGACTGCAGGAGTTTGTGGAGTGACTTAGATGGGGTGACGTGGCAACAAGCTGAGAGATTCTTACCCACAGGCCTCACTGAAGGTAAAAAATTGTGCAGATGTTTTAGCCGCTTGGGGCTGGTGTTAATTAGATGTGGTCAATTATTATAAAAAAAAAAAAAAAAGTTCATGTTGGGAACTGGATTTCACAGGAAAGAAGAGTAGCTTACAGTTTGTTCAACATGACTTCGTAGTGAGAGGAAATCCACTTTCAGCCATGCATGTGGTCTAGATGTACAGAGCTGAGAAGTGTCTGCATAGCAGGGGAATGACTATTTAAGACATGATGACACACCAATGAAAGTTGGTGTGAAGAGAGAGAACTGGTGGATGTCAAGCACTGAGAAGACTCCATGAAACTAGTCAGCCAGGTGGAGGAAAGCCCTGCAAAGCTTTTATAGAAACCTCAACCTGTCTGAGAGTGTGTCAGAGCATATGGTTGACTGAGAGAAGGGAAGCAACTACAGTCTTAGTCGAAAGCTAAAATCTGACTGATGGCTGGAACATCTCTGGGCTTCTTCGGGCTAGACATATGAGAACAACTAAACTCCTGACAGGATGTTGAATCTGCTTGTTTAATGCCAAAGACTGCAGGCTAAAATATGGCAGTTTACATGTTGGCTCCTCCAAAATTAGGAAACATTTCTAATTTATGTACATATTTTGCAAAACATATTTCATTAATTTACAACAATATCTGTTCTATCCAATATCCAACCCAGCGTAAGGTTTAGGCATCCAAGGTAGAAATCATAGTCATGGTGTAATGTTGAAAAATTGACATGTGAAACCATAATCTTCCCTGACTTCAGCCAAAATATTTTTTATATCTAAACGTTACCACACACTAGACTCGGGTAGGAAGTTCTGCACTTTTGAATGTGGGCTCCAAAACATTACCTCTTCATTCATTTGAAAAAACAAACAAACACACTAAGCATACTCTGGGCAGCAATTATGTTTCCCTCAAAAAGTACAGTATTTGGCAAACACATAAGTAGTATAAATGGTGGCAGCCTGACTTGCCAGCTTGTTTTTGGACTCTGACAGGACTCTATCGTAGCAAGAAGAATTTTCAATTATCCTGTAGAGCGTAGATAAGGGTTCCCGATACATTAAGCTACAGTATGTAATCAGCTAATTTATCATCAAGCAACCAGCATGCGGCCACTAAAAAAATCTGGGAATATCGGACTGACCAAGAATTTTCTCAATGGTTGCAACCAACTGAAACATAATGATGTTATCAATAGGACTGGATTTTCCCACTGTGATCTCAATATGTAATACGGAGAAAGTTGGGTTGGGTTGTTGTAAGTTGTAATTCAAATCTTGCGATTTGAAAGTGTGTACACTTTCAAGGTGTGATTTTAATATGAAAACGGTTCATTGTAAAGCCTAAAACAAACAATCCCGCTGTTTGTAATAACAAACAACAGTTACGTAGTAGTAGGTTGTATCTTTGGCAATTTATATGAGAAAACATCTTTGAATTCATGTGGGAAAAGTCAGCGCAACCCAGTCAGTTCTCCCTGTCAACTCTTCTGTGAACTTCCCCCTGAAAAACATCATTTGTCTCAGGTTTGTTTTGAGCACTCAACAGTACTTTTCTGGCTCTCACTCACTATCTGTACTGTTTGCCATGATTCTTGTGTAGGTGGTTAAAGCGGTGAGTGAGTCTCAGTCTGTCGTGGGGACTGGTCTGCAGCATATTTGCAAAGTAACGTCAAGGTTTTCTGGTCTGTGTCAGACTTTTCATACCCAAACCACATCATGACAGAAGTAGCCACACTTTTAGGTCCAAGCTCTGTTTGTTTCGACTGGTCAGACTCTTCCTCCAGAAAAAAATCAAGTGATTTTTTGACACAACGAAATAAACGATAGAGCGTAATATGAAATCATGGACATTTTATTTTAATCATATAGCATCATAGCCCTTCCAAACAGGACTGCATTCTGCAATTACATTTCCAGAGTTACAGTTTTTATCCATAGCTCCTCAGTGAGCTGCCTTCTGAAAAATTAAACATTTCCACCATGACTTTTGTTTTGAGAGTTTGAGTTTTGTCTGTGTAAACACACACTGGACCAGTTAAAAAACTGAAACTTCTTTTAACTGGTTTGATTCAGGAACCAAACCTTTAGGCGTGAACATGCCCAAAGAGTCCTTTAGACGAAAAACAAAGAAACTCGAAATTAGTCTTATCCTGTCGTGCTGGAAATGTGACTAGCCTGCTGTGAGAATAAAATACTAATGTCAAAAAATGGATTGACTCTGAATTACATCCTTTGTCATTTCACATTGTAATATGAAATAGCATATAGACTACTCAGCTGCAGTTTGTTGCATCCAAACATTTATGCAACTGAACCCTCCATACAATCATCCTTAAATCATTCAGCCACACAACGACCACATACAGCCACAGTGCAATTTATAATATGATTGTTTCCAGCTAAATGCATATCCCCCTTCCATCACCCATTTATTCCCCCCTTGATATTAGATCAAGTCTACCTCAATGTGGTAAGCTATTTGATGGGGATACAAAATTGTCTGCCTCATCCATTCCCCAGCTTGCCCAGTTCCTAGCAACCAACAAGATTAGACTGTCTGTTTCTCAGTGGTTTGGAAAGACCCAGAGTGCAGGCAGTACCATAATTACATTATATAGACTTAATGCATGCACATCAGATAAACACATATGTGCCTGTACGCACACCCAACCACACACACACAGACACACACACACAGACACACACACACACACACACACACACACACACAAATGATAAGTCAGTGATTTGAAAGAAGGTGTGGATATGAAGAAAATTCGGCAATCATTCTGCATTGTAAAACTGTCACAGAGGGTTTTCTTCCTATTTTTTTTTTAATAGTGTTCAGTCATCATATTATGCTGATGTACATTTTAGATAATATATTCAAAGTATAAAAATATGTCCATGTAGATACATACAGAGTAAATGTACATGAAAACACTCACTTATCGAGTATTGTTCCAAACTTCTTTCTGTCCCTTTTGTAGATGAAAAAGTCACACCACTTCACAACATAAACACACGCAAACACAAACATCCTTTGCTGTGACCTTCTACTTAGAATGAATTTGTAATATGGCCTGTAATTAATACAAAGGTTAAACTTCAGTATGTACCATTTTATTGGAGAATAAAGAGCAACAAGTGACTTTCACAGTGTTGACATTGAGGTACAAGTAACACCACGGCACCTAAAGCATCACCAGTGTTTGTTAAGGCAGTTCCAAGCACTTACTTGGTTATGGATAGGGAAAAATTGTTGTCTTGGTTAAATATAGTAAAAGAAAACACTGACTTGACAGGACGTGTTTAGTTATTTAACCAAAAGCATTATCTTTCTGTTACCTTAACTGTGTTTCAGCATCCTAAACCCAACCATGCATGTGATGCAGGACCCAAATTGTCATTTACACTGTCAAACAGGTAGTCAAGACCACCTAAACCAAGATCAAGTCATGACCAAGACCAGAGTGTATCAAGACCGAGACAAGACCAAGACATTAAGGGGTTGAGAACAAGTAACAAAAACTAAGGCAGGACAAGACCGAGTCAAGCCCAAGACCAGTCAGCATATAGCCTACTTAGGGAGCTAATATTTGTCAAATCTCTTTGGATGGGTCCATCTCAGTAAGCGTTGCATTGCAGGATTTATACACTGCTGTGTGTTTTCTTTCGGACCTTGTTTTGCAGATGAAATCTTTTCGGTTTAAGTAGCCAAATTTTATTACAGAAGATTTGGCTGACATCTCCTCCCTCCTACATTAACTTTCTTTGAGTTTGTGTAAAGGAGGATGGGGAGTCATTTCATTTCATTTTTTCACAATTTAGTGATATCCCTGCAGATGTGGTCTTGTGGGTCCTTGAGTCCTCTTTGTCTGAGAGAGACATGAGAGAGTAAAAATATAGTTGATTCCGAGACAAGACCTTCAAAAAGTGGACATGAGACCGGTCTTGAGTACTACAACAATGCTGTCAGAATCTTTGTACCATCCAGCCAACCATCCACCTCGACCTCTTGACCTCTGTACAGTACAAGAACGTAACACCTCTAGGGTTGGAAAAGACATTGCCAGTGAACATGATTCACTTTTAGTGTTGGGAGACAAGGTTGCTCTACACATTAGAAGAATTGTGTGTCTGCTTTGTGTTCACCTGACAGTCCTTTGAAAAGCAGAGTAGCGTATTATGGGATCTATACCAACACTGTAAATCACATCTTGATCATCATCACCATAAGAAGTTATAGCATTACTTTAGATTTCGGAAAGCACTGGATAATAAAAGTAAAATATATTGAAGGTGTAAAACAAGATATAATAATAAAAAAATATGACCAGCCATCTGAGGCAAAAATTTGTTAAACACTGAGATTTTCTTCCGGACCTGATCCTGGACTTCACAGTTTGTGTGAACTAGGTCAGTCAGTTGATTAGTTAGACTCTTGCTTCTCTCTAACTGTTCTGTCTCTCGCCATTCTGTCCTGTAATTGATGGTTGATTAGATGGATGTAGCCTCAGTAAAGTCCTTGAAGGCATGTTTGTGATGAAGGCCTATAAAAGTAAATGAACTTGAACTTGAAATCACCACCTGGTCAAGTGACCGTTGGGTCAATGGTTTTGATCAACAACCCTCACAGACACTATGTCAAAGGATCATTCTGTGCAGCCTGAGCCTGGCAGGCAGGAAAACATCCGGGCTCAGCAACATCAGACATGAAGAAACTCTGATCCACAGCATGTTGTAGCCGCAGGCACAAAACCACATAATGGACAATAACATGGACAGCGATAGTAAGATAAGACAACAAGCCAGAGAAGAAGAAACATGATGATAGATGGAAGGGATTACTGTCAAATAAGCTGATCCACTGCTAGGTGAAATCACTGCATGTGACAGGTGCCTGACAGAGAAAAGACAGACGGCTGCACATACACACACATACGCATAGGCTTATGAAGCAAGACACACACACACACACACGAAGCGGTTTTATTCAGCATCATACACATCGACATGCAAGGTGTTACCATACACAGCACTGATTCAACCTTCAGGCAGTTCATGAAAACTTTAACATCTGCTGTTCAAAACACATATAATCAGGTTCCTCAGGAAAAACTGGAAGATGCAGGTTGTCAGTCAGTGAATAATATAAGAAGGTAGAAGAAATATAAAACCAAGAAACTCATGAATGCAAACTAAATTTTTCATAGCACTGATGAGGTCTATGCTATGTTTCTTTACAACTACATAAACAGTGAAGTTAGAAGTTTTAAGGCTATTGAACCAAAGTGTGCAAGAGTGATAAAACTGTAAAACTTTCATGGTTTTGGAGGATGATTATTCCTCTTTCACCTCCCAGAAATAAATAAAATAAAACCAGATACTGTTGTCTATGTGTGGACAATGTAAAGGGCAACTTAGCAAGCCTAGTTCACTTTTAGCATGACTAGTTAATGTTACTTTTTCTCCATTATGACTGTATTAAGTCAGAGCATTATTTATGTGGTAAAAAACTCAGTTACTAAGAAGTGCAGTCTTTGGGGTTTGGTTTACTTTTGTTTGTAGTTCCTGCAGATTTGGCCACTTGAGGCTGGCTACAGAACAAGTCAGTCTCCATAAGCCCCCATGTTAAAATGTCCAACTTCATCGCAGACATAAACATGTTTACAGCCTGGTACAAAAAACGGTTTTGGACTCTGTAGCTAATTTCACTGTTCATGACAACTGCACTGAGGGTGAATCTTTTATTTTTCATTCAAATTATATTAAGGCTTAAAATCCTGCTTAATTAAGACTGGGCACTTTGTTTGACAGGTGGGTGCCGTTACAGGTGGCTTGTTTGAGCAACCAGGTTTCATTCAGCCTGCCTCAGCTCCAACCATGGTCCACGTCTTTGCCCATTTTTGGATTAGTGGGAAGGTGGTGGAGGCAGGATTGCCAACATGGTGACAAACAGAGCCACACATTCTGAGCCTCACAACTACTCTTTACAAACCTGTGGGTGATGTCGTAGAAACTACGTCCATTTTTATTTATTATTTTATTTATCAGTTTATGGATAAAACAGATGCCAGAAAGTCAGATTGTAGTCTTAAGTCAACTTTGACCAAATATAGGCTACTGTATTTTAGCTTTGTAGGGAATGTTTTTTGGTGTTTGCTCTTTGTTTTGCTACTACTGTATCTGTACGAGCCTCTGGCTGTGGTGACACATCAGGCAGGTGCTTCACAGTCGATGCCCAGCACTGATCAGACACAAAGATTAAGCACTGCATCAATCAAGCAGCGCTCCATCAAACAGCCTGTCTTCACTGCAGTACATCTCAGTGTAGAAACTCAGGTAGTCTACAGCATGCATATTCATGCAACATGCATCTTCCTAATGGAACCAGCATTTCTTTGTGATTTGTAGACCCCCCTCCCCATTATGTGGTGATGTCAGACTTAACAATTTAGTGACTTGCTTAGTAGTGCATTACTTACTCTGTTTATTAATTGGCCAGGTGATTTAAGACTTGGTCAGACCAGAAAGCCAGACAGCGGAATTCATCTGTGCATCTTTGCAAAGCACCAAGATGCTAGTGCAAGTCTTTCACAGTAGCTTCTTTCTCCTTTATCTGTATAGTGCAGTTTACTTCACACTGGCGTTTGTTCTATATCTTTTTATGGGCTTGCTGATTATTTCTCTTTTGTGGAGGAAGTTAAATAAAAGTAATAAGTTACAATGGCTTCCTCTATCTTGGACTATCTAGCTCTCCCTTCCTTCCCCTTAAATTTCAACACTACCAAGACAGCTTGCTATTGTTCAACAGAGCAAATTGATAAGTCAAGTTCACCAGAGTTGGATGCAAAAAAATGTGTGGATTTATTCAGTGTTTACGTCATATGGGATGGAGGGTAGCGATGGGAAAGCAGCGAAGTGAAGAAAGATGCATATATGAGCTTCAGCCCTGGAGGGCAATCTATCCTTATTTCTCCCACTGCTAGCCAAATCTAAATGGCATTTTATTAAAGAAGTAAATATGAGTCTGTGCCCTTTGGCCTGATTTTTCATGTTAAGTTGCTCCTACTTTTTCTCATCAAGCATTTGGACATTCAATAGATGCTCATATCATAGCCCGAAGCCTACACTGAACTATATATCACAGCCAAAATGAAAGTGGGGACGATGTCTGTAAGTCATCTATCATCTCTATCTGCTGTCTGTGAAGTTAGGAGCTAAATATCTTTCTGAAATCAGTTCAACTGTATCCAAAGCTGTTTTACTTTGCTTTTCACTCTACTACAATATTATATTGTGAAAATTTTGAGCCCAGTTGGAGAAACGTTGAGCCTCCTCTTGCATATTGCTGTCTGCCAAATGTTTGCTGGGTTGTGATTGCGTTCATCTTTAGAGGATGGAGAAGGCGGAGGGTCGGCAGCTCATCATAATGTTGATATGATGGCATCTTTCACCAGCTGATGTATAAAAAGCTCCACTGATGTGTTTTATGCAAAATGGATTACATAATATCTTCATTTCTACCTATAGAACTGATGATTAATATCAGCGTGATGCCATTACAAGCGGTAATGAATCTGAGGAGTCATACTGAATTCATATATTTTCTCTGACTATAAAAAGATGGCAGTACATGTGCAGGGTGTCGTTTCTTATCAAGGAGTCTTTTCTACCCTTCATTCTGTTGTCAGTTCTGTCAACAGAATTTCATATCGCTGGGAGGGGGAAAGCAAAAGCAAAAGCACTCCTCTCTCTGTCTAATCCACTGGGCTGCAACAGTGAATGTACAGCGGGGTGGAAAAGATAACTCCTCTCAGGGGAGGCTGGCAGGCACAACTCTTGATCACCGCCTCCCTTCATCTTTGTTCTCTCTCTCTCTCTGTATGAATAAAAATGCAAAGTTTAACCAAAAGCTAAAACTGTGTTTTATCTGTTGCAGCTTAGAAATGAACTTTGACTTTTAACTCCAAGGGGATGATGGACTTTCTACTCACTCACTTAAGTGGATTAACACAGTGTGTGTGTGTGTGTGACAACAGTATCATAGAGGTGCTATACAGGCTAGTGTCTTCAAAGTTAGCTTTTGTTCCTGTAAACCAATAGACAAGCTGTCAGCTTAATCCTGCTAAAGGAACGGATTAAGTTAAATGTTGTTGAATGAAAGAATGAAATGCTGAAAAAGACATGAAAAGGTAATATTACATGCTCCAGTATAATATATGTTTACAACCAGGGGCTTTCATTTTTCCATAAACAAGACTATTATATCAGGAAGGAAAAGGAACAATCAGAGTGAGCCAAACTCTGACTGTTTACTGTTTGTAAGGTATCAGGTATTGATGCAGTGCTTATAGGTTTTTGCAGTGTTTTAATGAAAAGAGAGAGATTGACTGATCAAAATGTCCTTCAGGTAATCACCAGACAAAAAAAAAACAAAACAAAAAACAACATCTTGGTCACGTAAAGGTTCGTGATGTGCAGTTCCTCAAATTAAAATAGACAATGTTTCAAAATATCCAATTTCCATAACAGAAATGTCCTATAACCAAGGATACAGAGTACAATGTCTGCCAAGCTCTTTCTCCAAATCTTGCCAAAACAAAACATCAAAAAGTTAATTAAAAACCACATGTTACCTTCAAAGAACCAAAATTAATCTTCAGTCTTCAACTGTATTTTCAGAGAGAAGACAGACACAATAGATCAGTGTACATCACAAAAAATGAATGGAGGAAAACCTTTAGATCTGCCTATGCCAGGGATAACATATCAGTTGTTAATATGATGACAGTATTGTACCATTGTTAGCCTACTTGCAAATGCAAAAAAGTCTGTGTAAAGTAAGAATAAATATGTGTTCTGAGTTTGTCAGACCAAAGAAGGAAATGTTATTAACCACCCAGCCATCTACGTTGCCAATGTCACTTAACTTGAGAAATCTCGGAATGTAAAAGCAATTCTGAGTTTTCTTTCAAAATACATTAAACATGTTGGAAAATAGTTGCTGAAACTTTGAACAATATATTACTGAAATGTGGAGTAAGGGGTTAAACCAGTTTTCAGTCCAGCATTTTTTGGCCGGTCCTAAAGGGAAGCTCGATGACACACTGAGCTTGACTGCTCCCATTCATCATTCAAATTTGGCTGGGTGGTAAATAACACTTTCTTCTTTGGTCTGACAAACTCAGAACACATATTTATTCTTACTTTACACAGACTTTAATTTCTTAGTTTTGCTTATTCCGAAAAGGACAATGCAATACCAATTTCTGAAAATCAGAATAATTACATTTTAGACAAGACCAAAAGAAACTGGTATCTGTTATTTCATTCTGTATGCTTCTCACAGCAAATGTTGATGCAAAATGGTGGCAAGATGCATTAATATTAGCTGTCTGACCACTACAAGTCTGCTTGACTGTCAAGGTTTCCTGTGAGACTGATATATAATTACTGGTTTAGTTAATGCAAGCAATGTTTATGCTGTATGGTCATGGAAATAATTAATAGCACTTACTGATACTGTTGGTGGGTTTTACAGTCTTAGCTGTAATCAAGCTTTGCCTGCACAAAGTTGAGTGAGCCACAGTACTGAGAGAATCTGTCCAGTATACAGTGTGTGCACATTTTTAGTGAAATGACAATACAGCCAACCAATAAGCAATAACTGGTTTTTGATCACTGGCCAATCCATCAGTAATTCTCTGTTGAGCTCATTTGAGCCTTTAGTTAGTGCAAAATCTTCAACTATCTTCCTTGGGCCCTCTGGCACAGCACTGATCTTACTCATTTTTTCATACACTCACAGCGGTCCACTCCTCCCACACAGAGATTTGGATGCTTGTTAAGTTCATTTGCAGGGCTTTGGGGTGGCTAGACATTTATTTTTATAAATAAAGACCACTAATCTTTCTGTGTAGAAGCCTCAACCTGAGTTGAGTAATGAAGTATCACAGCAGCCACTTATAGGTCACTTATAGGACAAAGCTGCCATGATGGAAACAATGACTGGACTGGAGACTGGACTTCACATTAATTACAGGACAATTAAATAAAGTTCTTTTGTTTTTCAATTTTCAATTTGTGTAAAAATCAGCGGATCCATTAAAATGAGGGATCCTGGGTGAACACGGATTCTGTTTCCAATCAAAGTGAGATTATTTTGCGCTTGTCTGATTTATTGTAACACGACTTTCAGGATAGAATTCATCTCATAATAATTGATATTAGTATGAGCCTCCATCCAAATACATAATCAGCTGACCTTTATTCCAAACTAGCCTGCAGATAAAATCCATGTGGCGTATTGATGGTGCCAGTTCTGAGCTTCATCAAAGCAGCAAAAAAGCAATTTGACATAGAAAAAAAGAAAAGAGAGATTGAACATAACCTAAAGTCTCTGCAGAGCGATGTAGCTTTATAACGTGAGATAAACCGAGGCGGTATTCTCACATGTAAGGAAATAATTCTGTGCTATTCTGCCTCAGCAACTGGGAATAATCTACAGTAGTTCAGCTTGTGTTTCAGTGTCTTCTTGCCAATGTTTGTCAGTATGCAAGCAGACAGAGAATGAGCCTTACATACTCGTGTGAAAGATGCTTTTTAACCCCAATAACAGTGTAGAAAGTCCATGAAAATGCTTCATATACATTGATTGATGGCTACTTTGTATGAACAACCTCCTCCCTACAAAGTTTTGCAACACTATAAAGGTTGTCATGCTACTTCCTCCTTTTGAGAAACTGAAAAAAAAATTTGCCACAAGAGGGCACCTGTATCGAAAATGCACATATACTGTAGTTTGTTTTTCATCTTCAAAAACGCGACCTACGGTGTTGTTTTCTTGCGAGCACAATCACAAAGCAGGTCCAAATGAAACACTATGACTGGTGAGACTTCATGGTTATCGGTGCAACATCATCGATGCTTCACAGGGCGTAAACACCAGCTTTTGCTCTGAGCTTAAACAGGCACGGTTCAGTGGTCCGACAGTAAAACGATAGTTGTACAGACTTCCACCTTGTCGGAGATTGTTGTCTTCCTTCAACCTTTAGCTGCCACGTATATATATCATCACATACTGTGATAATATATTGTGTGGGATGGCAGCACACTTCAGTAAATCCGGATTGTGATGCACATTTATGTGAGCTTGGGCGCATACAACAGAATATTTCTAATTTCTCATAAGGAGAGTGTGCGATGCAGACAAAATATGTCACACTTCACTGGTTGTAGTAATTAACAGGAGTTTGGCCTCTGCTCCTGTCAGCTCCACTAATCTGCCACGCAGGTTCAAAGATGTACCATGCTTTAAAAACCTCTGTGTCGTCTTGATGTGACATCATCTGTACTTGACATGTTTTCCATTAAAAATTAGACAAACAAGCCAACAGTTACCAACAGTTCAAGGCTTTTAGTGTTTTGGCACAAATACAGATTCCATTTCATAAATATTCATGTAAATTCAGCTTTTGGTAATGACAACCAGTTGAATTATGGTTGCAAAGTGTTGGTTGTGTGCTTCAGTGTTTTGTACACAGTGTGAGGATGAAAGAAGAGGATACCTAGAGATTGAGGTTGAGGAAGTTATGATCCAATGGGTGTGTGTGATGATGCTTCAGTGCATTCAGTATTTGAACTGAAAAACATTTCACATTCAACAAATGATTTCTTTCCTGTGCCTTGAAAAATGTGTAGTGAAAACATCTGCGGTGCATCTTTCAAGTTTAATGGTTAACATCTAACTTCACTGCAACGCTGTAAGCCTGTCTACCATCTAATATTTCATATTGTTTAATGGCTCATACAAACAGTAAGCTTAAACCCAAAAGCACGACTCAAAGGCAGACAGAGGTTAAAATAAAAGTTCATGTTTACTTGAAGCAAGAAACAGGCAGAGGTCAAAACCAGGTAGGCTGTCAGAACAGGCAAAGAAAAAGGTTAGATAGAGAATCATCAATCCTTGGATCAGGAAGGCAGTTGGGCAGGCAGAACAAAAGCTGGAATGCTAGGGCGAATGCAAATCGGGCAATCTGGCAAAGACAGTTGAATTAGGTTGGTACTGCAAGACTGATGAGGGAAATCATGATGAGGAATGGTGGGAAAATGGGTTACTGCAGGGCAGGGGGTGAAATGTCACAGGGTTAATATATGATAGGGAAAACAGAGAATTCAACTGGAATTGAAGACTGGGAGCTGGCAGGGATCATGACGTATTATTAAATATTGCAACATGAGTTAAATATGTCTCCACATGCAAGGATCTGGACTCAGGGCTTTTCTTCAGCCGACTTCAAACTGTGCCGATTCATGTTGGTTTGTTTGAAAAATGGAGAGTTTTTGGCTGTCAAAGTTGGTTCTCCACTCCGGAATACATTTTCTGCACAGACAGTGTTAGGTGACTCACAGCATGAAACTCTTCCAGTTCAATTATCAGCACAAAAAATGAACAACATGCATTAGAAAATATTTAAGTCATAAGTCATAAGTCAGTTTATTTATATAGCACATTTACATACAACGAGACATTGCCCAAAGTGCTGTACAACATCAAAAACAACAACAAAATAAAATACATTAGAAGGAAAGGAAGAAAAAAGTAGATAAATAAAAGTAAACCACAAAATATTTGGTTATTTTATTAAAAAGTCAAAGCTACACGTCTGTCAACATAAAAACATAAAGTTAACTTAGACTAACAAGGTGCATAGCATATCATTGTGCACTGCTAATATGAGCAGAAGCCAAAAAAAAGAAAACTGATAATACAGCCTGCAGGTAAAATTAATTCAGATTCTGGGTCAATTCAGCAAATATGGCACCATATTTTGTTCCCAGTTGCATTGACGATACGTTCTGAATTTTTATCAGCTCTTAACTGAGCCTCTGACTGGCTTCTTTTCCATAGAAATGGCAGCTGAGGCTCATGGGTAACATTTGAAATAGTTTGATGTTGAAATAATAAAAAACAAATTGACATAACATCAAACTACAGTATCCATACATATTTGGGAGACAATATTGAACAATAAGATTATCTTGCTACTACTTACTATTGGCAGTGGCGAAATACAATAAAGTACAAAACTACTTTATTTTACACTTACCGTTACTAGTTACTTTTAACATTAAAAAAATGCTCGTATATGTATAAGTTTAAGTTCTTTATTTATCATATACATGATATGATGCAGTCCTATACTACTAATCTATAAAAGTATCTAAAATTGGCTTTGATGAACTACAAGATTAAAACGCTCTTACATATATTTGTTGGTGATTCTAGCATAATAAAAGGAGTGGCTATTCTGCATAATGAGTACTTTTAGACTGTGATACTTCCACTTTTACTTAAAGGTATCTATCAGAGTTGTAAGTAACAGTGACATGATTTGTCCATAATTTATCTTGTACTTCCACAAAGGTTCGGGGACAGAGGGACATCCATTATGGATCACCTCTAGAAAGGTTTTCCAAGTAAGAAAATAACAGAAACCAAAGATTTTGAAAAATATATCCACCGTTATGTTTTTCTAGTTTACTAGTTTATTAGAGTTAATCTCTCTAGTGGTAAAAATTTTGATATTTGATCCAGGTACAGCTCAAAAGCTGGAGGGGATTCACTCTCATTGCCAGCATCCTGACTGATCAGAAGTGAGACATTTTTTGAGATTGGATTAGGGATGAGATATTTAATTCTTCTGCTTTATTTTACTTAAACTGACAGCATCCAAAGCCACTACAGCCACTACACCTTCTGTTATTATGTTACAAAAGTAAATTTCCCTGTGTCAAAATACTAGTAGGGAGTTCTAAATTAATATGAACTAATATGTTTTATTTCTCATTAACATGCAAATGTGTGCAGTCATGAGCTCCAAAATCTAATCATTTCCTCTGTAGGTGGAACCTGATGGTGAGGAAGTTTCTATCAAGTTTCACAAAATAACCGCTGATGTCAGAAACAGATTACATTGTAAAGGGCGCAGATCAAAGTGTTCAACACTTTCACATCTTGTCACATCTGATGTCAAAATCCTATTTTTTCTCTCCTCAGACATTAAATCGTCTCTGTGGTAAAAAGCTAAACAAATAACATCTCTTACAGAACCTGTCATCCCCCATGAGAATTTTCCACTCTAATGAGAGGCACATAATGGGATGCTGAAGCAAAGCATGCAATCTAATTGTTCACTCAAGCACTGCATAAGCAGACAAATTAACACTTGGGTAATTTGTCCTTTAGACTACAGTAATGTTGTGTGTAGGGTGGAACTACCCTCCTGCTTTCTTTCTGATACTTCTTTCAAACCTTGGGAAGATAAAACATAACGCTCTCGCAGTTTGCACACGTTTTAAATTGTTTTGTTAGTCATGTAGATTCAAACAAGTCCCCAAATATTTGCACTAACCTGGATACTCTAAATTGATGAGTCAGTGCACTAATGCCATGTTTTAATAATCCTGTTATCTGTATATTATGTATTATTGTATATATAACTCATCAAAAACCAGCCCATGTGCCCATATTATTTTGTTTACATTAGCTTACAATGGAGGCAAAAGTTGTATTTGACTTACTTGTCCATCATTTTGACAGACAGAATCATGCATTTCCATCCACTTATCCAGGGTCAGGTGGCTGTGGCAGCAGGTTCAGCAGGGCGTTCAAAACGCCCCTTTCCCCAACAACGCATCCAACTCCTCCTGGGGGATCCCGAGGGATTCCCAGGACAGATATGTTAAATAGTCCCTCGGGCGGGTTCTGGGTCTGAAATGTGGGTCTTGAAAACGTTCATACCTGTGTTACAGCTAACTCTACTGTAGTTGCTTGTCCGTTGATCATTATTCAATATATATCTATATATAATATAAGTCTGAAAGAGCAGATTCACTCAGCTGCCACCAAAAAGTCAAAATTTGCACTGGATAATTTTGGACTAGATTTCTCTGAATGCATATGTTTGACAGAGAAAGTCAGTGTTTGTGTGTAGGCTTGTATTATAAACTTGGCTGTCAGCGGTGAGGTGACCGCCCGGTCAGCCTTAGTGGGAATTGCCGCTGCGGTTTTGCCTGCAGGAATGTAACGGAGCTGGTGTGGCGCTCCGCTTAAGCATCGTGGTGGCCAGTTTGACAGCAGTCATCACTCAGAAAACCTCCTGTCCCTGTCAGCTGTTTCTCCTTAATCAGCTCTTTTAACACTATTATGCCCCAGAGAGTGGACCATTACTATAAAAAGCTCTCTGACATGTACAACAAGCTGCTTGGATGTGCTGTCACATCAAGCGCAAATGTGTGAATGTGTAGATTAAGCCTCTTTTTTTCTTGCTAAATCTTGACTGCGGTGGAGGCCAGAGGCTGTTTCCCCGCTCGACTAGTTTTTCTACAGCCCACTCAGTGTTTGCTCAGTTTTGCAGATCTGATTTGTAAAATGTCACTTCATACAACTCCAGTGTGACTCAAGATCTGCCTTTGTATTGTCTAGTGCCTGATTTTGCTACAAGTCATTGATTTCTCTAGAATTTGCTCAGGTGCCTTGAGATCAGCCCACACAAGCACTCCTGTACTACGTACTGTATGTGGTTGGGTGGGTTAAATTTCAGGTAGGTAATATATTTCAGAAGCACTTTTTGTTAGTCCATCCATCCGTTTGCCAGAGGGCATCCTAATCAGATACCCGAACCACCTCAGCTGGCTCCTTTCAAGGCGAAGGAGCAGCTCTACTCCGAGCTCCCTCCGGATGTCCAAGCTCCTAACCCTATCTCTAAAGCTGAGCTCGGCTGCCTGACAGAGGAAACTCATTTCAGCCCTGATCTCATTCTTTCAGTCACTACCCAAAGGTCATGACCATAGGTGAGGGTTTGAAACATAGATGGACTGGAAAATTGAGAGCTGTGCCTTGCCTTTATTACAGCATTACAAACAGAATCTCTAAATCAAGACATCTTTTAGGTACTTGAGTTGAGTTTTAGGTTTCAGTTCACCACTTTTGTGTTTGTAAGTTATACTGGAACAAACTGACACCTGTGCAAGCATGCCTTGTGGTCAAAAGTGTTAAACTCTTTGAAGCACTTTAACAGTTGACTTGTAATCAATGCCCTACTCAGCAAATCTCCCTCCTTTTGGATGTCCATGTCACTCCAAAGCTCTCGATCCATAGTTTAAAAAAGAGTGGTCGATTCATCGGCTTCAAAGTGTTGCTTCAAGTAAGGACTCCGATAAGAGGCAGAGAGTTCCCCTTAGCCCACAAATCATTACACACAGTGGGAACAACATATTTTGGACAGAAACAATGACGCTTTTCAACATTTTATGTTTAACACTCTCCATCCTCCACCTGATTCATCTGTCTGGACCTTCACTTTTTGTTTTTCAGTCTTTCAACATCTCATCTGTTCAACATATTTGCAGTAGTAGTAGTAGTAGTAGTAGTATACTGCACTCTTACAAAATACTCTTGCATGTCTTTCTCAAGGCACAGAAAGGAAAGGCACATTCAAAGAAAATTGTTTCCTTCTAATAAAATAACTTATTGCTTTCTTGTCCAGGAATTGTGCAATTAATGATTCATTGCAGAAAATTGGGTGTATTGTTTGTTTTTTTTTACTTGAAATTGATTTAAACCTATCACCTTTTTTTCTGAGAGTCACAGAAATTAGGTTGCACAGCACGACTGAAATAGGACTCCACTGTAGGAAAAATGACTCCACTTTATTATACTCGTGTAGAGTTCACAGCACTGTTGCATCTTACTGGGCTGTACCCCACAGCTATCCAGATGGCTCATGCATTTGCAGTGCATAATAGTGTTACAAGCAGCTCCTCCACAAACGGCCTAATATAATCCCACTGTTACCCTGAATACAGAGATAAACACAGGCACTGTTACAGTGAATCAAATATTCATGCTATGAAGGAGTTCATGGCAGTTCAAACTGTGTTTTGCTCTTTATCCCTCAAAAAAAATCCTAAGAATACCTTAGTTTACCTTTCCTACTGTACTGTAACTGGGAAACATATTGGGTAAATGAAATTCTTTTAGAGAAGAAACTAAATACTGTAGCTACTTTATATGAAAATACGTACATTAAAATTACATTTTAAAGGTCCCTTCGTAATCTTGTTGGACAGAACAATAAGTATAGTGATCATTTTGTTCCTTGAGGCAAAGCTAATACGGTTCCAGGGTTCTGAATCGCTGCCCACATCTCCAACTTTTTCAGCTAGGTCTGATATTTTGCTCATTGACTGCTGTTTCCCCAGTTGGACAAACAATTGACAAATTAGAGCTTTGTAGGTTAAGAATAGAGACATCTTTGGCCTGTGCCAGAGCCGAAATCAATTCAGAAAAAAACAAAACAGAGAAACAAGTGGATGAGATCGACTCTACTGTTTGTAAGTCAACATACAAAAATAACACCTCTTTATTTGGCATATTTCTTTGATTCACATGACAAACATTAAAGGTCCGGTGTGAAAAATGTAGGAGGCTCTATTTACAGAATGTGGCAGAAATGTAATATAATATGTATAACTTTGTTTTCATTACTTTACGATCACCTGAAAATAGGAATGAGCCTTTTATATCTACAGACATTGCGAGACAATGAGCTCACCATGTGACTCCAGTACGGTCACCGTAGTTTCTCCTTCACACTAGGAAGGAGGGGGTAAGGTGACCACATCCCTGGATGCCATTAAATTCAACACACTGGTCCTTTAACTGCTCCTAGCAACCACTACCACAGCATGTGTGTCAACTGAAAATGATGTAGACAGCACAATGTGGCATTTCTGTTTGTGCTCCCCAAACAATTCACAATGAAGTGAAAACAACACATCCATTCTGTCTGATTATCAAGCAAAGATGGACCAGTGGTGGGACTAAAATGTAATGGTGGCGCCAGAAGGAAGGACATGATTAGTTATTGGTGATTGGTTATTCATTCAAAAAGGTGCTTCCTCATGAGACCATGCATATGCTCAGCAAATTTGATAGAAATATCCCTATTAGATTATGTTATGTTGTTGTTATGTTGTGCACAGCAGCTAGAGGGATCCTCTGGGGAGCATGAGTGCACATTGTAAATTTAATGGCAGTGTGCCTGTTGGACCAAATGAAAGATCATGGGGTCAACAAAAGATTCATCCTCTGTAAATTCAAGGAAGTCTGCACAATATTTCTTTGATTTGATATTTTCAACTGGACCAAAGTGATGCCAACCATGTTACATCAACATCCTCAGGCCTTGATCTTTGCAGGGTGAAACAGTCATACTTTTCAAGCATTGCTCTTCTGTTTTTCGGAAAATCTGACACAACAGCAGGACACTCTGGGTATTTTGCACTTGTCAGCAGCATCAAACAGTGTACAGTATATAGTGATTGTTAAACTTTGTAAAACAAGCAATGCCCATTAATCATTTACCACAACATCAGCAAACTGGGAGAGAGAACTAAATGTCTTCTTTATCTTAGTGTGCTTTTGGGGGTGGAGGTGGTAAAAAGGTTCAGTCATTGTTGATGAGCTCAGCTTTCTCTAGAGGAGCATTGATACATTGCTGTTTAGACTCAGGACTTCTCTAATCACAAACAGAGACTTAGTGGTGGAATTTAATGCTTTGATAGATAACAAACTATTGATACCAAGTCAATTTAAGTGTTACTAATGTTGATGGAGATCCAAGTTTCAGTCTGGGGTTTAAGTCAACTATTCTGTAACTGATTGATTTTCTGGGAGTAAAAGACCTTTGGTGCATTATACTGCCATTAACTTTCTTTACTCCACCCTAAATTTACTACTTTTTAACAATTCCCTCTGCCACCAGAAAACTCTAACCTAACTGAACCATCTGGAAAGTTGCAGTTGGACACTGTTTCGAAAGAGACAGCCAGTCTCAAAAGATACTTCACAGTTGATTGGATTACCTATCTGTCTTTCACTCTGTGAGTGACTGTTACTTCAACCAATCCGATCAATAAAACATATATCATAGTCAAGAATGAATGTCAGCACCAAATTGAATGGTAAACCACCCTACAGCTGTTGAGATATTTCACTCTGTACCACAAAATGTCAACCTAGTGCAACAGAAAAAGTCACAAAAGTCATTGTGATTCACTCTAGATCAGTGTGGTGGACTGACTGACCAGCATTGCCATGCCTAGCAAAAAAAAAAGTAAAATTATGCTAAAAAAGCCAACTACTGGATCATCCCACATTACACAGCTCAACCACTACATTTCAGCCAAATCTGTTTGGACGTTCTTAAGAGGAGGTAAAGCGTGTAGGAGGTGGTAACTACAGTAGCTAGTACAATTACAAATCCATAGAAACTGTTTTTTCGCTTATATAAATATGAAAGTGTGAATGAAGCAAAAACTGGGTGTTATTTGGTAACAGCAACACAATGCTTTAGAACCTGTGAGGCATTTTCTTTGTACGCACATCTTTGTATTAGTTGAAATGTGTTCATTTCATTAATCCATGATGTCCCTCTGAACTTTGGAAGGACAGAGGATGAGATCTTTTTTTTTTGCTTCAGTTCACTACTAAGCACTTTAGTGCTTCAATAAGATGTAGTAGCCTCTTAGTTTGAAGAAATTTAAAGTTAAAGTTAAAATTACAAACAGGGGTCAGGTGGGTCTCACTTTAACCTGGGAGGTGAACAATGGCAATCGGGAATAGGTTGCTAAGGAGATGATTAATCCAAACCAACAACAGGACTCTTGATGGAAAAATCAATAAACATTTGATCTTAAGTCACACAGTCTATAACATGAAGAAAAAACAGCCTGACTTCAATCCAACTGCTAATTTTATGTCTGATAAGTATTCTTGTCATAGCAGTTTTAATTCAATTTAATCTAATGAACTTATTTGTAAAGGCTGAGATGAACAGCTAATGTAACAATTATGTCCATTAATTTTTCCATTTTGACTACTTAACATTTGCACTTGAGCTGCCCACTTACAAAGAATATATCCATTAGGCAGAATCGTGTTACAGTATGTATTTATTTTTGAACACATCATTCCTTACCCTTTTCCTTTCACTTTTCGCTCTTCATCTTGTGTCTAATATTGTCGAAAATGAGCAGGATAATCAAGCTATATAAGGAACAGGTTGGTTCCACATAGGACTCGACCACATCCGGGAGGGGTCAGTCATTTACTGCCCACAATACTGGCCCAAAATGGTATAGGACCAAATGGATTTTTACCAACTGCATCTACTGTACTAACATGAGAAAAGGTTGCAGTCTGATGAAACCAACAGAACTATGTCATCAGCTAAAAAGAGAGACGCATTTCTGAGGTTCCCCAATTGGACACTCTCCTCTCCCTAGATGTGCCTTGAGATCCTGTCCATGAATATCACAAATAGGATCAGAGACAACAGGAAACCTTGCAGGACTTTAACACCTACTGAAAACATGTTTGACTTTGTTCCGAGAACATGGAAACAGTTTTCATTTTGGTAATACAAGAACCGGATGGCTCATAGCAATGGCCCCAGGCACATCCAACAGGAAGGAGACCCTGGGGCAGACCTTACTGCAGGGATTACACAGTCCATCTGGTCTGGGAACACCTTGGGATCCCCCAGGAGGAGCTGGATAGCATTCTTGGGGAGAGGGGATCTCTGGAACGCACTGCTTAACCTGTTGCCACTGTGACCAGATCCTAGATATGTGGAAGAAAATGAATGGATAGATCTTCTTCATTACACAGACACTTTGTTAATCAAATTGAGACAGAAAAACATTGATGAAACACAAAACTTAAACTTCCTAAATGTCTAGCTATGTGTTGATTATTATGGCTGTTGTTCCATGTCAGTGCCAAGAACACCATGAGATTTCCCATTAGGACTATTCTTTCAAACGATGAAAGCAAACAGACAGGTTTGTGTTTCTTTCCTCCCCAGTGATGCTGTTGGTGTGCCATAAAGCCTAATTTTCTTCTCTCTGTGTTCTCCTTCTCTGTCTTTACAGCTACGTTGGGGACCTTGGAGTTCAGTTTGTTGTATGACCAGGAGAACAATGCACTACACTGCACCATTAACAAAGCCAAGGTGAGCCACCATAAAGACGATAAAGATGACGTTAATGTTGCTTAGCATGCATTTGAAAGAGAAATTCTGAATGAAATCCTTTAGTAAACTGAGTTAACTTGCAATTCAAGTTTATCTGTGAACACTCAAGCTTGACTATCTCTGATTTTATCAAGCGTTAGGCCTGAATATACTAACATGAGACCAGCAAATTGCAACACATGTTCATAGTAATAGATTTAGTTAAGCTGATCCTAAATGTTTTGGCCATATTGACAGTTTTCCTCAATATTCATTATCGACTGTATAAACAGCAATCACTACCTTGTCACATGGCAGTCAAAGGCAGATCAATATAAACCAATTGACAGTTTTTCAAGATGTTTATAAATTCAATAACATGACTGTTAAAGATGAATATTTTTGCAGCAGCCTACTCTCATGTCAGCCTACACATACTGGCAAAAAGGCTGTGGAATAGCAACTTAACACGTCCCACAGTCTTCTGTGAGAGAGATATTTACATCTATTTTCATCTCAGAAAGCATTAATTATTTCTAAAACATATTGCGAACAAACAGACCAAGAGTGTGCATCCAACCAATTGTGTTTCTTATCTTAAAGTAGAGTTAATCAATACGTTTTATTTTAGAAATGAAGCTAATGTGACTAGCTGTTGAATAAAGTCAAACATCTAGCAGCCAAAGGGCCAGATATTTTTTTACTGTTGGTGGCAAAACAGAGCTAATGAATATGAATATTTTGCTAACTGTGTCAAATAGTGGCTGAGGCCATTAGCTACCTCAGCTGAAGAGATGCCGTTATTAAAGACAGGGTATTAATTGAGCAACCTTTAGGTTTAATTTCCTGATTTTCTATGTATATTTTATCACATTAAAAAGACACTTTGTTTTCTAATCTGCTTCTATTCATGGTGTTAATTTACCAGAGCTGCTGTTTGCTGTTAACGCAAATTCCTCCATGATTAATTGTTTCTGTTTATTGTTTTTTCTGATAAATTCAGGGCATAATTTCAAACTAATTTCCATACAACATAGTACAACAACATAGTACTCTTGCCATATTCACAGCTCTCTCAGTTAGTTGATCTCAGTTTCTCTTTTAAGCTTACTCATTTTCCACTCAATTCCACTTAACCCTTTCTGCAGATGTTTAAAGCCATATCAGTTCCATCATGTACAATAGTAACGGCATGGTATGGGCCCACTGGGTTATTAAAAGACCTAGATAAATTATAAAATATTTGTAATTTTCATAATATAACACTGTTTCCAAAGAAGCTGGCGCATTGTATAAAATGTAAAAAGAAACAAAATGTGATTATGTGCAAAACATTGAAACCCCATATTAAAATAGCACAAAGACATTTATCAAATGTTGAAACTGAGAAAAAATATTGTTTTTTGAAAATGAATGAATGAATTATATGCCTATTTTGAATTTTATGCCAGCGACATGTTTCAAAAAAGTGGAAAAGTTGTAAAATGTTAAAAAAAAAAAAAAACTGGTGTAACATCTCACAATTAATAAGGTTAACTGTCAGAAGGTTAGTAACATGACTGGATATAAAAATAGCATCCAGAGAGGGTAAGTCTTTCTGAGGTAAAGAAAGAAATGTCGTTGTAACAAAGGAGTTGATTTTTTCTTTGTGATAGAAATTCTAAATTCAGGTTTTATCTCAATTCTAATAACACTCATTGCATACCAAGTTTTATTTACTTCATAATAACAGTAGTGTTGTCACTGCCCTCACCTTTGAGCCAATCATACACCCCTTGCCTCTTAAGCTAGCTCGACACTGCCACCAGATATAGCCACTTAGCCACTTCTAAAAATCAACATCATAGTCATTTTAAATCAACAATCTAGATCTTGTAGTACAGCGTAAAGGGGCTGTATTTTATACAATTAGGTCATATGATTATTTATTTCCTGATGTCTGTTTGATTCATTTTGTACTGAACACTTTTCTAACATTCAAAATGTGTTTGTGATCAAGTTCAATTGCCATGCCAATACAGTTCTTAAGTTATTACCCATTAAGCGCAGATTTATACTAGTTGCAGTGTAGCCTCATACTTCCATAGCCTGATGTGCACCTCAGAAATGTAACCACAACAATAGTGACTGCTTCACTTGGTGTGTCTTTGCATGCATTGTCTGAGAATGGGAGGCGACATGGATGTATTAAGGAAGAATGGAGGCAATTCATTCAAAACGCAGATGAGGCACGCGTGGGACTCTGCCTCACTGCACGGCATGTTCTTGTCTGTCCCATCGTATTCCCCCGTCCTTTCGCTTTACGAGCAGCAGGTGACAAAGGAAACGAGAAAAACACACAGAAGCAAAGACAGATTGAGGAGAGAGACGAGGGAGAGTTTCAGCTTCAGTCGCAATAATGGACATGAAGAAACTCAACACAGTGGCATAGAAAAACCAAAGCCAACTAGAGTTTTGGCTCTGTTTATTAGCAGAGCAACGCAGACACACCAGTAGCACAAGTATGAATACTCACAACAGGACACTTATATAGGCTGCAGCATAAATAAATCTTTACTGTGGAAAACAGTCAATAAAATTTAATAAATCAAATGTAACATTTTCAGTTTTTTTATTTGTGGGCTGTTTTTATTTTTTCATTTACTTATGTTTGAAAGAGCAACAGAGCTAAAGTAGCCTTTATATCAAGAGGCACTGGACTTAAGTAGATTAATGTTGCAGCTGAATCAATACTGTTTACAGGCTTACTATGGACATCCAAAGTAGCATTGATGAATTCTTAAATAACAGCCTACATATTCAGCCAAATATCCATGTTGGAGATGGACTGCAATAACTGAACCATATCTAACTTTCTAATAAAAAACCATTGTTGATATAATATACAATAAATATTGTTCCACAGGTGTCGTCTTCTCCTGTGTTGTGATGAAGTGGTAGCTCTGACAGCCATGGCTATCGTCAGCAGCTATAACTCTTCCTATCTGTCTGCCTGAATAGCTGGTATGAAGGAAAGTGGGCATCAGAGGAGCCAATGTTGGCAGGAGTGTTGGACAGAAAAGTAGGCATCAGGCCATCTTGATTTATGGTGGTTATTTTCTATACTGCTCTGCTCCTGGACTGCGGCTGCTGCCTAGCCAACGAGAGAAAATGCCTTTTCTCTCCCAAATACTGTATATACCCATTTCCATGACTTTAATCATTGCCAAACCTGTTAATGGTCCTTCTAGCTGTAGATAGTTTTTATGCTGTTGCGTTTGCTGCCAAAGCTGCAGTAGGTTCAATAGTAATTGTGACTGAGTGTACATCACTTAATCATTTCTCTGATTAGATCTGGAGAAATTGAAGAAGGTTAAACACTTAACTAAATTCTAGGGACTGATATCGGTGCCTGCTGTGTGTGCACTGGGGATAGGATTTTATATTTATGCAGAAGTGATAGCTCACATGCACTATGCTTATAATATCACAGTCCTGTTGGCATTTGGTCAGAAAAATAAATGGTGTGCATTGCAGAAACTGACAAAAGGTCACTAGACAACATACCTTAAGCAAACAAAAGAGGTTAAAAGAGAGTGCAAAAGGCCACTAGTCTGATGATTATTCAAACAAGGAAAAAGAGCTGAATTTAATTTGCATAAATAAGGCTTTGTGAAAGAATAATGTGTCGTATGTGGGGAATGCAGAGGGGCTTATCTCTATATACAACTCCAGCTACTCTTATGGAAAAACCCAAGCCATAGTTCTGTAAGATACACAAGCAAAGATAGCAAAACTCAACAAATCTGTGAGAGCAGAAATTGCAGTTTCCTACAAAGTGAAAGAATGCTTCAGTAATTATCAGAGAACAGTTAAAACTGTGATTAATCATTTTTGGGCCCATTTCATTCATTTAGTCATTAAATCTTCAGCACTTGAAGGCTACATCTATAGTGCATTATGCGGGCATTCATAGTGAATTATAATGCATTCATAATCCTTTATGACCACACTCAAACATACATAAAAGGCTTGACTAGCTATAAATTAGAGGTTGACTCATGGGGCTTATAATACATTTTTACTACCTATACTCATCTATACACACACCACAACAATTAACGGTAGTGAGGACTCATAGTATGCTATAACAGGCTATGCAGTGTCATAAGTTATCATTGTATGTGTTAATGCTAATGATAACTTGTTTGATTGCTCTGTGGAACATTTCTTATTTAATACTTCAATATCCATGCATGTCAACAACATAATGATTAAGGTAAAGTTAAAAGAGTAGTCACCTAATTTAGCATTATACTCTCACAATATCGTCAGACTCATGATGGAAACTGGTGTACATACTGTCCACAATCCAGACCTCCATTTACTTATCCTGTGCTTTGCTACTTGTACATGCAGAGCCCTTTATGTGCATTGACACTGAAAGTGGGCATTGGTTATAAATGTGCTGCAGAATTGTGACTATAATTTATGGGGACACTGAGCTGGGACATTCATGATACATCTGAATTGCAACAGCACTAAACCATTCACTTTGAGGGCTATAAATGATCTCATCTTAACTGTTGATGCTCGTAACTTTGCTATTTTAGTCCTTGTAGACCTCACCTCTGCTACAGTCAATTGTGGCTGGCAGGTTAACCACCAGCAAATGTTTTCAGTAGTAATGGCACAACCCAATTCCTCCTGCAGTCAACAGTTCTCAGTCAACATGGGCAATTTCTCATTCTCCTTAGCTGCTATCACTTGAGGGGTCCCTCAGGAATCCATCTTAGGTCCTTTGCTCTTTTTATGTTGAGTCCTAGTAAATTTAGAAGTGTTTCTGTGTTTTTCAGGACTCCCTTTTTTCTAGGACCTTTTTGAAAATCATGGTGCTGATGATTATTGGTTGTGGGCCATTATGACCATGTCATGCTGGAAGCATGAATAGGTCTAGTTCTGCAGCTCGATCCATCAGCATAAAACCTTCCAACATCTTAAACATTTTAATGTGTCCAAGGCCCTTCATTCATCCACTCAGCACAATACAGACAAAATGCTACCTGCATTATTGCCCTTCAATTAAACCGCCAATCATCACCTCTGCATTTTCACCTTTTCTCCTTCTTCCTTTCTGCTATATTATTACAAAGGAAATTAGATATTATTTATCAGTCACTTTATGTGTTCTTTTTTAGTGCCTTGTATGAATGAAAAAAAAAAAAGAAAGAGAAATTAGTAATTTAGTGTACCTCTCTTATCCTCACTACTGCACACAAAAAACAAAAGCACAATAGAAAAGGCACTGTTTTACTTGTGTTCTTTGTTCCAGTTATTTTTATTGTTCTACTAATTAATTTAGTCATTAATACTCTGATGGTTGTGCTTGGAGAATTTCAGTAGTTTTGCTGAGAAACCTTGTAAATATTTCTGAGAGTGTAGTCGAGCAACATTTACACATAAAGAACAAGTCTGTGGGTTTCTTACCAACTGCACTTGGTAATCTACTTTGGAATTCATTTGAAGGTGGAAATGAGGGGCTCTGAAGCATGCAGTAAGGATGAAGGTAGTAGAACAAATAGCCCATAGACTCTCTCTTGTTAACATTTAATTAAATCCTTCACCTTGACATGTCAACAGTTTGGGAGTCAGAACTATGTGATAATTACCTTTTAGTTTTTTGTTTTTTTTTAACGAAGGCTACTTTCACAGGGTAAAATGACTGTTGCTTTTTCTTCTTTACACCATAGTAACAATTCAGAGACTGTATGGATTTTTCATGAGCTAAAACAATGAGTTTATGTTCTCATAGGGGTATTTACTTTGTCAAAGTGTTCTTTGTCTGTTTGTTCCACATTAGCATTGTGCCACCAAGCAAATCACTGCTGGAGGGGGGAAACTGGTGCTCATTTGAACCAAAGATATTAAAGTGACATCAAACAGTGTTTCAATTAAGCGTGGGGTGTGGACAAATTGGTATAGCTCTAAGCTATGATGACTATCTTGGTATATGTCAATCAAATTTAAATTGTTAAAAAAAAAAAGATAGTAACCAGTTAATGGCAATTAACTCATTAAATTAAGTGATTCTATTTAGATAAGTATAGCATATGAAACCTTGCTCAGTGTAACCTTATTGTTGCTGTCTGACAGATGAAGAGGAATATTATTCCACTATTCAGTATACATCAAAAGACTTTCAAATCTTTTCTTTTTAACACATCTAAAAACTGGAAACTAAACAAAAAAAAAACAGCTTTTTATTTTTTAAATTTTTTTTGCATGTTTGGTCTCGTGCAATCTGTATTTTAAAGCATGGTGTAAAACATTGGGGGAGGGTTAGGAATATTCACTGCACCTGATTTATCACTGCGGACTGACCCTGTGGCAGAGAATATTGTGTCTGTCATTTGTCATCTGGATAAGAAGGGATAAAATCTGACACCAAGATGTCAAAGTAACAAAGCATTAGCAGGATTAGTAACTAATGTAATTACTGAATTTCATATTGTAGCCAATACTGGTTACTAAAAAAGTACTGTGACGTGATTGTTTGTAAAGCACTACCAACACTGCATGGAACTAATTTAGTACCCCATATAAGACCTGATAATAACGGCAATTAGAGAAGAAAATGTACTCGTTTATAAAGCACTTTCCATCCAGATGTAGAACACAGATTACCATTACGTCATCAGTGCAGCACCCCATTTGACAATGCTGCTCGGTCTGGACAATGCTGTAAAATTAATGGTGGACTACATCCTAATATTTCAGGGTCAAAACATTAACTTTTGTCATGCAAGGTATTAAAGCTTAACTCACGTTTTTTCCCTCGCTAACATGACTCCATCCATAGTTTCACCATCTTTACAGGCTGCTCACTGCACTAAGTGAATCAGGCCATGTCCACTGTAATGGCTCACATGACGGAAATGAGTCAATTTAGCCCCTTGAAATAGGCTTTAATTGATTTAAAGTGGAATACATGCATGTAGACATTCAGAGAAACAGAAATAGCTCAGAGCTAACAGCACTTCCTCTTGGTCCTCTTGACTCTTGATCACTTCCACATGGTCACTGTCTCTGTTGGCTGGAATAGTCAGGATGTGTAGGATCATCATGACTCAAACACAGATAAAGGAGTCTGGTCTAAATCTTTGGAGTGTTTCACTTTCACATAATAGTTGTCCCTGGTGAGATTTTCATGAATTGTACAGAATGACTCCTAGCCTTGGCTCCAAGACCTCAAACATCACTGGAATTTCCTGATATTATAGTAGGTTAAAACTGATAAAACTTTCTTTGTGTTTCTGTTTGTTTCCAGTTGAAACCGGCTGTGCATAAAAAAACAACATTTAAGCCAAATCCAGTTGAATACAGTGGCTGCTGCCCAGATTTCTAACTTTACAGCCTCTTCATCTTACAAAAAGAGGAGAAAATAGGATGGCAGAGCTTAAGAACTACAAAGTCAATAATTAATTGAACCGATTGAGCTGAATTTGTCCAAATTCTGTAATGGCAATGTTGCCTTATTATCATAAATATGCCAGTATAGATCAAGGCGCAGATCCTTTGCAAACTATGTTTTTGCTATCAGGCAGCCACAGGAGAGGCTGTTACTGATCACAATTTTTATATTTTTAAGCAGAGATAAGCTGGAGCACACACACCTGTCAACCTTGAGACCTCAAAAATAGGTAGATTTCAGAACAGAAAAATTTGAGTTTCAGAGACTGTGTTTCTGGCATTGGAGAATTGTGTTGTGACATTGAGGATGCTTCACAGTAACAGCTTCCCAGTAGAGTGCAAGTGGAAATGTTTTGTATCTAATTATGTATATAAGTGTGGGTCTGTATTAGCAAATGAACTTTGTACACTACACAAGGAGACTCTCAGGAAGTGACACGATACTCACATTCAGAAAGATACATACTGCTATTTATTTACACAGAAATATGTTGAAAAATAGTACACATTTTGGGTAATATTGGGTACTTATAGTATGTGATTGTGCTGTTGTTTTCTGACTCATGGTCAAAAGTCCTCTGACCACAGATCAGCTCACATCAAAACCAGCCTGTTTCAAAATAACATTAACACAATTTTGTTACCCTAACTCCTAACTCTGTATAATATACATATATTATACTTACTGTAGTCTCAGTACTGCTCTCCCAAGACTCTGTTATTTTCTTTTAAAGTCCTTTAGTTATGATTCTGCAAAGTAAGATACAAGATATTTGTTTTTATGACATTATTTTCTATGTATTTACATTTATAAGCCGATCCACTACTGTGTACACTGTGTGCACTGCACATGCAGCAAAAGAGCCTTTATAAAAATGACTTATGCATGAAACTCAGTGTTCATTTTTATATTTTACTCTACACACAAAATAGTGAATGCATTTCACAAAGTTTTGCAGTACTATATGTGCTACATGTGCTGTGTATACCAGTAGACAATAAACTGAATTCATCAGCCACAGATTAATAAACCACTACAAGTTATCTGAATCACATTACAAGATGCTAAATCTTAGCACACAAAGTCCCCACAGGCAAAATGGTAAACGGTAAATGGACTGTAGTTATATAGCGCCTTTCTAGTCTTCTGACCACTCAAAGCGCTTTTACACTACATATCTCATTCACCCATTCACACACATTCATACACTGATGGCATTGGCTGCCATCCAAGGTTCCAACTGCTCATCATTTTTTTTGGGAGCTCACCATTCATACACATTCACACACCACGCAGCCTTCAGGAGCAATTTGGGGTTCAGTATCTTGCCCAAGGACACTTCGACATGCAGACTGGAGGAGCCGGGGATCGAACCGTCGATCATCTGATTAGTGGAAGACCCGCTCTACCTCCTGAGCCACAGCATAAATTGTGTGTTATGAAGCTGCTAGTCTGTTAATGCTGAAAGACATCTTTTTCTTTTGCAGTCCAAACAAGCAGTTCACCTGATGAAAACATAAATTAGCCATGCATTCATATTTTGTACCATTTCAAATTTCACAAAGTAACACCCTGCCTCTTTCTTTAGCTTGTGTCACCTCAGCTGAATAAAGAAATCTCTGCTCCCTCATGGAATAGCATTACAGTGCACCTAAAATCAAGCATAGCAAGATAGTCTCTGTCATTGTACTTTTATTCTACTACAGGCATCCTTATAGTTTGTTATGCCTCACTGCATCACCACACAACCATAAAATTATCCAAAGAACGACTCATAGCAGGAGGCCTGCCTGTACGGAAAGATGCCATCCTCACTCCCCTGCCTTTGTTCCTGTTACTCACCTTCATAAGAGCTGAAAATGTATAAAGTAATTAAAAAAATTTAAAAAAAAACAACTGCCAAATATTGTACTGTAGCTCCCTCAGTCACTCTAAATTTCAACAACCCCCTTCAGCCTTATTGGAAATAAGAATCAACTTATTAAAAGCTGATAAGTGCCGTGTGTCAGCCTTCAATCTCCTGGACCTCAGACACAGCAGCCTGGAAGGCTTACAACACTTTGTTGGCATCCACATCACTGCTTCTAAGTGGTTTCACTCACACCTGACTTTTCCAGTTTGTTATCTTAGTTGGTAACAGATCACATGATCTGAGGTCTTTTTTACATCTCCTTTTCAGATGTAGTAGAGTAGCCTGTAGTCTAGTCAAGTCTGTCAGCTTGTCTGTTCATCTGTCAACAGTTTGGTGCACAGCAAGATATCTCAGCAACTGTTGATCAGATTGCTCAGTGAATGTTGCAGCTTACAAATAATGAAGAAGCCATTTTTAGCACTTTAAACTCCACCATAGGTCTTGAATCCTAAATAAGTTCATGGGTTCTTGGAAAACTTACTGTGGCCATTTTTCTCATTCGGCTTTAGCTCAGCATTTCTATCCAAGTTTTTCACAACTTTGCTGTCTGTATGCATGTTTAGGTTCTAAAGAGTTTGAAAGGCAGGGAGGGTCTAAAAAAAATATGCTTGGTGGTATAATGCAAATGATAGGATCCAGGACTTTGTGATCTTGAGCCATGCGAGGAACTAAAAGTCAGGATATCTCAGCCCCTGCTGCTTTTACTGCGATACTAAATGAAGTATGGATGTATGTATTTCACCTAACTTTTGAACAATATCAACTCCCTTTTTTTTATAGCTATTTTTTTTTCAAATTTCAAATTCAAATTTTTGTTTTCACATACTAGAGATTTGTAAGGCTTTTAGTCAATTTCATGTCTTGGTATACTATATTTCCTCTCTAGTCATACCTTTTCATATCCCTTCTTTTCATCTGACATGAAATAGCCTCATGAAGAGTGATTTCTAAGGCAGCACCTCCCTCCATGGAAAAACAAGTTTCCTGCCCTCATCAGTGAATCAGACGCTGTCTCACTATTCAATTGCAGATCTGAGACCTGTTCATTCAGCAACGCCTACACTACAACCTACCTTAAACACTCCAATGCAGTCTTTCATTCTCTTACTTCTTCTGCAGACTGCCCTTTCATTGCCCGGTACGCCTACACACTCGTGCGTGGGAGCACACACACACTGAGGCTGTGTTTCTTAAGAGATGTTTTTCCTCTTTTGTATTCATTATCCCTGTTTGTATCTGTTTTCATGTCACTGGTTTTACATGAAACGGCTCCACAAAACAACTTAACTTATCTTCATTAGCAATCCCTGCATAAATAACATTTAAAAAAAACTGAGAAATGCTTTTACTGTTCAACTTGTCACATTTCGGCTCTAAATATTGATGAAATGTCTTTCCCACAAGGCTATTCAGAAAGGATGAAGTGAGTAGCAGCCATGCCACGGCCAAAACAAAAATCAATTGTGATTCATATCTTAACAGTTAATACTGGTGCTGTCAAGCCTTTTTTGACTGTCTTTTGTTTAAACAGTGTATTGTTAAGTTTGTGCATCATCAGCTTAAGAGTGAGATGAGAAGATGGATATCAGTCTCATGTCTGTTAAATACAAAGCTAGAGTCAAGCTGTATTTGGATGTAGTTTCTGTAGAGACACGAGGGTATCAAACCTGGCAACCTCACTGTGAAGTTCCAGCATCTAACTAACCCTATAATCACCGTCCTTATATTTCTGTTTGGATGCAGATTAAACAAACAGGACATATTAATTACTGAGCTTTAGAGGTGTTTGTAGATGTTTTTTTTCTCTTTGAACAGAGCTAAACTAGCTGTGTCCCCTTGCTCCAAGACTTAATGCTAAGCTAAGCTAAGCTAAGCCAGGTCCTGACTCGAATCATCTCATCTCACTCGCAGAAAGAATGCTAATGAGTCAATTTCACAAAATGTCTGACTATTCCTTTAAAGGGGATGCCATCCATTTCATTTCACATATGTTATTTATTTTTACTGTCAGTGTCGGTGAAGGTGCAGGTAGAAGTGTTAATATTTTGTATGTGTTAAAACTTACAAAATATTATACTTAATTATAGAGACATTTCTCTGCCTTCATCTGGGAATTGTGTGAAAGTTTGTGGGCAGCAGCACCTGCTGAAGTGATCCTGGAGTCTGCCTTGAAGTCCGAACGCCAATTTAAAGCTGTTTTTTGTAACTCACACTAGTTTACTTATTGTCTCAAACTGTCACCAACTGTTGTCTCAAGACACAAAAGAAATCAAAGCCAACTGACAAGTGAGTGGTGAAAATTATAACCAGGCTGTTCAAATTCAATATGGCATTAATCAGTGTTTACTGTTTCCACAGAAAACATCTCAGCATTGCTCTGAAATGTGAGAACCATTTCAGAAAGCATACAGGCTGCTTCTACTTTTTCCTTTTCCCCTTGTTTTGTTGGTTTGTTTTTACATGTTAATTCAATTGCTTCAACTTTAATTTACATCATTATTTTTCTTTTTCTCCTCCACCTTACTCTTTTGCATGCTCTCATCGTCTCTGTGTGTTGCTGCTTTATGTTTGGTGGGGGGAAAAAACAGCTTCCTGTCCCCAGATACAAGAAGGTAAGCCGCTGAGATAAGCTCAAATCCCAACCATTCCCCCCTAATCAATCCTGAGTCTTATCCAACCAACGTCTAGACCCAGTGAACCCTGATCGAAACCACCCTTAGCTAACCTCTTCTCAGATCCCTCTCATTATCATAGTAATGTGATTACATGTTTCTTATGAATGTATGTTTAATTCTTGGACTGATACTGTTGGTACCATTCTTATCTGGTTTCACAGTACTGCATATTGTACATAATTACACACCAAGACAAGTCAACTAATTAAAAGCAAACACCTTGATAACAAATGCTGACAAATGAAATGAAATGTAGTGACTGGCTACATGGGACTGGAAGGTCAACCAGATTGCTGATGAATTAAAGCTAAACCTAATCCCTGTGTGCAATATGAAAATTAGGTGTTGTAATTTATGTTTTTGGTGAACCTGCTTTCCCTTTCTCCTGCTAACGGTAGTTTCCTGCATCACCCAGAAAGCCCTTCAACAATTAGTTGAGAGTTGTTGAACAAAATTGCACGTTATACTAATTGCACACACACACACAGTGTTCACACTGGAAATAACAAAAAAACTAAAAACATGAACTAAAATAGCTTGTTAGCGTGGTGTTGTTGGTCGCTTTTATCTGCCACAGTTTTACACAGTGGACACGGCTGTGCTACCTACAACTGGGAAAAATGTAAAAAGAAAAAATTGGGGCAGTGATTCTGGCATTAACCCATAAATAATAAAAATAATAATACAATATTGTATTGTATATTATGTATCTCTTGGTGCCCATCAACAGCATACTTAAAGGTAAAATTTGAAACATTTTATGTGGACGTCCAATAAGTACTGATGGTCAACGTAGTAAATTGAGTGCGTGCTATATTGACCAAGAAAACTGAGGTATCCTGCTCATGGAGCTGTGCCTACATGTACCAGGATGCATTGCATGCAAGCTTATGATGCCCATACCCAATGAGCAAACTAAGTGAGCTGCTGGGTGCTAACCAAAGTTACATAACATTGCCAACAAGTTAATTCTGGCAGTTTCACTTATTTTTCACAGAAAGCTATGTTGTTACTTTTAAGCTCTAAGCTGAAATAGCCTGTAGTTCTTTAACACCCACATTGGCTATCGTCTGGCAATGATTTCGCCTCTGGGGCAATGGCCAATGTTTCTGGGCTCGGTGTGACCAGTGTAAACACATATTCGCACCCAGACTTGCTCTGCGGTCTGAATAGCAACTTCATGTGCAAAGTGACAAGAAAATACACATTTCAGCTAATGTCTTTAAACACATATGAATGCAGATCATTTTGAAATAAGCGAGAGTGGTGACACTTTTGTTGTTGGGATTTTCTGCATTAGATTTTACTAATAGTGGAAACACAATGTGTTGTAACTATATAGCATTTTGGTCTAATGAGGCTGCTGTTGAGAAACTTGTGTATGCGCCTGTTCTGTCCGGGATATCTATAGTGTGTGGACTGTTAATGCAAATGGCAGCTATGAAAAGAGGACATTGCTCTTTGATTCAGATGCGCTGAACTAAAACATTTACCACTGCTGTCTTGGATTGGATATACTGGGAATATCTCTCTGTTTGGCTGCTTGCCCATGAGAATATAAAAACTGCATGCAGCAGCATTGCAATGACAAGCAAGTTACCTCCCAGTAGCTGTTTAAGAGCAGTTTAGTTTCTCTATTTGTCAATTAAAACCACAGATCTTCTTCTCTGCTGTGTTTTCCCACCAAATCAATGATACATTATCAATGGCATATCTGGCCTTGAAACTAATGTGTCCCAGCGTGGCCCTGAGACACAACCCCCACCTCCACTCCGCTCCCCCTTAAGCCTCTCGATCATCAGCGTTGACATTCATTGGTGATGAATGGGACCCATCTGCCGACTTCTCCATATTGCCTACTTCCATCACTGCGGGATTGTCTCAAGTAGCCTTGACCTGAGCACCTCCACTGATCCCAGGTGTCTCCTGAAGCGTTAACCCCTTCTTCAACAAGACTGTGTGTCAGCGCCCTCTGGATGAGATCAATGCACCGTTACATCCATCCTGTTATCTGCTTTTCCCGGTGATTGATGCTTCCTCCACCTGCATGTTGCCAGGCCAGTCAGATATGGTAATGAAGACATATGCCCGGCTGATGAAGAGGCTGATAGCACTGTGGAAAACAAGCACTCATGTGGGACATATGGCTTCGAAAAACAGTATTAGCTCAAAATAAACAGTTTGTTTCAAGGCTTCATATATAAAAGGGTTAGAAACATGGATTTATCTGAGGAACTTATACCATGGAAAGACCAGTGTAACCAGAAAATAGAATACATGCACTGGTTAAAAACACTAAAATAACAAGTAATCATAACTGTATGACCAAGATCTAAAACACATGCAGTTCTTGCAAGATACACTTTTGATGTTTTCAAAGTCTCTGCAGTTCACAGTTCAAGTTCAGTAACCTAAAATATGGACCACTAAATATGAAATATGTTGTTCATGTCACTGTTAGAGGTGTAGTAATTGAATCTTAATTAATCCTAAAATACCGAATCCTCCAGCTAAACTCAGTAGCAGAATCAGACACATAAAGGAAAAATGACCAATTCTGAGCTAGTTAAGTTAACAAAGTCTGCTTCTTCTTAGCAAGTCGCGTGGAGAACAGACCATAACAGCCATGACATGACAGAGACACTGTTTTCGCTTTCCCCTGTCCAGGCAGCCCAGGTAACAAACTGAGCCAACATTAGCTAACAGCAGCTATAGTTTGCATATGTTTACTGTCCATCAGGAACTCTGTTAATCACAGAGTTAATGGAGAGGAGCCGAAGGACATCAGAGGGAAAACTAGAAAACATTTGCTCCATAAAATACGATCCAGTTTCACTAAAATCGGTAAAATAGTTGGTGGTGTGTGACTTAGGGCCGTAAAGCATTGCATACTTCTCACGGGTGATCATACCTGGAGGACAAAATTACATAGTCCAAGAACTATGTAAACAGGACACAGAGTGGGAATGACAAAGATACAGTTCACTTGATTACAACTTTGTTATTTTATGGTAGAGTTGAAGTTACACAATGTGGCTTTAACGCAATGATTCGGAACAGTTCATAATTTTCCACCTCTAGCTCTCTCCAACATAATGAGAGCTATATGGAAATCCTGTGCAGAGTGGTTTATATGTTTAGATTTAACTCAAACGTCTGAGATATACATATGTTTTTTATTTTAAGTTAATGAAGTTGCATGTATAGTCCTGGTAGTATTTGAGCGTGTCTCCAGTGTGCATAACTCCAGCTCCAAACTCGACACTAGCACACATGCCAAGCCCCACTACACCCCTCACTTCCTCTGAAAGATGTCAAGGAAGCTTATAATTCCCAAAACAAAGAGAGCTCAACATCATTTCACAGCATTTAAAGGCTTTTATTCAAGGGAACTGTTATGAATGAGTATGTGTGAGATGGTGGTGTGTGTATACACTGATGCATGTTACCCATCTGCCTTTCGCAGTGGTCATTTTTCTCCAGCCCTCGGTAATTATGATCAACCGAGTATTCACAGTGTGCTTGCGCAATCAGCAGCATGACGCAGCTGTCTGTTCATCCCAATCCAACCCCACATAATGTGCCTCCACTTAAATGATAGCTCAGGTGTCTGCGGAAGGCAACAATAGAGGTAGATGAAGACGGCACATTAACCTCTCCAATCAGCCCTCATGGTGCCATTTCAATAACTTTGTTGTGTGGAAAACACGGTCAAGATGTACAGCTGCATAACAAGAAATGTAACATTTTAACACCCAGAGGAGCATAGAAAATCAAAATCAATGAACAAGGAGTTGCAGGCAGAATTACAATTTTACGAGATGTCAGGCTTTGAACTGGTTTATATTCATATTTTTTACACATAGAGGGGAAAAAAACAGTTCAAAGAGTTTTTTTGTATTTGAGATCAAGCATGTTATATATAGCCGAATATTTTACGCGTTTAGTTCACCCAGGCTGCTGCTTGGATAAGGGGGGAGAAAATAAGAAATGAGATTGAGGAGAAAGGGTCACGGCTGGCACAGAGATTGGGGTTGCAAAGTGAATGTTGACTGTGTTGTATCGCCTTATTTTCGAGCTGTAGACAGCAGACTCCCTCAACCTCTCGGCTTTGCCTTGTTTTTGTTGTTGAATTTTACAGTCCTCAGCATGGCACAAGGTCTCAATGCATGCAACTTTGATGAAACCCTTTATATTTATTTGCTTCTCAGGAGGCCTACCCGTAAATATATATGAAATATATATAACATAGCCTCAAATTTCATATTTAAAAAGGTACACTGCATTGTGCTATCCAGTAAACTGTTTCACCTTAAACACAAAATAAGACATACTATCCAGTATTTCATTTCAACCCTCTGGCACTTCACGACTTGGCCATCAAAACAAATATCGACGGACATGGCTCGTTTTTCTTTCATGTTTGACCGTGAAGTCATCATATTACCACTGATGCAAACAAATAAAGGCCTCTGGCGATATCTGAATGCACATTTAATGATCATAAAAGAACGATGGGGACAGTGAGAAATATATGGTCTCCCATGGTGCTTCATAACTGATACATTTAGTTAAATGTTTTTTTTCTTCTCCATATGGTAATTTCATGCATAATAATGAATAATGTCAGACAAGTAATGATAAATATAGTATATTGACTTCTACAGAAAGTTTCTCTTCCCTTGCCGGCCTGCTAACTAAATATTATTCACTGTGCAACAGCACAGTTTGTTTGTTGTCTTTAATCAGAAAACCTTTAGAGTAGAGAGTACTGTTCAGTTGTGATTGCACTATAAGCTACAACAAAACAAACCAAAATTACAGCATTAATTCAGCTGGCAGAGAATTGAAAATATTGGGATTAATATTTGAATACATAGCTGCTGTTATTTCATGTCACATTAGCTGGTGGGCTTGACACATGGGCTTGATTTCCATTGAGCAGTTTCAGTTTGATTCATTACCTAAAGTCTCACTAAATGTTGTTCTCCGACTGCCCAGCTGTCAAAATCTAGATGAGAAAAGAGAGTTGATCAAAATGTTGATAGGCTCTAATTAGCTTGCACTGACAGCGATTATGTTTAATGAGCAGCAAGGAGAGAGTGCAGAGAGTGGTTAGTGGCCTTTTTTTTACCCCGGGTTTTGCCTCTCAGGCTGCAAACAGGTTCTCCTACATTGTTAATGGAAGTTATTTACTGTGTGCAGCCGGAGAGAAAACCTGCAGGTATGACTCAGGGCTGAAAATTCTCACACTTGGAAAAATATAATTGAACAACAGCCTGTTATTATTAAAAGTACTAGTTTTATCTATTTTTCTATGTGAAGCACTGAAACATAATTTTTCATTTTCTAGACTGACCTCATTGTATATAAATACAGAAAATGGCATTTACCAAATAATTAAAAAGACAAAAAAAGAAAAAGAATTCATTCTTATTTATAGCCACAGGATTATTTGTCAGTCACGTTAATCAAGCCTCTAACCTCATAATTTGGAAATTCTGACCATAAGCAACATGTCTCTTTTGAAAAGTTCTTGAAGTTTCCTGTTGAGTTGGCAAAGTACAGCTCAACGTTAATTCAAACACCTGTTCCTGTATTTATACGCGTATGCAATACCTATGTCCTCCTACACAGGTGGACTTGGGTAGGGCACACCCTTTTCCCACCATTTCACTAGATAAAACATGATAATTGTCCTCTGCAGTGGCCCAGTGGGCTGCTACGTGCTAGAAAATTAGTTGTCTTTAATTGTTCCCTGTGAGTTTTTATTTCACACAGGTTTAATAGTTATACTTTCTTGGTCACATAATGAAACATTTTTAATCTTAACCAGTGTTTGGAACTGTTTCACCATAAATACAGCATAGCTTTCTGCATGCTGGTGCCTCCACTGCATGTAGCTGGTCGCCCCTTTTATTTATATATTTTTCTGGCTCTGTTCCGCCTGGCTGTACAGTACATGTTGTATGAACATTGTCATGCCTCATCAACATAATACAAATGACTGTTTTTCTAAAAACACTGTCATGTTTCTCTTCAAATATGCTACCATCAAATTCTCATATTACACAATGTCATGTGAGTGATTACATTTACATCTTCGTTTTTTTACAGTAATCTATAAAGTTTTACTGAAAATAAGCCAACAAAATGCTAGAAGGAAAAGAGCTGTCCTATCTTACAACAACTTCAACCCTGTTGAAATGATATCTTACTGTATGTAGACATAACTGACTCTGTGACATACCTAAATGAAATAAGAAAGACCCAGAGAAACCTTTTATCTAGTTAGTGTTTCCCCTAAACTCATTTAATTGTCTGTTTTTGTAATATGGTCTCTGTCTGGACCTTCAGGGTCCTTTCTTGTGTCCGAGAACAAACTATATCCGACACTGTGTCCGTATGATCAGAATGTGGACATGTTTATGAGAGTCAGCTAAAGAAATTAGTGTCACTACGGTTCTATTTTGTGCAGACAGGATTTAAAGCAGTAGTGTTTCCTTATTAGAGACACAGTTGAGTGTGTCATTTTGCTGCCAGTAATTCCTGCTGAGTGCTGGGCTTTGAGCCGAGCTCCTCTGTTAAGCCTGATAATTGTGGTTGAACAGACGTCATTTTTGTTTTGTTTTTCCCTTTTAGGTCCATTAAAGAAAGAACCATAAAGACAGGGAATAATTAAAATAATGGCACCAGACTCATAATAAAGTTTTTTTTTTTTTTTTTCCCATGATGGCTGTTTGTGGTAATGTGGATTATTCACCAGATGAGAAATGAAATCTTTGTATTGTGAGCTCATAAAGCTACAAGGTTTCTCAGCCTCATTATTCTTTATCGCACATACCAATATATATGGATTATTACTCAGGATACTTGTATTATTGTGTGTGGAGTATACTGTATTAACAAGTGAGTGGTCATATTTTAAAGCCAAAGATGAAGTGAGACACAGTTATAAAAACAAGCACTGTATGTCATGAATACATCATGAGAATCTCCTCCTGAGTTCAGCAACAAATTGTAATATACTGCATGTGACATTCCCGGGTCTGTGGTGGTGCCCCTGAGAATCAAGACACCAGCGTTCAGCAATCACACGGGGTGAAATCAATTGTAGGAGAGGCACAGATAAGCCATTTCCCACTAATGGTAGCGGAATGCCATATAGTGCAGCCATAAAATGAACTCTTGCCTTTTCTGCAAGATTACTAAAATACTGTAGAAAAAATGATTTACAAGCACTGTTTTTTATTGTTTGAGGAAATGCATTCGCAGAGATCTAATTTCAAACTGATATTAGTTTCTGAATGCAACAGCTTCTTTCAAATCTTTAATATATTCAACCTAAGAGCAGAGAACAGAACTGCATTCTGCCATGCAATATTAGACTGTGGTGGTGGGTAAATATTTAGAAGCTTTACTGAAATAAAAGTACTATTCTGTTACAAGTAAAGGTCATGCATTGAAGATTAATTAACAATTACTTAGAAAACCTGTGACTCTTTTAAAAAAAAAAAAGAAATATACATTATATGAATAGATTATTACCACTGATGCATTCGTGTAAGAATGGGATTTTACTGCTGTAGGTTGAGGCGGAGGTTATTTTGAACTATTCTATATAGGACTGCAAGATTGTTTTCATTCTGTATTAATCTGCTGATCTATGTTCTCCATTAATTAGTTTTGATTGTTTGGTTTGTAAAAATTCTGAAATATTGAGAAATGTTGTAACAATTACCCAGAGCCCAAGTGACTCCTTCACAGTGCTTCATAGGGGTCATCAGTGTTATCTCAGGGTTTGACCTGCATTACAAACATGGATGGTCTAACAAAGCTATCATCTTAGTTGCATTATGGGAAATGATGAATGGGATCCAGTATATTCGTAGATTGACCCAAAAGTCAGAATATTGCTGCTACAATTCTTTTTGTGAGTCCCCTCACTTTATGGGAGGAAATGGCTGGAGTATGCCTTTAAAGACCAGCGAACCAGCTTTGATTTAGTCATTCTAGGCACATTGTGATAACTTAACATTATGTTAAATCACAGTTTTAGTGATTTTTAAAAAAGGTTTTAAAAGATCAGTTGTTATTAATCCTTGGACATACAGGTAGAATGTCAAAAACTCATTTTTATAACGCTAAAGGCAACACTGATTAAAGTTGACATTTGCACTGGCACCTGACAGTGATATGATAATGACCAAAACTGTACTCAGTGGTGTCTATAAAACTCATTTGTAGACTCTGATCCAATTTAAGCTTTTACCTCCAAATGAGTTGGCAACCTGAATAATCTCAACACCACATGAGGTGACGACTTTGATTGAGTTTTCTTAGCTGCAGTTTGTTTCAGTTTATTCCCTCTGAGAACTCTTGACGTCCTTTCACTTTACTTTGCTCAATGGGCACCCATGGTGTTGTTTTTTTGGTCGCTGTTGTATTACTGACCTTTACATCCTGCGCTATGAGTCTCATTGATTTGCTTTTCAAAAGGATGTAAAACCTCTTTCTTTCCGGTCAGTTCTCTTATTCACTTCAGTGTTTCTCAAAAGGATGTGGATGGTCTTTCCAGCTGAGGTGGTACTGTACTGAGACAAAGATTTGATGTAGTGATTCATAGAAAAAAAAGCATGTAGAGTACATCTAAAGAGTTAAAGGAATTAAAACACTGATGAAAACTGGAAAGAAGGCCAAACGTTTATATGCTCCTGATATTTTAAATGGATGTTACAAGTTAGCGTCATATATAGATCCAAATTTCTGGTGCAAACCAAAACCCAACTTGTGTTGTTACAAAATGACAGTTTCTGGCAAGTCTAGGGTAAGTTCATTCCTGGTGGCTGGCTGATAGCGGGTTGTGTGGGGGCTTAGCACATCATAATCTCCAGGGGATGGACCTGGGAGACTGCACAAGGTTTCCTTTTGTGACACTCTCAGATTAAATTGTCTTCTTTGAGTACAAGATATTGAAACTGATTGGTAGATTTTAAATTACCTTACAGCTGCCATTAACATTGTTGCCTCTCAGGGCCGCTAATGAGGGTGTCTAGATGATGATGATGACTTGTGTTTAATTCGCAGGGGCTCAAACCGATGGACCACAATGGGCTTTCCGACCCCTATGTCAAGTTGCACCTACTACCAGGAGCCAGCAAGGTGAGTGCCATGTTAATTCATGAAATTTGTGCTGGGCTTTTGTTTCTTTCTTGACTGCATCTCTTTCACTATCGTAACAGATTTTCACTGCCCTTCCCAATTAAAGTGTGTTGACTTGTTCCTTCGATTTAGTGTTGCCTGGAAGTCTGAGCGTCCAGGAATACATATATTTTGTATGGATGTCTTCTTGTGGTTTTCTTAGAGCTTGTGAATAGACCCACATGAGGAGAAGGCTAATAATTTATTTCATGATTCGTGGAGCACCACAGTGAGGGTATGTCAGTGCAAGGCTTCATCAATGTAAACAACATTAACAGAATGACCTAATGTACCCACTTACTAACGATGTGTTTCACTTGTGAAGGCCGTGTCTCTTAACATCATGCTGTGAGCCAAGCTTTGGTCTGCTCAATGTCGCAAGTGGACGCACTCGAGGGGACATCACTTATAATCTGTTGTGTAAGAGCTATTAAAGCTCTGATGGGTCTCCACATGTTAATGTTTTTCCACCAGTATGATCATTACAGTCATATACTGTATATTAATCAGAGGGAAATGATTCAATGCAAATTTCAACATACAAGATGACTCGATGTTTTTTTTCTAAAGGTCAATGACCTCTTTAATTTGCTTCCGTCTGACATGAGGCCTTGAGGTTGATTTAATCCTTTCATTAAACTCTTCAAATCTTGTATAGATCCTGTGAATGAGCACATTCCACAAAAGCGGCTTATTGAAAGCTCAAGCTGTGTAGTTATCTACCTGACTCACACCTCCCTTTTTTCTAATGCCTTTTCAAACTCGTCTTGTTTATTCGTTTGATCTGAACTTTGCAATTGTTACCTGCTCTTGCCATTGAACTTCAGTATTGACTTTGGACCAGACAGATGTAAGATGTTAAAGAAGGATGAGTAACGTGTGCTAATTTACTGTGGATATTCTGATCAAATTTGATGATAACACTATGCAAGGCTAACAGCGTGTGTTATAAAAAACAAAGCACAATTAATCTTATTAAGTTGGCTGCAACTGCAAATAACAAACTTTCCATGTTGAACAATGATCTAAGTGTCTTAGCAATGACTGCTTAGCTGCAAAGACCAAAAACCTCAAAAATGTTCAAAATAATAAAACAAAACAAAATACAAACAAAGATTCAACACAAGTCATGACTTCACATAAACAATGGACGCAAACTATGCAAAATGGATGACTCTCTCTCTATAGTGCCACGCTACATCACAACTGCAAAGGGTATGGATCCTGTTGTTAGCACTAATTGTCAGTGCAAGCAGAATTATTAGACTGGGTGTAGTTACACTTCAGCAGTAGCATATCATTATATAGATTGAATCAGATTCACTCACCTCACAGCACGGCTGAATGGAGGCGCACTTCTTCAGTAATAATGTGAATATGGTTCACTGTGTGATGTTACCATACTAATGCGTATACTTAGCATGTTACCAAGATAATGTGAATATGGCTTACTGTGTCATGTTAACATGCTAATGTGTATAGTTAGCATGTTACCACGATAATGTGAATATGGCTTAATGTTGTCATGCTAACATTTTTATACATATTAGCATGTTACAATGTGTGCCAAGCTATTTGGTGTAAGCAGCAAGTAGAACTTTGAGGATGAAAAGCGTTTGGTCTTTAGTTGTAGAAGTCAAAATTTGTGTACTTAATACTTGCATTACAGTAATACTACTGTATTCTGCTAGTTAGATTAGTACAGGATAAAAAATAACAAGTAACTATCAATAAATGTAGTGGAATAAAAGTATAAAGTAGCATAGAATGGAAATATAAAGTCAAATATATATATATATATATATGTATATCAAATACATTTGTACATTTCAAAATACAGTACTTTGGGGTCAATGCATTACATTTCACGACTGTTTCAGTGACAAATATATTATTACATCCTTGTGATAATCTGTCAAGACTGAGGTTATTTTGGATTAACTGAAAAAAATATATATATACAAAGTCTATTAGATTTCTTCAGACATGCGAATGAAAACATTCATCATGTTTGCCATATACCATGCTACCCTTTATTGTTAGCACTGCAACTTTGTTCATTATGTGCTCAGCCACATAATGTGTTCTGACTTTTATTGTGCAGTGGATATACAAAACACAGTGCTATTAACATTTTCCAGTCTCTTCTCCATATCTGAACTGAATAATTTACACTGATAGTGCTTTGTTGTGACACAACTTGTTGTCTTGAAATTTAAAAATGGACTAATTAGTGAGACTGCACAGATAGTGTTGTGATTATTAGCCTGAGAATGTGTAATTAGCCATTCAAAGTGAGCGAGCCTAGGGCCTGACAACTGTAATGAAACAATAGCGTAATAATTGTCACAGAACACATGGAATAGGCCCATAAAACAAATCAACAGTCTGCCTGCTGTTAGTCTGAATTGGACGGTTCCTCCCCTTAACAAGAGAAAACCAACTGTAGATATCATCTGTGATATTATCAAGCCAACAAATTTGGTCCAGAGCAAGACAAGTGACCAGATTGCTATGTATATTCACCGCACCCTGAGGATCATTCAAATGATTTGGTTCTTGCAAAATCAGTGTATTTTTCCTGAAAGACTGCTCACAGACTAGTTTTTACACAACAGAAAACACACTGTAAAAGCCCTGGTTATGACTTACAAAATATTTGTTCAGTCTACATCTTGCAGAGATAAATCTCAGAGAAAAGTGTTGCTTAGAAGACAGCAGAATTTGTCCACAATATCATGTACATGCTGTGGTTTGAGGCTAAAAATACTAATGTCACATAATTACATCAATAGTGAATCATCACTTCATTTGTTCTAAATGGAAGTTTCATTTAATTTCTCTCAAGATAATTGCTATTGCCTTCACAGCGTTAAAGTGTGGGTTTTCATTTTTATTATTATTCATGGTTTTAGATCATTAAATCAGAGGTCATTATTATGTGATAAAACAACATCAGAACATCTGTCCAATATGAAGAACAAAACAAAACACCACAACCTCTAAACCCTTTTAATTAACTTGTTGTATATTCCCTGCACAAATGACACTGTGGTTTGAAGGGGAGTTATATGCTGGAGCCATTTCTTGTCTAGCACACAGGTGCTGCGTGTGTTTCATCATAATAAATTGGCCAGGTTTTGTAACATCTGACCAAACCAAACCAAACAACAAAATCAAAACTTTTTGCCACCAGCTAGCAACCTTTAACATGTTGTGAGCTGGTTGTTGTTAGCTGTGTTTGACAACTAGTCAGAAGTAAATATAACTTGATACACAATAGTTTCTCTTATTTGGTTGCTAATTAGTGGATAAGATTTGTAGAAGCCTGATACGGTCTAATGATACATAATTTAACATGAATACTGGGCTTCTATAGGAATGTGTACTGATAACAAACTATAGCTAAATGTTTTGTCTTGGACTTTCCTGCAATATTTACTTTGGTTTTCGTTCGCCACTCGTTTCTTCGAATGCTGAAAGAGGCCGAGACGTACACTTTTTTGTATCTACAACACTGAGGCTTGGCTTGCTCCCCCTGCCATCTGCTGCTCCTACCAGCTCTGTATCCTTGGCTGGTAAAGTGGCACTGTACATCTTCTGTGAATGGATGTCATAGCGTCACAGTCAGCTCTTACATCTTCAAAGATTTTGTTAAAAAGCAGTTTATCAGCTGATTTAAATCTACTTTTTGAAAATAGCACACAAAAAGCACACAATTATTTCAGTTATTTATTTATTTTTCCAAAAATTGGTTTTCCATTCTTTATATGTCCTGTTTTGGTGGCTACCACCACTACCCTTTTAGCTTAGTATGCAGCTTAGTATTGCAGCAGAACAGGCATGTACAGTATTTATGAGAATATATGGTGGATTAATTGAGTGGTAAGTGGAATAAAACACACCATGGGGGCATCTGGCTTCTAGGGATTTGTCTCTTGTCTCAGTAGCAGGTCTCAAAGAGGCCCTTTGCATATTCCTGCCAGTAAAACAAGATGCCGTCACCTTCTCCCCACTCAGATATTCTCTCAGCTTGTTCTCAAAATAATCATTAGGCTCGGTCTAAGAGCCTCATTAAGACCCACTAAAGAGGTCATAAGTTCTGCTTGCACTCTAATCAGAAGTGAAGTTTCACGCTCTGCTGCAAGGCCAGATCACAGTTTCATATTCTTTGAGACCATAATCAAACACAATGAAATGCCATTCATTTTTCCAGATTAAACTGTCGATTACCGACAGGGATTAAATACTGTAAAAATGATGATGTTTTCCCAGGATCACAAGGCGATTAACTGTTGCAGTTGACAATTTTGGCATACAGTAGATACTATATCTAAGCCATTTATACTTTAATACCTGAGATAATATTGTATTGCTTAAGTATTTATGGCTCAACTTTGTGACATGATGCTAATGAAAAAGGGTTAGGAAGGCCTACAGGCAGGAATTAACATTCAGCAGCTGATTGATTGTTTTAAAGACTAACAGTAGTCTAGGAAATCAATCTGTTTGGGGAGACTAAAATTGATTCACCAAGAACAAAACTCCAACATTGTTTATTGCATATTGTATTTTGAATTATGTAATAAACTGCAATAAAAGCAATGCTTGAGCAGGTAGGAGTAAAACACATTTGCTTGTATGCTCAGAGACACCAAACAGCTCTTTTTTCAAATTACCTTGAAATGAAATCTGTCTTTTCATATTTGGCAAATGAATATTTTCATGGCCAAAACTAATATTCCAAATACATAATTGAAAGCAGAGTATTAAAGGTGTGAACCGTGTATCATTTCATCTGATGATCATGATGGCTTGTCTGTCAGCAGGATGTGAACTTAAAACCCACCAAGTGTTAAATGCTCCTCACAGCAAGGTCAGCCACACTGGCTGTTAACTTGATGATATACTAACATGCAAACACCTCAGCTTTATATCGTGTTTGACCTTTGCAGAGCCATTTGGTGTGTCACTTTGGGATAAATTACAAAAGTGGTCCATTATTTAAGTCAGTTCACAAGTTTTAAAACAGAACATAAAAAAAATTCTCTAAGAAATCTCTGCTCTTTACTACACGAATGTATTTAATGACCTTGGGCCATGAGAGAAGATTCATGCAGCATATACAGTGATATAAATCTTCTGATAAAAGAACATTATGTTCAAATAGTGGTGTAAACAAAACATATTTGTGTGTATAGAGAGGAAATACTGTACATAAACACTAAAGGAAGTCACAGTCAAAAGAATCCCATTCATTTGTGTGGGGGTAGTCGGTTTAGGCTGCAGTAGTGGGGGCTGCAGAGGATTTTTCTACTTTTGTAGAAAGGCAATTCAACGTCACACTGCGGTGAACAATCCAGTGATGAGCAGTGAACAGACTGACTTTTTTTTTTTAAACTTATTCTTTTGATCTAAATATTTCACTCTGCCGGTGATAATAGTTGTTTTATGATCACAATTTAGCATGAAATGTGCACAAAAAACATTTTACTTCACCCATTTTTATATGAACAAATAATAAAGATAAGATTCAGATAAAGGTGTGAACACTTTGAAACCAGCAGCTTTTGGCTAGTTAAGTTACAGATTTGTGTTGTGATTAAAAAACTGTCCAAAACGGCAGCCCAATTATTGCCTCTCCTACTAGTCTGTGTTTCAGCTGTGCTCCCTCCCTCTACATGTCCATTAGGGGCCCTTTTACAGTAAATGAAACCTAGTTTGAGCAGAGATCAAACTCCTCCGCACTGAGCCTGAAATATCACTAAAAGAGTACATGGACCAAACTATGATACTCTCCCAGTTGTGTCCTTGCTTGGCTTGTTTTGTGTACCCAGCATCAGTGTATCTGAGTTGCAAGTTTCCTCTAGTGTTTGTTTGAGAGAGAGACATCAGTGGTTGAGCGACGTCCTCAACACCAAGAGTGAACGAGGAGAGGGAGTGCTGCATGGTAAACCCGGTGAATCAGAGAAAAAAAACTATATTTTCTGATTGTTTCAGATTGGTTATGTTCAGCAGCACACATAAAAACTCTCACACTTGCCACACAAACCTGTGGCTAATCTCCTCAAAGCCAGAGGTCCATGCAAAAACACTGCAATAATTGGCTTGATAGCAAAGCTTTTTAACTTTGCCAGCTGAAATGACTTGTGACACCGCTTACCGCTCACTGCTCATTTGTGGCACTGCCCTCCGTCTGTGAGCAGGTGGTGGAGGTGAATTATTTCCCCTTTAATGCTGATCACACGTGTGGAAGAGAAAACTCCATCTCTACTGCAGGTTCGCTCTTTATCTATTTAATTCGCTGCTTTCATCACCCCAGTTAAAACCAGCCCCCTTTCATTATGCCATTTCAAGAATCTGCGCTATGCAAGGCTTTGAAACCCTTTAATTAAATACCTGTTGAGTCATAACTTTAGGTCAACTTGCCTCATTGTGATTTACTGACATCTCCGCCCACAAGTAACTTGACAACATTGTAATTCAACTGGTCACTTCTGCTTTTTTGCCATCTTGCCAACAATCCACTTAGCAACTGCCATGGGGAGTGTTTGAAATAATCAAGGTGTCCCCTAACAGTTAGATCACCTTGACCTTCATTGTGGATGGGAACATTGCTTTAGACAGTGATGAAGTAGCTGGAGGGACAGATACAATATCACATATTGTCTTTTTATGGAGAAATTGCATTACAAACAGCATCTTCATGCTACATGTTGTTGTTCTCTGCTCCTTGTTGTTACGCGTCACAGGAAAGTCCTTTTAATATTCACCACACAGCGGTCCTTCAGCGAATGGCTTGTGCAGCCATTGTGTGTTTTTCCTTTATGTCTGCAATATTATACACATACATTATGCATCTTTGTATTTATTTATGTTGGAGTGAAATATTGCTTCATTGGGAGGTTGAAATTGCACACACACGATGGGTTTTTAGTGTTAATTATGAAGTAAATATCTAAATTTGACTGGCTTCCAGCACATTAGGAATGTCTAGATTGGCTTAATTTGTGAGTTCAGTCGTACATAATTACAAATCTGCCACCGAACAACAACAGGTGTGTGCTTTTAAGAGGACAATTTGGTATTTTGGAGTGGGGTTGTTTGAGGAGGTGCTTGTTTGATTTAATCTATTAGTTCTCTTAAAAAAAAATCATCATTTGCCATATTTGTTTGTCAGACAAATAAATAAATACAAAACCACCAACAGCAGAACACCCCAACATCAACATCAATCTAGCCACCACACATCATCAGAGTGCTTTAAAGCTTATTGTGACTTGTGATAGTAATAGCCAATGATCAGAAACATTATTTATATATTGCAATGAGTAAAAAATACACAAAGGAGCCAAAGGACACTAACTGCACTTAAACTCTCCCTCTACAAGGAAAAGTTACCTGCAGGTACAAAAGAACAGGCAGCTGAAAGGGTGTGATAGTACTCTAGGGTACAGCTCAAGGGAGAGGCATTTGATTTTATTTACTTACATGATTCATCCTAACAGTTGCAAGTGTAACATCTGTCCCATGGACATAATTTCCTGTCCTAACAGAACAACAAAATGTTGATCATATTGATGTTCATCTAATTTTTTTTTGCTATTTTTATGGATGTTTTTTTTTTTTTTTTTTTAATCAAAATCAATTTACTTGTAAACACAGAATGAGCACACACAAGTGTACAGCAACACATAAATAGTATAAAGTCAAGACCATAAAATACCAGCAGCTAGTCAACTGTGTAGGAATGTTGACATTTTTGCCTAGTCATCAGAATGTGACAGAAAATGGGGAGAGTGAGACAGAGAAATTGACATGCAACAAAGATCCTCTGCCGAATTTGAACTGGAGACATTCAGAATTAGACATTCAGCATTTTAGACCCCTAAACCACCAGCTCGTCCAACCTGATTTCATTCTGACATATTAACTGTCCACAGAGTTTCTCTTAATCTGATCAGATTCAATGCATTACTGTAAGTGCTTTTTCAGAGACAAGACAGAAAACCTGCAAAAAACTTTGAACCAATGACAGAAATGAATAATTAATGGAATCCACACAAGATTTAAATTTAATCATTTAATTAATGAGGCTACAAAATAAAAAATATGTTGTTTGCATTTTTACACAAAATCTCGTTATCAGCCTTAAAAACACAAATTTGAATGTGTGTGTGTGAGTGTGCGCCCATTCAGCGCCCTTCCTGTGGGAATCAACCACTGATTGAGGGAGAAACAATCAGAGAGCCTTATTATATGGAACCCTGCCATCAGACTTGCAAATAACAACACCAGCTAATTGATTAAATTCAACAGAATCGCATGTCCTCACCCATGTCTCACAACACAGTATCATCATCCTCATCTTGTTATGTTCAGCGGTGTGCTTGGAGGATTTCCCTACACAATGTTACACTGATAAAACCATGTCGCTTGTCACAGTCATTTTCATCACCTCACTGGATTGTAATTGATGCAACTCTGACAAAGTAAGTCAGTGAGAATGCTGTAAGTCTTTGATATCTATTGATGCAATTCTTGATAATCAAGCCACTCACTGAGTTTTTTGTTTTGTTTTGTTTTTTTTCAAAACCTGGCACCTACGTCACCCACAATGCAACTCCATTACTGACAGTTTGGTTAGAGATTCTGGTGTGTTATGCTATGTTATGCCAGAGAGAGATGAACAAATAAAAAAGTTACTCCAATATTGTCTTTGATTATTCAACAGAACAAACATAAAATGAGGTTAAGAAGACAGTATGAGCATACAATACATACGTAGTATACTGTATGAGAACATCATTGCAAAGAATACTAGAAGGTAAAGGTAAAAGCTAAAAGGGCAGACACAAACACACAAAGTGGTTCAGAGTCTGGCAAAGAGTAATAAAAGTAACATACATATATACAGTTCCTGTCTTGCATCTGATGTGATAGGAAACATTTAAGTTGATCACAAGAAACTAAAGTTGAGTTGTTTCTCACCCTGACAAGTGAATCATCCCATGATGGGAATCTAACCCTTATCTTTAGCCTTGAAGGCTATCACAAGAACTCCAGAACTCTCAGCAGCCAGGAAATTACAGCTACACGTTTGAAAAGTTGCAATATAGTAAAATACAAAATACAATGCAGTTAAAGATTTGAAGCCTCTAGCCTCAAACACAGTGTTGGAGTGGACTACAGAGGTCTGCTAAACACTTCTTTCTAATTCCACACCCCCAGATTTGATTCATTTTCAAACATGTAGTCTTTAGTCCCAACCAACACTGACTCACTCAGTGACAATGACAATTTATCAGACTTCAACTACTTTTGGAGCCAGACAGACTTTGATGTGTAAAATCAGTGGAGTTCCCTTTCCCTCTTCTCTATACGTATCAATATCTGTGACTGTTTTTTGTGACTGTTTTTTTTAACCTTTTATTCTGACATATTGTCTAATTTTAGGCTTTGTACTAAATATTCCTCTAACTGACATTTATTGTTTTGTTTTTTGTGATTTGTCTTCATGTAAAACACTCACTGTGGCCCTACAGTTTCTTGATTTAACTAGACCAGAAAAAGTTTAAAAGCTTGGTGTGTTGTTTCATATAAATATACTAAAATCACGCAAAAAATATCTGATCTTATGGCAATACTCTATCAGGAATGTCGAGGGGTACAGTCAGTGTCCTACTAATAGAGGAGTGCAAGTCCAAGATCGAAAGTCAGCTCCACCAGGTTGCTTCCTCACAGTCTGTTTCAAACTTTTAAACATCACTTGATGGCTGTCCTCTTTGAGCCATCACCATGGACTCAATTTGGGAACCCGTCAGTGTTCATGTGACGACAGTTTAGCCACTGGGAGCAGTGGCCAATGTTTCAGGGCTTACAGTGTAGCCAGATAATGGATATCCGGGCCAAGACTTCTTGCATTGCAATTAGCTACTTGATGCACACATTTCTTGCTGCTGTTGCAGCCAAAGCCTGCAGTAGTATTGAGCAATTAAACATTACTCAGACTACAAATCACAATGCTTTCAGTGCCAAAATCTTGGTCCATTGCCTACAGATTCTTTATGCAGATACCTGTTTATAGACATTTCCATGGACTAGGCTGGCAACCACTTCAGCCTTCAGGAAGATGACACATACACACCAAAAACACATTCATTTGCACTGTAACATTGAATTCTCACTATTGTTTTTCTTTGAAAACATAAATGGACATTTTGCTTCCTTTCTGACTGTAATAAGAGAGGACTCGTGTCAATCTCATGCCTATAAGATAAGTAAGGTTGTGTTTAACCTAGCATAGCATTATCTGAATACAAGGCAAATCAGCTAGCCTCTCTCTCTCTACAAAGTTTAAAAATATGCCTACTAACACCTCCAAAGCTCACACGTTAAATGTAAAAGGTGTAACTATTCCTTGGCGGACACAGTGACTGTGCTGAGCTCTTGTTGTCACAGTGAGGTTGCCAGGTTTTGCACCATCATTCCTGCATCTGCCAACTGGCACTTTAGCCAACACGCCACATTAAAGTGGTAAAAACTGTTGATCGTCAAGAAATAGTTACAATGTGTGGCTCCCCCTTTATTCAACAAGTGTGTTTTTACATCATGTTTGTGTGAACAAAAAAAGGTACATAATCCAATGAGACGCCTTTAGAGGTGGTGGTAGGCATATTTATTCCCTTTGGACAGAGCCAGGCTAGCTGTTGCCCTCTGTTTGTTGTCTGATCTTCTTAATTAAATGTCTCTTATTGATAAATATTGCTTATTTTATATTGTATTATTACAGTATTTTGTACATTTTAGGTGTCTGTTTTATTCTATAGATCTGAAGATGTATTAGTTATCAGTGACCTATTGCTTAAGGTTTATGTGGTTCCTGAATTGTTGCAGCCTGTACCTTTGGTATGAGGATATTCTTTTCATATCGTCAGTCAGATCTATGAATGAAACATTATTTTCTCAAAAAATGCAGTGCGGACGGAAACAGGAACAAACTGAGCCTGAACTGAGCTATTGTAACTACCTTTTAACGTCAGTTTATTCAGCTTCATTCACGTCCTGCATTGTTTTGATTATGCTTGTCACTTCATGCAAATGCAGTCTGTTGTTTATTTTTCATTCCCCACAGTGTTCAATATGCAGCAGCGAGCTTGTGTTTGCATGGGTGCCACCAGACGTCAATGCATTGACAAATTTTACCAGGGCGGAGCGGCTTTGTGCATTTTCAGGGTTGTTTATATAATTCTGGCAGCATTTCAATGAAATTTGACACCTGAAGGATGAGCTCTCTTGAGGTGTGGGATGAAGCCAGTAGTTAGTCAATCATGATGTTCAATCCTGTTAAACGACCAACCTCTCTGTTTGTCTTTCAGGCCAATAAACTTAGAACCAAGACCCTGCACAACACACTCAATCCTGTGTGGAGCGAGACCCTGACCTACTATGGCATCACCGACGAGGATATGGTCCGCAAAACACTCAGGTACTCTCTCTCTCTCTCTATGCCCTGTGTGTGTTTATAATGAAAAGAAATAATGAAAGAAGGAAAGAAAATAATGATAGAAAAAAAACTGAAAATGAAAAGGAAAGAATGAAGAAATATGGAAAGAAAGTCAGGAAGAGAGCAAATGTAGTAAAGAAACAAAGGTGAAGAGAAGGAAGGCATGTCCAATCATGAAAGGAAAGGAATGTAAGAAAGGGAGCAGAATAGAAAATATGGAAGGTAACGAGTGAAAACTAAGAGGAGGATAGAAAGAGTGAAAAAAGAAAATGAGAAGGAAGGAAGGAATGGAAGAAAAAAGAAAAGAAAAGAAAAGAAAAGAAGAAAAGAAAAAAACAAATAAGAGGAGTTGAAACAGAGGGGAAAATAAGGAAGGAAATCAGAGGAAAGAAAGAAAGAAAGAAATAATGAAAGAAAGAAAGAAGGAAAGAAAGAAAGAAAGAAAGAAAGAAAGAAAAAAAGAAAGAAAGAAAGAACGAAACTAACAAACAAACAAACAAGAGAAAATGAGGAAATACACTTCCTTGTTTTGACATTTTTTCGCCTTGGCTAGATCTGTTTTGAAAGGGTGTTGAAATTTTCCTGGAGCAGTGATGTTGGACTCCAGAGGTAAATCACTTTATTACAGCCTCTGACAACATCCAGTTTAGCCAGAGATGATGATGTTATTTATCCTGTGTGTTTCTTTTCACTACAATTTATGCCACATGTTTGAATGCCAGGGCGAACCTGAACATGTGATATCCCCTGTTGGTATAGCAGCCAGGAAATCCTTTGTTTGTAATCTCCAAATAGCACTTTTGTTTGGGTGAGAGAACTTCCTGTTTGTTGGTTATTTGTGTTTCACTACAACACCTGAGAATAGACTAAAACCTGGAACAGAAATGTGTTCTTCCCGTGATAAATATGACACTGTTATGCAAAGAAGTGTTCTTTGCTCCTTTATTTTTATCAAAGTGTTAACTCCGTGGTGGAAGTAGGTTATGTAATCATGTGCAGTCACTTTCGTACAGTAGCTACAGTACAGCATACTGTACATCCCAATGATAAGTGGGCCGTGTGTAGTGGAGGATTTTAGTTTGCTTTAGTTTTCTGTTTCCCCCTCCAAGCATCTAAGTATGTGTGTGTGTGGGCGGTGTGCGCCTGTACCTTAGTTGTGACTTCTTGTGAGTGCCAGAGGCTCATAATATCACCCAACAGTTTGTATGTTTGTTGTATACAGAGAAAAACAGGCATTTTTAGGCAATGTCTGTCTCTGTTGACCAAAATATTTCGACAACTATTGGATGGATTACCATAAAAAATGTTGTGCATTTATGAATTGCGCTGACTTGATTCTCTATCATTTCCTCTAGTGCCACCATGAGGTTGACACTTGTGATTTTAAATAAAAAGAAGTAACAAATGGATTGAAGTTTTCTGCAGACATTCATTCATTTCATCTAGTGCCTTCACTGCCATGACATCACTTCCTGTCTTGCCTCTCTACCACTAGCTGCTGTGACTCTGTTTGATCAGCACTGCCTAGTTTGACAGTCTGAGTTTCACAATCAAGCAACAACCTTTGTGACTGTGAAGTGAAGCCAACACAGAAGTACCAAAACTTGCAGTTCCTCCAACAGCCACTTGAGGCTGGCTACAGAACAAGTCAGTCTCTGTGTCCATATTAAAATGTCCAACTTCACAGCAGAAACAAACATGTTTACAGCCTGGTACAAAAAAGAAGGGTTTGATCTCTGTTCATGACAACTCTACTGAGCCTGAATTTCTTTTTAACTCACCCATTCAATCAAGGGTTAGAGTTATGCATAATTAACAGCGTGGCTGCTTTAGCTGACAGGTGAGTGCCATTACAGGTGGCATGTTTGAGCATCCAGGCTTCCCTGAGCCTGTCTCAGTTCCACTCTTGCTCCACCTCTTTGCCCATTTTAGATTAGACAGGAGGCAGGACTGCCAAGTTGGCGGCAGCCAGAGCCAGACCACACTCTGAGCTTCACAAAGGCTCTTCAGAAACCTGGGTCCATGTGGTTGCACAGACTCACTGAGAAGTTTTAGTCTAAATGGAATCACGACTTACAAAATGAACATCATGCTTTATGGAAGAAGACTTGAAACTAGCAACTGAGACTATAAACCCATGAGAAAACTGTTTACTGAGGTAATAAATCAACAGACATTCATTTTCTCAAGGGTCTTTTTCTCATAAGCTTACATACAATCTGATGTTTTTGTTGCAGTCAATGGTGCTGCGCCCCACTGGTCATTAGAAAGAACGCAAGTTTAAGACACTTCCTTGTTGGCTTTATTTTATAGACCCAGGCGCTCTATACATTATTTATACTGTCAATGGTAATAAACCATCTGGGACAGTCAGGTTAACCAAACCTTTGAGTGTTGATCTATATACTGCTCACTACACAGTAAACTATGTAGGTTCTATTAGATAGCACCCAGTGCATGAACCACCACTTGTTGTAAGCCTCTTATTGTTGGTTGGTTGTAATGAACTGAAGAAGCTGGTAGTGTTCTGTCTACAACAACATCAAAATGCATGTTCATCCATTTATGAATTATGAGCTTTATTGGATTAATGGCTGAGGAGTGTGCTCATGTAATCATCATAACATGTTTTCATCAACATATAATACAAATTTGATTGCATTGTTTTCAATGTAATTATTAATTCTTCAAACCACAGAAGTCGTACGTACTGTATCTCACAGCTGGTGAAGTAATCACTGTAACCTTATCAACGCTCTGTGAATATATTATGGTTATTTTGTGTTGCAGAGCAGGAAAAATATGACTATTGTTACTGCATGGAGTACCATAACAACAATGAACGTCAGTAATATCTGCAACTTCTCAGAGATGAGAATCTATTCACATAACAGCGTCTTGATTAACCATTTTCCAGGAACAATACTGTGAAAAAGGCGTCCACATTCCCAGACAACATTGTTCATTTCTTCTTGTAAATTGAAATTTGGATTCAGCACCACCTGGCCATGTAGCAGATAAGATATGTTTTTATCTGTTGAGTTTCACTGGGATTCTGATTACTCTGCATCCTCTACAATGCTAATACGTATTACTCATGCCATCGGGTCCACAAAGGCTGCATGTTTTCCTCCACATGGCGGCTGATTATGCAGAGAAAAACACTTGAAACAGGCAGTATTCCACTATGTCAGCCCGATGTAGACATGAGTGCGAATCATGTCATGTCAGAGCTGTGAGTGCTTATATAGAGGCTGCTCTCTGCATTTATGAAGACATAGATCTACCTGAGAGCAACGTGGTCCCACACCAATAATTGACATTCATTATAGATTTAATAAAATGGCAGAGAGGAATATATTCCTCCACTCTGGAAAGTAAAACTGAAGCTCAGCTGTACTGTATGTGTGTCTTTGTCCTTGTGGTTTAGAAATAGGAGTTGCCTTTCAGTTTACCATCAATCATTATCTTTTGTTGGCAGTTACACTTTGTAATATAATGAGTCTTCTTTTTTATTGATCAAAGAATACGCTGGCAAACATGCGCTGATGTTTTCAAAAGGATGCTGTCTGCAAACAGGATGTTGGTTGTGTTTATGTGTTCGGTGGAAATAGATAATACAAATAAGTAAACAAGCCGACTGTACCGCGCACCGCGGCACAATTCAATTCGAGTTGCACTAATTGAGTAAATAAGATGAGCAGAGCAAAATATATTTGAGTTCAAGTTGTGATTGGGTTTCAAATGATTTAACCATGATCAGGAATAATGTAATTTTTCTATTTCTTCTCATTTTACTGTAGTTTAGTCTTTTGATCCATACATGACTGAATGCTTCCTAAAGCATAATTATCTCATCATTTTCTGTCACTGTCATTTCTGATAACAAATCTTATGAAGTCCTTCACTGCAGAACTCCTAGGGCTTTTTGTTTCAGTGCTATGAGTCTCAGAGAGTCAGTGGGAGTAGTAGCTCTATAGTTAATTGAAGATTTTGAGAGACTTGAATCCCTGTGATGCAGGATGATGGGCTCCATGTAGAAAATGACTGGTTTGATGGCTTTAAGCCTCTTCTCAGAAACAAAATCTTAACCTGAGCCTCACTTCATTCATCTCCTCCTCTGCCTGCTCTGTTCTTTTCCCCACAGGATTTCGGTGTGTGATGAGGACAAATTTCGCCACAACGAGTTCATCGGGGAAACGCGAATCCCCCTCAAGAAGCTGAAGCCCAACCAAATCAAAAACTTCAACAACTGCCTGGAGAAACAGTTACCTGTAAGTCCAATGTGCCACACAGCTACAGTTTTAGATACTGTAAGCATGATTGGATGTATATTTAAAATGATCTTTTCAACAGTTATTACATTAGTTTACATAAGTCTGTGTAAAGGCAACTCTTTCAAAATACATTAAATATGTTTGAAAATAGTTGCTGAAAACGTGAAAAGACCTTAAGACCTTGTTAAAACAGTTTTTCAGCAGTTTTCAGTCCAGGATGTTTTAGGCAGTCCTAACGGGTAGCTCGATGACACGCTGAGGGCACCCCGAGCATACCCCTGCACCCCAAATGGCTGCTTCACTGCTCCCACAAGTGGGCGTGGCTTCAGCGGATTCAGCGGACACACTGAGCAGAGCATAAATAAATAATTTCCAATTCATAAAATATTCTGTACTGTATCTTATACTCCTTGTTGCAGAGTCAAAAACAATCATGTTACATATTATATAAGGAGTTAACTCAATTAAAGAATGTGCTCTGTGTCTTATTGTCTCTAGATTTATATTAAATGTCAAACAAGAAACCAATCAGGAAGTCACTGGATGGGAACAAGTACTTGAGAACGTGGGTAATATAAGGATTACTACCATATTACTATTACTATTCAAGGACTGCTAAGTAAGAGAAAAAATATATATTTAATACAAACCAGATTTCATCACAGAATATTATGTAAACCCTGGATTTTACATTTCACAGCTGCAGGGTGGTTTGTATTACCTATGAGCCTCTTTATTTCCCTTCAGTGAAGGGAAATAAAGAGCAGCAAGCCTCTGTCCTTAATGTGTATCTTCTCTATCAGTTAGTGCCATGTGACTGTCAATAGAGTATATTATAATACATTCATGTTAATTAAATAACCCAGTGATGTGATCAGCAGTACAGGTAAAAATCCAATACCTAAATTGGTTTTATTGTCAAGAGATTGTTATAATAATGTTAATATAAAATAAAATAAATAAATAAATTAGATGCTTGGAGGGGGAATAAACTGATATTTTTAATGAAGATACAGATGCACACTGCTTGTTTAACATGTTTCACCAGGTACATTTCAGCTTGGGTTCTCATATCTCACTGGCTATATTCCTCAATTTTTTGATGCAATAGTCTTCATTAATTCTTCAGAAGGGTACTCTGCACAGCTATATTCCTTATAACAGTGTTTTACAGAGAGTAAAAATTGAAAATATGCTGGAGTGTAATCTTTTTAAAAATAACTAATCTCCAAATGAGTTCTGCACATAAAACAGATAAAAGCTTAAATCTTGCCGTACATCCTAACACGGCACAGCAAAGTGTTCCATTGTTGGTAATTGCAAGACAAACGCCAGTACAAACAACAGTATCCATAATTTACTTTTAACCACACAACAGATTATAGGACTGGGTTTTGAGCCCGTGAGTGGGTTTCAGGAGTGGATTATGTGTTGTGAGATCATAGGAGTAGAGTGGAGTGTCATTGAACTGTGACTGAATATCCTTTTCAAATTGCCTACACAGTTTATGTTTTCAAAAAAAAAAAAAAAAAAAAAAAAGGGCAACGTCTGTATTTGGCATATAGAACACTGCCTTGTATTTGGAAAGACAAATTTCTGTTGCTCCGCTTTGTTGTCTATGTGGGAGTGTGAAATAGCATCCCAAAATGCAAAATATGCTTATGAATAACTGGTATCAAACAACCACGTGCATTCACCATTTTAAGCACCATTTTAAGTCAAGATTTATAGAGCGTAAGTACATGCTACACTTTCAAAATGCCTATATTTTAATATGTGGTTAGAATTTGTCATACAGTGATTACAGAGTAATAGTGCCAGCAGAAACTACAGACTGAAAAATCATGAGTGGGTAAAACTGTCAGTCCTGGAGGAAGGATCCTGCTCTCTTGCTCTTTAAAGAGGATTTTTCATCTGAATCACAAGGCTAAGTATAAAGTATAAAGAATATGGTATGCTCTACAGATTGTAAAGCCTCTTGAAGGATATTAATGATTTCTGATATTAGGCTGTATAAATAAAATTGACTTGACTTGATTTGACCTCTGTACACCTTTGTGGTATAAATCTGAATATTGGTGAAAAGACTGATGACCCTGATGAAGACACTAGCTGAAAACAAAGTTGTTCTTTGCTTGTTATTCTTTGGAAAGAGTTGCCAATATCACTACTTGCACATAATTTATATTTGACAACAATATTCTCCTGACAAAATCAAAGTGATGTGAATATTTGAGCCACTGAATGAAAGCTTTCATCTTTCAAGCTAGCTTGCTTCTTGGTGACATGCAGGTCAGATGATAACAGAAATGAAGTGATTAGATTGTTGGACTTCAAATCAGTAGTGGGGGTGACAACAAAAGTGAGGTTGCAACAAGTTGTTTTTTTGTTTGTTTGTTTGTTTTATTTATTTTGTAATGCACTACTGTCTTACTACAAGCGTTGCTGGAGTTTGGACCTCCTCAGATTTTTTCCCTTCTCCATGCACCTTGAAAGTAGATGAAGTTGTGCAACAAATCCCAGGAGCAAAACACTGTGTGATGTGTTTGGATATTTACAACAGAGGCTGTCAGTCAAGTATATTCATAGCCTCCACCACAAAAAGCACATCCTGACAGTGAATTACATGATGCTTCTGGCTGAATCCATACCATCACCGTAACTAAATGCTAAATGATTTAGAAAATTGAAGGTATACCTGCATTAAAACCGCAGCTGCCCACAGCTTTCCAGCAGCTATATACAGCAAAGAGTGGATAGATTTACTTCCTTAGAGTAGATCTGGTAGCTCAGACCATCACAGCATGCAGTGGCTTTTAGAGCATATGTTTGTGTCAAACTCCATAACTCAATTATTTTTAGGGTTGTCTGTTCTGTCTCAGTTAAGTTGCTTTGCTACTTTGCACCACCCTGTCATATGTCTCACCCTAGCAATAGAGTATAAAGCACAGTTTGGCAATTTTCACATAGAAATGTTTCAAGGGAAAGTGAAGCTATGGCCGTGGCCGGTTAGAGAGAAGGGAAGAGTTTAACACAGGAAGCTTTCTGCTCTGCTTGTTCTTGAAAAAACAGATAAGCAGTTCTGTCTGAAAACAGGATGTTGGACTGGGGAGAATAAGTGCCAACCATTCAATCATCTCATTCGGCCGCAAACAGCGTCTTATTGATGGTTTTGGGCTGACAGTGGAGCATTTTGACTGGCTTGTCCAGCTCATAAACAACTCAGCCAGTCAGTACACCAGTGGAATGGGCCTGTCACAGGTTGAAATATGGTTAAAGAAATGCAGAACACTGTGTGTACCATTTTTAATTGAGTTATCTCCTTAACAGTAAATCAGCCAAATCACTTGGAACTGGGAACTGGGAATTTATAGTGCTGCTAAAGCACCCAAACCAGCAAGATTGGGTCAGATTACTTCGAAATGTTAATGAATAGGAATTACATAGCAATTTTGTATGTAATTAGTAACATAATCCACTGTATTACAAAAAAATGTAATGTAATCTAAATACTTTTGGATTACTAAATCGAACATTGGAAATATTGCACCTTATACTAGAAATGGATGCAGCCAGCCTTAAAAAAACAGTATTTGCACACACTACATGTGTACTGTGTCTATTCTACAACATGTGGGATGCTGGTTTCTTTTGTGTAACTTTTTGTTGCTGCTGTTTTAATTAAAGGCCACATTTCTTCTTGTTACAAAAGTGTTTTTCTTTGCAGATGGCACCGAGTTAACAGAGCATTGATTATCATGAAAAAAAAGTAGTAGATTAGTAAGTAATCCTTGTCAACATAAGCAATGGAAGGGAACTAATCTAATTGCACATGTTCCAATGTATTATGGGCTGATTACGACGAATCCATTACTACCAAACTCTGGCCAGCACCCATGAATGAGCAGCGAACCTGAAGAGACCGGACTATTCAAGTTTACACAGAAACAGACTGAAGGACATTAAAAATAGTGCCTCCATTGTCACCGTAGATAGTTACCACCACAAGTTCACTTGTGTATTGTGTATTTTGGTAATTTCCTGGTACCTAGACAGGCCTTCGTCCTTACTAACATTGTGACCATTCACCCGTTTATATCTAATGGATGTGTCGGCCATGCTCGACTCTGGATCTGCCCTTGGCGTTGGCAGCAGTACACAAGCAAGAGGGCTCAAGCATTGTAGGCAGCCAAATCTGGCAATGAATCTTGGATCTGTGTCTCTGTGCAGTACATTTCTCTATTCCCTAAGCTCAGTTGGACAATGAAAGGCTTAACTGTAAGGATGACCACCAATTTTGGAATAGCACTTTGTCTCTTTGTAGTGCATGAAGTCCAATGTTTAAAAGCTGTTAATTTGTCTACCCTGGAAGCTGAAGTAATGATACTACTGTGCTGAATTGTTGGAGAGGGCACACAAAAGGCACACCATTACACCATTAGTCGAGGGGCCTACGGATGAGAATCTTTAATCCACAGCAGGGTATTTTGACAAGAAGTGAAACTGTGATCATATGGACACTCATGGTCTGCAGAGCAGATGTTCTGCTTCTGTCTGCATGGCTCCCTCCATTAATTGCAATGGGAAGCCAGTGAGGGATCCAATTCTTCTCACTGCATAAACAATCAATAAAAAGTTCTCTGAATATTAAACCTGGAATGCTAAGTGAGTGTGAGTCCAATTTTCACTCGCTTTTGTTGGTCTCCACCAACTCCTGAGGGAAATATCTGGCTGCTAAATGCTTCACTATGTTCACCAACTAGTCGTTAAATGTGTCTGTCTGCCGTAAGAGCTTTTGATGAGAGAGGGGAGAGTGAACCACAACAGTAAAGTTGCGTGCCGTAAAACTAAAACAATGAGCTGAAAGGAGCCATGAATCTCCATTGTTAATATGAAACTATTGATTACAGCTGCTTTCAGTGCTCAGTGTAGACACTCCCCACTGCTAAGTGAAAAGAAGTGACTGGCATATTTAACAGAGGACATGACTCATGACTGTCTGTAGCCTCCCAGGGGAACTAGTTGGCAACAAGCAACTCCAACCACTTGAACCAATTTTCCGTGAATATTTATGGTCCACGGGGAAAAAATCTGTCTTCACTGTCTTTCTGTCTATTAAAGGCACGGAAAACTTCCATCAGGCTCTTAGCAGTGATGGAGGTTTAGATGAATATGAAACGTGAATACATGAAAAAAAATGAAGGTTTTGGTTACATCACATGAAACTTGTGTTTTTGTCTTGTTTTGTTATTTGTTTAAGAAAGTAGCCTTCTAAGTACCTTTGCAAAGTTATATTGGTGAAAACTGGTGCGCAATCCACATAGATAAGGTTTGATTTCATAACAGCACAAAAATTCACAAAATTTTTAATCTGTGAACTTTCCCCCCTTTAAAATTGTAATATTACCAGTCTCAAAAATCAGTCAGACTTTAATTCAGAAGATGTTTCCTTTTAACTTTGATTTTTACTTTAGACATAAATATTTAATATTTCAGAGACAAACCAGGATTGTGTTGCGTGTGCAGACTGAATGCCAGTGCCCTGTAAGCCATTGTCTCTTCTCTTGCATCAGCACAATAGTCTGCGACCCACTGTTCTCTGAAAGGTGTTGATCTGAGGGATCCTACCAGGACATTGGCAGGAGATGCGTTTTGGCCCAGCTTCCTATTACACACATTTGCAGCCTTGTATCCTGAACTACCCACGCATTGTTACAAAGAGCTTTGCTAATGACATGTGGCACAGAAAAAGACCTGTGCTCCTTTAAGCATGTCATGATTTCTCATTGTACTACTGCTTTAGTAAGAGGATAGACAAAGAGGGAAACACTTGTGGCAGGTAATTAAGGTTTACCATTTTAAACTGTAGGTTAAGAAATTGAAATTGATTAATGGCTCAGAAATCTGGACCACTCAAAGGAAAACTCCCATTTATCCTAGGATATCACATGAACTTTTTCCTGCTAATATCTCTGTTTCCCTGGTAACCCCTCAGGGACTGAGTAATACCTGGAACCCAGTCAATACACTTGGAATAATACTGTGTGGCTGCTACCTCTGTGCTGCTTTGTTGCCAGTATGTAGAGTTCAGAAAACAATGAAACAAAGCAGAGAACAACTGATGCAAATCTCAGTCGATCATTTAGATATGCAGCTACATTCACTTAAAACGATGTTCAGACAGTCAAGTCGGAGGTGTCCGGTTATACTGTGCTTTAAATTCAATTAATGGACATCCTCTAGCCAATCTTAATTCAGTTTTCCCCAAGGCAATGGTACAATTAGGTTGAAAATATTAGACAACACTACTGCACAGCAGTGTGTTTGTTTATGTAAGTTGATTTAGTGTTTAAGCAGATTGATGGAAATAGGAAATGGAGTCTCATAGAAGCGGGGAAAGAGAGCAGACCTTAGTCTAGGAGAGCAGAGGCCATGTAGGTGCAGACAATTTTGTGTTTTTATTTGTGATTAATGATAGTAAATGGTCATCAATCAAGTCAATCAATTGAGTCTGTGAGTTTTAAATGTGTCTGTTTGTTAGAGAAGGAGGGCTAGCCAGGCCATATGGTTGATCTGTAAGTGTGAAATAGAAAAGAAGACACTGAGTGCTGTAAAGATGTCTGCACTTGTCAGGTATGCCGACCTTGATACCATCCAGGCAGACTGAGGTTTGCACTTCCCCCCTCGCTTTCTGTTTTGATGCTCTTGTATTCCTGTCAGCCTCTTGGTGTGTCACAGACTTCCCAAAGTGCATCTTGTTAAAGGAGACAGAGAGGCAGAGACAACAGTGGGATGTCCTAAATGTGGATAAGCAGCAAAAGCAGAGACAGGACTAAATGGATTTGACAGTAAACCGAGGCGGCGGCTGAAACATGTTGGCGTGCCAGATGAAATGGAGTCCACAAGTCCAGTGAGACGTCTTCTAAAAGTCATCTGTGATTCATGTAGCGAGAGTCAGTTCCCTGGTGCTATCTGATTAGTATCCTGCTGTGGACACTGTTGGACAGATTGTTGAGCACTGTCTCCAACTCACAGTACGAGACTGTGGTGGAGACACAAGTCTATGTCTGCAGAGACCTTTGTTTCTGACTGTTTTTCTTCTTTATACTGTGTGTGAATATTGATGATGTTTTGGGGCATCAGTGTCAGGCTGTGAATGTGTGAAGCCGTAACAGTTTCACAAAAAACACTGCTTGAAGCTTGTGATGATTATTGTTCATGATTATTTGAAGCAGCAGCTGTCAGAAGGCCAAATCATAGCTGTTCATGTATGTAGGTTGATCATGTAGTGCGTTAAACAAGTGGCAATCTTCATGGCTGGCAAATGAAGCCAATGCAGAAGTGCCAAAACCTTCAGTGTCTTCTACCTGAGGCTGGCTACAGAAGTGAGTCAATCTCTCTAATCCCCCATGTTAAAATACCCAACTTCACAGCTAGATAAACATGTTTACAACCTGGTACAAAATCGGTTTTGGTCTAATTTCCTGATTCATGACAACTGTACTGAGGGTTAATTGTTATATAACTCATAACTTATATTATGGCTTAAAGTTATGCATCATTTTAGGGACATGGCCACTTTGAGTGGCAGTTGGGTGCTTTGCACATGCTAGTCTTTGCCCATTTTTAGGTGAGGATCCAGCAGAGTTGGGAGAGCAGAGTTTTTACAATGGCTCTTCAGAAACCTATGGGTGACATCACGGTGACTGTGTACTGTGGGTTTTTAGAGCTTTTTCACTAAAAACCAATCTGCCTACTGCAGCTTAAAACCACATTATGAGAGCTGTGAGAGTGAACCAAAAGAGTGATCTGTGGGCTGTACAGCTAAGCAAGATAAAACTCAGTATAAAGCTCTTTAAATCCGAAGGGAGCTGCAGATTCAGGCGATATTACTCTGTAGGTTAAGTACGTGCACCTCCTTTTGTACATCATTATTAATAAAATAACAATAAATGTGTAAAACTTTCACAGAGCCTAAAAAAGCTATTTGTTTGCACATGACATCGCCCAGGGTAATGACTAGAGTCCAAGCAAGACCAAGCAAGAGGGGCGAACTGGGAGAAACACTACTGTGCAGCAAATCAGGAAGCAAGAAAAGTGTTTTGAGTCATGCATCTGCTTTGATCTGGTATCCACTTCTGAATATGAATGCTGCTACACATTGGCTAAATGTTTTCCTTTGCCCACTGTGTGTCTACAACACATGACACCACTGATGCAGATACTTGGCACAGTCAGAATTACTTTGATAAATTACATAAAACTTTACTAAAAAACGAAACCTGAACCCAACCCAAAAACAAAATCCTTAAGCTACTACATATGCAACAAAAGGGTGGGACTCATCCTGGCAACATATTGGGTTTTGGTCAGGTCCAGATCAGTTGGGGTTTGGCCAGTGTGGTGGTAGCGACATGGCACAATGTCAACCACTGGGGGATACCATGGTCAGAAATTTTAAGATCTTGTGGACTAGACCATGCAGTACAACAGGAAGATGCTATCACTAAAGGATTCATTCATTCTAATTTTGATATACGGGTCGTTATTATATTGTTATATATTATAGTCCTGCAAAACTACATTTGGTCAAAGAAACAAAGTCATTTAAACTACTTTTTCTAGAACTATATGTCTCCTAAGTTTCACTTTATAGCTTAGTGTGAGTGTGAAAAAATTGGCACTTTGTCATAAAGAGAAGTTGAATGAGACAGAAAAAAACTAATGAACATCAATTTGAAATGGTACAAACCAAACTGAATAAACTCACAGTCCCAATGCCCGCATTTCCACTGGTCAGTGCACTTTCAAGTAGCTCTTGATAAGCTTGAAGTTGTTAAGCCTGTCCAATTTCTCTGCTGATATAGAGGGTCTTGTACTATATATGTGGTTTAGAATAAAAGCTGATGCACAGAAAAACCCAATGCATATTTCCGCAATCAGCAACTGTGGGAGTGTTGGTGGTAAATTGCATTTCTAAGTCAGTGGTCATAGCGGGGAAAAACAAAGCTCAGATAGCTTTTTAGAGGCCTGGGCTGCATTTCTTTAAAAAGTCATATGCTGAAGTATGTATTTTTCTCTCTGAAGAGCTTGAAGTCCTCTGCAAATTACTGAAAGTATGAGAACAAAAGACAATCATACCAATATAATAAGAGTATGATGTCTGTTAACTGCTACTTTACCACTAACCATTAAGCAAGAACCGACTGAGCCATCAAACTGAGATGATTGATGGTTGATCGGATGGTTGGTTTCAGGCAGAGATAATGGGCCCACATGTCAAGCCTGGAGGTAGAACTGCAAGCTTGAAGATCTTCAGAATATCATGAATGAATGAGCTGATGAATGATCCACTGTTCAAGTGTTCAACCACCCAACCAATCATCAGCTAATCAGTCATACCGTAGGCCACGCTTTTGAAATAACAGTTTCAACTCTAGAGATGAAAATCTAAATGTAGGAATTTTAATGTTCAGTCACTTTTAACTTATCAGTGTGAAGTAACTGTTGATTGCACAGTGTAATAGCCAAAGAACAATGATACCATTGATTGGTTCCCACGCCTCGCTTTCATTAAGTAATTCCGTCTGCCACCGGGGACAATATTAAAAGACTTGATTTACGAGACTTCTATACAGACTAAATGAATGACCAAACTTGTGCTTTTTCTCCTAATATCTTCCTCTAATATTAAAGATACTCGCCCCTCCACCCTAATGTCAACCCCTGCTGTAGTTACTTATTATTACTACGCAATGCACATAATTTTAATAGCTTTTGCCTTTTCCCTAATTCAATATAAAATTGTGACAATGTCAATTTAAAGGAACAATATGTAACCTTACCTGTAACAGTGATATTTAGTGGTTCAAAGTTGGTACTGCAGTCCAAATTCAAAACACTGGAGAGTCGTCTCCTTTAAGCAACAGCAATGTGGTCATCTTGTTTTTGGCAACTTTTCGCTGTGACCTGGTAAGTCCTCCATATGGACTCTGTGGCTCACTTACCCCGGGAAAGCAGCCTTTATCTCTGGCAGTAAGAACCCGAGTAGGTCCCGCTGTTTACTGATGATGATTATGTGACATAATTTCGATACTTGAATTCAAAGACTTCATAACTTCCCACAGTGGTGTTGTAAGTAGTGTCTTTAGAAACTTTAGGGGAGAAAGAATCAATTAATTTATGTGACCTGGCCAATTATCCCTACCGACACTATTGTGCACTCTGCCCTAGAAAACAGCCTCCTCCTCCCGCAGTGAGAGTCGGGTAGGATCGGTAACTTTTACAATATCTTTGTCCCTTTCCACGATGCACTGTTGGTCAAGGTCTCTCTCACAACACAATCTTACAGCATCCATAAAATGGTTATGGTGGAGATAATGGTGGAGAAGCGGAGCGTTGATATGGGCCATGAGCGGTATCAGACCAGATTACACAGTACAAGACACAAGCAGACCGTCTGGTCCAGAAGGCAAATTTTAAAAGAAGAAACATATTGACTAGTGTTGTTGTCAAGAAGCTTGTATTTCTGCTGAGCATGTTTCCTTAATCTCTGATGACACAGCATGGTCATTTTATGATTTAATCCAGTAAATATCTGACATATTGTTCCTTAAACCCTTAAGTGAACATGCATCTTTATTCTTTACATCTTTACATCTCTACTATTTCCAAAGTGGTGTTGATAATTTGTTCACGTAGCTCAGCTCTGGGGACAACGGAAAGCGATCCGCTTTTTGCGTCAGTGGTGCAAACGATAAGGATAGGTGTCTGTCGTCTACTTTAATTACTGCCAACACTTAGTAAAGGTTAGGTAAAGGTCATGGTCTTGGTTTAATAGAGAAAAAATCATGACTTGAATCAAGAAACACAACATGATTATTAATTTAACTAAAACTGTGAACTTTCCATAACATTAATTAAAGTAACTTTGTTGCCTAGATATAACCCCAGATGGGACTCAGGACTCTCTGTGTCACAGTCCTGGACTGTATACTATTCTGTATAGATTGCGAATCTCCTTTTTGGAATACCCACATCAAATTTACACAAACTATGTTTTTTATGTTTTTAATCCAGTTCAAATAAAATTATCTTTACTGGCATGGTTGATGTTCATTTGCTCAATTACACAGGTACTGAGCTAGTTTCTCTATGTGATAGTGAATGACAAAAAAGTTTAACTTTGCTACTATTTTTGAGGCATTGTTTGCTCGTGTTAAAGTTTGGTGCTATCTATGGACTAAGATGAGTGGTTATGGTGTCACTAAGATAAAGAATATCTAACATCAGTGATACAAAAGAAAATGTGAAAATATCAAATATCAAATCAACCGAACAAACAAAAATGTTTGAATTTGGACGGTTCTCTTGTTGAATTTGTGCTCATCAGCGAGGAGGACTGGTGTGGTGTTTGGAATAAAAGCAGACACACTCTTCACACAGGTCATGTGTCAGTTCACTTGTTTATCTTGTCTCTAAAGAACATGGCAAATTAATTTTGATGAGGCTATTAATTCACCATCTACAACGGAGATGACATCAATCAGCCAATCAGTGTTGGGCTGATTTTCAGGACACACAACTGTCAAGAACACGAGCGCTGTAGTTGCTGTAGACTTTTTAACTTCAACTTACTTTTACAAAATGCTTTACAGGACAAAACAAACTCCTGGGATTTAAAAACTTAAATCCATGGTTTACAGAGTGAAAACATTTCCTGAAAAATGACTTTGTTGTCTACATGGATTAATAGCATTTGGGAAATGAAAGCTTTGAGTAAATCCCAACTGATGATGATGCCAGAAATGAAGAACAGTTGCAAATGATGCTGCTCAGAGGGAACCCTGGTTGGCAGCCACTCGGTAGCTTACATACCTGCATGTGGTCGACTGTTATTTCAAAATCCTGTCATTTCTACTTCTGCAGGTCAACAAGACAGAAGACAAGTCCCTGGAGGAGCGAGGACGCATCATGATTTCTCTTAAATACAACACCCAGAAGTCTTGCCTGGTAGTGGGCATTATACGCTGTGCTCACCTCGCCGCCATGGATGCCAATGGCTTCTCCGACCCCTACGTTAAAACGTCAGTATGCAAAACCGAATCATCGCCATCATTTCTATCAGTAGTAATAAGATTATTCTCACCAAGTTAATCACTGAGATCTGGGGCCATCACTAAAACAACTCATGGGGAAAGAAAAAGATAAAACAAAATTTGTCGTCAATACTTTGCAGTATCTACAATCAATTTTATGGATTCATTATTATCAGCCAAAGGACAAGGGCAAAATCTGACCTTATGTTTGCACCAGCGGGTCAGGGACTCATCATTAAATTTCCGCTCTAATCAGTTTCCCTGGGGGAGGGGGATTCGATTGTCCCTAATCAATCACTAGAGACCAATGTATCTACCTGAATCTAACATCATTTGAAGTCGACACTGATGCATTGCCATATTAACATACTGGTTTTATCCACGGTGTCTGGTTTTGTCACGGTTTTTGAAAGTAGAGCGGAGCGAATTCACGAACTATGATATCAGGCGATATTGGGAAGACATCAAGGGAGTCGTTTCATATTAAAGATTATTATTCATCAGGCTAAATGTGAAAGAGAATCAGTTAAATTAATGTTTTCGAGATGCTGAAGTTACATTCTGGGAGGTTTTATGTGAAATGTTTTTAACTACTTGGCCAGGTTTAAAGATAGAAACAGCAATCAGACACAAACAAGAAAGACTGAGTCAGAAAAGAGGGACTGCGATAAGCCAACAAAGACACAAAGAAACTCTCACCCTCAATCTTGAAGCACAGGTGAATTAATACACTGGCATAATATGGTACTTACCATTTGTATGTCATGTTCTGCCATATGTCCTTCAGTAGCCATGCCTTTGGGTGAAGAAAACATGTGAGCATTGGCAATTTAAAATATCCATGTCAGTTTGTACACCAAGTTGCATCACTGTCAAATCAAGCTTCACAGCTTTCTTGACATAGCCCTCCATAGGTGCAAGTAATGAAGAAATGACAATACCTATTTGCTTCTCCCAACCTATTTCCTCAAGTACCAGAGGGGCAAGTTGGTAGATGCATGGAAGTACAAGGTTAATTTATTTATCTTTTTATGACACAGAGTTGTATAAGGTAGGTGTGACTCCTTCCACAATGCTCATTAGACTAATAATTTTTTTTAATCAAGAAACTGCTGCTTCATGTCATGATACCAGACCAGAGAATCAGTCAACTCAGTGGAGCGCGCAAAGTCAAAGTTCTGATCTGAAGCAATGTCAAATTGGCTTTCAGTCATGAAGATATCTTACTGTGGAACAAAGTATCATTGCCATCCTTAGGTTTCCCAAAAATCTGAATTGATATACTATAAAAAAGGATTTGTACATTTACAACATCTGTGATATACAAATGTGAGTTGTCTTCACATAAAGCCACCTGTTGATAGATTACTTCTTTCTTCTCGACAAACATTTCTCCTCAAAACAGCTGATGCTCGTCATGGTCGTGCTATTTTTAGTGAATGTACAAAGCACTGTAGAAGTGCTGAAATAGATTAGCTGGCAGTGCTGATGTTTTAGCAGAAAAGAGGCAGACTACCTGTGATTATCAGTGGCATGAAAGACACACAGCACAAGAGGCCATCCGCAGGGCTGCAATTTGAAGGCGAGTCCTATTTATCACACCTGAACATTTCCCAAGTCTTTCATCTGGCTGAGCAATGAAAGTGCAATTAATTTCCGACTCTGGTGTGCACACCTTGAGAACAAAAGCACGAGGAGGAGGAGAGGGGCTGGCAACAATTTTCCAACAGTTTGAGGTTGAGAAAATCTCCCTGAAGCTTGAAGGACAGATAATAGATTTACTGGCAAGCTCATGTGAGAGGGAATAAAGGAAATGTATACTCTGTCAGACAGACATGGCTGCATGATTTCTCTCCTCTTTCAGCAGCACACGTCTAGCAAGAGTTTATCTGATGCATCAAGTCACAGCTGCCACCTCAACTGTAAATGGTTTGCTCTGACATTTTGATAATTACGGGTAAATTCTTACTTTTATGAGTGTAGTTTGCAGACACACATTCGTCAAACATGGGAGTCGGCATGAGAAACAATGGAGTAAATGCCCTCCTCATTGCTCTTCAGTCAATGACAAGTGCATTTCATTAAGCTGAGAGGTAAAGATATTCTTAAGAATGAATGTTTGGTTTCATTGCACAGCTGCTGAACAAAAGAATAATAATGGCAGTACAGCAAAATTGCAGCAATTTACACAGTGCAATAACATTTAAAACCATCGTATTGCACAATAGTATTGCTTGCATCCTAACTTTCACTCTAAGCTTGTTTTGCCTGGGGGTCAGTAGTCCCATTACATGACAACAATTAGGTTCACTGCAATATCCTCATCAACAATTTCAGCCCTCTTTCCCCCAGGGGTACGTATGTGAGTAATAACCCACTTACCCTCCCTTTAAGACTGTGCTACCTTGGGATATTGGAGAGTGTGTGGGTCCAGTGAGCATGTAAAAGTAAGAGAAGAGGGATGTGACAAGCGACTGTAATTGTTTACTGCACTGAAATATACCAAATCAGAATGAACATTATTGGCCAAAACTGCTCTTTTCTAAATGGACAGAGGTAATGCACAACATACACTACACCAGGCAGGGTCTCATATGAGTACAATCTGCCTTTTGCATCATTTATGAAAGCAGAACAGAAGCAGAAAGCCCCAGCTTCACACACACACACACACACACACACACACACACACACACACACACTGGATGTACATTCATAAACACCAACGCCTGTACCCAGAGCAACAGTAGCACTAACAATGTGTTTTCACCACTGACTCATGGACTGCAGTGAATGCAAACTGATAAGTAAACACAATGTTTTGGGAACACCAGCAACACCTCCACAAATCACAATCATGTCAACTTAGATCTACACTGCATTTCACAACACAGTTCAGTTGCCAGTTTTTACACCTAAACAAACCGAATACAGTCTCCCCTCGTGAAGGCTGGTTGATTTTCCGTTCAACTTTTTGGCCATTTTAAAGGTTTGTAAGTTTGAAGTAGACTAAATATTGGAAGCACCTCTCACCATAACACAACACAACTAAACAGCACTGTAAATTACAGCCTCCAAAATGACCATGAAGTCCTCTAAAATAGAATAAAAATTAAAGATTGGATACACTGCAGGACAGTTGCATTAGCTTTAACATTAGGTGCTTTATATTCTGCATTAGTTGTACCTAATAGACTGGAAACTGTGTGTAGTAAGAACACATGAAGTGGTTAAGTAACCTTTGAAAACTGTAAAGATGATAAAAAAAATGTACTCATAAAACCTCATATTGATATTTAATGGTTTAAAGAAACTACATACTGCACTGCAGTGATACAGTGGGGATATCGACTGACAAGCTGTTTTATTGTTACGAGGTGAGTTGTCTTCACCTCTGTAATGTTATCAAAAAGACACTAAAATGAAATTTTGTTGTTAAACTATCCATGTGTTTGACGTTAGCCTTGATGGAGAAGACCTGCTTTTGAGAGGTGATGACACAGCAGCATGTATTTATCACCAACTGTGGAAAAAAATGTCTTTAATAAAAGCACAGGTGGAGTCTATTAAAGTCAGACATATAATGTAGTGTGTGTAATGTAATGCAACTGTATGGCTGGATAGAGGGCGGTACCACAGCACCCTCTAGAGGACAGAAATGAGCAGAATGATGCTTTTACATTGTATGTGAGGATTAACATAGTTGATGAGCATTTCAAATGATACATCAGGCTCGTACAGATATTTAATAAATCAATCTGTTGTATTTTTTCACTGCTCTTCCATGACAGCACCGTTAAGTCCTGTAATAAGTCTTCCCCTCTTCCCTCTCTGCTCTGCTCTCCTACAGGTATCTGAAGCCTGACGAGAACAAAAAGTCAAAGCACAAGACTGCTGTGAAAAAGAAGACGCTCAATCCCGAGTTCAACGAGGTATAAACCACCGCTATAGCGCGAAAAACCTTGCAGCTCCACATTCATTTAGTGTTTTTTGCCGATTTTTCTTTTACCTGCTTGAGTGTTTATCCGGTGCTTTTGCGTGTCAGCAACCTCCGTAACCCCAAGGCCTACAAAAGCCATTCTGAGAGGTTAGTCAGATCGAAAAGAAACACATTTTTCTAAATTCATGGTGAGATTACTTTTTTTTGAGAGAGCAGCAGAACTGAAGTTGTCTGTGGATGTAGGTAGATGTAGGTCACAAAGGTCATCGATATCTTCTGGCAGCACGGATACTTTATATCTTCTCTCATCTGCTGGAAATCTTTGTTTGATGCTGACAGAGCTTATGTGTCAGCATCTGTATCATTTATTTAAAGGTTCTATATAATATATTTTCTTAATCAGGTTCTCACCATGAGTGATGTGATCCAACATGAACGTACAATTTGCTGCCAAACAGTTTTAAATTTTTCATGAGTGATTTCTTTATTTGTGTTTTTGGCTTTGTTCTTCTCACTGGTTAGGTGAAGTCACGTACTTCTGTGCTCCAATCAGGATTTGACAACATTTGAATCATTAACACCATTTTGGAGGGGTTTTTTTCTGTTAAACTCTTACTATACCTTTTTCCCACCAAAAAACTTTTACTTTGATTGTTGCTTATTTTTGCCATTAATATATAGTGTGACATGACAAGGTGTCATCTTGACAAATTCATAGAGAATTATCACAAACTGTGCCATTCCCCTCAGTTCTATAGAGTGTTTTATCATCTTTCAGCTCATTGTTTGGGTTTTCATGGCCCTCAGTTTGTTTTGGTTCACTCTCATTCACAATCATATTTCAAGCTGCAGAAAACAAGACCATTCTGATACCAGTCTTCATAGCTTCATCTGAGCTCCAAAAATCTTTATTCATCCCTTGTTTTCTTCTAAACTGTGCCAGAGCAGCTCAGTCTCAGAGATGAACAACTCTTTTGTAACCAAAAAACTGACTGTAAATACTGTCAAATCAGAAATGAATTGCTAAAGACCCTGAGGACTCAGACATGTTTTTGCAGAAGGATGCCAAACCTGTTTTCAAGGCTGAACAGGCACCTCAGTGCGTCATGGCACAAGGTAGCTTGGCTCGGAAGTATCTGCCTGTATACGATCAGACGGCCCTGGCCAAACACTGACACAGACCAGCGGCTTGACATTTCCTCTGACATTTTTTGCGCCCATATTCCTCCATCGCCTCTTGGCCTTTCTGTCAGAGACGAGCAATGAGGTCCTCCTCCGTATCAAGGCATTGATTTCATTAAGGTGGAGCAGCAACCTTGATTGAACTACAGATTGAAATGCAGAATAAATGCTCCTCCTTCATAAAGTGCAAATTGATATCAGAAAAAAATGTTTCATTTAGTGGACAGTGTATTTTATTGATTATACTGTCATTCACACAAGTACCCTTGTGTGTATTTTACATTTAATTCCACTGTGCTCCAAACAGGTTACATCTGACATCTGTAGTTTATTGAATGGGTCTAAGTGTCCTGAACTAATAGGACTGGATGTGAGAGTGAGGAAAGGCAACTATTGCACCGACATTAACCTGCATATTATTTTAGGCACAACACACACAAAAAAATTAAAAGTCAATGAGGCGCTCAGAATTATGTGAATCAATTTCACCGGAAAATGAAACAAATGTCAAATGCATTCAGGTTTGTAATGATAATTATGCAAACCCAACACCATGCAGACGATTGTTTTGTTGTGAAAGAGATGAAGCAGAATGAACTCATTCAACGTGTTTAGGACCTTTGAACACACATTTTAGGCTTCATAATTTGTGATATGAATAGATGAAAAATGTAACTGTTTTCATACATAATCATACTGAAGAAATGAACTACTGGAGCTCGTGTTTTCTGCTCTTTCATTTTCTGTAGGAGTTCTGTTACGACATAAAATATGCAGACCTCACCAAAAAGACCTTGGAGGTGACCGTGTGGGACTACGACATCGGAAAGTCCAACGATTTCATAGGTAAGCACGGGGGAACAGTGGCAGGGCAGCTCTGCTTTCATGAGAGATGACGACGGCGTGGGATAAGCTTTGACTGATCTTCCTCAGCATCAGCAGCACCACTGGCCTTCTCTCCAGCTGAGTCTGCCATCTGCACAGCTCTCTCTAAGGCTGGTGGCTGGGAAACAAACAAGCACTGAACCATGCTGTGAACTAACCAGCCTCCCATCATGTGCTCTGTTTAAACATGATGTCCAAACATATTTCAAAGCAATCCCTCTACAGTTAGGTAATCATTTTTTGTCAAAGTAGTAAAAAGTATTTATCACATTTAAAATCAAGTTAACACACAGATTTTTCTAAAAAAAATAAAGGAACAAATCAGACAAATGACAAGGCTGGAAAACCTAAAGGTTAGAGGTTAATCTAAGTTTGAAATTTTTTTAAGTGGTGTTGTGTGAGGTACTTATTCATAGTCAGTGTTACCTACAGACCGCAGTCAGCACACCCTCAGTTTGGACAAGCTAAGCTATGTACTGCTATTGACAGGGACAGCAACAAAACAAATTTTAGTCACCTAAAAAAAGAAATCAATATCATTTTCAGTGTACTCTATATTTAGAGTATTTTCAGCACTTTACCCAGCCGCCAGACAGCTCTTTACAACAGGAAACTGAAGTGTTTATATTGATCTATGCTCTGTTCAAAGCCACCAGACTCCTTTGACAAAAACAGTCATTTTACCTCTCAGAACACAGGACATGCTGGTTTAACGGTGCCTCCGTCATTATTTTGTGACTTCGGTGTTTTAACATTAAACATAAATTTGGATCCTAACTCACATTAGCAGTGGACCAACAACTCTCATATTCTGCAAGAGAAAAAGAGAAAATGAGAGTGATATAAAACTGATATTGATTTTTTTAGGTTTGCCTTTTTTATGTGTATATGTAAAACTATGTTTTATTTCTGCCCCCATTGACATTTCTTAGCTACCTGTGTGCTTCCCCAAACTGGGAGCATGCCAGCTGTTGTCTACTGTACTTGTAATACACTGGCTGAAGATAAGTACCTCATACAACCCCTCTTCAAAACACCCTTAAACTCATGTTCCTCTTTGGGTCATAGAAATGTCATGATAACTGAACAAACATGAGATGTGGTTTAAAATTCCAGAAAAAGCTAATATGTGGACCTTGAGTTAAGTTTGCCTTGCCTCGAATAGCAGGACAAATTTCATGCTCTCATCCCTCAGTGACCAAGCCTGAAACTCTATGTCTGTGTTTCAATGGGTTGTTTTTCCTGACCAATCAGTAGTGAGTAACGTGTTCACCTCTCTAAATTATGATCTCTGAAGCATTCGTAAATGTTCGTGATTCGGGTTTAATTCCTGATCATGAACACAGCAGCTGAAAAAACAATCTGACCTCATCTGACAGTGGTGGATGACCTTTACTCCCTTAGAAGCAAGAAGACCTTAGAAGTCCTGCATTCAATCAATCAATCAATCAAATTTTATTTGTATAGCCCAAAGTCGCAAAATACATTTTGCCTCGGAGGGCTTCACAATCTGTACAGGGAGTGACACCCTCTGTCCTTAGACCCTCGGTTCGAGTGAGGAAAAACTTGCCCACAAAAAACCCTTTTAACAGGGAAAAAAGTGGAAGAAACCTCAGGAAGAGCCACAGAGGAGGGATCCCTCTCCCAGGACGGACAGACGTGCAATAGATGTCACGTGTACAGTCAACAAGTCAACAGAAACATTTTGTGTAATTACAATGAAAAATGACAATGGATTACAATGAATGATAAAATGATTACAGTAGCAGTGGAACCTGTGATAGAGATAGAGAGACACAGATGCACAGCAGCAGCAAATCATTAACTAAGTTACTATAAACTGTAATGGAGATATGGTAACGTTAATGACAGTAATAATATATGTAGTGGACGTCATGCAGGACCACAGCAGCAGTCACAATCCATGAGAACCTGCTGGACGAAAGAGCACAGAAACTCCGGGGAAGAAGTGTAGTTAGTAAGATGCATTAATGTACATGTATGACAGACATGTATGTTTACAGATGGTGGTGGTGATGGTGAGAGAGAGAGGGAGAGAGAGAGAGAGAGAGAGAGAGAGGGTTTTCAGTAAAGGGAGATGTGACTGCATCTCAGAATTGTACTTAAGTAAAAGTACAGAAATATTCATTATTTCTAATTATTTCATATACAATAAGGTGGTTTAATTTACTGTGTATTAATGTAATGCATTTGATTTATATGCTCATTGTAGGTATTTAAAATCTGCAACCACAGTTTCCAAAGAAATATCGTGGAGTAAGAAGTAAAATATTTCCCTCTTAAATGTAGTGTAGTAGAAGTACAGTCGCATAAGATTGAAATATTCAGGTAACATACAAATACCAAAGTAAATGTACTTTCAACCACTGCTCAAGGGTCTTTTAGTAGCTGTTGTGTCAGAAAAGCTATTCAATGGACCTCGAAGAGAGATTTGTTTGTCAATATTATGATTTATAAACCATTAATAAACCATTAGTCATGACTTATAAACTCTTCACAACATCTTTATTGTCATACCTGTGCTCAGCGTTTTTGTGCTGTTGCTAAGACACTATAATGATCTGCTCTTATCCTTTCACTCTTTTATACTGTGACGCATTCAAAGTCTCCCACACATTTTGCTGAGCATTCGGCATATGACTCATATCCTCCCTGTTTCTTCTTTCAGGTGGTGTATCTCTGGGTATCAATGCAAACGGAGAGAGGCTCAAACACTGGTTTGACTGCCTCAAAAACAAGGACAAGAAAATTGAGCGCTGGCACACGTTGACCAATGAATTACCTGGTTCATTAAATGACTGAAGACCATCCTATTGTCCAACCTGTTGGCTCTCTCCCCATCTCGCGGATAGGACTCCTGCCTTTATTTTCCTAACCCCTCCTCTTCTTCTCTGGATGTTGGCCACAGCGACCTGTGACACCTCTTTGGGAATATATTTCCTCTTAACAGGGCTCATTTAAAAATATCTAAAACCTTATGTTTGTGTTCAACAACTCTTTCACATATACAATAGGGGTTGCACGGCTGCTCATTTTTGTTTTCTTATGAGAGAAATTCAATTCACAAAATGAATCACAGGGATTGGTAGCATTCATAATTCTGATTTCTTGTATGATTAGTAAAGTAAAAATTTGAATGCTTTCCATTCATTAAGATCAGCAGCTAGAGTCACTAGTCCCTCAAAACAGCACAAACAAAACCTTCATACTATCTTCTTGGTGGTAAAGAGTGGAGAATCTAACAACGGATGTAGCAAAATTTCATACTGCTGGAGTTTGCAAAGATGTTTAGTGGAATTGTTCTCATCTTCTCAAGTAAACCACCCATATTCTGTCGGCTTGACTCTAATATTTAGTGTTGTAGAAGAGTAGCTGAGTAAACAAATCAGCCACAGATTTTTATTTTGTTCAATAAATGAAGATGTTGCACTTTAATATGATTGTAAAAGTGTTGGGTAGTGTAGATTCTGTTGTTGTTCAGCCACTGTGTACAGTATGTGGCTTCCACACAACTGCAAGTAGGTTTAGAAATGTTTTAGCTATAAGCAGCATTTATTCTTTTGTTTGAGTCATTTGGCCATGTGAGAACAATGTCATAGGAACACAGAACTTCCTCCTTTTTAAGGCCTCAGTATGCTTCAAACAAGCTGAATTGCACAACCTGCTGTTTGACCGAGACTGTTGTCAAAGACCTCTAGTGGCCACAGAAATTACGACTCTTGTCCATCAAGAGCAAAGAATGTAGTAATGACTTTACAGAGGCACAACGTCCACAGAGGGAGACGGTCAGGGTGGTTGGCTGGGTCAGCAAAAGATTGGACTTTGATATGGGAAACTGCTTCACTTCTCATTTCCTACTAACAATCGTTCCTTTTAACCATGCCCATTCCCTAACTTTTTGTGCCTAAACCGAACCAAACCTTAACCACAAAGATGTGACATCAGGGAATGTTTTTTCAAGGCACTGACGAACGATGTCGTCCTCTCAGTTTTAGGTATCAGATCAAAGAAAATGCCACTATGTTTCATTCAGGAGAGCAGTTATAGATAATGTATTTTGTGGTTTAATCTGGACGTATAAACTTCACTAAAAGCAAAAGTGTTAATACATTTTCTGATGTCCACACTTGAGTAGCTGATAGCCTGCCGTCATAGCCTCCTCCTTCTGCATCCCACTACCTCCACGGTCCATCTACTGTGTTTTTGGTCTTTGTAGTCAACATAATGATCTGTTCAATAATAGCACATACTTTCAAACTGTTTCTCCTTGAAGGCATTTGTGGTGTTGTACGTAGTATTACAAATTAACAGTGAAAAAAAAAGTAGTTGAAAGAGGAATGAAGGGAAACTTGAGAGAGAAGTTCAAATGCTGCCTTGAGCTGTCAGACAGAACAAGCCTGCGTTAAAAAAAAATTCAGTGGGCTGCATTTGTGAAGGTATGGTATTTCAGGTATTAGTGAGACGATGAATTACAATTCAGGAAGTTCAGCAAAAGGTCTTCAAACTTCTCCATGAATTTGAAGACCTTTTAAATTACTTTTGAAAGTAATCTACCAGGAATGTGTGCTTGCTCTTATTTTATTGGCTAGGACGCTGCAGGAACAGGTTTTTTTTTTTTTTTTTGACAAACCTGCATATATATTTTTTAGACAGACAACGGGTGGCCTACCTTTCTGTGGTCTGTCTGAACTATACTGTAGACTGTATACCGTATAAAGATGGACAACATGACAGCTCGACAAAAGGAAGCCAAAACATTTTGATTGCCCCCTGGATGCTCGCTGGAGTATTAGATTAGATTCAACTTCATTGTCACTGAACAAAGTAACAAGTACTTAGACAAAGAAATGTAGTAGCAGGTCATAAACCACACATCCGCCCATGTTAGCATGGACAGTACACGTCAAGTACATGTCAAATAAATTCTTCCCAAAGATGGTTTCTGTCATTTTCGGTAGTTGTTATCATGCTGATGTATTTTTGGTTTTAATTAGTTATTTGATGCTATAAAAGGGGGTTTCACGTCATGATTGACAGTTGAGCCCTGCTCACGATTAAGTTGGTGGGTATATGGGTGGGACCTCGATCACTACTGTGTAGACTCTGGCTCCAAATGATGTCTAACCAGCGCAAGATGGCAAAATTGTTTAAACTGTTTCTCCGCCTCTGGCCATCCATCTTTACATGCAGTCTGAACACGGCCCGATGTGAGCGTAGTTGACGCCCTTTCCACCATCGAAAAAGAAGGGTCTCAGACACTGTTAAACCACAAGACAAGTACCATGTTTGAAGTATACTGAGGCCTTCAGCCCTCTTACCATAACCATACCAACAACAACCCAAAATCTAAAGCTTAATAGGTATAAGGAGACAGATTTTGGCAGTTGATAGCCATATGTTCTGCTGAAAGGGATTTCAGGACGACTGATGCTCACCTGTGAGTTGACGCGATGACAAGTTAACCAAATTTCTGTCTGAGAAGCAAACTGTTTGAAATAAAATTCAAAAAATCAACATTGCCTAAACGCCTCCACAAGGCTACTTACAACACTGCTTTCCTGTGTGTCTCTGTATAGACTAATCAATATGAGACTGCCAGGTGTAATAGCACCACCTGCTTGGTTTACTCACTGATTTTTCAGTGCAACCCCTAACCTATAGAGCTGCCCAGTTTTGCGGTAATCCTGATGTCAAGGCTCCACAAGTGTTTAATCCATTCAGTTATCCTACCCCGACTTCAAAGTAGCTGATTTCTTATTTATGCATTTAGAAATTCAAGTAAAAGATGGAGATGAAACATGGGTACACACTGCCTGTTTTGAATCAGCTGGTTGTCTGTCTGTGGTCAGAAGTAATTTTATTTATAATGAATGTTTTAAAGAACAGGGCTTCAGGCTTCAAGGGCGAGATTTCATTTATTTCAAACGGCCGCACAGAGTGAGTCAAATTGGAATAGACGGTCAGTCGAACAAGTGCAGTTGAGAGCATAGTCATGTAATATCTGCTTTTAGTCCGTCTAATATACACATGATGATCTGTGCTGATGATTCAGCACAGAGGTGGAAACATCACACAGCCTTACTTCACTGTGTGGAAGGTAGAGAGCCTGCTTGATAGAGAGCAGCTGTAATCAACAACAGAAATGAAATCCAGTGGGTGACCCGCCTGGTGAAAATCACTTGTCCAGCCACAATACCACATGATTGGGCAGCTCTGTAGTTGTGTGTGCAGCTTATTGTTTACACTACAGAAAATGAGTTTCAAGAATTACAAAAAAACAAACAAAACAAAAAAAAACAGCAACTTGTTGACAGCATTTTCAACAGTAACATGGCTGAAAATGCACCTGCTGTTTGTCAAAAGGGCCGAATTTTAAAAACAGAAAGTTTACGTCAAATATAAAAAAAAAATGACAATAATATTAATAATAACAACAAAAGCATGTATTGTTTACAACAGCCTGTTGTTGCTGAAGTTCAAGTTTGCTGCTGAAAGGGCAAACACGCCCTTGCTAAAGTCAGTGCGATTGTTCAGTCGTCCAATTCAAGCTTTGCTAAGACGGGCTGGGGTGAGAAGGGCAGAATTTTTAATATAATAGCCGTGTATGTATATTGTTACTATGTTGTTGCATATGTTGAGGTTTTATTTTTATTTTTTAATGTAAGCAGCTCCACTATAAATGTATCAAAAAGAATGTACATGTTTAACCCCTTCTATTCCACAGTAAATCCTCTAAGAATGTGCAGCTTAGTGCTCTGTGTTGTTGATATTGTTCATATGTCAAATTAAAGCTCTGTATTTGGGCACACATATCTGGGAATAGAGATGGTTGAACTCACAGCCCAGGAGCAAACTACCAGGGGCTTTGTCACTCAATTTATTCAATACCTTAAACCTTTCTTTGACTCCTTCTAACCTGTTTAAATATTTATGTTTTTCTTTTTTTTTTTCATTTAATATTCAATATTTTATGTTAAGGTCTGATACCCCAAGTCCCCGTGCACTCCTAGAAACTTACCAGGACTGAAAACTCCCAACTTGAGTTGCCCTCATGGATCAGTAGGCTGGGATGCATGCCATGTATTTGTGATTTTATGAGTTTGATTCCGCAGTATGACCTTTTCTGCATGTCCCCACACCAACCTTTCTTGTAAATTTCCACCGTGCACTGACTGGCAACGCAGAAACGGCACACAAATAATCCTCGCGTAATGTTCAGGATTCCTGTCAGGCTTGCAATTCAGCTAACAGCTTTTTGTCATTACTTCACGTCACTGTCAGCGATAGGCCAGGCATGTTTGTTCTGAGGAAGCATGTCGATTCTGTCAGTGTCGCTGACTGTTTTTATAATCACATCATTTCAACTCACTAATTACAGCAGTCCATTTTTTATATTATTTACCCTTCTTGCCCAATAGTTGACCAATAGCTGTACTGTTGATGTAGAACTACCATATTCAAGAAAATTTGATTTCGACACCTTCAAAGCTTGGGAATGAAATGTTTAATGCATTACAACAGCCCTCACATTTCCGCTTTCTTTAAGTGTTAAGAGCCTCTTCAGCCACATTGATTTGTGAGGCACAAACTGGCTGTGAAACCTTGTTGGCATCTCAATATATATATATATATAATATATATATTCCTTGACACAACAGTGATCCCCCTCTCTCCCTCTCTCTCTGATGAATATGTAATGAATACAACCGACATGTGATTTTGATTTTGTAATCTGTCTGCCTTTGTATGCAAGCTCAATATTATGAAAAAAAAACAACAAAACTGCATGCATTTGTTCTTGGTTTTGTCATGAGAAGACTTTGCCTAATGTTTGATACTGTTTTCGGTATAAAAAAAAAACAAAATACACGACTGTGGATGCTCTAAGAATATGCTATAAGTCAGTCTTTCTTCTGGACAACATTTTGTACCTTTGAACACTATCGCATTGCCTGTTTGGCTGCTGTATTGACTATCTGGAAGCGTGACTTGATGTGAATTAAAACCTCTCCTTTGTTGTTTTGTTTCCTTTTTAACACTCAGGCACTTGTTTGCATTATTCTGGTTTGTTGAATGTATGACTATAAATGCATTGTCTCAAATTATATTTTAGTCCTATGCCAAATGGGCCTTTCCTTGTTTCCATTTCATTTTTCTTGCATGCATTTCAAAGACTGGATTATTAGAATGAATAGCTTAGATACAGTGTGTTGCAATCATTTTAAATTTCAGAAAACACATGCAAATGGACAAAATATACACCATTTCAGAAAAATCCTGTCAAGGAATAAAACAAAAGCACATTTCCACTTCACACAAAGTTTGTTGTAAATAGAAGAAACTTTTTTTGCACAGCCCTTATCTTAACAATGTTACAAAGCACTTCACAGAAAGATAAAACTCAATGACAATAAATAAAACGTAATCAAATAAAATTTGCAAAGATAAAAGCTTTTTTAAAACAGCAGTTTTAGCAAGCCTAATTACAGCAGGTAAGTTATTCCAGAGTTTGAGGGCCTGGAATACAAAAGCCTGATAGCTCACGCTTTGGGAATGACCAGAAAACCATTATCAGCCAATATATGAGAGCACCCGGACCCATAAAGGGTTAGTAGATCTTTTTTACAAGTTGGGGCATGGTCATGTAGTCATGGGGTTATATGATCTTGTGATAATGGTGATATTCATAGCAGCAGCATTTTGGACCAGCTGAAGGTGATGGAGGGATGCCTGAGTAATACCTGTGTTGAGGGCAATATAGAAATCTAAACATTAAAAAATAAAAGCATGGACAACTATGTGGAGAGGACAAGAGGGATCTATTTTTTGAATTAACTTGAGTTGAAAGACACATCACTAAACCCTCTTCTTTAATTGGTCACCAAAACAAAGGGCAGAAACAAATACTGCACTCAAATTCTTGCAGCTGACTTAATATTTTGAGACAGAGGTCCAAGATTGTGTATCTGTTTCATTAGCAAGGATCATACCATCAACAAGATATGTTTAAATGATTTAACAAAACCAAAAGACTATGAGTGAAGCATGAATTCTTATACTTTTTTGGTCTATTGCTGGTTTGTCGGGACGCTTCGGTGGGGCACCCAGGCACAACGGATCGCCTCAGGACAAGAAATATAGTAGCATATTTAGTGTGCGAACTAAGAAAACGGACCAAATAATAGCTAAAATACTGCACAATAACTTCCTGTTACATATTTCTGTAACTCAGATCAAGGTCCATGCTAATGGTGCTTGCAAACAGCAGGCGGTTCCTGCCAGATCAGTGATAACAGTCTAATGTATTTTGACTCAGAAGCAACAGGAAGCAACACGACTGCTGTGTTTCCTGCTAATACAAGGCCAGAGTGATCACGCAAGTTTATGTCTGTATGCTTAGCATAGCTAATTGAGTACTAAAATAGATTCAAGACTTCAAGTACATCATAAGATTTTACACATCCAGTATATTCAGTATGTCAAAAGAATGAATATAGATTACTAATCATTAATTTACTGCTACCTTCTGCTATGATGACTGATGTGATTCCTGCAGTCTAAAATGTGTAGCAGCTTAATCATTTATCGTTGTTAGTAAATTAGCATGCTAGCATTTAAAGTTTTGACTTAAAGATAGTACTAGATAAAAAGGAAGGTGATCCCCAATGTTTTTAGGATTCATCCAAAAGGGAACATGAATACTACATTTCATAGCAATCCATTCAACAGGAGCAGACTGCCAGGGGTTATGTAACTCTGGTTTTCCTCTAAGATAAGTAAAATGTGTTCTCTGACTCCCTCTAGTCTGTTGAAAGACCCTGTGAAGTCCTGGAAACTGAACAATCAACGTTATGATGGTGCTAGAGAAAAAGTCAGAAGATCCCTAAAGTTTTTAGGATTCATCATCTGGGGATTATGGATATCTGTTCCAAATTTTGTACCAATCCACATGGTAGATGTTAAGATATTTCACTGGATAAATTAAACACTGGAGGTTTAAAGTGATGTAATTATGTATGTACGTAAACATGACAAAACATCTGTGAAGACAATTATGTAGGGCAGAGAGCAGAAATGCAATTATTCTTGTATGTATCTTGTATTATTCTTGTGGCAGGAGATGGCATTTTGTCTGACAGCTGACATTAGAAGGATATTTTTAGGAATATATACAGAACTGCTGTGGATGCCCATTCACTTTCTTGTCTCGAGTAGGATTTTGGGGACATTTTGAACTTGTGATTTATGTCTTTGAGCACAACAGAAAATCTGAGCTTTCAGCCATCTATCTAACAAATGGAGAATGCATGAAATGATGAACGAGTGGCTCTGGTGGCTCGTTAAATCTTGCAGCTAAACTCGGAAGACTCTGCCTTTGAAGGCAAGAGGCAAAAGAGGACATTACAGGCTGTCACAAGATCGATGCAACAATAAAAATAAGGAAATGAAATGTGAAGCTTTCGTTAATAAAATTATTTTCTTGACAATGCTTTAAAGACCCATTGTGAAACTTTTCTACCAAAAAAATAACAGATCTTTAATCATTCTCATGCTACACTGACTTATAATCAGATGAATAATAACTCTGTCATCCCACTTGTGCCCTGTACGTCTGTTCATGCACTATTATCGTCATTTTGCTCTAAATAATTTACAAACAGCATCATGCTGTATGGCAGAAGACTTGAAACCAGCAATTGAAATCATAAACTCATTAAGAAACTACTGAGGTAATAAATTAAGTGAGAAGTTGGGTCATTTCTCCATGAGGCTCAATGTAATCGGATCTTATTATTGCAGCCAATGGAGATGCCCTCTGCTGGCCATTAGAAATAATGCAGGTTTAAGACAGTCTTATTGTCAGTTAACAGTTGTATTGGTGTCACATCACAATTTCAGAAGCTCTGTCCACTAGTTATATTGTCAGTGGGGAAAAAACAAACACAAAAATTTTAATGCCTTAATCTGGATACATTTAAATAACAAACTTAATCCAGTTTGCCAATTTACTGAGAGGGTTTTTAGATTTTATGACTGGCATTTTTCAGTAGACTTTAAGAACATTCTCTCAATCCTGCAGCTTCCACAGTATCTTTACGCAGGTCTTTGTCCAGTGTCATCCTCTGTTGCACGCAACATCACCTCCTGTAGGCTATATTAGTCCTGTTGCCTTGACTGCCTTTCATCATGGACCGCTTTGCTTTACAAAGACATTTTTAGCTTCTAACTTCATGTCAGATAATTGTTTCTGGACTCGAAGCTCTGCAGGGTGAAAGTCTCACAGAAAAAAGTAAGAGAGATTTATGATTTATACATTGTTCTCCCAGTGTCAGTTACAGCAACTGTTGTATAACTGTGCCAGCAGTGGTCAATAGGTCTAAAAGAGGTCTTGTAGCCCTTTATCATCCAAGTATAGTCAATTCTAAATGTATAATACTGTTAATTTAGTTGAGTTATACTCGTTTTAAAAATAGATCTTAGACAAAAAAAATAGTTCATTGAGTTTACTTGCTGGTTTGTTGACTTTATGAAAAGCTGACTACATCATTTTGACATTTCTCAAACATACGGATTGTTGATTAATAGTTGTAGTCAATTCTTATATAACCTGTCAGTTTAGGTAACAGACTTTTTTTATTTTTGTGTTCTTGAGGGTGTACAAAGTCCATTCATCCATTGAGAATGGTGTTTGCACAGATCACAGTGTGTACTGGTGCAGGGAGGTACTTCTAAGACGTGGGCTGAGCCCTGCCAACACCCTGGTTGTTCTCAGGATTTCATCTGGGTCACGGGGAAGAGATTAGAGCTTACTCCTGTCCTCCATTTTACATGCCTCTGTCTGAGGCTCTGTTGCCTTTTAAATGACACCAAAAAACTCCTAAACATGATGAGTTCAGACTTCAATCATCTTCTTCGGTCATTTTTTCTCAAATTAGCAATGAAAATATCTCACACCCACAAATTAATTTAATTAAATCCAAAACTGAAACACGTGGCTCTCTTAATCCCTGAGAAAAGGTCAGATCTCTGACTCTCAGCACCTGATTATATTATTTCTGGATGATATGTCTGATGATTCAGACACCCAGGTAGACTAACTCGTTCAGTATAGATAAATGGTACAAAGCCACAGAACAAAAACCTCCTCATGTTCATCTGTAGCTGTTCAAAATCTGCATCTGTTCAGTGCAACAAAACCTTTTAACATTTAACTATCTTTACAGTTTATCTTCTCAGGAAAAAAACATTCTGACCAGAATCTCCAGACATAAGATTACCAAGAAACATTTAGATTTACTAGTTTCATTCAAGGACACATTCACAGAGATTAGATTTAGTGCAGTGGACTAACACTTAAGCATTCCCCCCTCAAAAAAAACAATAGCACAGATGCTTCAGTCGAGGATAATAGGTTACTAAATGTGTCATTAAACTGACAGAGACCTGAATGATATGACAGAAAATTCAACAGGAAGGGATTAAAGTCTCATTGACATGGTGACAGAGAGAGGAAGAGGGTAATGTTTTACAATGCACTATGTCCTAAAAATTAATATATATATATATATATATTTATATATATATATATATATATATATATATATATATATATATATATACAGGAAACAGTATTTAGGTATTTTAGTACATAAATGAATTAGCTAGATTCAGTCAGTAGGGGTTCAAGCATGGAGTTTTAAAAGTGTAAGTTGCATTACATGCGTTTACGTTGCATCACCTAACCTGATGGTTTGCTGCACAGACCATCTGGGAATCATTGTTGAAAACTGTTTGGAATAGGTCAGGCACAAAATTACTAAGCAGATGATTGGATGAACCATCTGTCTATCATGGGTGGAAAAACAATTCAATGGAGTCAAACTTTTACCAAAGTCAGTTGAAGAAGAGCGGAAAGGTCTTTTCAATTCAAGAAAAGCCTTCAGTGCCTTCAGTTTGCATCTACACTTTAGTAGCTACTCTTCAGTAGCTGGCACTGTTTTTAAGCGAACAGTTACTTGTCACCAATGACAGTATAAAGAATGGACAGTGCATGAGTGACATCACCCATAGGCTCTGAAGTGTCGCTTTGAAGCTGGCTGCCACCATGTTGGATGTACTGCTTCTTCCGCCTCCCAGCTAATCTAAATATTGGCAAAGACGTGGATCATCGGTGGACCTAAGACAGGCTGAATGACGCCTGGGTGCTCTAATAAGTCATCTGTAATGGCACTTACCTGTCAATCAAAGCAGCCACACTGTTAATTATGTGCAACTTAATATCATTTGAACGGGTGAGTTATAAAAAAAAATCATCTCCAGTACAGTTGTCATAGACGGGGAAATTAGCTATAGAGACCAAAACCGTTGCCTGTACCAGGCTGTAAACATTTTAATTTCTGCTGTGGAGGCATTTTAATACAGGCGCGTATGGGGACTGATTCACTTCTGCAGTCTGTCTCAAGTGGCCGCTCGAGGAATTACAGTTTTTAACACTTCTGCACTGGCTTCATTTCCCAGCCACGGAGGTTGCCACTTGCTTGCCACACACAGCTAGCATTACACCAGTATTGTGCCATAGTTGCCAGTAGTTCCTTAAACAACACTAACTAGTACGAACCACTGTGTTTCGGACACAAGCGCATTGCCCTGGCAAGATGGATTCTCATGCAATCTCATGATTGAATTCATGATTGGAGTCCAGGTGCTTTGCAAGGTTAAACAACATGAGTCCAACTAATGTTTGTGTTCTACAAATAATATGCAGATATAATTGCTTACTATTTGGCTGCACCTAAAATGACACTAGTAAAAAAAACAGAACGTTGGCAGTATTTCCACATTTCTTGTTCCAGACATAATTAAAATTGCTCAGCAGGTATATCAGACCTCATTATACATATATAATGCACTCTCTTTTCCTTATTATACTGTGGTGGATGAATCCAAACTGTCTAATCCATGTTTCAGCTCTCATCACTGTGGTATCCTTTGGTATAAAGCATCACCTAACAGCAGGGTTGTGTGTCTGTGCTGTTTCCTGTGCCATATTACAGGATTTTTGTGTAACGAAATCCTCTGAATTCCTCTTATCTGTTGCTGCCAGCGACTGATGTGTTAAGTTGTTTCGTACACCTTTTATGGACAGCTGTATCTAGAAAAGTGCTGAGTGTGCTCAGAAACTACAGTGACTCAGAGTCTGAAAGCTGTAGGAAATACATCTGTTGGAAGAGCTGGTTAGAGCCTGAGACTGTCAAAAAGACAAGAGGAAGGATTTCTGACCATAAATGGTACTGGACCATCTTTTCACGCAGCTTTTAGAAGACATCTTCCCTTGTTCAGGATAATGGGCAATGCCTTATATTCAAAAGCACATCATTCACATGAAATGTACAGTTCAGAGTACACTGACTCTGAACATACAGTTTGACAAGGATGGTTCCAACCTGAAAAAACTAGCCAGCTATATTCTGAAAGCTGTTTCGTATTCAGCTAGCAACTGAGTTTGAGACGTTATATATGATTTGTGTAATGTTGAACAAATTGCTTGAGCATGCCATTTTCCTCCATACAAGTGTCCATTTGCTAGCGTTGTCAGAGCTTTCAACTGTGTCTCACCTGAGGCACATATAGATGTTCCCACACTATCAACGATTTGCTTTTAAGACTCTTCAGTGAAGCAATCATCACACTGCTGCCAGATTTTAAAACGGTCCCTTTGCTCAGCTGCCTTTGGCTGTCATTTCAGTGTGGTTTTATGAACCTCACCTCCACTACACCTCCTCCTGTGTTAATTCTACTCCGCAGAGGCAGATCTGACTCTTGGAATGAGCTTCGACTAGCAGGATTTCCATTTTAAAGGTTGAGTTTATAGTTTTTCATATTCCAATTGACGACTGTCCAAATATGAGTAATGTAACACCGAAATGTTTTCCCACAACTACAATGAAAAGCTGTTACCATTAGCTTTTTGTGTCAGTAACTTGGAATCAAAGAGCAACGATTTTCTCTACTGCAGAACTACAAACTCTCCATTAATCCGGTCACACAATTCAGAAAAGAACTCACAGCATCACAGGACTCTTTTCCACGGAGAGTTTAACAAGTTCCAGCATTCGAGGCTGTCTTCCAAAATGGAAGGCACCTCAAGTGGATAAGCACAAGGCATAAAACAAGCTAAAAACAGTCCCTCATATTAAAAATACTCAGAAAAGGCTGCTGTGTGCTGCTAAAAACACATCTTCAGTAATCATGCCCTTAAGCTCAAGCATATAATAAGCTACAGACAGGATGACATGAATGGAACCTACCAGTAAAATAGGTCCATCTTTTTTGGCAAATGCTGAATTTGTGTAGTCGAATGAACACGTGCTAGCTTATTCTGTTCGTATTTTTTTTATATATTAACTTTGACACTAAACAGCAGAGGTGTCAAATGAGACCAACTAAAAACTAATTTGAATGAAATTCATCCTGCTAAACATATGATATGCATATGCAGCCCTACATTTATATTAAATGATTCTGCAGGTTACATCCTCAGGCAGACTGTTTTGTTTTTTAACCCCAAACTTTCCACTACCCAAGTGTTGTAATGTAACATACGTAAACCATAATTTATTTGCCAATGCCAAAGTCTTTCTCTAATGTTGCCACATGTAAATGAAATCTTTCAGCATAACTTTGGATTGTCGAGGAAGACTCGAACGATCATTCTCTATTAAAGAGTTTGGTTCTGGACAACATCACAACATTTTATTACACAGCTTTGTTCAAAACTCTATTCCGATTAGTCAGTTATTACATTCTGTGGCCTTATTTCTGTATAACAGGCCACTGCTATGAATAACAAACAATTGCTATGGACACAGTTCTGAGTCTGGAGGACCACAGAGGATGCAGTTCAAAATAATGATTTCTCTAGTAAGTAGCCATGTAATTAGTGGGATAATGTACAGATAGCCAGTCATTGTGGCAAAATAAATGAAGCAGGACTTGGTCTTGAATCACCTCGATGGGGTTTATATTCCCTCATATACCGATGTATTCTGCCCCCAATAGTTTGTTTTGTTACTAAAGCAACTGTGGTTGCAGAAAATGTTGCACAGTCGACATTGACACATCCACCATTTTGTTTAATTGGTAACCAAACACGATGAAGCGATAGTTGGGCGCTTGCTCGTTGTTAGGACAGGGTGTTCTACCCTTTTTACTTTTACTCTTGTGGGCAAACATAATTTAACTTTTTTGTCTTGTTAAACAAGCTTCCATGTTACTGGTCCAACCTTTGTTTATGAAATATCTCCATTTTCTGTAATCATAAACTGCATAGCTGTGCACCTGCATGTAGAAGGAGAGGTAAATTATTATTTTTTTATTGGTACTTCAGAAGCTCTACATCAACAACTACAGTTGTTACACTAAAAGCATACGTCAGCTCTTCTCCGCTTTGCTCAGCAGCGACTTGTTCCTCCCTACCACTTTGCCTCTGGCTTGCAGGTCTGAAGTCCACAAAGTAATGCCAGAGATTAAACTTTATAACCAGAAATCAAACTCATGTAATCACACATTGTGCAACTTGTTCCAAACATGAGTTGTTGACTACCATGAGTCTTTCGATTAAACATAAAACCTCTGTAATCATTGTTGTATTTTGCCAGTATTATGCTCTGGTGACATTCATGTGTTTTCAGAAGTAATTATTATATGAACTGTTTTTGTCTATTGATTGTAGCATGATCTATTAATGTTTTCTTTTTGTCCTGGAAATGTAAACTCCAGATGATTAACAAGTTGAGAACTTTTCCATGTTGTCTTGACATTAATGTGTCTCACTATGTGGGACATTTCTTTGTATTTTGAAACAGTCTCTGTGTTAGATATGTCTGTCCACTCAAGACTCCAGAGGTGCTCAGATGTGATGCATCATTTCAAATCCTGATTCCCCAGGAGGCTTTTTTCCTCCTTGACATCCTTGACTTCCTCACATTGCAATGCAACCTAAACCTTCTGGATTTTCATTCATCCTCCGCTATCGTTTGTTGTGGATCTGTGTCTTGGCATTTAGATACAATATCAAATGTCTTATGGAGGATACCAGAACACAAAGAATCAGCAAACGAGTGGCCCAGTTCCAATGTCCCCCTTAAGCCTTGAGCACTGAACCCTCACAGACCTTAATGGACATCAGCTGTGACATCCCTGCCAGGGTTCAGGAAGGTGTGAAAAATTCTGTATGAGGAATAGGACAGCACTTTCTGAAATCACTGGAGAGAGTCGTTTCTGTGAAAGTTGATATTTCTATACTATATATACTTTAACCCTCTGGGGGCTGAACAATCGCCCATGGTTGCAAAAGCCATTGATAAGACTTGAGCGTGTTAATGAGCATCTGCTGGATTCCTTCTGGAAGAAAACAACATATCTGGAGGTCTTGGGTGTCGAGACAACCAGGTACATATACACAAAACTGTTTAGTAAACCTCTTACGTGTTTTGTTTATGTTTGTATTTTTATGTGGAATTGACTGTTTGCTAAGCCTTGCCCCCCTTTATTTACACATTACATCACATGTGCTTTTACAATTATGTAACCATGGCAGATTTATCAGTGTTAAGTTTAGAAACAATAGCTCACTGATTTCAGAGAGGTGTGGACAAAAACAAGCCAGCTAAAATGACAGCTGTCTCGAGCAGATTTTAGGTCGAGTCTAGATGACTGTGGATTTGCAAAACAATCATACCCATATGTATACCCATGTACCCATACCCATGTACCCATTGCTTCTGCACCTGGGAGAAGTTTGATTTCATAGCGGTCTACCAGAAAGCTGCTGTTCGTGCCTAGTGTGAATCCAAGCTATTTTACCTAAATCATTATCTTTTCCTAACATAACTAAGTAGATTTGATACCTAAACCTAGCCACGTTGTTTGCTGCCTAACTCTAACCAAACTGCGACTGAAAACTGAAAATTTACTATGCAATTTCATCACTACTTACAGCATGTTACCTGACTTGTTAAAGGCTTTGACAAACTTGCCAGTGTTTCCAAACAATATGTTGCTTTTTACAACAAATGTAATCTCGTGTCTCCTTGTATGACTACAGATGCACTTCACACTTGTTTCTGCCTAAATATTGATTAAATTTTAAAATGTAATTTTAACCCTGCAAAAGGTTCTTAAAAAAACACTTGATATAACAGCTCTAAGGTAGAACCAGATGCAACACACAGATGATTAGGGTACAGTTCTTAAGGTACTTTAATATCCACCACAGACAAAGTTGCAATCAGGCAGGAATCAGTGGTGGTGAAGACGACAGGTAAAATGTACCAAGTTGTACACAGATTTTTATTTAAAAAGTCGAAGCAAACAGAAGCCAAAAAAAAAACACAGGGCAGAGTCTCAAAGTTGAAATCAGAAGACTGGGTGATAGTGTGGAAATAGAGGCTGAGCCAATAGAAAACAGGCGTGTGTGTGCAGGTGAGTAGCAGGTGTATGATTGTCCTGATTGCAGTGGAGCAGAGTGGAGCAGGGGTGTGGCAGAGACAATAAATGAACGAAGGAGGTGAAATGCAGATTGTGACACTTAAGGGCTATAATAATTGCGTACATATAGACATATAGACTGTTTACTGTGTATATACCTACCAGCAATTGGGTCTGCAGAGACCACAAAGTATGTAAACTTCTTTCTTAAGCGCTGTATTTTGATTCTCCACACAACTACCTCTGTCACTTTTTGTGTGTACAGCTATGAATGCCTTTGAGGAGAGATCTCCTGTTACCTCCTAAATGTGCCCATTTGTATGATTCCTCACGTTTAGACTACAAAGACATACAAGAGATGTTCTTAGCGATACATCGGGGAAGTAGTGGGATGCATGCAGGGGGGAGACCAACATAAAATGGAACCAGCTTCGCGATCAATTTGCCAAGGCTAAAAAAAGGAAGCTGAAGGGAAGCAGAGTACAGCAGCTGGAGGGGAAAAGACTGCCTGTTCTGTACACCCAGCTCTGTTCAGACCCCCTCCCCACTCTATGAGGTATAAACACTTTTTCCTTTAGCTGTGATTGTACGTTTATACCTGCTGCACGGCCTAGATTGTTTGAAGCTTAACGTGACCATTAGTGCCCCTGTGGAGTGGACAGAAAGTAAGTAACTCTGAGGATAAAAGCGTTGACTTATCCTTGACCATGACTACCAGGTAGCGACTAAACACTAAAGCACCATTATGTAAGTGAACATATTAGTGCTTTGATAGTGCACTGCTGTCGAGTTCTTATTCACTTACAGGAACAATGCAATAAAAGATCCACTTGTAACCCACTTCAAAGTAATCAATACCAAATATGCTTTACATTATACATGGAAAGTAAATGGAGATATATTAAACAGACGTGGGTTCCAAATGTATTGGTAGGAATTGATTGCTGCACATTGGGCTGTTATGTTAGTCTCCTGTCTGTAAGAAATAAATGATGTTATATCTGAACTACTCTAGCTGATCAGGTTGTTATAATTTCTTGATGGTTTCTGATGGTCTCCATCCCAGTTTTGTTTAACTCTATAGCAAACATACGACCCACGGGCCAGAACCAGACCCGCAAAAGGGTCCAATCTGGCCAAATGTTAAAACTGCAGAGAAGTCATTAATTCCAATTTTTCAATAAAATACACTATTATTCCTGATTTGTCTGCTAGGGCTCATGCAGTCCTAAGAGTATCAGGTCCTGTGCTACTCTAGGATCTATAATCTATAATATATCTATAATATATAATATTCAACACTACTATCAGACTCATCATGGTGAAAAATGCAAGAACTTGCAAAGACAACTGAGAACAGAGAAGATAAATGAATTGTTGGCAGGTTTAAGAAACAGGAGTCTATTTTTCGTCATAGCCAAGAGATCAGCGATGCAGCTGTGAAAGCTAGCTACCTTATTGCTAAATAGCCACTCACAGTCACATTTTCGGTTCAATTGATTGAGGAGGTGTTTTTATTTATATGTTATTATAGAGTTGTTTCATTGATCTGGCCCACTAGAGATCAAATTGGGCTGTATGTGGCCCATAAACTAAAATGAGTTTGACACTGCTGCCCCTACAAAAAGGAAATCACTAATAAACGTTTCATTTCTCCCTAGACAAACATACTCATGTTTCATATGATTTATAAACGTAAACCACAATGAAAAATTTGCATTGCATTCTTTTCTTGCGTGTACTAAAGTTATGTTAAGTTATTGTTTGTGCATTTATTTGCTTCTGAACATTAGCAGTACAATAGTTGCCTGTCACAAGGGAAATACTTTTTCCAGTTCAAATACGTTGACGCTCTCTGTTGTGGTAGCAGAACTCCTGTCTTTGTTTGCTTAATTAATACTTTGTTGTGGGCTGTTACAACTAATTATTCTTGCAATTAGAGTGTTGGCTGGGAATGTTATAGCAACGGAGGCCCTCAGCGAGAGACAATTAACACCACAGTGTTTCCATGATTTATTAGACAGGAACACACTTGTCAGGGAAGTGGTTAAAGACTTGCAGAAGTGCAGCCTTTGGGGCAAAGGATATGGTTAGGATGCCGGAAGGAAAGAGCAGTAGTTGTGCTTATGTGATAAAACCAACCAAAAACAGATTTTCTGTATATGTCTGTGAGCAGAAACGCTGCAATACTTCTGAAAAGACAGAATTCTGGTGATATTTACTTGTGATGCTGCAGTCAAAATTCAAATCAGGATTAAAAAGCACTCCAAGATTGCTCGCTTGGGGGTTTGAGATTTAGAGTCAGGGATTTAAAGTTGGTGCACAGCTTCTTAAGTCTGGGCCAACCCTTAACCTGAATAAATTCTTCTACTAATAATAACCAATATGAAGTTATCCTTTATTGATCTCTGTAGGGAAATCTGTTGCCTGCATTTAACTGTAAGTAGGAGCAGTGGGCAAGTTAAACCAGCGCCTTTGTCCAAGAGCACTGACAGGAAAATTGACCTAACTCATCTTTTTGAACGCACAGCCTTGTGGCTGTAAAGCAACAGTGCTAACTACTGCGGCACTGTGGCACCCGAACTTTGGGCAGCCTAATGTACACAAAGGAGCTGGTAGCTGTGAAATAACCTATTAGTGGGTCCTGGGGCACATATTTGCTGTCGGGCCCCTGAACCTTTTAAATTATTTTATTTATCATCCAGCAGGGAGGACCCACTGAGACTGAGTTCTCTTTTCCAGGCTGCACCCAGCTCAAAAAGGGGATAAAATATACACATATAAACACAATTATACACCTTTTTATATAGGTATATGTATACCTATATACCTATAACTGCAGCTGCAAGTATATTCCTCTAGTAGCTCAATAACTATATATGAAAATGCCATAATACAAAAAGAGCTAATATTAACAGCTTAGCTTTAGTTTGAAATTTATTCTGCATCCTGCCCTCAGTGGATGTAGTACAATGCACACAGACAACTATACATGACCCCAAGCTAACTCTGATCAATCACAGATACAATCAAAATATTACATGTGTTGAAATAAACAATGTGGTACACTGTTAACCAGCAAAAACACTCAGGAAAACACAGGAATTGTGAATTGTAGACTACAAATGAGAGGACCAGAGTAGTATAAAAGAGAAGAACACTAAGAATAGTAAAGAAACCTCCTCTACAATTGTCCAGTCCATGTAAAGAAAATGCTCAGGAGTGTAGGTGGGGACATGTCAAAGGCAGTTTATCCACACATTCAGTATAGCCCACTTTAATCTCACTGTGCCGCTATACAGGCCGTGAATACGTGCGTTTCCACTGCGGCCTCACAGCAGGGGAGAAGAACCATTCACACATACACACTCAAACACCAGATACGCAACAGGATGTCAGTTATTGTGGATTTAATTTAGAAAAAATATGCTTTTGACCACCCGACCTCTACTCGAAATGCACCCAGCGGTTTGACGTAGATAGGTTGAGAAAGATTTAACTTAGTCCCCTGATACACTGGAGTGACAACCTGATGTAACAGAAGCACGCTGTTGTTTTCTGCTCCATTCACCTACGTCAAGGGACTTTAGACAAGATGAAGAAAAAGCTGATCGTCACGGTCAACAACTTTCTACGCTGTAATTACCATGGCAACGGGGGGAAATAATTGCTAAATTGGAGCTGCGTATGTAAATTACATGCTCAGTGCAAACACACCTGCAAGCTTCCAAGCAGGCTGGTGAGAGGCAAGAAAGAGCCTCAAGAACAGAGAGGCCAGGTGACAGTTTACAAAAAGGTGCAGAAATAATGTAATAATAGTGATTATGTTTGTTTGTTATGTTTGTTTACATTAGCTCTACTCTGACAATAACAGTAACTCCTGAGGTCCACATAAATGTATTTGAGTGTGGAAAGACACACTATAGTTATCAGCTTATAGTGTGCCTGAAAGACACACTATAACTATTCCAACTTATTATTCTTATTATTATTATTCCCGTACGTTTTTCGGTCGACTACTCCTCCCAGAGTTTTGGTCGCACTAACACAAAAAAGGTGTCAAATCGACCCTGGCCGGGATCGGTATGCTATGACTTTTCTAAGGGTTTCACTGAACGGTTTTGCCAAAAATGCCAAAACCACAAAAAATGAATGGGTGTGTATTGGTAGAATGTTCGCGAGCTACAGTTGGTGACATCATCGCTAGAGGGCAGAGGGAGAAAGAAATTCCTGAAAAAAAATTGTAAACTGCGCTTGAGGCCCAAATTTCACTCTACAGAAATAATTTATACATAGAAACGTAGGAAAATTTGTGGTGGTCGCAGTGATAACACTGCTGAAGCTGTCACCTTTATAGTTTTGGCGTCACACGCAAAGATGCGGCAGCAACACCCATCCACAGCCCCATAGACTGCCATGTTAAAAAAGCGGGAAAATTTCTGGAGGAAAGCAGAAGTAACATTTCTTTGAATCGCTGTAAAGGGGACATTTCTTCATGGTAATCACACAAAACAGGTCTCTAGACGTTCGGGAAGGGCTCAGCATGCTCACAGTAAAGTCGGTTCAGAGATTGGAGCAACGGTTTGGTCAGGAGTCCTTTCTGTTCGAGGGGTGGCTTTCAGACGTTTTTCTCTCTCTCAGCACTGTTTAATCTCATACAGCAGCTGCGGTTGATTGCTCTGCTCTGATTGGTGGGCTCCACCTGGCCCCTCTCACAGACACAGACAGGGAGCAGAGGGGGAGGGGCTGTTTTCACTGTCTTTATAATATCAATGACCATCAGGGCTACATTTTTAATGTCGGCCATTTTATCCTTCTCTGTCGCAGACACATACAAGACATAGATAGAGAACACACAGACTTTCAAAATAAGAGTCCCTTCAAAACAAAATATTTCAGAAAACTCTCTCTCAACAGGCAAAACACGCACGCACACACACACAAACATACACACACACACACACACACACACAAACAAGACTTTCAAAATAAGAGTTCCTTCAAAATAAAAGACTGTAAAACTTTCTCCTTAACTGCCCCCACAAGCCTGACTGTGATTAACTTGATTGAACTCTCTGTATAATAACAATGACTGTCAATAATACAGTTTGAATGTCGGCCATTTTATCCTTCTCTCTCAGAGATAAACACAGACAGATAGATGGATAGAGGGAGACACAGACAGACAGACAGACAGACACAGACACACACACTAGACAAAATTCTTTCAAAATAAGAGTCCCTTCAAAATAAAAGACTTTGGAAAACTCTCTAATTAACAGACAAAACACACACACAGCGCATACACACGCTGACAGCTATTTAATGTAGGGCTCGACGGGGCCAGAGTCAGGCACACTCAAAATTTCTTTAGAAATTTTTCTAGTTATTATTATTATTCTTACGCCCTTTTTTTTGACGCGCTACTCGTCCCACAGTTTTTGTCACACATACACAAAAAGGTGTCAAATCGACCGGCTCGGCCGGGCGACGCGGGCTATGACTTTTCTAAGGGTTTCGGCAAACGGTTTGCCTAAAAATCGCCAAAAACCACGCCAAAAAATGAATGGGTGTGTATTGGTAGAATGTTCGCGAGCTACAGTTGGTGACATCATCGCTAGAGGGCAGAGGGAGAAAGAAATTCCTCGAAAAAAAATTTGTAAACTGCGCTTGAGGCCGCAAATTTCACTCTACAGAAATAATTTATACATAGAAACGTAGGAAAATTTGTGGTGGTCGCAGTGATAACACTGCTGAAGCTGTCACCTTTATAGTTTTGGCGTCACACGCAAAGATGCGGCAGCAACACCCATCCACAGCCCCATAGACTGCCATGTTAAAAAAGCGGGAAAATTTCTGGAGGAAAGCAGAAGTAACATTTCTTTGAATCGCTGTAAAGGGGACATTTCTTCCTGGTAATCACACAAAACAGGTCTCTAGACGTTCGGGAAGGGCTCAGCATGCTCACAGTAAAGTCGGTTCAGAGATTGGAGCAACGGTTTGGTCAGGAGTCCTTTCTGTTCGAGGGGTGGCTTTCAGACGTTTTTCTCTCTCTCAGCACTGTTTAATCTCACACAGCAGCTGCGGTTGATTGCTCTGCTCTGATTGGTGGGCTCCACCTGGCCCCTCTCACAGACACAGACAGGGAGCAGAGGGGGAGGGGCTGTTTTCACTGTCTTTATAATATCAATGACTATCAGGGCTACATTTTTAATGTCGGCCATTTTATCCTTCTCTGTCGCAGACACATACACAGACATAGATAGAGAGACACACAGACTTTCAAAATAAGAGTCCCTTCAAAACAAAATATTTTAGAAAACTCTCTCCTCAACAGGCAAAACAACGCACACACACAAAACATACACACACACACACACACACACACACACAACAAGACTTTCAAAATAAGAGTTCCTTCAAAATAAAAGACTGTAAAACTTTCTCCTTAACTGCCCCCCACAAGCCTGACTGTGATTAACTTGATTGAACTCTCTGTATAATAACAATGACTGTCAATAATACAGTTTGAATGTCGGCCATTTTATCCTTCTCTCTCAGAGATAAACACAGACAGATAGATGGATAGAGGAGACACAGACAGACAGACAGACAGACACAGACACACAGACACACACACTAGACAAAATTCTTTCAAAATAAGAGTCCCTTCAAAATAAAAGACTTTGGAAAACTCTCTAATTAACAGACAAAACACACACACACGCGCATACACACGCTGACAGCTATTTAATGTAGGGCTCGACGGGGCCAGAGTCAGGCACACTCAAAATTTCTTTAGAAATTTTTCTAGTTTGTAATACTGCTGTTATGGATATATTAAATATGGTGACTTTATTAAATAATAATATGTTATTATTGTTATTATTATTAGGAGCAATAGTAGCATATATGTTAAATGTTTATTATGAATATAAAACACTATACACGTAATATATTTTTGTATGTTATGTGTAGTAATATGTGTGTGGTAGTAAGCATGATTGCTTGTTTTTGTTTGTTTTTTGTATTATTAAAAATGTTACAAAAGGGCCACAGACAACTCAGAGTGTCTGCTGTGAAAGTGTTCTGTTCCTACACTGAATTAAAGTCAGCACTGATAGTCCTTTTTCATTCAAATCTAGTTTGTAACACACTGCACTGGTGTAGCTCTACCTGTACAAACAAGCTGTAGAACAACATTTCCCATGATGCCTAACTCCACTGCAGACCCGCCCCCTTCGTTTGAATGGCAAGTTGTTTGTTTCAGTCCGACCAGCTGCTAACTATTCCAGTCGGAGAGCAAACATGGGGAACAGCGGTCCTCTGCTCTCCCATTGAAAGGACTGACAAGCTACGGGGAGCCGGTGGCGAAGTCACTTCCGCTTTCTCGTCAAAATAAAAGCGATTGAGGCAGTTTAAAAAGATTCATAGAGCACATTCCCATTTAAGTGAATGAGGGGGCTGATTTTTCACTGTCTGTATGTGCCTCAAACCTAGTCAGTGTCAGGATTTTAGAAATACTTAGATCATGAGTCCTATTCCCATTTGTTAACATTTTTTTTTTTAGCCAGCTATTTGATTATATGTTATTCAAGTTGTATTTAAATAGAATAGATTTATACAGATTTTCTGTATATTTTTGGTCCATCAGAAAGAAAATAAGATGCCTATATCAATCAGATTTCAGCCAGTTAGCTTAGCTTAGCATAAAGGGTGACTCCATGTATTACAGGTCCAATGTGTAGTGCAAAATTGTGCCGATATGTAGATTAGCCAGGGGGCAGAAGAAGCAATATATCCAACATGGCAGCGGCTTATGGGGGCTCAGGCTCTGTCCATTCTTTATATTGTCATTGAGTATGACGGAGAAACTACAGTGGCCATGAAACTTCTGACAAACGTGAAAAGTCCAATGTAGAGCTAGTTTTTCGTTTGTCCTTTCTGGGCTGCTTTAGAAACATAGTGGTTCAACATGGCACACTCCATGGAAGCGGACCCGCTCCCTCTGTAGATATAAAAAGCTCATTCTAAGGTAACATAAACAGAACAATACAATACACTAATGAAAACATAGTTATGAATATTATATCCCATTTCTATCAATAGATCCCCGTGAAAGTTACACACTGGACCTTTAATAAAACATAAGCTACACAATGTTTTTTTCAACCCCAATGACAGTATAAAGAATGGACAGAGCCTGAGTGGCGTCACCCATAGGTTTAAGAGCCGCTGTTTTGAAGCTAAAAATATGCGCTGCTGGACGCCGCCATGTTGGATGTATTGCTTCTTCCACCTCCTGGCTAATCTAAATATCACCAAAGACGTGGATCATCGGCGGACCTGAGGCAGGCCGAATGACGCCGGGTGCTCTAATAAGCCATCTGTAATTAGCCAGGAGGTGGAAGAAGCAGTACATCCAACATGGCAGCGGCCAGCGCTGCACATTTTCGGCTTCAAAACAGCGCTTCGGAAACTTATAGGTGACGTCACTCATGCTCTGTCCATTCTTTATACTGTCAATGGGTTCAACATGGCGGACTATATGAAAGAGGACCCACTCCCTCTGTAGATATAAAAGGCTCATTGTAAGGTAACATACAATACACTCGTGAAAATATAGTTATGAATCCTTAAATGTTACACACTGGACCTTTAATAAAACATGAGCTACGCAATGTTTTCTTCAACCCTTCCTTCTAGCTTGTGTTGGAGGCTTTTATTTTGAAAACCTAGGACCAGAAGTGTGAGCGGTTCCGCTGCAGGTTTGACAGCAGGTCCGTTTTTACCTCTTTGCTTTCTTTATTCCACCCTGCCTCGCTCTTTCTTTCTCTATTTAAAAACGCCTTAGCCTGCCGTATGTGTCTATTTATTTATTTATGCATCTTATTTGAAAGTGTTTAGGTTTTTTACATTTTAGTCGTACCTCAAATGAGAAGACGTAAAAGATGGAGCTTCATATTTTAGAGCACAGCTTGAAAGTGGCGAGTATAGAAAAAGAGGGGATCCAGATTTGCACTCACGGATTGATAAAACTCGCTTTCTTGGCCTCCAAAACAAGGTACGTAACTTCCCAGACACGACAGCTACATGAAAACATACAGTGTCGTTTATGTTTCTTCACATGCTCCACGGTGCTGTACGTGTTTACTGCAAGGATACTGCTGTTGTTAACATTATAGCAAACTAATGCCGGAGGGGCTGCATGGACTTGTATGCTTGTGTTTAATGCCAAAGCGGTGTTAATTTCTACTCCAGCTAGTTCCTGTAGTTGTGTTACTGCTTCAAAATGCAGTTTTGTGTGTTATTTTGGGAGCAGCAGAGTGTGTGTTTGGTCTCTGCCACCAGTTTCCAGGCCTATCCTTGTTCTGTAGTGTCATTTTGTAGCTTTGTGCCATCTGTAGCTGGGTCGACGCCAGGGGCTGTATGTGTGTGTCTGTATATGTCTGTGTATGTGTGTGAGCCTGTTTTTCCTTCTCTCAGGGAAATTATAACATGTTTTCAACTAAACTTGGACAAGCAGCCTAGGGCATTTACAGCACATACTGTGTTTCCTGTCCTGTGAAGTGGATATCCACTGAGAGCCATTCAGCCTGAGGAAACTTTAATTAAATAGCCCTTGCAGTGACATCACAACAGGCCTTTATACTTGCCATTGCTCTGTTGTGCAGTTTTTTATTACCACAACAGTCTATTAATATTATCCTAAGCAAATTAGTTCACTTGACTGACACTGACTGCTTCTGCACTTTTTTTTTTTCCAGCAGTTCAAGTGTGCCAGAGAGCTGATAATCAAAACTCCCCCTGTGCTGAGGAGAAGTTACTGATAAAACACTGCATTCAGATTACTGATTGTCTGATGTATTTCAAATTACCCTGTGGATTTTACATAAGTAGGGCAGCGACTGTCTTTTATTTTTGGGGGGATTTAAGGATCTATAAAATGTCCAAAAATCTCAACGTGATGCCTTCAAATGTCTTGCTTTGTCCCTCCAAAAGACCAAAAAACCCAAATATGAAAAATATAAATAAAAAAACAACTATATTTGAGAAGCTTGAACCAGAGAATGTTTGGCATTTGCTAGAAAAACACGATGTAAACAGTTACTCCACTATCAAAATAGTTGCCAGCAGCTTCAAACTCAAACACATACTCTCATCGCTTTCAGCTCCTCTTGGTTAGATATGCATCCAATATTTGCTTATATAGACACTGCAATTATGTAAAATCAGTGTTAATTAGTGCGAGCAATGTAATCTTTTCATTCTTGCCCTTTTTAAAGTAGCTTTTAGCATTTCTTGTAGACAAGTCTGCTGCCGTGTAACAACACATTCTCTCTGATTTCCGAGCTCTGCCCGCCACCTTTTCTAAGTGTGAACCTATTTGTTTTGCCGGTTGAAAATAGCCACAGCTATTGCACAAGCCCAGTAAGTGAAACTGCAGAGCTACATGTCACTACATCGGTTTATGACAGTGGTTCCCCACCTTTTTTTTTCACTGGAGCACCACCCCAACCTGCATACACACACACCAAAAGAATAACATGTCAGATGTGTTCATTTTGCTTGGCTTAATGCTTCATCTGCTAGCTTCTCGTCACAGATGACATATCGTGGCTGAGGCATGTCTTGTCCTTCAACAAAACCAAAGTTAAAGTAAGTCTCGAGGTATAGCCCTAGTGTCTTTTTTTGGTACTGCCGAAACACCAGCACCATTTTCATGCTTCTCATACATGTTTCACTCATAAAATCATGATGCTTTGACTGCAGGAAAAACAACGATGAACTAGCAGCTGTCTTACCTTACCTCTTATCTAGATTTTCTTGATGTTTATCAAAGCGCCTTACAGTTTTGCACCCAGAGTTTAGCAGAGGTGGTAACACCACATTCATGTGATATGTGAGTTCCTGGAATATACCAGTTTCAGGCTTGTAAACATCGTTTGTCACCTTCCAGTTCATAAATAAGACTGGGAAAACTAACTATGATAATCAGCTTGGCACTTATTAATACAAAAGTGCGTCAACCAAAGTCTATCAATCAAAGCAATTATACCCAACCTTAATTAATATAATGCTATGTTGTCTATTCTCAGTATTTTAACCCTCACACAGCCTCTGCAGTCAACTGTCTCTCACGATTATTAACATCATTCTATAGAGAGTTTGACCGATTCTGCGGCTGATCCTATTATTGATATTTCAGAGTCTGAAAATTATATATAAAAACAAAAAATATATAAACATAGTCTACTATTTTACATAAATACATAACAAGGATCTATTAAATTTAGTTTTCAAAGAGACACTGCTAAACGTATCTCAACACTTATCAGTGGAAATATATGCTGATAGAGCGTATCTGCAACAAGCTAAAGTCGGCTAATAGATCGGCCTCGCCAACTTATCAGTCAGGCTCTAATAGCGAGATTTAATATTCTTCTTTTTTTTTTTTTTTTGTCCGGTATTTTGATATTTGTTTCAACCACATTTTTAGTGTCTGAAATTGGAGACGCAGGACTGAACTGGTTCAGTGTCAATGGGGAAGACACACATAAGTGTGGTTTTGCCTTTCGACCAACTTGTTTGTCATTGCCACTGTTACTGTAGCGTTGATACTGTCAATCATGAGAAGGCTATTACAGGCTCCGTATCTCAGTTGTGAGAAGAATTGTGTCCAGTCTGTTGGTGTGATCATGCTCTTTTAGTCTTTTGGTGGTAAACATTTGTGCTTTTTCATTTCTGGATTTGCATGTTAAGAAACAATTGACTCTTAGTTCCTGTAACTTTAGCTTTGCATGTTGGACTTTTTCTTTGTTGTAATTCCCCCCCTGTGGTGTTCAGGTCAGTTGAGCACTATGATTATGAGCACTGGTTCATTTTTGTTGTTGTAAGTAGGAAATGTCTGAGGAAAGACAGTGAAGTAAGAACAACAAACGCTTCCTTATCTTTGACTGAATGAATTCAGTCATACCGTGAAAGGGCTCTATCAAAACTTCCCACAGTTACTTGGACACAAGATTACTTTGTTTTGTCTGGGGCAGATTTTGAAGTGGTGCACCTTGTTTGAGGTTGGAGGTTTCAGTAGTCATGGCAGCAGGCCAATAATGATTTCAGAAGTTCATGTCATATGACTTCAGAACATGACCCAACATGTTCGGCAGTCAAACCACGTCCATCAGATGGTAGATCATGCTTTTTGCTGTTTTTTCCCTGTTCTCTCCTCACATCCTCTGCCTTATGTTGGTGAAGCAACAAACTTAGCACATCATAGTGCTTCCTCCCATTGATGAGTCCTTTCAACAGCATACTTCTGTCCTCATCATAGTGTTGTATTGAGCCTCCTCTCTTCACAATGTAGTTCTTGATTTGCTTAATCAAACTCGGGTCCATATTTTTGCAGTTTTTATCGTCAAACCTCTTGTCTTCCTGGTTGTCAATTAAAAAATAATCATATAGGTTGCATTTAACAAAATATATCACGCTGCTCAACGCTTCAGCGCCTAAGCTGAACTAATCAATATTTTTATAGGATCAGAAAGGTGCCATGTGTGTTGACAAACTCAGAGAATTATTACCCAACTCTGTAGTTCCCTTTACCTCTATGGAGCTTTTTAGCCTTTTTTTTTTTTCATGTTTTGGTTTTCTAGCCCGAAAACTCCAATCGTACCAACCTCAATTGGCAAAATTGGTATGATAAGGCAGCTATTCATGGTCACAAAACAGCTGCATAATGTGTCAGAAGCCACATTTCCATCAACATATTTTGATGCACCTTTTCAAACTAAACAAATGCGCTTTTGCTTATTTTGTGTATCATCTCCTAATATTCGCAGAACAGTAGTGGATGATAACAAGCATTGATTTACATATTCTTCTGCCCAATTACTCTAAACTAGTTTGGTTAAAATCTGAGATACACATGGCTTGTGTTTTGCTCTCAGGTTCAAAAATCAGATAACGCACGCAGTTTCAATAAAACATATTATAAAGTTAGATCAGGAAGGATTTTATCAAAAAGTTCATAAGCTGCAGAATTTGGTTTGACATTTGGTTCCAACTTCAAGAATTTTTTTAGGCTCGTTTTCATGGACACATTGGTCAAAGTACTGATGTTGACTAAATATAAACAGTGAAGAATTAATGATCCTCCTTATGAGGAGAATCATTCAATCTTGCAACACTTCAATTCATCACTAAACTAAAACTAAATTAAAATCAACAACTCTTACAATAAATGAATTAGCACTAATTAATTAATGGGTCGTTTTTACAAACACATTTGTTGTGTTTGTCACAGATGAGGTTGTGAGTGGTTTGTAGTCCTTTACAGTATAAACTCATTTAAAGACTCCCCGTGAAGTTCCTTGCATGTGCACTGAATGTGAGTAATGCAAGCTAAGATGTTTAGTGATCTCCCCCCTCAGTGACTGAACCTCTGCAGTGATTTGCTATTTCAATGTTGATCTGGACTGTCATATAATAATGTAAGTCATTAAGTAGTGCCCATAATGACACGATCACAATTACATTAGTGTTATTAACCCAGGCACAAGACAAAAACTCTGGTGCTCATCATCCTAATGTCCTGGCTCTACAAAACCACACCGCAAGTCACAAGTGACACTTGACAGCTCATTTCATTCTGAGAGGAAATACTGCCGTTCCCACAGAAAGCATTGTTGAGTCTTTTCTGTTATTCCCCTGTTGTTTTTCACACCTTTCAGCCAAATATGGCGTGTGAGCATTCAGTAGCTGGCCTGTAAAGATGTGATTATCACATTAGTGTTGTGCATGCTGTTTTTCCAATGCTTTCCTCTGTGCTTTCAGGCTGATTTAAACCCTTTATAGCCAATATCCTTCACCATTTTAGAACGTTTTTGCTTTGCTGTATTGAATCTTGACAGTGGGTTTCAGACAGAAACAAACAATAAAATGATCACAGAAGTTTCAGCATGTGTTAACAAATGTTGGCTAAACACAAGTAGTATTTGGCTAAAATAAAGTCTAGGCAAAAATTGGATTTAAATCAGGAACTAGCTGATCACTGATTAAGTAAACACGATTATAAATCTAACCAGACATTACATGCCAGCTTTTGGTACTGAACAGTTTTCTGTGCTATGCACATATTTATGTCTGTCACTCAGTCTTGTTTATGATAAGACACACCAACAGTGACATATGAAAACACTAACATTTTCCAGAGTATTAAATGGAGGCCTTAAAAAGTGGAATGAGTCTACCTGCTTTGTAATGGGTGAGTGGACAGAGTGGGGTTTTTTCTCCACTTACCACTTTTTTTGTAGTGATTGTTGCAATTTATTGGTCAGCCTACTGCACATTAAAGGTCCGGTGTGTCAGAATTAGAAGGCTCTATTTACAGAATATGACAGAAAAGAAATATAACATGCATATCTATGTTTTCATTTGTGTATAATCACCTGAAAATATTATCATTATGTTTTTGTTACCTGAGAATGAGCCCGTTATATCTACAGACACCACTGGTCCTCTTCCACTATGATCCATCAGGTCTCTACAGTAGCTTAGAATGGACAAACTAAACACTGGCTCTAGATGGGGCCTGCTAGATACCACTAAATGCAATTAAACAGACAAACATACAAGAGGTGAGACAGTGTGAGAAAGATAATGCACGCACTGATGAATAAACAAGACAAAGAGTTTATGACACTCAGTGTTATTGAGATTAGGGCTGCAACTCAATCATTATGAACACACTTATTCATTATGAATGAATCATTCTTAAATAATTGATTAGTTGTTAGGTCAATAAAATGTGAGAAAAATGTTGATCTCTGTTTCCTAAAGCTCAAGGTGACGTCCTAAAATGTTTTGTCCAAAACACAAAGATGTTCAGTTTACTGTCACAGTGAAGAAACTCAAGAAACATTTGAGAAGCTAAAATCAGAGAATTTCTTAAGAATTGAAGAGTTTGGCGATTAATTTAATACCTGACATCTAATTAATAAATCCTCATAGCTCTATTTAGGCTATTTGAGTCTGGATATTTCAGTGGTGGACTGACCAACATCCCTAGAGCCATGCAACTACATGGCTAAAAAGATACTGTTTATTGTTATCAAGGTGATTTTGATGATTTATCTTCATAGATTTCAGGTGATATTTTGAGCTCATAGCTCTGTGTTTGCATATTTAAAAACACCTCTCGATCATTGAGAATCCTCTCCCAGCGCTTGGGGAGGTTTATATTGGGAGCATAGCAGCACTGTGTTTTACTGATGTCTTGGTTATGAGTCTCAGATTCAATATAAAATGATTAAGTAGACATTTACAGGCATAGTTGCAGTCTTGTGTTGCTCCCTGCACATCTTATTGAAACATCTTTTCATATGAAACTGTCTCCTTAATTCTCCAAACAGACTATTTGATGTGTATATTATGAATGCTTCAGGGAGCGGCAGAGCTAAAGGAGACAGTAACTGTTCGACAGGCCTGAGGAATGACTTTTCTCAAGCTTTTCACTCACTGCTTGATCTGTCCTGTCTCTCCCATTCAGATGCAAGTTTTTCAGTCTGACGGAGACTCCGGAGGACTACACCATAATTGTCGATGAGGAAGGCTTTAAAGGTGGGCCTCACTTTGTGGATCTTTAAAGTCACTGTGGCAACCATAGATCGGGCAGCAGGAAAAGATCACATTGTGCAATCTCTGATTCTCTCCGGCACACCAGCGTGTAGCTTCAGCTGCCAATGTTTGAGCACACTTTGTCATTATGGATGTGAGGCCAAGCTGCCAGTCGCCGTGTTTTGTGGTCGGCTGATTGAGTGAATCCATGTCATTACACACCCTTTTCCAGGGTGACCCTCCTTAGTTACCTTGGAGACTACAGGCTATGTGTTGCATAACTGGCGCAGGTATTTTCTACTGGTAACTGGCTCTGAGTGTGTTGGTGCCTGTTTTCTGTTAACTAATTAAACTATGAAACTCAAAGAAGCAGTTTTACATTTAGATACAACTTTTTTTTTTTACCTTTTTATTACGACAGAATATATCCAAATGGTTCTCACAAAGTGAATATTATAATGTCTGACAATTATTATATCATCAAGGCCATCGAGTAACTTATTAAGGCAAATGTGCTATAAATGTTTGTTAGGTTAATCTTATTAAATATCCTGCTTAATCTACTGTATGTTAAAGGTTGTTGATTAACTGAGCAAGATTGAAGTGAAGGTTGGCTAATAATTAAGCTCAGATGTTGTAAAATTGAGGGCTTCTGCTTCATTTATTGCAATGCTATTATATTTTAACATTTTAATGTAGCCTTGTAATCAGATCAGCATTGGGCTGCAACCAACGATTATTTTCATCATCAGTATAACAGCCTCCAAGAGCCCGAATCTAAATAGCTTGTTTTATTCGACAAAAAACTATTTAATTTACCATCATATATGATTAGAAACAAGCAGCAAATGTTCAGATTTGAGAAGCTGGAACCAGCAAATGTTTTACTTTTATTATGTTTCTTTCACTTGAACCAATTCATTATTCAGTTAATTGTCACAGCCCTAATCGGTATCATGATCATAGTTTTGAAGCATAACATGTAAATCTAACCCTGTTTCATTGAATTCCCCTCATTTATCAGTCAAAGTTACGAGTGACTGCACAATGACAAATGTTAAAACGTAATGTAAGCATAGCTCATGACGAGAAGAAGAGCCATCGAGTCAGCACACTGACTCAGTAATGTCTGATGTGCAGCTCTATCTATCTAAGATTAGCTAACATTAGTCACCATTTGCTGCTGGTCATACCAGACCAAGTATGTCTGCATCAGCAGAAATTCCTGGTGGTTTGGGCTGAGCAAGGTGTGTTTTATCTATTATGTTTTGTGAGAATGGAGTGACTTTGAAATGCTGAGAAACTCCAGACTTGAAAATGTAATGTAAATGTAAACCCAAACTGGGGTAGGTACCTCTGTCTAGACTGGAATTTAGTAGGACAGGTGGAAAAGCAGGTCTAATGCAGTCTGCTCGACTGCTCATCACTGACTAGAACACAGAGGGGGGCATGAATAATGTCGTACTTCCCATAATTCCAGGTTCTAGGCAAAATTTGTCAATATTAAGTATAAAAAGTAGGAACAGGAAAAAAACTGGAACACATAAAAAATAAGGAACAACCATTACTCATGCTCATTGGTCACACTAACTTCCCAGTTTCTTTCAATTTATTCCAAACTGGTTTAAAAAAAATTGTCTTACTTGGAGATAGAGATAGAAATAGAAGACACTGGGTGTTCATAACAGCATAAAAAGTTTAATGAACTGGCTACAGGTTAAATCACTATTGGATATTATAAATACAACTGTGTGTTATGAATAGCATTAATGAAAGAGTCACTGGTGTCACGCCTAATAGCCCCTTTTAACTAGTCCTAAATCAGTCTAAATCTCGAGGATTATTGGTTACTTTTGTGACAGAATTTACTGCTGATGTGTACTTCCATTCCCACTTTTTTTATATGACTGTGTCTGTCCATTCCCAGAGCTGCCCCAGTCAGAGCACATCAGTGTTGCTGATGCTACATGGCTGGCCCTCAACGTGGTGTCAGGGGGCGGCAACGCCTCCAATTCGCAGCCCATCGGAGTTACCAAAATCGCTAAATCTGTCATTGCACCGCTGGCCGACCACAACATCTCTGTTTTCATGCTGTCGACGTATCAGACGGACTTCATTCTGGTGAGTGTGAATAACAAACTTCAAATGCTACTTTTAAACCATTTCAAGAGATCATTTATATTTTTGAACAAATTCAGTCCATCACACGTTGAAACTGATCCTAGTCCAACTGAACTCATGCTAAGGGTTTGCTAGGTCACATACAGCTGTTATCTTATTAGTTGAAAGTTCCTTTCAAAATTAATTTAAGTTTGAGCACAGCGCTTGGTGGCAATTTGAAGCTGTGCACCCCTCCAAAACGTGTTGGGCGTCACCGTTCTCCCCATAGAAAACAATGGCACAGCCAGCACAGAGCGGTTTTACAGCTAATCATGTGTGGCTGCTTGTTCCATTGCTCCCTGCAATATTTAAAAGTGATCCACTGTCAAAATATAATGCGGATGTTTAGTTTCCATTAACAGTAACTTAATACTACTGGTAAGGCTGTAGGAGAGCAAACTGCAAACAGTGAGGCTGATATCAATGACATAAAATTACAAACAGTAACACTGGATTATATAAATGCATAATTTCCTGTGAATCCCTTGTGCATGTGAAGGTAATCCCACATAGCGAACGCCTCGATGAACAATGAAAACTACTCCATAGAAATGTAATTACATCCAGTAGCTGTTGCAGAAAAAATGGCAGGGGTTTTATTTCATGAAAATCTTTAAGAGTCTCTTCTACACCCTTCAATTTTTTGGTGAGGGATTTAAAATGTATTAAATGTTTGAGCCCAGACTCGATAAGTTAATCAACAAAACTAGAGTAAAGAAACATCCAGACATCACAATACAATAGCAAACAATACAATATATAATTGGAATCAGTTGTCTTGTTTTGTCACGTCATTGAACTGATCAGACATGTTAAAAACCAATAACTGATTAGGTCCACAACAGCTTTAAGAGTATTATTTGTGTATTATGCAACCACTGGCAACAAAATTGTGCATGTCCACACAGTGTCTGACATGAAAAAGCAATAACCTTGGATATAGTGTACCTTCCATGGTCCCACTTCCTTTGATTTAGGAAGAAATCCTCTCTCCTACCGAAGCCTCTCTGGCCACGGGGAATGTTTTTTTATTGCCTTGCTTTGGTGGAAAAACAAGGTCTTCTGAGCAGCTCTGGCATGTTTATGAAAATGAAAGAAAAAAAAAAACTGTGTCCATGTTGATAATCTGTTGCATAAAGGGGATCAGCAGCTCAGCCTCTTGCTGGAATTCCAGGTATCATCCAGGCTTGTTTCCTGTCTCCACACTGACTGCTCCTACCCACAATCCTAATTATTGATATATTACATAAAAAGAGGCAAAAAAACCCTGCTGTGTTCACCCTCTTGCCCGCACCCAACACCCGTATTCTCTCTCTCCTCGTCTCACACTGTGTCAGACTGCATTACTGAACATCTTAGCAGGCCAAAAGACAGACCAGCTTAAGATGTTTGTGCGTTTTTTTTTCCCCCCACTGTTAGGATCTTTTGTGTTACATAAAGCGATAAAGCCTGACCCAAATGTTGAATGGACTAATTTAGAAAGAGTCATAAGTATATTCAGACTGAGCAGCTCAGAGGAGGTACACACCTATTTCTCACAAGCAACTTTTTACTCGCATACACAAATTCAGTTGAAGTAATAGATGTCACCCTCTGTGAGGAAACACTCTGTTACACCCAAATTTACTTTATCCTTTTCTTTCTTTCACCAGCTCCACAAATCACTTTTCAGCAACAAAGAGAACACTATATTTGATAGTTATGTACTGCACGAATTGGAACTAAATTAAAAATCACTAATGTAATCTGTGAATTTATAGAAACATACATTCTCATTCAGTGGTCTTTCTTTATTTTCTTGATTTTCTACATCGTAGATTAACGCTGATGAACAACTATGAAATAACACAAAAAAATGTAAACAAACCAGAATATGTTTTATATTTTAGATTCTTCAAAGAAACCACCTTTTGTTTTGATGACAGCTTTGCACACTCTTAGTATTCTCTCAGTCAGATTCATGACGTAGTCAACTGGAATGGTTTTCCAACAGTCTTGAAGGAGTTCCCAGAGGCGCTGAGCACTTCTTGGTTGATTTTCTTTTACTCTGCTACTCTCCTTCTTCTCCAACTCATCCCAAACCGTCTCACTTGGGTTTAAGTAGGATCTCTGTCTTGGTCAAATAGCCCTTGTTTTGGGTCATTTGGTCAATGATGGTCCCACACCATCACACCACCTCCTTCATGCTTCATGGTGGGAACCATACATGCAGATACCGTCTCACAAAGACATGGCAGTTGGAACCTAAAATCTCAAGTTTAGACTCATCAGACCAAAGTACAGATTTTTAGTGAACAGCAACTATGGACTGAATTTGTCAAATTACAGGGTGGGAAGTGTTAGTAAATGGGAGGAAGAACTCAAGTGTCATTTTGAGGAAGTGGAATGGGAAGCACTCTGAATTCGTTGTCAGAATTTCTCTTTTAACATTGGACATAAACTTACACAATACAATCTCATTCATAGAATATACTATATCCCTGACAGTCTGCACAGAATAAAACCTCATTACTCACAGTTTTGCCCAAGATATAAAAGTGGAATAGGCACATTAATACAGATGTTCTGGGCCTGCTCATGTCTGCATCCATATTGAACCTCGACACTCATTGTCCTCAAGGACATTACAGGAATAACCATCCCCACAGAACAAAGAGTAATTTTACCGGGTGACACATCTATGATAAAAGCCTATAAAAATAAACTCAAATCAAAGAACTGCCCTTATCACAGCCATTCAATGGAAAGATGAGCAACCGCCTACATTGGCTAGATGAACTAATGAATTAGCATCATGTCTACCAAATGAAAAGATCTGAAGGCTGGTGAATTTAAAAAGATTTGGGGTGGTTTTATAACCTTTGGAGACAGAGTTCACAACATACGACTCCTTTTATAGTCACACAATTATTGAATCTAACAGTAAGATATTAGCGTTCTATCTAGTTGTTTTTCTTGTTTTGTTCTGTCTTCTGTACTGTTTTTTTATTTATTCCATGTTGGAAAAAAAAACGTACTACAGTATGTCCTCTGTATCCCTTTCCTCCTTTATGCACTGAATATAAAGAGTCCATGCTCATTTTATGGAGATTATTTAAAGCTCTTTTATGAATTGTAGGAAGTCATTATCAGAAATAAATGTAGATGAAGCAGAGTAAGAGAGCGGGAACACTGAAAAGTAAATTATTGGGTTAAATTGTGATTTCCCTTTGAATGTTTTCTCAGACATAAAAGCAACATTCACAGAGATGCATCCTGTTCTTCTTTGTGTTGTGTAATATTTGCTCTCAAGTGACCTCATTCTTTTTTTTTTTTTTGTCTTCAGGTTCGAGAGCGAGACCTGCCGATGGTCATGCACACGCTGTCTTCCGAATTCACTTTGCTTCGGGTGGTCAACGGAGAGACTGTTGCTGCTCATGATCTGGGAGTCAGCAATGGTTTTGTAAAGCCAAAACTCGGTACGCTTAAACAAACATTTGTTTATATGTGTATTTTTATATTGAAGTAACCTTCTGAAGAATGGTAACATATGTAACAGGAGGTAGACCGGTTTAACAGCAACACTTTTGTTTTTCAGTGCCCCGTCCCATCATTCACCCCTTATCTAGTCCCAGTAACATGTTCTGTGTGACCAGCCTGGACCCAGACACACTGCCCTCTGTAGCCACGCTGCTCATGGACGTCATGTTTTACTCTGGAGGGTAAGAATCAGCTCGTCTTATATTAAATACAGACACAGACAAAGACCTTTTCTGTTTGGTGCTTTTGGGAATGTGGTAGAAGATTTCAAAACAACTCTGAAAGTGAAGGGATTTAGTGTGTGAAAATGTCATGGACAACATCTTTTTTAAGACACACTAGTCAACTGCAGGATGTTACCTACAATAACTGTGTAAACTAAGATCATGCTAGCAGTGGTACTCTAGAAATGGCAAAATCATTTGGTTGATCCACAACTTTAGCCCAGACAGGAGACACAAAAACTTATCAAATACAGGAAGGATTACAGACATGGTCTCCAGCATAAACCATGGATGATGCATCTCCACTATAGAGTTCCTGTCCATACACCCAGCTGACTTAATCGTAAGCAGGACACAGCTGTCAATCATGACATGAAACCCCCTTTTATAGCATCAAATAACTAAATAAAAACCAAACTCAGAAAAATTAACTGTATGTAGAGATGAGCAGAAATGTGTCTTTCTCATCATTCTCACGTCATTAACAATAATGTTAACGTAACAAACGTAAAATTTTGCTTGAAGGGTACAGTTACAGTGCCACTAGTGTAGCTGTAGACTCTTAGTTCTGTTCATTACTTACTGACGTCGTCAGTACGTAAATATCATTCTTGTGAAGGTGCGAAAGGGAGATTGTGAACTGAATTCCTGAAATACTGAATTGGTGATGACCTGGATGTCTAGTTGGCAGAGGCTTATTTCCATCATTAATTGTAGACCATTAGCCAGCAAAAACTCTCACCTCTTAGCTGTAAGAGGATAAAAATGAAAATGTGTGAAACCCCTAACTGGACGTGACTGTGAATCAGTAAATCACTAAGTGTGAGATTACCAGACTGTGATTTCTGCATCACTAGTTAGACCATGTTTCTTTCCAGGCCAAAGGAACCTGGAGCATCCAACGAGGACTCCAGCCACATCCGCTTCTTCTCCTTCTCCCTGATCGAGGGCTACATCTCTCTGGTCATGGACGAACAGACAACTCAAAGGTTGTTTTTGTCACAAAGCAACACGTTTATTTGCTGCCGTGTAATTAACCACACTTGTTCTTTCAAGATGTTGTTTTCTTTCAGTCAAGATCTGCGTAAACATAATGTTTCTGCAGAGGAAACAAATGTATGATTGTTGTTTGAGGGGGCGATTAGTTCGTTGCTAAGCAATAGGAGAGCAGTTGGGTAAATGCAAAGTACTTAAGTCACAGTGGGTTGCAGTGTAACTCATTTACTCTCCATTGTGTCCCCCTCTTTCTCACAGTATACTCTCTAATTAAGCAGAAAGACCATAAAGAAACCTGAGCGGCTGCAGCTCCCCTCTATTGCCACCACATTAGAGTCTGATCATAGTCCATTCATAAATGAGGTAGCCCTTATGTGGGTCAGTAATGTCTTCAGGCCACGTGGAGGTAAAATAATAATTGGACCAAACTTTCATTATGTTTTTAAAGTTCATATTTTGCTCCTGCAGCATGTAGGTCAGCCTTGTCCCCATGTTTATGTAAAACCTAATGTGTTGCCTTAAAGGAATAGGTCACCCATTTTGCTCTACTTTACAATGGCTCTCTTATTCAGTAGAAACAGAATTCACCTGCTGATATTCATCTGTGAATGGTTAATAGTTAGCTTCTTCTGCTGCACTCCCACACAGGATCTGTTACCTGTGTCAGGTGTCTGCCATTTGTTAACTAGAGCAAAACAAATTGGTTTGAAGTAGAATTGCCAAACATTTGAAGGTCAGAAAAAAATCTATATAAAATAAATAATTTATCATTTTAAAAAGTCCAATTGAAATTAAATGTTTGTTTGTTTTTATCACAGATCTGCTCTGTTAATTACATTTCCTGTGTTTCTCTGAAGCTAAATCACATACCAAAAGGAAGAAATGTATATTTTTGGTTACATGATGGCACCCCCTGTCTGTGCATTGGTTATCCATCTACCTAGACAGAGAAATATAATATAATAATTTGCATATAACCAATAAAAACAACATTTATAAATCAGTAACATCACGTCATGGAGACATGTCTTGTGTTAGTGTGCGAGCTACCAAACATCAACCAGACGAGTGCACTGCTAATGTCAGTTTGCAGGCTAGCAACCTGCAAATGCCAAAACCAGTTAGTTTAGATGCTAAATTGTTTTGTCATTCTTCAATATGACAGATAACAAATCTTAGCTTCTAAGCTACAGTTGGCATCATGTCTCAGTGTCCCCGCTGGCTCAGATATCAGTCAAACATGTACACCAGCTGTCTCACTCTGAGGTTTTTAGGCTAGAGGAGCATTTTTGTTAGCAACAATTAATTTAAAATCACTTTGACATGATCTTTGACTGCAAAAACTGCTAACCTAAGTGCATGTAACTTTAAACTAAGCTATATTTAAATAAAAAAATGACTTCTAATCTGTTCATTTCTTTGTACTTTGGTTTCTTCAAGGTTTCCAAACAATGTCCTCTTCACCAGTGCTTCTGGTGAGCTTTGGAAAATGGTTCGCATCGGGGGACAACCTTTAGGATTTGGTGAGTTTTATGTACCAAAAGGCTAGTTTGATCTGGTTACCATCAAGCCAAATGAGGGTAAAATTAACTGTCACAGTATTAGAGCTGAACTTCTCCAAACACACTGTATACAATAGTATCAGTATCCATAAATATGCTCAATTTAGTACAGATGTTGCAGCCCAGTGTGACAAACCGAGCATGATGTCTTCATGTGCACTCTCTAACACTGATAGTTTCCAACTTATTGGCAACTAATTTGCTTACCCTGATGTTCCAACAAAAGCAATGTGTACTAGCCAATCAGAGGCAGAAGAGGGTGGGTCATGACATTGCCCTCCTAGGGAAAGACATTTGGTACAGTATCTGTAGCCTTATGTGAAGTAGTCACAGCTCATCAGATCTTTTTTCAAGGTAATGTTGCACATTTTAGAGTGGCCTTTTATTGTAACCAGTCCAACACACACCTGTGTCACAATCATGCTGTTTAATCAGCATCTTGATGTGCCACACAGGTCAGGTGGATGGAGAAGTGCTCACAAAAACACAGTTTTTAACAGTTTTTCTCCGAAAAGAACGATGCTCTGTGCTAATTCATGAGGGTAATCTTCTGCAGACTTTACTTACGAATTGTTTCAACATGTTCAAATGCAAATGTCACATGAAAGCTTCAGCAGTGGATTTTGTTCATGTACTATTATGTTAATAGTATGTAATGTCAGTTTTTAGAGCTTATACCGCAGTGATTCCCAACCAGGAGATACACAGAAAGATTGTGGGGTAGTACTTATAGTTGAAAAAACAGAAATGATTTGGTAAGAAATAAAATACTTTTGTTAAGGAAGAAACTAAACCAGACAGGTTACAAATTGCACACCTTTAAAACACCTTTAAAGCCTCTGAAAACGTGGTTTCAAATCTTATCAATCTTATAAATAGTATTTTCCTACAACATTATGAAGTGTACGTTGGGAATCACTGCTGTAAATCCTCAATACAGATTCAAACTGAGTCAATAGCAAATTCATTTTTTGCAGATGAGTGCGGCATCGTGGCTCAAATATCTGAACCTCTGGCAACGGCTGACATTCCAGCTTACTACATTAGTACCTTCAAGTTTGACCACGCCCTGGTAAGACAGGAACCTCGCAACAATGTTCATTTTGATCGATCGATTAGTCACTAACTGTTTTGATTAACCACACTAAATCATTTCAAGCAAACATTTGATGTTTCCAGGTTCTCAAATGTGAGGATTTGCTTTGTCTTGTCTCACATTATGATAATTGTAATATTTCTTGGATCTTGGACTGTTGGTCAGACAAAGCAATCATTACAGCGTTAATATGCTGCTTTCAGAGGGTTATAAAACCTTTTGTGCTCTCCAGGTTCCCGAAGAAAACATCCAAAGTGTGATCGGAGCTCTGCGGACCAAGAGCACGGGACAGTGAAGGAAGCCGGAGGAAAAACGATGAAAACAACGGTTTTCAAAGTCATTTCGTTCAAACGTTTATCATGTCCAAAAAGTGCCAAGAGCTTATTAGCGGACTACTGTGGATCAGCTCTGAAAGGATCTAACCACAAAGTGGCTGTGGGTGGTGTACAGGGAGAGGGATGGGAGTGTGACAGTGTGTTAGGGACACCTTTGTTACTCGGTCATTTTCTTTAACCCCGCTCCCTCCTTCCTTCCTTGGCACTTGAGGCCCTCCACTGCCTCCTCTGGTAGTTGTTGCTTTAGTTTACCAGACTGAATACGTTTCTTTTCCTCTCTAAAGCTGCTTCTTCCCACTCCCTGACCCTCATAAGCACCATACTGTATTAGTACATAATTCCTCTCGTGGAAGGATGTGAATGTATTCTCAAAAACAAAAGAAATTTTCAAAAAATATGGAGAGCTATATATATATATATATATATCAGTGACCTCCATATTTTTTTCTTTTATTTGTTTTCCACAGGTCATTTGTCAGTGCCAAGATGTTTGAATGCCTAAACCGATGCCTTTGTCAAAATACTATTCATGTGTGCAATTGAAGGAGACAATTTTTGAGACAGCCAGCTGTAACAGACCGTCTGGTTGAGTAATATGGTGTGTTTCTTTTTTTTATTTTCTTTTGTTTTTTTCTTTTTAAGCGGCTGTTTTACAGCAATGAACTGACTGTTGGAGTCCCTCAGACTTAGAAGTTAAATTCACATGTTTGGTGATGATCTTGACGAGGAAATATTCTTTTAGTGTTTTTAAAAAGTAATATGCATTCACACTGTGAGCAACATGGTTGATGGAATTAGCAGGGGAAAAAAAATCTTTTATTTTTGAATTCTTTCGCTAGCAAGCTCGATTTATGTGGCATCAATCAGTGACCTTGCAGCTGCACTTGAAGGTTAGATTAGTTTATTAATCAATTATTTGATCTAGAGGAAGTTAATCACTGACCATTTTGATATTTGATTAATACTTTAAATCATTTTTCAAGTAAAAAACTTAATTTTCACAATATGGCTCCCTAAATGGAAACGTTTGCTTGCTTTTCTCAGTTTTATAGTGGTATTTTGAAAACCTGTGGAGTTTTACAGACACTAAAAAGTTCCCAGAGGAGTAATCCTGCTAACTTTGCTGATCCCCTTACTGTTTATGTAACACCACCAGCAGATCAAAGTTTTCACTTATCCAGTGAAATATGAATCATGAACTTGACTTTTCATCTAGCACCATCTTTACATTTGTCGCAATGCTTAGGTTTATGTCCAAACACCTTGAAAATGAATGCCATTCTCATTAAACTCGGCTGAATTAGCGCATTAGCATACTAACATTATCAAGTTGAACAGGGTAAATGTGAACTACTAAACTTAGCTTGTTAACATTATGAGCATATTAGCAATCAATACCAGATCAAACACTGCTTGGTGTTCTTTAAAATGAGCTGTAGAGCCACACAGAGCTGTAAACATGGCTGCTTTGTCTCGTTTTGTACTGTATTGATTAATCGTAAATATATATAGGTTAGTCACAAACATGAGTATGTTTTTAGGCACAACCGAGAAAAGGAGAAAACATCCATATTTATTTAGGGTCAGAAAATTTAAAAAAAAAACATTTCACCTGCTGAGGTCAAAACCATTTTAACTACAAAAGGTCACAGCAATATAAAAATGTTAGCATCAAGAAATAATGGGAAAAATGTAACCACAATAATATCTATACAATTCATATCACTATAGTGCAGTCACAGTAACGAGTACATGGGTCTATAGTCCATTCAGACCAGGACATCATATTTGAAAATCCAGTAGGTTTCCTTTTGCAGTAGTTTTATCATATAAATACATATGTGTAAGACTTAAGAGCTTAAAATCAACCCCGACATTAGAAAAAGTGATCTTACCTCATGAGGATCCAGAACTATCGTAGTCATGAAGAGAGTTATGTGAGGGGATTGAAACCACTCCCAACTCTGTGTGTCCAATATGGAGCTGATTAGCTTAGCTTAGCATAATGACTGTAGGGAAACAGATAGCCTTGCTCTTGGGGGGGAAAAAACCCAGCTAATTTTAATAAATTTAATAATTTTAATAAACTTAATAATAACACATTGTATCTCATTCGTTTAATCTGAAAACAACAGAAAAGTATCATCAACATTCTGCAGTTTTATGGATGGTTAAACGCCTCAACCTTTTTTCTTTCTGGACAGATAAACGCTTGCTTGTCATGAAATAGTTACACTACATAATAGATACACTTTCGATGATCATGTTGCTCACAGTGTGAACCCACAGTAAGACCTGATGGTAAAATGCAATGATGAAAATGTGCATCAATAGTAATAAATTACTGAGCCACTTTGACAATGTACTAGAATAATGACTGGGTGCAAGAATGCTAAACATAAGCTAAGGTTCACACAGGGAAGGAACTTTTCCCTCCAAGCCCTGGTGTCCATTTAGGTCTTGAAGCTGCCCCTCCCCTGCCCCCAGTCTGCACTTTAATGCAGGTTCCACCCCCACAGGCCTGCTGTACTGATGTGAAAATGGGGAGGGCTATTTACTTTCGAAAGAACCTGTCCAGATGGTGAGATTTCTGTTGGTCTTAAGCATTTGGTGATTCTGTTTTTCTTGCATCTAACAACCTTTCTTCTTCTGATCAGATGTGATTAGTAGAAACCCTGTTTATCAGTGTTAAAACATGAAGACGGTGACATTTCTTCTGATTCCATTTCAAAGAAAAAAAAGCTTTTCATTTGGAGCTTCTTGTGTGGAAAAAAATAAACAAGCTTTTTTTGGGGGGGGCGTGGAGCTTGTTGAGTGTTCAGTTTTCACCACTGTGTCATTTTTACTGTCTTTACTTAACAAACGGGGATTGTCTTCTCACTGTTATTTGCTCCCAATGTGTACTTTAATCAATAAACTGGTGACATCTCTGCCCAATCTGGTCGTCAGAGCCTCAAGATCAACTGTAAAACTGATTTCTCAATCAAAGTTTGGCAGAAACATTGGAAAATTGTTCGTTTCACCATTGGTGGAACGTTACTCAGTCAAGTACTTGTTTTCATGCTACTTTTTACTCCTTCCACTACATTTCAGAGGGGAAATATTGTACTTTTTACTTCACTCCAAATATCTCACAGCTTTATTAACTTTACAAATTAAGATGTTAGCATGTAAAACACATAAAGAGCTTATAAAATGATGTTTTGTTATAAATTAAACAACCTATCTGAAATGATTAGTTAATCAATTAGTCGATGGACAAAAAAAGTAATTAAAATTTTATTTATATAGCACCAAATCACAACAGAAGTTTTCTCATGACACTTTGCATATAGCGCAGTTCTAGACCGCACTCTTAATATTATTTACAGAGACTCAACAATCAAAACTTCCTTTAAACAAACACAAAGCTTTGAGCAGAACCCAAATGTCCACTATTTAATGTAAAAACTATTTATTTTTAATAATGTTTAGGTTTGGACTGTTCTCACTATTTTCAAAACATTTTTTCGATCAATTCATGGAGGAATAAAATCAACAGATGAATCCATATTGAAAATAATCAGTTGCAGTTTTATGCAAAATAGTTAGAAATGAGCTCCACCTCAACCAACTACAGCAGTAAAATCCTGTTTTTACATTAATGCATAATTTTAAGTACTTTAACCTAAGTTAAGGATCTGAATACTTTCTCCATCATGACCCTACACATTAACAAAGTCTCTGAGCTAAAAGAATGCCAAAACACAGTATCAGTACTATACAAGGACATTTACAGTCATTAACAGTACATTAATATCATTAGCTAATGAAAAGTACTGTTCAAGGGAACAGACTAGCACATGCAACAGGGATTTTACAAAGTCTGAACACAAACTGGAAGTGAAGGATGTCATCTTGTGCTTATAATAACCTGTCAAGCACGAACAGCAGCAGTGATGTTGCTGAGACTTTCTGTGACAATGTCTACATCAATTCAACAGGGACTTGTTTTCCACCAGTGAGAAGACACAAGCATGAAAATAAGCACGAGAAATATTGGATAAATATGTAAGTAAATAAATAAGTACATTTAAAATATGTAAATGTAAAGAAAAATTAAATATTCCAACTTGGTATGCATGATCCCCTGAGGATGAATCCTAATCATTTTAGAGGATGTTCCTTAATGTTTCAATGATGCTTTAATCTCTTAATCTCTAAGAAAAAACTAAAAATTGAATGTGCAGATTGATGTGAAAGCTACTGAGCATGTTCACGCTCCCCAGAGGATTAATTAGTTCATTTTAGACTCTCTGTCAGCTTTCAACTACCACCCAGAGGACAAAATCATGTTCTACTACTACAAAAAGTACCTGATCAATGATGACAATATCTATATAATGTTTGGTATCAGTAAAATCAAACCAAGGCTGTAGTTTGAGTGTAATAAACTGAGCAAGGTTGCATTTTAACTTTAGATTTCAGGACATTTAATTTCTTCTTTCAAATATTAGTCTCACTTAAATGCCTAGAATATTCATAACAGCAAACCCTCAACCAAATCAACCAAAATCAGTGTCCACTTCAGCCTCTAGGGGCAGCTAGTGAGGTTTCATACATGTACTTATGATGTAATTTTAAACTTCATGTGAAACAAACATTTAATAGACACGCCTGTTTTTCTGTCAGTATCTCCTCCACTTCACTGATACTCTTCGTCCACTCCAGCCTGCAGCAGATGGACGACAGCAGGGAAGACTGCAGGTATATCAGTTGTCTGTATTATTTGACCTGAGTAAACAAAGCAGAGAACAGCCAGGTCCTTGTAGCTCTGTGCGGGTGCCTCCACATGCCATCTTTTCTCTGCTTCAGCTCACTTCAGCACACAGACACAGGAGGAGGTAGAGGTGGGGGAGGGCTGTTCCAGCTGCAGAAACCCCCTCTGCATGAAGGGTGAAAGGAGCGGACATGGTATGTTTGTGTTTTCTTTTTTTTTTTTCTTATCATGATCATCTTTCTTCTTACATAATGTCCGACAGCTCAGCTCTGAGTCTTGCTGACTTGTCAGCTTACATACAGAGGTGGAAGTAACTCTTATTACTTATGTACTGTGTGTTTTTTAAGTAAAAATACTCAAAAATACTTACTATAATACTATTTTTTATATATTATGGTTAAGATATTGTAGCTCAACAAAGTTTTAAATAAAGGTTTCTTCCAGTGGTGCAACCAACTTTTACTCATTTACTGAAGTATAATTATACATAACATATTTGATAGTATTATGTTATTTTAAAAAATACATTTCAGGCAGTCCTCCAAGTAACACTACCGAGCCCTACCACTAGAGGGAGGTACCATTGTTTGAGTGTACAGTATGGTAAAAAAAAAAAAAAAAAAGATTTGAACTAATTAAGAAAAAGTACCAGAGACGCTGGTAAGTTATTGTCATGTGACTGACCCAAAGAACGGACTGATATTCTTTTTTAAATAAATGTAGCATGTGGCTACATCAGTGTGTATGCTACATCCAACAACTGTTGATCACAGGGCACCTTTAACATGATCTCAACAGGATGGACTTTAGTGGAACCCTTTTGGTTCAGCATCATCACAGACTTTAGTGCTTCTTATATTAAACTTAATGACTGTGGGCAGATGTGTAAGCACAGAATAAGTTTTGAGAGCAAGCAAGGACCGAATTATGGGTAACTATATATAAATATGTAAGAATATTTTATCATCAGCAGTAGGGATTTCATTGCTCACTAAATTTAAAAAGAGTAAAAATAGTTGGGTTTGACCTACAAGTAAAACTCCATTCTGATAGACATTTTAGTATCAATTAAAAGTTTCTTATTTTCAAACGCTCTGAATGTAACAAACCATCTGGCGGAATAAAATAAATGTATTTTGTACTAACAATTCATCCCCGTGTGTTCTCAGAGTGTTCTCGCAGATTGATCACAGGTTGGATGTTTTATGCTCACTCAGTAGGTTTGTCGTAAATACATTTCCATAGCCTCTGAGGGCCCTCGAGTTGTCACAATGATGAATGGCCCCAAAATACAGGAAGTCAACAGTGGAGAGCACAGCAGCACAGAACCAGGGTGACTGCACTGACCTCAGCCACAGTCACTGTGCTGTAAGAATGAAACTGTCCATCAGAGGAGGAGGAAGTATTCAAGTAACACACTAAGAATACTCTGTTAGTACTAGCAGAAATGGATTATAATATTCATCACAGTTTTTGAATGTTTTTACTCGTGGCTCCTATTTCTGACATGTTGAACCGCCATGTTTCTACAGTCGTCCAAACACTGGCTCTGGTCAGGACCATTTTGCAGCAACCATCGCTTCTCCTTCACGCTAGAAAAAAGACGACAAGGTGATGGATTTGCAATAATCAATGACGCCACTAGACCCACTAAATCCTACAACACTTGTCCTTTAATCGATTGTTTGGTTTGTGAAAATCCTAACAAGAGTGAAAAATGCCATCATAATTACCCAGAGCCCAAGGTGACACCTTCACGATGTTCGTTTCATCAAACCAACAATCCAAAGCTCTAAAATATTTCAAATAAATTTAAATAATTAAAAGGATAATTTCATAGAAAACATTAATATTACAAATATTGTCATGTTCTGTATGCAAAAATCTTAATTTGTAAAGTAACTAGTAATTAAAGCTGTGAGATAATTGTAGTGAAGTAGAAAGTACAATATTTCCCTTCGAAATGTGAAGCTGAAGTAGAAAGATGCAAGTACAGATGCTTCAGACAAGCGCAAAGTTCAATCTAACTCGATAGCTCGATTTACAAATGATTGAAATAATAAGGATTTCTTTCTTGAAAGTTATTAGAAAGAACTACGTATTTGGTACTAATTAAAGAGATATGGTTTGGGTTGATTTCCAGAAGAATATCCCTGAAAAGAACTCCATTTAATCCGAACAACATTCATTTATTATTAGTTATCTCTACTTGAATTGTATACTCGCCTGTAGACAAATTACACATTTCTGCAGAGTCAACAGACCCTTTAGTGCTGATAAAAAGACTCCAGCAATCAATTTGTGTTTGTTACAGTATTTTAAAATAGCTTTGGCTCAGTTTTCAGCTTCAGTGAGTTTTAATGTGGCAAAACGAACTTGCTTATCTTTAAACACACAAAGATCTGTCCTTGTATACAGAGCGCAAAAAAAAAACAAAGTACAGCCACCACGTATAAGCACGTTTCAGTGCTCATTACTAAGCGAATAGATCGCAGAATCACTGTGAAGTGTATTGTTATGTTAACACCAATATCCCAGTGAGCTGAAACAAAAGTGCTGATTATTTCTATACTGAGTAAAAACAATGATACAGAGCAGAGAAAGTATGATGATGCAGTCACAATCACCATTTTACTGCAGTGTAAAGAAGTCATCCTCTATATTTACAGCCATACAACATATTGAATAAATAAAATGTTATTATTAACTGTGCCATTTTCCTCTCCTTGGTATTTGTATAAATTTGTGGAAAATTGCCACTGCAGACTTGCCTGCTTGACAGCATTATTGGATTGTGTTATTAACTGTAATTGCTCTATTTTTAGCTGCGACCAGCAGCTCTGTAGCTCGCTTCCTCGCCCCTTTGGCGGTCACAGTTTTCACCCGAGAAGCCTTAGAAATTAGCCACGGAGGTCAAGCGTTTGTGAGGTTGTGTGTGTGTGTGTGTGGATGCATGCACGTACGCGGTCACGGTTAAACTGAAAGTCCCTTCCTGGAAGCTTTCAAGGAAATCATGAGGTGTGGTAAATAAATATATTTATTTAGATATTTACAAGATCAAGTCATTTTCTCTGTTGCATATTGTGTATTTAATGGCATTAAACTCATTGTGGGAAAAGTGGCGTCATCCTCCGAAACATCCAGACGGCACATATTTCGATCACGTTTCAATCAAATCCTCTCACACAGCCAGGATGTCCTGATTGTAGTTTCCTACAACAAGCACATGTTACTGATGACACGAGTTCACGTTGTAAAATTGATTCCCCAAAACGTGTTGTCTCTCGAGTTCCTTCACGTCTATTTGCAGTCGGCAGGGAGGTAATCATTTTTTGTGTGGATTGTTTATGTTGTCGCTGGCGTTTCGAATGGTGCAACGTTTTTACACACACTTCATAGTCCTGCTGAGTGCCACAACATCTCGTTGGAGATAAGAGTGTTGATTCCACAGTGAATCACCTCATTCACGGACCACATTTCTGTCACAGTCATTTTCTTGTGGAAGGAACGTGAGAGGAAACAAAACAAACAATTTTACAGTTTTAACCACCTGAGAGCGGAGTGTGTTTTGGGGTCTGATTTTCATTGTTTTGGCCATCATATTTAATTATATTACATTGTACTAACTAAAGTAATTACTGTAGAAACTATGCAGACAGAAATGATGACAGAACAATGAAAATAAAACCAAAGCTGTATTCATTATTTTTAGTCTTTAAAAGGTCAGAAAAGTTTTTGAAAAAATGCTCAGTTTCTTCAAAGTCCAAGGTGACGTCTTCAAAGATCTTGTTTTGTCTGAACAACTCAAAGATCTTTAGTTTATGATTATATAAAACAAAGGAACAATTAATCATCACATTAGAGAAGTTGCAACCAGAGAATTATTCGCAAAACGATCAATCGACTAATCGTTCCTAGTCGTAATGAACCAAAACTATCTTTTAACGTCTTTCAAATATGACCTTCATGCAAGATAAAGTGAGCTGTGTCAGTTTGCTGCAGGATGGACTGCTCTGCACTCTGTTTGACGTCACCGCAGGACGGAGGGACATGAGGGTCCATCGCCTGTGGAGACCAGCTGGCTTCAAGACTCCACCGTGGCCCCCGATCGGCTCCCTGAGGCGCCTTGAGGTCAGTGGCGGGGAAGGGCAGGGGGGGGGGTTGGCTCATCCAAACATCCAGCCTTTTTATCCACTTGCTGAGGAACACAGGAGCTCACAGGAGGGACTTCACCAGCGCCACCATGTGGTCGACACCACACGCTACATCCACCACTTGACCTGGAACAGTCACCTGATGGTAAATCACAGAGAGAGAGACACGACTGAGAGGAAAGTAGAGTCGACGTTTGAGTAAAATCATATGTGATTGTTGAAGTCTCTACAGGGGACAAACAGGTGGTGAGATTTTTTAGACCATTCACACACACAGAAAATGTTCTTTTTGTCCTTGAATATTACCAAATACTGCTATTTTTAAACAACATTTTGTATGGATGACTTCATTACAAGCATTTCATTTTACTTTTAAGGACTTGAGGGCTTGGGATGAGCAGAATCTGCTGGAAAACTTCTAATTGTGAAGAAACAAGTGGAACTCATACAGAATGTGCATTGATTTAAAGAAAGAAGTCAGACAAAGTTCACAAACTGCCGTGCTGTTTCCTCTACACAGTACGCCAGTTGTGTGATTTTGACTCTTTTGTTTGCATGACTAATATTTAATCAGTGTTGTCTTACTCGCCATGGGAAGTACTGGTCGTCTCTCTTCCCGATGCCCAAACAACCTCTCATATTCTTCCCCCAAACGAAGAGCTCGCCTCGATCTGAAATGCAACCATCAAACATGAGCCCGCTGTGAGACCAGGCGCCTGCTGTGAGAGCCTCGACACAGGGCAGCTGCAGTTTGTAACAAGTCAGACCTTTTACTGTGATGATCTTTGAGACATGCAGAATATGTTAAACACAACCATGTCTTACTAAACAACAGCAAACAAGAGTTGCTTTTAAACTATTAACTAAGAGACTCCTTGTGTTTGTTAAAACACAATACTTGCATGTAAAGTAGATTTAAACAAACATAATAACATCTATACATAGACAGAAAGCAGGTGTGTATTAAAGTCATCTCATCACTTTAAAAGGCCCAATCTGTAAATAATTGATAACTCAATTTCATTGTGTTTATATCCCGTGTACTAAAAGATCTGTTAACTAATTTGGGAGTGTTAGCGGGTTAAAATATTTTTAATCAGGTGGAAAATTTTATGGCCACTGAATTACAATCTTTGGGATAAAACTGGAAAATTGCTGCTTTAACTCAGTAACTGTGATTGACTTTTCACAGAAAAAAAACAGTTCACGGAAAAATAATCAGCAGATTAATTGATAATGAAAATAATGAATGAAAATAAGAACAAGTATTTCAAAGTTGTACTTGAGCACAGTGCTAATAACAAACTAACACACTAAAACTAACAAATGTACTTAATAAAAACTATACCTGATTTTAGGAAAAATTCAGTTCATGACAAACTCACTGCTACAAATACTGTCTTAACTTCTGTTATTTCCTTGTTTGAGACTCATAAAAAGAGGCTTCAAGGTTGTTCACGTCATCCACGTTGTGAGACTGTATGCTTTTTTTAGGCTGAGACTTAAGAGATAAAAAACAGACAAGAAAATCAGCAGACTTTTTGCTCAGAGCCATAAACAGACTAAATGACCTGACGCAACAGTAAATTGCGCCCGCAGACGTTTGTGCCTCACTTTTAGCACTTCAGACCGGATGAGACAGAATGACTTTGCTGTTTTATGTTGCCATCTCTTATCCTTGCTGATAACAAAATAGCTTCGGAGAAGAAAGTTGATATCTTTAAAGCTGAACCCTGAAACCATGTAAAGTGGCATCAGTACACTTGTATTTCATGGAGTGATGAGATCTGAGGCGACGGCTGCTTTGAGACGTTCTCACCTGTCACTGCAGCAAAATGGTTGAGGCCACACCTGATCCTGGTGACGGCTACTGAGGGGCTGAACTCTGACCGTCCAAACAGCGTGGGGGGAATCATCTCCGGGGTCGATGATTCGGATAGTTTGGGGCCTTTTCCAAGAATGCCATAGCCCCAAACAAACACCTCTCCTTTTTCTGATTTAGAAACGCACAGAAAGGCAAAAGATTATATGGTGAAACAAAACAGTGTTGATCACCCGCATTTAGTTTGTATCCTGACTGGTTTGAAAATGCATCACTGATTATTTTAGACAAATTAAGATTGATTTCCAACTCGGAGGTTTTTGAATAGCTGTGAACATTAACACTCCCTTGAATTAGTCCATTAAAAGTCTTCCGGGATCAGAAATGATCCTGCTGGTTGACTCAGCTCTCATTTAAACTGCATTAGCAGAGAGAAAAAACACAGCAGAGTCTGGATAAGAAAGAGCTCCGGCTCGTGTTTTACACAGATGTTTACCAGAAGCTGGTGGGTCCTGTCATAGTGTATAAAAGGTGAATAGATGCCAGACACCCAAAAACTGTGATCTGTGATGCCACCAAGAGGCCATATGTGAAGTCACTGCGACTGTTTCAGGTCAGAAAACACATCTTTATCCTGAGAGCTCCTTAATACAGACAACAAATCTAAACTGTCTTTTCATTTGCAGCTCTGTAATTCACAGTGCTCCCAGTTCGAACACACCCTTGTGTTTTCGTGTGTATTTGTGTGAACTGACCGTTGAGAATGGCCACCTGTGTGCCTCCACATGCTGCCTGAACCAGCTTTCCGCAGCCTTTCAGAGGAAGATGTCGGGGAGAGTTGATCTGGAAGGAAAAGACAAACAAGAGCTCAGTGACGGGCAATAACCGGTGCTCGTGCTGCTGGTTTCTTTATCTTCAAATACTAGTATTCACTATTTCTTCCATCTATGAAGTGGTGACTGTCTTCTCATGTTGGCACTGGTCCTGGCACAAAATGGACTCATATGAACAGATTTGTTCTTTAGTGACACGTGAAAGTGATTTAACTTGACACATCTTTCGACACTGTATGAGTGATCCTGATGTGTTATCACATTATATTTTGTTTCTGCAAAAGGCTGAACTTTTAATTAGAAAGAAAAGGTTAATGAATAAAGCCGATTATAAAAGTCATATTTGGTTCACCCTGTCAGTGTGAAGTGCATCTACTTTGCTGAGAGGTTTGACAACAACCCTCTTCCTTTTACCAGCACGATTGTTTTAGCCCTAACCCTAACCCTAACCCTAACCCTGCTATTCAGTTGTTGTTGGAAATTTCTCTCACTCCAACAGCTACCTCAAGATCTAAAAATACTCAATTACAAGTGAAAGTTCTGCATTTAAATTATTACTTACAGTGTGTAAAAGTACAGCGACATTTACTTAACAAATGAAAAGAGGCTCAGCTCTGTCTTGGACTGGCCCCTAGACTCCATAGAGGAAGTGAGTCAGGGGAGGATGCTGTGGAGGCCTTGAACAGCTCCTTCAGCAACAGACTGTTACTCCCACTATGTACTCCTATATATTTATTATTTATGATTAATTTCTTATCCACCTTGTGTATATGAGATGCTGTAACAAGTGAATTTCCCCCGGTTTAGGATCATTAAAGTCTATCTTATGTAAGCCCTCTAAATCTTACACAATGTACCTTTCAGAGTGTTTTATTATAAATAACACATTGTATATCAGATATGATTACTTAATGTGTCAACGTGCAGCCAATTTCAAGTACTTTATACGGTACTGGTTAGTTCAGGGGTGAAATACTGCATCAGATTGTATATGCTCCTCAGTTGTTGTATGAAAAATATTAATCTCAAAAGCAACTTAAAGCTGCCAAATAAATGTAGTGGACTAAAAAGTACAATATCTCTCTCTATAATGTTGCCCATCATTTAACTTGCAACCATTCCTCCTGTATTTCTGCCATCATGTGGCTCTGCAAGGGACTGAGCCTTGGCAACGGTTTTAATATTTTCTAATGTTTTTGGCTCCACTAACATCACTTCTGACACTGTTAATGTGTTATGTGTGTAATGTTTTCATCCGCTGGCTTGCAGTTTTTTACGTTTGAAGGCCTTCAAGCTCAATGCTGTCCTTCTTTTCACTTGTGAATGAAACCTACTGACAGATGAACAGAAGCGGCAGCAATTTCAGGGTCTGATGATGATGCTAACAACTCAGTTTTATAAATGAAGCCTCCTCGTGGCGGCATTCATCAAGTTAAAACAAGCGATTAACAACAAGTTTGTGCAGCTAAGACAGTTTGATCTGTCTGACTTACAACACAGAATAAAGTGAGGTGGTTTAAGATTATGGTTTCAAATGTTCATATATCATACTTTGTGTATTTGACTAGTGACTGCTGTGAACTCAGCAGCTTGGGAAAGACCTTTTGACAGGCTGGACAGGTGACTGACAGGTGGAAATAGAACCCAACAGAGCCGTTAAATAACTCCTTGTGCCACATGAGCAGTCACATTTCAGGTGTATCAAACCCCTCACCACCACTTCTACACGCCAGTCTGCTGGTTGACATATTAGCTCTCGTCACCTGTGTGGCCTCAGTGACTAAAGACAGCTGCAGGTATTCAGAGTTGCCCCATCCATACAGCTGTCCATCTCTGGACAGAGCCAGGCTGCAGTCTCCGTACGTGCTGATCTGCTGCACCTCCACCCCTGCCAGATCCCCTCCCACCTCCACCGGACTGGAGCTGATGTTGTGGTGACCCAGACCTGGAAGACGAGGAGCAATGATACAGAGGGTGAATTTATATCAGGAGTGGAAAGGACACAAATAAAGCTGGCAATTCACTCGTTTTCTATCTCTTTCCACAAATCTTCATTTTCTGCACTTATTAATGGATTTCAATGATGTTCCTCAGCAACCAGCAGCAGAGTTTCTTTCCAGAAACATACATTTCTTGTATACAGTATGAATACTGATAAGACAAAATGTTTCTTTATTCTCAAGATCCCATGACACCATCTTATATCTGCCTGCAAGCCACACAAATTATGACACTAACACTGGATCATTCAACCTTGAAAACATGTGAAAGTCTTTTAAACCTCAAGCAACTGCTGCAGAATCTGAAGATAAAAATGTGTTGCTCATATCGGAATAAAGCCTGTTTTTCTCTGGGGGACTGGAATAACATTGTGCAATCAACCATCATGACTCGGCTCAACGATTGAGAAATCCTTTATTCTCTAGCTGCTGATTCCACCTACCAAACAACATCTTTCAGTTTATCGTGTTTCATTACAGGAGATTACACTCCACACTGTGTACTGTATGAAAAAGGAACAACAAGAAGAGAACTACGCCATTTACTGATCACCTTTAAAGCACATCTGGGTCTGGCTCTAAGCTACAGAGCAGAGACCAGATAGGAACCTTAGAGCCTCAGGTGTTTTATTTAGTTAGTTATTTTCATTCATTTTGATAATAATAATAATAATAATAATAATAATAATAAAGCTTTTGTATTTTTTTATCCTGTCATATATTTTCTATTATTATTGTTATTATTATTATTGTTATAAAAGTCTCTAACTAACGCTGCTTCAGTCATATCACATCTCAAAGGGCTTCAAAACTTTAGTTTGTGAACTTTAAAGTTCATCCCACTGGATGAATTTAAATCTTTTAGAGATATGTGTGATTGTCGTGTTGTGTCGTATCACTGTTGTACCTAGGTGTCTCTTGCAAAAGAGGTCTTGATCTCACTGAGATTATCAAATTAAATAAAGGTTATAATAATGAAATTAGATCCATAGATTAGTCTGCATGAGTAGTTTTCACACACTATAGTTTGTGGTTAGTTAACTGTGTCTCTGTTCAACTTTACTGTAGCTGAAGTGGCTACTGTGGAGTACGAAACACATTTTTCATCTGGCTTTCAAGGTTAGTGGGGCTGACTGTGCCCAACACAAAACTATTGTCACTTTTTCATGCACTGACCCGTCTGTCCATCTGCTCCCCATCCACATGCGTACACTTTCCCTGTCTCGGTGAGGAAAAGACTGTGGTCCTGTCCACATGCCACCTGGAAACACAAAAAAAGATCAATCTTCAACTTTATTAATTCAAACTGTAATCATTTAAACCACATTTAGGCACACCTACAAGTATGTACTACTGTGTAAATGTTAAAATACATCCAAAGATTAAACTAACAAGCTTGTTAAGAAGGACATGCAGCAACAATAGAGCCAAATTAGATTTTAATGTGTACGCTGGGAAGGTGTAATCCAGCTCCATGGTGCGTGATCTGGGTGTGCACCTGAAGGTCTGCAACAGGAGGGGGGAAATGAGACATACTACAACCAAAATCATCTGTCATCACAGCTCAGACAAAGGCTGCACTCACCTGGACGACCCTGGAGCCAAAGCCTTCTATCTTGTGAATGATGTGACTGCCGCTGTTTGAACATGAGACAGAGAAATAACCGATCCATCACTCGAAGACAGCGGCATTTTCCAGAGAGGTCACATCCTTCTCTCAACAACCTCCCACTCGCATTTGCAAGAACACAACTCAGAGATGAACAATAGAGTGCTGAAGGGATGATCTATTTTTGTAGGCCAACCTGGGAGTTAAGCATCGCCCTGGTTCCAATGGGATTTTTCCATTGGATTACTGCAGAAAAGCAACTCTGTGGTGAAAATAAGTTTATAATACTTACATGTTTAGTTAATTTCCACAAATTAACACCACTTTTATAACTTTAGAAGCATGAATGCAATCACCAGAAGTCAAAAGCTAACACTAGGCAATGAACAAACTACAACACGGTCACATGACTTCCAACGGCACACCACTTAAGTGTTCATCATGATGGCGTTTAATGTCCCTGACAACCTCTGTAGTCTCATTTAGTCTAACAAATGTATGGACTTGTTTCTTAAATGGGAGAAACACATCATATACATAGTTTAGTTCATTTATTTGAAAGGAAACTAACCCGTCATTGCTAATCGATAATAATAACACTGTAGATTATCACTGTAAGTTGGAAAGAAGCCAACAGGTTAGTCAAAATCATTAGGGTGAGAAAATGTTCAAAAGTTTCCCCCAACTGTCCGGTTTACACTTCGACATCGGATCAAACTTTGAAAAAACACAGTTTTCTGACATGGATCCATTAAACTGGGTTAATTATGAGCAAGGTAAGTACTGACCGGGGCATTTTACAGCTAAAACACAAGACTAGACTGTTTCTAAATATATCTTTAGATATTATATATTATCATTCCTGCACTGCAATTTCTTGTTACTTATTGACTGGTCCAGCAAAGCCAGACATATCTCCAAAATGCCGTGTAAGGTCTGAAGAGAGATCTGGCTGCATCCTTTATTACGCCTTACTCACTAAGGTGAAAAAAAACAAAAAGTCGTGGCGACAACCTGTCGACATGTCCCCAGAGAAACCACATACTGTAATCCATAGAAATGAAAAGCAACAAATGAGACCGAAGATCGTTTCACAGTGACATGAAAACACAAAATCGAGTACAATGATCTTGAGATATTTGACTAAGCAGCAACACAACAGTGTTTGTGTGTGCGAAGTGCTTCAGGACTCACCTGTAGACTTCATCTTCAACTATCCGCCTTCCACACTGACCATACGCGTTGTTGCCCATACTGAAAACTGTGAGAGAAAACAGGTGAAGTGAAGTGAGTGAAGAGGGTGAGGGACAGATTTTTAAAACAGTGAATATGGCAACAGAGGACCAATCTAATATCCCTAATATAACCCTTCTTATCTATTTATGTGAAATGTTAAAGTTTTATTCTCATATTCAAGCTGCTCATTTATTCCCAGACTGTAGTAAAATTTAGAGCCCCAAAGCAACCTTTGAAAGATAAAAAAACATAATTACATTCTTATTGCCTATCAACTTCAGTGAACAGAGGAAGGTTTTTGCCTGAACTGTTGAAATGAGTTGATAAATTAGCACCATAACAGAGTCTGAGAGACAGCCGCTGAGCTTCATTTGTAACAGTCATGTCCTGTTATTCACAGGCAGTCACACAGACAGAAAATGTGGAAAACACAACTCAAACTCAACTAAAGAATGACTTTGTTGACTTGGCTACGCAGACAATACTTAAAAATTAGTGCTGTCAATCGATTAAAATATTTAATCGCAATTAATCTCATGAATGTCATAGTTAACTCGCGATTAATCGCAAATTAATCGCACATTTTTATCTATTCTAAATGTCCCTTGAATTATCATTTTAATACTCTTATCAACATGGAAAAGTGGATAGGCTTGCTTTGTGCAAATGTTTTTTTATTGCAAACCACAACAACAACATGTAGTGTTACAGCCATTCACGTCTGAAGCAAAATCTCAAACAAAGCAACACTATCAATAAACAGATGACAAAAAAATAAATACCTAGTCACAAAAACAGCCCCCTCAACAACCTTCAAAACAGGGTGATACAAAATAAATCCATCCATTGTCGCCTGGTTATGACGCGGAGGAGGCGGAGAATTTAAATTGCTGGTGTGTTTGGCCATCAAGTCGTATTTCAGACTGGATGTGCTACGATGATAACTCAGTTCACACCGACAATACACACAGATAACTTTTATCTAACGAACTTTTCCATTCATAATTTTGTTAGCAGCGTCCATTTCAGCATCTCGTGCTCGACATCCACACAATACGGTAGCGTGGGGCGCGCTTATTGTTTTGCTTCCGGTTTACAGCTGGATCCTGTAGTTTTTCTACCGTTACTAGCAGTGGCCACAGCTTATGAAAAAACTACAAGTTCACTAGGTCACAAAGAGCGTTAATCTCGCGATAAAAAAATTAACGCCGTTAAAATTGTTTTGCGTTAACGCGTTAATAACGCGATATTTTTGACAGCACTATTAAAAATATAATCAAAATACCACCATCAACAGCAGTATCTTTGAATGTAAAAGAAAATCTTAAGCTATACTCACACTGTGAGTGAGACATGACGTGCTATTGTTTTAAATCTCTAATAGCAAAGTGCATACCGGATAAAACATGTGAAGACTTAAAAACACACATGAATGCCCGCCTCTCCAATTTGGCAAATATCCAAAACATGATAAAAACTAATTTAAATAGAATTAATGAAAAAATCATCATTAAACAACGTCAAGGGCAGCAAAAGAGACATGACTCCATCCTAAAAACTGAGATTTCATTGACTGGTGCTTGTTAGAACATCTGTATGCTAATTTACTAAATGTACAAGAAGACCCTAACAGGCTTTTTTAGATGAGATTTAACAGCTGCCTGATTCATTCATTTTCATTGAGAGGGGGATGTAAAAGGACACACAGTGTGACAGGTGGTTGTTAACAACACAATACCAGGTGTTCTTCCTCTTCCCACAAGCTGTGACAAACACTCGGCTGCCATCACGTCTCCTCTAAAAGGCCTTTAGTGATTTATAGCAATTATGTTCTTTCTCTCTGTACAGGTTGACCTGTGTGTGTGTGTGTGTGTGTGTGTGTGTGTGTGTGTGTGTGTGTGTGTGTGTGTGTGTGAGCTAGCTGTAGGTTTGGCATCATGCCGGTGCAGGCAGAGTAAGTCTTACCTCCCTCTTGGTCAGTGAGGACCAGAGAGTGAGCGCGGCCACTTGCAACCTGAACCACTCTGGTCTGCAGAGGTTCGACAAGAGGTAGAGCCACCGGGGAGGGTTCCAACACGTAGTCATAGCTCTGATCTGCAGAGAAATCAGAAAAAGACGGTACAAATCGTTATTTGATGGACCAGTGGGATGTCAGTCAAACAGTGTGGACTAAAAGGTCAAAGTGTAGAACAGACAAAAGATTCAAGTCAAGAAAAAAAGCTGAATAAATAGACAAATATATCTGTTTATCTGTAGAACTGAGAGCCGCTGCTCAGTGACACAGTCAGACACAAACTAAACTGAAGAACAAGTGAGAGGAAAAACAGCGTCAAGCCAAATTATTTTTATTTGGAACAGTGAAGATTTACCAAGACAGTTTGAGTGAGTTTTGTTTTGTTTTTGTCAAGCTGAATTGTGTTTCATAATGAGTTAACGGAGCAATTCAGCTACTCTTAGTTCTGTAAAAGACATTTGAATTCAGAAAGTGCATGGTTGCATCTTTCTTTTTAATATGCAAAACAGGTGTTTTCTTTTTGTTAAAGAAAGTAGCAAACTCGCTGCTCACACACATCTTCCAGCTCAGTGGTTCCCAAACTTTTTCCTTAAGGGCATTATATGTAATGCATAATACTAACACACAATATTACAGAACAAATAAACTGTGCTATTGTTAATATTATTTTGAGCAGAATATTTCCAACGAATATTATATCAGTTGTGTATTTGTTTATTTTTTAACAATCCTACATATTTAATAGGCTTCTTTAAACAATTCAGTGTTTTCTTCTTCCTGAAATTCTTCTAGGAGCTCTTTGGTTGTTTTGACTTTTACTTGCAGTACAAGAGTGAGGTATATAAACACCAAAGTGGTTACATCTAACTCACGTAATTTTCTGTAAAATTCAAGACAGGACATTACACATAATAAAGATTAAATACTCAGTGTCTGAAATATTCAGTGTATCACAGTCCAGTTTTGTCTTACGGCGGCTGTGTTGTGTGCGTTGGAAGCCCAGCTGAGAGTCCTTGTTCAGGCCCATGCCCCACAGCTTGATCATATCTTTGGTCGAGGAGGCGATGAGTGTGAAACCATAACCACAAGCAGCAGAAGTGATCTAAAACAGAGGAAGAAGAGCAGCTGGTGAGTTCAGTCTGAAACTATTTTAACACGTCCCTCCACCTTCTATTAGTGATGGTCTTCTGTGCTAAAGTGGATTGTGGACATGGAAGACGATGTTTCAACTTCAATAAGCATCAAATATGATTTCAATATGTTTAGCAATAACAGCAATCTGATAATTGAGCCCCATTCAGATGGTAATAATATTACAGGGGTAGATGGGTAATAAAATGCTTTCTCTCTGTAATTAACCTCATCATTCCAGAGGGCATCAGCAACTGGAACTGCTTCAGTATACAAGGATATAATGCTTTTCCTTCTTCATACGGTACATAATTAAAGGCAAATAGAGCTGTAGTTATTACTGGGGTCGTGGGTGAAATATTATACACATATGCACTCTGGGCACTCTGGATTAAAATGATTAGCAACCAGTGAATATAATATTAAAATGACCCAGCATCTCCTGAATAAATCCTGATCTAAAAAGTTACAAACAAATAAATCTATCTAATCATTATTTTATTTTTTTTTAATAATGTTAATCAAGGTCTAAAATGACAACACAATCCCTCAGCAGTTAGTGAGGAGAGCAAAAATATTTACAGGCTACAATCAGTGCATCCAATTTGATTTAAAATGCATCATACGGCTAATATATTTATCAAATCAAATAACTAAAACCTATAAGCCTCCATATGAAGCTCAATAGAGCAATACTGATTTCACCTGCTCTGCGGTCTCCAGCCGATAAGGAGTCAGCTGGTATTTGCGGGGTTTCTTCCTGCCGCTGTCTGGCACCACAAAGCTGGGGATACCCAGAGCACCGGTGAAGCTAAAGCCCCAAACAAACACTTTGTGGTTGGGCTTTTTTGTGCTGGCCGACATACTGAAAAACTGGACCGGTGCTGCTTTTTTCTTGGGGTCTGGATGCTTTACTGAGTGTTGCATAAGAACAGACTTGAAGTCCTGCACTCATGTGTCGAGAGCACAGACGCACACATGGAAAAGCCATCCTGTAGAAAGAGACGAGACAGAGCGACATAACTGTAAGGAACAGCAGGTAATAGTTCAAAACTCAGACTCAAACTTTATTTATTTATATAGCGCCTTTCATGCAAACATGCAGCCCAAAGTGCTTCCCAGAGCCAACATAGACAACCCATAGACAACAATGAACAGAATCCAGCAGAATAGATAATCCATAAATAAAATTAGGCCATAGAATTATCAAATGTTATAATAAATAAAAGCCCATAAAAAAAGAAGTTTAAGAACATTTGCATAAAAATTAAGGACCAATTCAGCAAACATAAAAATTACAACAATAAAATCAATAAAATGTGAAAACGTAAATTAAAAAAAAAAAAAATTTAAAAGGTAAATAAACACAGGGGATAAAAAGTAAAAGAAGAGGATGATCAAGGCTTAAAAGCTCAGCAGTGAATTGTGAGGCATGTGTGATGCGATTTTTTAAGATGTCTAGCCACCAACCAGCCACCAATCAAAGGCTATTTTAACACACAAGTTTTAAACATTTAAGTTGATGGAATGGGGTTATTTTTGATGATTTATATTGAAACGGAAGAAATTATACTCACAAATTTCTTTATGATACACCATTGAAGTTGTTAAATTAAATTAAAGGTACAGTGTGTAGGGTTTAGTGGCAACTAGCAGTGAAGTTGTAGATTGCAACCAATTGAATACTCTCCCACATCTCATGCTCTCCTTCCAAACATGTAAGAAAAACTCAAATTCACATAAAAAGGTCATATCAAGTTCAGTGTTTGGTTTGTCTGTTCTGAGCCACTGTAGAAAAATGGCGGTTCAATATGGCGGACTCCATGAAGAGGACCCACTCTCACTGTAGATCTAAAAGGCTAATTTTAAGACAACAAAACACAACAATTCTTATTTTCAGGTGATTAAACACTAATGAAAACATACTAATGAATATTATATTCAATTCCTGCTGACAGATACTCCTAAATCTTACACACTGGACTTTTAAGTTAAATCAGTGTATGTATTGCATTAAATGAAGTAATAACACATTAATGTATATATAACGTCATTATATCATTAAGAAATCATAGCTTGAAACATTTTTAAAAACATTTCAGCTTTAGTTTTAATAGTCAGCTTCAATGAGCTAAATTAGGTTCACTTATATTACAAATAATGTTACTTTAGCTTGTTTGAATATTAAACATATGACATTAGGAGACATTTAAATCCTTTAAAGACTGGTTAGGGTCTACTGGTATATTCGGCATGTAGCTGGTCCATTAAACAGCTCTATAATTTAATTAAATGTCACATTTTAACCCTTTAGCCCTGTTGTCTGCTAACGTTACTTGACAGTGATGAACGGACCAACACGTGTGACCAACCGACCAACACAGGTTAAAGTTATCCTGATATAAGAGATGTTTGGTGTGTCTGATTAATGCCGAATGATAAAGCGTCTTATAATCTTCCCATTAAGGTCATATATAATGTTTTAATAACAATAAACGTGTGACAATATTCACAGGAGTATTAAATTATCAGCAATATGAGCGCAGTTTCACCTCGTGTTCTCTCCACATGCAGGTGAACTTACCTTTACTACCTGGTGCACCGGCGTTTTATGATGTGTTTCCCGGGCTGCAGGACTAACTCATGCTGTACACAAACTGATGTGAACCGGTTGAAATGGCGATAATATGTTTCAATGTCATAATCGTGTGTTTATTTACCTTTAGTTAACCCAGGAAGAGGAAAAGCTTCTTCTACTTTTCTTTCTTCTAATAGTCACACTAGAGAGGCATTGCACCACCTGCTGGACCGGAGTATATAACATATTAACTATAGGCACACCTAAGGGGTGCCACATTTACTCAGTTTACTTGGACTACAACTAAAATTACAGTTTTTTCATTACCCATCCATATAGCTTGGATATTTCTTGTCCAGGTTCTATAAACCGAGGGGTTGTGCGACAGCCTGCTGGACTTGAAGCCAGTGCGGAAGTCCCAAAAACTGCAGTTCCTTGAATGGCCACTTGAGGCTGGCTACAGAGTGAGTCAGTCTCCACCATAAACCAGCAGAAATAAACGTGTTTACAGCCTGGTCTCTATAGCTAATTTCCCCATTCATGACAACTGTACTGAGTGTGAATTTTTATATGTATCACCCATTCAAATAATATTAAGGCTTAAAGTTATGCATAATTAACAGAGTGGCCGCTTTGATTGACAGGTAAGTGCTGTTACAGATGTCTTATTTGAGCTCCCAGGCATCATTTGGCCCGCCTCAGGTCCGCAGATGATCCACGTCTTTGCCGATATTTAGATTAGCCGGGAGGTGGAAGAAGCAGTACAGCCAACATGGCTGCAGCCACCGGCCCATATTTTTGGCTTCAAAATGGCGCTTTGGAAACCTATGGGTGATGTCACACATACACTGTCCATTCTTTATACTGTATACTGATTAGCTTAGCTTAGCACAAAGCTCCCTGTTTGTGGTTTTTACATTACGGCTTTTGTACAGATTAAACAAACAATATATAATGTAATAAATAACGAGATTTACATTTACTTACATCATTGTTGGCAGGTGGGTTTTGTTAGTGTGTTAGGCCAACTGTTTCTCTCAGTCTTCATGCTAACCGGCTGCTGGGGGTGTAGTTTGTACCGTACCCTCACCTCATAGTGGCATTGATCTTGTCATCTAATTCTCTGCAAGAAATCCACAAATGTCCAACTATACATTTAATGGGTTATAATTTAAAAAGGTTGTGAACAACTGGGTTGTAGGATTTCTTAGACCCAAAATGTAGGCTTATAAAACTGCATGTAAACAAAATGTCCCTGTTACAGTATGTGTTTTTTATTTTGTCTTTATCTGTTCAACGTAAAAGCTAAAGTTGACTGCATCACTCATCACCATAAATATCAATTCTATCACATAATTGACTTAGTTTAACTGTCCATGACTGACTAATAATCTACTCTAGATTAGAGCAACTCTGGAAGTGGGTTAATGCTGCAAGGCTGTCAGGTGAGTACCTGACCTTCGCTTCACTAGGTTATTAACCTGCAGTAGCAGAGAGGAGTGAAATGACTGTTGAGAATACTAAATCTATAACTGTGGCTAAAACAAAGAAGCACTTACTTTTGATGAATAGTATTTATCTAATGGAGAGAATTACTTCAGCTTGAGAAACTAGAAGGCTAACTGGACAAAAAAAGAACTTCGACTTCTGTTTATATGAGATCTGATACAATATTAGGTGATGCAGGTACCATACAATGTGATACGATATGATAAATTACAACATGATGTGATACAATACAAACCCATATGATGATATAATATGACACAATACCATACGACGATATTATTATCAGTTTACACTGAAATTCATTTTGTATCCTCGTGCAGTTCCATTCAAAAATGTACACATAGGATAAACATACAGTACACATATATACATACAAAACACATTAAACAATCATTACAATTACATATATCACATTATATGCTCTGAACTCATATCTCAGTTAGCAGCACACTGATTTCAGCACACTGGTTTAACTTTGGTTTTGTAACAGCATAGACGTTTAAATGGAGAGACTCTAAATCACCTATTGGAGGGCAGAAGTTGGTATTAAAATGCAAATTAATTAAAGAGTCTGAGGTTAAAACATAAACAACAATTTAATTTAGTGTTATTTAGATGCAGCCTCGTACCACCAGTCCTGTCTAAAAGCAGGTATCTGCAGAGAAGACTGTAATCCTTTAAGAGGATCAAGACTGAGATCCAGGGGGAAGGGATAAAGGATCCACTAACTGTCTATAGTAGCCTGCACATGGCATTTCTGTCATCTTGACAGTGAACATGTGTCCATTTGAAATGTGCTACGCTTCAGTCTTTATACCTTTTTATGGAGCATAAACAGTGATGGAGGCCGAGCCTGTGTCCGATTGTTGGAGTCATTTTCTACACGTATCCTGAATCTGAGGAGGAAGTGAGAGGAGCAGGAGTCAAGGTAAGATGTTTTGTAAGTGTTACAGGTCATTAAAGCACTAACATACCCAGTATCCAGTGGTTTGTTTCATTATTATAGTGTTATTTTTTATATTACTGTTGGGTTATTTACCCAAACTAAAATATGTTTTGGTTACAATACATTTATTGGCATTTTGCGATAACAAACATTTACAAGAATACATGTAATAAATATCTGGTGATGAAGTCAGTACTTGCACACTCACTGGCCACTTCATTGGGTACATCTGTACAATCTAATATGATCCAATACAACAGGTCTGCTATAAATCCTGCCTTTACAAATATAATGTTCAGTTTGACAGGTCAGGAATTAATTTAACTATATGTTTATTTCTGAGGTTGAAAAAAGATAGAAAGAAATACAAATAAAGACACGTAAGACTGTACCGAACAATAGCGTATTTCTACACTTTCAGACAGAAATAGAAATGAGAAGAGATATTAGAAATGTATCTAGAACTTCAAATAGAAACATTCCACTTTGTTCGTCCAGTGTGGCTAGTCTACCTAAAGATTATATTATATTATACCAAAGATTTACAGGAGGGCAGAGGGGAACCTTCCATTCAGAAATAATGAGCTTATGCCCCAGCATCGGTGCAGTCTGCATCCATTCTGCATGAGGACGTCATCAAGGAGCAACAGGTCCCTCAGGATATACAGACATTTGTGCCCTAATCTCAGACCAGAAGTCTTGTATTTTGGGTCAGCTCCACAACATACCACCCACCTCCTCCAACCCTGCTCTTTACATTAGCTTCAATGGAGTCCAATAAACTCTATTTATAATCTTGAATTGGCTGACCCTGGACATCTTTTTAAAGTTTGAATGACATAGAGATCCACCTCCCAAGTCACACTGAGGGTAGATGGGCCTTTCTCTGAGGCCTTGTATCTTTCACCAAAGACCTCCATTATTTGTGTCAGGAAGCTTCCAGTAGGGGAGCTAGGAGTAGGTGCTGAGAGAGATCCAATAGAGCAGTAGGTGTTGGATGAGTATTTCCAGAACTGATGTAGAGTAGATGTAATTGTGTCTTCAAATAATCAAAAGACTTAAACAAACCTCCCTCAAATAGGTCCCCAAGGACCAAGATTCTCCTGTCAGGCCATGGCCCTTTGTAAAGTTTAGGGTTGAGCCATTTGGAGGCTGAGGTGAGAGCTGAAATTGAACATGACTCTATGTCTGTATTTATTATTCTATTTTAAGCTCTCCATTAAGAATTTATAAGTGATATTCAAATAATAAATAGTTTATAACAAACACACTATAATTCAGTGTTTTTTAATGCCTCCACTTAGGGGCGTCCAGAGGAGGAGGATATTAGGAATTATATTCATATTATATTAGGAATATATTAATAAACACTGCTTAGAACTGCATGTATGTATATTATAAACAAAAGTGTTTATATACTGCTTGCAAATGCTAAATGGAGGGGTCAAAATAAAGTATATAATGTCTTTCCTTTGCAGTTTCAAAAGACATATGAACATTGTTTTATACAATACATTTGTGACAGTTAAAATTTAGCTTTTTGTTCTACACTCACACAAAATACCAGTTTTTAACTACTTGGGTACATAATATATCACTAACTTGGGTCAAAACAATTCTTTGGAACTGGGAAAGTTAACCTTTTATCGCATTGATTCAATTTTGACAGTGTTTTTTTTAATAAGTAAGTAAGTTTTTAATAAGTACAAATATAAACTTGTCTGCTTTATTGCTTAAGGGTTTCTTTACTTTGTGTAATGTCATCTAAAAGACCTGTAACCTCCTTGTGAAAGCCCTTTGTTGATTCTGAAACATATTTAAATTATATACAAATGAAGTGAAAGCGCAACAAGCTGCATTATTCAGCCAATGAGGATACAATTCATATGGTCAAATCACTTCTATCGTCTCATACAGACAGCCATGCCAGTACTGGAGGTGATCTGCAGCCTCGCTGGCTGGTATGGCCTCTACCTGTTGTTCTGCTACACCTTTGCTCAGCGGGGGCCCGAGTGGAACTGTCGGCTAGTCACTTTGTCTCACGGGGTCTTTATAGTGCTGCTGACAGCATATGTCGTCTTCATAGATGGACCCTGGCCTTTCACACATGCAGGTAAGTGATGACAAGTATCTACAAAGATAGTTTATGGCACACAGCAGACATAATTTTTACATGAAATGTAACTCTTGCCTGACCCTGTTCTTATCTGTTCTCCAGGCACAGAAAACACTGAGCTCCAGACCTTCTCCCTGGCCATCTGCCTTGGCTACTTCTTCTTTGATATGTGCTGGTGTGTTTGGCACCACAGTGAGGGTCCTGTCATGATGGCGCACCATGCTGCAAGTATCATGGGTATCCTGCTGGCTCTGCTCATGGGAGTTTCAGGCTGTGAGACCTGTGGCGTTATCTTCGGCAGTGAGATCACAAACCCACTGCTGCAGACCCGCTGGTTCCTCCGCCAGCTGGGCCTGTACGACAGCCTGCTGGGCGACGCTGTGGACCTGCTTTTTATTTTATTGTTTGCCATAGTGCGAGTGGGAGTCGGCACTGTGATGTTTTACTGTGAGATCACATCTCCCAGGACTACACTGATAATGAAGATCGGCGGCGTGGTCATGTATGGACTAGCCTGGGTGTTTATGGTGGACATTGCCAGATTTGGCTACAAGAAAAGTAGGGCTAAGTATAAAAGGTGGCTAGAGAACCACAAGCTCAAAGAAATCAACACACAAAAACTAGAAGGACTTTCAGACAAGAGTGACTGAAGAAATGCTGCTTAAAGAAAGTTCTTGCAGGAACAAAGGCAAAGCTTGTACAAAGCGTGCTGCCTTTATGTGACATAAGCTTGCTTACATAGGATTGCTTTATGGCACAAAACTGAAAGAGGAGATTTTACTGTTATATTGCACATGATGGTCTGTCTTTAAACTGGAAATTAATCCAGTTACTCTGCAGGGAACAAGTTTTTACAGCTAGGGGCATTAAGGGATTTTCAAAATCAAAATCAAAATCAAGCTACCACTTCTTGATGTCCACGAGTCCTGGTATCAGTCTGACAAACATTTCTCCAGATATTTTTTAATGCTGCGCTTTTACTTGCTGACATTGGTCGAGAGGTGGGGTACACAATGATCATGCACTAGTTCATCTCAGGGCTGACACATAGAGACAAACAACCATCCACACTCGCATTCAAATCTATGGGCAATTTAGTCACCAATTAACTTGCATGTTGGTTGATGGAGGAAGCCGAAGTACCCGGAGAGTACCCACACAGACACAAGGAGAACATGCAGAAAGAACCCAGCCAGCTGGCGGGTTTGAATCCAGAACCTTCTTGCTGTAAGGTGACAGTGCTAACCATTGTAGGATCATAAAGGTTTCTTTATGCGCAAACTGAAAAATGTGCATAAACAGGTGGATTGAAATTATGTCTGACTAAACTAATGTCAACTTTAGAGCTGTAACAATTGATTATTTGTCAGCGTCTTAATTAATGGCCCACTATTTTGATAATCAATTAATCATTTTGAATCATTTTTTAAGAAATACAACCAAGAAGTAGAGTTCAGCTAAAGCTTATTTGTTTATCTATGTAGCAAAAGTATTTGTGGCCTAAATTCCCGATGCACAGCAGTAATCAGTGAAATAGTGTTGAGGGTTGCATGATGATTTATATCAATGTTATAACTGTGTGATCGATGGCCATAATGTTTTAATGAAGAAACATCTGTAAGTCATCTTTTCTTAAAGCCATCAGCCATATTTTTAAGTATACCTCAATCTACCAAACCGGTGTTCACTTATATTTTACATGTTCTCAGCTACAACAGAATCATGTGAATTTATTCTCTATGAAAACAATAAGATGGTCTTTCTGTTAAAATAAAGCTTCTGTGAAAAGAGTTTTGTATTAAAAGACTTTGATTCAGTCCACATCTGCATGTTTTTGGTCTTCTTTGCCATCTTGTCAATCATCTCACGAAACCTTGGGTTCATCTTGCAATTGAGTCATTACTTATAGACATAAAACTATATACTCTACTTGTGGCCTGTTTTTGAGTATTTATGTCTTCAGTAAGAACCAGTAGGTTTGGGGATGAATACCAAAGACAGGGTGCAAAAAAAGTTTGTAAATACTAACACTGACAAGTTTTCTTTTTCTATGCTGTTAAAAAAAAAAGCCAGTTTTTACAGTAAAAACTGTAAAAAGCTGTGGTTGCCATCTTTTTCTAATAATACGGTAAAAGGATATTAGTACTGTAAATTTCATGTCTAAGCTTTCATATTTTACCGTATAAATAAAAGTTTCTTTTTCATCAAAAGAAATTCTGTTTTTGCCATATAATTGATAAAATAAAGGTTTTGCCATTGAGTTTGACGGTGTTTCACTGTAATTAATAATCTGTCATTTAAAATACAACTTTATTCTGTATAAATGCTCTATAAAGAAAAGTTTTGCCATGACATATGATGTGTTTTTTTCAGAATATAAAAAAAAAATGAAGATGAACACCAGCCATATCTTTTAAACTTTAGCCCCAAATGATGACCAAATGTTGGCGACAGATGGTCAATCTAGAAGGATGTGTTTGATTCAGGGTTTCACAACATTAAACGTAAGACTTTTACATACATTTCTGATACCACATAGAAATAAATATAATACCTGTTTCACAATTAAAGTATGAACATATAATGTAAAACCAGTAGGCACGACACAGCATGGAATTATTTATTGTTATGTCACTTCTTAAAAGTGGATTCCAGGATGGATGGATGGATTAACCAGCTACAAATGATGAATTAATTTAAGTTTTGCTGAAACAAACACCCATTATGAGCTGATGAGTTCCTGTAGCTACAGCAGTGAAAGGTTGGTGCAGGTCTGATGATGCTGACTGAATACTTTTCAAGATCCCTTGTAAAGGAACTGATGTTTACTGTTAATTTCAGAGTGGATTGTTCCTTTTATGCTACTTGTGGTGCTACAGGTAGAGCCCACAAACAGGCTTTGAGATAAATAAAATCATCAAACCCAAATTAAAAAGAAATGACACTTTTTTTCAGTCTTTCCCTTCATTTTTAACAACAGATCAGTTTAAAATCTCTTCATATAAAACATGTTAACGGGGTTAATAACAATGTAATAAAATATGACACTTTGAATAGAACATTTATAAAACAGATTAATGTTGTGTGGATACTTTAAACCCCCTTTGTAAGTAGTAGTTGTGTTAAAACATTACATGATTACATGGTGTAAAAAAACAAAACACAAAATCTTTGATATACAGTCATAATTGTACATTATATTCCTTTACAATAGTCCATAACAAGCCTTGTTGTCTATATATTCTTTTCAGGTTTGTTTCTTCTTTTTTCATATATTTTGCCTTAATGTCGTCTGTGCAGTCTTGTGGCTTGTGCTCAGTCCAACTATTAAAGTGATGAGTGAATCTTTGAAGCTTGAAGGGGTAACAGGCTGGTGGTCTTAAAAGATGAAGACGGCCTTTCCGAAGGAGCCAGCTGCAGAAACTGAAGTGATCCTGCAACGGATCCTCAGTATATTTAACGGGAATAAAAGATACTAGTTTTTAAGGTCTGATGATGTACAAATGTGGTGTAAAACTACACTCAGATTAGTCCATCACTTCACTATCATGGAGGCCAGTGGATGTAAGAAAGAAAGGTGTGGAATGCAAAAAATATTTTTTACAATAAAGGTAAATTCAGTAAATTCACACGTGTGCACACTCTAAAAAATACATTTCATGGTGAACTGTGTTCTTAAATGCACTTCCGCATCAGAAAAAACACCAGCAGTTGAACACAATGTGAATCATTCTTTTTATAGCTGCAGTTTCTTGTCCAGTGGGTGGACAGAGGGCGAGAATGATAAAGATTGAACTGTATTTCTATGTGCATTCATCATTAAGCGCTGGTGATCTGTGCTTAATTGTTTCCTTACTGTAAGGTGCCAAAATCCATTTACGCAATGTAATTTCTTTGAAACACAAACATGTGAAGGAGGTTCTGATTTTATCTGTCTGTGTATCGTGGTTTATTTGTTTGCAAGACAGTGAGTCTGGCTGAAATTTGGTCAACTGTGGGCAGATTTAGATCTTGTTTACTATATTATGCTACATTCAAGTGCTATAGGAAGTTTAAAAGTCAGCTGCTAAACAGTGTTTCATTTTTATGCTATTACATTTAAACCGAAAAGACAAACAGTAAACTGTTAAAGACTTTAACTTTGCAAACAGGACAATTTTTCATTGGAAATTTGTGGCCAGTCCCCAAATACATGATGTTCAGTCTATCAACCTCAACAAGAAATGAGCAAGCCTCTTACAGCCATTTCTAAATGATGTTATTAATGTGTGTGAAGGGTTAGTTTTGAAAAATACAGTATGCTTATTTGCTTTCTTTCCAAGAGTGGGATGAGAAGATCAATGTCAATCTCATGTACAGAGCTGGATTTCGGACATGATTAACCTAGCTTAGCATAAAGACTGGAAGTAGGAGGAAACAGCTAGCCTGGCTGTGTTTAAAGTTCAAAAATATGCCTTGACACACCTGAAACATACAGAAACATAAATAAAAACAATTTGTGGTTTTAGTGAGAGTTACGGGACAATTTTTTATCCATCCGCTTAGCACTTCTGTGCAACATCCAAAAATCCTCCTTAAAAATAACAAACATTAATTTTAACATTTATGTTTGTAATGATGCATCAAACAAGATAAAAATGGTTAAGTAGTGAACTTTTGAGATGCTGGTAGGTGTTTTTTTTGTCAGTCAGGCTTCCTCCTCAATTCCAGTTTTATGCTAAGCTAGGGTAACGACACATAACATGTAACATACACATACTTTGAGAACATTTGGGGATGATAGGAATAGATGTTAGAGCCTCCTGTTTGACTTCTGTGAACGTTGCAGACTTTAACAACTTACTCAGTGCGGTGAGAGGACATTTTGGCATTTAACGGCTGCTTTTCAGCTCTGTTACAAAACAAAGAAGTCTGTCTTTAAGCATGTTCAACTATGTGCTGGGCTGAATATCCACAGATATTATACAGCAGTGAGTCCTGAACAAGACAGTCTGCCTTCTTGATCCTCAGAGAATCATTCTGGTCACAGTCTTCATGTCTCCTTTTATTTCTTCATGCTTCTCTGCTGTACATCTGTGTGACTTCACTCCATTTTCCACTTCATATCTCCAGTGTTTACGATAACTTATGTGATTATTATTATATAGCCAAAAGTGACTGAATTGTCCTTGGATGATTCCACAGTGTCTCTGCTGAGTTTATAGTAGAACATTCCTTATAATGATGAAAACATCAAAACCTGATTGTCACAAATGCCTGAAGTGGGAGATCAGACATTAAGCCTCTGTTATTGGGCGACATCAGCGTTAAATGGCCGAGGATCCAACCGGAAGAAAGTGATCACGGAGTAGCATGAAACTTGACTCATATGACCAAGAGAACGTAAAGACTTTCGTCACTGAATCCCATCTGAAAAACATCAAGCAAAGCCGTTAAGATTCACTGACAGTGTACAAAATATTGATGTGGATTGTTCCAAGGGTCTGAGAGAAGTGAAACGCACCATTGTTGTCATCCAAGTCAGTAGCCAGGTCACTGTGTGTTTGTCGCAGCTCATTGTACTTCATCTCCACCTCCTGGAAAAAGATTATTACAATAAAACTCCCTGTGGTCTACAGATACACAATGTGGTGCACATGTTAAAATGAAGGAAATCAATGGACAAATGAGGCACAGTGTAAAAATTATTTCTATTCTATGTTGCAACATTTAACCCTGGCCAACCATCAAAAACAGTGTGCAGAAATTTGGTTTTCGTGCTCTAAACATAAATAGCAGTTTAGCTTGTGACCAGTTGAGAAAATACACAGTGATCTCATTCATCATCAGCCCATGTGCAGTTTTCTTAATTATTAGTTTGACAACACAAGTTTGGCGACTTCCAGCAAGGATTTCCCACCACTTGTTGGTTTGTGTGTAAACAATAATGTGTGTGTGCATAAAAGCAGCTGAAGACGACGTGTGCAGCACCTTAAGATACTGTAGGTCGGCCTGCAGGAGGCGCAGGTGGGTCATAAGCTGCCTGTTAAGGTTGGGGCCACAGCTGCCCCCTGTCTGCGATGAAGAGGACAGTAGCTTTCTCATGTCGATGCCCACATCGCCTGCTACCCCTCCATCATCATCAGTGCTACTCTCCTCAAAGCCTCCGCCAAAATCCAGAACCATAAACCCACCTGGATGGCGAGGCAGAGCACGTGTGAGAGTTCAACAACTCTTAAAGGAATAGTACAACATTTTGGGAAATACACTTTAGATTGATATCATTCTCTCAAATCTGTCTGATAAATATGATGTTATATCCAGCAGACGGTTAGCTTAGCTTAGCACAAAGACCTGAAACTAGCCTGGTTTTGTGCAACAGTTACAAACTCCATTAACATTTCATATATATATGTATGAACAATGTTATATCTTGTTTATTTTATCTGTGTAAAAGAGTTGTAAAATCCTCTAGTTGTAGCAAGCTTTTTCCTGCTTTCATGCTAAGCTAATCTGTTGCTGGCTGTAGCTCTCATCTAACGCTGCATTAGAAAATGAATACAGGAAACTTTCTGACGTTGCCTCACCATTGCGTTCAGTTGCCTCAGGCAGTCCTGAAGTCAGATGAGGGCTGTCCTTCTGTGAGCTTGTGGACGCTCCACTCTCATCACATGTAGCAGAGGGCCCTTCAGGGCCACTGCTCGGTTTGTTCTCCTCCGTCTCCTCCTCTGCCTCTCTGCTCATTATGTGAGTGAAGACAGCCTGCTTCAGCATCGCCACTAGGACAGAGAAAATGTGTCATCTCATTGGCTTTCACACCCTTATCTGCATAGCTAGACACCACTGGAGGTAAGTGAGATTATGTTTTCGTAATTTGGGTGAACTGACCCTTTAACATGTAACTTACATGTCCTGAGAGCCTCTTCACCTTTGGAGAAGGGTATACAGAATGTGTCGTGGTCTTGGTTTTCAAGAGCGATACCCTGACGCGATCCTTCCTGCAGGAAGGGCATTCTGTCTGCCAGCTGCCCGTCCAGGAAAGCTTCTAGTTCTGCTTCATCCACCTCTTCATCATCCTCCTCTTCCTGTCTGTCTCCTACAGCCAGCTCCTCTTCCTCCTGTCTGTCTCCAATGGCCAGCTCCTCTTCCTCCTGTCTGTCTCCAACGGCTAGCTCCTCTTCCTCGTCTTCTGATTTCATGCCATCGAAGGGGTTCATACTTGTTGGAGTTTGAACATCTGGAGAAGAGGTGGCATCTTTATCTAGAATGTATTGAGATTTGGATTCAAAGGGTGATGGTAAACATTGAAAAAACATTTTAAAAATGAGTATGAAGCTGGAACCAGTGAATGATCAGCATTTTTTCTTTGCTGTCAATTAATTTTCTTTCAATCAAAAAATTAAATAATAATCCAAATGTTTCAACACTTACCTGAAGACTGGATGCTTCCACTTGACGTCCTGTTAGGATCTTTGCTCGTCTTGGGCATCCCATGTTTGATGATCTCAATAGCATCGCGCTCAGCACTGAAACACACTCACATTAGAAATAATGAAAGAAAAATCAAACAACAACATCAGTAAGTGGCAACGTTAGTGGACTCACTCAGACTGAGCTGGAGGTGCATCTCTGTTGTGAGGTTTGGCCTTCATGGCGTCAGCACATTGTGTGATCAAACACTGCCACCTGGATGAATGGAGGTGATACATCAGGATGAGGTGGAGGAAACTGACGACATGCAGCCGTTGTTTGTGGCGCAAGACTTACGTTCTTTGATCGGACACCGTCTGAGCCATCAGTTCATAGATCTGAGCCCCGTTTTCTGACATGGACAGCACGAAGAAAGACTTGTTGTCTGATGAGGACAGAAATGAGAACGATGATTACACAGTTACATGTTCATACGTAATATTTAATATAGACACAAGACGTAATGAGCACAAAGTACGCACAGCGACATTATGCACGGAACATTAAGAAAGCACAAGGCTAGCAGCTCAATAAAAGCTGAATAAAAAGTAAGGGCATCACCTAACTGACTGAAATTCATCCTCTGAGGATACTGAATATTTGTGGCGAATTTAACATTTGTTAAGATATCTGACTCAAAATCTAAAACTTAACCTCATGGTGGCGCTGGATTTTTTGGGAAAAAAATCATTGGAATTCATCCTCTGGAAACCATGAGAATTTTGGTACAAACTTCCAGTAGTTGCTCAGATATTTCAGTCTGGACCAAAATGGTGTACAAATGGCATTGCCAATCCTGAGAGCCATGATGCTAGTGTTGCTAACAAGAAACTTTATGACACAGAGGACTGATTCACTAAACCATAAAGATTCAGAGCGATAGTAAATGCAAAATAGAGTTCTTACGAGTAGCCACTGGACGAACCAAAACAGTGTTGAGTTTGATGATGGGGCTAAAGGTGTGTTTGGTGTCGGCAGCACTGGCCAGATTCTTGCCGTGGAATTTCAGGATCAGGCGCTCGTCCTGTTTCTGTAGTAAAACCAGGATGTCCTCAAGGAGGATTGTGTACAGCTCTGAAAGGAGGACATGGGGGATATAACACTATAGATGAGATGAAAAAGTTAAAAATCAATAAAAAAAACTGTCATTGATTAATGGTTGATTTTAATGTTAATCTCATATACTCATGTGTGAGTGTACCAATAGTCTTGTCTTTATTGACTTTCCAGGAAAGAGGTCCCTCATGCACCATCTTCCTCTTGGTCAGGTCCAAATTCTGCAGGACAAGAATCAACTTTCAATAAATAATCTCATGACTCCCATAACAAGATATTGGCCCATAGTTTACAATATTATGGACTATAATATATCAGATGTACATTTACAACTTTTGTTTAATTTGATGCACAAGTCTAATACTTTACGTTGGGCCCATGAGCCTGTATGTTTAGAGAATCCAATATAGAAACTGGTTTCTTACTTTCAGCTCCAGGATCATGGGGTTTTCACTTGTTTTGAGTGATGAGAGGTCTAACCTCCTCTGATACTCCTCAAGCCTCTGTTGAGAAAGAACATGACTTGTTAAATGTTTTTCCAACCCTTGCAAATTACTTTTTGATTTTTGCTGATCCCTGCCTGATATATATTTTACAATGATTCTAACGTCCGTACCAGTTTATTCTCAGCCTCTTTGACGGCCTGGTTGACGTGGTTGAGGATCTTTTTGCAACATTCTCCGGCTTTCTTCACCTTTTCCCGTTCCTCACCATCTTCTGTGGGAAGATAAACAAACATAACCAAGAGTTACTTTATGTACAACCATAACTCCTGACCTCAGTCATATTTACACCTGTGCAGTTAATACCTGTGTACTTGGCAATGTTGTCCAGTAGGAGTGGGTACTTGGTGACTCTCTGCATCTCTACAGGAATGATGTCTTTAAGCTGCAACCTGCGACACAGACGGTTGCTCTCAGCCTCCTGAAGAGAAGCGATGAGGACAAATCAGGAAACATAATCTAAAACAACATCTAACACCTCTGTGACATATGATATATAATAGAATAAACAGATATAATATACAATTAGGGAAGGTAGAGAGGCCAGCTTCATCACTGTTTCAAATATAAGTCAGTCAGTACACGAGTTTACTGTATTCTGTTGTTCTGACCTGCATGAACAAAGTGAACCTCTGGTCTTTCTTCTTTTTGCTCTTGATGAGCTCCAGTGCAGACGGCTGGTTACTACAGAAAGTTCCCACTGCTTTTTTGATCTTCTCCTCTCCCTCACCGCTGAACTGGAATAAACACACAAACGGACAATACATTGGCATTTGTTATATTTACTGTAGCTGATGTTTTTTTTACGCAGAGAAACTTAAATGCTTGCAACATTTTAAAAATCAATTGTTACATCACTTTACATGTCCAATGTCAATCATATATTTTATGGACATTTCATTTGTAACTGCAATTGCAGCCTTAAGTTCAACATCAAGAAGTAACATTAAATAAACTCTTCACAGTATGATGTTATAGCTCCCTAATAAATACCTATTGATGCAACTTTAGAAACAGTATAGAACCACCTGTGTATGTATAAAAATAGCATTTGGTCATTGTAGTTGTTGTTGTACATTTTTCTGAATTCCAGTGGATGTATTATATTATATATATATATATTATACCAAAGCTGTCCACATACGTAATGGAAGCTTCAAAGATTTATTGTTACAGCTAACTACCATGTTGTATAAGTTGTTTTGTTATATTTTTAGGTTGCCCTTTAACAACAGATGCAAAACAGATGGAAATTAGCCTAATAGGGCAAACTCTGGATCATTTTCTGTCGATCAATAAGCATTGTCCCTGTCAAATAGACAAATTAAAATCAAATTCAATATTTTAGTAAGACTCTAATTTCTATTTAATGTTGATGCCATTTGCTGGTCACGCAAATTAAATCCTTCCTCCATTTTCACCTCTTGTCTTAAATAAATTGCGTATAATTGTACGATCCAAGCCATTTCTCTTATCTCACAAAAATACTGTTTTTATTCAATGACTATGTTTCAAATGGCTGCTTTTGGCAAAGTTGCCAAAATTGAGACACTCAACTTGCTTTTATTCATTCATGCTGGCCACAGCCATTATTTGAATACTGGCTATTACTTTTTTTTTTTTATTGTGAATAATTAGCGACTTTTATTATATGTCTCTGATCAATTAGACAATTAAAGAAATATTTAATGTCACAGGAATTTATTGTGTTTTTTTTTTTTTTTTTTTTTTTTTTTTTTTTTTTTTTTTTTTTTTTTTTTTTTTTTTTTTTTTTTTTTTTTTTTTTTTTTTTTTTTTTTTTTTTTTTTTTTTTTTTTTTTTTTTTTTTTTTTTTTTTTTTTTTTTGGGGAGGGGGGTTCTTTTTTTTTTTTTTTTTTTTTTTTGGGGGGGGGGGGGGGGGGGGGGGGGGGGGGGGGGGGGTGGGGGGGGGGGGGGGGGGGGGGGGGGGGGGGGGGGGGGGGGGGGGGGGGTTTTTTTTTTTTTTTTTTTTTTTTTTTTTTTTTTTTGTTTTTATGTGAAGCACTTACTTTTGAGTGCTATAAAATAAGTTTGTTTTACAATAAAGTTTTTTTTTTTTTTTATTAAAAAAAAAAAAAAAAAATAATGTCACAGGAATTTATTGTGGTACGAGTCCATGGTAAGCTCCAAACCCTGAAGTTATCATAATAATTTTTCGATTAACATTTTAGAATTAGGTACTTGTAGGCTCCTGTATCAACTGAAACTGGTCTTACCCACGCCAGAAGATCATCTGCAATCTGACCAATCACGGATGTCTCACTCCTCTTCCTGATTGCTGTCATCTGCTCCATTATAGAAACTGTGGAGCAAAGAGAGGAGAAATTAAATTCTCAACCCTCTGTGTCATGCAGGCAATAGTGAGTGTGAGTGACATTACCATGCAGCTGAATGATTTCCTCCAGGTTAATGAAGATGTGTTTGATGTCTTCTGGTGGGAGGATACTGTCTCTGTTCAACCTCTGGTAGAAAACACCGTCCAACACCTTCAGCGTCCTCAAGTGTGCACGCTCAGTGTAGAAAAGCTCTGAGGGTGGACAGACACAGACAAATAAGGGGATGAATATATACTGTATGTATATTTTAGCATTTTTATGTCACACTCTGGATTCTGTAATGACTCACCATTGATGACTTCCTGCCGTTTGATCTCCTGTGGCGTTAAGCTTGCCAGGACGCCTTGGCTGACCAGACTCTGCCAGGTCAGAGGATCCTCTTCACACTCCATCTCACCTCCCTGGTCGTCTTCACTCTGGATGTCAGCTGAACTCACGGCACACTGAACCTCCATCCTGCTGCTGGTCGAAGACAGAGGGAGAGAGGCTATTACAAAGATTACGGTGGTAGTGGAAATGAGTATATATAATATATATTTATCATTATTTATTTTGATTTTTATTTTATTTTATTTTTTTTTATATACCTGAAAGTCTCCTGGTCTTCCTCCTGTAACTGCTCCAGGTTGGAGGGACTGAAGTCAAACTGAGTGGTGGTCGGACTGAAGACCCCATCCTGATGGTCGCCAGACTGCAGACTCTCACCCGGTCTGGGCAGGATGCAGAATGGAGACAAATCTGTCAAGAAAAGAGGATAGCAGAACAATACAGAGTTACGTAAGTCAACTCGCGCGATTCCAGACGCCAGTCAAATAGCAGCTACTTTAGAGAAAGAGAAACAGGTATGTCTTACTGGAGTCTGAGTCGTGTCCACTCGTATCTGAGGCCTGACCAGTGGGCGAGCTGTGTATGGGGGAGATGGTGGAAGGCAAAAATTGGGTGCTGGTGTCCGATCCCTCGCTGGGCTGATTTACACGGGTCCGACCAGAATTCAAGGCTGGAGAGTCAGACTGCTCAGGGATGCCGAAGGCTGGCTGAGAGAGTTGCTTTGGTGACCGCTGCTTGTTCATCTCCACAGCCTTACCAACTGCACACAAAGCCATATACACATCATTTTATTTTTTTAGCATTTAAATGCTTACAACAGTTTTAGTGATTTCATTGCTTTTATTAGTTGGCTCACTGCATTTATGGTAGTGGGATGTTCAAAAACAACAAACATGTAAAGTTTTCTTACCTGAAGTGGAATCCACTCTACTCAGACGCCGAGGTGGGCCAAGTATGTTGGGAAACCGTGGCTTTTTCACCTTCTCCTCACCCTCCTTCTCAGGTTTGATACTCTTCTGCTTGTTAAAATAACACAGATCTGATTTAGAAGTATTCACTTTAAGGGCAGCATCCAGAATCAGATAGATCCATTTGTAATTATGGGCAGGATGATGAACTGTATTTTTGTGTGTGCTTTTTTGTATGTTTCTGAACAAGTGATCGGACCTTAATCTTAGGCAGGAAATTGATGCGTGCCCGTTTATGTTCGAGGCCGCGAGGCTCCTTCACTTTGACCCCAAGGTGCTTCATATAGGTGAGAATCACATACTGCATTGTTTGGCTGGAGTCAAGAAAAAAAGCAAATTGTTATTGACAAAGCTGCACATTTCTTTAGGTGTAAAAATGTTTTAATAATCATGATACTTCTACAACAACAAATGGTTTGCATACACAAGACAAGTTTTTTAGCTTTCCAGAAACTCAAACAGATATCACATTGACTGTCCTGTCTTACCACTTCTCCTCTTCTGTGGGCTGTGACGTCAACCTGCAACAGGCAACACAGTTAACACACACACAAGAAATATAGGAATTGAGTATACACATGTACATGTCTGGGATTTGTGTGCTTAGTGTCTCACAGGATATCCTCTATCTTGGATAGGATGTGTTCAGCACAGGAGCATTCCTTCTCTAGGGCCTCTTTTCCTTGCTCTGTGTCCAGCTTAGACAGCTCGTCTTCAGCGAGAGTCAGACCCATGCTACGCTTCTGTCTGCACGTACATAGACACAAACACAAGCACCCCAAACAATACATTATCCACAGGGCAACATATAGAGATATTATCTTCTTACAGCTAGTCTATAACAGGTTTCTGTCAGGAAAACTTTCAGGTTAAATCATTGTTGTCAGAATGGTTGTGGTGACTCTTACCTGAAATCTTCCAGATTCTTGTGCAGGTCTGGTAGGAGTGTGTCCTGTAAAACCTGAGTGTACTGTTTGCAAAGGTCCTCTGGGATTAACTCCAGCCTCCGCTTCTCTGTACAGAGACACAAACAAACAAAAAATAGTCAAATCACAACTCTAACTCTTAATAAATTAAATGAAATGACTACATGGATTTATAAAACTAATTAATAAAGAAGGCACAATAACATATATGAACTCATATGCAAAAACTAAATATGCAAAAATATGAAATATGATATGTTTATGGCATTTTAAGTCAGTTCATTGAAGTGTTATGATACACATTTTAGTTTCTTTTCCTTACCCATTTCACCTGCAATTGATTCTGGCAGTGGGACTTTAAGATTCTGGGAAAGACAGAAAAAGTATGAGAGTTAAATAAAAAAATATACATATTTAAATAATGATACTAATAATAATACAAACAACAACTTTAAAATGGTCTGAGGAAAAAAAGCAGAATAACTTACTGCTGTTCGATCCATAAAGAGCGAGTGGAATTCCATGAAGAAGCGTCGACTTTCTTTGGAGCTGGTCTGCTTGTGCATGTCAGCGTAGAGATAACAGAGCTAACATGGGGGAGAAGAAAGAAAGAGTTTTATATTGCTGCCAGTCTCATTTACACATATTAATGAGCAACACTATTAGACTATGACATCTTCTTTAATTACGATAATCATAGCCACCTTCTTCCTGTTGTAAAGACTCACTAGAGAAAATGTGTATTAGTCCGCAGCTGAAAATAGTTCCCAACAAATGCACTTCTTACATCAGTACATCAAATTTAAAGTGCCTGGGTGTTTTAGGAAGTTACTGTGCATTTTCAATACTGAGCAATGATATATATAGTTAAATATAATTTTTAAAGATTTTTGTCTTAAGTAGTAAACAATGGACTTGAGGTCGAGGTTGAGTGCCACACTCAGGATAGGGAAGTAACACAATCTGGTCTTGGTTTCTTTGTGGAATTTGTAGACCACAATAAAAATATGAAATATCACCACTATTATTCTTTAAGAATATGCAAAGTCCTCAATATGTTTGGTACACCAGAACAATAAGTTTAAATTCATTGTCCTACCTATTATCAATGACAATAACATACTAACAATAACATACAGTAGAAGTATATGCATTTTTCATATTGATATCAAGCTAAATTTCTAAATTTGTATTATAAACCTTTAGTCTGCATTATGTGTGTGTGGTTGTTATACCAAAGGTGCAGGGTCAAACTGTGAGACGACGTGATGGAGGAAAACTGCGAGATGAGCCGGCCGAGACTTCAGCAAGTCCAAACTCTGGAAAGAGCTACACTCTCCGTTAATCTGATGGACAGAGAGAGACAGAAGGATCAACTTATAAGACGTTTATGAGCAAACTTGTAAGAGAACATGTTTATTGTTTCCTTATTTTCATGTTTAAATGTTCGTATCGATGAAGATAATGTGACATAAAATCAGCTTGTTCTTTAGATACCTGCTCTTGCTGAGAGTCAAAGTAGTCATCTTCTGCTCCGATGATCTGGGGGTTGAGGGGATGGGGGGGACTACCCATAGTAGACTGGGCACTGGAGTCCTGAGTGAAATTGAAAAGATTATTATACATTGATATATATTGTATATCACTTGTATTCCATTTTAAAAATAATTTAGCTTGAAAATGTCTTCAAGATGACTTCACATTAATGATTTTACAAAACCAGAAAAAATATAATAATCAGACTTCAGTGTGTCTTTGTGTATGTGTGTGTGTGTGTGTGTGAGAGCATAAATAACCGTGTCAGGGGGGTCGTCAGCGTCAGGCGATGAGCAGAAGTTGAGACCGTCTCGCCGGCTGATGTCCGGGCTCTGACAGGGCGTCTCTCTTTTGCCGGTACTCTCTGGGAGGGGGCTGCTATGCATCTAATACACACAGACAGAAAAACACACACATACACGTTAATACACCCACAGAATAACACAACACTTAAGCCAAATTGATTGTTTAGTCTGGGGCTGAATACTGGGAAATCCCTAGAGATTGGAAAGTACAACCGTTTCATCCCTATTTATAGAAGCTGTGATAAAAACGATTGTTATTACAAAGGAGTCTGGCTAACCAGTATTTTCAGAGAGACTTCCTGTTGTATTTAACATCAGATCGTGGGTACTTTCACAACATATTATGGAACAATGTTCTCTGGTCAACAGCAGCATCTGATCTGGTAAGTTAGTTATTTTCATAAAAACTCCATAAAATACAGGTTTAAACTGTCATTAAATGGCAAAAATCATGTTGACATTGGACTCTCTTCTTTATGTTTTTGATGAATTGATTGTAAACTGTCAGAAAATAGTAAAATTCACCCACTACAAGTTTTCAAAGCCCAAGGACACATCTCCAAATAGTCCAAAACTCAAAGCTACTAAATTTACAATGACATAAAACAGAGAAAATACTTCATTTAAGAGGCTGGGACTAGTGAATGTTTGGCATTTTTACATCATAAGATATTTAATACATTATCAAAATCCTGCTGCCATTTTTTGTTTATCAACTAACAAATTAATAGACAAATTAATATGAAAAAAAGGATCTACCAACACTGACTTGAGAAGCTGGCAAAATCATAACAAAATCACAATTGGTGAAGAAAGTACCCACAGAGTTATTGTTGGTCCAGGTCCCATCGGTAGCGATAGCGTTAGCCCGTTCCCTCAGATGAAGAGGAGGCCCACTGTCCCTGCTGGACTCCTCCTCCTTTGACTTCACACAAATAAATCCCCAAAAAGTCCAGTGTAGTACACGTGAAAAAGAAAGTAACGGGTGGAAACATGATAAAAGGCAGACAAACCGTACTCAACATATCATGATCACTGTGTCCAAGCAAATACAGTAATAAATATCCCAATTTAATTGTATCATAAATGCACCTGTAGGTCCTGTTGGTCCTTGAGTAGCATCTTTTGCATGTTGTCAGCCTTTTGATTGTGTGCGGGTTTGTTCTCAGGCTAAAAGAAAAGATAAAGAGGAAACAATGAGCCAAAATAGTCAAAGATACGCTGAAAAACACGTCATTACACAATTATTCCTGTAACAGACAAATGTGATTGAAGGGAGCTTAATGTGTACACAGTGGAAAGGAGAAGTGATATTAATCTGACTGAAAGCGAAAAAGAAAAAAGGGGAACATGAAAATGATTGACAAAAATGTGCTAAATAACATTGCGAATAATTTACTGTCTGTCAGTGTTTTTGTTCAGGTACACAAGATTTTCTGAAAGCATAGCCTCTAGTTTGATGTGTTCAGTGTCGCAAAGAGTACAAATCGTTGACACAGTGCAGCAGTTTCGGTAAAAGCAGGCGGTAATGGACTGAGACGATGGAGCTAATTAAAAATAATGAGCTGTGTGGGTTGTACCAGCCAGATAAGCTGCTGATACCATGAACCTTATCACAGTTGAAATAATATCATTTCAGATAATTAAAGTTTTACTTCACCATTGTGATCCACATCCAGATTCCACATAAAACAAATTACACACAAACTATAACATTTTAAAAAATAAAGAAATGTATCTTCTACACCTGCAACTTGCACAGCTAGAATATTTTATTTGTATAATTTATTTTTAATAACCTGTTGATTAGTAGGGCTACATTAGCCATCCACAATATATAGAAAAGGAAGTTTAAACAGATTTTACAGCCTGCTCAGTTTGTGTTACATTATTCTTGTGGAATAATTAGATTAAGTGATTATAATCACATTTTTTCTGGACTATGTTTAACATGTCAAATAATATTTCTTCAGTATTCCTTTAAGAAATGCCTTTACATTGACATTAACATACAAGGCCTTGTTATCCTGCCGGCACAAAGTGAGCCGTATTGCAAACACAGTCCTTTTGCAATTTTCCTCAGGGCAGTAGTCAATTTTTGTTTCTGGCTTCAAATGAAATTGTTTGTGGATTCCTGATATAATCAGTCATAAATGGTAATCGATTTTCTGTATTTTTTTTCTTTACTCACAGACACCAAGTTTAGGACTGGCATTGTTTGTAGGAGAAAAGATGTTGGGACAACACAAAAATAAAGAAGTCCAAATCCTGCTTCCTCCGGAGAATGAAAAAATGTTTTCAGTCACGTCATAAAGATTGTTCCCATTTTGTAACTTTCAATCAAAGCTCAAAATATTTAAAAAGGTGGCATTATTGTGTATATGGAAGTGCATCTATATATTGAAGTCTTTAATCACTTAAATAAAAACAAAACAAGGTCAATAGTAATAATGGAAACAGGTTTTATAAGTTGCTCATACAAGTTGTTGTAAGGATAAGGACTGCACTCATGTTCGTGCCCAGTTTCATGAAAACAGGTCTATGGTACTTTGATTTACCTTTAACTCATGACATATAACTACTACTTATTAATAATTAACTAATTTATAGTTACAGGATTATTTTTTTAATACAGAGTTTTCTCGGTTGGAGAATTTTAACGACAAAATCAGATGTTGGGTGTTGGATGTTTCTCACATGTAACCAACAACCTACTCCATATGAACTCAAAATGACATCAGAGTTCATCAGGAAGTCTGAAAACACAACAGGTTTTACTGTACATTTATCTGCACGCTTCCTTGACTTATTGGTAAGAGCTAAATCTTGTGTAATGAAGTGTTCCCATTCTTTAATAAAGCAACAGAGTTCTCACGCATAAATATATACATGAATATAATTAAATATGAAAACTCTTGTCTTCTTCCTTACCCCATCAGGCAGAAAGGAGGTGATGTGCTCCTGGGGGCTGCTGGTCACATGGCTGGGTCTCTCCCCACCTGGCAGTGCAGGTGAGTGGGGCACTGAGAGAGAGGAGTAGGGTGTGCTGACCTCTGCCCCCTCCTCCTTCTCTTCCTCCTCTCCCTCCTCCAGGGGCACATGAGGAAGCCCCGGAGGCCTCCCCAGCACTGTCAGGGCTACATAGGAACCCGCTGCCAGAGAGGAGTCATGGGAAAGGAATGAAGGGAGGGTGAAGAAAAAGAAAAATGCTGATATACAAAAGCATCCAAGCCACTGTGAAGATCTGATCACCGAAACCGGCTGAGAAAAAGAGCTTCGTCAGAGAAACATCTGACCACATAAAAGAAATGAAAAGACCAAAATAATACCATAATGCTGAAATATCATGTCATGAATTATATGTCTTGTCCAATGGGAAAAACCCCTACATTTTCCCTCAAAATGAAATCTCAATATTTGTTTCCCAAAAGAAATGAAGGTCTTAAAAGCTAAGCTCATAGAGATGTATGTTTGGGGGCAAGTTTGTTTGACTGACAGATGTCTCAGCCTATCACAGTCAGCCCAGATGTCGATCTGATGGCTTCATAGCTTAAAACATGCTATGTCCACGTTATTCTACAGTGTTTGGCCCTCACACAAAGTGATTAGTAACTACTATAAGGCATGCTAACATTATATTCTTAATATGGTCTGAAAACCGCTGAAATGTGATACAGTGTACTTACATTTTATTAGCTTTACAACCTCTATGTGGTTTGAATGTGTAACCAAGGTCCCGTTAACCTGGAAACAAAAAGCATCGGGAGAAAAAAAGTTAACCATGGCAGGATGAGGTTAGCTATATCCTATATTTTTGTTATTGTCAACAATCCCATGAAATTACCAAAACCGTCTCTCTCTTCTCTCTCTCTCTAATACCTTTTGACTTCCCTACCACATCTGTGGCTCTCTGCTCCTAGACCTCTATTTTAAAATGTCTTTATTATTTCCAAAAACACGATAAGGAAAATGTGACGCAGTGCAACGCTGTGACTCATTGATGTGTTTATGTTAGTTATTTTGGACAATGGAGCTCTGTGGAACAGATGAATCAGCCATATCAGGCTTTGGATAAATAGAAAATACTTATTAGATTGATTGTGTGACTACAACAAAAATATAGAAAATTATCAAACTTGTCCTCTAACCACCAGCACTGAATTTATTAACATATTATGGTTAGAGATGTAATTGTTGTGTAGACATAACTTTATAGTCCAGCTGAAATATAATGTATTATACTGCATACAATAAGATGTTTCTGCCTGTTTGTTTTCAACTTTTATCAATTTATTATTACATTTTAATATTTTACAGTCGCGGTGTGACCCCTGCATCAGCAACCCTTAACCCCTCAACAACTGGTTTCCAGCTTGAGGCCCTTTGGCAAAGCACAACCAGTGACTCCACCAACCAGACTAGTCACGTCATGTAATGACTCATCTGGTTAAAAACAGTTTTCTGTTCAGGTCTGTTTATTTGCTGCAGCTAATTTTGAAGAGTAAAAGCAAATGCTGTTACTTCCTGCATGAGTTTCACAATAAATGCATTTTAATGTGACCGTCTGCATTGGCAGATAGGCTGAGTTTAAGATAAGATAATCCTTCATTGAGCCCCCTGAGGGGAATTTAGGCTGTTACGCAAGCAGCAGCACAGGCACAGAAACAAGTACAGATAAGTAAAGAACGTAAAAATAAATAGTTTAAAACTATTTAGAATAAAAATAATATAGAAACTACACACTTAGGAATCTGAACTGGTAGTGTGAGAGACAACGATGGATCAGCGCATCCCTTTCACAAAAGCTGAGACTAAACAAATTAGATTTAAAGGTCCAGTGTGTATGATTTAGTGGCATTATGAGCCTGTGGATTGCAACCAGCTGAATACTGTTACATACTAGACCTTTAACTCAGTTTCAGATCCAGCTGCTGATCCCACGAGTGAGAAGGAACGGGTAATTCACATAGCTCTCATAGTCTCACCTTAATGATCCTATCTCCTGTCTGAACACCTGCTCGCATTGCAGCTCCATCTACAGTACAAAAAACAGAAAAGAGTGAGAGGTGTTGCTTTTTGTCTCATGTGGTCGTGTGTGCTTGTGTTTGTCTTGCCATCTTTGTGAGGACAGTGACCACAGTTGTACTGTTACAAGGACATTTATGCATTGTGAGGACATTTTGGTCAGTCATGGTTAATATTAAGTTTAGGACTAGGGGATGCATTATGTCAATGAGGCTTAAAAGTATAGAAAGACAAACGTGTGTGTGTGTGTCACAGCCTTACTTACGTTTTTTTACCAGCTGCACAAACACAGGGTTGTCTCCACTTACAGTCAGCCCAAAGCCATTTTCATCTCTCTGGATTATCACACACCGCTGGACAAGACCTGTCATTTACACACATATACAAAAGCAACCACTGCTTGTCAGATGATCCAACTTCATGGCTTCATGATGTTTCTGTTTTTGTCCAAAAAAGAAAAAGCCATTAATATTGAATATGTTGTTGTCTTTTGTTATATTAGCTTTTGATAGATCTATTTTAAATAATTCAGTCTCCTCCATTATTTAACAAAAGAAAAATCAAAACATACATCTGTATTCTTTTACATTTTTACAAAAAATGAATGTTAGTTAAAAGTATTAGCAAAACTAACTAATGAAGAAAGTTTCATCTCATAGTATTGCACTGTTTGAACCTAAAGGAATCCTGGCACTGGTGCAGTCACTTGTGGGAAAAATTCTTCCACACAGGAAGTGACAAATCAAGAGACTGAAACAGAAAAGGTTTTTAAATAGAAGCTCGATCTCTTTCCAACTAAAACTGAACTCACCAGCGAGAGATCTTTTTCATTTTGTCTCTCTTAAATCTTTGTAATATGATAACAATACAACTTTTTATTTATAACAAAACCTTTTTTTTTTTATACAAGTTTTAGTAAACATTTGTATATACAATCATTTGGTTGTTTGCATTAAACACATCTAAAACACTGTGTTTAGGACTTAGTAGCATCTAGGGGTGCAGTTGCCGATTGCAACCCCCTCGCCACACCCTGTCCTTTCTTCCTTAGCATGAAGTCCACAAGTGGCTACCTGTGAAAAACATAAAGGTTCCTGCCTAAAGCCAGTGTTTAGTTTGTCCATTCTCTGATACTTGTACTTGTATGTATGTATGTATGTTCTTCAGTAACTCTTCATTCTGTAATTGAAAGTAGTCCTTATCATAAACCGTGCTCTGGAATTGATGAAGCATGGATTAAAAGTGCTCTGTGGAGTTTTCTTGCAAACAAGGTTATGTTTACATAAATTTTTTCCTCACCAAAATGCATTGTGTATCCTTGAGGCCTAACCAACATTCAGAGTACACATTAATGCCACAAACAATCTGCGGAAACAACACAGTATTCTGCGTCACCTGCGTAGTTGTAGAAAACATTGCTTCATAGCACTACTAGTAGTCAAAAACTCCACAGGATACCTTTAACACACCCTGTATTCTGTCCTATTTGCATTTTGGAAAATCCCACGACAGTGTGCCAGGAGCCACTACCAATCTCAATCTGCCAAGTCCTTCTGGCCCTATAAAACTAGTGCCTCCATTTTTAAACTCAACTGAGTTATTCATATTCCTACACACCTACTTCATCAAAACCCTGAAATCTGCAAAGACCATCTGCTAGATCAAGAAAGTTCCATCAGGGATGTTCTTCCTGTAGTCACTGAGGAAGTTCGGTGAATCACTATCTCCCTCAGTCTGGATTTCCTTTTCCTTCTCCTGAGTGGATAATTGGCTGCCTTCTGGACTCCATGAAGGAGCCTCAAGACTCCAGGGTGAATAAAAGGGCAGGAAGGATTAATGTCAACCTTGCAACCCAGGCAACCATCTTAACAACTTGTTTCTGAGCGCTGCCTACTACCACACCATCTCTGTTCTCCCCTTCACCAGCCCCCATGTTAAAGACCATGTATGGCAGATAAAGATGTATGTATGTATGTATATGTCAGTTATAGCAAAGTTTACTCATTATACTATAAGTGATAAATTCAATTAGAGCATTATTGATTAATTTGCCAACTGTTTTCTTGATAAATCAATATTTTTTAGGCTGTAAAATGTCATACAAATCAGAATTCCCTGGGGCTTATGGGTGACATATAGTCAAAAACCCAAAAATATTTTATATCAAACAAAGGAAAGCAGCAAAACTTCACATTTAAAAAGGCGGGAACAGAACATGTGGCATTTTTTGCTTGAAAAGTGACTAAAACAATTAATTGAAATACCAAAACTCAGTGTTTATTTGAAATAATGCAAAACAGGCCCTGCCGTGCAAGTTGCAGAATTATAAATTATAAGCAATAAAAAATGAAGTAAACCATCTGTTAAGCCACGTCATTAACACTTGGCATTTCACACTGGTTTTATAAAGTGCATCACAGAAGAAAGGCTGCAGAAAGTTAAAAAAAAGTAGTAAAAAAAATAATAATAATCAAGCAAACAAAATATAAATCAGCATACGTCTCTTACCTGTAGGGTCAAACTCATGTTTGAGGGAGACAGAGGATTTCTCATTTTTAGGTTTCTTGTCTGTGGGGTCCTTGTTGAGAATGCTTGGGGTCCTAGAGAAACAAAATGAGGACACGAAATACAATAAATAAATACATTTAAGTAATTTCCTTACTTCCTCGCTCTCGTTCTCTAGTTTGGAAATGCATCAAATCTTAAAAGAAGGTGCTGATTGGGTGGTATAACAATATCAGGCAGTGTATCTTAAGTAAGTAGGCACACTGTAAACATATTGTGATCAGTGTTAATATGCACATATAAACTCCAAGTGTAGACAATTAGTGTAGCTAAAATCCATTTCTTGAAAGGAATAGCACTACACACAGCTATGTGAATTACCAAATATACGCTCATAAGCATGATGAAGGTTTTAAGTTATCTCCTTCGACAGGTGCAACAAAACAAATGCCGAGAACAGACTACACAATATCCAACTTAATAATACCCACTTCATGATGTTGATGCTATAAGGTGAAAAAAAAGAAGTCCCCTGCTACGACCAACAAGTTACAGGTAGAATTTGACTTTATGATGACCTTTTTTGATACAGTTGTCAAAAGACAAAAATGCAACACGATGGGAGTGGGGGAGATGTCATGTACATTTTGTAAATGCCTGAACATCTTGAAGAAAGATCTAATCAGGCAAAGTAAAAACACTTTCATTGTTAAACCACAGGTGTGTAGAGGTTTTAATGGATCTCTGTAGAGTTTCTGCCCACAAGAACTAGAGAGCAAATAAGTTTTTATAATTTAATAAGGGGCCATGTGTCCAGTGACTTTCTGCCTGGAAATCTCATAGCGAAAACAAAACTAGACTTTTTACCTCTGGACAGAGCCAGGTGTTTCCAGTCTTTAGGCTAAATGAAGATAACCAGTTGTTGTCTGTAGCTTCATATTGAATGGGCAGATTTGTACTATTGCTAACAATGTAAACATGTAAAATACTTTCAATGTCAACATATAGCAATTCCCATGGCAGCAGGAGAGTCTGGTATGTTGCGTAGTCAAAAATATGAATGTACAGGCAATTAGTAACCTGAATGACGTTATAAACCTGGTTATTATGTTGATGACACGACTGAGTAGAAGTTGAGTGAAGTTGGATAAAGGGATAGAAGTTTTATACCAAATGACCAAAACAGGTGAGGTGGTGCGTAACACGATGCACGCACTTTTTAATATTGTCAATCCACATTTCATTAGCGTAAAAACATGTATTTAGTTCTTTTCTCATATGGACAACAGCCTCCTTCAGTCACCCATTAAAAATCACACCTTCCCAAAGACAACCATCATAGTATTCTCTAATTGTGTCGATACTATTAAAAGTGGACAGACAAAGCTATTGATGTCTAAATTTGAATAAAACAACAATAAAAAGACCAAAAATAGAACAGGCTCTATGTCCTCCCTCTTTCTTGGTATTTGCTTAACTGATTTAAAATGCATATCCCTCATAGGAGGTGGACCTGATGGTGGTAGTTCATATATTAATAGCAGAGGTTCCCCTTTCCGTGTCCCCCCTACAGCTCCTCCTACTCGTTCCGCAAGAGGGGTTTTTGTTTGTGCTGCTGTTCCTCCCTCGGACAATGGGGGCCCTGGGCTTTTAACAATGGCTCCCACGTCAGTGCCAACTTACTATACTCTGGCTTTGTGGGACAGATTCCCGGAAATGGAGACTAGGGTTTCTGGCTCGGTTCCAGTTTCCTGAATGAGGGAGAAGGCTGGGAAAGAAACAGAGGAGGGAGACGGGAAGGAGGAGGCGCACAAGTGTCTTTGAGGGAAGACAAAGGACAGAGCTGAGGAAATTTCAACTGAGCTGCCAGAGTGTGTGAACAATCCCTTCTAAACTAACCTCATGGTGCAGTGAAAAGATGATATAAATTAATTTCTGGGATATCAGATTCAGACAAACAGAAGACAGAAAACCAATTTCCCTTTGTGTCAAGGTCCCATAAAATGAACCAGACTGAATAGATGAAACTGATTCTACTCCTAGACAAAACAAAACTCACAATTACAGACAAAAGGATGAAATTATGTTGAATAGGAAAGTATATGTGGTAACCTTGTATTTTTCTCTGAGATTGGAAGGCCCACTTAGGGAGCTTCCTTGCTGTGCTTAGAGGAGATTAGCAGTCGATAAGACATGGCGAGACAAGGACGAATTGCATCCCGCTCAGTGGGTGGCAGCTAAGTGCATTTTTCTGGATAAGAGCTTTTAGTTTCAGATATTGAAGGCACAATCGTGAAGACAAACTTCGTTGATGACTTTGAACGTTGTGGCACAAGTCACCTGAAAACTTAACTACTGACTCTTTATCACAAAAAAGCAGTTATGACAGTAGCCTACTTTGGGAAGTGACCCCACATTGAAGAGGTTTATGGGGAAGTATATATATCAGGGAGTGAGGAAGAAAGTTGGCAAATGTGACCGTATGAAACGTGAATACTTTTTTTAATTACATTACCTCATCCGTGAACATGACTTCTGTCCCTGACTTCTGAGTCATGTCAAGATAGATTTTCATCAGGAATGGTACAGTGTATAGAAGAGAGAAGAGTTTTAGTATACTTTGTATTATAAGCATGTTATATTTTTCTCATATTCTATTTTAGTAACCCAAAAACACATGGGAAAATTGAAAGGAATAGATTAAATAGTGTTTATCTGCTCCAATGCAAGGTGCAATCGTTAGCATCGCCAGGTAACTAGGTTACTACCTACAGTGGTAACTAAGTCTTACTTTCAAAGCCAAGAAGCACACATTATTTGTGGGGTAACAGGTTACATTGAAAAAAAATCTCCCTGAATATTCTAATATCCGATCATATTCAATAAATTTGCAGGTTATACTTAGAATCCTGCTAGGAAGTTCCTAAATGTCATGACAGCTTGCCAAATTACCGACAGCCTGCCTCTGTAGAAGTCATTAAAATCTGGTTGAAAAGTTCACCAGTTCAGGATTACAAAAGGAAAAGTGCTCATGTCAATTTGAAAAGTTAATTGGCACAACAATAAAAGGGAATCATTAATTTACTTATTGTATTAGTGTCGCTCGGCTTGGATGCAGGTCTGGTGGCTAATGTTTTCAGACTTTCCTTAGCGCACAGTTATCAAAGGAGGACAAAAAAAACATGCAGCAATCTACTTGTGTCTCAGATGCCAAAAATACCAGACAATTCTTCTGGGACGATAACAACTCAGGACTCAGCTCCAGAGGCTTGGAGATAAAAACCCAGAGAAGCTACAACTACACATACAGTGGATCACAATGTTTATGAAGCGAGATACAGGGAAGATTTAGGCTTATGCCTTATGTCTATAACCTTTAACATTTTTACATTTATTTTAGTACAATACATGTACTAAAGAAAAGCTACATGAAACAACAACACACAAACCCAGATATCACATTAATTATCTTACAGATTTTCTTCATGTTATATAGGAAGATGAACAATACAGACATCTCTATATAACAATTAAACTTTTCCCGAACAGTTGATGCAGTTTTTAGTTTGTTGTTCTAAATTAATGCTTCACTGTTAAACTATAAGAGACTATTACAACAGCACTGTGGACCTCTAGAGGTTTGGTGAAGACCTTTAAGTCACATGGACCTTTTCTAATCAATGAAATAAGTATCCTAATGAGAACCATACAAAATGAATTTCATACATGTTTGTAATTAACAGGAGTAAAAGACTCAATTAAAATGGCATCTTTAATTTCTATTTAAACCACATACAAATTTGTTGACAACTTTTCCCTTTACTTAATTAACTTTTTAATTTAACTTTCCTGCAAGTCATACTCTGGGGCACAGAGGAACAAATCAGGTCAGTAATCAGGTTTTACATACACGCACACACATCAGAAACTTGTGCGTGGGATCAATTCCCCAGACTTTAAGTAAACAATAACTTCACTGGTTAATTATCTGAGCTTTCCGGAGTGAATATTTTCTCGTCTGTTTCCATTTCAGTGACTCATTGCACATTTGCATCTGACGTCACTTGGCTCCCACCACTGTATCACCACAAACATTCAAATTTAATATAAGATTGGGAACTCCAAGGGCTGATGTAATCAAGAAGCTCAATATAGGCTCTAAAACATGACTACAGTCTATGAATGGAAACTTTGATTGATAAAGATCATATCACTGGCATACAGAACAGTTTTTAATATAAATACAGGTTTAATCTCCAATATTTACCCACACCAAATAATACATTGATAAGCTCCTCAGGTCCATAAATCATGATAATATTGATATCTTGACAGCACATGGTTTGAATCTTGGAGGCTATATCCCCTTGGAGCAACTTTTTATGGAAGAATATTGTAATATAAATACTATATGTTCATTATGCAGCAGTGTACAGTCTAAAGTCTTGACAACAAACCTCTCAGAGACAGAATCAAGTCTGAATCATTCATCACTAAATACCTGAAATTATTACATCTCATTTTTATTACCATTCGTGCTGCTCACTGCACAGCATATGTTCTCTGACCTGCCTGCCCTTTGGTAATTTGTCATGATAAAACTTTGTTTGTCTTCAGTGATGAATATCTAAATCAATCTAGAAAAAACAGTTAGAGTCACAGACACATTTTTTGCATGTCCACGATTCCTATTCAGTGGTTTGTAAGTTCAGATGCTGGAATAGAGACTAGACAGCAACAACAACATAGATTATCACATAATGTGCAGAAAGAAAATTATGAATGTGGTGTACAATACAACATTCATTCCGTTAATTATTCCTGACCACTGACCAAAAAGTTTAAATAACATTATTATAACATTTTGTTGTGCAAATTCAATTATATGTTTATTACTAAGGCAGTGTTGTACTGAACTACATTATTGAGCGGTGTTTCTAATTCGTTGTCTACCCTAGTTACATACATGAGAGGGTCAGAATATTAAAAACACATCTGAATATGATACAGCTCAATACCACCACAAACTCTGACCTCAATGCTAAAACATATAATTTAATCATTTATAATTACTCTCCATCTCTGGTAAGCATCTAGAATTTATTCAACAGTACTTAATAAATAACTCTCATTTAGGATTGTAATATGAAGAGATTTAGAGCTAGAGACTGACAGTAGTTGGGTTTGGATTTCTTCAAGATAAAACAGAGCTGCTAAACCTATTTGTTGTGCTCTGTCACCAGCTGTCTGTACTTTCACAGGTAGCAGCCAAAATAATAATTAAAGAAAGTGAGCTTTAATAACAAGCCCACAAAGTGGTCTGTTTCTCACATTTGAATTATCACTAACCAAAGTGATACTGTGATTCCAACAGTTGTGGATCAGACTGATGGTTGCCCTCAAATTGCTTGCCGATAGCCTTTGCCGCCATTGGTGTGTGTGTGTGTGTGTGTGTGTATGAATATGTGAGTGATAGTCTTGGATATATGAATGTAGCCATTTACCATTTACTTCCAGATGGACAGACACTGCACCTGGGAAAAGTTCAAACACAAATGCAGTGGAATGCTGTCAGTAAATATGCATGTATGTATGTAATTTTAGTCTTTAATGTGACCGGTCTTTTCTGTTTGTTTGTTTTTTGAGGGCATTTTCACCTTTATTGGACAGTGAAGAATGCAGACAGGAAACAGACTCAGGGTGGGTAAGACGTGCAAACAAAGACTGCAGGCTGAAATCAAACCAGCAACGTTGCGGTTATGTGGCATGCGTTGCAACCACTTGGCTATCAAGGTGCTCCAATGGGTCTGTTTTTACTCTTTTATGAGGGTGCACTTTTATTATGCATAGTTTTGGTGGCAGTGAAGAGAAAAACAAAGGTCAGGCTGCAACATCCAACTTCTGAGCAATACACTAAGTAGAATTAAGAACAGTAAAATTAGTCTGAAATGAGGAGAAAGGTAACAGAGTAAAGAGTAAATTATAGGCACTATGATACATTTAGGGAGCCTCTATTTAGGCATATCTTACAGTATGTTATACATTTAATAAGAAAGCTCTTATCTGTTGGGTAAAATGCTGCTAATCTTGGAGTGTTATATTACACTGCAGTAGCTTTGAAAGTGCTCTGGCTGGTTGGTAGCCATCCTGCACTGATGTGTCGGTGTCAGTCAGGAAAGGGCCAGTGGCCTGGTGGGCCCGACAGACATTGTTTAACAGTGATGTCACCACTTCCCGCCACAGGGTGTAGAGATGGTGGTGGTGGGGGGGAGTTGGGAGGTCGGCGGGCAGGAAACACACAGATCAGCAAAACTGTGCGACAAAGAGCAAAAGAGCTGGTCCATGGACTGCTGGCATACATCCTAAATCTAAGCATCACCCTTACTGTCGGCTCAACTGTGTGTCATTGTTTTTGACAACACAAACAAATAAATTCATGAGTCTGGCAGGTTTAGCCTTATCTAAACTGAAGAGACAGCTGAAAGAAACTCTACAATCCTAACCAGGGGAGGGAGAGTCATTATTTAAACTGCCTGATGGTTTGCAACTCTAATGCTTCAAATGAATCATAGATGTGTTAATAACTGCTCTGACTGATGGCTGCATCCTATTTCTCCTTTTTCTCCAAGATCTCTGTGGGCCAGATTTACATGTATTTATTTTTCTGATTTACTACGGCAGCAGCTCATTATGCAGTCAGCTCCTGGACTGATCCTGGGACTGACCTCTGTAGGCTCACTCTGCAAGGGCAAGAGAGCCCAGTAGGTGTAGTTCAAGGCTGGAATCTATCTGGTATGACCACGGACTTGTTTCGACAAATTTAAGAAATACCAACTGTGATATGCAACAAGAAGCAAGTTCCTTACAGAAGCAAGAGCAGTGCAGAACTTCCAAAATAATGTGCAATTTGCTGATCACTTTATTATTTACAGACTTGAACAGAATGATCTTAAACCCAGTGGTATACATATTCAACCTCAGGGTCAGTCTATAAACTATGAGGATAACGATCAGTTTGTATAATTTTACTGTTTGCTTTTCTCATATAATTAACTTTGACTAACCTGTTGGCTTGTTTAAAACCATTATCTACTTGTGTTTGTTGCCCCGTTGGACCTATTTTTAGTAACATTGCAGTGTTCCCAGATCTTAGCAATTACTACAATGTTAACAGAACTGATAAAGGCATTGGCCGGGCCAACCAAAATAAAAACACAAGCTGTAATAAACCATAGTTTTCCTTTAAAGACCTCCTTTTACCCAACCTCCAGGGACCTGTACTGTGCCTTAAGTTAGTTCTGCTAGTAAAGCTACTGTGAGCCTAACACGACTTATGCAATGTTCTTCAGGAAAGAAGGTGGTTTTAGTCTTTCCCTCGAGGCTAGGCAGACAGAAGAACATGTCCCACGCTGGGTGTTGTCACATCCAGACAGTAAAATATCACAAATGTTGGGAGAAACCTAGCAGGCTGCTCAAACTGAATTCTTCTCACTGAGAAACCCTTGAACAACATCCAAGAAATGACCTAACCACTGCTGGAGTTGGCACAAATGTTGCCTGGCAACTGAACCAACTTTCTTTTTTGGTCGTAAAGGTTTCAGTAATAACCTTCAAAATCCACAGACAAGTGTGTTGTTAAGATAATGAAACTAAATCACCTTGTCACAGAGGTATGTTCAGCGACAGTACAGGGAGTCATCAAGTCACATTCAGACTTCATTCAATTTGCATTTGCTACTTTGCAAGTAAAACAAATTTATTAAATTCTGCCTCAATGAAAACATTTACAGATGCAGGCAGGACCTCAGATGCGGCGCTATATGTTGATACAGTAAAATAAACATATTTTTCTACAGTGCTATCAGTTGTAAGAGCTACTTATGTCTCCTTATTTGGTAAAATATGTTGTTACATTTTAATTTACTTTCAAATATTAATTTATACAATAGTCGATATATATTTTGAATCGTGGACTATGCTAAGGTTGTGTTTCTGTTTACTATTATTCTGTTTTAAACTGCTATATTGATTTAGTTCACGACAGGTTATAATGCCATACTGCAGTTTTGGTAAAAGATTAATTAAGATGCTTAGAAGCCACCAGAGGTTTGGATCAATACAAATTTTTGAATGTATGAGAATAATGTAGAATGTATGTAAGTATGATTGGATCATCAAGTTTGTAATAGCTGCTGTGACATTGAAAGTAACATCCAAATTAACCCTGTCCAGTTTTGGTAGTGCTAGCAGAGGAGTACCAAAACTGGACATGCTAAATCTATCCCTCTAGTACTGTCACAGTACTTATTGCTGCACTAACATGTCCTAGTCGCATTATGAGGTATATTTCAACCTGGCCTATATTCCCATGTTTCTGTGACTAATGGGGACAACAAGTTTTAAAATTGGTCCACTAATGAGAGAAAGTGTTGCCACAACAAAGGCTGCAATGTAATCATTTGGGCAATTGTACATCCACTAAAAGTGTTTGTTTTTGCCACTGTCAGATTGTTATTATAAATGTCTGACAACATTATAGAAAAGTTCCCTATAGAGACAGACCCTTTTTGTTGAAGAGTAAGACCCTTTTTGTTTATCAGGAACAGTCATTAACGCTCTGTTCAAAGTCACCAGACTCCAATGACAACAATAGTAATTTTACCTCACAGGACACAGGAGTCATTGGCCAACTTCTAACTTGATCATTTAGTTTGTTGTCACATAATAACACAAACTGACCAATTAAAATGACAGATGTGATGGACTTACATTCATATAGATTTTCTCAAGCCAATCTCAGAAAGAGAGCAAACAAGAGTTTCCCCATAATGTTGAACTGTTCCTTTAAATTTTATTTGACAAACCATAGATGGTGCTTTGGTTTTTCATTTTTTCATTTTCCCTTAAGGTCAGTTCTTTAGTGCATCATGCTTTCCACCCCACAGTCTGTTTAAACTGTATATATCTTTACGGGGAATTTGTGATGGAAACACTACAGAGAATGAAAACTACATAAAAGAGGTCCATTCTTGTAAAAAGCAGACGAGTGCCGCCGAGTCCTCTGCAGGCTGAAGGTCAAGAAATCAAATGACTTTGTTTGACTTTCCAAGGCAGTCATGTGTGCCTTTGTTTTGGCGTTTCCTCAGAGGAAACTCCTGATTACTGAGTGTAAAAATACACAAGTGACTTATGTGGGGTGGAATCTGAAAAGCTGATAGTCAACCATTAACCTTTTCTAAAAACAATTCACCTCATACGGTTCTTACAGAAGTGCCCAAAATGTTTCAGGTTGGTACCAACAAACTCCAGACTCCTTACGACAGCCTGTGTTTACTGTGATCAATAAAGGGGAAGTCAAATGATCGCATAATCAAATTTGTATTGACGTGCACATATTAATGTGACTTTTAACTTTAGTTTCTGTCGATACTGCAGCCAGTTGCAATCCCAGATAAGATAACGTGAGTGTAGTGTCAGCAAGGTATCCAAGAGTCTAATGAAAACCCATAGGCCCCAATGTGAGATGTTTAGGCCCTTCCTGAAGGACATGGGACTGTTCAACTATCTAAATACTTAAGTGCATGTTTACACAGAGATATTTCAATCAGTCCAGCTTCAGTCAAGCCAGACAACAAGGAAATTGTCTCAGACTCTGGTATCTGGGACATAACATTTGCTAGAAGACTGGTCTGTGCGCTTTAGTATCCAGTCCTGCAGGTTATGAACATAAAAATGTGCAGGAACCTCTAAAGTGACCTTCTGGGGGCCACAACTAAAGAATGACTCATTCCAGGAAAATGCCCCCTGCTGGCTGGGAATGGGGTCTGTCATCAAAACTCAAAACCAATCAGATACTACTAAAGAGGGGGGGAAACCGAGCCCCGTTATGTTCCGTTTTGGTTTTAATAGGGGGGGACACTTTTACGAACTCCATTGAGAAATCTGTAGATTTTCAACTTGATCTGAGTTTCCCAAACACACATAGAAGTTAAAAAACAATTCAAAAGCGTGAATAACTTTCTAAAGGCTTGTATTTAGTTCGGCGTGATTCCAATAGTCCAAACACCTTTACATTTACTAAAACCCATCTTTTAAAGTGTATTCCCCACCGATTCCAGAGGCCATCGTCTCCCACGACAATGAGAGATGAAGAGGACAAATCATTTAAAGAGTAATACTTTATGGGAACTTTGGACTTTTTTTGTTTGATCACATGATTGCCGAATTCACCAGAACAGCAAACTAAACCATAAAATATCTTATATAACACCCTGCTAGTCATGGATGTTTCTAATTAATAAGAAAAACTTAAATTTTGAGATCTTTTAATGGAGTTTGGCGGGGTGCATTTAGCGGTCTTTTCCATTCATAAACTTAGATCTTAAATAAGAAAACCATTTAAACTTCATACATACTGGGGAAACATGTCATGTTCATAGCAAAAGACATTGAGCAGGAGAGAAGCGTTTGTATCCTACCTGTCAGTGAGTGTTGACTGTGTGCCACTCATTGGGGCTTCCCTTACGACTTTCCGAGGACTTCACCCAAATAACATTTTCATGATAAAAGTCTGACTCTTATGTATTAAAACGGCTCCTTTATTTCGTCTCCTCGATGTCCGTCCATGTCCAGAAACGTCGACGAGTCGTTATATGCAGCATGTAAACTTTTAAAATCCCGTTATTGTAAAGGAAGAGTTGCTGGAAAATCCCCCAAAATCGATCATATATTGATTACCAGCGACGTTGATGAAGTCTAAAATCCACTAAGTTGCAATAAAAGAAGAAATGTGCTACTTCTTTCTTTGGGGTGTGAATGTGTTTGATTAACCAGCTGCTGTCTGCATCAGCGGAGACATCTAGAAAACCGTGAATTTACTGCACACAACTTGCTTTGGAAGTTTTTCCCTTAATCCAATTTTTTTTTCAGGATACCTCCAAGTCCAAGTTGAGGATATCTCTATTTTTCCTTTTAGGAAATACTTCCCTGATGACACTCCAGACTATTCCTGATGTCCGGGGAAGAATTACGTCAAACTTTGGCTGCTAAATCCAAAATGAACTCTGTCCTCTTATTTCCCGTCCAGTCAAAGTGCTGATTTGGAAGAACCAGTTTGTGTAGCATCCTCTTCCAGGTCTGTTCATGTTAATCCGCACTCATTTGTACGGTAGACTTTGCCCCACAGTGTGATGCAAATGGAAAAAGGAAATGCTTTGCCCCCCCTCTCCTGCCCAAAAGAGTAAAAAGAGGAGAAAAACCCACCTTCCATTCCGTTGCGTTCAGGAACTGCTCGTACTTCACAGAACTATTTAACATTTAAAGCTGATAATGTGGTTTTATTTGACTTGTACTCCGTTTTTGTGCAGCTGGATACTCATGCTGCAGGCATCAGATTACCTTTAAATAATCTGAATATTCATATATATTTACATATATATTTAAAGCAATGAAAGACCAGATTAAATGCAGATATTATACAGGATGAGAGGTGGAAGAAGTACTCAGATCAGAAGTAGTAGCAATTTTGGTTGCATCACATGTTACAAGTGAAAGTCCTGAATTCAATGTTATTGGTAAAAGTACTAAAGTATTATGCATTAAATTATACTTAAAGTAACAAAAGTAAAACTACTCATTATGCAGAATGGTCCATTTCATAATATATTATAGAACTGGATTATAATTTTTCATGTGTTCATCACTTTAATGTTGAAGGTGGTACTGTTGGAGCTAATTCTAACTACAATGTCTTTAAAAGTACAGTATTTGTCTCTGAATTGTAGTGGAGTAGAAGAAACAGAAAACAGAAATTCACAAGTAAAAGTATCTAAAAATTGTATTTTCTGTTTCAGCTGTTATCTGCAGGACTTAGTTCTTAGCCAGTGATGGAAGGTAACTTAAATACGTTTACTCAAGTACTTCACTTAGTACTCACAGTAGTTTGAGTATTTCCATGTTATACTACTTTATCATTGTTCTCCACAACATACTGCACTTTTAACATCACTACATTTATTGTTACTTTTCAGATTAAGATTTTAATAATGAAACCAGTTGTTTCAAACCTTCTTGGCCTTTTAGTTTTTTCCATACTTCTTTTTATTTGGGAGAATGTGCAATAACCAGCATCAATAGGTAAACATACAAACATGATCTCTTCATCCCTTCTCTCCGTGTCCCAAAAAACAAAAAAATATATAAACAAAACAAACATAGAAGAAAAAAATGACTAATTTGCTGAAGTACAATCTAAAGTGTCATAAACATCTCAGGTTATATATTTAAGTATACTTAGATTGAACTTACAACATGTCAATGTCAATATTGTAGACATTTACAAAAACAAATAAACTCTGTTGGCAGACTTGGTCATGTTTCAGACGTCTGTCATTTTCCTTCTAAACTTCTTAAAAGGCGTCATGTTCAAGTCCTATTTTACAAATATTTACTTGTAATGAAGTATTATTATTTTGATGTACTCGTATATTTTCTAAAATGAGGGATGTGAGTACTTCTTCCACCACTATACATGAACAATATTATATCAATCAAAGTTATGGTCTTTTAGTAACTTGTTTACCAACAAACTTAAAGCAGTTTGGAGATATACAAAAATGCTGCCTTCAAGTGTAGCTTGTGAATGTAGGACTTCCAGCTTCTGAAGTGTTGACCATGAGCTCATGTCTTTTCTAATATTACTGGGAGGTTGGAGTTTTCATGACATGAAGGGGATTTTACATTGTACAATTGTGCACATATTACACATGTTGGATTATTTAAGGGTGATTTTAAACAAACGAACAAACAAGAATGTAAGGAGTTTAAAATGCTCCAACAGATTTATAGACCTGTAATCAATAAGAAGTGTAGAAAAGGTATTGAAACAATATTTAGACAACTATGAGAGATAAAATGTGAAATTCTTTGATTTTTTTTTTTTTACAGAGTTTGGTTGGGGGCTAGTCAACGATCTCCCAAGTGGGTGTGGTCATGCTTGGGGAATTTGAATTCATGACCTCAGTGTTTCTTAAATCCTGCCTATAGTCCAGTCTGTGAAAATGGGTTATTGGCTGTTTTCTCAAATATTAAAGGAAAAAGGGGACAAAATACATGATACACAACTTATAAGAAAGTTAGTCAAAGTTAGCTCAGTGTTAATGTAAAATGTAAGTTCACTTCAGTGCAGCATACTTCAAGAGCATGCTGCTTTATAACAAGTAGACATGATTATTTATTTCAAACCAATTCTATTAGTCTGTCATCATAAATATCTTAAACAAATATCAGTTTTTAAGAAAGACAATCACTAAATGCTGCTTAAATCCTGCTTAAAAGTGAGCTCAAGTAAGGCTCCAACCCTTACATTAAGAAACTCTGATATCTGTAGTGTACAACTTCAACTCTACAGAGGCTGTGTTAGTATTACTTGTAATAGTACAAGTACAGTTACTAGTAATTAACATTTAAACATTTTTCATTATAACTTAGGAACAGTTAGCATTGAATCAGCAGACATTTCTTACCAATATATTTTAGACCAGTGATCAGTAAAAATATGCAGTATGTCTTGGAAAAGGTCTTTGCATCCGGATGTGTTTGAGAACAATAAAGAAACAAAGAGTGCCCTGATGCTAACAAGGATGTTAAAACTAATACCGTTTATATGAGCTCAATCTGTGACTGGCTGTATTTGTTGTGTGTCTTCTCTCTGCAATACATTTACACTGCATGGTGATGAGAAACTGAAAGAGGCTGTTTGTTTACATTTTACAGATAGGGTTATTTGATTGACTGTAAACTGATTTAAGAGCTGTGATGGGCTGCCTGTATAAAGTATTGGCTTGAATAGATAGATAAATAGTCACAACATTGTACAGAGGTATTGCAAATGGAATCATCATTGAGTTATTTTTGTTTATATTACTCATTTTATTTATCTGTTTTGTGATTTTTAGGTTTTGTGGCTGCATTAATAAACTCTGTCTGTAGGTGGCAGCACTGCGCCTGCTCAGAAGAGGAGGCATGTATCATACTCATAAAACACACGAAGAAGAGACCCCATACATTCACAGGCCAGCCGTAGCTAGTTAGCAGAAAACATAAACACCAGTCCATCTCTGGGGACAGTGAGCCATTTTTAGCAGTTTAGCTTTTGTTTTCTTTGCCGAAATTTATCGGAGAATAACTACATAATGCGGTAGTTTAGCTACATTTCTTATGGTCAGCCATGTTTGCTTGGATCTCGGGGAAACCAAGGCCTTGAAGTTGTCCTGCTAACGGATGGTAAGACATTGATTATAGGAGAAGCTAAGCTAACTAGCTGAGCTAACATCACCCATTGCAAAGGGTTTCTCTGAGGGTTAAACTATAATTTGATGTTGCCCTGTTGGAGGTTCACCATGCCAAGATTTTACTCTGAAGACACTATAAAAATATAAATGTATTTGAACGTTTTTGCATATTTTCTGGGACAATTTGATGAATGCGTAGCCCCCTCTGCGTGCCGTTTCCCGTTGTGTTGACAGAAGCTGACCCACAAAACAAAACAACAAAATGTCTCTTTGCTTGTGCTCAAATGTCTGAGACTGCTTTAACAAACGCACGGCTTTGAAATGAATACATTGTGTTATTTTCGCCGTATAAATGTGCTCTCGTTGCAGCGTTTGAATTCAACTAAAACTCCACTTTTTATGTGGTTGGCCTTGTACGCTCACAATGTTTGTAGTTACTGGAATGCCCAGTGGTGGGCGGTACTGGTCAGTATAAACAGACTTCATTGAAATATGTGAGAGTCTAGTGAATTACATTCTGCATATGTTCATAGATTTTATAACAACTTAATTCATTTGTGCCATCAAATAAGCAAGTAAATGGAGTTTGACATCATCTCATCTTATTGTCAACAAACTTCTTGTAAAGTCCAAACCAACACTGATTCTACTAACGAGTATTGTCTGTGTGCCCAACGCCTGATACAACCTCTGCCTCTGTGCCTTACTGCTCTCTTGTGTCTCATAAATGGTTAAAAACACATCAGCTGCACATTTGCATGGTGCTTACATGTTACCTTCATTACCTTGCACGTGCCACTGCAGGCAATCTTACACGCACCGTCCTGCTTGCGGAGATACTGTTGAAAATTGTTCACAACAAATGCAGCCCATGCTACTACTGTTTGCTAAAAAGTACACTGACCTGCTGTTTCAAGAAATTACTAAGCCCTGAAAAATGTAACTACATATTTGTGAGTATTTAAAAAAAAAAAAAAAAAAACTATGACACCAGGCTTGGGGCTTACTGATGGACTAACACGTTGTTGGTTTAGGTTATTTCATGGGATTGTTGACACTATGGAGATGTGGAGTAACACCAGTGCTATCCTCCCTAGTGTTGTGGCCAATCGTTGATTTGTTTACTTTCCCATGAAGTCAAAATTGATGCTTTCAAGGTGTATTTATGAGCTCATATTTCCAATTTCTCTCATTTTTTGTAACCTTTAGAAGTTTCAAGAGATCAGAGCTGAAGGATGACTTCTTTTGGCGACTGTTATTTTATTTAAAGGCAGCATAGTGCATAGCGAATTTCTTTAAACATATATGTTGTAATTCCTCTTTAACAGTTTATCTCAACTCAGTTTGATAATTCAAAGATAAACAATAATCTAATGCCGCAGTAGTGTGCCATGATAGAAATAACATAACATCAGCGCTACAAGGACAGTAATTTGCTCTTCACTTCCCAAACATAACATCTCAACAAGGTACCTTTTGTCCTTCATCTGTGTTTTGCATAACAGCTGCATGACTGTATGAGTATTGCTACTAAACAGAGCAGTTCCTCTGAGAAAGAAAAGCTTGTTTCTTTATAGGAAATATTTAGTGTAATTAAACTTGAGTACACTTAATTAAGATGCACTAAGCAATGAACCAAGTTCATTTCTCTCATTATACAGTAATTGTATAAATTATCTCTTCAGTTAGACTGTTCTGTTTAAAATAGCTTAAAAGAGATCATTTAATTTATAGTTGTTTACAATATTGATTTAACTTAAATATCATAACGTCTAGTTATCTAGACATAAATCCACAAATAGCACAAATCAGGAACTCTTTAAAGTAAACACATAGAGCAGTATAGTTTATGCTAAAGTGTTGTTTTAACCTGCATTATCGTTTACTCTCCACTCAGCCAATGATTCAGCTGGAGAAACCGGTGCTGACTGGTACCATGCCCGTGGTATGGCCCACCATCCTCGACCTGGGCAGGGATGAGTGCAAAAGAATTCTCCGTAAACTGGGTAAGGTCATGCAAGACAAAATAAATTAATGAGTTAATTAATGAATTTAGTTTATGTGATTGAACTTGCATCCTTTTTGTGTCACATTGGTCATAAAAGGTTGGCTTGTTTGGGCATGAATGTGCATCAGTTGTGTTTAAAACTAGCAATCATTAGAAAAGGATCTTTGATGTGTGTTTCTGTTTCCCAGAGCTGGAGGCTTATGCTGGGGTTATCAGTGCTCTGCGTGCCCAAGGAGACCTTACAAAGGACAAGAAGGATCTGCTGGGAGAACTCACTAAAATCCTCGGGTAATTAGCGTCTACATATTTTAAAACTTGATCACTTAAAGGAACAAATTCTCCAATATTTTCAAACAAACTTTGCTTCATTTAAAATGTGCTGTACGCTTTTGTCCAGTATCTCAACAGAGCGGCATCGTGCAGAAGTCCGCAGGGCTGTCAACGATGAACGCCTCACCACCATCGCGTATCAGTAAGTCCATAACTGTCCTGGCCATGTAGGAACGTTATTAGTTATGTGCAGCATCTTACAGATTGAGGTTGTTTCCCTGATACTCAACACTGGACTGGATCTTTTTCAGCATGTCAGGTCCCAACAGCTCGTCTGAATGGTCCATTGAAGGACGCCGGCTTGTTCCCTTGATGCCGAGGCTGGTCCCTCAGACAGCCTTTACTGTGACTGCTAATGCCGTGGCCAGTGCCACAGCCAATCAGAATGCCTCTCTTCTGTTGCCAGCTGAAACGGGAAACAAAGAAGGTGGGCCAGTATTACTTTGTGTCTAATTAAGATTCTTCATTCAACAGATTAGATGTTGAATGACGTGTTTAATTTTCTCTCTCTCTCTGCAGTGGTTGTATGTTACTCTTACACAAGCACCACCTGCACCTCCACCAGCGCTACAGCGACGAGTGGCACCATAGGAGCAACTGTGAAATCACCACGACCGCCCAGTCCTTCATCAAACGTGGTGGTGCTGCCCAGTGGGAGCACTGTGTATGTTAAAAGTGAGTGTCAGCCTCATCAAATCAATCTGAACTTTTCCTCAGTTATCACTTTTAGATTAAAATGGATGAATTAAAAAGGAATCCAGTAATGAAGAGAGGGAAATAAAACAGACTGAAAGAGTTTATTGTATATAAATATATATATATATATATGTCAGGATAGTTGTGTCAATTCTAAAGTCTAAATTCATAATTATTATCATTTCCGATTAATTGAACTGAGCAGTAACTTGCAAATCAGATTTTAAAGGAGAGATGTTAAAAAATGTTCAGACTTGCATGTTTTTCAAGCAGGTCATCTCAAATGTGACCATTTGCTGCTTTACCTTGTCTTGTATTACAGTAAATAGAATGTCTTTTGGTTTTTGGACTGAAAATAATCAGAATTCATCACATTAAACTCAATGTTATTGCCATTTTCTTATGTTTTATAAACCAAACAATGAATTCATTCATCTAAAAAATGATTAGCAGAACTGCTGTCATCCCTCCCATATCCTTAATTTCCAGCTTCCATTTCCCTCGCAGGTGTCAGCTGTTCCGATGAGGACGAGAAACCTCGCAAACGAAGGCGGACCAACTCGTCCAGCTCGTCGCCTGTGATGCTGAAGGAGGTCACCAAGGTGTCTCCACAGGTATCCAAGAACATCACAGTGCCGGTGAGCGGCAGCCCCAAGATGAGCAACATCATGCAGAGCATCGCCAACTCGCTCCCACCCCACTTGTCCCCTGTCAAGATCACCTTCACCAAGCCCACCATCCAGACCACCAACACCACCACACAGAAGGTGAGTGGAGCTTGTGCACATGCTCGTATGCTTCCTACATTCGCACATTCACAACACTCAAGAGTAATAAGCGTTTCATCTTCTTTCAGGTGATCATCGTGACAACTTCTCCCAGCTCCAACTTTGTGCCCAACATCCTGTCCAAGTCTCATGCTCACAACAATGCCGCTTTGGCAAAGCTGGGCTCCACCTCCATGCTGACCACGCCCACTCAGAAACAGACCGTGGTCTTCCCAGCTAGTTCGAGCCCTTCCTCCAATGCCACCACCGTCGCAGTGACCACAGTGGTCTCCTCTACTCCTTCAGTGGTCATGTCAACTGTCGCATCATGTAGGTCCTTCCTGTGCAGCACCTTTAAAAAAAGTGTTTGAGCAGCTTGTTGTGTTAGCGTGACAGTAGACATGAGGGAGGGTTGTTTGGTCACAGGAATGTCTGACGTCAGTGTTCACTTTTGTAGGTGCTGCTTCAGCTGGAGTGAAGGTGGCTTCAGCCAGACTTCCTTCACCAAAGACCATGGTGGGGTCACCGGCTCAGATCCTGGCCCAGTTCCCCAAACAGCAGTCACCCAAACAGCTGCAGCAGAGTTCACCTTTAGGAGCTTGTAGTGTCAGCCAGACCCAGACCACCAGCAGCTCACCAGGCTCGAAACCCACCATCCAGATCAAACAAGAGTCCGGTAAGCTTACATAATATGATCACCTATCTTTGTTTGTGTAGTAGGATGCCTTTTTATATTTTTGTTCAAATAATAATGGTCCTTAACCATTTTCTTGGACATCTACAGGGGTCAAGATAATCACTCAGCAGGTCCAGCCGAGTAAAATCCTGCCCAAGCCTTCATCAGTGGCTCTGTCCAGCAGCAGCTCTTCACCCATCATGGTCGTTAGTAGCAACGGAGCCATCATGACCACAAAACTGGTCACACAGCCCACAGGTGAGTGATCAAAAACTCATAGCAGATGACTCAATGTTATTGATTTAAATCTAGTCAAAGTTTTATACTTGATTGGATCCTTGAGGCTACAGTACGGGCACATTTCAGTCACTTCTTCTGAACTGTGGTTCAATACCCAGGTCTAGTTATTAGATGGTAACAATATTTTTTATATGCAGCCACCCAGGCCACTTATACAAGACCCACTGTGAGCCCCGGCATCGGCGCCAGAATATCAGCCTCCAGTGGCGGGACCACCTACGTCAAGACCACCAGTGGTAGCATCATCACAGTGGTGCCCAAGTCTCTGGCCACTCTGGGTGGGAAGATCATCAGCAGTAACATCGTCTCTGGTGAGTCAGGAACTCACTCTGACAAGATCTGTTACATAATCTGTGCAGTTTTGTTAAGATCAGATGACATTTTGTGGTTCCTCTGCCGCAGGCACGACGACTAAGATCACCACCATCCCCATGACCTCCAAGCCAAATGTCATTGTGGTTCAGAAGACCACAGGAAAGGGAGCGACCATTCAAGGACTGCCGGGCAAGAACGTGGTCACCACACTTTTAAATGCTGGGGTCAGTAAAACACCACTCTTGTTTTTTATCCACTGTGGTTGAGATGATTCATTGATCATTAGTAATCTCTCCAAAGACAGCCACAACATTTGACTTGAAGACTAGACTTGTTGTCTGTGAGGAAATGACAAAAGCTTTTTATATTAGAGAAAAAAATAATTAACTATTTTTATACTTATACATTTTTCAAGCAATAATGTCAGTTATTCACTTGTTCCAGCTCCTTAAATCTGGATATTTTTTAGTATTCTTACTCTTCTATAGTATTAAACCGAACCAGACTGGATTTTGGACTGTTTGTCAACACCACCAGAGGCTCGGGGAACTTTACAGACCAAATATGAAAAAAATCAGTAGATTAATGGTGAAGATGTCTGTAAATAAATTATAATAAATTATTCTGATGGCATTAATGTTTGTGTGTTGAAAATTAGACATTTTGTCATGAAAATTGGTGCAGTTTGTGTTTGTGACAGTCTGTTCTTTTTTATCCAACCACTAGGTGTCAGTAAATATGTTTATTAACTTTCTGGCGGCAAGTTAGACGTTCAGATTGATGCCACTCTTATCTGTTTGTTAAATATGAAGATACAGTCAGCATTTTGGTTATCTTAGCTTAACACAGAGGTTTCTTATGTCTTATATGCCAGTAGAGGATTTACATAAATCACCTTTGTTGCAAAGAGATACTGTTTTGATGCTTTGGTTGTGGTCTTGTGATAAAAACTATGTTTGAATTTAATATGGACTGTGATGGTCAAACAGACTCTGTGTTTACCTCAGGGTGAGAAGGGCCTGCAGGCTGTTCAGGGGACCAAGCCAGCGATCATCACGGCCTCCAGACCCATCACCAAGATGATCGTCACCCAGCCCAAAGGCATGAGCTCTGGATCTCAGTCCACTGCCACCAAGATTATCCCAACCAAGATCGTCTACGGCCAGCAGGGCAAGACGCAGGTGAGACGTGTTCTCTTGTTATTGCACTTTTTGTTCTCTTAATTTATAAAAACAGTCTCTGCTAACTGCTTTTTATTACAACAATCCACATGTCTGTCAGCGTTAGATCCTGGTTAACCACAGGGCAGTGAGGTTATCATATGACTATCCACAAATATCAAGTGAATATTCATGTGATCTACTGACTGACATCAAGTCACCACACGGGGGTGTAAGTCATTACAGTTTCAAATGTAGGAAAAACACCAAATAAGACAAAGTTTCTTTCTCTGAATACGAGGACCAAATTGCTTATTTTAGCCTTCTCAAGAAAGAGACTAGTTCTCTCCTCTGAGTTCTGCATTCAGTCATTAATCTGACACTATGACACCAGCACTGGATTTTTTCCGGAGTAACGTATTTCTAGACATTAACACAAACATCAGTTTAAACAAAAGAGAAAAGTCCCCAATTCTCAATGTATACCGGGGCTTTAACCGTGACCTTTCCTCTTCCTCCATTTACTTCCCCCACCCAGGGAGAAAAATGAGGCAGTGTCATCAGTGAGTGGGACGGACAGACAGACAGTGACCTAGTCTGGTTCTCTTTCGGGTCAAACAGCTGCAGAGTACAGTGTTTATCTCCTGCAACAGGATCATGTTTCGGTCCTATGTTATTAAACCTGCATTAATTTATTCTTTTGGACCACTTGCTGGAAACACAGTGCTGACATATCCCCACCTTGCAAACATTAGGACATTAGAAAGAAAATATCTGGCCCCTTAGCTGCAAAACGCTCCACTGTGTTCACCACTAACTTTGTGTGTGTGCTGTTTGGTGCTGAGAGAGCAGAGATGTGTGCGTGATTAGTCGACCAGTCGATTCAATGTTGCTACTCTAGTCGACTCCAGAAATACTAATTAGTTACACTAATTATAATAATTTATTAATGTTGTGTTAGGCAGCCAGCCCACAAGCTGGGCTGTAGCCCCAGCAGGCAGCAGACCCTCTGTCTGTGCTGTTTTTTGTTTTTTTTAGATGTCATCTTACTTACTTACTTTAGAAGTTACGTTATTGTCATGACATTTAATTACTGCGGCCCGCTTTGGGATTCAATAAGCTGATTTCACTCTCGACCCATCTAACCTCACACAATCAGTTGGTTTGAGATGAAACTATGCAGGAAAACAAGTAATGTTACAGTAAGAAAAAAAACTTTACAGACAAGAAAATACCCAGATTATGGACAGACAATTAATTACATCGTAAAACAAAAGTGAGACGTGAACAAAAACCTCTCTATCGAGATTAGGGGAACTGCAGAGTCAGCTGACAATTCTTTGTGTTCATTATTAGATATTTTTTGTCCAGTTGTAATAACTCTCATTGCTTTAAGCTTGAAAATTGACATTTTGGCTGATTAATCTGATCTATCTGCTTTTATGTTTTTGTATTTATTTGTATTTTATATCAGGAGCTGCTATTTAATGAGGCCTGTTTAATGAAACCAGCAACTGCTTTAGGTGCTTTTCAGTTCCTAGGGATTTTTTTTTATGTCTGTTTTAAAAACTTAACGAGACAGTATTGGTTCTTTAGAAATTCATCTATTTCTGAATACCGAGTGGGCGTAACGTGGGCATTTGAAAGTATATCTTGTGATCTAAAAAGAACTGCCCATCGAAAACCAAGAGGTAAAGTGATAACTGACCTTCTCCAATATTTTCTCTCTAAATCTTTTGGGGGAATTTGAATTTAATGCACAGGTTTCATAATATATTCTGGGAGGGTAAATCCCACCATGCTAGTTTCAGGTGTTTTTCTGCTGCTATAATACATTTTTAAGTCGTGAGAGGATGAAGGAAAATATCTATAAAAAAATCAGTTTGCTTTGAGAATGAACGTCTCGCTGCACGAAAACACATTTACTCATGCAACAAGATTCTGCTGACTTCTTCATGTTCATTCACAAACGGCATGTCATAGTTTCAATATCAAACTCATCACTGCAGTCTAAATATAGCTCAAATTTGGTTTCTGTTTTCAGTTATCAAAGGGAAATTGAGGTCAGTGAGTCACGCGTAGTATACATATACAGTACAGACTGTATTCAACGCCCACAGTGACGAGCCCCGGTACAGTAAACCACATCTGGAACCAAAACGGCAAATGAAATCTGAAAACATTTTATAAATGAGATTGGCTGCAAACATTATAAAACACTTTCCAGTGACGGTAAACGGTACATGTTTAGAAAATATTTTCCCCAGCATCTGTAACAATAAAACAGTTTTTTATGATCTGTTTATGGAACATAGAACAAAGTTGACAGACTACGACGTAATCATAGACATTTATGAATTGGAAACCTGTTTTAATAACGTCCAGCTATGTATGAGCGCTATTGCAGTTCAGAGGTAATCACCTCAGCTAATTTAAGTCATAGAAGTTCAGATTTGATTGTATATTTACATTTGTGTTTACAAGGAACATAAAGTAAGATTAGGTTTGGCATGAAGCTGATCTTTACTGTATTTTTCATCACAATAAACAATGTACTACACATGAAGCCTATTGAAAAATGTGAAAAACTCTAGTTAGCAAGTGAAATAAATCCCTGAGAGTAATAGATGGATGAGACAAAACTCTGATGGTTTATTATTAATTGTTGTCTTCTGCCTCCGCTTAAATTGCCACGAGCTGGAACAAACTAGAGACATGAAACTTGGCCCCATAACTGGAAAAGATTTCCAAAAGCATCACAGGAAAAATGACCCCAATCAGCTGGATCGTGGCACTATATTTAACGACCAAAATAGGCCCTAAAAATTAAAAAACTAAAAGCAAACGGCTCGTGCCTACTTTTTGTTTTGGGCCAGAGGACTTGCTTCCTCTGGATGATCACGAAAAAGTTTGAACCTGCAATCGACTCACATCATCAAAAATCATTTCAAAAAGACACATTTGGAACATTTTTTCAGTACACTGTATGTTCTTTTGGTTTCCTTACAGGTTCTCATCAAGCCTAAGCCAGTTTTCCAGACGGCAGTGGTGAGTGAACAAACCAGGCAGCTGGTCACTGAGACACTGCAGCAGGTGACCCGCTCAGCAGACATCGGACAGGGTCAGACCTCAGGCCAGGATGGATCCGCAAAGGACGATTCGGGCAGCTCAGCTGGCGAGGCCTCCCATGGAAGTGCTCAGGGTATACTTCCCTTTCCTTTTACCATGGCATAGAGATGATAAGGTCAGGTGAATCACCTCTTTTTGCCTGTGTTAACATTAGGTGACAGTTTAGTGTGAAAATAACCTGATGCATATTTGTGTGAGAAAATTGAATGTTGTCCAATATTGTTCCCGTCATTCCTCAGAACCTCAGCCTGTAGTGCATGTGGTGTCCTCCAGAGAGCAGGATTGGACAGAGCAGGAAGTATCTGTGGAGTCGAGCCCCACTATCATATACCAGGAGGTCTCTGGTGGGGAATCACAGTCCGCCACTTCGACCATAAAAGCTTTGCTGGAGCTACAACAGACAACAGGTGAGCCTTTATGTCAGAGAAAGGCTGCAGTTGTAAACTGGAAACAATGGGGGAGAGGGATCTGTATCACCTGCACACATGCAGACTACAGCCACAAGTCATCAGGTGAAATATTCCAGCCAAAGAACTGCCCGCATGCCTTTTGTCGCCCCACCCTTTCCTTTGACAGCTTCAGTAAAGCAGATTTAAGGAGGAGGAGCTGCCGATCACAAAAAAAGACCAAAAAGCTAGCGGCCAACCATAATTATGTTTTTCACCTGAGGCTCTGCTTTCACAATGCGCTCACTGGGCTCCAAACCTGTGGAACTGGGTTGATGAGTAGAGTCCCATGGAATATTTGAATGCGGAAAGAATTTTTAGACTATAGTTGTACGTGAGAACGGCATTACAAAAGAGTCAGTGTCATTCCCCTACTTCTGACTGTAAATCCCCTAAAGTGATGAATAGGGTTATGTAGTCTGACCTCATGCTAGTGCTCAAACATGCACCATTAGCCTCGATTACGATGTCATTAATATGAGCCATCAAGTGCATATTTAAGAGGCTTGAAAAGATTAAAATGGAAACATTAAAAAGTCAGTAAGAGACAAAGTTTTTAACCAATCAATGGAGCTAATATTAGCTCGCAACAGAACTTATTACTGCTACTAATCTGTAACTGTTATCTATATGTGGACGACGAGGTGATTTACAGTTTGAAAAGTTGGATGATGAAGTTGTGTTGTCTGTCTACAAAAATGGAGGCAACATCCTGGACTCAATTACCTGACTAACCTCTGAAATCATCCACGCCACAGTAGCTCAAATCAAATGGTCTTTTTGTTCTACTTTGCTTTTTTTCTTAAGCTTTCATCTCAACAAATTTCATGAACATGTCACATTAAAAACCTTCCAGTGGCTCAAAAGGCATAACCCAGTCCTTTTACTGGTAGGCTTTTAATGTGAAACACACGCAGAGAGTGTTGAGTTTCATTAGTGGTACCTTAACACCAAATTAATTTGAGAAAAAAGAGAATTTATGACTGATCTGAATCAGTATATTATTAAATTTGAGTGTTTTCCATCTTGGCAGTGAAGGAGAAGGGAGAGTCCAAACCCAGACAGCACACCATCGATCTGAGCCAGATGGCTGTGCCCATCCAGCTGGCCCAGGAGAAGAAGCCCAGCCCAGAGTCCCCCAGACCCTCCACCTCAGAGGCAGAACCCAGCACTGAGTACGTCCCTGCAGGTACGCCTCTCCAGTCTGCTGCATGACATATGATCTGGATATACTGTTACAAGTTAAAGTTACATGTAAAAGTCCTGAAATGTTGCACAAGGTTACTGTGGAGATCATTTAGTATTACATATATACAGCTCGGGAGCTCAATCCATAATAATTTTATAGATTGGTACTGTTGTGAATGAAGTTAATTTAGTATAATCACATGGATGGAAACACTGCAGTTTCATCCATACTGGTACCAGTGAAATATATAGTTGACATCATGAACACCAAACACTTCCTGTTTTGGTTGGCAGCTTGAAATTTCAGTGAAACACAGTTCTCTTTTTGATTCTTTGATTGGAAAAAAAAAAAAGGTTTTGTCTGTGTGCGTGCGTGCATGCGTGTGTGTGGTCTATATTTAATATGCTCATCTTACAGCATCACTGTGATTGCCCTGTCCAGGTAAAGTCAGCAGAGTGGGAGTGTCCTCAGAGGGCGACGACGTGGTCATGTCCTCCAGTCAGCAGCTGGGGAAGCCTTTCAAAATCAGCAGCCAGGTCACCGTGGTAACCAAACCAGCTGCTGTTGTCTCTGCAGCAGCGGCGTCACAGGCCAGCCACATGGTGAGGACTTAAGACTACTACTGTTCCTCTTTTATAAATGGCACAACAAGTAAACAAATACAGAGAGTACATGGGATATGACGCAGGGGTGTTGCATAACATCCATTTTTATTCTGAATATGTCAGAGCTCCAAATATACGTAAGTCATTTATTTCCCCAGATTATAAAAAAAAGTGTCTCACTTTTCTCACTTGAGATATTTAACCATGTAAATAGCTTTTGGTTGCTTTTGTCGTTTCTGCCTCCATCCTGATCAAAATGGAGGTGAGTGGAATTTTATTTGTGGTCCTCACAACCTTAAAAGAATGTACTTAAAAATATTGTGAGCACCACAAACAACCCTGGATAATCCACAGAGCGTGCTGTTAATAGTTTTCAAAGGGGCTGTTTCTCCAATTGAAAGTACTGTAGTTTCATTTAAAACTATTCACAGAGAAGTCTGTTACCACTAAAGATAAGTGAGAAAGGTTTTCTTTTTTCTTTGACCTGCAGAATTTCCCTAAAGCATATTGTGTTTTCACTCAGGTGGTATTGCATTGAAACAGAAACATCCATGTGATGCATCACCTTAATTAAAGATTTGTATTATGAGCACTGGCTCAAGAGACTTAAAGGTTAAAATGATTTACAAATCATTTCAACCTACAATACATTCAGTTGAAAGCGTTTTTGTACAAAATACGCTCATTCTGAATTTGATACCAGCAACATGTTCCATTAAAATTGGGACGTGGGCAACAAAAGATTGTGAAAGCTCAAAAAACACCTGTTTGGAACATTTCACAGGTAAACAGGTTCTCGGGTAACAAGTGATAGTATCATGATTGGATGTGAAAGAGGCTTCCCCAAAAGGCTCAGTCGTTCACAAGCAAAGATGGGCTGAGGCCTGTTTGTGAAAAACTGTGTGGATAAATTTTTCAATGCACAATTTTATGATTTCACCATATACAATCGATAATATTAAAAGATTCAGAGAAATCTCTGTATATAAAGGGCAAGGCCAAAATCCAACATTTAACGCCTGTGACCTCCAATCTCTCAGGCGGCATTTCATTTACGTGAGCTCTGGAACACTTCAGAAAACCGTTGTGGGTTAACACAGTTTGTCGCTGCATCTACAAATCTAAGTTAAAAGTCTTCCGTGCAAAGAGAAAGAGATATCAACACCATCCAGAAACTCTGCAGACTTCTCTGAGCCCGAGATCATCAGAGATTGACTGACAGAACGGAACAGTGTGCTGTGGTCTAACCAATTGTTTTGAAAACTTGACTAAGATCATGACTCATCATGTCTAGCCTCTAACAGTTCAGCTTAGGAGCCCAACTTGAAGCACTTCTCTGCTTGTGTTTCAACTTAACACCATGTACATGTGGTTCCCCTGTTGTTCCCTGTGTCCTCTTCGTCTTGATAACATCCCTCAGTAGTCTTCTTTGTGACTGTGTCTCAGCCTTCCGACAGCCACAGTAAATCTGAGGCCGTGTTAGAGGTGGGCGAGATGGAAGGCGACACCCTGGACCCGCAGACGGGCTTGTTTTACCGCTCCAGCCAACCAGCTACAGACTCCACAAAGCAAGTCCCACTCTCTGCAGGCGCCCAGCCGCCTCCGTTGACCCAGGCAGAGCCTGAGCAGAGCCGGCACAGCTCCACCTCCGTCCAGCCGCAGCCGCCACCGCCCCCGCTGCCACAGCTGCAGAGCAAACCTCAGATCAGCCAACCTGCATCTTCCTCCACCGCCTTCCCCTCCACTCCTCCTCTGACTAAGAAACTGCCAAAACTACGAGAGCAGACTCAACCCAAACTCCAGGCTTTAACCCAGAGCCCCAAAGACAGACCTCTGACTGCACCTGCCCAAACTGGGGCAAAGGTCACAAGCCCGGGAACGACAACCAAGCCTCTGGTGACGCCGCAGCTCCCGAAGCTCCAGCAAGCACCCACGTCCCACCACAGACCCCTGCACACACCCATGTCCCACCCTCCTCCACTGCAGGCGCACCACCCAGTCAGCACGGAAAAGACTGCCTCCAGTCAGGTGAGTGGTTTTACACCCAACAAGTAGAAAAGAGCAACTTGGGGCTTTTTCTTTTTGAGACATACTGAGTCACACCTCCGCTTTCTTAATAAGTTGTCATTGTTTGTCTTTTTCTTGAGTCATCTGACGTAACCAGTTCTTGTGAAGGCTTTGGGGTTTTCCCTACCGTCCTCTTAAACGCAATAGCACATTGTTTACGTTGAACAGGCTGCAGACTGATAAGCAGCAACAAATTGATTTATAGTTGCACTAACGTTGGCCACAGCTGCTTCTCTTTTCTGTTTCACGTCACTGTAATAGTTGGTGAGACAAATTAACAAAGACTTTCAGCCTCACTAACATGTGAAGGACTTCACATGTTAGTTACTGAAATTATTATTAAGAACCACTGTAATAAAATCTGTTTCATATCGCAGCCCTGATATTTTGCCTTGGAGCCATTCACAGCTCTGAAATGTAAAAGTAAATTACTCACAACAGTAACAGAAATGCAGAACCTAAAGTGGCAGTCGTTATGATTTTACGACTCTGGAAAGTTATCATATATAAAGTTTCTCTTTAACGGTTGTAAGATGAACATTTGGAGTTCTCTCAGTTTCCATTTCTTATATTTCATTATATATCTTCACCACAGCAGCCAATCATCACACAGAGCGCCACCGTCACCAAGATCACCTTCGGGAGCTCCCACCATTCAACGCCAGTCTTCAGCAGCGGCGAGGCCACCGCCAAACTGATCCCCGAGTCCAGCTCCGGCTCCTCAGGAGACAAGCCCTCGGTGTCGGACATCCTGAAGATTTCCATGATGGAGGCGGAGATCGATCCGAGCACGGAGCCCATGGTGGTGGATTCCTCCAGCGACTGCGGCCCTCTGGGGAAAGCCCTGGAGGTTCAGGCCGTGTCAGGCACACTGGACTCGGGCCAGTTCATCAGCAGCTCTGGGGCCTCCATGCATCATTCCCACACAAAGTCCCAGCAGTTCAGCTGCATGCAGGGCCTCACAGCACAGAGGAGCAAAGAGGACCTGGAGGTCATTGAGGTACGATATTTATGCGTAATAAATCACAGAGCTCGAGGTTCACACTGATGTGCAGCTTTGTCTTTCACATATTAAAACATATTCAGAGGATGTTACTTTGCAGATTAATAATAGAGAAGGCAAAGGATGGTCATGTTTTCAAAATGAAAGCGTAAATGAGTCACATTATTTTTAAAGGCACAGTGTATAGTAACATTTAATCTTCATCCACAGATCTTACACAGCTAAAACAGAGCGTTCACTGCCACTATTAGTGTAGGTGAAAAAGCATTTAACAAAGGCAAAATCCCTCTGTAGTCCACACAGTGTGTAAAGGCAAAAAAAAAACCATACCATTCATGCTTTTTTATATATTTATATCATTTCAGTCAGCTTAATGGTCACCTTTTAATGTTTTATTTAGAAATTTTCAGGTGAAAATGCTGAAACTTTACTGCTCTGCTCATTTTATTACAGTTAGAATTAACTTTTATTTGACTGACTCATGTCTGCACGCCAAATATGAAGCTGCAGCTGGTTAGCTTAGCTTAGCATAAAGAGCGGAAACGGGGAAACAGCTAGCCTAGTTCTGTATGAAGAGCAAAGTTTAGTTTTTTGCCCACATGAAAAGCTGAAGCGTTACAACAAGAAGTTGTGGTTATTCTTAAAGGGGGATTATGTACTGAAAGTATTTATTAGCATACGCGTGATATTGATCTTCTCATTTAACGCCTCTCACAACGGTATTTCCCCAAAACATTGCTTCAGGGTCAAAAATATGTCGGAAATTACCAAAAATTTATCAGCTGCAGCTTGATCATCTGAGTTTGAGCCCCCACAGCCTCAAACACCAGCAGTTAGACGCATCCTCTGGAAGAAACAGTGATTTTACAGTAATGTTGACTTCATATTTTCTTACCTGACTGGAAATTGAACTGACTGAACCTCAAATGTGACTAACGCATGCAGGTGATTCCTCAGTACTCCATCCTGCCCGACTCCAGCCAATCCAACGTGGTGGTGGAGCCCAGTGGCTTCCTGGAGATCACCAATTACACCAGCCAGCAGCTGGAGGAGGACAGCCCCATGGAGCAGGAGGTGGACAGCAGCAACGACGAGGCCACGGCAGCCAGTCCCCCGGACCAACCATAGCCACTCCATTGCTGGAGACGCTTAAGGGATTTGACTGATTGATTTGTTTGTGGACAAAGACTTTCTGGCTGTTTTTATGGTGCAGAAATCTGTTTTTGTGTAAATATTAGTTTGTTCATAATAGGTATTTTTTTCCCGCCCCACAGCTAATGGCACGTGTTTTTTATTGCCAGTGAGGAGCACTGGGTGTAAAATGGGGGACCGCGGTAAAATGATTAGTTTTAGTGCAACCCCAGACAGTTGGAAAGCAGCCTCTCCAAACATACAGGACTTAATAGTTCCAGTATGTTAACATAGTTTTTTTTTTTTTTTTTGCAGGACTTTGTAAGACCGTTAAATATTCATGAAATTGATTATTTGGAATTTTTTGGCACTGTGCCCGGTGCCGTCGTTTCAGAAACATGCAGCCAGATCAGACAACCACAGACAAATACACACTCCCCAGGAACTGCTTTGGTCACTCAGACTCTTTGTACAGATTTTCGGACATCTTCTTTTAATGACCTGAAGGTTTTTACCGCCACATGAACAGTAATTTCTTTTGACTTGTAAATCCCAAACACCAATCCCGAAAGGATTTTAAGTTTTCCGAAGAGAGAACAAAGCTGGAGCAGATTGAATTGCTGCGAGGAACGTAAAGCAGAACCAGAAAAGGAGTCCTGGAGGGAAGGATCGAGTCCAACATATGTGTTACTGTTCATTGTAACTGATGTAAAGTTAAAAAAAAACAAACAAACACGATTTTGATGAAGATTTTGCTCCTTTTGTAAGATACAGTCTGGAGTTTGAAAAGTTGCTGTGAGAATTTCACGAAGTATGCATTTGTTTTTTTGCATAGTGTGTTTTAAACTATGCATTTCTTTTATACCTTTTCAAACTAGATGACTAGTTGAGAAAAAAAATCATTTAATCTGCACAATAAATCTGCTGAGTAGAACATGTCAGTTTATACTGTGTTATTGGTTGTAGAAAGACAAAATGAGGGAGTCACGGTGTTTAAAACTCTCCTCCAGACATGTTTTATGACATAAAGATACCCTGCTTTGAATAATTTGTGTCTGATATGGTTTTTACACAAACGGTGTCTATGAATATAAAAAAAATATAATTTTCATTTCAAGCATAACGGCTGGAGACAAGATTAATCCAGTGTTTGTGCACTGAAGTTTCCACATGACACCTGTTGCATATTATTTGTGACTTCATAAAACTTGCATACAGGTCTTAAACTCAGATTTAAGATGAGTGACAGTCAGTCTTGCATCAAACTCTTTACTTGTGTCATTCTGCTCAAACATTCCAGGACGTCACGATATGCAAGACTTTTTTTGACTGAAGTCACCACCATGATTGTTGTGCATGATGGGTGACTCACAAGTCTAGACAGATTTTTTTTACGGTGCAGTTTGAAGTGAAATGAATAGATTTGATTGGAACTGCTGCATTCAGGGGAACTGTACGCCCCCTTTGCATCAAGTTTGACAAACTTTGACAATCGAAATCACTGTTATGAACAATAAACTGCCTTTTGACCTTTAAGGATATGGCAGTCAGCAGAGTCTAAAACAAGGGAAGCTGTCATAGCTTATTAGCTGTGTTGCCTCATCCACTTGTACTTAACTTCCCCTACAAGCATTTAAATTGCTGCTCTGCAGACTGCTATGAGAGAGAGAAGTCAATGATACAAATATGATACACGTCTCTTGAATAAGTTTAGAGGGTTTAGAACCAACAATAATCAGCTGGCATGAAGAAGGTCAAGTTTATGGTGGTTGGACCAATTCAACAATATGTTCTCCTTGATGAGACCAGGAAGAATAAAATCACATATCTGACACTGTCAAGATGAACGTGAAATATAGGGTTATATTTTTCAAAATATTGAACATTTTATGTTTTTTATGTAACAGAAACCGTTTAAAATGATGTAATGTCTGTTTTATTTTCAGTAGATATGTGTACATCTATTTTGAGCATTACAAACTTGAGCATTAACAAATCTGAGCTTGATTGTGCTGTACTTTTATTTCATCAGGCACCTTTAGAGAGCAGCGATTGCTTCACCGAAGTAGTCATTTGAGATGTTAGCCGTTAGCTCACCAGCTATAGTGGTTCCCCATCTAGCCCTGTTGGTGGTCGATGTTTTTTCAATGATTCACTGATGAACTGTGCTGTGCCACTTTCTGGTTTAGTCTCTAATCTGGATCAAGCTCCAAATCTTCAGATCCTAGAATTTCCCTCAAAGTAACCAATAGCATGTTTTCATTATTCCCTCCCTGCCTGATACATGTCACATCTTTCCAAGTCCACACCTTCAGTTTGTAAACTGGAAATTTGCCGTCTCCAGGCCCAAGCTCAAGTAACCTCAATGACATCGCCATGACATCATCTGTTATTTTTCTTATTGTTTGGACTGAATGTGGTGGAGGTAATCTTTTCTTTTTACTCAGTTTTGATCTTTTCACACGAACCACACCAAAAACTAAACTAAACTTGTCTTCAAGACAAACATGTTTGTGTTTTATACTAAAAAGGAAACTGCAAACTCATTTTGTCACTTCACATATGCTCCGTCATGCACCAGTTTGTCAGCCTGCAGCCTCAGTTTCAGGTTTCCTTTGATTTTATGTGGGCAAAGACCTTTCACTGATTTCTTGGTCAGTAATCCAGCAGTGTAAGCACCCATAATCCATACAGTTTCATCTCCCTCTCTACATTTAAAGTTGTGGCTACAAGAAGGAAGTTAGAGTAAAAATAAATTCTACTGAAATTCCTTTTAAGAGACACTTCCTACAATACGAAGTCACACTTTGACACTGAAACGTTAGAAGCTTCCCTTCATGGAGAAGCTTGTGTCAGAGTGTTGACATGGTGTGGATGGGACAGATGTTTTTTTTTAAAGATATTTTTTTGGCCTTTTTCAAGCTTTATTTGATAGAGACGGCTGAAGAGTGACAGGAATGTGGGGAGAGAGAGATGGAGAATGACATGCAGCAAAGGGCCACAGGTCAGATTCGAACCCTGGGCCACTGTGGCAAGGACTGAGCCTTTGTACATGCTCTACCAACTGAGCTAACCAACACCCCAGATAGTTGTGTTTGAGGCTAAAGCAGAAGTTATTAAGATGTTCGCAGATGGCGGTTCAGAAAGCCCAGAGTAGTCTGGATGTTTTCATACAGCCATGAAGCTGGAACTGAGCTTTGGTACTAATATTCAATGGTGGAAGAAGTATTCAGTATTTTACTGAAAGTTGCAACATCATAGTGTAAAAATACTGCATTAAACATTACTTTTAAATGCACTTTAATTATCTTTTCAACTGTAATTGTTTATAAAGTTTGTGACAAGAGCTACAACTTTTATTTTTATTATTGATTAGTCTGCTGTATATTTTCTAGATGAATTCATTGGTCTTTAAAATGTCAGAAGACCATGAAAAATTCCAGTGTAAAACAAGATATCTTGTTTTGTCTACAGAGTTTAGTCAGTTTATGATATAAAATGAAAAGTATGAAGATAGAAAAGTATGAACTCCTCATATTTGAAAGGCTGAAAACAGCTTTTTCTACCATTTTTGCCTCAATCGATTATCAAAATAGTTGTAAAGTATTTTCTAATGTTGCAGCTCTATAAATCACGCAGACTTTAATGACAGTTTGACAGGGGTGTTTGCTATTTTTGGATCAAACCTGTGATTTTCCCACTTTACAGGTCACATTGCTGCCCAGCTCTTGAACTACAACATATTCAGATTCTGAAAACACGCAGATCAGGTTTTATGAGGTGTTGTGAAACATCTTTGGCCACATACAAATGTTGTATATCTACTTACACTTGGACTGAAATTGGCTCGGGCAGCCAAAAAACGTTTGTGGGATTTATGGTGGCTCCTACTGGCAAATGTTAAACCATATTTATTGCATTATAAAGACTATTTGAGCCAAGATTCGTGTTTACTGGGCACTGTGCGGCGGTGTTAAAGGTTTTTCTGTTGGCTCTGCACACTTATAAAAACATTAATGCACACTTCCTGGTGGAGTCCAGCTCCACGCGGGTGCTTTTTCTCCTCATGTTGAAAGTGATCCACTGGGCTCCTGGGGGCTCATATACAGCCTGCAGAGTCTGATTGGTTGGCCTCAACATAAAGACATGTGGCTCTGTTTAGGAGCATGCTGACTTACCGTCCCTCCACCCTGCACCCCTGCTTCTATAATGTTGCCGAAGTCCCACAGGATAGCACAGTTTACCCGGCTCTGCTGACTCACCTGACAGAGAAACAACTCTAAGGAACAGAATATTTTTTTAGGAAGAAAAACTAGATTAAATCCTTGTTTTTAAGGTGAAATATCTCAAATATTCACTGGATTTCAAAGACTTTTGTGCTCGTCCAACACTTAGTAAATGGCAGGTTAACAACCATATCTGAATGTAAAGATTGCTAAGGTAACATGCTAACACGTAACAAAAAAGGCATCGGTATGCTTCAGAGGAAGTGCCTGTCAAATTGTCAAACAGCATCTAAAACTTCGCCAGATGTCTGAATCAGGGGCACTACAGGGGTTGTTTTAGAGGCTGCGTCCAACATATTTTCTCTGTTTGATGACAGGATTGCTGCGCCACCACCAAGATTGGATAAACCAGAATTGTTGCATGATAACAAGCCAATAAACATTAGCATGTTAACATCACACATGGAGCACACATGCTCATCGCAAGCATGATGGCATCACGCTCAGTGCAGTCTTTGAACATTAACCATGGACTGTATAAATAGTAAAAAGTCAATGCAAAGTGCCTTAACCCTGCATTCTTTTAAATGTCTATAAGCTTATGAGAAAATGACCCTACTTCTCACTTGATTTATTACCTCTGTAAACAGTTTCCTCATGTTTTTATGGTCTCAACTGCTAGTTTCAAGTCTTCTTCCATATAGCATGATGTTCATTTAGTAAATGATGGTCCCATCTAGAGTAAAACAGACGATAAAGCAGGGTGTGTGGCTACTTTGTGATTGACAAGTCGCTAGAACAGTGTGTCCACAGGTTCTCAATCAGGATAGAGGCATAGGAATGCATTTCCTCCTCAGATCTCAACCAGGTTCCAAAAAACGAACGGCAATGCCAAGCGCAAGACTTCAAAACAGTAGTACACAAACCAGTGGGTGACGTCACAGTAGGTTTACATTCAGCATAAACAACGCTTTACCTGAACGAATTTAGCAAGATGAAATTTACTTGCACGTTGGAAAAAGCAGGAAATAGTGTCCAAGTATAAACTGCTTGAGCTAACTTGGTTAGCAGAGTAACAATAGCATCAACGAGTTTGATCAAGCGCTCGTTCTCTATTCCTGTCCCTGTATTTACGGGGTGTTTTACATTTAGCATACACAGTATTTGCCTTCTTGCTTCCCTCACCTGTTTCTTCACTTCTTCACATTTAAGCTCTTCCCAACAGAGATGCAAAAACAGAGAAATTGTAAAGACTACCAATATACAATCGTGCCTTCTTGTAGTGTCATTTTAAAGAAAGTGATGATACAGAACTTGCTGAGCCATTACATGGCCTTCGTTTGGATTTTTTTGGTTTCTCAGGCATGTTGTGCACAGGATTTAGTTGCTGTTGACTCTTATTCTTCGTTCATGTTATACTTATTGTCCTTTAAAAAATACTTACATGGCATGCAGTGCGCCAAAGATACATACATGCGGGATATGTTCAAATGAATGTCTCAGGTGTCTTTATTTCTTAAAGGCATAAAGACTTTTTGCCATTTATGTTTTCATCTGAGGGTCTTCATTAGTCCTTCATCAGTTCAGTAGTGCTGATGAAGCCTTTTTGAAAAGTGACTACACATCCTCAAAACCAAACAAGTCCAGCTGCCTTCTACTTAAAGAGTGAAGATTCAATGGATGTAAGACTTTTCATTGAAATACACCAAGAGACGTTGTGTTTGGTGATCTGTTTTCATTGTTGTCAACTATTTAAGTCAGTTGAACCATGTAGGAAAGATTGGGTGTAACGGGCCGAGTAGGAGTTTCCTCCAACATATCTGTCATTTATCATGGGGGCCAGAGCAGCATTCCTTGAGCTTGAGTTTACTTGATTTCCCTTCTTTTTGCTCTGTAGTCTGTAGGGTGAGTCTGAGCTGAGTCCTTCCGTCTGGAAAGCTCTTTCTCTTGTCTACAAAATATTGGCTAAAGAGTAGTCTGTACTCAACAAAACAATGATTTATCTAAATAAAACTGGATACAAACTTCCTGGAACTTCCTGATAAAATCAGGAAATGTTTCTCCAAATAGGGTTAATGAAACTGTATGGTGTATCACAGGGTTTTTTATTGTAATTGATCACTTTGTAAGAAATCTGAGAGTCCTGCGAGTCATTGTGGTTTCAGTGTTTCAATGTTTGAGTTAGAAAAAGCTCCTTGGGACGCCCCTGTAGCTCACCAAGTAGAGTTTGCACCCCATGCACCAAGAAGTCCTTGCTGCAGTGGCCATGGTTCAATTTCAACCTGTGGACCTTTGCTGCATGTCACCCCACCTCTCTCTTCCTGTATGCTTTGAACTGTCAAATAAATATCCAATCCAATATCCAGCCCAAAAAATATCTTTAAAAAGAAAAAGCTTTCTTTGTTGAACATGAGTACAGTTGCCTTAATTCAGTCAGTGACCATTTAAACCAACATTATTTGAGGCATGTCATGGAAAAGTCACTGACGCCAGTAGGATACATTGGCTCTGAATCTTGAATGTCTATGCTGAAGTTCAACGCAATCCATCAAATAATTGTCGAAATATTTTAGTCTGACGTCTGACCGACTGACATTTCCATCCCTAGAGCCATGTTGCTAACGTGGGTAAAAGAGGAACATTTTCTGTTTTCTGTTTTCATTTGTTTGTTTTTTGGTCGCTAGTCAAAAATTTCTTTAGGGATGGGAGTTACGCTGGAAACTCATGACCTTATTCTAAAATATTGACTATCCATGCCCCTGTTGACAATAATTTATCCACAGTAACACTGTTTCTGTGAAGACATGCTGAATTATTTTTACAACGAAAGAAATCTCAGACACAGATATCTCCAAATCTGGACAAATAAAATCAGGATACCTTTGTTATCCGCTCACCATGAGGGTAATCATCAACCAATAAATCTATTTGCCAGCATATGAATGGGCCATAAAACAGCAGATTTGGCATGATATTGTGTTATCTCACAGTCACATTCCCAGAATCTTGACTTGCTATGAGTTATAGCATGGCAAAGAAGTGCTGAATTCATAAGTCATACCAGACAGTATTAATATAAATATGTGAGTGATGATGATTCAGGTCTTTTTCCATCAGTTTCAAGTCAAGAAACTATCTTTGGGGGTATGTCAGTGGAGATGGATGTTGACCAGTGTGTGTTTGTGTGTGATGGCCTGTGCCTTGCTCCATGATCTCCAGATTCACTGACTGGCAAACTGAGAGCAGACAGCATCCTATTATTCATCCGCAGTAATCCCAGTGCTCCCACACAGCGCTCACTATCCCGATTTATCGCCGAGGTCCATGGGAAAGGTCAGAGTTGACCCGCTCGTGTTTATTTCCCTGTAGTTACATGAATTTAATGGAATGCTTAATTCAATGTGTATTCTGCATCAGACGTTCTGTTGTTGTATCTCGAGTTGTTGAACTGTTTAACAGCTGTTGTGCTTTAGGTCTGTGTGGAAACATTGAGGAGGGCAGCAGACAAAATGCAAACAAGACACACACACACCGAGGACAATGGTATCATACATCCTGCATCTGCTGTTTATGCAAGAAAATAAAGGGCATATTTTCTGTCTAATTGCTTTGAGGTTTTTCCAAGAACATTGTGTTTGAGAGTCCAGGTTGATTCACTTCGGATCCAGGCTGTTTATTTTATGAGCAGGTCAAGATCCTGGGCATATGGCTGTAAGAAAAACACAGCATCGTGCCAGATTCCCCATTTTATTGTCCATGCACATGCTGAAGAGTTTCTTTTTAACAAGAGTTTACTCTGCAAATATTTCTCTCAGAAGGTAACCTGATTGTTCGCTTATCTTAAAAAACATATTTTCTGTCTTATCTCAGGTAGTGTCAAGCAGATACTTTTAGTTTTATTTGTTCAGATTTCATTAGAAAAATTACATTTGATGAATTCATCTCTCTGCAGAAACTGTCTCTGTTACTCCGGAGAACTCACTGAAAACAAGTCCGCAGACAGGAAGTCCCTCCTCCCACCCCCCCAACAACTGTTTTGACTAGACACCAATTAAACAAACAAATGTAAAAATAACAGAACATTTTCTTCTCCTAGACATACTAGTGGAGTGATGGCAATATCAACTGAATCGTCTACCACTTTGGTCCAACTATCTCAAGTACTGGATAGATTGCGATGAAATTATGTCCAGACATTCATAGTTCCCAGACGATGAATCTTTTGGTGATCCTCTTTTCTTGAACTGTACTTTGTGTTTAGTGCCGCCCTATCTCTGAGCCCATTGGCTATTGTCCGATGCCAATTTAGCCTCTGGGGCCTCTGGGGCCAATGTTTTGGGGCTTCCGCTGTAACGAATAACAGACATCCAGGCAAAGACTTCCTCTGCAGTCCGATTAGTGACTTGATACACAAGAATGAGGAGGAAAACACACGTATGCTAAACTTTATAAACTGATATCTGCATATGAATTCAAATAACTTAAAAATCATCTTTAGATGATAGCTGATGGGTTCTGAGACTGCTTTTGGACAATTTGTCCCACCTCTTTTGCTACAACCAAAGCCAGCTCAAACATAATTGTTCAATACTACTTGGACCAAAACACTTCCTGTGTCAAAATCTTCCCTCGCCTATATGTTCTGCATTTATATGTAGATATCGGTTGATAGAGATTTAGTACTGTTTAGCAAATATTACCACGTTAACATGCTAAACTACAATGGTAACTCCATGGTAACCATAATACCTGTTAAACATTTAGCATTTTTATTGTGAACACATTAGCATGCTGATGTTAGCATTTCATTCAAAGCACTGCTGCTTTTCGAGGGTTTCATGACATCCACAGGACTTTTCGAAGAGAACCAAGTTATCATTCTGCATTGTTTAAAACCAAGGAACAAAAATATTTAAATTGGAAATTACAAAGTTTTCACTTTTACATATTTATTTTCATTGCATTTACCTTGAAGGAAATTGTCATTAAATGAAAAAACCTGAAGATATTGACATATTTGTTTACAGCAGGTGTTCAGACAACATAGGACTCGTTTTCTCTTTTTTCTCACTTTCTTTGCCACAACGTCTGACTAAGTGATCTGCTTCTGCTTCGGTCAAGATTCCCCGTCATAAAAAATCCTTTTTATCTCGGCGTGACTAAACTATGATAAACACAGGTTAATATTCATTTATGACTCAATGCCCAGTCACAGAGAGGAGAAAAAGTGACTGAGGTCTGCTTCCAATTAAGGAACCACAAACACTTCCCGTATGCCTCATCTGATTCTATCTGTGCTCATCTTATAAACAAGACAAAAATGTGGTGGAACTTTACAAAAGACGAGAACAAGTCTTTGAAAGGAAATGATGCCTTTCAACTGGGTGGTACAGCTGCAAGCGCTCCACCAGACCTTTGTGTTGTCTTTAGGTTGTGCAGCTACGGATTTTAGTATACATATACTTGATAGATTTGAACCCGAGGGAACAAAGTTTCCCTTAAGAGGCTGAACGATCATGACCCCACCTCTCCCTGAGGACAAGAAGCCACTGTCTATTTTTAACTTTGCCCTGGAGAGGTGATACCATACTGCAAAAATAAATACACTTAGAGTTTAGTAGTCTTGTTTGATCTCCCAGTAGTTTTCCTGGAGCCACGTAAGTAAGGGAGGAATTTTTTAAGTGTTTCAGTAATTCAGCCATTCATGATAAAGTGATCCATCTAGACAATAACTGTTAAGTCGGCTGTCACAAGGTGGAAAGTACATTTACTCAAGTGCTGTACTTCAGTAGAAATTTGCGGTACAGTCATTTATTTTTAACAACAGAATAGATCAAGTGGGTTCTTATCTTACTCCACTATGGGTTAGGTGTATGCACAAAAACTACATGGGTTCATGGATTACAGAAACCAACATTGAGTCTTGTTTTACGGCGCTATAAGAGCATCATGCTATTTCGACTTGCTCCTGACAGATCAAGGAGTCCTCAGAATGAAACGACTAAATATGTAATTTGTAATTTAAGGTTTGTTTAGGCTTAGGCCCAAACACAACGTGGTTATTGTTCGGATAAAGGCCGTGGTAGGAAACAGGAAAGGGTTAGAGTTACAGCTGTCTCCCCACGTCAAAGTCTGACATTTTGTTGAGCCATCCATCCACCCAGACCTCCTCCCTCTGCAGACTTTGTGGCTGTAAAACAACATCAATATTTCTTCCTTTGCTTCCGACCGACAAGGTCTTTGCAGTTGTGGTAAACATTTATTATTAGAGGCAAACACATGATGATGTTGTTTTTATTTGATGGTTATGTGGTTGTGCAGCTATCTCAACTGATAGCTGCACAACCACAATAGGAGGTTTTTTGAACCTGCTGTCCCTTCTCTGGTGATAACAGATTGTAGTGAACTTTACAAATCATGTTCATGCTCCCAAGAATATGAACACTTTCCATTTTGGATGCTCTGTCAGGCCAAAATGTCAACTTTGCACACAAGAGCTCACAATCTAATATCACTATTCTTTTAACTGGCCCAGAGAGCCCCAGAAATATTATATACTGTGGATCTAACACTACGATACTACAATGTGTAAAGACTATTTATTTATTTATTATTGTCATTCTTATAGTATTATTACTACTTACAATTATTATTATTAGTATTATTATATGTATAGTAGGACCTCAAGGAAAACACATTTAACTAATTGTTTTTTTAATGATATGTGACAAATAAATTGAATTGAATATGTCATTACAAATACAAGTAATTCATTTAAAATCCTTCTTAAAAGCACAAAAGTATAATAGTATGATAATATAATATTACTGATAGTATTCTTAAAGTATCAAAAGTAAAAGTAAAATATATGTTATAGTATATATTGCTAATACATTTACAATCAGTGCAAGCAGCATTTTGTGCATAATGTGACTGTTTTAGGTGTAGCTAGTTAAGTCCAGCTGTGTTTTATTTTATAAACTTGAATGCTTTTAATGTAAAATCTTGATCTGAAAAGTAATCAGTAACAAAAAGATGTGGTGCAGTAAAAAGTACAATATTCACTTCAAATATAAATGAGTAAAACAAGGACAAAATACAAAATGAAACAGCACAATGCGAGACAGACCAAACAAAAATGCACAAAAATCAGTCTACAACAAGGAGCTGCTTAAAATTAATTAATGAAGAGTACCTAAATGTGATGCCACCAAATCTTACACACTAAAAAAATGTAGTAAAAAAGATGCAGAAATAAAATGGACACTCAATGAAAGTAAAGAACATCAATTTGGATTTAAAGGTCCAGTGTCTCAGATTTACAGAATATGGCAGAACATGGATATCTATGTTTTCATTAGTGTATAACCACCTAAAAATAAGAATTATGTTTTTGTTACCTTAGAATGAGACTTTTACATCTGCAGACACTGCGGGTCCTTTTCCACTGGGTCAGCCATGTTTCTACAGTAGCCCAGAATAGACAAACTAAACAGGACCTACCACGTTTTCCGCGACTTCCCCAGCTACTGTAGTTTCTCCTCCACGCTAGGATGGAGAGGGTGAGGTGAGGGGGTTGCAACTACACCGCTAGATACCACTAAATCCCAAAAAACTGATCCTTACAGTACATAAATTAAAATGTTTTTAAAAAGCTACTTTTCATCACTGTTTATATAATATTAAATCTAGATATAATTGATACAGTAAGTTCCGTATTTAAGGATCAAAATGTAAAAACCTTCGTCATGGGTGTCATACGTCCTCTGATAAAACAGGATTAAATAGTGGGATACATACTGTACAGTTGACTTCACTCTAGGTCATCAGTTATGTAACTTGGAAGCAGAAGAAGGGCTGCACTTGTTAATTAAGACAAACATAACTCTCACCCACATAAACACTGTCTAGACAGCCCTAGATGCAAGATAAAAAGGATGTAGTTTACTTCTGGGGCTTCCTGTCGCTACAAACTCTACAAAGCTACAGTTAAATAAGCAAATTCTCAATTATAAATCCAGCCAGAAAGATTATTGTTGATCTACTAAAACAGGAGCTGGAGCCACACAGTCTTTTAACGATTAAGCATATGACTGGAAGAACCTTTTTTGTGTTCCAAAGTCAAACAATATGTATTTATTTATGGAGCTCATCCCATCTTAAGCTATATCATAACAAAATAGACAAAACTATATTTATTATTGAAGCAAGTACATGATGTTCAAGTTAAACAGCGTTTAACTTCACAGTGTTTAAACAGCTTCACAGTGTGATTCAGGGCAGTATTTAAATTAAACACAAACAGCCGCTGACATGTTGAGATTAGTGTCACACTAGGAAATAAAGTGATGCTTCATTATGGAGACAAAAGCTTTGTATAGCTGAATATTTTCCTAAACATTCATGAGATTCACATTTCTGTCTTAAAGTGATAAAGAGTTTTTTTCCTCTCCGCTGGACAACTTCCTGTACCACCCTGGATGGTAAATTAGCTTCAGTAACTGTTTCTCTCTCCTGGGGGCAGGAGGGGAAGGAGAGTCTGAGTCACAGAGGGTAAAAGGCTTTCATTAGACAGTTAATATAAAGCCTCTCATGCTGAACAGCACTTTCTCAATCTTAACACTTTAAGCCAAACGTAAACACAGGAGGTAGAAAGGAGAAAGTCAAAACTATCAAATTAAAAGCCTCAGCTGTGGGCGAAAGAGCCTGATCGAATGTAAAAATATAAGGGAACCTCTCATCTATTTTTATTGTCTTTGAGTGTTTTTATCAATACATTTTCATCATTTTACACTTTTTACACTTTGCATCGACCTGTAAGAAAGGTTCGATACAAATAAAATTTGATTAATTTATTCAAAGGTACAGTTCAGGAACTGTCTATTCACAAACCTTGTTATGACCAGTAATAAATCTGTAATAAACATTGTGTTTTGTTTAGGCACCTCCTCAAATACAGAAAGTACTACATTTGAAATACTTTTAGTTTTGGTACATTGTAAGTATATTTTGTACTTGTACTGGGGTTAAAATTTAAATGTATGACCTTTACCTGTAATTGAGTATTAGAGTACATTGTACATACTTTTTTTTCTGTAAAAGATCTGAGTACTTCTTCCACCACTGGTTGCACAGCATGGGCAGATTTTGTTACCTTTGGACCTAGCCAGTCTAGCTGTTTCCCCCTGTTCCCTGTCTTTTTGCTAAGCTAAGCTAACTGGTTGCTCGCTGTGGCTTCATATTTAGCCTAAAGACATAAAAGTGGTCTTGAGTTTCTTAACTAACTCTTGGCCAGAAAGCAAATAAGCGTATTTTCCCAAATTGTTGAACTTTCCCTTTAAACCTGAACTCAGCCAGGGTAAAACCACCCCGTCCTGTCAGCATCATTATGCTGCATGATTACACCATGATTAACTCACATTTACGAGCTGTTTTTAATTATACAAAGTGCTACAGTAAGCCTGTGATGCCATAGCCACTGTAAAATGCAGATAACAGATGTCAGCACAGATGAGTAATGTCAGACTCATTTACACACATTAAGGGGAAGTCATATTAATAAAATTACCAGTAACCTGGAAGACCATATTTAGCATGTGTTGAAGAGTTATAAACCTGTCCACACTTATCACTGGAAGTCACCACTGTGGTGACTGTGAGAGCAATTTCAGGGTGGTAAGCTGAAAATTTTCCCACTTTGCATAGGCCACCCAAATGCAGCATTACAAAGTGAAACTACTACAGAGAAGAGCATCCTCTGTTTTGCATTTCATTGAGATTGTGTTAGAGGATTTCTCTGTTTCATGCTCAGTGTTGCCTCATCCAGCCAGATCAAAATGTGATATCAGCTAAGCCAGTTTCTATTAGATTAGATTTTAAAAAGTGTTACAAAGGTGACTATCTGACTACTAAAAAGAAAAGCAACTATTCAACTTTCAGAAGCTGGAACCAGAGAATTTGGGGCATTTTTTTTTGCCTTAAAAAACAACTTAAGCAATCAGTTATTAAAACAATTGATGATTAATTTTCTGTCATTTGACTTATTGATTATTGGCTTGTCATTTCAGCTCTAAACAAGTGTCACATCTTCCTTTAAGAGATGGTTATCTTATGGTTTCTATCAGTCAAATGGGCGTGTTTTTGTAATAGGAACTACCATGTTGTAGTTATAGAAATGTTTAATGTGCTAAAAGTCATAATTTAATGATTAAAAACACTTCTTTAAATCTGTATTTGGATTATAAATGACCACCAATAAACCTTAGCCCCATACCTATCTGTTCTGACGATTCAGTTACAAGAAGTTCAAAATTCGGGAAATGGCTCTGCAAGAAAGCTCGAGATGTTTTAATACAATTCAAACAATGTACTAGTATCCAATATTGGAAAAGATTTGATATGTTTGAAAGAGGATTTTGCTGAAAAGCTGTCTTTTGAGTGTCAAAAGATGCCTGTAGGCCTTGAAAGTGTTCAAATGTATCGCCACGTGTAGAAACTTCTCCACTGTTGATCCATATATTCTTCTGTCAAGTTCTGACCCAGTATCACCTCCTCATTGCTCTACAGCTTTACAGACTACTACTACTTTCATTGTAAATATGATCAGAGTGAAATATCATTTCAACAAGCTGAATAATGAGGAGAAACGAAACTTGGTTGGACTGGTATGAATCCTGTGTTCAGAGGTTTACATGTTTTTGTTACACAAATAACGTCTCACACAATGTTTAGGTGTAGAAAATTCATTTGGTACAAAATATTGCATACATTACAAAACAAACATCACAGGATGAGAAAAATGTTGTTATCTACAAATCAGCAAGACTTGTAGATAACATCATAGTATTAATAATAATCCTAATAATAATAATAATAACTTTAGGACAAACACATTAAAATCATATGAAACTGTGGATCCCAGTGTAGCTCACTACATTACAGCGCTGGATTTCATATTAATTTAATTATTTAGAAAAATACAGTATATATATTGTACTTCTATGTCCGAGTATCACAGTTATTAATTTCAGTGCTTAGCCCAGCTTTCATTTTCATCCTAAAAGGGTGTTGAAACATTTTTATATCAAGTCGATACTAGATATTGTGTCCAGGAGGAGCTCCACAGGCCTGGGATCAATACAGAAAACATACTGTTTAAAATGTCCAGCTTAGTTTTTATAATAAAAACATTATTCATTACTTAGTGTTGACAATCACAGAACAAAATACAATCACACAAACAAGAGGAAGTTTAAAGTGCAAACTACATAAAGGGAAGGTTTGGACTGGTTTATAAAAATTCTTCTGGACAGTGTAGAGTCATCTCAGATGACTCTCAGCCTACATATTCTTCATCTAATCATACTTCATCCTCCATGAATAGAGCATTTTGTTTCATGACCTTTTGTAGTGTTGCATTCTTTAATTTTAGCTTAAGGAAATTTCCACTCAGCTGATCTTACACTTAACATCACTGATCATTTTCAGGAACCCCTTGTTCAAATGTTTCCTTTCTTACTGAAAGTTAGATCAGAAGATTGATGCCTGCTATAGCTAGCAGTCAGTTAACTAGCTTAGCATAAAGACTGGAAACAGGGGGGAACAGTTAGCCTAGCTCTTTCCAAAAGTATTAATTTGTGAGTTTTAGACGTGTTGATATGCATTTTGTTGCTTTTGGACTGAGTCAGTCTAGCTATTTTCTCCTGTTTTCAGTCTTTATGCTAAGCTAAGCTAGCTAGCTGCTGCCTGTAGCTTCATATTTAGCACACAGACATAAAAGTGCTATCAATCTTCTCATATAACTTTCAGCAAGAAAACAAATTAACAATTAAAAACAATTAACTATTCCTTTAAGATTTTATAGTTGCATTTCAGTGTGCTCTGTCAGTGGAGAAAATGGTCAACACTGTTCAGTCTTTTAGTGTGGATTTTTCCTTTTACATTCAATGGTTAGCAGGTGGCTTGATACTACAACCAAGCAGTAGACACCTAAGCTTGAGCCCTGAGGCTCTAAAGTTGCAGTTCCTGAACTGGCCACTAGACACTGACTGCAAGAAGTCCATTTAAAAAGTCAAACTTTTACAAGGAGAAAATATTTTCCACAAGAAGTCCTGCTTTCAATAGTTATATGCATTGTCTTCATTTAGGTGATATTATGGCATGTTTTCTTGATTGACAGATGTCTCAGCCTCATCAGTTGGTCCATTGTGGTGCCTCTTGCATCTCAACTTCACCCAGGCTTCTTCCCTTTTGACCAAATTTGGATTTGTACCCTCTTTTAGCAAAGATGGTAGTGGAAACCCAAAACAAGGCCTTAAATTGTCCCTTTAGATCATTACATTCATAGTTTTTCTATTGTCTCTAGTTAAAACACCAACCTTCTCGTGAACAGAAATTGGAAAAGTCTTAACTATTAATTCCTTCATGGCTTCATTCATGTTACGCGCTAAAGCTTCGGTTGTGCTTTCGTTTCCTTAAATGGCAACATTTAACCAGAAGCCCGAGTACGATCATCACAAGAATCACTATCAATATAAGAACAACAATATAGTTTTGGACACCTGCTCTATGACACATTTCCCGAGTCACCTTCTCGATGTTGACCGGTTCTGAATACTCATCATGAATGCAGGTCGCAATCTCGATGTCAGGAACCACCAGAGCTGAGTGCTGGACCATGTTGAGGAAGTCAAGATTGCTGCAGCAGCTCAGAGGGTTGGAGCCCATGTAGAGGGTTTTTAGTGAGTGCTCCAGAGCGAGCATGGTGCTGTATTCCAGGGTGACGAGGTTGTTATTCTGCAGGTTTAGTGACTCAATGGAGGACTCCTTGTTCAACATAGGTAGGGTGTTCAGCCAGTTAGTGAACAGGTCTATGTTTTTGAGACTCTTCAGCGATGACAGGGCTGTGTTTAAACTTGAAATGTTGTTCTTCCTCAACAGGAGGTGAACCAGGGAATGCTCCAGACCAGAGAGGGAGTGTTTGTCCATATCTAAGCCTGGGTTCATGGACAAGTCCAGTAACTTCAGTGGGCTGTTCGCAAATGCATTTGCAGGGAGATGCCTCAGATTATTTTCAGAGAGGTTCAGGAACTGCAAGTTTGGTATGGAAGTAAAGGAGACACAGTTTGGAGGATCCCGGTGGTTTTGGTCTGAGGTACAGATTTCCAGGTTATTCTGCTGGAGCTGCAGGTGTTTGATACTTGGAAGTCTTTGAAATATGTGATGGTCCAGGGTAGTGAGGTCGTTTCCCTGTAAGAAGAGCTCTTCCAGCGATTGCAGAGTATTTTCCTCAAATGTCAGACTCTGTAACGAGTTATAGCTGAGATTAATAATCTTCACGTTTTGTAGAAGATCTTCATTAGTGAGAGAAAACGAGCTAATACAGTTGTTGCTCACATTTAGGACCTCAAGTGATGTCATACAGGTAAAAAGGGACTCTGGTAAGCTTTTGAGTTGGTTGTAACTCATGTCCAGATATTTCAGATATCTCAGACGATAAAAATAAACACCTGTCCTTTTTTCCGGACTTCCCGAGGCATTGAGGGTCTGAAGTTGGTTTCGTGAAACGTCCAGGTATTCAAGCTTATTGTTTTTAGGGAGGAGAGGAAAGTAACGCATTTTGTTTTCACTCAAATCAAGATGGCAAAGTTCATAAAAATGGTTTGTTTTTGCACTTAGGAAAAGCTCCATACTGTTCTTACTAAGATTGAGCACTGTCAAATTATATAGATTGAAGTCTGTGATGCACGTGATGGAGTTCTTGGACAAATCAAGTTCAATCAGATGTTTCAAGGAGTCGAAAGCTCCATCTTCAATCTCCATGATGACGTTATTGTGGAGGCTGATTTTTGTCAAGTTCAAGGATCCATTGAAAGTATTTTGTGCTATTTTAGTGATGCTATTGCTGTTGAGAGAAAGGTTTGCCAGCGCTGGAGATTCAGCCAGGAAATAGTCAGACATTCCTGTGTATAGCCCATTATTTGAAAGATCAAGTGACTCTACAACTGTAAGAGGCCCAATGTTGATTTTGGAGAGAGCAAAAACATTCAGATGATTCCTGGACAGATCTAGGACTTTTAGATCAGTCATGTTTTTGAAGAGCCCGGGTTGGATGAAGTGGATCTTGTTTGCCTGAAGATTCAGATGATGGAAGCCAGTGTGGTATGCTAGAGTTTCCTGGGTAAGATTTTGCACCTGGTTACGAGAAAGGTCCAACATTTGGACACCATGAGGAAGGTTCACTGGTGCACTTCTAAGGCTCAGATCGCTGCAAAACACGTCCATCTGGACCTACGAACAAAGACAAACACACAAGTCTGATTATGTCGGCATACTGCCAAATTTCCTGACCATGACACAATACAGACCAAATGTTTGAAGCGTACGTGGAGGGTCGATTTATGAGTCAGTGTATCTACGGCATGTTCTTGGCAGCAACACAGTCCCATGAGGTTAATGATGGTGAGCTGTTCTAATGAAAGAAAACATTTTACATGTGCTATTTCTCTTTAAATTAATTCAAAACGTTAACTGCTCTTTTATGACTAATGATATAACTCGCATGCTTAAGGTTTTCAACCAAAAACAGCTTTAAAAAGAAGGATTTTTCAGCTTAAAGAAAACACACTCCACACCTTTATTACCAGCCCACAGTTTTCGTCATCCCCTCTCCCTTTTCCCTTAATAGATTCAAATATTTAAGTTATTAAGTGTAGTTTATAATTGAAACCATATGGCCAGAGACCCCCTTGTCCAAAAACAGCTCATAAAACTGTCTCCTTCTCTGTTTTCTCTCCGAGTACATTTAGCTTCTTGGCATATTTGTGGTAGCCTTAAAGTGGCATTCCTCATTGCTTACAAGCTGGCCGTAAACAAACACATTGATCTATTCAAGAACCGCTGGAGGGCAAAACATCCTGTATCTGTTATTGTGACCTAAATAGGTATATTGTTAAGAAAGTCTCATTAAAGCATGATTTTCTCTGTCACTTCTGGTGTTATCAGTGATATACTCACTGTCTGTGTGGAGTGCAACTGCTTACATTCCTACAGTAAAACCTCTGAACTTAAGCCTTTGCGTGTATAATGTCTGATGTGCATGTGGTAGTTTACATCACATTTAGTCACAGTAATGCTGTAACAAATGACTACTAGTCCAGTAGATGGGAACCAAGGGAAGAAACTGAAACACATAATGGTTGTAATCATTCCTCCACTCCATCCCTTCCTAGCACGACTCCGCTGTGAGAGATGGGAGAACAAAATCCACATATAAATCATTGTATTGTTCTAAAAGTTCAGTAAAGTTCAGCTTGAAGGTAACATGAGTCTCCAGCAGTCTGTGTTAGACAAATTAAGTAGTTATCCTCCAATGTCTTTCTCAGCAGACAGACAGACAGACAGACTCAATTTCCTCGCTCAGGAAAAATAACACAAAAAGGGGAATTTTACACTAAAAACATTATTTTTAAGCTGACATGTAAATTGTATATTTAAGCAGGATTTTTCACTTCCTTCTAATTATTTATTATGCCCTCAACTGCTGTATTCAAGCACAATTTTGAGGTACTTTTACCTTACCATCCTTAACATAATTTTGGAGGGAAATATTGTATCCCTCTGTGAGGTCTCCCAGGGTGCAGTGGTATGCACTTTGGTAACCATTAACTCAACCATGACATCCCTGTCCAGCTGGGGACCTTTGTTTTTGTTTGTTACTATTATTATAATTATTATTTGTAATTTTATGTCTTTATGCACATGAAATGACAGAGGGCAAGAGAGAAATTGACGGAGTCTATTAACAGTGAGTAACACCTAACATCACTGAGTGGTTTTCTGTCACTAAATGACACACACAGTAATGACTCAACCAAGAGCCACTTCATTAAAGCTCTTCTACATCATTGTATATTTGTCTTGCCTGGGAAAAGAAAATCCTCCAGCTCACAGTGAATGACGCATGTTACATTTTCTGCTTGTTACACAATTCAAACTACTGCATGAGCAGCAGAAACTGCTTCGCCAGAAACTCCAAGGAAAAGATGTCACAGTCCACTGTACACACTGATATGCTACATTGACAAGTAACCTCTGAAGTATAATACAAAAACGCTTTCCAGATTTTCTCCCAGTGAAGCCAAATCATGTTTCACTGTCCAAATACTAAAGCCCGAAGGTCTGACAGCAGCACAGTTCAAGAGCGAAAAATAATAAACCAGATCTGCTCAGGTCAAAAACTTTCAAATAAACCATCTGCTTGTAGATAATCTAAAAATACCTCAAGCAACTGATGGATTAGGTGCCTTATCTGAGTTGCCACAGGCAACCCCTGAAAATAAACGAACAACAGATGAACAAACCTGAAAATATTCAGTATTTATTTAACTAGAAATGTGAGGAATGTGCCTAGAAAATGGTGTATTTAAATGCCATGAAGTGTCACTGTTGAACCAGTACTAGATATGTGTAAGTGTGTGTGTATTTATTAGGCTGTACTTACAACTTGGCATGGAGGGAGGTGGCGGGGAGGATGTGCGGATGCTGCCACGCAGCTGATCAACAGCGGGAAGAACAGCTGGAATGCGGCCATGGTGCTGCAGCACGGAGAGAGAGTCCAGAGCACACTAGTTAGAAACACATGAATGCAGGAAGCATGTTGTAGGTGATATGACTAGAAAAGGGAAGGAAGAGGGAAGTAGCCCTACCTACTGTGTGACTTATTACAGTGCTCTTTATGCCCTGTTATACAAAAGGGGCTTTTTGTTACTCGTATGCTCTGACATTTCTCTTTTTTTATGTGCTACAGACTCGATTTAGCTGCAGAACCGGTAGAACTGAGAAAGAATGACTAAGCAAATGAAGTTAGGGTTTCCGTGAGTTCTGACTAAATGTAAGTCTGTAATGTAGGTTATTGTTTTGAAACAGAAAAAGTAGAGATTGTTTTGTCGGGGCCTTGGTGAGTCATCTTTTCAAGTGCTGCACCTCGTTATTTTGCGGAAACTTGCTAAAATATTTCCTGATAGGTTCCCCTGAACACAACAAAACGGCATGCAGGGCAGACAATGTGGGAGTAATTAGCACTGCGGTAATGGTAAGTACCTATGGAGATGATAAGGGCGTGGAAATTTAGGTGATACAAAGTAAGTACACGCAGAGGATTTCAAAAACACCCATTCAGATTTTTAAATTAGAAATATTGCTGCTCTAAAAACTCATTGTGTTAATTTTCCTTCACATAAACACATTTTTGCTCTTTCATTAAATACAGATATTCATCACAGTGATCTCATGTGATGTTTTTAGAGTGAACGCCAACTCTGAGCAGATGAAGAGTGCTTGTATGAAACACAGACACATCATTCATTTAGTGCTACTGAAGCATTTGGATTTGTTGGTAATTGAATAAGAAATGTGAAACCTATTTTTGTTTTTGCTATTGAAGTCCAAAAAGCTGCATAGCTTCTTTTTAATGGCGTGGAAAGTCAAACATACAAAGTTTATCACAAAGGCTTGCTGCAGAACAGTTTTAAACATTTACAATCTGATAAAAAGCTGCAACATTTTCTTTCTCAAGCAAGAAATTGACTTCCAAGTACTTTAAGTATAGTTTGAATATTTCCACTTCATACTTCCACACTTCATTTCAGAGGGAAATATTGTACTTTTTACTCCACTGCATTTATTTCAGAGCCTTAGTTTTTATTTTATTATATATGCACCCCCAGATGGTGTGCAGGAACCAAAGACGTGCACTTAATAGGATAATTGGTCACTCTAACTTGCCCATAGGTGTGAAGTGTGGATGGTTGTTTGCCTTTATGTGTTAGCCCTGACTGTGATGAACTAGCTGGTGTATCTCGCCTCTCGCCCAATGCCAGCTGGGATAGGCTCCAGCCCCCCATGACATTGATAAGAATGAGCACTTCCAGGAAATGGATAGATGGAATGGATTAATTTAATATATATAATCATATAATCTAATACAAAGCAATGTTAAAGATTAAACCAGTGGTTTTAGATGTATCCACCGAAGACACTTGTTTGAGGCCTAAATAAGTTAAGGCCAGTGTGTAACATTCAGGAGAATCTATTAGCAGAAGTGGAATACAATATTCATGTTTCCATTAGTGTATAATCGCCTGAAAATAATAATATTTTTGTTTTCCTAAAATGAGACATTTATATCTACAGACATTGTAGAGATTGTTGCACCATCATGTTTCTACAGTAGCCCAGAACAGATAAACTAAACACTAGATTTAAAGTTTCGTAGATACCGTTGTTGTTTCTCCTTCACACTTGGAACGGTTAGAAAGGCAGGGTGAGGGGAGGGGTATTCAGTTGGATATCATTAGAATCCTACACACTGGACCTTTAAAATATCTAATATTTCCCAAGAAAAAACAAAGATTAGAGAAAAGTCCACACAAATTTGTGCAGCAGAAGTTTTCTTTTTCTCTCCCATTAATCATCTCAGCACGCCTCAGATTCATCTTCTGACTTTTTGACACGGCCCCTAGGCTGAGAATCACTAGACTTAACTACCTAACTGTATATAAGATAGTTGAAACCGGCCCCACCTCAAGCAGCTTTAACGGTAAAATGCTGCTGACATGTTGATGCATCAGTAAGTAAGTACATTTTGCTAATAAGACCAGGAATACTGAGAGTATAACTTTTATATTGGTATTGCATGATCTACAGACTATTTTTAAAGATTCTATTTAGGAAAGTAAAATATTTTCATTACATTGTAAAAAAAATCTTGTTTACACATGGCATCACATCAAGCTTTTCATACTTTTCCTGCCTCTAAATTGTTGATTTTCCATCTGTTATTTCTGCCTTGTTAGGTCAGTTAATAAACTAGCAGTGGAAGAGGTATTTAGATCCTTAGATCAAGTAAAAGTAGTAATGACACAATGTAGAAATACTTAAATCAGATGTTTTAATGTACAATATTCCCTGCAAACTAGTAACTGATAAGACTTCTGTACTTTTACTTTGTATGCAAGATTGTTTGCCTTATAAAGTAGTATTTTTACGCTGTTGTATTTGTACTTTTACTTAAGTAAATGATCTGCTTCTTCTACCACTGCAATGTGTAAGCATGCACAAATACTCCTACAAGCAGCATCTGCTCGCACAGTCCAGTCCAAAAACTAAAACTATGCAACAACATAAATAAGCTTAAAGGCTTTTTAGACAGCTGAAAATTTACCTCACTTTCAGGTGATGACTAATCTTCACAGAGTCTCCTGACCATGTTGATTTCACATCCTCAGCGCGCACACCCACCCACTCACGGATCAATAGTAACCGAGAAAACACCACAAACCAAAAGCTCCACTCAGCTGACTCTTCTTTCCACATCTCAGTGCTGCGGCTGCTGTCCAGCTATCACATCCTGTGAGAATATCCTGCATCGCTCGGCCCTCTTCCCCCCTCCCACTGTTCCCTGGAAAAGCCTTATAGGGAGTTGGGAAGTCCAGTTTGCTCCACTTCAAGGAGACACAACTCCCACAAACCCCCTACCCAACCAAAATACCCTCCTATAATCCTCAAGTTGTGTCATTTCTTTACAAATAGTTTGGATGTTCTCACACACAAATCTCCATTTGGAATTCGGGGCATTTTAATATGTTTGACCACAAAGCTAAAAGTTCAGAGTATATTTAGTTCTCAATATGTTTATTATCTTTGATTTTTCAAAGCAACCTTTTATGGATAAAACAAGAGAGAGAATGAGTTGATGCTCCATATCTGGACCTAGACAGGACAAAAATGTCAGCAGCCGTTATTGATGGATTCATGAGAATTCACCCACCCATCGGACACATGTGGGTGTGTTGGAAAATCACACATCCTTTTCGAGACTGTGGGAGTGAGTCTGATCTGTCATGTGGCTTTTCTCTGGTTCGCCATATTGTAAACAAACAAGACTGTAATCATAATGAGTAAGGACAGTTTACACATACAGACAGTACTGCTGTCTGAATGTCTCTGACTAGCTGGGAAAGTGAATAAGTCATACTTTCTCCTCCTATAGTGATAACTGACCAAATGCTTTTGAGCAAGGCACTGGAGCTGTTCAATGGTTGGAAGAAAATCACCTTTTATTTTGGTGGTATCACAATCTTGTTAAAGATTCTCTTAACAAAGTTAAAAAAAAAAAATGTTTTAACAAGTTATCAAAAACTTTATTTATATTTCACATGAACCTTCTCTTCTTGCCTCTTAAAGGACCAATATGTCGGATTTAGTGGCTGATTGCAACCCTCTCACCCTCTCCTATCAAGCGTGAAGGAGAAAATATGACGGCTCCTATATGGAGCCAGTGTTCCAGGCTACTGTAGTGGTAGTCCAACATGGCGGACTCCCTGTAGAGCCCTTTAAATCTTACACACTGGACCTTTAACTACTGATATATGTCTAATTTTTTTTATTTTGCTAAACTGTGAGAAAAAGCACAGCCAACTTATTTAGCTTTTCATGGGTTTGAACGGCATGTATATGATGTTTTATTTCACCTTTTAGGTAGGCATTAATGTACTAATGTGCTCATAATTGACGTGGTGGAAACAGATCTTCTATTTAAAGCTGCAGTCGGTGAAGCCTTTCCGCCTCTGTCTTTGCTGCCTCCTAAACCTACAAGTTCAAACTTGCAGCAGAAGTCAGCCAACCTGCGAAAACAGCCAATGGGAACATCTTCTCTCTGAAGTGAACTGTGATTGGTTAAAGTTTCTCGTTATGGCGAGTCTTGCTAAAGCCTGAAAACAGTGCCAAGAGGAAGTGCGGGAGTCTAGTTTTCTCTCAGACAACTTGAATTACAATATGCTGAAAGGTTATTATCAAATTTTTACCTCATCGAAACTGAATTTTGATGTAAGACGACACGGGCGAGAAGTCATAAAAATGGTTTGGATGCTGTTATAACAGGTCCATCTCCATGACAACTGAGCATCTGCTGATGAAGACAGTGTGAAAGCTCTGAAAAAGCCAGTAAGTGAGCCTTGAGTTTGGATTGTTTTTTTCAAAGTACACTTATGAATATCAAGAATAAACACTATACTGTTGGGAAGTTTGACCTAAAGTAATATATTATGTGTGAAAAGTTGATGTTTTGTTCATAAATCTTAAATCAGAAAAGTAAAAAGCTGTAAAATAATTAAAAAGTACAATATTTCCCATTGAAATTAAGTTAAGATGGTGTAAATGTATCTAAAAAATTCACTACCACTGCTGACATGCATGTAAAATAGGTGAAAAAGAATAAAAATAATTAAATAAGCGTATAAGAACAAGTCTTACCTGGTCTCCTTTTCCCTCCTGCAGTGTCTCGTACATTTGCAACAGGTTTGGTTTCACATTCACCATCTTCTCATCCTTCATTATGTTTTATCAGTGGTGTCATGTGTTCACACACCACACACACACACACACACACACACACACACACACACACACACACACACACTTCACCGCTTCATATTACAAACAAAGCACACCACATGATGCACACCTTCCTTGGGGGATTGTCCCCTTTTATTTCCCGGGATTCCCAGTTGCCAGCTTTTTGTTTCCTTTTCCATGCAGCTCAGCGTTAACATCACTGACGGCTGTGAGGAGGATGTTTTATTTTTTTTCCCCACATATTTGTTTCCTGGAGAAAAACCATGACATTAGTGGGATGTTATCCCAACACAGTAATTCAACAACAGTAATTCAACGATGGAGGCGGTGAAGGGAGTGGTGTTGATACAAATGACAATGTGCAGCTTTACACCGAAAGTGAGTGCTCAGTTAGATCAACTCTGCCTCCTGCTGCTCGCACTCAGACAATGCATCTTTTATTATTTCATACAGATGATTTGACTCACTGCCTGCTGTGTTGACTGCAGTGGTGGAATAAATAGTGTAATTATGGTAAATTTACTCAAGCACTTTTGAGGTACTTGTACTTTAATCGAGTGTACCTCTCAGTGGAAAATATTGTACTTTTTGGCCCACTACATTTATTTAACTGCTATGTTTACTAGATACTTTGATCACATGAAAAACATATGGTCAACTTATTAACTATGATGCCGTTACAGGTGTTTTCAGGGATGTTTCTGGCTCAGGTTGTTTATAATGTACTTTTATCTTTTTGCACACAATAACAAATTAATCTTTTGTGTGCATAAGATTAAAAAATATATAATCTTTTGTGACCTTAAAGGCTTCACAATGTAACACACTTTGTGTAGTTAGTACTCTAAATACATTCTGATGGTAATACCATTGTACTTTTACTCAAGTAGAATTTTGAGTGCAGGACTTTTATTTGTAACAAAGTATATTTACACTGTGGCATTGTTACTTTTACTTTAGTAAAGCATCTGAGTACTTTAATCCCACTACATTTTAGAGGCCAATATTGTACTACATTTATGTTACAACATTAGTTATTAGTTCCATTGTAGATTCAGATTATTAATGCAAATTATAGATCAGCTAATAAATGATGGTGCATTATTATTTATTAAACTACCCGACATTATATAAAAAAGTTGAAATTAGCTTAATCTTTACCAGCTACACCATCAAAGTGATGAACACATCAGTGCACCAATAATTATAATCCAGTGACATAATATACATTATTCTGTAATTAATATTTAAATAATGTGTTTGAAATCAGTCACAGGTGGTGTTAGTGTAGCTGTACAGTTGTTCGTCAGACGGCGCTGTGGGAGAACGTCTGACAGTAAAACACTGGGGACCCCAACATAAAAGAGGAACATAGGAAGTGACAGTTTGCTGAGCACAGCTCCTCTCACACACTAATGTGCTATAAAATAAAAACAGCCTGGGTGGCTTCAGAATGAGCTTTAGTGGTCTAGAGCGAGATCATGTAATTACAATGTCTCAGTTCGTTTCCACCGTGAGTACCTGCTCTCGTTATCATATTAATGTTTTATTTACACAATTCTAATGTGTGGACTGTTATAGACTTTATAAAACATTCAAGTAGTATCTGTGACATCACCCACAGGTTTCTGTTTTGAAGCTTAGAGTTTGGTGGCTCTGGCCGCCGCCATCTTAGCAGTCCTGCCTCTGCCACTTCCTGGATAATCGAAAAATTGGCAAAGACATGGATCATCAGCAGACCGGAGGCAGGCTGAATGATGACTGGGTCCTCATACAAGCCACTTGTCAATCAAAGCGACCACATTGTTAATTATGCATAATTTTAAGCCTTAACATAATCTGAACGGGTAAATAAAAAATAAATAAAAATTCAGACTCAGTACAGGGGAAATTAGCTATAGAGACCAAAACTGTTTTTTGTACCAGGCTGTAAACATGTTTATTTCTGCTGTGAAGTTGGACATTTTAACATGGGGGCAAGCATTGACTTGTTCTGTAGCCAGCCTCAAGTGGACGTTTGAGGAACTGCAGTTTTTGGCACTTCTGCATAGGCTTCACTTCACAGCCACAAGGCTAATGTTGTAACACACTTTGTGTAGTTAGTACTCTAAATACATTCTGATGGTAATACCATTGTGCTTTTACTCAAGTAGAATTTTGAGTGCAGGACTTTTATTTGTAACAAAGTATATTTACACTGTGGCATTGTTACTTTTACTTTAGTAAAGCATCTGAGTACTTTAATCCCACTACATTTTAGAGGCCAATATTGTACTACATTTATGTTACAACATTAGTTATTAGTTCCATTGTAGATTCAGATTATTAATGCAAATTATAGATCAGCTAATAATGATGGTGCATTATTATTTATTAAACTACCCGACATCATATAAAAAAAGTTGAAATTAGCTTAATCTTTACCAGCTACACCATCAAAGTGATGAACACATCAATGCATCAATAATTATAATCCAGTGACATAATATACATTATTCTGAAAAGGGCCATTCTGCATTATAAGAGCTTCTAATTCTGGTACTTTTGATAATAATACTGCACTACTGTAATGTACAGTAGTAGGCAACTGCTAATGTTGTGCTAACTGTTAATAGATTCCACTTATGTTTTTCCTGACTTTGACGCTACCAACAGCAGACTTTCCACACTGCTATATTTCTGTATTTCTTTCTATAACTGATTTCTGTGGTTGAAAGCTTTCTGTGTTTTGTTGTCTGCACGGGTTCATACAGCTTTTTAACTGCAACATTTAAAAACTTTAAAAGGTAAATTAAACAAATATTTCCAGCATTTCAAAGCCTTTATCATCTAAATTGTTACTATAAATACAATTATGAAAAATTAAGTTTATAGAATTAATCTATGCCCAAAGCAATCAAATGCATATTGTCAATGTTTATCAGCTGTTGATATTAACTTTGATTATATGTTTTGATAGTATGGGACCAACAGAGGACTTATCAAGCTATAAATAAAGATTTGACAACAAACAACTATGATGACGGGATAGTTACATTTAAAGTATAGTTAGTTAGTTAGATAGTTACATTTCAAGTATAAAAATACAGATAAATAATAAATACAAAATAAAATACAAATAATTAAGAATTTTTTAAACTTTCAAAACTTACTGTGTCTATTAAAGAAAATATTTTTAAATTACAAAAAATATCCTATCACTAAAAATATTAATATAAAGTTATTGCTAGCATCTTTGTTGTACCATTAATTATGATTTAATAGCTTGATATTGGTGTCTTTATCTTATTCGGAGTAAAGTCAAATAGAAAGTTAAGATAATAATTGGAACAAACACACATATAATTGGCCAGGAATAGGTTTTATATAAAATTTGAACAGTGGATACAGAGGCGATATTATGTGTATAAAAAAATACATACAATAAAAGGAAAATAAATGAATCTTATTTTTTCTATTTGGAGCAGATGTTCAAGTTAGCTGATGAAATGTAAAAGGCACTAAATGTACAACATTCCAGTTTTAAAGACGTTAAACAGAGGCCAAGGTCATTCCGAGATGAACAAAAACAAAAACAAAAAAATCACAGGGAATTTGTTGTCTTTGATATGCAAGACATAGTGCAGATTTTACAACATAACATACCAAACAAATCTCAAATAACAACACAACTATTTACGATCGAAAAAAAACACTAAGCACGCCCTCGTTGTGAGTGAAGTGAACATCGCAGCCTGCATTCACTCCAAACTTTAAGACACCGACACACTGAACGTTGCACGCGAACTTGGTCAAACTGGAACTCTTTCATAATTTATAGTTTACATCACAATTTCTACAACAGCACTAAACACTGCAACGAGTCACAATTAGGAGCAAAGCGACCAGCAGTAAAGGTTTGTGGATATCATACAGGTTGTTTTCTTTTTGGATTTGGTGAATACACTGAAATACATGCTAAGTAAAGTAAAACAAAACAACATAAACAACAGAAAAGACTTGAACATTAAAGATAAAACAAATCTGGAAGACTACAGGGCCTGCGCATTGTGTGGTGTCACAGCCACAGTCACGTCAAAATGGACTGAATTAGGACTTTCTTCAGTCAGAGGGAAGTCATGAATAAATGGAAATATGTTCAGAGTAAATAAGTATTCAGCCCTCACACAGAGACAGTTTGAAATAAGTTAAAGCATAACTGTGCCTGAAAAATAACTGAAAGAGCAACTACTTTCATTGGTGGTCAGGAGTGTATGGTTGAAAATAACATTACACATTATCCTGGCCAAAGTTCATGTCAGTTATTTATAATTAAATAAAAATATTCCCACATTCTGGATGAACCGGCGTGATATGTGAAACAAACATTCATGGTCTAAAGGCTGAGAGGGTGAATCCTGATCTGCAGTTCCTGACTTTCCATCCACATTTCCACTAAAACAAATAACTTTAAAGTAGCTGAAAATCTTGATTTTGTTTTGCTGCAGTGATGTACAAGTGTACTCTAGGGTGTGTCAGTACACTGTGACATCACAGTTGGGAGTGGTCAACACCCTTTAAACTCTTTAACATGCTAATAAACTCATCATTTTTAGCATGCTAAATGTTACATGCTAACGGTAAGCACGTTAAGGCTGAATGCTAACGTTAACACGTGGAAAAATCTATAGTTTTTCTCATCTACGGTGATCTGTGAAGCGTAATGTGTCTATTGTTTTCTATTCTGTTTTCAGGTGCATACTGACCTTTACAGTCTTTATGGCTACAGACTTTTAGTCTTGTAAGGTACATATTGTGAGCGTAGCAGTGAAACTGACAATACAAAATCTACATGATCAGCGACATTCACAATGATACAATCAACCCTATTATCACCTGAATCCGCAGCTCACATCGGCTTTATGGAGCTCATAGTGAGTTTCAGCTCACTGTTTAGCTGTCTAACTGTAACTTTACTGTTTTGGTTCACTCTCACCACTGTTATGGTGTTAATTTTAGCACTAGCCGGTGAACATAGTGTAGCATTTTGCTGCTAAAGAACCACGTTTTTCCCTCAAGTGTTGAGACCAAATGAATGATAATGTTGCTTTATAATTAATTCATGTGTAAATAAGCACCTCTCTTTAAGTGCAGGTTATAACTATATTATCATATTATCTCCCAGATTTAATCTTTTGGACTTAAAGCACAAGAAACGTCACATTAGATTCAATATATCATTGAATTGACTAAATAAAGTTTAATTCAAACCATTTTGAAGTGACTCAGGGCTCAACACTTCCTGCAGGCACTGTATACGTTGGAGTGTACGGTGACAAATAATTAAGACTTAAGAAGAAAAAAAACATGCCACACACTTTCTAGACCTCTACAGCAAACTACTTTCCTTCTCTGGAAAGACATCCACAGCCATACCACACTGGAATGAGTTACAGTAAACAGCACTATATCTTACATGAGCAAGAAATATATACAAATACTGGTCGACATGGAAATTTACTGCATTCTGAATCACAAGCTGAAGCTGAAGGCATTTAGACTGTTGGCAGCACAAATATCATTCTCATAGGTCACTGAACCATTAACAGACAAAATTATAACATAAATTTGGCTTTTAAATGCTTCAAGACAAAAGAAAACATAAATTTGGAATGCATTTTAAAGCTTAAAAGCATCTGAAAAGAACTTATCTAATATATTTGGCCCATTATTTTTTAACAAAAAAGAGCTTTACACAATACATAGATGAAAAATGATGGCTATTTTCATAATGCTTGTTATGTTAGTAAATTGCATGCAAACAGTGTATTTAGCATTTGAGAGTTCCCAGTTTTCATTGGAGATATTTCACCTCAGCTGAACATTTTGTTTAAACATGCACATTTCAAAATGACTCTAATGATTCTAATCATACCAACAAAACAGGCAGAAAAAAAACTTGTTAAAGTGTGACGCCAAACACAAAACTCCACCTGGGTTGCATTTCCGTGTGTTCATATGCCCTATTTTTATAAAAATGGAAATAAATACAGACACTCAGAGCACCCTAAATTAAAACCAGTAGGATGGAAACTGGTTAAAGATGTTCCACTGAGGTGAAAATCAAACGGGAGGCAGTTTATTTTAAAGAAGGTACCACAACAACATGCCAGAACTCTACAGGAAACTGAAGCATTCACAGTTATACAATGTCAGACGGCTTCTTGCGTTTTAACAACAATCGGAGGCGTACCAAATTTAGTTTGTAGATTTCATGAGAACTGCATGCAAAGTTACTGAAGGCGATGTACAATCTAACTCTACATTACATACATACGCCCCTACAAAACAAGATCACTATGGAAGTGCCCAACGGAGGAGATGAACCGCAGCCTGTTGCACCAGCTGTGTGTGTAAATTAAGACGTAGCTTAGTTGGAATGTCATTGTGGTGTAATGTTAATTTTAGAGAACCACAAAAGTTACAACACACGGTTAAGAGTCAAGATGTTACGCCATCTTCTTTGAATAAAAAAAGTACATAACGAACCGTCGTAGGCTGCATTTTCGTTGAGTGCGAGCACCCAAGTCATGAAGTTTGGCCAATTAAAACATTAAAGGTCAGTTAACACAACATATAAATAAACCATACAGTGCCTGCCCGGCTTTAGTTATTGCTAACTTTTCTTTGACATTTAAATTGGGTGGCACGTTGTGACTCTGATACTGACTCTATGTTCAGTCGGTGCAACAGCCTGGAGAACTTTTTGTCAGCATGCTTCGATGATTAAAATAAAGTATTCTTACACGTGGAATGATATCTATAAAGGAATTTTTAGTTTGATTTCTGTGTTCGAGAACAATTTCAAGGCTGACTTGATGGAGTAATGTAGTGTTCACTGGACTGTTTCTTTGCTTATTTTCTTTTTCTTTACACTAAAGTACATGAAGACATCACTTTATCATGTAACAGCGTCATGCTTTCAGAGGACAAAAGATGGGAAAAAAAAATTAAAGAAACTGCACCAATTTCTGTCCCTGTTGAAATATTCCCACCCTTCCCAAGAGCAGCTGATAGAGGTTTGATACTTTACTGTGTTTTATTTCTTTTTCTTTCTTTTTTTTTTTTTTGGTCCCCTGTTCCTCTTCAGTTTTTACGAATGTCAGCGTAGACCACTGGCTCCATCTTATGGAACGAGTTTTTGCTGCCTGAGTGATCCAACTGGGCGTATATCACCGGGCCCTGGAACATAATGAGAGAAGGCAGAAATCAGTCAGTAAAAGACACAAATGTATCCAGATAAATCAGAACCTTGATATATGCAGAGGACTTTTGTTTTTCACTCCCAAATCATTAGAAACTCATACAGGTGGTTAAAGGTGTTTTGATAAGCTGTCTATCGAGGGCCAATAATCAGTATTTTGGTATTTTTCCAGTAGAATTTCTGAACAGTAGATTTGTTTCTTATAGTCTGACTCTGACTGGCTAAATTAGAGATGAGCCATAAAGTTGGAAAGGCATAAAACATGCACAGAGGTATGTATAAAAAAATGTAGAACTGAAACAATTAGTTAATTAATCGATTAGTTGATTAAATAATGGTTTTAGTGTTTTTGTAGTATTTAAGTAAAAAGCAAACTTTCTCTTCCTTCTCCAAATAAATTATTTTCATATAGCTGAAGTTTTATTTTTGCTGAGAGAGACGATACTCTGTCTTTTTAAAGACCTTCATCAGCCTAACTTCTTTAAACTTGCTCTGGCGTAACATGCAAATACATAAAACATGAGTAATAAAAGAAAAACCCGGCTTCCAAGGAAAATATGGTGACTGCGGCTGCCACTTCAGTACGTCCACCTGCATAACCTAATGTGATCCAATACAACTGCTCTGCCATGAATTCTACTTTTATGAAGATTATAATTTTTCAGTTTTGTTGACACTGTCAGAACAGTAATAGTTCTACTTAAAGTTTATTGTTTAGGTTGTGGTGGAGTTGGTGTTGTACTGGAGTGCATTATATTGAAAGGTGTCTCTAATTTTATGGCTCTCATGTATGGAAATATTAGAAATGCCTCTGGCAATCTCAATCAACAATTATCATTATCATGTTTGTAAAGGCAGAGTTTATAGCAGTCGAGCACTTTGATTCTATGATTTGGTTTAATTAAGATTATTTGTGTGAGTCATTGTATTCCTGCTGTATTTTTTGATCATTTTCATTCTGATACTTCTGAATTATGTTGCAGTTTTGTTTTGATAATATAAATAAACTTTACTACTATTATTGTTGAACTAATGTTTTATAACTGATCAGATCTAAATATTACATTGAATTACAAAGAGGGGGCTAAGTATGCAGAGTATCTCTGTTCAGTTTGGATAAATGGTGGCAGCCACAGTGGATCTTTCCGTCCCCCGCCTCCTACCTGCAGTGGACCCGAGGGACTGGTAGACCTGGAGCCCTCCAGGCTGGACTCCACCTTCTTTCGTGGCTTCGGAGCCTGAGAGCTCACGCTTTCCAAGGACGTACATCTATTTTAGGGTTACGATTTGCCATGGTGTCGAGCAATCATTTGGTGCACAGTCAAATGAAGACAGACAACAAATAATGGAGCACAAGACAAAAATAAAACAATGAGAGACAAGCATGAAACAGTGGAAGCAAACAAAGTGCATGGCAGCTCCCAGCGACAGACACTGGGAGGGGAATGGAGGTGAACCGATGGGATTTAAAGTGATCTCAGACGGTGCTGATGCAGCTTCCAAGTACAAATCATTACTGGTTATTAAACTGGTTTCACGGGTTAAATAGGCCTGACTTAAAGGAGAACTACAGCTTGTTATAATTTGGCATCTTTTATTTTTGTAGACTTGCCTTCTTTTCTGACAGCTAGATTTATTTGTTCACATCACACTAGACTTTATTTATTTTATTTTGTTTATTTAATTTGGTTTATGTTTATTGTTGTGTTTGTTCTTTTTTTGCTGCTCTTTTTATTTGCTCTGCACTTCATGCTCCTTGCTTGAAAAGTGCTATAAAAAAAGTTATTAGTGCTGCAAAAATGAGCCAATTAATCAAACAACAGAATATTATTTGGCAACTATTTTGCTAATCAGTTAATCATTTCAGACAATTTTCAGGCAAAATTTGATTTGATAGTCTTGTTAGATATGTATAGTATTGTATATGTAGTATCGGGGTGATCCGGGCATGTTTTAATAATACAGTATCGGCTAAAATAAAAGCCATTAATATCTGATCCTCTCTTTAATGAACTCAACTGTGTTTAGGCCACCTCAGCCTGCTGGTCAGCCGCCCTTTACAGCAGCACTACACTGAGAGCATTTCACTGCAGTTTACAACAGATTTAGGCGCCAGCGTAAGATAATATTAACTGTCGCTAATTAATGTTAATTCTGCTTAAGTTTGGCTGTTTAATTTCAGCCCTCTGTACTCTGCCAAATACTGTTAAAAAAAGAAGCATCGTACTGTAGCAGCGCTGCACAACTGTGAGTGCACAAAGTATTTTTGTAGTTACCGCTACCTCCACACGCTAAAAATCGATTGTTCTCAAGCTGGCCTGCTTCACGTCAATATCAGGAGTCGTACTCTTCCATTTCAACTTTCATCAATATCATATCATAATTTTAGTTTAGAAACTTCATTATTTTGAACCATGATCTCGTTTATTTGTGTCAAGGAGCTTGTAAAAAAATATGTCATGTCATGCAAAATTATTAATTTGTTAAGGTAGAAAATAATCTGCAGATTAATTGATAATTTGTGCTTGGATCAGTACTTGCATCAGTCCGCTTATTCAACTGTTCAGTCCATTGACTGAAACATAAAAATCTGATCATCAGTGCACCTCCAGTAAAGACTCTGTGTGACAGTTTACCTGAGAAACTTGAGCTACATGAGCTTGATGTTTATCTTTTTGTTCTATTACGTACATTATGTACATTTTTGTTGACCAAACATGTTTCATTAGAAAGAGCTAGTGATGAAGGAACACACGTGAGGAGGACAGTGGTTAGTTTGGAGTGTTAGTGGCAAAACATGATGAATGATGACTAGACAACATGCTGATAAACGGACAAGTTAATTCATGGTGTTAATAGAAAGTGTTGCAGTGGAATTAGTTTTTAAACACACAAGTAATGGAGGAAAGTGACTGGCACCAGAGCAAACAGCAACCCCAAAGAATTCAGCTCACAGGCTCAAACCATCCAAAAGCCAAACAGCAGCTGTAGCTTTTTTTTTCTCACTTTAGAATAAGTCAACATCTCAAAATGCAGTTAATTGTCTCATTGAGATGAAGAGACGGCAGTTTGGCTGGAGCATGCGAGGTAGACATGGTCAAACTACCTCAAACATACAAAGGGAAGCTCTAGTTTTTGACCACGTCTTAAACAAACATTATTAATGATAATTAGTACAAAAAAAATCAGATCCAAACAGCCCAAACACACGACTTTTTCCCCCACAGGTAAACACACAGAGAGAGTTAACCCTGCTCCCATGCAGAAAGGGTTAGCGAGGTGTTACGGTCTGATGGTTAAATCTCTAAAGGAGCTTAAAGACAATCACACAAGTCCACCTGAGAAACTTACCTTACAATTCAACATCATATACAAGCTGCACGTTTATGAATACTGAATGTGAGCAATTAAAGCCAGCTGCCAGTGAGAATACACATTTGTGATTGGTGAAGTGAGTATTCATGATCTTTCTAAATTAATATTAATAGTTGGAAAAATGCTCATTTCAGCTGTTAGACAGCTTCGTTGGAGAGATGAAAGAAGTTTGTGAATGCTAATTTTCAATAACCACTGTAAGGATTAATGTCACAGACACAGGCAATAATGATTAAGTGGTGCAACTATTTTCATTTACCTCTTTGGTCACTGTAAATACCGTTCTGATGTATTCTTGTATCTTTTGATGTAAAACCACTCAGCATCAACATCAAACATCTTACCTAGAAATGAATGCCATCCTATGTCGTATCTTATATGCTACCTTAACAGTGGAACAAAGATTACAACCAAATAACTGAGAATACAAACTGACTAAAAACGTATGTAAATAATCTGGTAATATTTGACATTTGTTACCACATTTTCAATTTCATTAATGTTTGTCAAGAATTATGACTTCTCCTATGGAGACTTTTTATATTAATTACGTGTTAATTAATTATCTATTCATACACCTGAGCTGCAGCTGTTGACAAATGCATTAAGAATCACTTTTATCGGCTTACAACAACTTTAATGTGTTATAAACCATTTATCAAATGTTTGTAACAGCTTATAAATGTGTAAAGCATTACCAGAATATTCAGATTGATTTTTAATGCCCTAATCTCGTTGACTTTGAATTGCTTTTTAAATCTTATTTGTTAGTTTGGAAACTAGGTTTTGTGTTGTATTCCTGTGGCGGTGTTAATGACAGCAATCAGTGACTTATGTGGAAACACTCACCCTTCATAATCATGGCGGTTGTGAAGCACCCTCATGACAATGCAGGCAGCTACGGCGATGAGGACGAGCAGAAATAAAGCACCACAAACTGCTCCGACTATAATGGTGGTGTTGCTCTGAGGAAGAGATTCTGGACACGACAAACACAAGAGCAATGACACACAGTTAGCTTTAAGATATAAAGTCGACATTTCCAACTGTAATTACCCTCTGGAGTTTTGACATGACACAGGGGTCTATAATAATAAACAATGTACAGATCTTTAGTGATAATCATTCAAAATAATATAGTTTCGCTTTTAAAGAATAAAACTATAATACAGTCTATTTACATGTGAAGTAATTTAACATAATGCACTTTGTGCCTTATCTTTTCAAAGTGTATGTTTGCCATTGTAGATACAGAAAATATGAATTATTAAGAGTTTGACAAACACATTTTTATGGTCTACAGTCATGAATGAGAGACTGTGTCACACATCAGCCCTTACAACCGGTTTCCTTGGCTAGTCTCAACTTGGTGTAGAAATAACAGTATGTTGCTATCAATAATACGTGGACACGATCATATTCAAAGCAGAGCTGGGAGTGTCACTGATACCTCGCAATGCAGTCTCTGTGTTTTGGAAAAATACTACAGCAGTTCAGAGCAAACAGACACTGCATTTCTTCCTAGATGTAAATGCTAGATGTAGAGCAAGCTCCCACCTGCCGGGTGGGGCGACCATTGTCAAGCCAAAAGATAACAAGCCATCACATGCACATGTGGTTTCCTCGTCACTGAAAAAGAAATAACAGGAATGCACCTGCTGGAACTGTTTTTATATGTTGTCTATAACAGATCGGACAATGTCAATACACTGTTGGGCGTGTGAACAGCTCAGATGTTTGACTTGAGGCTGCAAGGCTCCAGAAATCTACAGGGAGAGCTACACCAACAGCACTTAATATATGTTTAATCCTAGTTATACCATGACCACTGGGAATTCTCAGTTCTGACTGGCTGGAAGGTTTGAATTAACTTTTAATAGCAGGACAATATCATACAATGTAATGTTTAAGCTTAGCTAAAGAGCACAGGGGCAGTGTAATTGGTGTGCCCATGTACATTCAATTTAAAATGCGTTTAAAATTTGAGTAAATCTGGAAGTCCAAATCAGCTCATGGCTGGAGGAGGAAAGAGTATCGACTATAATACCGCACCCAAGAGGATAAATTAGCACGTCGTCCTGTCAATCTCTGTGGTCAAAACATTAAAAGCTTTCATTGTAAAGCAGCTACAGGAAACACATTGCATTCATCAAAGCTGGCACTGCTACAGGATTACCTAACCACTTTGGTTACGGACCAGTCAGCGTCCTATGAAGAACTACTGGCAGCTATGTCATGAGCTATGGATGTGGTTTAATGCTAGGTGTGTGTGAGAAGTGACTGTCTGCATGAAAGCAACAATGGCAGCTGCCAAAGAGGTTAGCATAGAGGCTAGCATCAATTACATCAGGACTGTGGAGTATTTCCTCATTGAGAGAACAAAGGAGACACTGAAGGCTCTTCTTCTACATGAATCACCTGGCCTTTCCAAAGAGTTTCCTACAATGACTTTCCAGATGATTCAGTCTAACTTTGTTCTGCGACTTTTCCTCGGTATAAAAAAAGTTCTGTCTTATCTTTATGTTCACAACAAGAGCAGCACTTTTTTTTTGCCACAGACCAGTTTAAATTATTTCAGGCAGGAAATGAACAAGACATAACAGCCACTTGCATACAGGCAACCAGTTCTACTGCTATCACTCCTCAAACATCACTGACGTCACTCATTCCTAGTGAGCATTGCACATCGCATGGCCCAACCCAAAATAAAAACATATAATTAAAGATCCTATGTTTTTTTTTCTGCACACTTTGTTATTTAACCATTGGTTGCAGGAGGAGATGATCTAGGTTTAGAGTGAGATTTAAAGAAGGTTTAAAGATAATCCGATTTGGTTTAAAACTAGATTTCATGGTTTGGCGCAGCAGCAGTTTAAGATAAACCACAATTTAATCCAGTAACTAATTCTAGGTGATGCAACCCCTCCGCTGTGTCCAAGTGGCACCTGTCTAGTCAATTACATTTTAACATAGTCAACCAAATTATAAATCTTTGGCGCAAAAAGCCACATTGACGTCATCTCTTTGCCTGGAAACTGGAAACCTTTGCCAGCCAGCTAATATTACTTATTAGTCCAATAGCAAGAAGGCCAGCTCAGCGTCGTCTTTCAGCCTTTTATTTCTCAAAGCTCTCACCAGTGACTAAAAGTCAGTCCCAGATTTACTCTTTCAGTGTTTTTTTGCTTGGTCACTCTCCGTTTCTCTTCTTAGCTTCCTCCATCAACATACTCTTTGGCTTCTTTGCCTCTGCTATCCACAGCGGCTGCTGAGCCCAGTTACATTGCCCGCTTGCCCAGCTCTGGTTCTGGCACGACGCATTCAAATCTCCTCTTCCTGGTGGTCCAAATGCCGGTGGTACAAACACTAACACTACCAGGTGCTATGACCTCAAAGTCCAGGCTGCACAGCTAACAAACTGAGCTAACATTAGCTAACAGCAGCTACAGTTTATTTTACCGTCCATCAGAGGGAAACCAGAAAACATTTTCTCCATAAAATATGATCCAGTTCCACCAAAATCAGCCAAATAGTTAGTGATGTTACGTTCTTGTCTATGGAGACCATATCCATATCCATAACAAAGTTGAATAGTGAAAGAATAGACGTACCAGGCGCAGAGTAGGAATGACAGAGACGCCACTGACCTGATTATAAGTCAGTGTAGCATCAAAATAATTTAATAAATCTGTTATTTCATGGAAGAAAAGTTAAGCAAGTTTGCTTTAAAAAGGCATTTTGTGTAAACACAATCTTTTCATTTTCACCTTTTCAGCAGAAACCCTTTAGAATAAAAACATTTTGATTGGCATTTATTTGATTTCAATTTGAAAAGAAATCTGATGATTCACCTCTCAGAACGACCCTGAGCTCCGTTCGTGCCGGTGTTCCTGTTACGTCTGGTGGGTTCTTCACGTCACAGAAGAAGGTACCGTTGTCGCTGAACTGAGTCGGACTCAGCTGTATTGAGACGTCCCTCTTGTTTATGTCTCCAATAAACTGCACTCTATCCTTGAACTCGGTTGGTCCTGGGAATCCTTTCCCGTTGGAAAAGTAGAAAATCTACAAAGAGAAGGAAAATCGGGTTAAACTTTGCCTACTGGAAATGCAAACTAAAGCAAATTCTCATATATTTTTTAATCATTGTGTGTGTGTGTGTGTGTGTGTGTGTTTATTTGAAGGGAGATTTCCTGATTTTCAACCAGCTTTGAATTCTTAGGATGTGGGTAGTACATACAAATGTGTTCATTTGTATGTACTAGGGCTGTACAGGTTGTACGTCCACATTTTTACAAGCCTGCCTCCAGGGACAGTTGGATCGAGAGACGGCCAGCGAGTACATACACTGGCTCATGAAACTTAGATAAAACTGGGTGGATGTGGATTTTTGATTGACATTTTGGCCAGAAGTCATTTGCTTGCTGTAGACAATAAATGTCAGCTGGGTGTTGTGAATGATAAATGGTTGACACACAGCCAACGCTGTTTCAAATAAAATATCAATCAAGTTCATCAAGTCAATTGGTGTTTTCATATCATGACTGTTTCAATCAAACCAGCTTTAAATAAATCAAATAACTTCATACTTTACCCCTTTATTTTTTAATTCCCTTTCACTTTTTTCATTAAACTGTTCAGCCAGTGTTCGTTTCACCATTTCCACCTGTGGTTTTCCTCCTGTGACAAATGTCAAAAGGCCTGAAGCTACATGATGCAACATACAGCTATGAGCAACACCCATAAAAGTCAGTCGTTTATAGTCAGAACATCTACGTGTGTCCAAATTTTCCTGCTTCAAGTCAAACATTTGTAGATTTGCAACTATAACTACTCTCATTATAGAACAACAACAAACTGCATAGTCATGTCAAGAAAATTCAGCAAGGGTGGACCACTGTTGCTTCAACGTGGCAGAGTTTCCATTTTGTTGTGAAACGTTAAGATCAGGATTTCTTCTTTCAACTCACACAACTCTGATAGCTGAAGGTGCCATGGTTAAACATTCAAATGTTCTGGAGTTTTTGTAAAGTCACGGCCTTGTTATTATTCGCAGTATCAGCTGTGCAAACAGAGCTCCAAAGGAAGAACAATTTTTATTATAATGAATTGTTTCCTGTACTCTGGTGATATCACTTTACAGTGTCAGGAATACCAAGAATTAAACTATTCATGTCCCTGATTTGCTACAGAAATATTCATATTTTGAGATCCTGCCAGCATCTGTTTAGTGTGACTAACACTGTTGAAGGTGTGTGAAAATGTTCAGCTGGCAAACAACAAACCAAATCACAGCAAACATCTGGTAAGGAGTGAGTCGGACGCAGGCTGGATGACTAAATCATTACTTTATGACTGTGATGTGGAAATTAACTACAGGTTAAGAGCTGTATCGTTGCCAGTATCGACAATTCTAATAAGAGATAAGAGAAAAAGTCGACTTCCTGACTTTGCTGGGCTACAGAGACTGTGTGTCGACCCCTTACACCTCTGTTCAGTCCCCTCCTGCTGTGCTGTTAAGAGAAACAGGCTGCCAGCAGCTTCTCTTTATACACTTGGGTTCTGGGAAATACAGCGTGCCACTGAAGTGACTGGTCACATCAAAAATTCTCCAGAAGTTCCAGTTAGGAAAAAACATTATTTCCAAACAAGTGGCTTAACAAGGTGTGTAGGAAAAGTCCATAAGCCCTCAATTTGGATCAGGAAAAACTCCCCCTAAGAAAACTAAAACAAAAATTAAGCGGCTTAGTGTGGATGTACTCAAAATGTTGGCTGCGTGCATCTGTTCTGGAATGAGCACTGTGCAATTTAAAAACCCTACGGCTATGTCATTATGTTTGCAGGAGATCACAGCAGACAGCTATGCCCCCGCCCAGCCTGACTGATCTGTAAACAAAAAGGAGTAGGTATTGTGGACGCTACATGATCCACACTACTCCCCGCCCCAAAACTGCCCTGACACAATGCAGCAGACTTTGGTCTTCGGGATATACCGTTTACATTTTAGTAGTATAACCACGACAACGTCCTTAAATGTGACTCGAAGCCAAGTTAAACAGCACAGTACACTAATAAATCTCCAATAAGATGTGCAATTAATTATGCTCACAGAGGCAGACGAAGACTAAGAAGAGTAGATTGTTTTGCAGTAATCGCCCGCTTTGTTAATCATTTTTCCAGAAACAAATCAATTTATTTTCTGAATATACACTGCAGCTCTCATCTGAAACCCACTGTTTGTTTTGCTACAAGAAGAATAAAAAATATACAGGAAGACTAAAACCATTTTATGATGTTCAAGGAAGGTTGAGACACAAGATAAATAGATGAAAGCAAACACAAAAACAAATATACAAGGAGCGAGCACGAAAACAAATTAAACTAGTTACATCGAAAGCATGACATCACAGTGAACATTTAACCCGAGGAGCAGCCGAAGCCTTTCTTCATGTGTCAGCGCTGATAAAACAATCACAAGAAAACATCCTGGAGCTGTGGGAAATCACCCTACAGCGGGCACAAACAAAGAGGATTTACCGTATGTGGAGTATTGGAGAACTGAGTGTCGGGTTGACTCGACTGAAAACTCCAGGTCACCGAGGTGAAGCTGCTGACCACCTCGTTCGACTTGAAGGTGCACCGAAGGGTCCCTGTGGTGCCGTTCTGCATGACCAGCTCTGAGTCGGCGTGTATGACGATGGCTGATGTAGGTTTTGTGACTGTTAATAAAGGAGGACATAAAATATTAGTTTCCTGGTTATTTGTTGAAATTTTGCAGAGGTTTTCAAAGCTCAGTGAAAAAAATATGATATTATTTAGCAAGGAGATCACATAGAATACCCTGTAAATGTGTGTGATTTGGTTAAAGATAGATCAGAGATACAGTAGTTTGTGGAATTTCCTGTTTTTCCCACTTCCCTAGACTCAGAAACTCATAAATGCCCCAGGACAGCTTTTTTATATATTTAGTGTAGTCTGAAATTGTGTCAAACAGCAATATTCAGCTATACTGCCTCAATTGTTGAGTGTCTACGGGATCAGAAAATATAATCATGATCTCATAGACATCAAGGAATTAAGCAAAACCAAGCAAGTAAACTAAGGGTGGGCGAGGGGGCACCTTCTTACAAGCTTTGTCTGACAGGAAGCCCGAGGTCTCGAGACTTTGAAAACCTCTGCTCTGTTGGGATGAAGAAACACTGAGAAATAAAACAGAATACAACAAAACTAGAAGAATTAGGAACAGAACAGTTCCTAATCCTCAAAAAACAGGATGTCACAACTCCTGAAACCACAATGAACACGAGGTAAATGGAAGAAATGCGAGAGTTTAAATTACAAAATTATTAAGTCATCTAACAGAAATGTGCACTTGCGTGTGTGTGATTGACCAACGCAGCTGGATGACGCTGCATTGCACCACACGTTGAGCCTGGTTCAACTTTGAAGGAATGAGAGGGGATTTTTTCAGTCTGAACATCACTCTCAATATACTTTAATATCCTTTAATGTTAAGATTTTCATTACTGATTCATAAGTTACTTGGTCAATAAATAGCGGAAAAACATGTCATGATTTCCCGAGGTGACACTTTCAACTAACACACAAAGATAATGTTATATTACAATATTTTATCAAGATATATTTTTCCTCTTATGTGTACACAGACTCGGACTTAGGGCACTTAAAACCAGATAAGATCAAGTACATTTTGGGCTTTATTAATTATTAACTGATTATCAAACTTAATTTAAAAATAAAATCAAACTCAAATATCAATAAAAAGATACATCAGCGTCGCTCTGTCACACTGTTACAGTGTCCAGCAAGTATCAAGGAAGAAAAATGTGCACAAGTTAATAATTCGTATCTTTAAACTATTAACATGTGCCCTTAATCCACTAAGCTGTGCCCTCGGATTATTGAAGCAATTGCCTCCAATTATAGTATTAGGATATTGCAGCAGTAAGAACTGAACTTGAAAGGTTATTGTGTCTTAACAGCTGTGTTTCAGTGTGGAGGTGCCCTCAAACTACTGATTTTTTTCCTACAGATAAAATGTTTCATTAATTCATTCAATTTGTCTTTGACACAACTGTTTTGCTGCGACATTGAATGTTGTTTCAGTACTTCTTGTTTCCTCTTGGCTGGGCACTGAATGCAAACACACTATTGTGTGGTGCAGTGCAAGATAAACAGTAGAGGTCAGATCATGGACAACTGAAACAAGCTGATAGTGTTTAATGCAGCTTAGTTGATTTTGGACTCAGTTTTGGATAGTAAAATACAACTAAATGTTTTCTTTATTGCCCCTTAAACAATTTGAATATAATAACTGATCTCTTTGTGCTCATTTTTACGAACAAATGATTAATTCAAGGGGATAAATAACTCAGATGTGCAACCAGATTCTCAAAAATGACACCTGATAGTGCTGAAGATAGGATAGCTGATATGAGTTCAAGTTACTGTGTCCACCCACTTTTAGAAATGACTACGGTTGTGAGACCCCATGGGATGTCTGTGCTCTGTGGACTTGGGCTAGGTCATGTATGGATATTTCTCCTTTTTAGTAGCATCTGGGGGGAGTCTTGTGTTGAACAAGCTGCTGCGTGTGATCATGAAGACACTTCCAACAACTGTCATTCAATTATGAATGATGTTTGATATGTTTTGAGATAGGTCCAAGTGTCTGCGGGAATTGACTTTTTTTCTTTGGGGGAAGTTCATGGGAGGGGACTTGATTCCCTGCACCACACTTGAGGCCAAGAAAGTGATGTGTGTGTTGGTTTCGACTCATTTCACTGCACACAAGGCAGAGAAAACCTTTCACATACATCAGGGGTTTATAAATATAAAGTACTGACTGCTGCTTCCTGAAGGACAGCTCTGAATGGGCAATGTTTGACAGTGCATTCACCTTTATGTCACAGTCATTTTCAATTGTAAACATCCAAGTCACAACCTTGGCTTCACATCTGCTCCCACAATAAGAAGAAGACCCATTAGACATGATGATAATCCAGCCGCTGCGGCTGAAAGATAGATCGCTCACAGTCTTCTGCACTTTGCACAGCAATTAGACCAAATTTTGTCTAATGCACTGTGACAGCGATTGAGACTCTGGAGAATACTGTGCATTAAAACCAAACGAAACTGTGCGAGTAATCAGATGAGAATAATTTCACAATACGCAGCAGAGGGAAGCGTCTCCATTTCCTCCCGTCAAATGTTATTAGTCTGGGATTCAAAGCAGAAAACCACCAGTCTCTCCAAAGTACAGGATGTTGCTATGCCTTATTTCAAACGGATGAATCTTGTAACATTTCAACAATATTTACATGCTTCCTCAGTCATGCTTCGAGCAGTCTAGAGTTGAGTGACTCATGGCGTAAAACATATCAATATTGTGCAAAACATCGGTGTTGTGTTTAAGATGAGAGTTTGGTACCTTTGTGTATAAATCTGGACTGAGGAACAACACCAGTCAACTTCTCCAAAAGGACAGGATGTCTCTTTATATTATTTCAAATGGCTGAAACATTTCAACAATAGGTGTGTTTAATCTGATTTTATTTGCATGCCTCCTCAGTCTAGAGCATGAGCTGAGTGACTCGTGGGGTAAAACATATCATTATTATGCAAAACATCAGGCTAGTTAATGTTTAAGCTGAGAGTTTTGTACTGTTTGGATGACTAGCCATTAGCAATAGATGAACACTGAAGTCTGTGTGTGTGGTTACTTCTTAGTAGCATCTGGACTCTGGTTATGTTGCATGATTTGAGGGGAGTCTTGTGCGAACAAGCTGCTGCATTTGCTGGTGAACACACCTCCAACACAGCTGTTAACTATCACTCGATCATGAATGATGTCTGATATAGGTCCTTCACTTTTTAACAGATCAATGCTGTACTGTTTGGATAACTAGCAATAAGAGGTAGCAACACTAAAAAAAAACACGAAGCTATTGCTGCAATAACGCTGAAGTCAATCTGTGAAACATGAAGCTGAAATCACATGCGTGCAGTTGTGTCGCTACTCGTGCTACTACGTGTACTATGGTGGGTCAGGAAAAGGTAAGCCAACATGAACATTAGATGTTATTTCAGGTTTGCTACGCTAAGCTAATCACCCACAGAGCTGATGCGTTGGCACTGTTAGCCACTGTTTGTTGATAAGATACTAACTGTTATATAATGCCAAAGATGCATGCTGTAAATGACTGTAAACAGTGTTAGCCTAGTGTGCTGGTTAGCTTCGTAAATCCCCCGGACGGACACGTAGTTACCGTAACGTTACTCACAAATCTGGCACTTTAATGTGTCTTTGTTTATCGCCCAAAGCAGCTCCACGATAACACACGCATGGACACACTTTCGGTGTTAGTAGAGGTCACTCTTTAAATCGGCATACACCCAAACACACCTAGCAACCCTTATTACAGCTACATGTTAACATGTACCAGCTGGTTAGCCTCTCCTTTTATCGTTACTTCAACGGCTGGTCCCACCATCACCTTCCCCAGAAACAACACCACCAAGGGCGGTAGCCACCACTCCGCACCAAACCTTATTTAGATTTTAGTTGATTTAACTACTCCTTAATACATTATCGTGACGTTATATCGATGTGTGAACAATAATATTATCTAAAACAAGTGTTTCCGCTAGTGTTACATCTCGCCTCTAGCTTGTGAACAAAGCTACGTTAATGAGCAGCACCGTGAGGAGAGGTTAGGGGTGTAGTTAGGTGTCTCCCCCGTACATGAGATGTGATACCAACGTCGCTAAGCTAGCTATCTGATATCCCACCTTAAATAATGAGCTCAAAATCAAACATTTACACACAGAAAATTAACCCAAGTTGGGCTTCGACACTTACCTAATACAACACATAGCGTAAATCCTGTCAATAAAACACGCTTACAGATGATATTTGACCATTTTGGCTCCATTATGTTGTTGTAAACAGAAACAGGAGAAGTCCCTCTGCTCTTTTTTTTCCACCTCTCTATCGTCAAGTCGTTTCTTCTTCGTGAAAAGTTGCAGCGGTGGTTACACAGTTGTGTGTGTGCGACTGCTGCCCCCTACATGCCAACCAGTGCACTGACAGCTTGCAGATAGATAGATAGATAGATAGATAGATAGATAGATAGATAGATAGATAGATAGATAGATAGATAGATAGATAGATAGATAGATAGATAGATAGATAGATAGATAGATTTTTTTGTAGAGAAATAAGAAATAGAACTACAAACAATGATTTTTAAGAAACTACATATAATTAAATTAAATTAGGCTGTAGGTAATGAGTGACAGTCACTTTTTTATGTAGCACATTTTAAAACACAGATGCAAAGTGCGTTAGAATGAAGAACACAATAAAACAAATCAATAAAATTATAGTAAAATGTGACATAGAACATAAAAAGGTCAACTAAAGGCCATTTTATAAAAGTACGTTTTTAAAAGTTGACACAGAATTTGCAGCCCTGATCTCCCCAGGCAGACAGAGAAACAACCAGGAATGATGCACTTGAGGGTCTCAGGGAGCGAGAGGGGACTTAGGGCACTAAATGTTGAGCTAAAGGGCTTCATCACTAATCAATAAAATGTTAAAATCAACTCTGTAGACAACCAAGTGTAAGGAAGCAGTACAGTATATACAGTATATTAACCAGTGGTGGAAAACTTAAAGTACTAACACCACACTGATAAAACATTCAGTTACAAGTAAAAGTCTTGTATTGAAACTGTTACATAAGTGAAAGTATGTGATTGATTTGATTGCAACTAATTATTGATTGACTGATTATTCTCAGTATTATTATTATTTTCTCTATGAATCAATTTGTAAAAATTATGAGAAATTCCATCATAATTACAGAGAAAGTGACACCTTCACAGTGCTTTGTTAGTTGAAATAGTCGTGTATATGTATGTACAAGAATAAAAAGAGGACACCTGGGCACATTTAGGGTTTTATTAACTTTCTGTGAAGCACAAATAAGATGGCAATACAACAAATTAGAGGAGCCACTTTAGCTGTTTTCACACAGAGCAAACATCTGCAGCAATAAAGAGTACAGCAAGCCCCGCTAATCAGCCTAGAACTCAGGAGGCACTGTCAACTTTGCCGTCCAACTCCTAAGAGAGGGAAGATAATCATGTTCATGTACTGAGAAAGGCACACAGATATAGGAATCACTGACAGGTTAATCGTAATCAAATCGTGAGACCAATGAAGATTCTCACCTTTGCTGGAAGCTGGTCAATGTCAGTCAAGTTCGTGTAAATGAGTCCATCTGTCGCATTCACTGCAACTGTATTTGTGGACACAGACAAACATTAATTAATTAATTTAACACACTTGACAACTTAATTAACACTTAATTTAAAACACTTGAAAAAAATGTATCTCTGTCTCCACAACGTTTTAGTTTGATTTACTCAATAAAAATATCATAATTGTGATGATGAGTTAATAAAACTGTCACAATAAGCTTTAATAGCAGCAGCGAGTGTTCTCCAAACTTTTGACTCACTTGTCAGTGGTTCTCAAACTTTTTTTGGCTTTTACCCTCCAGATGCTAAAAAACCTTCATGCTCACAGTTTTTACCAATCATTATCACTGATAGGGGAAGCAAATAATAAAAAAAGTATCCACGTTAAATATTAGTGAAATGAAGGTCACCACAATAGCATCAACAAACCCTTGTTTGTTCATTTTAACCCATTTCACCACATATTTTTTTGGTTTTATGCCCCCACCAGTTTGAGAACCACTAAACTACATATGAGCTACTGTGTGATTTGTGAAGGTTGTAACTGCAGCCTGAGAGGAAGAGTGCAGGAACTTCACTTGGAAAAAATAAAAAACAACCAAACATTTAATCTTTATTTTTATTTTTCCAAAAGATACATCCAATATATATCTATTAAAAAGTGTCAGATCTCTATTATTGAAAACAAAATGTGATTTTATGTGTCCCCCCTCTACCTTTTGAAACTAAATCTACACTCCTGAATTTAAATAATCATGTTATCTTGATCCTGTTGGAAGGGACGTAACTCGTTCCTTGTGTAGGCCTACATTGCTCGTGGCATGGTTAAGTGTCCCAACCAAGAATAAACAAACTATACTTGATGCATCAGATCCTGTGCTGTTGATTTTCTGCACACTTTCATATTTAATATCTGGTTGTAGGGGGAGTTGATCTAGGTTTAGAGATGACTAAAGTAAGAATAAAGATTTAAGGTTTAAAGACTGAAGGTTAAAACTATCATCTTTTTCATCAGAAATCCTTTGTAATAAAAACATTTTAATTAGCATTCATCTGATTTCAATTTAAAAAGAAATCTGAGGATTCACCTTTCGGAACGACTTTGAGCATTGTTCGACCCGGTTCTCCAGTTACGTCTGGTGGGTTCTTTACATCACAGAAGAAGGCACCGTTGTCGCTGAACTGAGTCGGGCTCAGCTGTATTGAGGCGTCCCTCTTGTTTATGTCTCCAATAAACTCCACTCTATCCTTGAACTCATTTGGTCCTAGGAATCCTTTCCCGTTGGAAAAGTAGAAAATCTACAAAGAAAAGGAAAATCAGGTTATGTTCAGTGACAGTACCTACGTACTGCTGTCACTGAACATAACCGGACTCAGCTGTATTGAGACGTCATTCTTGTTCATGTCTCCAATAAACTGCACTCTATTTTTGAAATCATTTCCTATGATTTCGTTCCTGTTGGAAAAGTAGAAAAGCTACAAAGAGAAGGAAATTTAGGTTAAACTCTGTCTACTGGAAATGCCAGCTCTAGGACTGTTGTTCAAACTACAGGTTGTACTTCTACATTTTTACATGTCCACCTGATACACTGTATTTGGTGAGGAGTGACATGGCAAGGGTAAGAATATCAGGACAGATCACAGAATCTGATGGGTCACTAGATACAGTGTGACACCAGGCTCATGAAACTCAAATCAAACCACCAAACTAGGATACGACCAACAAGGACTTACAATGTATGGAAGTGTGAACCGGTTATCAGATTGAAACAGCCGATAGCTCCAGATCACTGAGGTGGAGTTGCTAACAAACGGATACAAACAAAGAGGATTTACCGCATGTGGCACACTGGAGGACTGATTGTCGGGTTGATTCGACTGAAAACTCCAGGTCACAGAGGTCAAGCTGCCGACCACTTCGCTCGAGTTGAAGGTGCATCGAAGGATTCCTGTGGTGCCGTTCTGCATAATAACTTCAGGGTCGGTGTGTATTTCAATAGCTGATGTAGGTTTTGTGACTGTTACTAAATGAGGAGATAAAAGATAAGTTTCCCGGTATTTTGATTGTCCATGAATGCACCATGATCTAATGCAAAGGTTTTCAAAAGTAATAATCTTCTAGACTTTATCTTCTAGACAGATGGGCGCCCACCATGAGCTGGGTTCTGCTCAAGGTTTCTGCCTCTTAAAGGAAGTTTTTCCTTGCCACTGTCGCCAAGTGCTTGCTCATGGTGGGAAGTGTTGGGCCTCGGTAAATAAAATTATATACGGTCTAGACCTATGACCTATATTGGACTGAATGGATAAAATTGATAGTGTTAAATCTAATCTTTAGCTATGATCGTCAACAGGTACATAAATTAGCAAGATTGTGAAGAGAAGTCTGGTTAGTTAACCTGATATCACTTTAAATAATCAACTCAAAATCAAACATTTCCAAATTGAAATTTAACCCAAGGTGGGCTTCAACACTCACCTAAAACAAAACATAGCATCAATAAAAGAAGCTTGCAGATGGGATTTGACCATTTTGGCTCCATTTTATTGCTGGAAATTTGTCCCTCTGCTCTGTTTCCAGTCTCTGCAGTGGTTCTCAAACTTTAAAGTCACAACCCCCCAGAATAATCAGGTTGGTGTTCCACCCCCTTAAGTCCACCACTGATATTAACCACATATTTTCCACAGATAATGTGGTAACAGGCTGTAAATAAACACTGACAAAGTGGGCATTGGTGGTGTGTAGACAGTTCAATGTTCAGTGCAGCTAAAACAACTGAGGTGAAGCAATGAAACCTGACTGGTTTGCCTTGACGTAAATGCAATCTGTCAATCACTATGCAAACAACCAAAACACTTTAGCAATGGCATCTACCACTTGACTAGTTCAGACTGAAATATCTCAACAACTATTGGATGGCTAGCCGTCACATTTTTTTTTACAAACATTCATGGTCCTCAGAGGATGAAGCCTACTGACCTTAGTGTTCCTCTCACTTTTTCTGTTGCTCCACCAGCAGATCAAAGTTGTGTGCTGTGGAAATATCTCAATATCTTCTCGATGGATTGGCACAAAAGTTTGTGCAGACATTCATGGTTCCCAGAGGATGAATTCTAATGAGTTAAGTTATACCCTGATTCGTCCTCTCGCGCCACCATGCGGTTGACATTTTTGTTTTAGGAGAAAATGTATTGCCAACTAAATATAAATAAACGTAAGTTTTCTGTAATACATTATTGACTTGGTTAGCATTCAAAATCAGCTCACTTTCACGAGAACTATGACATTGAACATATTTCACATTTAGGGGTTGTTACTGTAGAATTATTGATCTCTATCATATAAAGAGCTTCATTTTGTCTGATACAAACTGAAAAATTAATTACATTCTTATTAGCCTCAGCTAGCATGCTAACATGCTAAACTAAGATTGTGAACATGATGAACATTACGACATCAGCATGTTAGTATGGTGATAGCAGACTCTTAGGTTAGGTACAGACACTCTCAGGAAACACTTGTCATGTATGCAATTTCCAACCCAAATCTTCAAAAAGAGGTAAAGGACAAATGTTTGAATTTTCATTATATTTTAATCATCCTAACATTTTTTTTGTAGGGCAAGATCACTAGTTTGTTTTAAATATAGCCACATATATAGTATTACACTTTGGTGGTGTGGTGTTACAACATGAAGGGAGGAGATAAAAAGTTCCTCAATGCAAGACAACCAAGTTTTGATAAAAACTCAACACACAAATTCAGTGGGCAGAACTTTATGGTAAATATCGTTTAAATTTCATCATTTTCATCATTCAGCGTGCTGCTCATGCCTCTCTTTCAGCTAACGAGTAAAATAACAAGTCAACATTTCACCTTTTTTGTGGACAGTTTGAAATCACACACTAGGATTTGACCGATATGACCTATTTCTAGAGCGCCAACAACCAAAATTCAGCAATTAAATCAAGTAATCAAGACTGTTTTTATGACATAAAAGCCCCTCAAATTTATAAAGAAAATAAAAGCATTCAAGACTTTGAGATTTTATTCTTGTTGTTGTGAAACAGCATTTACATCTCTGCTGAAACCCATGCTTACAATTATTTTAGGCGGAACAGATTGCAACTCCTGTAGCTGATTTATTAAAAAATAATAAAATAAAAGGTATATACTTGAAACTGGATGCCATTTTAACTTAATATCAGTCAGCAAGCGAGAATATCGGTCTAACCATAGAAAAGATCTTATGTACTGTAAAACATGTACGATAACAATGCGTTGATTCATCACATTTACATGGAATGATAAAAAAACTCCCTCTGAAAACTCAAACTGTGTACTCGAGTCAGTATTAACGTAACAAAAATATTACCAGTAAAGTACAAAAAAAAAAAAAACTTTGAAATATTGAATCGGCATTTTGATCTTTGTTATCAGCTGAATTATATATATTATTTATTGGAAACAAGACGTTTTTAAAATTATTTATTGTCAATGCTTAATGATGCAAGAACTGATATTACAGCTTAACATATTTTCAGATTGTGAAATTTCAGTTTACATGTATAGTCACTATAAAGTCTGTAGTGAAACAGGTGTGTTTGTCAGTAAACGTCGGGGTTACAAAAACTACATAAAGCACATTTGATACTCTTCGAAAACAAATTATATTTAGACTGCACAAAGAAATTTGTGCTTTGAGTGCACTTTATTTGTTGTGACGTTCTATTCATACTAAAAAATTAAGTAGTAGGTAGTACACAGAATGAGCTTTCAGACGTCCATCTTATTTTAACATCTACTCCAATTTTTTTGTGACTCAACATACATTTTTCAAATAATCCAGAAATGTTAGATCAGAAATAATTCAATAAAAATCAACTCTTATTCTTGACCAGAACGAATTAGTGGATGTCTGCCACGACTGCTGAGGAATCCTCATATCAATGCTACAAAGGCCAAATTAGTTATTGTAATAGACAGACGTTAAATTAGAGGGACACTAAATGTCAACAATAAAATTAAAAACACACCAAGCCAACAATGCAATAAGGCCTTCAGAGAAAGTAATGTCCAGAATTCACACTTTAAAATTTCTACTTTAAGTTCTCAATATCAGCCCACAATCATACAAGCCAAAGACATACAGTTTTCTGTCAGTGCAACTCAGGCTGGCTCGCCCACACAGCCACATTATCTCATAACACATTGCATGACTATCATAAATATCAACTCAAGATATCTACAGTATAGACATATGCAACATAAGGAAATGTAATACATGCAAGTCAAAAACAAAAACACAGTGATCAATGTCATTAAACCATACAATGCTGCTGTATGCGTGTTTATATGTTAATGTACTGTTTTAATCGCGATGCAAAGAGAACCTCTCCCTCCATCTGAGGAATATTTTTTTAAAAACAGAAGAAAATTTATTCAGACTCATGTTTTCCATCTTTGCAACCATTTCAAGTCAGAGTGCAGAGCACTAAGTCATGACTGCCAATTCCTGGGAAGTGATTTACATCCTTAGAAACACTGAAACTATTAACTGGAGTTCTCAATATCTCAGTGGTCCTTTTGTGACTGTCTTAAATAATGTTGCACTCTTATCCGTGACAGAAGTTTTCATTCCTCAGTTTGTCTTTTAACACTTAGAATCATCTATGCCCATTTTGACAAAACATTTGCCTGAACTTAACAAATGTGAGCGCCTAGCAGCTGATAATGAACCACCTCTGTAGTTGTGTTGCCTAAAATTGGTCAAACATGTAATAAAACCAGACACTGATTAAGAATCATGCCAACCCGTACAACTTCCTATTAGTATTCCTGCATTTATTTATACCATTAGAAGAAAAGAAAGTTTTAGTTGGGGCCGGGGGGTGGGCAGCGCTGTCTTGTACCTCAAAATACTGTTGCTGCTCAATGAACACCATCTGTGTGATCCTGCCTCTTCCAGTCTCGCTGTGGTTCAAATCCTACTCCTATTAATTAATCTGCCTGGATTAAATATGGACCATCGAAACGGACACAGCTCTCTTTTTCATTTTCAGCATGGGTTAAGGCCTCAGTATGCTTCCAATGAAACGCTTGTCAGATTGTTCAACAGTCTGAAACCTCCTTTTTTGCAATCCGTTGTGCTGCGGCCAATCATTTTTGCAACTTTCTAAAACAGTAGGACACAACGCAGAAAGAGTTGGCTTAAACTCTCTTTTTGTATTCAGACAAACTTTCTCTTTCACAACCGTGTAAAACAACACGTATGTTTTCAAATATACCCGTTAGTAAGATTTATTGTGTCGAGACTTTAACCTTCAGATGCAGATCACACGTTGTACAACCTGGTTTGTTTTGAAGCATACTGAGGTGTTTAAATCAACTTCTAAAAAAAGAGGTTATACTAGAAAAGAACTGAATCGTATGACATGTTGTCTGACCACTGCAGCACTGGAACACAGAGTGAAAATCCGGATGTCACAAGGCAAATTTCTATCCAAATGTTGCGCAAATTTGAACTGAAGAAAAAGAACAGAAAATCAGCAAGAGGTATGCAAATTTTGGCGCATCCACAACCGTTACCCTAATATTAGTCGTTTCACTAATGGAGGCGAGAGTTCAAACCCTGGCTCATTTCTCACTTCTCGCTTCTGAAGCTATTCGACCATCTGACAAGCAGTTCTGATGAGGCATACTGGCAGGTTTAGTCGTGTAGGAGTTAGGGAATTCTTGTACAACTCTTTTTAGTGACTTTGGTACCCCGTGATGCACAGATAACAAAATTTCTTGTAGCGATGGATGAACTGTCGGAGACACACTATAGATATGAAAAGTCTGCTGTCCTTAAATTGAGATCAAACACTGAATTTCACAGTCAGATGGGTAAAAGTTTGCAAAGCTCTCAGAGAGGAGCATGGTGGCTTGTTAGAGGTGTGTTTTTCTCCCACCATCCCGAAGTTTCCTTAAATAAGACTTCCTCCTACCGGCTGCTACTGTCTCTTCTGTGACAGAAGAGAAACATCTTGTGCATCTTGTGTTGTGATAGTGTGCTCTTTCTTCATCATACGTTATTTAAAAGCCGCCCACTGTAATTTAAGAGCTTTAGAATTACATTAAGAAAGTCCAACCAAGGTCAATTCATATAGACAATTAATAAAAAGTTTTTTTTCCAGTTGGAACATTTTGTTCCATCTTTTTACCTCACATAACTTCTTTACCTGACACAAACTGATTTAACTAGTGTTTCGATGGCTTCCTTGACAAACAAGAAACAAGAGTGAGGTTCAAAAATACAACTTTGAACATGATTGAATGTTTCTTCACTGTATTTCTGCAGCGTTAAAAGAAGAAGAAGAAAAAAAAGAGCTCCTGTCAAACGTTAAGAACAAAAACGAAGCAAGATACAGTAGAGGATGTTTAAAAAAATGGATGGTATTGCTCAAATTGTGTTAAGTTCCTTTTTTTCCATCCCAGTTAAGTTATGTGCAAGTATTTTCCATGAATTTCCTTCATTGTGTCTTTGTCACAGGGTTTAATGACCAGAACAAGGTGGAAAATGTCACAGAAAAACAGCCAGAAAAAGGTAGAAAAAAAAACAACAACACACGGAAAGAACAAGCGAGTGGAACAAGGAAGCGATTATCAACCGCTGTGAGAACAGAAGGAGGAAAGTTATGCACCAGTTGTTTTCTATTTACCCGGAAAGAGAAGTTGCAGATGAAAAGTGCTTTAGAAGACGACAAACCTTTTTGGTTGAGCTAATACACACAGACACGGTCATATCTACAGTAGAAACAAGACACAGACAGACTTGCATCCACTCCCTCCGTCCAGAGTCACACATTTAGTTATTTACATGTTTTTTTAGTAGTGTTCTTCTTCATTATTCATGTTCCAAGACTCTTAATGTACACAAAAGGCTCCTCATGCCACGTCTGTCCTCGTCCCTCCAAACTCTTCCGCTGTGGTTATGGGGAGGAGGAAGGGTCAGATCAATAATGTTACTGGGCCAGTGATTAGAGAAAGAGGGGAATGAAACTGAAGGCAGTTTTCATTCAGTGGTATCATGTCTCTGGAAGCTGGTTGATGTCAGTCAAGTTGGTGTCATTGAGGATGACTTTGATTCGATCCAAGGAGTCCGCCTGTCGTATTCGCTCCAACTGTACCTATGGACACGGACAAACATTAATTAATTTAAACACTTCTTCTCAAAAAAGCCCAGAAATCAAACTTTTTTGGCTTCATGCACCACTGAGCAGCTTCCATTAGAATAAACAGAGCCCCGCCTCCAACGCTGTATCCTGTTCTCAGGCTACATCAGTGCTTCTCAAATCTTTTCTAGCATGCCCGTCTTCAGAAGCTGAAAAACGTTCACGCCTCGCACTTTGCAGTTTCCACCAACCATTAACATTGATAGGGGAAGCAAATAATAATCATGTTTAATATTAGTGAAATAAAAAGTCAGCATAATAGCGTCAAACTTTTTTTCTTTTTCAGGCTACCATGTGATTGATGGAGAATATAACTGCAGCTTGAGAGGAAGGCTGCAGGAACTAGACTCAGTGCTTGGAAAAATGCTTATTTACAGCTACAGCTTTCCAAAAGAGGTTGGAATTGAACATAAATACAATATGAGCCATTTGAAGTTATTTTATTACACTACCATTAATTTGGATTATAATGTATTTTTTGCTAGATTAATGTAAATGTACACATTGATCCACATATTTTCTTCTATGGAAGAACCTCTGAAACTCATGGCTCCTTTTCTCCTGAAACCAAACCTTCACACTTCAATTTAAATGATCTTTCTAAGATGGACCAAGAATACACATGGGCATATATCAAAATACTTCTTCCACCAAGTGTATGACATTTAAAAGTAACCTCTGCCCGTTTTGAAGGAGCTCAAAATGAGAAGTGATGAAGTGCTTATTGCTGATGCTACATCCCGAAAGGAAAAAATGCAGTTTCAACTGGGTGAAAGTTCCCAAAAACACGTGACTATGACATCATCAGGATGCCTTATTGTTTGTCATGTTGGCCATTTAGGTGATTAAGCCGTTATGTGTAGAAAAGTTGCCTTTTTTTCAGTCTGATAATGTTTTGTAAGCTTTAATCCAGTAGGTGTAAGCTAAGCTGCAAGTTAAGCCTCAATACATTTTGGGAAAATTAAAAGTACCTGTCTTTATTTGTAGACGTCACGTGTCTGCAGACGTCACTCACTGTGTGACAGCCCAGCCCAAAGATGATTTTGACTTCACAACACAAGTAACAGCTTCCCTACCATAGCAGCTTAGCTTTGCTTATGACTTATTAATAAGCTTATAGGCTTTTTTAAGCATATCAAATGAGGGGGTTTGCCTGGCTATAAATAAAGACAGGTACTTTTAATGCTCCCAAAATATATTGATAATATAAAACAAAATATATTTATTTTTTGTAGTATCAAAGGCAGGTCTGCTTTATCTTTTTTTGAGGAGGATAAGGCTGTGGTCATACAGACCATGAACACAAAGTAGTGTGATCATGTTGTACAGTTACATATTGTTCCTTTAAACTACAACATAACTATTGTACTTATTGTTGTTTGTTTTTATTGTTTGCACTTTAAAATAGATGCTGGTTTCATGTATTTTTTTAAGATAAAGTGGCCTAAAACGTCAGACTTGTGGTTATACATACCACAATCAGGGCTTGCAGTGTTACATGTAAATGTTTCTTACTACCTGAAACATCAGTATTATTCTTACTAGTTTTTTATTGTTTGCACATTAATATGGATTTTTGTCCATTGTATTTTTATTCATTATCCATAAGTAAGCCAAGTTATTTATTTTTTACTGTTTTGGATTGGTGGAGAGAGCGTTTTTATGTCATGTCACCTTGTTTTCAAAGTTTACGATGAACATTTTTCCAGGAACATGCTGCATATGTTGCATTTATTAATGAATTAACTATTCCTTTTAAAATGTAACAGACTGTTGCTTCATCACAGATCATCTGAAAAGGTTAGGAATCTCTCCCTCAGAGTTTGACAAAATAGAGGCCCCCAAATAGCACCTTGCAAAAGGCCCCCAAACAGTTAGAAACAGCCCTGTTTTAACCCAAATCATGATCTTTTCCTAAACCTAACCACACTGCAGGCACTAACAGCAACCTTTCTGCTGTATTCTAATTTACCACCATGAGTCATTGTGAGCAACACAAATACCGTTGCCACATTCACAAAGACAACATCCAAAGAGTACATGTTGTAATAAGTCAACTGTGCAGATGTCCCGACAGGGACGGACACTGGCAGCCTCGCCAAGTAACATCAAGTACAGCCCGGACGATGTTGACAGTGTTGAGTATAATCCTGTTTATTCTAAGTTAATTTTTATTCCAGTTGAGCAACACTTCTTGACCCTTCTGTGGTGCAACAGTGTGCACATGTTGCACCAATTACACGCTAATCATATGACAGCCTTTTTGTCTAGTTGGCGATTGTCCAGAGGAAATGAGCTGTGAGTGTGAATATTATTCAGCTCTACCCAAACACAACAGCGGTGCATGTTCTGCTCAAGTTACTCTGACATTTGAAAATATTTTAATAAAGAACAAAGGGTTTCAATTAAGGTCGAGTAATGGAGGAAAGAAGTGGTCTGATTTTCAAATAAATGAAAATCACCAAAAAATGTTGTAAAGCTGAAATCTGAAAATAAATCTACTGATCATAATTTTCACCTTTTTATATCGTTATGAACTGAACTGTGTTTTTCAGCACAAAAAATGTACTTTTGTTTAACACTATTAAATTGCATTTCACACTCAAATGCAGCTTAAATGTTATTTTGTTTCAATAAGAAATTTTAGGGAAAAAAAGCCTATGTGGTCCTACCTCAGCCTAAGACCTAAATCTTTAAAAACAGGTAATACATACATAGTTTAATTACCTGCTGGTCACTGTAGTCTTTAGCACATGACTCAAGAGCATTGACTAAAGAAACGGGTCACCCAGTGCAACAGTGAGGCTCATTTATGTGTTTTTAATAGTTTTTGGACAATTATAAAGCTCTATGTGACAGAGGAGTAAGATATATGAGGCTAGACAGACAAAAATGCGAGTAGGATCATTTCATTGTTGGTTTTGGTCAACAGTTTTGCCTTTTTACATAATCACGTCCATAAATTGACAACTCCGCCTTACCTGAAGGGTCTGAGAGAGTTTGACAAAGTCCTTCTGAACCTGCTCGCTGACATCCAGCTCTGTTTGCAGCCGCTGGGCTTTGTCTCTCTCATCAAAGACCTGACTCTCTAGTGCACTCTGCAGTAAAAACACACGCATACAAACATTAATTAGAAAAAAGGCTAAATGGAGCCAAGAAACTGCCTCAACAATACAGTAATTCACAATAAATATTGAACTGAATAATTTAGACTGCACATTACTGGCTGAATGAATGGCTTAGTGTCATCACACAGCAGTTCAGTGAAGTGGCTTTGGATTTTCTAAAACATTGTAAATATTTACGTGCTGTATATATGGTTTCTCTCTCTTGCATGCAGAGAACATCATGCTCAACTTCATCAAGCATTATACCCACAATACTTTAACTTTATATAAAGAAAATAAATAAATATTGTATACCGTACCTCTTGATGTGCTACACTCTAATTATTGTTCATGTTAACTAAACTGATGCTTAAGTAGAGTTTGGTGTGGGAGCTCCAAAGGTTAAGAGTGTCTCAAGACTCACCTTTGCAGTGGTAAGCTCTTTGAGCTGCTGCTCCAGGGTGATCCTCAGGCCCTGGATGTTCTCCAGTGTCTCAGTTTTCTCTGCTAGACTGCTCTGCATCTACATACATAAACAACAGATACATAAGTACTGGTAAAGGTAAAGTAAGTAAAAGTACTGCCAATAATTCAGTCTACAATTGAAGAGAGTGAGAGGGGCCAGCATCGTTGTACCGATCTGGAGGATCAGCAGGGTGTTAAAGTTTTTTTTTAAAGCCTATATGTGCAAATCTTCCACTTGTGGTTGCCTCAATGAGACACTGTGTCAGATTGTGAATATTAAAGTTGCATTGGTTGTTTTTTTTGGCCACTTGAGTGCAGCAGAACACGCTGAAAACACATTTTAGCAAGTACTGTAGTAGAATAAGTACCTGTTCCTTCTCTGCTTTTATTCGCTCTAGCTCCGTCTTCAAACTGGAGAAAGACGCTGTGGGAAGGAGAGATAATTAGATGTACGGCTCACTCCTGAATCTCAAAGACCAGATATTCTCTCTGGAATCATTTCGTAGTCCCTTGAAAATTATTTAGAAATTCATGGATAATGCAACAGATTTTAATGATGGGGAAGCTGCTTTTGCTGAAAGCTGCTGTGTGCGTTTGGCTTGTGTGAAACAGACAGTAAGAAACCCTGAAAGCTAATTGACTGAGCCTTCAGGCTGGTGTTGAACTAAGGCACAAACACTAACAAACGTGAAACACTACAACATTTAATGGTTACACTGACTTTTTTTTTTTTTTTGCCACTTTACTAGACAAGAGATCTGGTACCAAAGTCTGTTTGTGTCTCCATTAGTTCTGTCAGGTGTCAATGCTCATGTTTTAGTATCAAAAATGAAGATGCGCCTTTTATTAATCCAAAAGTTGTATATTTTTTATTTTTAATCGTATGTAAATTAAAAACAGCTCTTTCTGTGCTCATAGAATTTCAGGATTAAAGTTCAGTTCAAAACTGTAGAAACATTGTTTGTGCCTGATGGCACAGACTGAATCTACCACAAAAAGAAAGGACTGAAATCACAATCGGCTTAACAATTAACTGATTAAAATAAATCAACTGTCAGCTTAATAGATAATTACAACTGTTAGCTGCAGCTCTAGTTTAAATGTCATGTTTATGCTGCACCAGACAGAACTATTAACCAAAAACAATTTGGACACCAAATCCCTGATCAGATAACTATAGCTCCAAACCAGTGACTGTAGTCCTTTCAGTAAACATAACAACACACTTGTAAGGTTTAGGCTGTAAGTGCACACATAATATTTCACTTAGCTGCTGCCTAACAGTGTTACTTATCAACAGGGTGTACAAACATCTAAATAGAACATCTGAATTTGCAGTGAAACACGTTATGACTAAACTGTGAGGCAGGACAACATTAAAAAAAAGCACTATGTTGTAGGCTTAGTACTTAGTCTTATTAGTCTGGCAGCTACACAGTTAACACACACATACAAGCAGTTAAAGTGGGCTCGTTCAAAGTGTTTGTCATACCTTCCAAGATGTCTGAATGATGAAAAAAAACAAAACAAAAGCAGAAACAAGAGAATGTAAAGAAAATCCAGGAAATGAAAAATATGGATACATCCCCACAGAAGCTTAGAAACGTTTAATTGCTCAAGTTTTACTAAAAAAATCTATGGTATAGCTGATCAATGGTTAGTAAATGATTCAACTAAAGAATTTAAGTTGACCATCTGAGTCTCACCTATCTCCTCCTTGCAGCCCTCGATCTCCAGCTGCAGTGTGTCCTCCAGGTTCTCCTTCAGACACTGCTCCGCCTGGATCTGCTCCTTCAGAAACAGAATCTCAGCTTTCAACTTCTCCTCCATGTGATCGGCAGACGTCCGTAACGCCACCAGGTCCTCACGCAGTCCCAACACCAGGACATGTAGCTCCTGAGGAAGAATGAAACTATATTACAGGCATCAATGTGGGAAATCATCATCTAGTAGCGCAATCTGGTAAAGACGAGCACAAAGAAAAAAGGACATTAATGTAGAAGTAGACGGCCTTAAAACGTCTTGTGAAAATGTAAAGTGATGTTGTATGCTGATGACATACACCTCTATATTTATATGGTGCAAACATCTAAACTACTACAACATGCACATACCACTGTTGGTATGCAAGCAAAATATGGATGTAACGTGTACATACATCCATAATTAGTTACAAGCTAACATGTGTTTCCTCCGAATTAGCCATTACATGTTGCTGTATTTGCAGTAGTTTGATGCTAAATGTTTAGAGGTTCTCCCTCATGGTTTTTGCTATCTTGCAACAGTAAATACAGATTTAAATGTTATGTCAGCAGCTTGTTTAACCACCAACAAGCGAAAAATGTCATGTCAAGTGGATCATCAGTGCCATTCCACCTCCACTACAGGCCCACTCTGCTGCCAGAGCAGGATTCAGCAAGAGGCCAAGAGTAACAGTGTGGGTAGAGATGCGATTGCGTTTGAGGGAGGAAAGCACACAGTTGTAAAAATGGATAGTAATCTTGTCAGAAGCACCAGTGGTGCCATTATACACTGAAAATATACTAGTGGAGTCACAAAGGCGTTGCCACTTGACAGTTTTAAAATTAAATGAAGACTCCACCAAGAGTTACAAACGGAGCACAGCCATACTTTAACCCAAATCATACTAATGCAATTTGAGCCTTGAAGTCCACTCCTGGCCATGAAATCAGTACATGTGACAAGATAATCTCAACTTAACGTCCACTTCGGACCTATATGATGCTTCTAAATATTTCACATCATCTGAAGAAGTCTGTAAAATGTTGCGGGAGTATGTTTGTGGACCAGTTGTGAAATGCTATTATGTACATTTAGTCAGATCCTGTTCTTTTTAAGGTATTTGTACTTTACTTGACTATCATTATTATATTACTTTATACTTCTACGTCAACACTTGAAGTCAAGGTAACAGGAACACTTCACCCCTTACGAGTAGGATGAGTGGGACAAGTGAAAATACTGTTCACTTGACTTTCAGGGCTTCCAAAGGTGGCTGTTATGTTTAGTTGTATGGGTTCTCGCATGTGCAATGAGTTCATATTACCACAGACACCGGGGTTAAAATTGATCATCTTGCGATGTTAATGAATGTAGGTTCCTCCTTGGCCCATGCTACACCTTTCCATTAAGTTAATTAAGCACCGAAAACGTAACCTAGTGCATGCATGCATGTCACATGATCAGATTTGTATTCAGACAAGATATCCTCTTACAACATCATAATTTTATCTCATTTTAATCTTGGATTTCTTATCTTATTTTTATTGCGTCCTCTCACTGATCATCCACTCTGATGTAAATTCACCCCCAATGATAAGTGCTGGGTAATTTCTTTAGACTCATGTCAACACAATATCTGAGTTTCAGTCTAGATACCAACTTGACTTTGACTTCTTTCATTAAATGTTTCGCAAACAGCTTTACAAGATCTTAACGGAAATAAAATATTTTTAAATTGGCACATTTTTAAAATCTGAAACTACTGGATCAAAGAATAAGCAAATAAGAAAGATTTGATGGTCAGTTCAAAGAAAGATCTGAGGTTTGATACAGAGTCCCTTTACTGATGGTAATGTTGCGTTTGAGCGATGTGATTTGGGCTTTACGTACTTGCACAGTATTGGGCATCTGGAAGTCCTCTTGTTGCTGTAGTTCTACGTGCAGCCTGTGTTTTCCCTGCAGGCTCTCGTTGTCTCTCTGTAGTCGGCTTAGCTCATCTGCCACCTGCTCCCTCGACTTCACCAGCACCGCCTGAAAAACAAACAGAATAAATCACTACATCTCATCGTGTGTCAGTTTGTCCGCATATGGAACCAGCACCATTTCAACACATGGCCACATGACTCACCGGCCAGCGTCTACTTTTAGAGCCACACACCATCTGAGTCTCTCTCATTTCAGTGAGGTGTAACATCGCGACTGAATTCACAACAATATTATGTCCCATATGTCTTTAGATTAAAGCCACATGCAGTGAAAAGAACGTCTCATTCTTCTGGCAGACAAGTTTGTTTGCAGAGACTTTAAAGTCACACTGAAGTATGTGGTGTGATACAGCTTGCCGCTGCACATTCATTATTGAGGACGTTTCTGTCTCACTCACTTCTTCTTGTTTTTCCACCTCACAATTTGGAAAACAATCTGCTAGAAAAAGTGAGTGCACTTACAGTACATTACTTGGCAATGCATGTGGGAATTTTTCCAATGATGTGCATTTCTGTTGTGGTGGATGAACAATGTTTGGACATTTTTCACATAATTTTTACTTCATGAGTAAAAGAATTTTGTAGCCAAGAGCGCCAACGTGTCAGCAAATATTTGTGGTTGGAAGGAACAGTGATGTTATGCAACAGTTGCATTTTACTTCCAAAGAAGTGACTATTTTGTTCTTTTAGGTTTTAACTAGACTTGAAACACTCAGGGGATTTATGGATTACTGAACTGAGACAGAAAATTAATTGAAAACAACTTGGATAATTGATATATGTTACTCTATGCTTCTAAAATGTGAACATTTTCTGTGTTTTATATTATTTTAAGTACAATATTTTTTGATGACAGGGCAGCAAAACAAGCCATCCAAAGATGTCACTTTGGGCTTTCAAAACGTGTTCCTTAACTTTATTTAGCAATGCATGTGGAAGTCTTTGCAGTGATGTACAGCGTACAAATCTGTACAATTCTGCTTTTTGGATTTCCTATAAGTCCTATTCCAAAAGATCCATCGTGTCAGCGAATATATGTGGTGGGGAGGAACAGTGACGTTATTGCCACAGAGGCAGAGAAAAGTAAATCCAAAACACTCACAGGCAGTATCCACAAGCTGCAATTCAGTTTGGCTGCATGTCCGATAACCAAGCCAGAGGCCTGATGTCAAGAGACAAAGCTGATACGCTTATTTGAAAGGCTAAAGCCTCGCCAGCATTAGCCGAGCCTGACATTAGAAGGAACTAGAGATCCACACACAGCTGGCAAAAACAAGCAGCATCGGGACTAACGGAAGAATATGCTGCTCACCATCTGTTCCTGTGTGTTTCTCTTTGCTTCACTGAAGGCCTGTTGTAGTGTGCTGAGCAGCGTTTCTGAATCCTGGACTCTTTGCAAGAGGGCGGACACCTACAGCACAGAAAAGAAACATCAGTAAGACAAGAGCAAGCCTTCAAAAGGTCTTAAGACCAAAGTTAGAAATACTGATTATATATCATGCATACGCTAAAATAAAGAGTGGAGTTCATGCTTGTACATTATGGAGATCACCATACACCACAAAGACCGTACACTTACACGACTGCATCGTCTTTTACTGCTGAATAAAGTCCGTGAAGACGCATTGTCATTTAGTGATGGTTTGTTTGAATGTTAGAAGTTAGTTAATCATGCAAAAATTCTGCATTTGAGACCATGAACGTAGAACAGAGATATCAATAACAATAACACCACAGCTTGAGATCAACTCAGGAAACAGGAAGGTCAGCTGTCCCTGCAACTGCTGATTAGTGCTCCAAACGGTTTCAGACGCCACACTGTCACATACCACAGTGTCCACCACAGCTGTAACTTCAGTCTATAATGAAGCTGAGGTTGTTTGTGACCTGACAACTGAGTTTCCACGCAAAAAAAAAAAATATTTAGTTTGTTTTGTGACACCGCAGAACCAAACAGAATAAATCACTCCATTACTACATTTTTTCCCTATTTACCATTTATAAGCAAACATTTACAATGTATCCGCATAAAAATTATTATTACTTATATTATATGGTTTTCATTCATTTGTTATGTGTTTATATACACAGCAGATACAGTAGAAATACAGGATTTCTGCAGGTTTCAACAAGTTAAATTCAAAACTTTTCAAGACTTATGAAAGCAATTTAAGACCTATTTCACATCGACACTGGCAAACACACCATACACCACATCACAACACATTAGCTGAGCGTGCTGTGATCAATTTCGACCTGGCTACACAGTTGGCATTAGTGTTTTTTGGTGCCACGGTGGTTTTGTAGTTGTTACACATTTAAAAGCGAGACTGAAGTTAATGCTAGTTTATAAAAGTAATGTTAACTAATGTTAATCTGTCAAAATCATATTCAAGACATCTTAAAACATTTTTAAAATTCAGATGATTGGATTTTAGACTGAAACCCTGAAATACTTGTGTCAGTTTATAAATACATTACAGTGCTTTATAATCTGTTTATTAAATGTTTATAGAACGCTTATAGATGCTAAAGGTGGGGTCATCACACTAGGTTTCACTAGTGAGTCACTGCTCATGATTAAAAGTGAAAAGTGCATTCAAGTGTGCAGAGATTTTATGGCAGATTTAGGTGATTTGTTTTGCTGGAGGCCTGAGGAGCATGTGGGAATAAGGAAGAATCCATTATCATGCACCATTAGTGGGCGGGTTAGCGGTTTGTTAGGGGCTATTAACAATAAAGGCCAATCACATTAGCTCCTCCTTACTGCAGTAATATACTCTTATTTTCTTACAAGATGAACTGCAAATGTCATTTTCAAATAAAAATGCAAACTATTCCCTTGTTTCAGCTTCTCAGTGTTTGCTATTTTCTTTGTCATATGTGATAATAAAATGAATATCTTTGGAAGACATTTGGGCTTCAGGAATTAGTAACAAGCATTTCTCAAATATAATTTTTAATAATAATGTCACTACTGCTAAATGCTGTTAAGTAGCAATACCTTATAATAAACCTAATAATAATCCTGCTACCCATTAACAAATAATTCAAAAATCAAATTGCTGTTTGTGGTTAGAGTAGTGTGAACCTGAAGCAACACAGTTATAGGAGCAGTTTATTATTCTGCTCTACCACATCCTGCTCACCACAAGTCAACTGAATAACAAATGTGATGCTTCAGGCACTAGTTTTATCAGACCTGTAGGAAGGAGGATGAGTCATGTGGCTGTTGCCCTGGTAACCTGCTGTTTTTGGATAAGGTAAGACGACTGATGGAATGGACGTAAAGGATGATAAGATTTTTGTATGTTTACGTTATGCTTTCTGTGTGGATCGACCTTCAGGAGGTGACTTTGTCCTGCAGAAACTGTCTGGAATACAAAGATGTAAACTGCCCGTTTGGTTTGCACCAGAGCACATAAGTTTGTGTGGTTATTTTGCTATCATTTTGGGTGTAGTTGCTCATAATTTAATCACAGTTGCACTCCCTTCTACTGCACCTTTCCTCCCACTGTGGTAAGTCATTAAATACCAATCAACCACAGATGAGAAGAAAACCTCACTGTGCTTTTGCTGGTGCAGAAAGCTGCACTGGCTATGCACCTGCACATAGACGAAAACACAAAGTAAACACCTTAAACACAATAATAAAGTCACAATAACAGTATTATTCTGTATGAGTTCTGAACAATAGGTGGTTTCTCCAGTTTCGCTACCAAGAAACTCAAGTGTTTAACTAACTAGCTAGATGTGTGGGGCTGTAACAACATTAATACTTGATCATTTCTTTGATCACACATAAAAATATAAGTCAGTTTTGTGTCTCAGAGGTTTTCAAACTAAGAGAACCCCCTGGGAGCATGTTGCAGGAAGTTACTTAGGAAGTTTGGCCTGCTTATTTTTCCCGCTTAGATTCAGTGCGATTTAAACTTTCCAAGGATATCGATATCTCTGATTATCTATCATGTTTTAACGTCCATGTATCAGCCTAAAAGACACTTCTTATAACTCTATAACTTGCATGAGAATCATTGCGTTTATACGTTTTCTTCTGTATCAAAGAAATCCACTGATAGTTATCTGTACAGCCATGGGGTCCACTGCAAACAGGAACTGCTAATAGTAATGGAGCCAATTAGCCAGAATGTAGGTTAAAAAGGCTCAAAAATGTAGCCCACAGCCTTAACATACTGAATCACAGAAACAACATTATACCTCCTGTTTACATCACCCAAAGAACTGTGGGAACTTAAGACAGTCCTACAGAGTTCATTGGGAATTGAATACAGTGAAATGAAGAATAAACACATGCTGTAGAAAGCAACTCAGATAATAAACCAACGGTCTCATTTTCCTGCAGTCATTATTCTTTGCTATCAAATTTAATTTGAGAATGACCTCCTGACAGTCCACACTGTCAGTATCACATCAAGCACTTGAAGTCATTCATATATTTCACTGTGTCCAAACCTTAGCAGTGGTTTCCTCGTTGCCTACTTTGACCGAATCTTCCAAATTCTGTTTCTCAGTCATCGTCCTCTCCAGCTGATCGTTGGCCTGACGCAGCATCACCTGCAGTTTCTTCACCTGGAAGACATTTTTAGATATTTCCTATCATGCTTCCAAAAAAAAAAAACAATTATCAATCTTTGTTGTAGTAAAAAGGTGACGGCGAAGACACAAACCTGATCTCGTGTCTCAGCTTCTTGTCCTTGGATGGCCTGCAGCTGCTTCTCGTAGTTGGAGCACATATCACAACGTCGGCCGAGCTTCCTGCCAGCATTTTTCACCTGATGGCGGACCAAGAAGAAAAACAGGAAACACTTAATAATCATTATCTAATAACGTAATGCCTAACACCTAATATTGTGGAATATTTGTGTTTTTGACACATATATGACGTGACAAGTGATTTGAAACTATGATCTATGAAAACTTGGGTTTGCTATTTAGATGATTAATTAAAAAGATTATCATGAATCAAGTGTAATGATCTACTGAATATGGGGCACTGACTTTCTGGTATTTCCTGGGAATTCTTTCCAAAATCTGGTCCAGTTTCATGGAAAAATAAATTGTTTTTGCAAAGAGTATTGCTTACTAAAACAAAGACAACTTGATGATCCCTCTCATGCAACTGTTGCAGTCTGACCTTATGCTGTTGTTAATAAAATTTCTTCCTAATAGCTGCCTTGCTAAGATGGCTGTGTGGCAAAATATTTTTTAGGTTATGCGAGTGCAAAATCAGTCAAACAAGTATCTTAATGAGACATACAGTGCAGATCTCCATGCCCAAATTAGAGCAGTGGGGTCGATGTCAGAGAAACATTCAACAGGTGGAGTGTTGAGTGCTGAGGATTGATCGAACATTATATAATCAGCTCCTTTGACTACCAAAATAACATACAGAAATGGCTGCATGTGATGGATTTTTTTTCCCCAAAGACATTTTGTTCTCCAAAAAATTGTTGCTCTCTAAAAATATAACAAAAATCAAACGAATAAACATGAAAGAATAAAATAAGAAAATTAGACTACAGTAAATATCACTAATCATCTACAGCTCTGATCATCAAAATCAAACTTTATGGCAAGGAATGCTGTTAAACTTGACATTTTCCCAATAAGTGACCATCTTAAAATCACAAGAAAACCTTCAACTAACTTAATTGTTTGGACCAAAGCGCTGTATTCAAAGTAAAAGCATTGTTGCTGCACCTCTTGCTGCAGCAGGTTCCACTCGCTGTCACTGACGAGTCTGTAGCCTGAAGGCGGTAGGAAGGCGGTGTCAGGGGCGTGGGAGATGCTGGACAGCAGTGATGCAGTCTCCTCCTGCTCAGGCGTCATGGCCTTGATGGCCTTCTCCTGGTCTTTAGTCAGCAGGAAATGACTCGCCGTCAGCTTAATGGAGCTGATGGACGAAGTTTCACCAAAACTACTGTCTGTCACCCCGCAGTCGGCCCCCACCAAGGGCCCAAAGTCCGACTCGTCCAAGTGGCTGGCTGACTTGGCTTTGTGGTTGTGGCCTCCGAGTCCCTGCTGGACTGACAGCGAGGAGCCAAGGCTGTCTGTTGACTGAACTCTCCGCAGGTTGTCCTTGTAGGGATCCATGGGGCCCCCTGCCACTACATCAGTGTCTAAGGAGTGCATGGAGCCGTGGGCGCTGTGGTTGGTGTGAGGCTGAAAGAGAAAGAGCAAATAAGTGTTCTGAGAAACTGGCAAACAAGGAGTTTCTACAGTGTGTATAAATAAAAATGTTTTTTATTAATCTTGCATATTGTGTAAAACTTACTAACTAAACTGTTTTATGAATGGATCCTTTTATGTTTGTCTTGTGCACATGTACAAGAACGCTCATGCAAAATACACATTCCAACCAATAATTTTATACTATTCCCATATACAGGCAGCAAAGATTCACCAAGAAACTCAGCCAACAAAAGCTGGAACGAAAAAGACAAAAGACAGCAAGCAAGTAAAAATGGACGTAAACAAAGCAAGTTTCAAAATGTTCAAAGGTTGAGGGTGTTTTGCAAATGTTTTATGAGGAAAGAAACACATCTAACATGTTTGTAAGATGTGTTTTGGTGAGTAACCACCAAAAGTAGCCACTTGACTTGTATGCTGACGCTGTATGAATCAATTGACTAGTAAAGATATGGGTGATGATACTGAATGCTTTTTGTCCATTGACAATGTCTACTTCTATTCAAAAAGATAACCATGTTGACACAAAGCAGTGTTATTGTGTAATTCCACCATGAACGAAAATAAGAAAAGAAAAATATGGAGCCTCAGATGGCTGGAGGATGCAGACATCAAGGTTTGGGTGAGCTGCAGTGAAGTTCAGCTTCATTTCTCTCACAGGGTCAGTCAAGACGTCACAACTTTAATATTAAAACCAGCTGAGTTTAACGGATCTTTGGGACAGAAACCATGACAGGAAATCAGAGTGTGGACCTGCTCAAACTGCAAGAAACCTAACCAATCATCCAACAGCCAGTTTTGATCGTTAAGGCAATAATCTTAATTGAGCTGCACATCAATCTGCCCAAAAGGTTGTTTTCTACAGTTGCAGCAGCGTCAGTTTATCACACTAGAAACACAATACACAAGGACAAAAGTGAAGGTGCCATGTTGCCTGTTTGAAGATCGCATTACTCAAAGGATATATAATATGACGTAAGACGATAATAGCCTGCTCTGTTCTCCCCTTGGACATATCGCATTACATGATGCTCATACCTCCTCGACGCTCAGCCCGAGGAATAAATCCTCCAGAGGCTCCGTGTTGTCTCCCACATCCTCCTCGTGCAGCTCCTTCACTTGGCTCAGCCTCTCTTTCTCATCCTCCTCCTTGAATGGAGAGTAAAAAAATAAAGGTTTTAACAGAATTTATTTAATTGTTCTTTTTATTAGATTTACATTCAGTACACTAACTTTATTAGGTACACCTGTAAAATCTAATGCAGTCCTTTACTTAGACAATAATTAACTTAACTATATGTTTATTAATGATTATACCAGCCCATTCTGTGTATTATCCCTCACATATAAGCTTGTGTCGAATCAAATAAACAACATAACTTAATATAAGAAATTAAATCAATTGGAAATGGGTTACATACACAGTACAATAACGTTTTCAAAATGGTATGCTAACCAGTAATGACCTGCTTCTCATGAGTGATAAATACACATTAGTAAGAAGTTCATAACCTGCACTTTATTCATCGGGGTGAGTAATCTGATGTTTATTCGAGATCCTGATCGGAGGCGTCCACAATCTACTTTTCAGGCGTATTGTAGAGATCGTGGTATTTTATGTCCTCTTACTTCTATTTCCAAACTTCACATGAACTCTTGACTAGCACACTGGTTTGCGAACTATGGTATGTGTACCACTGGTGATACATGACCACCCCCTAGTGGTACGTGGAAAAAAATAAATAGATAAAAATAAACAAATTTGAAAATATATTATCGAAATAGTGCAAAATTTCAAACTTAAAAATAAACTATGAGATCGCTGTAATGTAATTTGTAATAAGTAGTCACGTTCATGCATGTAGCACGCTTAGACCCATGATTAGTTATGAATAAAAATGTGATGGCGAGATAGTGAGTGAAGGTAAAATTAATGTTTCCCCTTTCCACCAAATTATCTCTGGTTCTTGAACCGGTTACATTCATGATTCAAAAACTGCGTAAACTGTCCGTAGCTGAACAGGGTCGACCTATATTATAACCTTTATTATAACATCTGTCATGATGGTGGTACTTGTAAAGGGTTTGACAAACACTGGCAGATCCATGATATGTAAACAAACCAATATAGAGTGATATAGTTGACTATGCTGACTGGACAAATTACTTCCGCTGACTCTTCCTTGGGTGACGTATTGTTAACATTGTAATTGAGTTGTGAGTACCTGAATAGCGTTATTTTATCTCTTAGCTTCTGTTTACAATTTTTTTTCAAACCTTTATTTACGGGACAGCTGAAGATAGACAGGAAAGCAGGGAGAGAGAGGGGGATGACACGCAGCTAATGACTGCAGGCTGGATTCAATCTCAGGTCACTGCAGCAAGGCAGTTACCTTTGCACGCAGGGTGCACACTCTACCAGGTGAGCTACCAGGGCATCCCCTGGCCTATAATTTCATGATTGGAATAATGCATAATAATAGAAATGTTCTACTACTGACTGGTAATTTATCAGCTCTCCCTTAACAATAAAATATTTTGTATGACCTGGAAGTCCAAATAGTTGACAGGATAAGATCCTGTGTCATATCACCACCATCCCAAACTGCCTCACATTGATCCATACAGCTATTTGATGATTAACTTCATGATTTTAGTCTCTGTTCAGTGCTTAAAGTCAGAGGCCATTAACAAACTAAAAAGATCCTCTGCTTCAACATCACCTCACTTCCGAATGACCTTTCCTCCCTCTCCAATCACACCACAGCTCAACAGATTCATTTCATTATTGCTCAGAAGATTACATCTCAGTTGAAAAGATGAAACTAAATTATCTGTCAAACCAGTGACTCAATCTGCTGAATCTGAGTGAACACTGAAAAACTGTCAGATCTCTTATCGCTCCAAACACAGTGAAGTGTTGTAACACTTAGGCAATAACAGATCTGTGTGTGTGTGTGTGTGTGTGTGTGTGTGTGTGTGTGTGTGTGTACCTGGTCTTTCTTCTTCATCTCCTCCACCTGGCGGAGCTGTTCTGATGACAGCACGCTCTCTATCCTCTGCATGTCCCTCATGAGGAGGCGTTGGGACTCCAGAAACTGGTCGTTGGCTCTCTGCCATGTGTGTTTCAGCTGGTTGTGCTGCTGCCGCTCCAACTCCAGCTTGTGACACACTGAGACAGGAGAGAGAGAGAGAGAGAGAGAGAGAGAGAGAGAGAGAGTGTGTGAGAGAGAGTAAAAACACTGCGTCAAAATGTGTCAATTTTCACACACACAGTAAATATTATTTTACGTGCTCTTTATCACCAACGAAGCATCTGAATAGGACAGTGCAGGGTTCATACTATTTAACAAAGCATTTTCCAGGACCTTTCCAGAACATTTTCCAGGAGTTTTTCTTGACAATACAGAACATAACTTTCTCACAAACTGTCATATACTGTATTTTATCAGTAAGCCTAGTATTGACACATTTAACCCCAGTACATTAGCATTTATGGGATCTTTTTTTTGCTGTGGTTTCGGGCAAGTTTTCCCTCTAACAGCTCAATTCATCTCACCCATTAGCTAATTAAAGGATTAACATGGAAAGTGACACTGCTGCACGTACAATTAACATTTGAAAAAATGGACTCAATGCCGAAAAGAGCTCTGCAACTCTGTTGTGAACAGCTTGGTCGGCATGGGAACCAAAAAGACACCGTCTGGTAAACCCGCTTTGAACAGTCCAAAGAGTTTCAAATAAAATTAGCACCTAAGTCTATATAGGTGATCTGAGTAAAAGGCTACAATACAATTAAAATTTTCCAGGAGAATAATATTTGTTCATTTTAATTAATTTCCATGTGTTTCCAGGATTGGAAAACTAGTCTCTAAATTTCCAGCATGTATGGGAACTGTGACGGTGCCGGTGTATTCCTCTCTAAAGCCTTCCCCTCTCGTCAGCCCGCACATTGATTTCAAGTCCTTATAATACGAGTACCATGGCTGTACCCACATCAGAATTTTCAAAGTCGCCTCCAGTCTGCAGTTTTTCCTGACACTTTAGATAGCAGCGATAGAACTGAGACAAGCCTGTGTCTACACAGAGCTGTTGTAGACGGCAGCATTAGTTTCTCTCCTAAGAAATCAATGACTAAAAAATGAGGTCACGTCACATTGTAACAAAGATTTTACAACTTAATCTGACAACTTCACCTGTACGCAACCAAGAGTCGTATTTTCTTCTGTTTATCGAAGGGCTTTGATAAAAAAGTATAACAAAGTACCTTCGTGGAGCTCTTTCCGTAGTTTCTCTGCATCTTCCTGCAGGACAGACTTCTGAGTGTTCAACACGGCCACATACATCTCCAGGTCCGTACGACACGACTTCTCCGCCTCCAGAACGTGATTGAGCTCCTTCACCTGCGAATGAAAATGACAAACTCTGCTTTATTTTCTGTCAAATGTCTCCATCAGGAGTTTTGTGATGAAAGGCTGCTCCTCTGTGCTGAAAAGAAGGGAAGATAACTTGAAGAGTATTATTTGATATTTTATGTATGTAGTGTTTACAGCAGAACGTTATGTAAACAACACTGACGTAATATCACCGCATACAGTTTTTGTTGGAAACGGTTGCCTATTTACACACCGAGAAACATTTCTTTACCTCCTTTAACTTCTCTTTAACCTTTGTCACCAGGCAAGACATTAAGAACTATTTATTTACAAGTCCCATAAGACACTTGTAGGGGAAGAAGTGGAACAAACAAGTGACTAAATAATCAGATGAAACCAAAGTAAAACACCCTTAAAAACAGCAGACTGGAATGACAACAAAGGATGTTTTGGATTAAGATGTGAGAGTTATGGTACTTCAATACGAGTTGAGTGTCCGAAAAAAGAGTTTTGTAAATGAGTGTATACGGGCAGTGGTTTTGAAGGGGGCATTTGTAGCAAATCAAATAGCAGAGAGATAAATTATGTCAAGCTTTTGAAGTGTTGCCTTCCTAGCCATGATCTATAAACTGTATGTCCATTTGATCCATTTGCTCCACCAGCTCTTCTGTAGCTGTGTCCTTCTGCTGTTGGGCAGGTCACGTAAAATCTTTTAATCAGAGCTTCTCCTTTGAAAAAAAAAGAATCTGCCCACTGCGGCTGGAAACGGGGTCGATCAGAGAGCCGAGACTGAACGAGAACATTAAAGTTGAAAGTGACATTTTCAAAGTGGCATTGAAGTATGGAAAAACACCTCAAAAACTTTAGAAAAAACTTTCCAGAATAGTAATATGGCCGACTGCACTGCTTTTTAACTGACAAGTTTAAGCTACAACCAGTGTCATCTATGAAAACTGAAACTGCTGACACTTAGCAGTCATTTTTCGCACCTACAAGAGGCTGTTAAATGTGTGCTTATGACACTAAAATACATTTTAGGTTCAATATTTTTTATTTTGTGCTGAAATAAAATGCAGACGTCTTATGAGTGTACACATTTCAGATCACTGTATTATTATTATTATTTACCAAGTAGTACAATTAAAAATATCACATCACACCTTTTTTTCCCCTTTCTGACACTTCAAAGATGACACAGCATAGCTTACAGGGAGGCTGCAGCTTCACTTTTCAACTTGACACCATGTCCCCCGCCTTTAACGGACTAGCTAGTTCAGTGTTTCCGCTGGTAACGTTTATCCAAGGTAAGTAGCGTTTCACATAACTGCTGTGAAGAATGCAGGTAGAGATGACGCATTTTTATTTCTCTTCTGTGACGGCGAACACTAAGCCTTTCAGTAACTCTTAAACTTAACTAGCCACCTTACGACTGACCGAAGTAACTTAATTACCCTTTCTAGCATGAAGCAGTTTTCTGGGACTGTGGCACTGTACACCGATATGGATTTGCAACAGTAGTGAGAAGACTGCTTTATTTTATACTGCTATTTAACATATATTACCCATGACAAACAAAACATTTTTAGCCAACAATGTTACCAACAGTGTAGGAAAATGTATTTAAGCCTTTGTAAATTAAATGTAAGACTTCTTAATAAGGCTAAAGTCTTTTTTGAGCTGCAGGCACCCAGTTTTGAGAACGAATGAAGCATAAAATTAAAAAGCTGCCTCTTGGTTATACATAAGATCTTTTATAGAAGCTACTTTAACTTCTGAGTGTCTGAAACAGTAGAAATGCTTTCGACTTCTAATATAATGAAACAAATTCAATTTAGTTTAGAAAGAGCAGCTGCCGTGCCTGGTTAATATCACACCCAGTTTTACATCATTTTAGAGCCTCGTTTTCCAAGATGGATCATTGATTTAGTGCCAACTAACCTTCGAGGCCTCGAGTTCCTTCACCCTGTCCTCGGCTGTAGTCAGCTTGGCTTTCAGAGCTGCGATCTCGTGCTCCATGGGCATCACCACCGAACGCAGCTTCTCTGCATCCTCCTGGGCCTTTAAAAAGGTTTTACACTCCCTCATTAAAAATGTACGCATGTGTACGGTTAAACAAATTAAAATTCTCTTATATGCTTCATTCCAGACGCAAAAACATGATACTACAGTGTTACGACTGTGTTTTGTCAGCCAAAAACATGATTCAGGACTCTTTCGAGACATTTTCCAAGTTGTAATCATGTGTCTCAGTTTTAATGGTTCAGTTATCTCTTGGTCAAATTGTTGACAACACATGTTCATGTAACAATTCTCAGATCTCAGCCTACTTTTTTCATTTCGTCCTCCAGGTTCTCTTCCTCCTGGCCCTCAGTGAGGCGGCGTCGCAGCTCACCCAGCTCCCTCTCCACTGCCTCCCGGTACTGGTTCCATTGGGCTCGCTCCTGCTCCAGACGCTGGTGAAACTGGACCTCATACTCGCACACCGTTTCTGTTGGAAAAAAAAGAATTGAAATCAAGCACGAAACCTGAAGAAAATGAATACTGGTGGAGCGATCGCTTTGATTTCTATTTTATGTAGTTAGGATAGAAGCACTGCTGGCTTGTTTGTTCTGAGTGGTTCTTCACTACTTTACAACTTCCTCTTCATGCCTACATTCAGCCGCTTCTCTACTCTCTTCATGCCACGTCACATAAAACATTTAATCACTCCCTTCTCCTGTATCAGTCTTTGTTTCCTCGCTCACACAAATACTGACCAGCTCCCGCTGTCCACTTGAATTTAGCAGTGCTATGATAAACGTGCACGCTAAAAAGAGAAAGATACGGCTGCAAATTTCATTTAAACATCTTTTGCCAACTATCGCTGGAAACTAAAGATGAAATCAGCCTCGTCTGGCTCTCAGTCTGGACCAATTCATTACTAATGCTATCAGAGCCAATCAGAACACTCATAAAAATCTGGGAATAATGAATATAATTTACACCAGGAGGTGTTTTTTATTATATTTCCACAGCACACTTACAATATGTGATGTATTTAATAACTTTGTTAAATGATACCGTGTGAGAGGTTTGCAATGTAAGAGCAGTTTACCTTTCATGATGGCCTGCAGCGAGGCCACCTCCTCCTGCCACTGGCTGCGGACCTGGTCGATGGCCTCCTGCTTGGTGTTTTCCGACACGGTGGCCACCGCTTTGATGGTCTCTATCTCTGACCGAGCCTGAGCCAGCTGGTCCTGGATGGAGCTCAACTCAACTTGGGCGCCCTCCAGTGCCGCGGTCTGCCTCTTCAGCTCCTCTGGGGGGGGACAAAACGGATCAAAGATAACGTGATTGATGGAGCGGGGTGCAAATGTGCAGGAACAGAACAGCTGAGCTCTCCTGTTAATTATTTAACAAGCAAAGGACGCTCTATCCCAGTGAGCTGGCATGATTGAGGGATCCGTACCTTCCTTGGACAGGTAGAGCTCTTTGAACTTGGCTCGCTTCTGGTTGAACTCGGCCTCCAGCTGCTGCTTGAGTTTGATGAACTCGGCCCTCTCCTGTTCCAGAGCGGCCACTCGCTGCTGGAGCACCTCTGAAAAACAACAACAACAGCAGCAGCACACAGGGCTGTAAGTAATCCACTGTTTGTTACATAAAGTTAAAAGACGAGAGTGTGCAAATTAAACGTTCATTCACTTCATCACTTCAGTTGCAATGTGTGATAAAAAAACTAGAACAATCAATAATTGTAACAGACGAATAATGGTTTCATTATTTTTTCCAGCTGCTTTCAGTTTCTAAAATATGACTGCGATGTTGCTCATTCTCTTCTGTGAAAGGAAACTAAATATCTTTAGTTATTAGATGATTTTTTGGACAGAACAAGAACAAGATGTAGGCTTGGGCTCAAGGAACTTGACTTTTTATAGACCAACTGATTAACCGAGGTAATAAATCGCCAGATTATTTGAATTTTAATAGTAACTGCTTACAAAATAAATTCTTGTTTAGCATTGCAGGAGTCCGGACCCCCAGCAGACTGTGAACCACAGCATCAGAGCGTACTAGCCAAGTTAAATAAAGAGTGAAACCCTCCACCCGCTTGGCCAACATACTATACTATTACTGAGAGTTTTGAACAATTTCTTGGACATAAACATGCCTTTGACACACCAGAAATATTGTTCTATTGTAATATTGAGGTACTCTGTAAAAGATACCATCTACCACCCCACAAGGAGGTCAAAATGACACAGTTATGTCTAAAATAATACTAGAAAAAAAAAAAGCTTGTGGTAATATATATTGGTGTCACTGCAAAGTTAATCCAGCAGAGTGAACCGCAATTTACAAAACTGTGGCGAGCAGCACACACAGAGCAAGTCAGAGAGAAGCTCTCAGCAATGTCAGCTACATTTTTTTTTTGACACTGTATATGATATATGAACTACAAGGTCTATTAATGAATAATTTTGGTGTCATAATAAAGGGAACACTTGTGACATTTGTTCTGATGTGTAAGTATCAGTGTGTATGTCACTGGCTCAGAGTAAATTAAGATGGCACACGGCATAAATGTAAGATTTAATTTTCCGCCTAATGAAAATTCACACTTGAATGAAATGTGGTGAGCGGGTTGACTTTATGACGCTGTACAGATTTTGATATTTGATAATTAATTTGCTTAACGTTGGAGTTGTGTTTGGTGTGTGTAAATATGACTTATATAGTGCTTGTAGCAGAGTTTCTCCTGTTTAATTTAATGTGTAATATGACTGTACCGTTACGTGATTAGTACAGTGTTTCATGCTTTTTTTGTTGCGGAGCGACCCCAGGGTCCCCCAATTAAGAGGTTAAATAACGGGTGTGTGGTCAGTGAACAGCACAGTGGACTACAGTTGTGATCATTTAAACATGAATGAACGCAGCCAATCACACAATCATTTGTAACTTCTTCTCAAACAAATACTTCTATAAAAATTTAGATCAAAATATATGCCATATAACATAAAGCATGACTATTAATCCAAAACTTAATCTTAATCTGAACAAACTGCCTTCAAGTCTCGTGGTTTTCCTACATTCACTGCTGCTTACATCTCATTTATTTCCTCTCTTATTCAAAACCAGCAGACCGAGCAGAGAGAGACGATGATGATGATATCCTCCAACACAGACAGACAAATGGAAACATTTACTAGTCCGAGCAGCAGGGCGGTTCATCATGACTCCACCGCGATCATGTGAGAGCTGAACAAACTCCAAAGCAGAAATTCCATCAAGCACATGCTCAACATATATCCAACACAAGCTCTGGGTGAACTTTAGCGTACAGGGCGGTCTACTTCGAGTCCAAACGCAGGTATTGTTTCTCATGTGGTTTTAAAGTGACGTCTAACCAAACAGACTGCTGTTGACTTGTCACACTGTCTGCGCTGGAATGAAAAACTCCCTTATTTAGTTTAGGAATGCACAAAGATTGCATGAATATCTATGTAAACAAAGACCTTAGTTCAACAAAAGACAATCTACAGATGCAAATATGGAAGAAGCTCAATATCACTGCACTATGCAGCAGTCACACACGAATGTGGCAACATCCAGAATCAGTATACTGGGCAAATATTAAATAAAAATAAGTAGGCTGGGGAAACAAAAGAGGTGACACACTGTGATGGAAATACTGTTTCAATTGCAGGTGACTCTAGAGCTGACTTAACCTCATTTGCATTTGTAGCACTAAAGGTATGTGCAACTAAAAACTACACGTGCTACACGCCTGACATTTACTGTGTTATCACCTCATAAGAAAACATTTTATTATTTTATGATTACTTGTACATCGTTCACGCTGAACATAAAAAGAACAAACTTATAAGTCATCCAACCACGCAGAAACCTGACAGTCATCTTTATGCTTTCGGGTGTTAGATAACTTTACAAACAAGCTCTTGCCTCGTCCTATAGAGCAATGCTTCTCAAACTTTTATACCATGTACCGCCTCAGAAAATATGTGACAGACTTAAAAATCCAGCAGCGTAGGCCGACCCTGTTCACACCAGGAGGTTTATTCCTTTTCGTAAGATTATTTATTGTTGACTGTTGTTGTATCCTGAGCAGAACCGGTTCAAGAAACCAGAGCTCATTTAGTAGAAAAGTGGTACTCCTGATCCAAAATTCTCTTCCTAATATTTCTTGTTTGGAGCCACGACTGCAGTGTTTTTCGAACCACTGATGTTACCACCACTCACTATGTCGCGGCACGTTTAACCGTGGATGTATGCTCGCACTTTGTGAATGAAAACTACGACATGTCAGGCTGATATTGAAACAAGATATTTCAGTAATGCATTAGTAATTATTACCTTCCAATGATATCTTAATTAATCTCATTGTTGGTTTGAGATTGTCCAAAGATTCTCCAAAGTACTATTACAGGAAGGTTGTGTACTCGTACCACAGTTTGAGAGCCAGTGCTGGAGAGTTTTTATAGATGCAAAAGACATTTTTAAAAGAAATGAATCAGTCTTTAAAGATAAATAAGATAATATATATAAAAAAAAGATAGAGCCAAAAATTACATTCTATATTTAAGTAAAAGTTGCCAAGATGGATGCATATAAATTATAGACTTTAACTGTACGATTAACGCCTGAGGAAAAGTCGTGGGCTCACGATTACAATACATTCACTTTGTGTTTCAACTACGAAAAACACATGAGCAGTTTTATAAAAGTGAAAGAAGGAAACTGAGGATGTGTCACTGCAGGTGTTCTGCCCCTGAGGGAATTATGTGCCGTTTTGGTGAGTGGTAAACTTCTGAAAAAGGTGCAATTCTTCTTTTCCTGCTCTTAACTCACCGCTCACTTCTCTTATTATAATTGACTAAACTGTCACATATTAAAATCACGGCTAACCGCTGCACACCTAGGCAACATACGGGATTTGCAGAACATGTTGGAGGTCAGGTGCCTTGTGTGATTATACTCATCCATAACACTGACACTGTTGCATAAAGCCTCACTCAAATTATGAAATGGAGGATTTCTACATGGCATGAAAATGTTCTGCAAACAAAGAGCGACTGCTCTCTAATCCTTGTAGCAGGTCCAGAAAAAGACGGCAGTTAAATCACACCATTGTGTGGTTCTCTGGAGTGAAAACACAGGAGTTACTTCAGGTTAAATGATGCATGTTAAAGCTCTTTGCATTTAATGTAAAGCTAAATATTAATGTGCTAAATGAAACATGTGAACGAAATAATAAATCTTAGACATCCTGCAATCATGTGTGCTGCCACAAAGCTTCAACACCTGCTCATATCAACTATATTCACGGGTATTTGTTAAGTTTGCACTCACTCAAAGCTACAGCACAGATTCCCTGCAGGACCCCAAGCTGGTCCTCGGACCCCTGTTTGGGAACCAGAGGGAGAAACCTCCTGCAAGATCAACCTCCTGTATTATGGTCCAACCCCCGGGTGTGCAGGCCATACACAGCACATAGTAATGGGCTGATGAGATCCATATGATCCATGTTAAAGACTGACAAGGCTGGGCCAGGCTAACAGAGGCCAGTGCCGACCTTTAGATCACATTAGTCGGACTAACGTCAGCTCAAGCTACGAGCTAACCAGCTAGAGAAAACAACGTTAGCTTGGTTATATTAGGATGCCATCGCACATAGCTCCTGTCCAGCAATATAAAGCTTCAACGACCACCTGCAACTTAGTTAAAGGCGATATTCGTGAGTGCAGCAACTGCGTAGTGTTAAACGTTGAATATAAGCCAGTGACAGCCAGTGACACGTCGCCCTGAGGATGCTAACTAGCTAATGTTGTCAAGGATGCAGAGGCCGCTGGCTTCGCTGCTCCCAGCCCTCAACACTCCCACCACAAAACCCCCACAAACACAAGAAATTTACCGTCATGTTGGGACGACAGAGGGGGTCCCGAGGCCTGCTCGGCCATGGTTTCCTGAGGGGGGGCTTGAGGCAATTACCAGTGAAGTAGGATAAGCGCTAGGAGTGTCCAAGAAAACAGGCTAACATCACAACTAGTGTTAAGCTAGCGAGGGTGAAGAGCGCGTCTTCCGGCTGAACTTTCAAAATAAAATCTAACTCGTCACTGCTCGATGACGACTGTTTTTAAGTCGTGTCGTGTACCAGTAGAAAAAACAAAGAGCATAACAAAGAATTAAACTTAAATAAACGTTTTCGAGTCGATACTTACCTTACATAGCCATGCCCTAATAAGTTCACACAATTTACTATTGTGCGCTAACGTTTAAAATACCCACTTCCGGTAACACATGTAGTAAATCTAGCTAACTTGGATGATTCCGGTGGCACTTTTCAAAATAAAAGTTAAAGTTTAATACATTTTTATTAGTTATTTATTATCAAGCTCCCCATTCAGATTGAATTAAATGTCTCAATATCACAAAAACAGTTGTTGTTGTTTTTTTTTACCTCATCCCAAAAGATTATATGGTGATGCAAACCAGTGCAACATAATGCTAAATTTAAGAGGAACTGAAAATATAAAGAGACTCAGAGATGAACCTTATGGTCCGCTCAGGCTTTGACATAAACTGTCATAAGACTTTGACAGCAATGGGAAAAAAAATATTGGTTTGGACATCTTTAATACCAGAGAGACTGAGTGAAGAGTATCATTACAAATTCCCTCAGAGCACACTTCAAGTCTTCACACAGATGTGTACATTTCACATGACTCACACACCCATGTTGTGGTCACTGGAGCGTGGCAGAGGACGGGGAGGAGATAGAGCCATTTGAGTTTTCATTGCTTTGGTTAACTAAGAAAATTAGAAACTGTCATGCAAATACGATACACGATGACTATTGCCATAAATCGACATCCACTATCATCAACCATTCACTGAGACTGTTTCACTTTAACCCAGCCGTGAAGTTTTCTGAAAAGGTAAGGCTTATTCTGAGTATTTGGAAAAGAAGAAGTTGATTTATGCTGAAATATCACTGTAGTCAAGATGTGGCCTGACATGAACTATAAAAGTCCCTTGGTGCTGAAGAAAATTATTTAACAACTTTATGTGCCACCATGTGTAAAAAAAAAAAAAAAAAAATCTAGCATGACTTAATTCTGAATCAGCAGTATTTGTCAGACTTGCCTCTTATTTGCTGTCTTTTTGTTGCACGTTGGCAGGAAGCTGTTGTACAGAGAGGATATGGGGTAGACAGATAAACTGTATAAATAGCACATACATTCACTCTCCTAGCTGACATAAACAATTCATTTGAAAACTGCCATCTCCTTTATCATTTTATGTCAAGTACAGCTGAGCGACTGCAAAAACGATCACATATTTGTGATTGCTGCTGGTGCAGGACTTCTTCACAATTGAAAAAAGTCCCAAGGGATTGTATGGGGGCATGTTTGATTCTCAGAAAGATAACAGCAATACCAAAATAACCATAACTCTTAGTCAACACACAAAAAGGGGAAGTGGTGATTGCTCTTCTTTCCGATCATCAGGGCTGTATACTGAAAAGCAGCAGCTCAGATGTTTTCTTGTTTCGGCGTTAATGTGATTATTCTTTTCTCTTTAATCTTGTGTGGTTTCATCCAGAGCGCCCATGGAGCTTTTGCGCAAATACATCTGGTTATTTGTGATACTTGGGATGGTTTTTGTCAGTCTGGTGATCAGCCTAATCTTCCTACTCATCAACAAGTGCATATCCAGAGCAGGTAGGTTGAAGCTCTGCTCAACACATTTATCAGAAGTTACTTAATGTGGCATCATTTGCATGCAGAAATGTTCACTTCTCTTTCCTGTTCTTTCGCAGACTTCTTATTTTCCTTTTATTATAATTGAAATGCCACTAACACTGCATGATGCTTGTAAGAAAAGCTCAGTGAGAAAATATTATGTGTTCTGAGTGTTATGATGAGTGGTAATACATACAGAACATGGGTGAGTGTGTGACAGTGTTTTTCCTCTTTATATTAGCCTGTGACTAGCACCTCACCAGGGCTTTAATAGAGATAAAATGTTAAATATAATCAGTCAGCAGGGCATTACACTCAGACCAGGACTTTTTTTTCAATGTCAGAGGGTAGTGGATTCAAGGATTTGAGGTTTTTTATATGTCACATCTCAGGCTGCGAAGTGAAATTTAAAGTTATATAAGTCTATAAGCAACCTAAAACTGTGCAAAAGGCAACAAAAGCAATGTATAATATAGATAATAACAACAAAATGTGCAATATTAAAACAAATATAAAACAACAAACAAATTCTGAAATAGGCTTACTTTATGCAGTATTTTTACATCAACAGTTTTAGTTGGAACTGAAAAGTAGTTCCAGTGATGTGATACGTGGTATTAAGACACACATTTTATGAAATGACTTGACAAAATCAAAAGAGAAACTTTGATGAGTTTGATGTGAACTTGTGACCTGAGCTGAAGTTGTGTCACTTTCTGTGATTAGCAGAAGCCATTAGTTTTCTCAAATATACGCTAATGGAAGAACTAAACTAAACTGAACTAACTAACTGTATGAACTAAAATTCTAAAAATATATAATATCTAATATCTAATAATAGCTTCCACTAACAGATACTGCTTTCTACTAACCGGAACAGAAAAAAGTCTGCGCAACACATATAGCATTCTTTACAAAAGTTATGTTACAAAATGTTTTACATAAAACAAATATAATATATAAAACAACAATCCACAAATTAAATCAAAAGGACAGAAACAAGTAAAGCGTACAGCATACAAAACAACTACGATGTTAAGCATGTAGCTAATCAAAGCTAACCTTTAAAGAAGAAGTGGTTTAAAAGATAATATAAAAATAAGATACTTATTTTAACCCAAAACAGCTTTATTTTTGTGTCAGCAGACTAGAAAACGCTAGCAGGGCATTTTGTCGTGAATCACAATATATCACTGTCGTTCCTCTGTTGTTACTTCTTACATACATTAAATAAATTGATAAATACAAAATGACTTTTGTCCATTGGCACAAGGCTCGCTATGCTGCTATCCAGTAGCTACGGCTAGCTCCACTTAGCTTTAGCTCCCAGTATTCATCACATGAGTAGCAGCCAGTGGTGGAGTGTAACTAAGAATACTAAATTCAATTTATTTGTCACATATAATCATGATACAATAACAGTTATAATGAAATCTGTTTCCCTGAGCTCCTACTAAACATTTTGAACAGAACTAAATAAGTAATAATAACAATGATAATAATAATAGTTCAATAATGACAATCATAAATTCAAAAATAAAACATATACTTTATCTATAAGTACTGAATTTAAGGACAATTTTGAGGTATTTCACTTCAGTATATCAATTTTTTGGTCAGCTCTGTCCTGGACTGTCCCCTCGACTCCACAGTGGAAGTGTGGGAGAGGAGGATGTTAGTAAAGCTGACATCCATCAGTACAACTCCTCTCACCCCCTGCATGAGACTGTGGGGGCAGCTTAAGCAGCTCCTTCAGCAACAGACTTTACTGTTATATTTGTTCAAGTAGAGCTAATTTGAACTATTTTAATCCATAACTGTGCACAATCTGACGTAGTAAAAAGTACTCTGAAACACTAAATTGTAGTGGAGTAAAAATATGAAGTGCGAAGCAGCGTGAAATGTAGATTCTTTCCACCACTGGTCGGCAGAGCAGCAGTGGCGTACAATCAGCCACTTTTAATGTTCTACTTCTGTGTTCACAATGAATTTCACATAAATGTTGAATTTTCAGAGAGAAGTGAGCAGTCGACTCACTTTCAATGTAAACAACTACCTGTTTTTTTAGGTAACTGAAAAAACGCTTTGCTACCACAGACCAGAAACATATAGAACAGAAAGAAAAATCAAACTGAATACACATCATCGTCATTGTGGCTACCTATTAATATATGGGGAAATAATACTATGAATTCTATGAATTGCTATTATAAGGGGTACTCTCTGTGTTTCATTTGCTTAGATTAATATTTAATCCTTGTAGGGAAACTGGGCTGCAGCAGCCACTCAGACACTCAGGGTGATGGGTAAATAAACACATTTGATAATCAAAAGTAAAAGCACACGTGGCGATAAAAGATTGTGCATGTGTGAACATAAATACTGTAAATTTAGACACAAAACAGGATTTAATGTTGAGTTTTCTCATGATTATGTCCCACTTAGAACCACATTATATGGTCTTAAAATCCTGTCGTATAAAATAATGATCTTTCGTATTGCTCAGAGATTTGATCTAATTTGGTATTGTATTCATTTCTTGTTCTTGTAGCTTGAATTTAACTCTTCTTTTGTTTTGTTTTTCACAGCCAAGCACAGACTCACACTGCTTCAAAGAAGATCTGACTTCAGTGTCCAGTAATATATCAAAATATACTGTATATAGATATTTCTCACTTGAATAGGTGGATTTTTCTTGTGTAGTGTACTGTTAAATCAAAATGGTTTTACACTAGAGGGGATACACTTATTCACGTTCTTGCCGACAGTTTGATACAAAACTCATGTCTTTCTGTTAAATATGAAGTAATTAGCTTAGCTTAGCTTAGCACAAAGACTGGAAACAGGGGGAAACAGCTAGCCTGGGTTTGTCCAAAAGTAAACTAAATAAAATAAATCCTCCTTCCAGCACATCAGAAGCTCATTTAATCCATCAAAGCTGAAGTGCTAAGACATCACGGTGTGGTATCATGGGGTGTGTCATATATTAGACTATTTAGATGTGCTGTTGTAGAGCCGCAGGCCAGGTTTCCCCCCTTTTTCAGTCTTTATAGTAAGTCACGCTAACTAGCTGACTGTATACAGCTATATTAAGCAGATATAAGCATCCAATTCTTGGTAAGAAAGTGATTAAGGGGATTTCCAAAATGTGGAACTGGTAGCCTTTTGGTCAGATTTTCCACATTGAACCTCGCCACAAAACATACAGTTCCACATTTCTCTTCTTGTCTTCTCAGGAGCAACAAATACCAGGAGACCTACCTTAAAACCGACAATCCACCTTTACCTCCACGGACACAGTTTCTTACAGCAGGCAAGACTATTGGATCTCAAAATGGATCATATACGCAGCAAATTCCTCTCAAAACCTCCTTTTTCTTTTGAACCACATGCCCCCCCACACTTTTCACCACATTATCACGAAAGCTGACTACACAACCCCATCCTATCTGCAATTTGACGATGAACCAAGCTTTAAAGGGCAAAAATTTTAGATTTATATTACGTTTGTGGGCGAGTTTGTCTTGACAACCCTAACAACCATAACCACTGATGACAGTAAAATTTGGCAAACTAAAGGGCAGATTTCTGCCAGCGCACCCATGCATTGTGAAATCAGAGTCTAGATGATGGTCAGAGTAATCAAAAGGAGGGTTGCAGCTCCCTGCTGTCTATAAAACGCATGTGGTAATTATTTACAGTACTGGCGATAGATGTTAAATCTAGAAGGTTAAATTCAAACATAAAAAGAACAAGCTTTTGGGAACTGAAGCTGTAAGTTTTGAAATGTTCAAGTACTGGCCAAGATTAGTTTTATCATGAGTCTTTTATAGCAACATAACACACTGAACATTAGCACTTTAACACTAGCGAGGTGTGAAAAATCCAGTTTAACTGTTGAATCATTGTTGTTAACATTAGTCAGGTACTATGCGTTAAAGATTAGCTTGTTGCTTGATGTGATATTGTGTTTCCCCCCCAACGTTTATGGAAAAAATTGCTTTTTCTATATAGTTTCAGCCATGCTAGCAGCTGGCTGACTCAACTTCCTGACTCTGAGCAGTTGCCAGACAACCGGCAACCAACTCCAGGAAGTTACTGTGCCTGTAAAACTGCTGAAAACAGTGTTGTTTTTACACGTCTGTACAGTTTAAACAAACAACTCAGTTCTCCACCAGAAAACAAATTAATTTGCGTATTTCCAAAAATGCTGAACTATTCCTTTCAGTGAAAGCTGTGGCCCAAAATGACAAAATTAAGCCTACTCCAAAAGGTATAGTACGTGTACTAAAAATACTAAATTTATGTTGACACTATTGCCCAACAGTCAAAGTCACTCAGATTACTTTTGAAAACATGTAGTTACATTGTCAAGAATTACTTGATTACATTTTAAAACATGTCTTTAAATTTGGTTTCTTTTTTTCTAACTAATGGTCTGTTAACTCATGAAAAGTGTGTCTGGTCTGACATATTGCGTTTCTTAGACAAATGGCAGACCTGGCAGGAGAGAAAAAAAGAGCAGTGTTGAGTGAAGATGGAAGGCTCAATGCATTTTATTTGGACTAAAACTGTCAGAGATGTTTGAAGAAAAATACGGGAGCCCCAAGTGGTCATGCATTCATACATTTTATTTTATTATGATTAGTTTTCCCATGATAATGAGTTTATTATTATTATCAAATTATGTATGTCATTATGTCGAAATAACAAATGTTAATGAGTTGGATAATTTTCCAGAGATGTCAAGATAACAAAACTTTGTTTTCCCGAGATAATGCCATAATTAATTCGAGAGAGAAAACGAAAATCATTGCAACATTCTCATGCTCCTCTGACATTGCTACACCGAATGATGTTTCCTGAAATTATTTTAATTTCTCGTAGTTAACCAGCTCATACATTGAATTAATCAAGCTGCCATCACACAGTCACATTATTACTTCAATCTATCACCAAACTACTACACTGTACGTAATAATAAACTGAATATGAATCTGTTCATTTAGAGGCCCAAAGCTATGAGAATCTGGCAGAGGTATCCGAATACGAACAGGGCGTCCCCGACTACGAACAGAGCACAGCCGACTACGAACAGAGCACGCCCGACTACGTGCAGGCAGAGCCCGAGTACGAACAGAGCACGCCCGACTACGTGCAGGCAGAGCCCGAGTACGAACAGAGCACGCCCGACTACGTGCAGGCAGAGCCCGAGTACGAACAGAGCACGCCCGACTACGTGCAGGCAGAGCCCAACAACGAGGAAGACATGCCTGATTATGTGAAAGTGGATGCTGAGACGACTCTCCCTCCTCCTCCCCCATATCAAGATCCAGATCCGGCAGCAGACAACGCCTCCAGTGAGGACTACGATGACATTGGAGGTGAAGATGATGGAGAGGACTATGACGACGTGGCATAAGACCACGAGAGCATAGGATGGAGATTTGGACATTTTTGACTTTCTTATTTGTATCCTGCTGAGCAGAGAGATCACAAAGACTTAACTTTATCACTGTTTTATTTTCTCTGTTTGTATTTTTTTTTAATATTATTCATGAAAAAGAAAATAACAGATGAGGTTATCTGTATTTTATGTGCACCAGCTTAGGGAGGAGAGGATGGAGAACAGCACTGGAGAAGCAGAAATCTGCTGAAAGTATTCTATAACCTTTAGATAATTTATTCTTACTTTAGCCAACATTTTTTTATCGGCTACAAAAATATATACAGTCTATTTATAGTTAGTATTATTTTATAGTAAGTGGTTGTACAATCAACTAACATGTACATAGTTACTATATTTGTTAATTATTGACAACATGTGAGTAACTGATCAAACATAAAACGTATACTTTGATTTAATTTTAATCTGTAAATGTTAAATAAAGCTATTTATTTCAAGAAATAGTTTGATATTTTGACAAATATGCTTATTTGCTTTGTGCAGAGGCGGTGATTAGCTTAGCTTAGCATAAAGACTGAAAGCAGGGGGAAACATTAGCATGGCTGTCTCCAACATGTTGTGTCTTGTTTGTTTAATCTGTACGTGAACAGAAATGTAAAAGGTGACATTTAAAAAAAAATCTCTCTCCTTTTTTTAAACTAGTTTTTGAATTAATTTTAACATATTTTTCTAATTACAAATCACATGAAAAGTCAAGAAACAGCAATGCATCCTACTAACAAGTTTTGTCTGTGTAAAAACAGCTTCGTGTCATATTCCTGTGTGCTATAGAGCTCCGTTGTTAATCAGAAACTAATAAAAATACACCATTGAGCAACTCTGTTGCGCAGGATGACATGTTCCTCCTTTTAGTTAACACTTTTTTTTTTCTTTTTTTAAATTTTGAGCCACCTGCTGCCGGAAATACTCACCAGAGCACCATAACGTGTTCATCTGCAGCTGAAAATAGTCCCTAACAAACGGACGTATGCACACATAAAGTTTGCTAAAAACTACAATGCCCAGCTGTTTTAGGAGACCGTTTCCATATTTCCATTAATTCATTTATCTTTTAAGGGTAAATCCTTCAGCCAGGGTTGGGGTTTCAAATGATGTTTGAAAGAGCATATAGGTAGCATTTGCATAGAATAAGCCTTGATTTTACATAATGAATGCCTCCTGAGAATTGAAGGACTGTCTGATGGACAGACTGCCTCCTGTAGTTTGCCAACCGGGTTTCTTCAATTTGCATAAACACAACATTTACACTTTCTTGTAACACAATTGCATTTAGTGCACGCAACAGTCCAGGTGCAGGTGACATGCCAAACCTTCCCATTAACTTCTGCTCAGCTTTTTGCGCCTCATTTAATGCTATTAGAGGTGGCACATGTTATGAGGTTAAGTCAGGTCCACATCATGGTAACAATAATAAACCTGTGGTTAACACTGTGAACTTAAGTTAAAATAGGTCAACATTTGGCTTCACATAGGACAAGAATTGTGGTGAAAGTCTTGTGTTTGTTGACCCCCTCAACATCCTCCATATATATATATATATATTTGTTATATATATATTCTATAAACAGACACCTGCATGTGAATCTGTATAAAGGACCAACATTTTGGGACCGCAATCATATTGCTTTCTGTTTGTAGTCCAAGTAGGATTGACAAATGAAGTTTGAGTAGGCTTTGATTGCAACAGTCCATGTGAAGAGCAAAACAGGTGGACACATTAGCCAAAATCCAATCTCCCAACTCATCGGCCAGTGTCTGACCACAAGTTTTTGTGCATTCATATGCAGATTTGTTTATAGCGATTAGCAGAAATGTCTCATTCTGTATTAAGTTGCTAATTGGACAGCAGAGGAAGTCTGTGACATTGACCTCAAAAGGCTAAATCTTTGACAGACGACAGATGATGGGTTCTGAGATTGTACGCATTCATTGTATATAGGAAGTGACTCAGCACAAAGCATGTTGGAATAACTGGTAAAGAGACCAAGGTGTTGGTACGACAAGAGGGCATGAAAAATCAAGCTGCATCGACTTTCTGAACAGCTGTGTGTTCAATCAGGAAATGCCAAAGCGAGACTGAAGATAAATGAATTGTAGTTGATAATCTTTCCATGTAAAAAAATAGATTTTTCAGCTAATGTACTACACTTCCTCCCACCACCACAAGCGACCAGCAGGGGCTCTTAACGCTTTACCTCACAGAAGTTAATGTGAAGAATCTGGTGTATCACCTGCATGTAAAATTAGACTTTGGCACAATTTCAGAGTGTAAAACGTGTTAGTCATGCGACATTTGGTGAAGCTTTGTTGAATCTGCTTTGGCTTCGCACCTGATGTCATTGAGCCTTACATTTTGAGAATATGCCATCTCCTCCTGTGGATTTTCTCAGTTTCCTCTTGAGAGAAGCTTTTTTGGCAGGTATCCCGTCTGTTCTTTCCAGCAACATGATGACAAAATGGCACTGCTTCGAAAGAGAGGAAATGGGTGTAATTTAACAGGTCACAGTGACTGAGCTTCACACCATTCTCTGCTCACGAAGTGAAACTGTAAGTTTTTGAAAAATGTCTCTTGGATGTGAACCAATCCACAAACTCTGAGCTCTCTTTAACCTCCTTATCAACCTCTTTGCAAGCAGGAAAAACACAAGTGCACTTGATAACATGGCAATGACTAAGTGAGTTACTTTCAGGGTCTTTGTGCACACTTCGCTCCATTTATGACTTCACTGAGTGATCATCAAAAAAAATCGTTTCACATCTGCTTTTCCTGCTTTGTCAAAATGTCTGTGGTAAAAAAAAATATTTCTGTCTTTGCGAAAGGATCTTTCAGAGCCAGAACACTATTTCAAACACACCAGTGCTTAAAAACAACATATTTAATATCCTTATAATGAATAATTTATGTTCTCTTCTTGGGTGTAATTTTCCCAATATGATTGTCTTTCTGGCTTCTTCTTCAGCCTCTCGTTCTCTTTGTTTTGTTAAGATTATTTCCATTTTTTAAGTCCCTAACTGTTTAATAATCAGAATTGTTGGTGTGTTAAAGATATAAAAGCTATGAAATTATGCAAAGGTATATATATATCTCAGGTTATTACACAGGGGAAAAACTGCCCCATCAGACTTGGGACTGCACTGTAATTATAAAGAATCTCAGAGTATGAAAGTATGGTCACTTTGACATAAAAATGATCCGTGAGGTCGATCCTTAGGACAATTATCAAGCTCCTCAACAAGAATTAAAATACCCCTTGATTAAAAATACCATTTCCTCCAGAAATAAAGAGAGCTTCAGATTCTCCAAGAGTCTCTTAAAATGATTGTTCACATATTCAGAGAAATGAGAGGTGAAACACTTGAAAAAAAAACGCCCTGGAACGTTTTTACTGATTAGAAAGTCAATGCTTTGTTTTCATGTCTGACTAGGAACCGACATATTTCCTCAGTCCACAAAAAAGAACAAGCGCCTTGTCCAGTGAAACCAGAGTTTGTGCATATTGCCGTCGTTTGGCAACTGCTGCACCTACAGTCAGCAAAAGTGGTGATGTGGTTCTGCTGCCGACCGTACAGTAAGAAACCAAACCTGAGTTAATTTCCTGACAAGTCAACTGTGATGTCAAGGGCAGTTACAGTCGAAGTGCTTTTACTAACAGAAGAACAGTAGTGGAAGAAGTACTGACATCCTTTATTTAACTCGCAGTTCTGCTTTTCTACTTTATAAACAGGTCTGTATTTTAGTCCAGTGGTTCTCAACCTAAAGGTTGGAGCCCTCCAAGGGGTCACAAGACGGGTTAGGGGTTAGGCGTTATGCGGGTTAGGGTACTCCACACATCCTCTAGCTGAACTAGGTGCTTCTCAGTTTGAGGACAGCAATCGTCCAGGAGAAAAAAGATAAATCTAAAAGGTTCGAACTGTTGGACTATTTTCCACGCAGTTTTTTACGGTCGTGAACTTCACCCCATCCTTCATTGTCATACCCAGTCACGATACTATGACCTACCAGTGAACCTGTTTACCTATTGAATGTTTCAAACGGGTTTTTTGAGCTTTCTGCAACGTTCACAGTCTTTTGTTTCTCTTGTCTCAACTTGATTTGAACATGTTTCAGGCATCAAATTAAGACTGAGTGTATTATTTTTTATCAGTTTGAACATTTAATATCTTGTCTCTGTACTGTATTCAATTGACTACAGGTCAGAAGGGATCTGTAAATCATCTTTCTGTTTATATTTATGTTTTTGTTTTTCTTAACTTTTTTGGCATCTGGGTTGTAAATTAAACCATCTGAGAAGTTTAGAGGAAACATCTTTGTCTCTTTGGTGGAACTACACTAAATTAGTTTCTCATCTTCGTCTCTTTAAACACCCTCAGCGTTACTGTCCTCCCAAACACGTGAACAACCCATAGATATCTGAAACATGACAAGGGGCCCCAATGAGACACTGTTTTTGTGGGCCATAAGCCGAAAAGATTGGAAACAACAACTTTAATCTTTAATAATGTGTTGTATTTAACAACAACGTTGTATGTTTTTTTTATCCATCCATCCATTTTCTGTAACAGCGTATCCTCATCAGGGTCATGGAGGCTGGAGCCAATCCCAGCTGGCATTGGGCAACAGGCATGGTACACCCTGGACAAGTCATCGCAGGGTCGACACATAGAGACAGACAAGCTTTCACACTTACATTCACACCTAACCGCATGTCTTTCAACTGTGGGAGGAAGCTAGAGTACCCACAGAGACCCCGCACAGACACAGTGAGAACATGCAATCTCCACAGAGAGCTATCTAAAATCTTAATCTGAAAAGTAGCCATTTGCTAAGAGCTATTAAATAAATGCAGTGGAGTAAAAACTATAATATTTCCCTCTGAAATGCAATGCAGTAGACGTATAAAGCAACACAAAATATGCAAGTAAAGTACAAGTACCTCAAAATATCTTTCCACTGTTTAGTGAGTAAGAAGATTCCCTGTAGCTTTTTTCACACATGGTACTGTAAGTGGTCAAACAGTCCTTTGAAGGGTCTTCCTGATGAATTAAAGAGCTGAAACGACAAAGCAAGTTTGATGCCAGAGGAAACTCTGAGCAGAATTCAATCCCCCATGTTCAAAAATGATTGAATTAACTTCAGTCTCCATCATCCATGCATTTTCATTTCCTTTTTCACACTGGTTGTCTTGGGGGGCCCCTGGTGGCAACAGGATCCATTAGCAGCCTAGTCGGTTTATAACTCTTATGTTTATGCCTCAGGACTGCAGGTATTAGACTGCAGACGGGGCAAGAATCTACACAAAAAAACATTTGGATTTTGTTTATGAGAAAATACCCTAAACCAATAGTTTGGTGACCTACATACATCAAATAATCCCTCTCACTAACCACATAATAATATCTTGTCAGTCATCAGTCACGGCTACACTTGGTTCTGAGAGGTTTCATGGAGATCAGTGGGTTTGGATGTTGGGACCCTGCCACAGTTTAGGGTTTAGTGAACTGATCACACAAAGGCTCTCCAAAGAGACGACACGGGCCAAAAAAGGCTCAAAAAATCTTTGAGAAATGTGGATACAAAACAGCCTAAACACATGAAGGTCACTGAAGCAAAGTGGTGATGAAATGTGACCACAGTTACAGATTATTTTCACTCCTTAGGCTTAGCAGCCATTATCCGCTACTGTGCAACTGGATGGTGGAAGAATAGACAATGAATAATATCTAATACTATTTAGCATTCATAAGGATCGTATAAACATTTAATAAATGGTTCATAACACACTATAATATAAGGACAGTGAGTGTTCAGTACAGTATTTGTAACAATTATAACTTCTCCTGTGAAGACATTTTTTGTAGTATTAAAATGTTTTACTACATTGTCTTTCATTATCTACAGTATTAATTTGAGGCACTTGTACAGTCTTTTCATGACACTTTCTACTTCTTGAGAGATTTAGTTCCTTTTCACACTTAATGTGTTTTCACACAAAATGTTAATGTTAGAAATTACAGTGTTTTAACGTAGTACATATCCTGTAAATTTGCAGGAATTTACTGACCACTGAGTTGCAGTTATAATAAAGTAGAAAAGTAATTACTGTGATTAAGGTACGGCACCATACTTGAAATAATGACAGAAGTACAATACAATAATGTAGTCTTACAGTAATGCTGTGTCTGGTTACTGTAGAAACTCACAATACTGTGATTTTCATCTACATTACCGTAAAATATATATTTACATTATTATATCATTTACACACTATTATTAAACAGTAATTTACTGTAAAAGTACAATAATACATTTTACAGTGTATGTGAGGATTTGTTGCTTTTGGGTTTGATAACACTTTGAGGTTTGGACTGATGGTTATGTGTCACTCACAGCTCTGGGTAATTTCTCACTATTCCCTGAATTTTTACAAACTAAACAATCAACTGATTAGTCAAGAAAACAATCAGCAGATTAATACATAGAGAAAATAATCATTAGTTGCAGTCCTAAAATAGCTGACAGGACATAACAGAGCTCCACGTCAACCCACTACAACAGTAAACATCCTGTTTTTACATTAATGCATATAATGCATATACATCATAATAATCTAATGATAACATATACGTATAATAGTCACAGGGGGACATTTTCTGTACTACACAATTTTATTTTTAATATAAATACTTAAAGTATTTTTCCTAATTATACTTACTTTTACTTAAGGGACATGTTCAATGCACTTTCCCTTGCAATGGAGTATTTTAACTTTGCGGTATTAGTACTTTTACTTATGTATTAAATCTGAACGCTTCTTCCATCCTGGGCTGTTGCTGTCAATGAATGACTGCAGCCTCTAAATTTACTGTATCGTGAAGAAAAGAAATCTATCATGAGGACTTTAATGTTGAAAAATCTAAAACGGAAGTTAGGCTAGAGCTAAATATGCTAACTTAACACAGCTGAAAGACGACAGTTGTCACTTTTTTCAAAAAAAAAAAAAGAAACTCATTTGAACAGGACCACTGACAGATTTAAGTAGTATTAATAAATATAAAGAGACAATACTGATAGAAAAGAGAAAATAAAAAAGAATCTCTGTACATGAAACATTTTATTTTATGATGATAATCTGCCTTGTGTTTATTGCTCTAGGGTTAAATCGATGTTATTCCCTTATGTCACATTTGATATGGAGTAATGAGAAGTTTGTGTCTCAGCTGGCTAAAAATATAAATTATTTAATGCCTCACAGAATCTTTATTAACACTGTAACAACAATGACTACAAATCATCAATTCAATACAGTGTCAAACATAGATAGAAAATAGGCAAAGAAAAGTGCAGAGGACAATAGTCTTCAAAAGTGTCAAAGTAAAGCACATTAAAACATAAAATAAAATAAGGACTGAGGTCGGTTTGGTAATTTGGGAGTGTTAAAAGTAGTAGAAGTACATTTACTCAAGTACTATACTTCAGCATAAATTTGAGCTTCTGTTATGGAATTTTCTATCCTTAGGTTACGCAGAGTCACGCGTGGGCCTTGAGTTCCTCGGCAGTAGTAGTTGTTTGGCTTTGTTTGAGAGCAGCAGGTGCCAGTCTATCTCAATGTTGTGGTGACCAGGCTCGAAGGAACTGAGTGTTGCCTTCCTAGACATAATAGAAAGCTTGCTGTTGATGTTCCATTAACATAAACAGACAACAGTGTCTCCAGACAAGAATGTGCTGACAGTAACACTAACATGGGTAAATACATTCTCTTTGACTAGTTCTGGACGTATAGTATTTGTGGTGTTATCTGTAGGGGTTTAAAGTCCGACCACCAACATGAGTTCGGCAGAATGTGAGACTGACTCAGGCACTTCTGATGTACTTCGAGAGTGTCTCTATCTCTTATTGGCCAAGCGTCAAGACATCAGAGGCTCCTGAAGACTTTCTTCCCTCCTGACCTCACCATTGACCTTTGATTTCAGCAATTTCTCCACAACAGCTACTTGTACTTTACTTGAGTATCTCCATTTTATGCTACTTTGCTCTTCTACAACACTGCATTTCATTTTATATGTCAACATATGATTAGTTTTATAAACTAATCATATAGACGTATATAAAATGATAACTATATCTATCTATGATAATAAATAATATTTGTGGTGGACATCAGGCAGGACCTAAGCAGCAGTCCTGCTCGGACGATACGTACAGCGCGCGCACGCGTCGGGAGACCGCAAGATCAACATGGCAGCCATGGCTAGCAACTGCAACTCCATCATTTCATTGAGGGAATTACCGTTCAGCCGTCTAAGTAATGTTGATAAATTGGCTATTAAAGAATTGGGACCACCCAGACCAAATTTAAATATCAAGCAGGTGTCAACAAAAGTGGGGAAAACATACAGTCGCAGATTATACTATACAGTATGTTCAGTTCATGTCTGGTGTTGCCATCTAGTGGTTGAACAGGAAAACCAAATTAAACAATGCAATGTAACACTGTAAAGTTAGCTATCTGACTTTTATTTATTATTATGTTACCCATTGAACAGGTCATCTTAGCTATCATTGCAACAGTTGCCCCCCCCCCCTAGAAATTTGAGCCGCCACTGGAACTCACCTGTTCAAATTATATTAAGGCTTAAAGTTATGGATAATTAAAAGAATGGACTCTTTAACTTTGGAAACCTGTGGGTGACGTCATTCACGCTCTGTTCATTCTTTATACTGTCGATAGATAGATAGATAGATAGATAGATAGATAGATAGATAGATAGATAGATAGATAGATAGATAGATAGATAGATAGATAGATAGATTAAACCTGTGAAAGAAGGAAAGAAATTAAATATGTGCATAGAAAAAAATGAAATGCCATTAATTAAATTAAATGTCATTGCTCTAGACAGGGCTTTTCAAGTGTTGTTTCTCCTTAACACTAGAAAGACGAAGGTGATGTGCGGAGATCCTACACACTGGACCTTATAAAGTGTAAAGTGATAATAAAAATCAGAATCAGAATCACTTTTATTGGCCAGGTGTGTTTACACTTTGCTCTAGGTGTACATACCAATATAGACATAAGACCAAAAACAAGGAGCTTGAAAGGTGGAAAAAACTGAACTTGTTTTGAACAAAACAATAAGAACAAAAAGAGAATAATTGTAATTATAAAGTAGCAGAAAGAGGACAGTGCTTGAGTGAACGTACTCAGTTACTTTCCACCACTCTGAACGTTGGAGGGGAAAGTTGTTTTATTTTGAAGGCGCTAACCGGAAGTCTACCGGTTGACGGTTGGTCGGTGCGTTGACGCTACATGCGGACTGATCGCATCGCATTCCAATGTGAGCGAGATGTAACCGCTGTGCGGACTTTATGTTTCCCAAACCGTCTCCAGCCGCAATTTGAAGGAATACAATGTCCAACTTGAAGGAGTCCAACACTTGTCCTGACGGCTACAGGGCTTTGAACACAAGTGAGCTGAGGGAGCTTTTACAAAACGACGACAAAATGGACCAAATCATTCGGCTCAATGAGAAGGTAGGTATCCTCTCTCTGTTCCCCCAAAGTGCCGTGAGGAATTTGCGCCTTATTAACGCTTTGTTAAACCTCTTCTCCCATCGGTAACGACGTGTTTCTGTCGTTTTCCTGCTCCACCTTTTGTTCGCCTCTAAAAAAAAAATCAGCCTTTTTGTGTTTTTGCTCATCACATTTTGATGTTCAGTGTGTAACGCGAATCCGCTTTACATGGCTCATCGATTGTCTGCGTGGCGAGTGGTCGGATTTCCAATGCGTTTCCCCCTCAAACCCCGGTGTCCTAATATTTGCGGTGAATTATTAGTTACTGGAGCGAAGATAAAACACAAATGGGTTCATTTGTGAGGTGTGTATAAGTGATTATTTCATGTTCCAAGTGTGCTTATCGTGCGGGAAGCATCACATCGAGGTGTCGAAGACCCCATACGCGCCGCCGTTATGTGGCTTCAGCGTTGCGCCAAACTCCCTTTTAAAAACCACGCAATTTGGCGTTTCTTCAACCAACAGATGGCTTGGACACAAGGTAGAAGATGCCTTAAGGAAATATTAGTGATTTTAGGGCACACTAATCCATTCGGCTTTAGTTTAATAGATAAAACAAGACTTCATTTGAGTACAATTTTAACTTTTAAAACTGGTCCTCCTCAGTCCTCCTCTCTCAAAAGATACGCTGGTGCGCAGCGTTGGCTCTGAATAAAAGTGTGCTTTTGCTGCATTAAGTTGCATCCTGGTGTATAAGATGTATGCCGGATTGATCATTAGTCTCTCACAGTTATAAAACACCTTAAATCGCAGTGCTTTATAAGTGTGTCTTTGTGTATAAACACGGCAAATAGAAAATGGCAGATTTCTTAAAGGACTTCCGCATGGCACGTTTCAGGGGGCTACATGATGACCTTCCTGATGTAAAGCCATACTAGATCACACACACATACACACAGATATAAGGTGTACCAGTGGTTCCCAAACTTTTTCTTTTTCATGGGCCCCATTTTGATTAGGTTTGCCTTTTGGTGGGGAAGGGTGTGGGGGGTCCTCAAACAGAAAGGACTCTCTCAGTCAGGCTATAGGATTGCATGGCTTGGACAGCTATGGGTGGAGTGATAACAACAGTGTGTGCAGTGAAACATAACCAGGGCGGGATAGTCACCCCTCATACATGTTCTCACTGTGTGTTAGGATCTAAAAAAGATCTTCCTGGGCTACTCTGGGCGATCGCACTCTTTTTCTACCACACACTTCTGATTTGATTTATTAAAACGTCACGCGATTTTGCTCAGAAACAAAGAAAGACATTACTTATTTTGCCCAGTTCTTGGCGGAGGAGGTGACATATGAGATCCCGGCTCTGTGAATGAATTGGGATTATGGAGCCAAAGTGGTTGAATCTCACCAAGAGGTCATACAATTCTCCCCCGGGAAGCAGAGCCGAGTGACTCAGAGTGCTTGGGGGGTGTTATAGCAACTATTCATCCATTTACCTGTCATTAAGTAATAATACAAAACTTAAGTTTGCAGAGGACATTTATGTAATAATAGTCTGGCTCCCAGTGATGTAATATTAAACATGTAGCATGATTAGCCGGTTTCACACACCCATCTCTCATTTCCATACGAGCTCCTGAAGCAGAACGCTTCGTTAAACTCATGTTAATGATGAATGTTATGTAAACGGGGTTAAATCCGTCATAATGATTCATAACCTTGAATGCTTCAACATGTTCTTCGCATTCTCATTAATAACAAACAGACCACACAACCAGCTACAATATCATATTATGTTTCTAGTGCAGTGATCTGAAACGTCAAGTCAGCATCGGGTTTTGTCGTCAGTGCTGCAGGAGCTTCTTCCAAGAGTCATTGTCATTAATAATAATAATGCAGATGGACTGATGGATATCTTTATTAATCCCGAGAGAGGAAGTGAGGAAGAGAGGAGTGTTTGGAGCAAGCAGGAACCTCCATGACTGTGAAGCGAAGCCAATGAGGAAGTGACAAAAACTGCAGTTCCTCGAATGGCCACTTGAGGCTGGTTACAGGGTCAATCTCCATAAGCTCCTATGTTAAAATGTTCAGTTTCACAGCAGAAATAAACATTATACGCCATTATAGGTGGCTTGTTTGAGCACACAGGCATCATTCAGCCCACCTCAGGTCCACCGATTATCCACATCTTTGCCGATTTTTATATTAGCCGGGAGGCGGAGAAAGGCCAGAGCCACAAATTTTGAGCTTCAGAGCGGCTCTTCAGAAACCTGTGGGTAACATTATGCGTCCATTCTTTATACTGTCAGTGGTTGATACTTAGGAGGTCATTCTGGGAGTCAGAACAACACTGAGGTGAAAAACAGTCAGATAAAAAAGCTACATAAAACTTGGTATCAAAACTCCAAAATGCTTTAGGCACTGAGTGTCGAGAAGTACTAAAACCTGGCCAGATTTGTTTTTATGTTTATTTATTCATTTACTTTGATCAGATAGTTTCAGTCTGCACTAACTCCTGATAAAATATCTGCCTCTTTGGCTGTGAAATGCTCCACTATGCTCACCAGCTAGTCTCTAACTTCGAGTCTGCACTGTTCAGTGCTGAGCAGCAGGTGTACAGCGAGTTTTTCAGAGCTTTATCGACAAAAACAGCTGCCCGCTGGGGTTGGAAACCAAAACTGTAAAGGCGCAGGCTGGAAAACCAAAACAATGATCTGAAACACGCCACGAAGCTGAGGGTTTTGTCAGGTGATAATCTTCTGTGGGTTCATCACTACGAGCGACATCTTTGATTTGTAACAACAGATCATCTGATCTATTGTTGCTATAAAATTATTGATCACAGTTGCTGTAAACTCATCCCAAATGGTGAAAGAGGGAGAGTTTTTAAGCTGGCTGTCCAGTAGATCCTCACAGTACGTAGCCCTTCATTTCTCTCAGTTGAATACAGGCCTGGCGTCACATGAAGAATTCTCTTTCATAGAAAAGACTTTTGCACCCCGTCAATTTCATCGCAGACTGAATGTTAAATTGGTGGCTTGGGATTGCAGAAGCCTCATTAAAGCTTGAGCCTCATTTCAGATGAAAGGGAAACACATATTTACTGCATTTCATGTGGTCAGACGTGTTGAACCACGGAAAACAACAGTGCCGCTGCTCCTTGTCTTCTCCGGTGCAGAACTACAGACTCTTAAGTGCTCCCCAAGTGTCATTTGTCAGGGATGGTAAACACTGTCAGCCTTGCCTTACAGCCCGTGCATCATGCTACAAAAAACTCTGACTCCCCAAAGACTGCAGCAGTTGTTGTTTGATAAACGGGGCGGACTAGCCAAAGCAGGAAATGAAGTGTCCGTATTGATTCCTGTTTAAGGAAAACGGGGGCGGATAATTGGGCTGCAAGTCTCAAACTAACTGTGTTATCTTTATCTTTGCCGGATTTCTTGTTTTTAGAATGAACAGCAGATCTGTAGTATCTCTTTCTGCACTTGGACAGACCTTCTTTTGACTACAGGGCACATTCTGCAAATTCCTCTGAACTTGGGACTCATACATCCTTTTGATGACCCGTAAAATGTGAGACAGATGCACGGTACAGCGCTGGACTCAATGATACGGCCTTCAGGCTCTAAGTGACTGACTGGTGAAAGAAAGCAATCGAGCAAGAAAAGTATCCGGCTGGGTTGAATCACAGGAATGCTGATGTCAAAGAGGATTCAGAGTTTTTGCAGTGCGCAGCTTACAGAGTGGCATTGTGTCAGGGTTTGAGACACCGACTGTTCCTTTACAGCAAAAGCCGTGACAGCATGGTTTGGCAACAGTTGAAGGGAGTGGCATTTCTTTTAATAATTTATAGTTTTAAGCTCTTTTGCCCTAGAGACGGTGACTACCCACCTCTCTCCCCGTATACACACACCCCTACCACAAAAGCATGACCACTATATTTAGCAGCATGTTTAAGCCATAAACATCCAGAATTTGTTTGGAAAATGTTTATTTAAGGGTTTTTTATAGTGGAGACATCTGGGTTAGCCACTAAGGTCAAAATGTTGCATTTTAATATAATGTAATGAATATAGATGTATTATTATATATTATATAAATACAATAAAATATCAGGGGAAATAAGTATCAGGGCTACTTTACACGGGTTTCACCAGTGGAAGAAGTACTCCGTTACCCAAGATAAAGTACCAGGACAGCAATGTTTGCATTCATAATCTTAAAAAACAGTATAAGCAGCCAATCTGCTTCAATTATCAAAGTGAAAGTACTCATTCTGCAGAAGAATGTCTCCTTTGACTGATATATTACCGTAAAACCCAATTAAACCCAGTCTTATTAAACCCAGCTCACCTGCTTAAGCTCATTCTAAGCTTGTTCAAGCATACAAATATAAACGCTTAAACCTGTGTGGACATGCTACACATGTACCCAGCTTCTAAATCTGTGTCTGGTTCACAATTTATGTTACAAAATAGTGACGCGAAGAAGTTTCCTTTGAATTGTGTGCAATGGTGAGAGAGAGAGCGAGAGAGCGTATTGGTTAAGAGACATTGAATGACAGTGAGTGAGACAGTGAATGAGAGTGAGTGAGCTTCGACAACAATAAAGCCCGGTAATCAGCAATATGAAAAGTTATTTCCTGATTGTTTCAAAGCTGTTATGTTCAGCACAAATAAACGCATCCCACAATGCCGGATCCTGTTTGAATGCACCCATACAGATCGATAATCTATACCAGTGACTCAATGACTCAAGCACTCAAAAATGATCCTTACCCTACTTTAAAGCCATAAAATGACATGCAACAGTTGATATCGGAGATGGGGATGATTATTATCTCATAATTTGTTTGTGTCCGTAACAGGCTGTAATAATAATAATGTAAGGGTGCAGGTGGGTTGAAACTCTGCCAGAGACTTGCATAGTTGTTACGACCCGGCTCGTGAAGGCAAAATGAAAGCAATATACAGACAGATGTTTTTGGTTATTTATTATAATAAAATCTTACAAACAAAAAACAGGTGATCTACAAGGGAAGATGGCTAATGGGTGCTGTTCAAGTCATAAATAAATATAACCAAACTTCCTAACTCAACGTAATGAAAAACCTAATCAGTCAGAACAGCACCCCTAAACTTTCCTCTAGTGCAGTGTTGGGATCTATACTTGGCCCAGCCTCCGTGTAGTAGGCGACTGTTACAATCCCAAGTTAATACAGCCATTAACATTTATCCGTCTGACATGATGAAAAGCACTTTGGCAAGCTGAGAATATCAGCCGCCCTGCCTGTCAGCCTGGACAGACTTTCTTAACTTCAGTCCACTAAATTGCATCTTCTGGATGCCGCTCCAGTCAGGATCCTCACCTTATCAGGGAGGACAGGAAGCGGGAAGTGAAGATGGGCTATGCCTCCCCAGCTGGAGCCAGTCCTGCACAGGAGACCACACGTCCTTGTCAACATACATAAAACACTACAAGGAGAGATAACACATGGAGGGGGTGTCGGCGAGAGCCATTGTCACAGTTTCTATTTCCTTCCTCGTTCTGTTGTCTGTTCGGGCACTGTGCGGTGTGAAGCATTGATGGTAATGCTGTTTGAGAAATAGGCTTGTGACTGGAGGGACGCCGGTCATCCAGGTGGCTTGCAGGTGGAGAATGTGATTGATTGACCTTTGGCACTTCATCAGGAGGCACTGTTGAACACTGAGCGGGACATTTCACCTTCAGGTGATTCGGTGTCCTGGTGCGGCTTCCATTTGCCACCAGTCGAAGATGAAGCAGTCTGCCGTCAGCAGTAATTGTATCAAGCAGCTCCCCGTGGGTCTCAAATACACAGAAAACTATCTCAGCCACAAGGCCCTCCCAAGTCTGGGGTCATTCAGGGTGTTCAGGGTGTATGAGCGCACGCAGCTGCCTTGTGTTGCATAGGAAACAAGAACTACTGGGACTTTCTCTCAGCTTTTTATTGCAAGGCACTAACATAACTTTCCTGCAATTGTGAGTCTCTCTTGTATAAGTGCTCCCTGTCGATTAATAATTAGTCTATAAAATGTCAGAAAAAAATGATGTTCTTCACTATTTCCCAGAGCTCAGGATGACGTCTTAAAATGTCTTGTTTTGTCCGTTCAACAGTCCAAACGCAGAGATTTTTCATTTCCTGTAATTGGGGAAAAACAACAAATCCTCACGATTAATGGGCTGGAACCGGAGAGTGATGAGTTTTTACCCCTGAAAAATGACTTTAATAATAATTTTACATATTCGTAAAATGAAACAAGTTCTATATATCCTGTTAAAACACAAAACAAACACCTTTTGTAATAGCAGGACAAATATTAAACAAAGAGATGATGTATACCCTTCAAAATAAAGGTCTGTCTATTCCTTGTGTATGCTACAAGATTTAATAATGTCATATATACATAATTTAGTACAACACAGCTGCACCACATGCATGATAGACTCATGTGACATTTGTCTTGTTCAGTTTCAGGAGCTTCAAGTGGACAGGGAGATGCTGCTGACCACCAATCGGAGTTTGGCCGAGGACAGCCTCGCCCGACGACCCCGCCTTTGTAACGGCAAACTCCAACTGGCGGAGAAATACCGGGAACTGTCCAACCTGGCAACCACATGCTGGGAAAAACAGAGTCAGCTTGGTGAGTTTACCCCAGCGATGAAGAGAGGAGGCGGGGAGGTTGGTGGTAGTGGTGGTGGTGGTGGGGGGGTCTGGTTTCATATAGGATGCCAGTAGATGATCACTGTCAAGACATTAAGTCAAGTGGAGCTGGTGGTTGTGATGACAAGGTCACAGGTTCAGATTCCAGGACTGGACGGGTAAATATGGCCTTGCTAAGTGAAAGTGAGGCATTGCTGCAGTCACTTTTCTATATGACCTTAAACAGCTGACTTCTGTTGTAGTTCTTATTTACTTAAACGACCACAGAGTTTTCATAAGATTTCATGTTGACTTCAGTGAAAACAAACCAAAAGAAGAACCTCGCTGAAAGAAAAGGTTGCGTCCTAACCACTTAAGGTTAAAGCTAATTATATGTGATATCCCACAGTGGCTCCTCATTGTCTCACCTTGTAATTGCGGTAAAACAAAACCTTTAACTGCACGCTTTGCGACATAGAAAGCAGAATCAAATCACTTCTGACTTGCTGTGACACTTTCTGGTGCAGAGAACGAGGGAAGTTTCACATCAGAGTACAGAAAAGCTTCAGAGTGTCAGTGAGACGAGCCTTCAACTGCTCAGCGAAAGCCTCAGCATGACTGGAGTTTGGTCATGGGAACGAAATGGAGCATATCAAATGCCAGCAGGAAGCTTGCAGCAGTTGTCAAGGAATTTGCGGGGTGAAAGGGGTCTTGTCTTTGTTTAGGAAAGTCATGCTTTTGACGGGGCAGCTATAGGGCAGCACCAGAGGATGTCTTTTTAAGCCTCGGCCCTAAATTTTAAGCCTCATGGGCAAGCTTTAGAAATTCCTCGCAGCGTAAGAGCCAAGAGCAGGTGATAAAATAAATCCTGTCGCATTAATTTCCAGAGGTAATGTCAACTGCTTCTTATTTATAACTCTGAGTGTAAGCTTTTATGGAGCAGGCCCAGCGCTTGGTTTACCCTAATGAAAACGCATCGCCAGATTTGTGCAACAGCCTCAGCTGCCGGCTAGTGATGGAAGTTGGGTGGAATGTTAAACTTCCTGTCAATGTGCGCACATTACACAGATGCTGTCCTACCTCCCCAACGAAGCAGGATGGGTGGGGGTCCGTCCTTCCTCTGCAAAACATCTGATTCACATTTGCTCAAGGGAGAGGAGGGGAAAAAAAGATGAATGAGAAGGGTTTTCTTGAGGCAAGTAATTGTAGCAGAGACAAACTGTGGAGTGGATCAAGGCAGACAGCTGTATTGTTTAATACATCCTGCTGTTTGGTGGATGTGACCAGAAAATGCTGGCAGGAGTGTGTTGTGGTTGTGGTCCCCCAGGTGAAGTCGAAACATTGAGTCTTTTTTTAATGTCTACTCCAGACAGTTTCTTACAACTATTATTGGCATCCATTTCCCTCCGCTTGCTCCTGTTGCTAACCCAGTTGCTAATCGTCAGCACTGACTTTTAAACTTTTGAACTTGTTAAACCGACCCTGTCACTTAGAAAACCTATGTACGACTAATTTCTTTTGCTAAATATGTTTAGAAAGAAAAGGAATGGCTGTATTTTCCTGAGTGGCTGAGTCCCAGGTGCGGTTCGGTTTAGGCAAGAGAAGCACTTGGTGGTTGGGGAAAGATCATGGTTTTGGTTAATGTTAATAAATTTATTAAAGTTTAACCTTTTAATAAAGACATCTTGTCTTGTACTTCAAGTCACTTTAAGTCTTAATATAATTTGAAAGGGTGAATTTTATAAAAAATCAGACTCAGTACAGGAACATTAGCTATAGAGACCAAAACTGTTTTTTGAACCAGGTTGTTCTGTAATATTAGGCATTTTAAAATGCAGTCTTATGGAGATTGACTCACCTCTGTAGCCAACATCAAGTGGTCATTTGAGTTTTTCGCACTTGTTGGCTTCATTCCACAGCCGTGGAGATTGCCGCTAGCCACCAGCGGTTGCAAATGTTAGCATATCTGGCTAATAATTTAACACAGTGGTACTTTCATATTATATGTTTTGTTAAAACAAATTAAATCTATGTGCTGTTTTTACTTTTTTAGTTTCTGAAGGGAAAGCTGCCTGGATTATTTTCAGTGACATTTTTTCAGGAGAGGCTGAATCCCAGGTGTGGTTTGGGCAAGAGGAAGCACTTTGGTTACGGAAAGATCATGGTGTTGGTTAAATGTTAATAAAGTCAGTGAATAATAATGTCTAATAAAGTAAACACATCTTGTGCTGTTGAACTTTCAAACATTAAACCAAGACTATGATCTTTCCAGTGCCAAACATATCCATAACAATACCTTTAATAATGCTTTGAGCCACAAGGGAGGATATTATAAAACAAAGAAATGTGTTGTTCACACCTTTCTGCAGTGATGTACAGGTGTACTCCAAAACCTTTTGGCATCACTGTTAGGTGTGTTTACAGGTGCAACAAAGCACACACATCTGTGAAACAATGCTGTTCAGTCTGCTGTTAAGTTATTCATTAAACATGTTGACGATAACAACACAATTCAGGTTTGCAAATTGCAAATTAGTCGTATACAGAGCAGATGAACAGGGTTGTTCAAAGAAAAAGTCACTCTGAGACACTTAATTAATTTAGTCTAGAGGCCTGTTTTTTATTTTAATAGATAATGGGTCAAATGTTGACAGCATCAGATCACTTTGAGATATTTTCGGCACAGCTGCAGTGCTATTTAAAACATCAGCACACAGTATCAGATGTGCTGTCACTAACTGTGAATCAAAGAGGAAGAGCTTCTTATTAGATTTTGGAGTAGAAATTCGTGTTAAAACATTAAAAGAAAGTGACTGATAGCAGTTTCGATCGACCACTGCAGCCACAACATACAGTAACATGTTGTAAGTAAGTTGTTTTGACTTAGAGATATGTCCACAGTCACGGGTACATGTCAGTGTTCACATAACTCACATATCTAGTTGGCTGTATTCATATGTCCACGTAGCCATTTCTGTTTCGTCAGTGGGTGTTGAAAAGCATTCTGGGACACATTAGTGAAATCATCACTGAAGCAGTGGTAGGCGAGCTGAGGCAGGCTCGCCAAAACCCTCCCCCGAACAGTGTTTGTCCAATCATTGCTTAGTGACCGTAACTAGGCACAGCAGGCCTGTCAAGCTTTAGATTTCCCTGCATTGTTGAAGAGAAGTGTATGGGGCTGTTATATGAGCAGTACTCCATATATACACAGTGTGCGGTTACTATACAAGCAAAAGTGTGTTTGAGCTGCAAACGTTAGCATGCCTAGCTAATGAGCTAATAACTTAACCCTGTGTTCCTTCCAGGGCAAGTGTCATTTCATATTATATATAGTTTGTAGGGTTACAGCTTAAGTGAGAAGTATTTCACCGTACTGTTTTATCAGCGTCTAGGCTAATATTAGCATTACATACAAGGAACCCCAGCCCTAACTCGTTAATCAAGGTATTGATACTTTCACCAAACACATTGGTTAGTCCTTAAAACGTTTTCTCTTGTAATGTTAAAAGTTAAAATAAGCTGTTTGAATATACAAACAACAAAGCGTAAGTTTAACCTCTGGTTTGCTAATTCAAGTAGGTAAGCTAAGTAGCCGAACATAAAAGCCAGGTTTTACACTTTCCATCATCATATTTATAGCAGTAAGACTAACAAACTCGACATGTTAAAAGAACAATGTTTTTTTTTTTTTTTATTACCTTGTCTTCTTCCTATACGGGTCATTGACTGGTAAAGATGCTGAATGTTTGCCCTGTTAGCTTTAGCATCAGTCATTTAGCATGATAGCATGTATGTAGCCATCCAGTGCATAATCAAGTCATAATTCTTGTTTTAACGTAATTAAAACTCAGCAGGAGTCTGCGTTTTCAACCAACTTTAATGGTAAATCTGCCATTGTCATAAACTGCAGGCTAACACATTAGCCCAAAACTGCTCCTGGAAAGTATTTACCATGGCAGATTGTGTATATTATATTTAACCTTTGTTGATGCTATTAGGTGTTGAATTCAATATCAGGTAGAGAGATATGAATCCTTTTACCGTAACTGAAAACACAAAATGACCCATGACTTTATTACAGCTACACCATTTTTCAGCTATGTAAGCACGACAGCCTTGTGTTTGGCTCCTGGCATCAGTTTAATCAAACCATTGTAGGTAGACTGTGGCGGATCATTTGATGCCATTGAATTGAATGTTTTCAGCTGTTTGACTGTTACAGTCTGCTGACAATGGCTAGACTACACCTTTTGTCTGTTATAATTTGTGCTACATCCCCTGTAATCCATGTGCCAATCCATGTTTTACACTGAAAGCCAGGAATTACCGTCTTAAAAAAATAAATGAAATCTAATATCAAAATGAACCTTTAGCCACTGACCACAGAGTAAATTCTCCACACACCCACTAGTTCAGGACAAACGGAGGTCAGCCTCTGAACATCCTACTGCAGGACTGTACTTGCTGTGTTTTATTTTCATACCCGCATTTGTGATGTTGGGTGTGGTCATCGATGTGGGATTATGGGCTTGTTTGTTGCCACCTTAACAGATCTAAGTAAATGTGAACTGTGAGACGAGGCCTTTATATACACTTCCTCTGGGAACCCAGCTGACTGTAGGTGGAGAACAAAGTGCATATGGTGTCTAGTAACCAGACTTTTTTGTTCGGGACTTTCCATATTCAGAGTGGAATAAAAGCATTGTACTGCTTGACTGAAAGTCAACAAGTCACTTGTGGATTTTAAGGATGAATGTTTCTTCGTGTTTCTCTGCGTTTGCTACCAACCTTGTGCCGTAGCTTTTTCTGAGATGTTTTGCTGTCAGGTCACATTCACTTTTTGAATCTGCGAGTGAGCTCAGTGTCTGATGCATATTTTAAGGACTCAGAGTAACAGAAGTGCTGTCAGAGGATACACAGTGGAGTAAAGTAAAGATGCTGAGGGTGTTAGTCACAGATAGTAGCAGTTAGGTAAAGGTGTCAGACGAAGGGGTAAAGTACCTGTCTACCACCTCAAAAACCCGGGAGTTGGATTCCCACTAGAGGCACTTTAGACTTGTTTGTGTGCCCGGCATAATTGGCTGCGTTTGCTGGTGTGAAGCCGAGGGTCAAGGATACTCTTTGTTGTTGCTGTTGGGCCTGAATGAGCTGAGGAAAATATCGAATTGTGGCAGGTTTTTCAGAGAAAAAAGTAAGGAAAAATGATCAAATATTTCTGAGACAGTCACAACAACTTATGATAAACTACTGGTAATTCACGTCTGCACTGCAGCTGCTTAAGTTGAGGTTAGCTTCACAGAATAGTCTCACAGGAAGTGACGTTTCACACCCCCGAATCCTGGAGGTCCAGATTCACAGCTTTAAATGTCATTTGCATGACTATTAATGAGCTACCTACTACCTAACCTTTGTGAATGTGAGGCGATCACCTGGCTTTGTTTGTGTAGAAAAAGACTTGAAACTCTTGAAAATAAAAGTTTCAAAAGCCCACATCTTATTTTGTCTAACACCAAAATTATACAGACTATTTGCAGACTGGTGTTTCCTGTTTAACGAAACCATGTCCACGTGTAAATACAGCCAAGGGCTGCCTTTTTTATTGTTTTGCACCTCACAGAATTAGTGTTAATTAGTCACAGCTGAGTAAATTTGCCAGTCACAGTTCATTATTGTGAGATGGAAGAGGCCGCTATGAAATATTCAAAAGTTGACAGTGTGTTTTCACAGTGTAATTGAAGCCATATTTCGATATGTGACTGGATAGAATAAATCTAAGTTACGTCTACAGGTTACCAAATGTGGCGATTATATCCGGTGAAATCCGCAGTTGCCAGCTCAAATTGTCACTTGCTGCAGCTTGTTAAAGACCCTAATAATCATGTGAGTTGTAATTAAAATTTGAGCTCTTGCAATTTGAACATTTCACTCTTTCAAATCACAAATCTGGCTGTCAGTGAACAGCAGGGATTTAATTTAGGGGATCGTGTGAAACTCCCACCCAGCCCTCCCCCTTAACCAGCAATAGGGTTAGCAGTGACATGGATGAAAGTGCACAGGGATTTGAGTTTTTCAAATGGGAACAAAACAGGGTAAAAATCCTTGAAATAGATTTTTACATAAAGCCGTAACAGGGGCTCTTCCACTTGTAGAAACACGTTCTGGCATTAGACAGCTGTTTGAAAGCCAGCATTAATCCCATGAGCTTGCACTGACCATGACTGACAGACTGAGGAAAGATCATCAACCCACAGAAAGTCAAACAGCAGAAGGAAAAAAGATGTCATGGTGCTGATCACACTGTTGGATTGACAGGACACACCACAGCGGTGAGCACTTAAAAGAAACAGATGGTCGGGCAGCAAATATAGGCCGATATTGTTCATCATGTTGATCACAAACATTATTTCTTCTTGGTAGAGCGTGACAGCGTTCGGCTGAATGAACTTAAAAATAGAAAAGTCTCAGTTTGAAGCGCCTCACAAGAAGCTGTGAGGCTGTTATCACACTTGTGTTGGATATTACAGAAAGCCTCTCAGGTTGCTTTGCCAGGCTTTGACGTTGTGTTAGAGAGGACAAACATGACTCGAGAGTGCTGCAGGGGTGTAATTCACTGCTGACTCGCTGGCTAATTTTCAAGCCTCGAATACATCCATGCCCTGCAAAGCCCCATCTGTAATACCATGACCTATTTGTGTGTATAATCAGCAGCAGATCACTTGCCCGGCATGTTAAACTGCATTTCTTCACTTGATTTCTCCTAGACCATTCAGTACAGTAGTGTTGGCAGCTTTTGAAGGGGAAAGAATTGTGTTCATTATCATTGACCGATGACATCTCCATGTTTGTGTTGTTTCCAGCTGGCGCTCCCATCAGTCGATCGCACTGATATCTAGCGGCCTTTGACCAGAGACGATGTTAGCGGCAGGTCAGGCATGAAATGTGGAAATCTCTTGTGCTTAAAGGCAAGACTGGATGCTGTAAGAAAAGCCAAGCTGCGCTGATATTTCGCTGACATTTCTCTTCATTTGTCATACAGTAAATTAGTCCACTTCCTGATGTGCATTTAAACGGACCGTCATACATTTTATACAAGCTTGCAGAAGTCTCTCTCTCTCTCTCCTCTTTCATGTCAGAATTGACTGGATGATAAATGAGCAGCAGGAAATTAAAGCTTCACTTTCACATTCACTTTGTGATTGATTTGCACGCTGCACCAAATGTGCTGCTGTAATGGATTAATGCCTAACATGCAAAAAAACTATTAAAGTTAAACACTCCAACTACTGAATGTGTTTAACGATATAATTGATTTTTGTGCTGGAATGAAAATAGACCTTTTGTGTACGGGATTGAGCGCTGATTTTGTACCGATATGACCATGCAAAGGTACTCAAAAGGCCGCTTTCTTGAACAAATAACTTAAACACTTTATTCTTGATATTTAACCTGAATATTCTTTAAAATGTTACATCATTTAACATATTCATGATCAACCAAGTCTAGAAATGAACACAGAGAAAACAAAGAATAAATACATAACTAAATGAACATCAGTACTGTATGTTCAGTCAATTGCAAAGCTAACAATTTACATAAAGAATAAACAAAAAGAAACTAGCTAAATATCAGTTAAGTTAAACACACTATAACCACTAGATATGTTTGATTCGGCTTTTAGAAATAACTTCGGTAAAACAGACTGCGTTGATCTACAAATGGATACAAGTGATGGTTATAATATCCATTGTCCACACTGACAGTATAAAGAATGGACATCGTATGTGTGACTGCCATGTTGGCATTCCTGCTTCTGCCGCATTCTGACTAATCTAAAAATCGACAAAGATGGGCGGACCCGAGGCAGATTGAATGATGCCTGAGTGCTCAAACAAGCCACCTGTAACGGCACCTACCTGTCAATCAAAGCAACCACACTGTTAATTATGCATAACTTTAAGCCTTAATATATTTTGAACAGGCAAGATTAAAGAAATTCAGACTTAGGGAAATTAGCTAGAAAGACCAAAACTGTTTTTTTGTACCAGGCTGTAAACATCTTTATTTCTGCTGTGAAGTTGGACATTTTAACATGGGGGCTTATGGAGATCGACTTTCTCTGTAGTCAGCCTCAAGTGGTTGTTCAAGAAACTGCAGCTTTTTTGCACTTCCGCATAGGCTTCACTTCACAGCCACAGAGGTTGCCGCTTGGTTGTCCGCAGCTGTATGAAAAGCCCTACGGCCATCTGAAATCAGCAGGATATGTTTATAAATCTGCAGACTCTGAGAAGTGCCGCGCCAGAGCACCGTGACATGATGAACGACTATCACAGTGTTTACCTTCATTAAATCACATGCAAACAACCTCAGGCTGCTACAAAAATAATCACACACACCTCTACACACATCAGGCTGGTCTGTTATAACTTGGTATTCTGCCCGTTTACACGAGAGACATCGGATTACAGCAACTCATCAGTCCTGTGCGTCATTGCCTCCTTTCCAACAAAAGTGTTGTTTTATGTTTTTATTCCTGGAATGCATTACGGTGCAGATGCAGTTTTTGCATATTTGTGTTCACGTCAAGTCTGCACCATCCGGACAACGTCATCACTTCCTGAATGAGCCGATTCTTCATTTATTGAGTGGTGTTGTTGTCATACCCCGCTGTGATTGGCACGGCTGGTTCAAAACGAATGAGACACCCACACAGGCCATGCATGCAAAAAAACTACCAACGCACGCTTGACGTTCCACGATTAAAATAGAGCCCCGGGTCTTTGGTATGCCTTTGTTGTCCCGATGTGATGAATCGTACAAATGTGGATAACGGCACACACGTTCACAGTCTCCCCCTCAAAGAGATTTTTAGTGTTACGCTCTAAATATGAAAAGTGACAGAAGTAGTTGAGTGAAGGATGAAATAGCTCAAGCCTTGCCTACTTTCACACCTCTGCACACTTGTTAATCTCTACGTGAAGTATTGGGTTGCCTGTTTCAGAGAGTTAAAAATATTTCCAACAGGTTCACTGAGGTCTAGCTCAGCATCCATTCATGACACGAAACTAACCCTTCCCTTTGGTAAGAGTTATTAGAAGAAGTATCCGTGATAATGCATCATTTTCTCACAATGCTTTTGGGGACTAAATTGCAGCAGATGTAGCAAAGCCTCTGCAGCCACTATCTGCAATATGAGACAGGTGAATTACTCGTGGACTCTATCTCAGTGTTTACTGGAGGTCGCCGGTAGCCTCAGCGCCGACTGTTAACATGTTGACATCAGCTGTTTGCTGAGAGGTCGCTGCACAGTCCACCCAGCGACAGTAACTGTCACATAGATCAGTGTTTCACACAGTCCTCCAAGAGCTCGATATAAGGTTCGGACTCGGCTTTTGTCTCACATCACTGCAGAGGATTTTAATGCTGACTCTAAACCTGACCGTATTGGACATCCCTGACAGTCAGAGCTTGCGGGGCATTGGAGCCTGACGGTCGAACCGATTGTTTTGTTGTAGAGACAGACTCTTTAACTTTTAATGACTCCAGACCTGTCGCAGCCCAACAAAGCGATTTGTTTGATTTGTTTGGTCGAGTGTGAGTGGTTCAGTCCAGGACAGAAATATAAGATCAGTACTCAAATGGAGGTGTAGCTGAAATAGGAAAAGAATGAAAAATAAACAATAATAAACTTTTTTATTATTATTATTGGACCAACCATCCAAAATACAAAAGTTATTTAAAATAATATAAAAATGACAAACAGATACAATCAGAGGATGTTTGGTAATTTTGCTTGATAAATAATGCAAGTAATTAACCTAGGGCTGCAGCTATTTATTATTTTCATTATCAATTAATCTAACAATTATTTTCTAGATTTATTGTTAAATTGTGGAGACAAAAATGTCAAAATAATGAAATGTTACCAGATTTCGAGGTGACATCTTCAAATATCTTGTTTCTCTACATCCAGCACCCAAAGATACTCAGATTACAATTGCAGAAGACTAAGAAGGCCAGTTAAATATTCACAACTGAGAAGCTGGAGCCAGTGAGTTAACTTAAATGATTAATAAAAATACACGTTGTCTATGAAATCACAGTTTGGGTCTTATTTGTTTGGGAGATATTTGTGTCTTAGATTCTGGCTTCCACTCCAGTTTAATAGAAATGGATGAGATTACATCTGTGGTGCTCACAGCACTTGTAAAAAATGTTGATGTAAAAATTCAGCACCATCTCTTTTCCAAAACAATCACAGTCCTAAACGCCAATAATCCTCAGAACCCACTGTCAGATTCCAGAGGGACTACTTCTTCAGTAGAAAGGACTTGCGATGCAAACTGTATACAGATTTCTCAAAACCTGCACAAACAAAACCAAAAATATCTGCCTGGATAGATGCCACTCGGGATAACTGTGTGAATATGATTTTTTCCGTAACTTAATCTTTGTGAACTAACGCTTTAACAGCAAGGCCAATGGGAGGCGGTGTCAGTCGGTCCATCTGTCTGTCCGTCCATTTGTTCCAGAGGATAATTCACAATAGTTTTGGTGACCCCCCTGAAATGTTCTTTTTTTTTTTTTTATCTCGAGCCTCGATCAAGTCAGAAATTTCCCCTGACTCGCACTCTGGTCCTTGGCAAGGTGTCTCCATTTTTGCATGAAATTTGCTGCGGATATCATAGTCCCCAGTGGAAAAATCTGTCAGTACACGGTTTGTTCCAACCAAAAGTTTTCTTTTGTGGCATGTAATAACTTGAGGCTTCAAGGGGCCGCTAGTGGGGCTGAATACAAAATGTAGTATGCGACCCCTCAACACGTGACACGTGCTCCACCAGGTGGCTCGCCTAGTGGAGCACGTGCCACGTGTCGGAGCTGATTTTCTTGAGTTCAGGTCAGGTCCAGTCATCCCCTCTCTCTACACCTGACTCTCTCTACTGTCACTGTCCAGAGAAAAGAGAAATATATTTCAAGGTCCAAGGAGATGTCATCAAATTGGGTTTTGGACTGTTGGTTTGACAAACCACGCAAAGATATTCAACTTAGAATAATATAAAACAGAAAAGCAGCAAATGAGCACGTTGGGGAAAGCCAAAAGCTGGAATTTATGGCCTTTTATCAAAAAATTACATAAACGATTAACCGATAATTTCTTAAAAGAAGTCCAATAGCACGACACCAAGCCCACAGGAAGAGCGCCGGGCTTTGAGGCCAATTTGACATTTTCAAACCTTGTAATGACAGCAATGGCGTCTGTCACATGATGTGATGAGTGCCCCACAGATTACATTTTGAAAGAAGCGGTGAATACATTTTTGGACCCCTTCAATCTCCAAAAAATTACTTGTTCCACCATCAGAATTTCATCCATATGGTCTGCTAACATTTCCCAAGTCAAGAAGATTCAATAATTTCGTCCCCATTCATGTTAGCGGAGGGTTGAAGCGAGAGTAAATGGCTCATCCGCTCTCGGCCTGTCAGCCCCACAATAAGAAAGCATTTGTGGAAGACCCAGGAAATATAATTTTTTGGTTTTTCAATGGGCAGCTTCTTTTACAATGAACGGAGCCATGCCCCCATTGTTGTATCTAGTTCTCTTTATACATCCATGGCCAACACAAACCGATCATCTGGTTTATTGTGAATAAACCAGCTGGCTAACCTTCATTTGGAAGAGAAAACAAAGAGGACCGATAAAATTATTACTCAAATTGTCCATCACATTTTACAGACTGACTCTGGTTCAACTTTGACCTGCCAGACTTATGTCATATGGGAATCACTGTATTTGGCAGTCTCCAACTTGTACACACCGTTTAAATGAATGGGAAACATTTGCTAAAGGCTCTGATATATTCAACTTGGCACTCTACACCACAAAAGTGCCTAAAGAAGCAGCGAACATAGCTGCACCCAGTCAGCCAGAGCAATAATATCTTGTATATGTATGTGTGTTACTCCACTATTCGCTTGCACATATGCTGCACCAGCCTCCAGGTCCACTCCCCCATCACCCTCCACCTCCTCAAATGTAGGTCACATACAGTTGCTGTAGGAGTGTTTGTTTACGTGCTTGTCACCTCACATTACACCCCCATCATCCAACATCTGCAGTGTGGGGGTCATGAACAAGGTCGTTCCCTAATGCACGTTTGCTTTTTTTACTACTGTAGATTCGACGTTCACACAACGATGGCCACAACGCTGAAATCTAATGTGGAGCGTTAGATTATTAATACGTTGTAGAGAGCAGAACGTACTGCGCAGCTTCAAAGAAGAGATTTTCTGAAGCCATAATGTTTTCGAGCTCTTCGTTTTCAAAGAGAATTTATCACCTGTAAAGATCTGAGTGAATGATTTGGCTGCCAAACTGCATTAACGTACTTCAGCGACAGGCAGGGAACATTTAAAGTGAACATCTTGACTGGAGATGCAACTGCCTGAACACATTCTCCATTTTCTCTCTGTCTGTCTAGATGGGGGGTAAGGGGGGGGGGGGTAGAGATTTTCCCTCAGGGGCTTTCGAGTTATTAGAGTCATTACTCTGACCTTTCTTTGCCCCTCAGTCTCCACTGAACCCGGTCTGACTTGTGGGGGGGTTAGCGTGGCTGTCAGAGCGTCTCTTGAAGGGACAAGACACACTTTGCAGTCAGCTGGGTCAAGCCTGTTCATAATGATGACCGACCACGACCCCCAGGAGGTAAACACATGCTGCGTACATGCAATTGCACTTATGCATATTTATCAGGAAGGCTGTGCCCATGTCTGCCTGTATCTGTTGGCTGTCACTCAGGCGTGGCTTTAGTGTTATTTGCTTTTATCGAACCTCAGGCAAGACTACATTGCTGTTGTTTTTTTTCCCCCCTATATCTGTTTACATTTTTTACATTTACATGCAAATTTGTTTTGAGCACTTCTTGTCTGGATGTACAGACAACTATCAGTGGATGACTTTGATGATTCTCAGCCAAGTACTGGAGTCATAAAGACTGCTCTTGCTATGATTTCGGAGCTGATTTGTTGAAGTTTAAACGTGATGAACTTCAGAGATAATGATATACTCTGGAAGTAAAAGTCACACTAAATCTAAGAATACATAGAACATCTCTTCCTGCTCACATTTAACCGAGTTGTGACTCTGAGAAAGAGTGTGTTTTTCAATTCAAACTGTGGCAAAGGGGACACTTTAACCGCCTCAATGAGCCATTTGTCACAGCCTCTGCTTTGACCATGTTGACAAGCAGCCAAATAAGCGAGCAAACTGCAATAACTAACTTCCTGTTGTTTTTAGAGTGCCAACACCTCACACGATATCTTTGTCGTAGCTCTTCCTCACAAACCTCAGCTTTATTAGCAATAGAGAGATGACAGGAAATGGGGGGGGGAGCAGGAGATCGAAAGCAACATGAACAAATGTTGTGGTTCATTGTTGGCTCCTTAACCCATTCTTAGATCGTTTAAGATTATCCACAAATAATTAAATAACAATTGTATTTTACTTAAGTCAAGTAACAGTCAGTAACATTTGCTAATATTTTTCAAGGATCTGAGGATTTCCTTAAAATTTTCTTTTACACCTGGGGTCACATTTTTGTAGTTTTGACCTCTACTCGTGTCAGTCAGTCAGTCAACGACATTGTACTCATCTTTGTGTCTGCTGGGATCACTGTGACACTGATAGTGACATGGAAGTCCAATGAGGCAAGAAACACGAGCAGTCAGCTTGTAAATAAACCATCAGATTAGACAAACTTATACGGAAGAGATGAACAATTGAACTTGTCGCTCAAACAGTCCGTTAGAAGCATCCAGCTGACTCTGTGATTCAGCTTTGACCTACTGTACTGTTGCCACGTTTCTGTCATATGGGAGATACCATAATTACAAGTTCACTATATATATATATATATATATACCACTCATGTCAACATCCAAGCAGGAAAAAATAAGCTTATGCTTTTCAAATCTTTTAGACGATTCATTATTTTAATCGTTTATTTCCCCTGCAAATGCAGCAAGACTAAAACGTAATTGAAGTATGATTTTTACACATTTTACACCACGTGCAAAAAAAACAAAAAAAACTGTGTTAATTCAACATATTACCCAGCATTACATCCTAGTTATACAATACAACTGGAAAACTGGATTTTTCTGAAAGGTCCAAACCAACAGTCCAAAATTCAGTTTGATGACGTCTCCTGTGCCTGGCATGACATTTTGATTATTATTAATCAATTGTTGAGCCAAAACATGATGTTCTTCATTATGTGAAGTTAAGGGATCACATACACTACATTTTATTGTTCAACTAGGCTGAATATGTTAAGCCCCTCTAGTGGCCCCTTGAAGCCTCACTGGTTTTTACAGGGAGGCTCCCAGTTATAATGACAGCTGGAAAACTGGATTTTTCTGAAAGCTCCAATATATCCAACGTGGCACTTAATACTACAGAAGAATCTTCAAATAATGTGGTGTAGATAAAATAGTTACTTTGATCATCTGACTGACTTCTTCTTCCTCTTAGACTTTGTTGTAGTGATGTTTAATGCTATTATTAGTTATGAGTAATAGAAACAGCGTTAATCAGATCCAAGCTGTAGCAGACCTGAATCATTTTCTTAAAGAAGAATCAGGAGGAAACATCAGAGCAATGAAGCACACATGCAAATCTTACTTATTTTTCATCATAAATGATAAAAATGATTGCCAGAACTACAAAAATAATAAACAGGAATAAACTGGTATTACTGTCAGTATTCATCAGCGTTTCCTGACAGTCTGTTGATGCATCACAGTGATGAAACAACGTCTTGTCAGTCATCATGTCACCACTGGCTTGTTCCTGATATAATGTTGATATAAGCAGGTTTGTGGCAGATGATATTTGATGCGGTTTGTGAGCTGCTGCCTCCGTCTTTCTGTGAAGGCTGCTTGCATTTTTTATTGTATTGACATGGACATGAATAATTCAGACATGATGTGTGTGGATATGAACACTGAGGTACACTGAGATATCTGTGATCATTTGTTTGTTGTTCGCAAGTTTTCTGGATTTTTTGGCTGCACACAGGCGAAATGATCAAATCTAAACGGTGTATCTCAGAGAATAATATGAGTGGATGGCAAAAATGAGACTCCAATATGGGTATTAGTTTCGTGGTCAAACCAAACTAAGACCAGCTTCCCAAAATAGTCCAAAAGTTGAATATTTACAGCCCCTGTTTTCCCTTTTTTCTAGCCAACGACTGTCCACCCCATCACCACCATCTTCCTCGTCAGCACATACCCTGAAGGCTCTTTGTGATTTGGAAAATAATTTTCTCTGCTGCGGTTTCTTGGTTACTGGATTTTTTTTCTTTCTTTCTTCCAAATCCAGTGAAGTCATACCTCATCTTCCTTCTCTCTCTCCGCATGCATCACTGATGTTTCTTTGTCATTGCAGAGGCTCATGTCCAGAGGCACAGCCTGCAGACGGCGCAGAATCTCCTGCAGGAAGAGGTGGCGCGTGCTGAGGAGCATTCAGAGGTAAAAAAGGAAAGAAAAAAAAACATCAACAAAAAGCTCCTAAAATTGAGTTTTCCCCTTCTTGTTCTTGCTGAGAATCAAACACAGTTTTTCATCACTTTGGCAGCACCGCGGATGATTCTTGAAAAGCAAAGTCTAGCTGACAGCCCACCCACTTCTGTGCAATCTGATCTCTAAAGACATGAGGCATGTACATACAGTGAGCAATGCACCAACATCTGAGCCCACTGAGCCCACACCATGGCAGCCTCTGCACAAATCTCTCCACATACTGGCCGTGTTCTGCCAATCCCGTGTTCAGATTTTACAGTTTTAAGCTAATGTGTTAATTTTCCAATTTGTCTTGTTGATGAAGCATTTGTTCAGCAAATGTCCCTTCAATAAGAAGGGGCTTAATGTTTTTGAGTCCATTCTCTGAAAACTGTTGCAAGAGACGGGGGCGTGTTTGAGATGGATGTTAACTTAATGTAGATGACTAACAGCTCCTGCTTGGCTGCACAGATGAACAAACCATATCCCATCCTAGTGGGTCATTGCTCCAACTGAAAGCTAACCACCCCAGTGAGTGTCGCAAAATAATATGAAAATGATATGAGAATGGGTTTTGGACATATTGTGTAACAACAATAATAAAAGAGCTGCCTCTTCCGCCTTCTGGCTAATCTAAAAAAATGCCAAAGATGTATGGACAGACCTGAGGCAGGCTGAATGACGCCTGGGTGATCAAACAAGCCATCTGTAACAGCACCTACCTGTCAAGCAAAGCAGCCACGCTAGCAAAGCAGCCACGCTATTAATTCAATAAACTTTAAGCATTAATATAGTCTGAATGGGCGAGTTATATAGTAATTCTGACTCAGTACAGTTATCATGAACAAGGAAATTAGCTCTAGAGACCAAAACTGTTGTTTGCACCAGGCTGTAAACATGTTTATTTCTGCTGTGAAGTTGGACATTTTAACATGGGGGCTTATGGAGATTGACTCCTTCTGTAGCCAGCCTCAAGTGGACGTTTAAGGAACTGCAGTTTTTGGCACTTCCGCATCGGCTTCGTTTCACAACCATCAAGGTTGCCGCTTGGTATTGACCAACAGACCTGTCAAAAGATGCAATCCTGGCTAACTTTTAAGATATGAAAAGGTTACAGAATGTTGATATAGTTTAACAAATCCAAAAATCAGAAGCCTGTAACCAGCATTTATCCAGCCTTTGAAGTGGAATAACATTTTATGTTTTATGTCATTTTTGCAATGAGGAAGTCTAGCTCAAACGTTTTTAAATGAAATTAATTCATGTTCACTTTAAAACAGAAATATGCAGCCTCATGATTAAAGGCTGGTGTAAATCACTCACAGGCAAAAAGTTTGAATCACTTCAAAAGCCAGAATCTCTAAACCCAAACATGTTACATTTGGCTACATTACAGCGCCAAATTATAAAATCATGTTCTTCTGTTTATGCAGATTGCATAGATTTGGTTTTATTTGTCGAGTTTGTTATGTCTGCCTCTACCACAGTAGAGAAGAGGTAAATTCTGTTTGGTTTGTGGTGGTCACAGATTTAAGAAACATTATCCTAGTTATTCAGGATAATTCACAAACCTCACTGTGAACATTTCCTTACCTTTGGTAGCAATAAAAATTATAATTTGGACTTCATGTGTAGAATCTGGTGACCTTGATGCGTTCACAGCTGTCTAATAAACTAAGCCGTGAGAGGACGATGAGCTCATTATTGTAGCGTTACTTCAGTAAGAGCACAAACAGCTCAGTACAAAAGCTGTTTTATATTCTCATGTTTACCTCCATGAGCTCACTGACACTCGCCTGTAGGCTTGTATTGTATAACTCCCATCACCGTTTCTTTAGCATGCATGTACAGACATGACAGCAACACAGGCAACACAGCTGTTGGTAGAAACCTGTTCGATGAAGAGCAGTTAGGGGGAGCTTATTCTGTGTGCTGTAGAGGTTTCTGGACCAAGATAGCATCTTTTAATACTGTCATCCTTAAAGCTCTTAGTAGATATTGCTTTTTGCATTGTGGATTATTGGTGAATTTTTCAGACAGGAATTCATTATCCCGCTGAAATTAAACTGCATATTTTCATGTTACCAGCACAGATTACTTAACTCAGTAGCCAAAAAGGATAAATGACCGTTCTAGTCAACAATTGTAATCCCACCAGAAGTGCCATGGTGCGTTTCAGAAGCATCCCAGAAGCTGCTCTCCGCTCTGCTCGTGGAGAATACGTGGCTGTTTTATTTTTGAAGGCCGATCTGAGCAGCTGCGTCAATCAGACGAAAATCAGACACAGAAACGGCATAGAGAATCCAGTCGATTTTCAAAATAAAACACCCCGAGCAGACTCCGTTCTGGTGTGGTGTGAAGTCTTGCGGAGAATAGACCAAAACAAAGTTGCAGCCGCGATTCGACAGAGACGTGCCCAGTGGGGTTCCGCCATAATACATTTAAGCTGTGGTTATTAGTAGTAAAGCTAATAACATCCTAAAAACAGAGTTGAGTTTGATATGACACCTTTATAGATCACTAGAGTCAGAAAATTGCTTCGCTTTGAGCAGCTATTTTTTAGAAATACAGCTGAAGACGACAAGCAACTTGTACAGCAGTCGTACGATGAAGTCTAGTCTATAAATTGCTGCAACCATACATACTTGTACCAACGTGAATCCCTTGTGCATGTACATGCCATTTGAATCCAGCGTGGGAATGGTTTATGTGATATATGTCAACCACTGACTGAATGTAAACGACAAGGCGGCGAGGTATCTGATGAATGGAACTGCAACCATTTAACGGACAAAAATTGGGTATATGATAAAAGCTTTAAGGATTATAACTAAAAATGTAACTGCAAGTGTCAACGTTGGTCTGTTTCGATGCTAAACATTTGTCTGTCTATGGCAGCAGTGGTTTACATTGTGTCTTTGTGACCCTGCTGTCAAAGTCCAACATCCCACCAACTCACCTTTAGTCCTCAGCTAAAGGAGCGTTTCAGTTTGTTTTTTTTTATTTATTCATTTTTCCAATGAGTAACAAAAAGTATTAACAATCACTTAGAAAATCACTTTTGCGTTGAATTTTGGCTGCAAAATAGATGATTTTTGTAGCTCCAGAAAGATCAACTCATCAGTGTTTGGCATAAAAACATAAAAGTGGACTCCAGAATGTGCTCCAGTGTTATACATTACAAAAAGTATAAGTTTATAATAATTAATAACAATCATTTTTGTGGTTCACATGGTGTATTAACGTCCTGCTTAAATCCTGCATGTTCTCCCGGGCTTCATCACGACAATAAGGGAGTCTTATTCACACGTGAAACCCACACCGCTGCTCCAGGCTCGGATTGATCCACGCAGCACACCTCCCCCACCTCGCATGCCTCCGATCAATCCCTCCATGACTCAGTCATTAGTGCGGCTGTGCACGGATTGATTAACACCCAGCACAAGCCAAACAGCCCCGCTGAACGACTGCAGAGAAAACACCTCAGTACGTTTGTTTACGAGACAGACAAATCAAAAATAATTAATAAATGAATAAACTCATAACTTATTAAAAGAGGTTAACAATACTGCATGTTGAAGATTGACGTTAACTAATTCGTTTTGTCACATTTTTTAAATTTTATGATGAAAGAATTACATTCTGTGTAATATTTACTTTAGTATTCGTCTGTGTGTAGGTGTATGCTACATAACTGTTCTAGTAGAGCTGAATCAATACAAAGATGTCTCTTGTTCTGTGACTATCTCCTCTGATCTCAGTTATTTCAGATTAAGCCCTCAGAGGGTCCTCAATGCTTTTAGTGATAGTTCTACAATGAATATGGCACTTTACAAGAAAAATCCACTTTCAGACCTCAAATGTATTCGTACCACGTGGCCGTGAAAATCTGGAAAAGCATGTTTTTCCTTGGCCCTGTCAGACAAAAATCCCTGCCTGCCTTTGAAGGCTCTGGCCAACAGCTTCTTTCTCTGTCGCCTAAAGTCAAACAAGCGTCTTTATTCAGAAGATTCCTTGTCAGGTACGAACATGAAAACAAATATCTGATGAAGGAATCACAACTTAAGCTTATTCTTTGTCCTCAGTGCTCGAATAAATCACTCACAGGAGGGTTGCAGTGGTTCAAATGTCGCTTCGGGCTTTGAACTGAGCTTTTATTTGTACATATATGTCCTGAACAGAGGGCACACACAGCACACTGGTTTTAACTCAAGTTCACAACTTCAGTGGACTGCTGATTATATGTTGAAGATGTTGGACTGCAGCCAAGAAGTGACTAATGATGTCAGACACTGTACTAATGCCAAAGGCATGTTTTCATTTTGGCGTGCTCGTTGTCATACACATACAGTACATAAAAACCATATAAACCAGCAATATAAACAGCAGCCAGCTAATATTACTTACTAGTCTTTCAGCCTTATATTTCATGAAGCTCTCACCAGTGTCTAAAAGTTAGTCTCAGATTTACTCTTGTCCAGCAACTTCTCGCTTTTCTCTTTTTGGCCTCCTCAGTCGTCCTCTTAAGTCCCTTTCCTCTACCATCACTCCCAGTCTGCATCCCCACGCCCCGGGCCTGAAAACCTCCTCTTCCCAGTGGTCCAAAAAGGCTGTGGTACAAACGCTAACACTCCCTTGGCTAACATAAGCTAACAGCAGCTATAGTTGGCAGCAGTTTACTGTCCATCAGGAAACCCTGTAAATCAAGTTGATGCAGTTATGTGTCATGAAGTGTGACATACTTCTTGCGGGTGATCGTATCTTGAGGACAAAGTTACATAGTGCAAGAACAGATGTAGGAATGACACCATTCACCTGATTATACGTCAATGTAGCATCAAAATTATTTAAAATCTGTTATTTCATGGTAGAAAAGTTGAAGAAGTTTAGCTTACCTTATTTCCTAATGCTGATGAAGAAAACCAGGTCTTTGTTTCAACATATCCAAATTCAAGTTATTATGAATAACGACATTAAATGTATTAATCAAAACAAAATGCATAATAACATTGAAGTCAATATCAAATCAAGGGTTTCCATCAATTCATCTGCAGATTATTTTCTCAACTGATCATTTTTGTTTATGAAATATATTTTAAAAAATAGAAAAAGGTGACACACATGAATATATTTAGTTTATTACACAGAGAAGCTGCTCGTATTTGAGGAGCTGGAAGCATCAAATGTCTGTCTGGTTTTTCTGCTTGACAAATTGTCTTAAATGATTTTTTAATTAATAAAATTGTTGCCACTGATTGTCCAGTTGACTGACTAATTAATTGTTTCTGATCTAAATGTGTTCTCGATGTCCCGTGTAACCTGATTTGTCGCGGTGACCTGGTTTCTCCCATGCATGTAAATGCACTGAGCGATGCAGTGTGCACACGACCTGCTGTTTAATAGCATCAAATTCGAGAAAAAAGATTCTCATATCGAGAAAACTCCTAAAACAACAGAAACCGCACAAAGATTTAAAGGATAAGTCTGGTGTTGCTATATTATTATATTTTTTTTTAGCAAAGGCTAATCAAACTGTAGCAAACAATGCATTTGTTGTTATTTTTAGCTGCGGATTAATACACATTTGGTGCTCTTGTTTTACAGCTACAGGGCGGTATATGTGGGATTTACTCAAAATAAACTGCAGATAATAAAGGAACAACAATGGATACATCATGTGCTGGTTACAAAAACAATAATTGTTATTAGGAAAAAAGAAGTTCATCTGAAATTCAAAGACCAAACATTAATTCTCATAAAGCCCTGGTCACTGTTCTCCTATTAACCACAGGTCAACCGTGTCTTGTGATTGGTGGAGTTTCTGCTTTATTACATGTCCTCCCACCGTGTCTCCCCCCACTGTGACTTTAGAGCTTCTCCATCTGGCACGAACGCCATTAAATAACCTCAGGTCACTGTGAATATATTGGCCCTACTGCCATAATATGACAGCTGTTACCTGCAGAGCTCATTTTATTTTATCTGCAAACAATATCACGAGTGGGGCGCCCTGGTAGCTCACCTGGTAGAGCATACGCCCCATGAATTTTCTTGCCGCTCTTCAGTTGTCTCTATTAAATTAAGGTTCAAAAGCTCCCAAAATAATCTTTAAAAAACAATATCTGCAAGTGGTATGTTTAAGTAAACAATTGTACGACAACACAACCTCTTTCTTCATGCCTTGTGAAGTATCTCCTTCATTTCAGTCTCAAGTTGAACTCCATCAAAAAAGTACCTGATTGGGATGATTTGACACTTCACATTTGTGACTTGTTGAAGTTTTTGATGGAGACACTACGAAAGTTAGTTTAATTGTCAGAAAGTTAATCGTCCATTAATCGTTTCAGTCACAGTTTGGGCAAAAATGCTGGTTTCAGCTCCTCAAATGTGATTATTTGCAGCTTTTTATTGTCTTATATGAAAAACTGAGAGTTGTTTTGCTGGTCAGACAAAAGAAAATATTTCAATGCGTCGCCTTCTGACATTTTATTGACAAAATTATTAATCAGTCATCATATGAAATGCCATTAAACTTGGTCCTGTTTTGTCCAGAAGCAGCATTTTCATTTAGTTATTGCAGAAACTTTTGTGCACTTTTTGAATTCACCTTCTTCACCTGTTTAGTTGAAATCTCTTTATTCACAGTACTTTCTTTGACACATTCGTCATCAAAATTTGGTTTTGTTTATCAGATTATGTGTGATGCCAGATGGATATTTTAAATAAACTTGAGTGTTCTTCTGGTTCATGCGGAGTACAGTTTCAGCAGGAGAACCCTGATTATTAGGCCATGTATACAGTGTTTATTTTGGGCTTTCCAAGCATTTGAACTGGCAGGAAGAGTTACACAGTACAGTGTTTCCTTACTGTATAAATATTTCTGAGTTTCAACCGACTAATTTAGACTTCTAGGGCTTAGTGTTAGTTTCACTTCTAGTCAGACGTTGCATGAACTTATCTGAAATACGGTGACATTTTCCTTTCATCCCACCAACACTGATCTTACAGCGATAAATCATACTTGATATCCCGTACGTTGGAATCCTGTTTTATGTGTCCACATGACCATGAAATCAGGTTCCACCAGCTGAAATGTAGCCGTGTTAACCGCGTTTCTCTAATCCTTCAACCCAATTATGAAAAACCTCATTCATATGACATGTAAGACATCAGGTTACTGCAGTATCAGTATCCTGGTTACTTAAAAGCATGTAAATACGCATGAATCACTCTGTTTTGGCTACAGACGTCCCACTCTTTGCCTGCGTGAACACGCAGAATGCGATTAAGTGACCAAAATGTGAATAAGCCTTTCCTTTTTAATCTCAGGCCTGTAAAACTAAACTAAATCAGAATTGGCTTTTCAACAGTCGCTGTGGTTTATGCAGCGATCGCTCCGCAAATATAACTTCTGTCCTCGGCCAGACGAGGCTCACACTCAGCTTCTCACATCCTGGGAACACATACAGAGACAGATCACACGCCTTTCAAGCTTTGCCAAATGTAACAGTCACAGCACATTGAGTGTTAGCTGTTAGCTGTGTAAAATGCACTTACAGTAAAATATTGTGGCTGACAAACTGTGCCAAAGTTCATGGGTAAACATCCCGGAGCTGATTAAATCCTCTTTATACTTAGAGTGGTTTGTTTGAACGATTCCCCCCGCGGTCGGACCTCCCTTTGTGTGTTGTCCTGTCTGCTGATGTCGGTTTATTTGTCTGCCCTGCTTCACAGGAGCTGCTGGAGAAGTTCATGGAGGGAAACGTAAGCCTGGATGAGTTCTTGGACTCCTTCCAAAGCTCAAGGAAGACGTATCATATCCGCCGGGCTCAAGTGGAGAAGATGCAGGAGGTCGCCCAGGCAAAGCGGCAACCGGGCAAAACCAAGCGAGCAGAGGAGAGCAAAGTCCCGGAGGTGAAGAAAGACTCGGAGCAGCCTCAGGAGCCTCAGCGGCCCAACGGCTTCGTAGCGCAGGGACCTCTTAGAGTGTTCCAGGTACGCTACGGCCTAACGCCAGCCATCCTCCTCCCTCATTACCCTGTTTCTCCACCTGCCTCGGCTCCATGCTATCCAAGTAGTACCCCCACACCTGAACCCCAACCGGGACAGACCCACATCCTCAGCCCCAGTACCCCGCTCCCAGGACACGCCCAGCCGGTCGGCCTCAGGGTCATCGGACAGTTGCCGGGTGGCTGGCCGGCTAACGGGCGGCCGGTGAGAGTGCAGCAGCTTTACAGGCCGAACCCTCAACAGCCTGAACCGCCGTACCGATAAGTTCGAGCAGGAAGCGGGGGGGAAGGGGGAGGAGGAGGATGAAGAGCCGGTTTGAGAGGTCTTCTAAGACGTCGAACCAAACCGTCACAATCATGTAAGCAAAGACTGATCCAGAGACAGGCAGCACTGCAGATGTCCGTTTCTGTTCTCCATCCATGACTCACAAACGTAACCAGAGCAGAGATAGTGAGGCGGCATGTGACAGAGACGGGGAGGACCGGGGATGGGCTCCGATAGCCAAATCAGAACGAATCTCTTATCAAACCTTTTATCTCACCTCTTTTCAAAACATACAGTCGAATCCGGTGGCTGATTTCTGAGCGGTGCCGCCATCACTGCAGTGAACACATTTACATTGACAAGATGTTCAGGTTAATCACAGTCAGCCACCGCCTGCTCTGACGCTGAAAAACAACTAACGTTTCTTCTGACTTCCACAGTCTGGATGTGAAAGCGCTTTGTGGAGTATGAGCATTAATTACTAAACTTAGGATTTAAATCATCAATCTCTGTGATTTAATAAAAATCAGAAGCATACTGCAAAGGACCAGGATATGTAGCTTCGAGCAAGCAAGAGGGCAGCCAGATAGTAGCTCACTAGCTGCTCTGTGTAGACAGATTAATGAAGCTGCTTCTTAAAAACCCAGAGTTTTATAAAAAGTTTTTTTTTAAACTGGGTGGATAATGATGAGAACATAGCACAATAATAAAACAAAAAACAGTTAAAGGCATCACAAATCAAACTGCAGTTTTGCAGTTCATGGTCGCTCTGTTGTTGTGTGTGCCACTCAGAAACATGAGGATTTAATAAAAGTAAAAGTAAAATGGATTTCATGGAGTAAAGGCTTGTGGCTTTTTACTTTCCTGTTTCTCCCCCCAAAGTCTCAGTTTGTTACTCGACCAGTTAATGTTTGTTGTGTTGTGATATGCAGCAAAGAGGCTGGAATTAAACCCACTCTCACTCTACTAGGTGACATATCAGGACACCCTTTGATGACCTTATTGTCAACATATAACCTGTCGATAGGATCTCCTGGACATATCTCTTCGCTTTATGAATGAAATCCAACAAGTGAGATGGCACCGCAGCGATGGCAGCTTGTCTACTTCCACCTACAACTTGGATTTGTTCATAGGTAGCAGCTTTTAATTCATCAGATTAGATCAGCTGTAGCTAATTAAAGTTCAGTCTGTAACGGCTTTATCACGGTGCTCAGATTCGGCCGCCTTTTAAAAAAAAAAAAAACTGCAGTGTTTCTGCCTTCTCAGACAAACAAATGGTGATTAAACATCTTTCACTTATTTTATATTTGATAAAGGATTCGATAAAATGCTATCGAACCCCATCCCTGTGGAGAAGTTTTTATTGTAATTATTAATTTTATTTTAATTTTTTTTATAGTTTACATGGAGGGATGTGAAGCACAGGGTTGTGAAGCACATCTTCAATGCCAATATTAAAAAGAAAAAAGGATCTCATTGTTCATTCATAAGACAAAGAGAGGCTCTGTGAGATGCCAAGTCATCAAAGTGAACGATGGCATCAATAAAACGTTGTTTAATATAAACTCTCTTTGTTTCTTCATCTTGTCAAATAAGGCAGTGACATTCATACAGATCATGAATGCTGATAATATTAGATCATCATAGAGCAAAGTTTTAAACAAAAACAAACAGAGCGGGTGGTATTTATTAATAAGTCCCTATAGCCTGTCAATATTATTTGCAGTGTCATGTGTGTGTTAGCATCACAGATGATTACCCAAAGCTGTCTTGCCTTCTCATGCGATTTTTTTTTTTTTTTTTTTTTTTTGAACAGTGTTGGAGCTCGCAAGATTTATTTATTCATGTAAATCCTATTTTAAATGGCTGACTTCAAAGCTTCTTGTTTACCGTGGTAAATGAGGAGCTTCTTCTCCTTTTCAAGGCAGCCAGTGTTTTTATTTCTCCCCGCCACCCGAACTGAGATGCAGAGTGAGGGGAATTTAATCTCTATGAGAATGCCGGCGCTCTGCAAGCCCACAGTCGATTATGAAGAGGTTCAGGAGGTTTCCCCTCTCATTTCGCTCTCCTTTTTTCTCATTATCCATCCCTCAGCATTTAAAGACAGAGAAGCTTTGGAATGTAGTTTTTGATGGTTCTGCTCTTGAACATACATTTTGCTCATTAATAACTCATATAAGTGCATGCTTACTACAGCTTGACAAAGTACATGAAAATGCCTTTTTGTAGGCCAGTGCCCAGTGGCATAAAGCGTCTTTGAAATCTTTATGATTTGAATTGTAAAGAAAGAGTTGTTCTAATTTAACTTCCTGGTAATATTCTTAAATGAGCAAGATTACTAAATGCATTTCAAGGTTTTATTTAAGAGTAGCTCTGTTTTGGGGTTTTTTAGCCATCATTTCTAGCTAACAACTCTCCGCACAAACAAGCTGCTAAGATCTGTGAATGCAGCTGCATCAGTAAAAAAAAAGAAGTGGAAATGCCAAGAGATGCAACATTTCTGGGTGAAAATAATATTATCTGATATTGTGTTTTTGGCTCTACCTCTCTGCCCAGGTCTTTGTGTCTCTGATCTGATACAAGGTCAAATTTTTATAGCCTCAACTGCAGATATTCCCCAAAAAATATGTGGATGCTTCACTGATACCGAAATGCACCTTTTGTCTGGCAGTAATGAACTAGTGAGCTATATACATGTTTTAATTTTATCATATTAGTTTTGTTTTTTAATTCTTAGTATCTGTCTGTTTTTTTGGCATCTATGTATCTATTCTGCTTTTTGTGTTTTTATTTATTATTGGGGAAAAACTGAAAATATATTTCATAACAAAAAAGCAGCCAGACCATCAGACAAGTTATAAACAAACCCCCAGGTTAGTCAGACGTAAAATGAATTGGTAAAATGATGTCCTAAACGGTCATTTTATTGTTTACTGGCTTGTTTCTGATCATCTGACTGCTTTTGTTTCTTGTCCTGTTGAACTTCTTTTTATCAGCGTTGCCACATTCACAGATCTTACTTTGATGAGTACAATGTTATTTTGATGTTGTTAAATTAATGATGGCCAATAGACCCAAAAGATTCTTTTAAGTCTGTTTTCTGGCACACAAAAATGGTCAAATCCTGAACTATGAAACTTTGTTCCATTAGTGAGTGAAATTTAAATGTACCAAGGCCATTTGTCTCTCCAGACTGACTTTGAAATGCTTTTTTCTACTTAGTCCACTTTAGGCTGTTTTTTTAATTTTATTTTTTATTTTCTTTAACCTCACTTTTTTTTTTTTTTTTATTACATTTTTTGTACCATTGTTTTTATTTAATTTCATGCCTTCGCCCGCAGGGTTTTACTTACAATGTCTTACTAAATCAAGGATACCTCGCCTTTTTATTATGCACACTATGAACACAACTGAGAAAAGTTTGATTTGTAGTCAAGACTTGAGAAATCACTCGATATTCAGACGTTAAGCATAGCTTAAGTTAGCTTAGCCTAGCATAAAGACTGAAAACTGAGGGAAAGGGGTCATTAGGTTTGGAAATCCAACACAAGGATTGTGTTAAAACCCTCCCTCCCTAAAATTAACACAACTAAGCAAAATGTGTGGTTGGGAATTGACACAACAAATATTAACATATCTGTTTTAAGAGTGTAGCCTGGTAATAAAATCCACCTACCAACGCCTCTAAAGATCACTATTAAACACACCACGTCTTGTTTGTTTCATTCTTTCAAATATAAAAGTGTTGTTTTACACAAGGTTGTGCTGGACTATTTCCTGGCCAGGTGGAGTAACTTCTTGGAGTCTCTGACTGACTGGTGGTTAGACCCAGGTATATAGCCTAGGGGGGGATTGTTAATCAGGCCATTATTTCCACTTGGTTCACTAATGCACCATCTTGTTGTGACAACTGTCATCCGAGTCGTTAAAGTCACTGGAGTCCAACTGAAGTGACTCCAACGACCGTCATCAACACCAGAAGTCAGGTGACCTTAACGACCGTCGTCCACACAGGTGTCCTTAACGACTGTCATTCACACCAGAAGTCAAGTGACCTTAACGACTAGGACGACCTTCGTTGCAACAACAAGAGCACTAACAAACCAAGTGTAAACAATGGCCTGGTTAACGATCCCACCAAGGCTATATACCTGTATCTCCCCACTAGTCAGTCAAGTCCAGTTGACCCATCTCAAAGAGAGTTGGCTACCTCTTAATGACAATACGTCTCCAGGAAGTTACATTGACTTGTAGTTCGTACAGATTAAACAACAAGTGGAGGTATATGTGATATATGGGATTCTGACACCTTCAGGCTAACTATTCCCCCCTGTTTCCAGTCATTATGCTAAGCTAAGCTAATTTTCTGATGGCTTCAGCTTCAAGTTTCGAGTACACACATCAGAGTAGTATCAATCTTATCTTGTGACGAGAAAACAAATGTCCCAAAATATCAAACTATTCTTTTAAATACAACTCAAGAAATATCTTTACATTTTTTTGATGTAACTGGGCACTGGCTCCAACCAAACATGCAGTTCTGTGTCCACTCAGGGTCTTAGAGAAAGAAAAATGCAGTGCCGCTTGTTAACCTGTAGCACAGATGGACCCAGGGTGACGGTGAATCCGGACCCATGGATCTCATGTGGCACCCCCCCCCCGTTTTCTTTACAGGTGCATGGCAGAGAGACTCAAACCATAACCACAGTGACACCAAATCACCCCCAACATTCCTCTGTTGCAGTGAGATTTGACCGAATGAAGGTTGTAATAGTTTATTGCTTGAGTTTTTTTGTTTTGTTTGTTTGTTTGTTTGTTTTTGTAACAGTGTTGTCTGTTGTGGCTAAAAACAACCGAGAATCCACCCTCAATAAAATCACTGGAATTTTATTCAGGCCAGATGATTCATGTAAGATTGGACGCTTATGTGTTTGAAATATTCTCAAAATGTAAAGTGCTTGTTTCTGCAACTGTGGTTTTGTTTGTCTGGTCTATTATATTGTGTGTCTCTTTTCTATCAAGGATTTCTCCCAGCAGCCTTCATTTACGAGCTGTAATGAAATACTTTGAAATGCTTTAGAGTTTAAATTTAAATAAAGTGCGACCACTCGCTAAGCCAAACACCCTCAAACATTGATTACACATGATTTACATCAGAGCATCACAGATGAAGGGAACTGTGGCTGCAGGCGGTCGTACCAGATGATTATGAGCGTTGTCAAAGCTGATCAGCGCTACACTGAGTGAAGATGAGCTAATAATATCCAAGTCTTCCCGTCCCTCCACCTCTGCACGGAGCTCCATCAGCTCGTGTGTTTAGCAGCTAAAGTACAGTGTGTACACACGTGCATGTCAAAACCTCTCAGAATAAAAACAGGAAGGAAATGTCAACTTGTAGGCAATTATATGATCTCTGACCTGAGTAAAGAAGAGACAAAGAGGAAGAGAAATAACCATGCCAGCCACGAAATAACAAGCTTTAACACACTCTGGACTTTGAATGCATAGCTGACATTTTGATAATGTAATAAGAGGCTGGTACGCTTTGTTTAACTGTGTTTTCAGATTTAAATGACGGTTAACTAAATTACAGGAGCCTCATTGATAAGCTGTTAGAATAAAATGGTTGAGTTCTTCATACTAAACGATTTGCATGAGAAAGAGCTCCCACAATAAGTCACAGTTTGTGATTCAAACGCTTGTTGTGCATCCAGTAACATCATTAATTTATGCTAAAGTACGACATGGCAAAAGCAAATCCACAAATACTCCAGAGTAAACTCGTCTGTTCTGCATGTATCAGTCCAGGAACATAAACTTGTATGCAGAAAACATCAATGCTGTGATCTTCAATACATTTCATCACGTGAGTTTGTTCTAGCATCGTAAAATCTCAAGAGTCGGCTTTGTGCTGTGTAACACATGGTCATAATGTGCTGTGACGGATACTTTCCGTGCCAGAATAAGTGTGCTAAATGATCTAAAGACACAGCTTTTATATTTTCCAGCCTTTTTAAACCAAAAGGCCACAGCAAGTGAAGCTTAGGAGTCACAAAGCCTTGTTAAAGATGGTTTTTCAGTCCACACATCAAGCATAGAGGCTGCATTTAGCAGCTTATCAACATTATATCGCACAGCAAACTCGGATCTGTCAACATCTAAACAAAGTTCAAGTACATACAGTTATGTAGAGGAAGTAAAAACTTAGAAAAAAGCTTCACAATAAGTTAAGTAGGTTAGAAATACACAGGAGAAATCAGAGCTGAACAGAGGAAGCAGCAAAAACATCCAAAAATATAAATAAAACAACAAACAGCTAAAATGAAACAACTGCAAAGTGTTAAAGAAAGTGGTTCCCAGTGTATGGGTTACAAAGTAGAGTATGTTTTCACTTAGATTTGTCTTGGTTTTTGGTGCATAACAATAAAAAACAGTAAGAGAAAAGAGAATCAAATAGAAAATTGTGCAATAAAACTGTTTTTAAAATTAAAGAAGCTGTAGAGTGTTTGAAAAAAAGGTGATTGAATGTGTAAAAGAGGGAAACAAAAAGAAACCTGCTATGCAAAGTTGTGTTTTTTGGACTTTAGATGGTAGACGGATGAGAGCAGGATGGTAAAATTAGACAAGGTCGACAGTAAATACTGTCAGAAGTAACAGCATTGTCATCCAAGGTTAAAATGTTTTTTTCCATCCTCCACAACATAATTTATAACTGCATGTGTTGTAACTCCCTCACACCAAGCGGAAACCTCTGTGGCCGTGAGCTGAAGCCAATGCGGAAGTGCCAAAAACTGCAGCTCCTCGAACGCTTACTTGAGGCTGGCCACAGAACAAGTCAATCTCCATAAGTCCCCATGTTAAAATGTCCAACTTCACAGCAGAAATAAACATGTTTACAGCCTGGTATAAAAAGTATATAGCTAATTTCACCGTTCATGACAACTGTACTGAGGGAGAATTTTTATATCTCACCTGTTTAAATGATATTAAGGCTTAAAGTTATGCATAATTAACACCATTGTCGCATTGATTGACAGGTGGGTGCCGTTACGGGCATCTTGTTTGAGCAACCAGGCATCATTCAGCCCGCCCCAGGTCCGCCAATGATCCACATTTTTGCCGATTTTTAGATTAGCCAGGAGATTTTAGTGTATTTGTCAATACACTAAAATATATTAAAATAAAACAATAAGGGAAATCAAATTCATTGACTGGTGATGATGCTAATACACAATGCTTCTTTTCTATAAAAGCACAGTACAGACAGATGATTACAAATTAATGAAGTCCTTTTTAGTCGAAGCAAACTATAAATGTAAAGTGATATCACATTAGTTGAGATTAACTGAGGCCATAAGACCTTAATAGTGCAAAGAATAAAAGCACTTATCTTAAGAGCAGCAGGTGTGTGACTGGAAGGTCACTGGTTTTATCACTTCTCCAGCTGGGGGAGAAAATCACAACCATTCACAAGTATTGTGACCCTCAGTATGGAAACCACATCTGTCTTCTTAAGTGGGCGAAAACCAATAAAAATGTCTCATACCGAACAATTTGTGGAGGGTAAATTATGACTGATTGATAATTTAAGAACATAAGTAAATTACATACAGCCCTGGGCCATTCCTACGGGACATTTTGAAACCAGTCTAAGCAGCGGAGCAAACCTCATGCTAAAATATTTATGTCAAGTACATTAGGCCATACTCCACTTCTCTCCGTGTGGTTGAGAAGCTACTAAACCGTAAATGTAATGAATATTTATGCTGGCAGCTGACCAGCTGGTCGACTGAGATGATGTCTGAACATCTGATTTACTGATGTTGTGCATTCTTGTCTCCGTTTGTGTGTGCTGGATCTGCTCAGTGGAGACACAATAGCAAGAACACAATAACATCAAAGAATTGGGCAACACACTCTGTCATAAGAAAGCGTTCACAGAAAATCAAAATGTCACAATCCCTTCACCACAGTCATTACTTGTGGGGTTTAGCACTGTAACTCAAAAGAACCACCAAAGCAGACACAACTGCTTCACTCACTTTGATTTGTCCTCATCCATTAGGCTTTGGTTTACTGTTAAATGTCTACTATTTAAACACAATAGTGGATACAATAAATAAAACTCATGTCTAACTATTCAGTGAATTGTCATGAAATCTGGTTAACATTCATGATCCTCAGAGGATGAATCCATAACTATCATCAGCCTCAGTGTTTAATGCGTTGATGTTTGCGTATGAACATTGCTACTGCTAATATGTTAACATTGTGACTCTGAGCGTGTTAGCTTGTTGATGTTAGCATTTAGCTCAAAGTATTGGACTTATATTTGACGGATAAATCCTACTGCTGCACTGTATCAGCTAAATCTGTAAATTAGCATAGGCCAAGAGTTTGAAGGAAGACAATATGTCAGTCACAACAAATGGAGTAATCAGCCAAGAAATGTCTGGCTCTGGTGCTACATGTCAGGATACTGCAGATTACATTCACGTTAGCATACTGCAGATTACATTTACGTTAGCATACTGGACCTTACATTCACGTTAGCGTACCATACATTACAATACATAACATACATTATATTAGTATACTGTACTGCACTTTACATTTACGTCACTGGACCTTACATTCACATTAGTGTACATTATATTTACATTATCATACTGGACATTACATTAACGTATTAACGTTAACATACTGTACATTACATTAGCATGCTGCATATTATATTTACGTTAGCCTACGTTAGCATACTGGACATTACGTTTACTGATAGGTCATCTCAAAGGTGTTGAACTAAAAGTAGTAGCTGTAATGCCACATAGTGTGGAGTTTTACAAAAATGTACGAGCAGAATAAAAAAAAGAGTGTTTTGAACAGGCAGATGCCAAATTGAGAACTGAAGGTGGAGTGTGTGTGAGTGTGCGTGTCTAAAAATGAAAGCACCACAGTAATTACACACTAGAAATAGGTCCTAATTGAAAGGTAGCTCCATTAGCTACACTAATTAATTAATCATTTAATAGTTAATTAAAAGGAAGCACAGTTGCTCAGCGGTTAGCACTGTTACCTCACAGCAAGCAGGCTCTTCTCTGAGTGGCATTGACTCATTCCTGCTGTGTTAACATGATGTTTCCATCCCATCAGTTCAAAAATATCATGTTGATTTGATTTGATTTGATCTAGCATCTAATAAGTCAGAAGATGTGATTTCTTACTTAGTGCTTAGAAAACTAAAGATTACGTTTGGACATACCAAAGAAGTAACATTAATAGTTTGAACCATCATGAATATACACACTAAATAATAAAAATATTAACTAGGGCTGTTGATTATCAATCCATATCTAAAATCATGTGAAAAATGCCAGTCAGTTTGAGTGTCTGATCAACAGTCTAAAACCCAAAGATATTAAATTAAAAAGTGATAAATCAAATAAAAGTCTTCACGTTTGAGGCGCTGCAAACAGACAAACTGTTTGAGGTTTTCTGTTCATAAATAATAACTGCAAAAGTCTCAGCTGTACTTTGCCTTTAGTGCAAATTAGAAAATGTTTAACTTCATGATACTTAACATCAGCATGTTGTTTTGAGCGTTTTGCTTTGAGTGATAAATGAGTGAAATTATTAATCAGCTATCTGAATTCCTGGTGACTCAACTAAACAATGAATCACTTTAACATTGAAAAAAACATTTCATAACTAGAAATTCAGTCTTCTTACTTTCGGTATGCTAATGCTAGTAACTGACGTTTGTCAGTCAACATGAGTGTGCCGGTGTTAGCGTGATATAACATATCAGTTGGGCAATGCCCCGAAAGCATTGTGTGTTCTGGAAAGTGAGGCCTCTGTTGCGTTTAATATGATTGATTGAAGGATGTGATGGAAATTAAATGAAGGCTGCTGGGAAATTTCTTATGCATGCTCAGCTTTACATACGCGATGTACTAATATGATCATGTTGACATATTATTGGAGAAGACTTTCAGTGGGATAACATCTCTTCGTGCTACAGTGTGTGTGTCCTGCCAAAACTCAAACATTCAAGTGACCTTAAGCAACATGTTTACATGTGAATTGATTTCCATTTGCTTCCCATTGTCCATCCAGGAGTTGTCAATAAAACGCATTTTCCACCCTGATTTGAATTTGTTCTCCCGTTTGTCGTGAGCTTACTGAGTGAGTTTGATCTATTTTTTAAATGTGATAATTGTTATTCTTCTCGAATGGAATTTCTTTACTAGGCCTTTACTACGTAGATTCATAAAATACATTTAAATATTTAATTAGTACATAATAATGAAGTCCAAGTTAAGAACACTGCGTTGTTTTGGAGAAGCTCTCAAAACTATGATGATATGTGGGGGTTCGACATATTCAAGAATAATAATGTCAATTTTAGATTTGGCACTTGTACTTTACTTGAGTATTTCAATTTTCTGCTACAGTACTTTTTTCTGCTAATATAATATATTTATATAAGATAAAACTTTGATGCCCAGGTGGAAATTCACAAGCTAACAAGTGAATAAAGTACTTTAAATTATCCCCACATTTACCAGATTCAACAGTAAAGAGATGTACATATAGCTTTAATCCAATAATATACTTTTTATTTTTTATTTTACTTTTTAATAATATTATTTTTGGCACTTTTTTGTCATTTGAACAGTCATTTGGTCAAAGTCTCGAAAAGTCTTAAAAAGTCCCAAGTCGGGGTGTCGTTTAGCTCAGTTGGTAGAGCAACCGGCCCATGTACGAAGGCTTGGTCCTTGCCACGGCAGCCCAGGGTTTGAATCTGACCTGTGGCTCTTTCCTGCATGCCATTCCCCATCTCTCTCTCCCCACATTCCTGTCACTCTTCAGCTGTCTCTATCGAAAATAAAGCTTGAAACGGCCAGAAAAAATATCTTTAAAAAAGTCCCAAGTCATCAAGTCAAGTCACTTTTCGTTAGCTAACATCAGCTCTGAGAATCACTTTCAGTGTCACCCGAACAAGACGAGTCGAACAAAGTTTGATGTTGTAGTCTGGCTGTCTGATGAGCAGGTCTTGCATTGGGCAGTTCGTCTTTTCAAAGTAATGACTCTTGACACTGGCACAATGATGATAATCTGATTTGATCCATGGACCATCAGGTAGCATCGCGAGGAGCTTGACTGACAGGATTTACATCCGCAAACGACAACGCTGAATATTTTTAATGTTTATTTAAACTGAAACCATGAAATGAACACAAACCTTTGAATCATCATGTCTCAAATCAAGTCTTTAACTTCCAAGACGTGACCTGGGTCGACTGAAGTCCAAGTCACAATGACTCAAGCTCACATCTCTGCATTTGAATGCATGACTTTTACTTGTAACTGAGTACTTCTACACTCTGGTATTACTACTTTTACTTAAGTACAAGATGTGAGTACTTCCTTCACCTCTGTATATGTGTATCTGTATTAGATTAAAATACAGTGTGTATTCTCCACTCAGCCCTCTCATCTCCATCTGGCTTTTTTCTCCCTCTTAGCTGCTTCAGACTCACTGTGCCGACAGTTTTCTTTTCATTGTTATGCAGATGAAGCCCAGTCCTCTGTAAATCCAAATGGGATGAAAGCTATTTCAGAAGAATCTGTTGGAGCCAGTCTTACGAACAGCTCGACACGCTGCTGCCATAACGAGGTCCATCACTGCAACATGAAGCAGTGGGTGAGTGTATCAGGTGTGAGCTGCAGGGAGTCGCGAACGTGTGAACATCAAAAGTTTGTAGTTTTGTTGCTGAACCTTTTCAAACATCACTCAGCATATTAAAGAGAGTCTGCTGGCAGAACTGGGACACTTTGAAAATAAATTATTGCAGCATTAATTGTTTATAATAATATTTTTATGCCAATTATAGCAGCTCTCTGATGCTCTCTAGTGGTCAGGTCAGCCGTCACAGTTTTTATGGATATACTGCCTTTATGTTTTAGTGGAGGGAGAGACAGGGATTATAAATAAGGATATGATGAAAGAAGGGAGGTTTTGTTTACTTTTCATGAGCACTACACTGCAGAGTCATCACTGCCTTTTATCCTTTTACTCCCTTTAATATGGAAAATATTAAGCAGCAGAAGTGGTGAATGCAGAAGAGAAGAAAGTGCAATTTTTACTTCCAAAATGTTGTGGTATAAAGTATAAAGTACCTTAGAGTGGAAAAACCAAAGTACAAAAGTACATATATTTAAAAATTGTGTATCATTATGTGAAGTATTATTAGCAAAATGAGTAAGTATTAAAAGTAAAAGTAGTTGTTACACAGCTGAAAGGCTGTTGTCAGTGTTATTATACTGTATGTATGAAATATAAGAAACATTTGAACTTGTTCTTGAGCTCATTTTAACGACTTTATCAGAAGTATTACTACTTAAATTGTAAGAAAAATTCTTTAAACCACATCACTATTTCTCTAAACCCCAAGGTGAACCTTTAAAATGTCTTGTTTTGTCCCAAAGCTTCACATTTATGTTAGCATACTGCACATTTCGTTAACGTTAGAATACTGTACCCTAAAACAGAAGTAAGTAAAGTACAAATACTTGAGAACTGTACAATACACAACAATGTAACAACAATGTAAAAATACTCCATTGTAAGTAAAAATCATCTACATTCAAAGTCCTACTCAAGTATCAGCAAAATGTACATTATTTATTTATTTAAATAAGTGATTTTGTTTAAAAATAATAGCATTTTTGAAAAAAGTGGACTGATAATCAAAAAGAGGAAAAGAAGATTGAGTTACGTCCTTTGATGTTAACCGGGCCACTTTCAAGTTTGGGCAGGAGCTGAGAAAGAACCAGTGAGAACAAGTAAATGTAGTCGTTACTACAGCTGAAAAGCTGTTGTCAGTGTTATTATACTTTATATATATGAAATGGAAGAAACATTTAATTTTTTTGTTGTTGAGCTCATTGTTGTCCCAAATATAATTCCCTGGAAGCACAGGCAGACACAAGTGGCTTTCTTATTAATTATTGAAGATACTCAGTTTACAATCATAAATAACAAGAAAATCAGAAATTATTCACATTTAAGAAACTGGAATCTGTATTTTTCAGTGTGGAGGAGGAAGCAGCACCAGGTGAGATGAATGACGCAGCTAAAAATGGTTGTCTAATCACTGTCACTTTTTAACACAGTAGCATGATGGACCTGAAGGACACACACACACACACACACACACACACACACACACACACAGACACAAGCCGATGTGCAGGTGACACCAGTGCAGAGAAAACGGTCTGTTGTGTAATCTGTGCTGAGTACCTATGATGGCAAAGAGGTTTTTAATCGATAATTGACTACTTTATGTGCGGTTTCGTAGTTTAATCTGTAACAACTGATGATATCTTGTATGTTGATCTCATGTTTAGATGTAAAATATAAGTCATAAAAGTAAAGAGTAACTAAAGCTGTAGAGTAGAAGTTACTTTCCATCACTACTTTTATTTTGTTGTGTACTGTCTTACACAGTATACTGTACATCTTAACAGGACTTTCACATGTAATACACCCAAATTCTCCAGATGTTCATCATGATCATCAGTGCATTGTCGTCTTTGTTATGGTCCTGCGACTGGACAAAAGCACAGTGAATGTGAAACATGCGGTGAATAAAATAAGTGAATTACGTGTAAACACCTGCTAATCTTTGTAAAATTACGGCTTAACGTCTCAACAGAACTGATCTCAACAGCTCAGCTCATGACGCTGCTCTGTAAACAACAAGTCTGATTTGTAAACAAGCTGACGAATCCTGCATGGTAACAGTTACAATATATAGCTGCTAACAATGTATGCAGTGTGTTTGCATTTGAAATCTCTTAATGCTTGTTTAACCCGACCTCTGTGCCTCTCAGTTTATCTCTTGCTTAATAGTGAGAACAACACAGTCTCTGTTGGAGCCAGATCTATCCAGAAATGTAAACAAACAAACAACCAAACACTAAAGCTACATCAGCACTTTTCTGCATTTGTAATAGTCAGACGTGTAAGAAGTATTTAGATCCTTCACTAATACCCCACCAGTAAAAGTATTAATGCCACACTTTGAAAATATTCCAGGAGTGGTAGAAGTAAAAATCCTGCTTTCAAAACCTGGTATGTAAGTATCAGCTAAATTTACCCAGCGTATCAAACGTAGAAGTACTCTTTATGCAGAATGTTAGTCCCAGTTGGTGTTTTATTGTTATATATGATGTTTGTTTGTTTTTTAAAGATATTTTGAATCTTTATTGTATAGTAGCAGCTGAAGAGTGACAGGAAGGTGGGGATCAGAGAGAGGGAATGACATGCAGCAAATGGCCACAGGTTAGATTCGAGCCCTGGACTGCTGGACTGTGCATGGGGCGCCTCTTATATGGTGTTTTTGGATATATATTACTGATACAGTTGCCTCACAGCAAGAAGGTTCCTGGTTTGAACCTCGGCTGGGGCCTTTCTGTGTAGAGTTTGAGTCCAAAGACATGACCTTAATAGGTTAATTGGTGACTCTAAATTGCAGTGTGAATGGTTGTTTGTCTCTATGTGCCCTGTGATGAACTGCTGACTTGTCCAGGGTGCACGCCGTCTCCAGCCCTAAATCAGCTGGGGCAGTTACAGATAATGGATGGATAGTGCACTGATGTTACTTTACTGTTAGGTAGTTACCACCACCTAATTTTATCTGACGTAGGAAATCCAACCAAATCAGATTAAGAATAACTGTAGAAATAGCTAATTTTCTTGCTGATGGTTTTGATTGTTCAGGTAAGCATCGGTATTACAATGAGACTCCTTAGTAGTATCTGAATATCTGAGTATTTCTTCCACAACTGCAGCACTTCAGTCCCCTGCATGGGATCAATAAACTTCTTATATATTCTTATTTTGTAAAGTAACCAGCAAATGTCAAATATATGTCCAGCTGAAATGTAGGGGAGTAACAAAAGTAGAAGAATCCTCAAATTTATATATATTTACAGCACTTGAGTAACTATATTCCACCACTGTTAATGATATAATCATAATTCTTATTATGTATTTAATGTGGAGAAAACCTAAAGAAGGAACAATATGTCAATGAATTGTGAAAAAAAGGTTTATTCTAACTGTAGATGTTACTTTCCCTGAGAAGAAGCGTCAGTGTTACACAGTATGATCTACAAACTGTAGACTGGTCAGGAGTAAAATCATCACATTCAGCAGCTATCTTCACAGTATCCTAATTATCAGGGCATACAAGATGTGTCAACGTGACAAAAAAACAACATACAGTTAATGTTTTAGTAGGAATAATGATAAAACTCAAAAGTCTTGTCCTACTTATTATTTTCTTCCCCACACGGTTTTTCATTATAACAGGCTCAGGCCCTAATCTGCTCAAGAAGTACCCACTGTGCCATCCAGTATTTTACTCCTTTCATTTTCCATGCGTCAAAACTTCAATCCCTCTTTCTCCCTCGTCTACACATTACCTTAGACAAAGTCACAAGTCCTAAAGGTGCTTTGATTGTAATGAGCCACTGACCAAAAGCTTAACTCCAGCTAATGTCTGAATTTTTTATGCACACAGTTTAACAGCTTTTAAAGTTTCTGCTGTTTGAGGCAAAAGAGTCGCTGATTAATTCACTGGAGGAAGCAGTACGATAAAATATTTCTTCACTGATTCACTCGTCTTCAGTCTGACTAAAAGTGAAACTTTGTGTAAAAGGAAGTGACAAACACGTTTATCTCCCACATCCTGAGTTGCTTTACTTTTAGTCTGAAAACAAGTTTCCTTCCCACCCGCTCACATTTTAGTGATGTCCACAGACTCATGAATGTCAATCACCTGGAACCCCAGGTTATCGATGCCAACCTTCTCCTGTTTATTGTGATTTTCTAAGCTGTGGCTGTTTTGGTTTTTCTGGTCGTAGTCTGTCTCGAAGCAGTGGACGCAGTGTGGCGTGGTGACCTGAACACTTTTGGAAAAGTTTGAGAAATCCACGCGATACTTTCCCGTCTTGGTGCGGGAGATGATGGGCAAGAAATTGTATCCCCACTGAATCTCCTGTGGGATGTAGGAGGTTCGGACCTGACAGGCGGAGCTGGTGGACTCAGCCGTCCCATCCAAAAAGACCACCAGCTCAAAGTCCTGCTGGGAAAGAGAGTCCACTGACAGCTCGTAGAACGGACTCGATCTGTTGATCACGTGGTAGAGGGTCAGAGGGCAAACAAAAAACAAGTTATCCTTCCCGGCGTCAACCATAAAGTCAATGTCCACCTGGTCCAGGATGATGGTCTCTCCATCTGGTGTGGTTGTCGTCCGAAGAAGTTTGCCGTAGATCTGGCTGCCAATTAATAAAGTCTTTCGAAGGTTGGCCACTCTGATCAGGAGACATAGACTTCCTTTCTTTAAGCAGATGACGGCCGTGTCACTGAAGGTGACAGTCTTTGCTCTTTTTTTGGGTAAGGAGATCTTGGCCAAGATGACCCCACACATGAAACAATTGATAAAGACGCCAATTAGAGATTGGATGATAATTAGAGCCACAGTGCCGGCACAGTGTCCAGTCAGCGCCCTGCCACCATACCCGATGGTGGTCTGGGTCTCCAACGAGTAGAGGAACGCTGTTGTGAGGCCATTAACATTGTCCACACATTGGACATGTCCATCCGTGCGGTTTTGTCCCGTCAGATCTCCGTTGCTCTTTGCGATCCAGTACCACAGCAGGCTGAAAATAAACCAGCTGCCCGTGAATGAAGCCACAAACAGGAGGAGAACAAAGCGCCAGCGGATCTCCACAAAGGTGGTCCAGAAGTCCACGAGGTACGCAAAGTGGTTACTGTATTCAATGTTGCCGAACTCAATGTTGCAGCGCCCGTCTTTGGTGACCAGGCGGGTTTTGCCACTTCGGTGTCCAGCTGGCTGGATGTGACCCTGGAGCAGCTTGAACATCCTGGAGCTGGAGAGAGCAAACACAAGATTAGTACAAAGCTGCGTTTAGGTATTCCAGAGGAGGAACTTACAACATGTGACCCCCAATGTCCTTAAACTTGAGAACAAAACGAACAGGGGCTAGCTTTAGACAGGTTATTTAAATATTAATATTTCCACTGATTTGATGATTATGATTTGATTATTCACTTTAAGGACCAGAGAGCTAAGAAGGACTGTGCTGTGTCTAAGTCATGATTTGTGTTTCCACTTACTGTAAAGGATATATATTTATCTTTCTGTCAATAAATCCCATGAAAAGACCAAAACCAACAACTGGTTGACAAACTAACAAATGTTGTTAGAGCTCTATTGTTGTCTAAAAACTATTACAAACACATCAGTGAGCCACACTGTTGCACTGGGTGACTGTTCCTTCATTTCCTGTGATTCATTTTGATTTAAACACCATAAAGCTGCTGTAGATTCTCACTAGAGAACCAAATGTGTATTAATCCGCTGCTGCAAATAGTCCCCAACAAATTCACTATCACTACTTTGAGTGATGTTTACTAAAAAACTACAGTGCCCAGCTATTTTAGCAAATAACTGAACCTTTTTCAAAAGTGGAAATATTTATTTGTGACCTGCCACAGACATTTGTTGACAAAAATATAGAATATCACTAAACTTATCATTTAACCTGAATGCAACTCGAGCCCTAACCAGTTATCGGTGCTACATGCCTAAACTATCACGTAGTCTTTTGCATATTTTGCAATACAGTGTGTCTGATTTGTTGTCAGGGAAATTAATGTTCAAATGGTTCAAATTCAAATGATGACGAATATGGTTGTACATTGTAAGAGCATCAGACAGGAGAGTGCAACAATGCATTATTCATTTATTAGTTGTTGTACCCATTTGTTCTGTGCAGTATGGACCACGTGGACCACTTTGAGCCTTACATAACAACAACTGATTAGACACAAGATTGAGATCCAAGAAGCTTGTTTGCTTTGAAAAGAAAATGGTGCAAAACTTTAAAGACATATTTTTGGGGGAAAAAGTACCAATTACTAACGCATTAAACTGTCTGACAACTGTTTAAGAGTTTGCGATCACACAAAAGTATTATTATTAACACATCATCGGTTCCTTATTATGTACATATTTTGTTATTACCATTTTTGTGTTGGACAAAACTACTTGTGCTATTGTTGTTTTTTCTTCTTAATAAGGCTTTAAAGAAGTACTTTTATTGGACCTCTTTGTACTTTGTTGTTATATAATTGGCAAAGCCTCTATTATATATTCTGCTTTAAACAAGAGAGAGGAAACTTGAGAAAGAAACATCTTTACAAACATCTTTTTCTCCAAGTAGCAGTAAAAACACTACTGTATATATTAGTCTTTGGATATCTTTGCTGTTTAGAGAGATTACAAGTACTTAAAGATGGTTCAAAGCATCTACAACAAACTTAAGTTCTAAAATGTGAATCATTCATCCACCCTCATTTTTGCAGAAAGAAAGTTTTGTTTCGACATACCTGCTAAGTGAGACCATGGGCCCTGAGTGCTCAGTGCTGGAACTTCAGACTCCTTTCTTTTAGCGAGTGGCCATGGAGGCGTTGGAAAGATTTTAATCCACAGTGAAATTTCCTAATCCCAGCCACATGCCACCATGTACACTGGCTTCATACAGACGGAGGAGCCAGCCAGAGAGCTCCCAGTGAGCGTCAGTTCCCTTTGACATGCAGGGCAACTCCCTTCATCACTCCACCTAAAAAGTCTAATACCACAACCAGTAACTTTATCAGCACTGGATTCATGATGGCTGACGTTCTTGGCAGTGTATATTCTGACCAGCGTGAGGAGGGGAATATTCTGAAAAAACCCTCAGTGCTTTTGTGTGGCAGAAGGTGCACCTATTGAAGGGGCCAATGTGGCTGGTGCTGCACCCATGCTGTTTTTGTTTTCAGCCCTGAGAACATTTGGGATTTGCGTCGGGCCTCACAAAGAAATCCCTCAATTGCATTTCCCCTGGTCCCCCTTCCCCCCCTTCGAACCTGCAAGGCTGCCTCACATTTGCATCAAAATGAAGAGCTGCGGGAACAGAATGTCTTTCCCGTATTGTCCTGGCTGAAGACGGACCATTTTCATATTTGTGGAGCATATTTCCATGATCTGTTATGATATAAGAGAGGTCTTCAACTGATAAGATGCCCCTCAGTGATAGATACAGATGGCATTAGCTGCATGCAAATGAAGATGCTTGAAGATGCAGACAGTGTTCTGCTGTATTGATTCGACTGCAGAGACCCTGCAAGACTCTTACAAGCTACTTTAGTAACTATCTGCTACAGCACAGTGAGTGCTTCAGTCAGGTGTGCAGGTGCATCTTTAAATATACAAGTGAACAGAGCTGCACATAAATATAAAGTTCAACATTTTGTAAATAAACTTATTCACTTTCTTCTGCAAGAATTAGATTAGCAGCTAACTTAGCTTAGCAGAGTTGTAGTTAAATGAATAGTTTGACATTTCAGGAAATATGCTTATTCATTTTCTTGCTGAGATCTAGATCAGAAGATTGATACCACTCTCATTTCTGTACTCTAAATATAAAGCTGGAGCAATTAGCTTAGCTTAGCACAAAGACTAGAAACAGAGGGAAACAGCTAGCCTAGCTCTGTCCAGAGCCTCTAAAAGTCACAAACTAACTTGTTACATCTTGTTTGTTTAATCCATGCAAAACCAAAGTGTTACAAGTTATGGTTGTGTGGGGTTACGTGCCAGACTATTTCTTGGTTGGGACCAGTTGTCCAGCAACTGGACCGTCCAGGAGCTGGTTGCTAAGTTAGCCGGCAGCTTACCAGATGTACTAGATGTACTATGTCAGATGTGTTACACTAACAGTGCTAGATTGTGATTTAAGCAAAACACAAACAACTGTTCATGTTCACCATAAGCTCATTACATGCAAAATTGCTTGGTCAGTACTTCTATTGATGGATATACTCAGTTCACACTGTAATACTTTACCATTGCTGGTCTAGGGTTTATTCAAAGTCACAGTTCATTAAAAAAAAAAAACATCAAAAAGGATGGAATGGAAACATTATCCACTCTGTAGTTTGAAGTCTTTTTCATGATTTGAATCACAAAACTTTTTTGCAGTTCTACTTTCACATTTACCGCAAACATCACGAGGATCACGAGTGGACTTTGTTCTTCAGGTGAAACTCTTGGTGTGACAAAGACTGTACTCTGCAGTTTTACACTTTATGTTGCTGCAGGAAGTTAATGTGTGGAGGATGTGCAGGTATTTGGGGGGGGGGGGGATTAGTTGCAAGCGAAAACCACAACACGTTTTGAATCATCAAGTTTAACAAACAAGGTGCGAAATGGTTTCGGACTGAGCAGAATACCAACCCTTATGCAACCCCCTAACTTAAGTATTTCTATTTAATAGTACTTCTACTCTACTACGTTGCAGTGGGAAATATTGTACGTTTTTACAGTGTATTTGTCAGTGGTTTCCAGTGGTCCCTCAGAAAATATATGGGGGCCTGATTATTGGGGCGTCTTGTCACATTTCACGTCACATTTTTCTTGTTGAAGTTCCACCGATGAGACATTTACCCTCTAAAAGTTCCAGACATTATATTTGAATAACCATTTGAGGTCCAAAGTGGTAAAATTATCCAATATTTTACAAAAAAGGAAAGCAGAACACACAAATACACCCCTTGGATATCTTGTGACTGTTTGAAGATGTTGGGAACCACTGGACTAAACTACATAGCTGGATATAGTTTGAAGTAGTTCCAACTGCGACAAGCTACAGCTGTGAAATGCTGTTTCCACACATTGATGTATTTTTTGTTACAGATCCTGAGCAAAATAGTCAATCACATAGCCCACTGTAAAACTGGATTAACCAAATAACACACAATGTGTTAATTTGTGAGGTTTAGAGGTGTTGTTAGGTGGATTTAGTTACCTTTAGACAAAGCCAGGCTAGCTGTTTCCCACCGTTTTCAGTCTTTGTGCTAAGCTAACCTTCTGCTTCAGGTTTACAGGTATCAATCTTCTCATGTAGTGAACTCTACAAAGTGCAAAGTAAGCACATTTCCCAAAATGTCAGACCTTACCTTTAACAATATAATTTTATACAATAATGTAACACTCACAGCAGAACAGGTTGTTAGTTGTGATACTTTTAAGTAGTTTAAAGGGCTCTATTGCAAACTGTGTTTTCATTAGTGTATAATCACCTGAAAATACGAAGCGTTATGTTTTGCTACCTGAGAATGAGACTTCTATATCTACAGACACCATGTCCTCTTCCACAGCGTCGTCATGTTGAACTGCCATGCTTCTGCAGCAGCCCAGACTCAACCACTGGCTCTGGATAGGGCCCTTTGCATTTTTCACACGTTTCATGGTCACTGTAGTTTCTCCTTCATGCTTCATCCTTCAAAAAATGTTACTTACTCACTAGACACTCTTAATCTTTTAGGGTCTTTATAGAAAGACATGGCTCTCTAAACAAGCCTGCTAATGAACTAATTACTAAGAAATTAGCTATTTATGTTGATCCTGAGAGCCGTAAAGAGGTTGGTATGCTAAATACAGACAAATAAATAAGTTAGGAGTTGAAGTATTAAACAAGACAGTTTTATTAGCTAAGCATGTCAAAGTTAATTTTGGGTAAATCGCCTCATAGCTAAAACCAACAGACACCATAATTTAATATGCATGCACCTCATTAATCCAGCACTTTAAAGGCATTAATATTACATATAGAAGCGTATCTAAGTCTTGAATTAGGTGCTCTTATTTCTCAGGTTCTCCAAGAAGATGATAGTCTATCCTTTGCTCAAAGTATTACTGATGAGCTTTCAGTTGTAACGTGTTTAACAGCTATCAGACACCAGCAGTATTTCCACTCCTGAGTGACATTTTTATAATCTGATTTCTTAACGTTTTTAAAGGATTTAGATTAAACAAATTAAACCTTTTTTTTTTTATAAATTGACTAAGATCTGTTCTCTCTCTTTTTGTTTTCTTCTCCTAGCTTTCACTTCCAAATTACATTTTGCTCATACAGTTTGCTTTAAATTGGGGTTGATGCTCCATGCTGGTGAATTGATATAAAAATATAAAAAAAACAGAAATGACTCCATCTGTTGAACCATTTCTGTACAACACCTGTAATGTTGTAGATTGCACCATTTGCAGCAGCCGAGTACGGAAAACACAAAAAAGGCCGTAAATATGTGAATAGAAGCAAATGAACACCTTCATTCATGAAATATAATCACTAATGAATACTTAATGTTGTAATTAAATACCACTATATTTACAGTCTCAGGTATTATTAATCTGAATCTGCAATGTAACTAGAAACTAAAGCTTTTAAATAATTCCAGTGAAATAAAAACTACAATATTTGCTTCTGAATTGTTGTGGAGAAGAAGTATAAAGAAGCAGAACATGGAAAAACTCAGAAATGTACTTGAAAATGGCACAACATGATTTAAACCACTTAAAATCAAAATGAAGGTTTTCAAATATTTCAGTGTTTTTTTAATTTATAGTATCATTCAGCACAGTTTATATTTCAACGTATTTGGTTTCTTATAAAAGAATATAGCATTGAATAATATGGAAATATCAATTATCAATGTACAGTATGTTGATTGAAGAGTAAATCTGAAAACGAAACAATGAAAATGAAAACATAATTAACTTTAAAAAAGTACCTGAATGTAACAAGAACAAATAAAAATGTGTCATGGCTTTTGTATTTTTTTTGTTAAACATGCCTGTACACCCCCACAGTATACTATGTACAGTTCACTGCACATAAACTCATCTGGAGATAAAGTTGCTGCTGATGTCTCAGCCTAAATGTATACACATTACATCATCTGTGTTACACAACAGCATCAACACACTCCTGTTCAATGGAAAACTCAAAAGCAGAAGTCAGGATTTTGCTATTTTTACAGTTTACACGACGCAATGGGCGTGTCAACAGTTGGCTTAACACACACGCAGGTTTCTAAATGAAAGGGAGTTCCTCTTTTCCGACATTTTCCCAAAGTTTCATAGAAACAGAAACAGAAAGCATCTTTCTTGACCTCAAGTCCACATTGTTCACACGAGTGTTAAAGTTAAAGCTGTCATCCTGTCATCCGTTTAGCATAAACCTTTTAAGTTTGTAGTATTGAATTCAATACATTCTAATTTCCTTTGCACCACAGGTATGAAAACATACACGTTCATACGCTATATGTGTATGTAATGTTAATATATATAATTAATTGCCTCTTAATTGGAGAAACATTTGATTTCATGTCACGATTTACTGCTTTTTTTAGTTTTTATCTGTCCTGTCTGTGGAATTTATGATACTGTGTAGAGTAGAGGTAGAGAGAGAGGTTTTGTGATAAATTTGTCCTCCATGACCGACAAAACAAGTCTTGAAGTACTATTTCATTTATAGTTAAAATTAGCTCCACCTTTACCAGCTACAACATTACATGCTTGCATATTCATGTGTCATGTCTCAATAATTATAATCCATTGTTATAATATCTTTTATTCTGACATGGGTCGTTCTGCATGAGTGCTTTTACTTTTGGTACTTTTAAGTATTAGCATCAAGATATACTTACACTTTGCAAATATTTTCAATTTAAGACTTTTACTTGTAACAGTTTTTACAGTATTTTTACCGTGTTATTGCTGCTTACTAATTAAGTAAAAGATCTGAGTACTTCTTCTACTCTGGGAAACAGGAAGCAGACAGCGCTCTCTGCTGTCAAAGTGGGGACTATGTTGCTCTACAGCAATGTCACACTTGTCCTGACTGGCAAAAGTCATACATCTTATGGCTGTTAGAGGTTTTTGACACTTTGAGTCGTGAATTTATGTCATACTGATTTTTCTTCTGAGGACAGTCTTCCATCGTCTTTTTGCCCCATTGAACTTGATTGCAGCGTTCACAACTAAACCAAACCACAACCAAAGTTGTCATAATTTAGCTTTGGCAGGAGTGTGAGCCACGGTTCCAGCTCCTCTATACGATGTTCCTCTCCAGCATGGGCTCCTCGGCCAGAATGCGTCTGAAGCTGAGGCCGCTCAAGTCCAACGTTTTAAAGCCCCCATCCAGGATCAGTTCTGCCACAGCACGACCCACCGCGGGGGACTGCTGCAAGCCGTGGCCGCTGAAACCGGTGGCAAAGTACATGTTGTTGACCATGGGGTGGATACCGATGATGCCGTTCTGGTCGAAGGTGTTGTAGTCGTAGAAACCTGCCCACGCACTCGTCACCTGAGGGCAAGAACAAGAGAAAGAGAGCTAAGATACATCTACACTAATCTGTGAAAACAGCAAAACAACATAAAAAATATTTTCTTCTCCGTAGAATGATTACCAGGCAAAGAAACATGAAAACTCATATAGTGAGCTGTTATATAGCCAAACGTACCTTCAGTTTCTCAAACGCAGGAACACGATTGGCCAAGTAGGGCCAAATCTTGTCCTCAAAAAATTGGTGGTCCACCTCTAGGTTACTGGTATCTGGCTCCTCCGCCTGAGGGCAGACAAAAGGAATAAAACACTAAACTTTTGATTCTTATTCATAAAAATAGAGAGAGAAACAGCTCTGAACTCCAACAAACCTCCTCTGGTGATGTTCCAGTGATGTAGTTCCCTCCTAAGCCTTCTCTTCTGAAGTAAACTCCAGAGTAATCAATCAGGAAGGGAGTGTCTAAACCTGGACCATCAGGACAGTGGAATACGTAGATATACCTGAAAAAGAGTTACAAAAGTAATATCTTTCATAGAGTATATTCTTACAGTCCAGTGTAAAATGGACTTCCTTGTTATTAAAGTGCTTTCTCTGTGGTTTTGATCTTGTCTGGGTTTAGAATAAGTGTGGCTGCGCCTCCTGCTGAACTCCTGCTCGACACCCACTGCCAATATTATAGACCATTATTATTATTATTGTCAGTATTATTTTAAACATTAGTCATATTTCTATTATAACCGCAGCTGTGCATCTTTTTCCCTCTTCCTCTCTAAACTCAACCCGATGGCTGCTGACCATGAGCTGGGTTCTGCTCGAGGTTCGCCACTGTTGCCAGGTGCTTGCTCATGGTGGGAACTGTTGGGTGTCTGTAAATAATATTAAAAGAATATGGTCTCAACTTGTGTCATGAATAATATCTATTGCAGTTAAAGGAGGTTGATACCTTAGCATATAATACAACTTAGTACTATATCTATATGAAATGATAAAATAAGGAGATTGAGGCAGGGGTTTAGGGGGAATTTAAATTGATCTTTCGTTGTTTCCTGAATTATATTGTATGTACAGGTCAAGAGTTCTATGAAGGCAACAAAAATTTACCGCCAAGAAAGTTACAGAAATGATCAGACAGTCCTCTTTATGATCAGAAATTGGAGATGTGTATGGGTAAGGAGTTTTTGAAGCTGTTTGACCATCTGACAAGTAGTTTTGATGAAGTATAAACGCAGCTCAACTTGTGTGAAACCAATAACCACACACAAAGGAACCAGGGTTTGAACTTCTCTCTCTTGCTCCCTTTATAGACTGACTGAAAACTTGTGCCTTTATCCTGTATTTAAAAGAAATAACGTCACTTCCTTCTCTCTAGGACGGCCGACTTTTCACTCCTCCTTTAACTGTGGCTGAAAAAACTAGAAACACTTTTGAATTCCATCGTGGTCTGACAATCTGTTCTTTTCAAGTATAACCTGGCCTTAAATGTGTGTGTTTGAGGGTGTTCACATTCATACTGGGTGAGTGCTAAAACAATTTCCCCAGTACATTTAAATAAGGCTACAGTTTTTACACCATTCATTGGATCTGGACTGAAACAGCCTCAAATTAAAGATGAGAATAATAATGAACTGCGCTGTGAGGGCACTGCCAGTCCCTTTCAAAGAAAACCAGACATTTTGACAGCTATTGGGGCTGTTTCTTTAAGAAAAAGGGAAAGTATGCCTCTTAAAGTCAATGACCAACCTTTTCCGAGGCTCAACGGGCACTGGAATTCCTGCAATGGTGTCTTTAGGGCCGAAGCCAATTCCCAGCATCTCAGCCAGTTTACCAGAAAGGGCTCCTGCTGCATTCACCACAATGGCACATTCCACCGGCTGGTACTCCAAGCTGTTGGGCATCTGCACCTGCTCAACACAACATCACACATTATCATCATTAACGACGCTATGCTGCTCCTACGGTGCTGGGCAGTTAAACAAAGGAGTTGGTCACAGTCCCACAATGGAGGAGGAAGTATTCAGATCGTTCACTTCAGTAAAAGTACCAATACAACAGTGTAAAAGTACTCCATTACCAGGAAAAGTCCTGCATTAAAAATTCTGAGACAGTACAAGTACAAGAGAATTATAAATGTACTTAAAGTATCAAAGTAAAAGTATTCTTTTGGCAGAAAAATTGACCCCACCAACAATATACTTGGTATACGATATATATATATATATATTTATATCGTATTTACTTTTCTATACATTTCTTATTTATGAGAAATTTCTTTTCCACCTTGTGTACTGTGAGCTGCTGTAACAAGTGAATTTCCACAGTATGGTATCATTATAGGTAAGTCCATCTCATCTTATCCTATATGACGATATTATCAGATGATTATTACGGATGCATTAATGTGTATAATTTTGCTGTTATGGTTAGTAGAGGTACAGCTAATTTAAATTATATTAAAATACATTTTTAAGATAAAAGATTGCATATGATCATATATGATTTTGGCCATGTTCCTATTATATTATTCATTGTTTGCACAAAAGCAAAATAAACAAACAAAAAAGCCCCCAAAAGTCCCAAGGCAGGAAAGAATAAATAAAGAACTAAAATTTCAGTAAGTGAAACATGATAAATATAATAATTACTTCAACCATTATTATTCTAATTTAAATCACACTATTATTAACTAACTACTAGTTACTCAGTCAGAATCAAAATCAGGTTTATTTTCACAAACAAGGAATATGTCTTAGTGTATTTGGTGCAAAACAAACATAAAGTAAAAAATAAGGAAGAATATAAGGAAGATTTTAAAAAATCAAGGACTAAAACTATATATATATATATATATATATATATATATATATATATATATATATATATATACATACACACACACACACACACACACACACAATGTTTGATACTTAGTAATAGTACTCAGTTACTTTCCACCACTGCAGTTGCACTTACTTTGACAGAATGTATTCTCCTGAGACCCAGACGTTCACCATCAGCGTTTATCACCATGTTTGTTGTATGTTTAAAATCTGTGGAAGAAACAGTAATGTAAGACATATAACTGCATATTAACTGAATAAAACATTATTAATTACTGCCTAAATTAAATAAGAAAACACCAATTATTCACTTTTGAAATAATGTCATTTCCTTTGTATCAGTGCATTAAAAAAATATTTTTTAAAAATATAAACAATATAAATATGCACAATATGTACTAAAATGAAAACATGCAACAGTGTATAACAAATCATGCAAAGAGGGCAGATGTAATAAACAAAGGCTTCAGCCTACACCTTTTCAGTCAGTATAACTTCCCATGTCTATTCGAGCTGTAGATGCTGAAATGACCAAAATAAACCAAAAACTGAGAAAACATGATTTTCTATTTATTTTTACGAATGAACAATGGAGCAGATGTTGTGTTTGTGCTCTTACTAAACGTGTGGTTATATTTTATTCAGAGGTTTGGACCTGGCAGATGTCAACCTGACATAAACAAAGAGTACTTGCAAAGTTTATATGCAGCTTAAAAGACAAAATACAAAACCACGGTAGACGTGGGCAAGTTTTACGGCAGTGTTGAAATAACTTGTTGGCCAACATGTTGGCCCTGTGTGTCGATTAGGTAAGAGTGATACTGACAGTGATTTTTTTAACGAGGTCTAAAAATAAACAGAGTTACATCAGGACGTTCTTGTGTCAGGACGTCATAACCAACCTGTAACTTCTCCACAACACTGAATGACTCCCATGGAGATGGCTTTCCTTCTGAAGGCGTTCAGCAGAGTCCAGGGGTCAAACCAGCCCTCGTTCTCCAGCCCTGCAATTCATTCAAACACAGTTACTACACCGAGATACACAGAACATGTGAAAACAGCAACTCACAACATCCTTCTCAAAAGAAAGTCATCTTTACCCATAACACCTCTAACCTTACCCTTCCTTTTAGCAAGTGTTTGCAAGGTGTCTCTCTTATTATCGTAAAAAAAAGAAAAACTCCCTCCCCTCTCTGAAAAGCAAGAGTCAACATAGATGTGGGCTATAAACGGAACTACAAGGAAGGTTGTGGTGGGAAAAGAAATGTGACTCTACCTTTATTCTACACAAAACTACATGGCAGCAGATACAGAGTACGTGCGCCACAATCAAGAATGTCACACTTAAAAATAAATAAACTAATAAAAATATAGACACACAACTAAAAAACGTTACAACTACACAGAGTGACTAAATATCAACTCACCGTATGAGGCAAGCGCCACACCATTTGTGTTTATCCATGGAAACTTTTCCTTTAGTTGTGTCGGCGAGAGAAGTGCAACTTTGGCTCCAGCATACCTACAGCAGAATCACAAAGTAAGATCATTAATTGACTAATAATTAATATTCAATGTACTGAATGTAATGTAATAATGAATGACAGACACCTTTGGGTGCTGTAGTTTGTCTCCATGATGTGAGCGACATCCTCACTGGCCAGAAAGAGGTATCCTGATTGGTTGAACTGCAGGTCCACTGGGTCTTCATTCAAAACGCTTAGGTGTTCCTGTGAACAGTCACAGATAATAATTTATATACTAACAAATAAACACTGGAGCACAAATACAGAAGAGTCACAGCGGTGGTGGACGTTAAAATGACATGTTTGTTCTCAGAGTGGCACCAGAAAGACAGCAGGGTGATTAAAGTAACAACATTTAATGAGAAGATCATTGTCACTCCCAAATTTGCTGTTAATATGAAGTTACTAGAGTATGCAAGATTTTTGAGACCGATACTGATTTTAGAGGTGGAAAATTCATAGATTTTGGAGCTGGAATGTAAACAGACCTTTTCTATGTGGATCTTACCCTGGTATAACTATGCAAAGATACTCAGAAGTCTAATTTCTGTTTTAATTTCTGCATGTTAAATAACAGAACACCAATTCTTGTTGACATGAAGCTGAGAGCTGCTTGGTCTCTCTTAATCTGTTGGATAAACATTGCAGCGACATTAATGTATAACCACTAACTTTATTTCTGCATTATATAGCAGAAAAAAGCATATCAGATTGTCAGATTACATATACGCCGAGACCCGAAATGTCTGCAATAGTCCGATATCAATGTTGGCTGATTATATTGTCAGTCGGGCCTAGCCTATTTCTTTGCCAGATCCAGTTGCTATACAGAAATGGGTTTTATCTACAGTTTTCTGTTCTTAGAACTTAAATATCAGTTGCTTACTCCTTTAAGACTTGTATTTGAGTACCTCTACAATATCTATAGTATCTCCGATATAATGTATATTGATGGCATAGTACAATGTTTGTATAAATAAAGACAAAATCAAGTGTCTTTATCTTGAAACCGGCTTTAAAGACACCAAATATGGGCAAAAAATATCAATCAGCTGCTGTTTAAATTCAACAATATCAGTAACCAACGTTGGTTAAACACCAAGCTGCTCTTGTTGCAGCTACATTAGACATAACACACGCTCTTAGCGTAATGGGTCATTGTCATGTTTAATGAATTAAAGGCTCGTCATTCATTTCCAGTGTGCAGTGAGCTGAGAGAGGCGCCATACAAACAGCAGTGACTTCAACGTGACCTACATTGATGTTCCTCATGAAGTCCGCGGAGGCCATGGAGAGGTGGATGTTCTCAGGCAGGGAGAACTGCTGTCGGATCCCCCCAGCAGACAGCACGGTGGAGGCCTGGGAGTACTGGTGAGAATCACACGCAGGAGGAAGCAGTTAATAAGGAAAATGTGTAGAAACAGAGGCCTCCTGTACAGTACATGATGCTGCCTATCACATCTGTTAACACCGAGGATTCAGAACAGGTTTTGTGAACAAATCCAGATGATATTTTGGCTTCTCTTCTAATATTCAACCTTTAATGTAGAGAACATTTTCTTCTTTGTTTCAAGACATGAGGGGCAGACAATCCAGAAAATATCAAGAACCATCAAGAACCTCTGCTGCTCAGTTACAGTTACCAGCTGTTCAGAGGAGACTGTGTGAATCAGGCCTTCATGGACAAACTACTACTGAGAAAGACCAACAAGAAGAAAAGGGCCAAGAAACACAAGGAATGGACAACAGACCAGTGGAAATCTGTGCTTTGGTCTGATGTGTCAAAATCTGAGGCGTTTCTGAGAAGCAGAGAAGGTGAGCAGATGGTATCTGCATGTGTGGTTCCCATCATGAAGCTTGGAGGAGGAGGTGTGATGGTGTGGGGATGTTTTGCTGGCAACACTGTTGATGATTTATTCAAAACTCAAAGACAGCATGGTTACCAAGCACTCTGCAGCGACATGCCACCCCATCCTGTTTGCATTTAGTGGGGCCATCATTCATTTTTCAACAGGACAATGACCCAAAACACACCTCCAGGCTATTAGTCCAAGAAGGAGAGTGATGAAGTGCAGCATCATCAGTGAAGTGAAAGTGAAAGTGAAAAAACATTGAAGGAGAAGGTGTATCCAAACATTTGACTGGTGCTGTACATTCATATGTTTTAGATATACAAGTTTCGTTGGCAGGATTCAATACATGTAACTCTTTTAGACCGACAATCTTCAGATCCTCACCGTCGTGTCCTTCTCCACAACGACAACTTTCACAGCTCCTCGCACCCTTTCCTTCTGCTTCAGCCAGTAGGCGATGGACCAGCCCACCACACCACCTCCTACAATAACAATGTCGGCTCTCTCGGGGGGAAGGTTGGGGTTTATCTCCAGGGGGGACCAGCTGCTCCCTGGAAGGGCATCCGCTGCCTTCTTCCTCATGGCTGCCAGCTGAGCCTCCAAATCTGATGGACGAGAACAGAAACTTTATTATATTTCATCATTATTTTTGATGATTACAACTCAAGATATTTTCTGAAACTTTAGGTATTACTCTATAATTTGGCATGTATAGTAAGTCACATAGTAAACTTCCTGTCTAAGTGCATTAGCTTTAAATCTTCCCCATCCCAGGAGTATAGCTGTAAAATGTTGACATTATTTTAATTTAAATTGTTTTTTGGAAGATTAAATGAATGCCGAATTGTAGAGAGGCTCCTAACACTTCATTAAAGAGTTTAAAAAGTCACCTACAAGTCACACACATCAGCTGATAAACAAATAATTCTAGATTTTTCAGATTTATGAATGAAGTTAGCTGGCTTGTTAGCATGTTCTTGTGAACAGTATTTCTCTGATGTCCCCCACCTTTAAAGAAGTCATTCCGTAGAGGTGTGCCTGTACTCAGGCTTTGACACAACATTAAGTGTCCTTTCAGCCATGTGTGCCGTTGTGTCACCGATCTGGAGGTGAGTAATCCACGAGTGGTCCGCACCTTCACATGCAGCCTGCGCCACGTCGACATGGCTGCGCTAACTAGCTGGTTAAACTAGCCGGGTCAGTAAACATTGGCTTCACGGTACAAACCAAAATAACAACAGTGAGAAACAGCTTGCATGTCTTCTTTTAAAACGCGTGCAGTCATATGTTGTAATCTGACAGCGAGGTCAACAAAAACAAACTGAGTCAAAGTCAACAAAACAAGGCAGAATAACACCGGAAGAACGGTGTTTTCCTTCAAAATAAAAGCACAAATCACAGACTGGAGTTAGGCAGAGCCGGCCCGTGGCATAGGCAGTATAGGCAAATGGGGCGCCGTCCATCCATGGGGCGCCACAAATGGGGGAAGAAAAAGAGTAAAAAGAGTAACTTTAATTTTTCTTATACTAAAACTAGTTGGTACTATTATTTCTTGATATGTAAAAATAAGCCCACGTTAATTTAACTGAATAGCAAAGCCTATTAAATAATAATAATGATAATAATAATAATAATAATAATAATAATAATAATGACAATGATAATAATAATAATAATAATAATAACAATAATAATAATAATACTTTCCTAAGCCCCCCCCCTCCTCTGACTGATCTCACCTCGTTATTGACAATGATAATGTGAAAACGACCAAAACGGAAAAAGAAAAGAGGAGGGAAACGACGACAAAGACAGATCTACAGTAAAGATGATGTCATGAAATCTGTTGCAGAACGATAGTAACTTTTATCCTAACACGGTTTGATAATCAATAAATAGCGTTAGCTTGTTTTAACGTCAGTTAATGTGATGGAGGGGCCCAACAGCTGTTATGGAAAATAATAATGTAGGTAACTACTCCCACCTTACATTTCTCAGGGTCATTTGTAAAGATTAGATCTATTCAGCAGGTGTTTACATCTGTCTACATTTTTATTGACATGTGGTTAGCTAACGTTTGCTCTGCTTGTAATAGTCAGTCAAAATGTTATTCATTTTCCACACCTTCATATATTAGAGTTGTAAGGCTGGTTGTTTGTTGTGTTACAGTTCATATTGTCTAAAGTGTGAAATAATTGCATTGTATATGATACATGTACAGAATAGTGGAAATCATGCCTCTCTTAGGTTTTTCATTTTTATTATTTAGTTTCATTTTATTCTTGGTATCATCTTTTTTATTATTGGACTGTAACACACATGTCACATACTCCTCTTCTCTCTTCAGATGTGCTGTTGAGATATTTGAATCCCACCTGTGCCAATCTTGGGCCATCAGTATCTTCACTTCAGCAACATCAAGCGATCCTCCTGTCGCCTCCACCTCTTGTTTACAGTTTTTATTTTGTGGGTAGTTAAATCTCATACTCTGTGTAGGCTTATTTATATTATTATACATTTTTTTTAAATTTCTTTCTTTTTCTTTTCTTTTCTTTTTTTAAATTGGCAGTGCTGCGATGCAAGGGGGGCACCACCTAAAATCTTGCCTAGGGCGCCAAATTGGTTAGGGCTTTTACATAAAACTTTTCCAAAGATATTCTCGTCCTCTTCTTCTTCCGAGACTTATTTACGCACCTTTTTCCTCTTTTATTTCTTCTCTGGATAAGTTTCCCACTTTCCAGATACATTTCTCTTCTGTTATTCTTTTATCTTCCAAGACTTTTAAAACCACCTTTATCCTTCCAGTAAACTTCCCTTTTCTCCTCCTGCACTTCTTTCCTCCCACCTCTTCGCATCCAAAGATGGCACATTGAAGCTTGGGGGGATTGTGTGTATGTGTGCATGCCTGTAGCTACAATTGGTTGTTTATGTGTACGCGTGCACATGAACGTAGCAGCAATGCCAGATCCAAAATGTTTAGTGGAAAAATATGGAAAAGTTTGGTGAGTTGTGAATAGTAGGTCAGGAGGACATTTTGGTGGCTTCTGTTTAAATAATATAGAAATATGGTTTTCTTTTCTGGTGGAGAAATGTTTTATGAAACAGTGGGTTGACAGGTGTCAGGTGGACAAGAGGGAACCTGGAGGGTGTCTCTATGGATTAGAGCCCCGTGGTTCCTGTGTGAGAATGAGGGAGACAAGAAAAAAGAGAGGATAAACATAAAAGAGGGTTTGGGGGGGTGAACCAATTTAAAATCAGCTGATCCTGATTGTGAGCTGCCATAGTTGAGCCTACCTGTACTTGTATGTCCACCCTCATCCAGGCTCACTCTTCCTCATTCCTTTTCCTCTTCCTCCCCTGAGAGGGGCAGTCCTGGCTTCTGCACAGATCAAATATTTAAATCTCTTGAATCGTGCAGTGATTGAATTGAATCAATAAAGGGAAGTGATGTAACACCTACCTGCAGGCGCTGTCAGAGGGATTGGCCTTGCTGGATGAAGCTGGCTGAGAGTCCCAGAGCATCTCTGTGGGGAAAACATAAAAGTTCATATGTTCACCAAAATTTGAAAACTTCTCACGACACAAGTTAGATTCACAACCAAACTACCAACATGTCATTTTATACAGGACATGGTTGAGACCCATTGAATGGGAGTCAAAGATGAGTTTGTGTCTCCAACTCACCCAGACTCATCTTCATCCGGTTCCTCTCTGGTGCGCCAATGTCTGGAGTTTTCCGGATGCTGAGATGTGAGTCAATGTCCCTCTTCCTCTTCCTCTGAGGCTTCCCTTCGGCCGTGCTGGAATTGGCCTTAGGTGGAGCCTCTTTGGAGTAGTGAATGTCTGGCAGGATGCTTTCTGGGTTGCTGCATGGACCAAATACTGATTGAATTTCTTCAATTTCAACAGCAATGTCACGTAATATATATAAGTATATAGTAAAATTAGCACAGCAAAGCCATGCAACACTTACCTTTTACCACTCAAAGATAAAATGTCCCTCAGGCTTTTCTTTGCAGGTTTAACTCTGTAGGACAGCCCCTGATGCTGAGGCATGCTGATGTTGAGGCAGCTGGAAAATGCTGATGCTAACTGGAGTATGAGGGGATCCTCTTGGCAACTGTGCCAAAAAGGAAGGCCCTGGCGGGACAGACTGAAGATCTCTCTCTGTTTCAGATTAAAGTGACGTTTATGAGTGAAAATACATTTTGAGAACTAAATGCCATTTCCCTTTTTCTCTGATCAAACTGGATACATTATATTCTTCATTAAAGCTTTGACAGTCTGATGGAATTACTATAAAAATAACTATATTAAATATATCTGCTTGTTAGTGAAGCAGATCAGTGGACTGTACTGCACACTCGACTAAATTAAACCAAAATGTAACCGGAAACTTGTGACGTATTTGCACTGAAACAAATTTATTTCATCGACTTACCATGATGTCGCTGTGGACGTCTTTTCCTTAAATTTTAGTGTTGATTCTCTCGCTGAAGTTCACTCTTGGAAACGTAGAGTTGGACTCCAAACTAAATACTGGTGAACTGTACACTGAGCTCTGTACTAAAAGCTGCAGGTCTGGTTCTGTTTGGAATGGGGCCTTTATGCGGTCACATTCAAACAGAGTTCTACATTCTGCAGGTAGAACTTTGCTTACATCTTTAAATCATAGTAAGAACAGCTGTCTGAAATACTTCCGTTTGACTGTAGCAACATGGTCTTTGTTTTTTTTTTTTCATCCAACATGAGGAGGTTTCTCCATAAAAGTCGTCTTTTCTCTGAATTGAACAAACATGATTGGACCAACCTTCAAACAAACACATCACTGGATTTAAATACGCACACACAAATACACATTTCAGTCAAATCCATGAGTTTTCTGTTAAAATCAGCTCAAATGTCAGTCATGTATATTTGTCAGTGTTAGGTTCTAATGACTAAATACATCGTTTATACTCATTTATTCAGTAACTTACAGTACATTTACTGAAGTATTGGACTGTGAGGTCCAGCTGGGATTGGCTCAGCCCCCCACGACTTTGATAATGAAAACTGTTATGGTAAATAGATGTACTTTAAATTTGGTTCTTGTACTTGAGTTTCCACTTGGTTGTACTTCATATTTGTACTCCACAATGTTTTAGAGGCAAACCTTGTCCTTTTTACTCCATTACATTCATTTGACAAAATGAGTTACTTCAGTTACTTTGCAAACTTTTTGAGTCTGGTTGAGACATTTTATCATGTTTTAGATATCTAATTTCAACATTTACACGAGGAAGCTATTAAAACAGACATTTTACACACACCTCCACACACACACGCACACACACACACACAACACAATAAGAATAAGAATAATAAAAAATAACGTCATGTTTTAATGTTAATGTGATGGAGGGGCACCACCTAAAATCTTGCCTAGGGTGCCAAATTGGTTAGGGCCGGGACTGGAGCTAGGAACACTACAACAACTTTGACACTATTATTACTGCTGTATATTTTACGGCTGCAACTAACAGTTATTTTGCATCAATTTATATTCAGATTTTTCTCGATAAATAATCAGTTTGTTCATGAATTCTTCTGATATTCCTTAAAGGAAAGACAACATCATGAAACATTTGAGGTGTACTTTGCTTTTTGACAACAGCTATAAGAACAACCTGTTGTCAAAACCAAAAGACAGACACAATCTACAATGATATGAACAGGAAATGCAAATGAAAGAAAATACAAAATAACAAAAATGTTTACTTAATTCAGCTAATTTAACTATTTTATCATATAATATTTGTGTGTATTTTCCAGTTTACTTCATTTAAAAAACAGCATAATACAGACAAAGAGTATAGAGAGTAACTGAATGTTTATAAAGGGACCAGAAGGATTCTTGGTTAAATGTGTGTGAAATTAGGTATATGGAGCTTTGATATTAAGAGAAAAGGAAAGTTTGTGAGTGCTAGAGGTGACATCAAGCCAAAACTCCTCTAAAAAATAATCAAAGTCGTTTACAGACCAGTCTAGAAAATAGCAAGTGTTTGTTCATATGATTCAGTTTCATAATTTCTTAGCCTATTTCTTATTTTCTAATATATCTATCTACATGTTAGACATTGAATGTTGGCCAGCATGTTGATGAATGTGTAAATACCAGATACAATAATGGAAATAAGTCTAGTAATAGTTTTCTATTAACAAAGTGTACTATGTTGTATTACAGTAAGTTTTGCCGATATCCATCAGGAACATTTCCTCTCATTTTATTTCTTTTATAATCTTTTGCACATTCAAGATATTTTACGAAGCAATTTTACCATATTTGATCAGTTTTATAAAATCATTTTATTTTGAAAACAGCTAAAGGAACCTTACCTGTATTCCTACACGCTTGATGCTGGTTCAGAAAATAGGCAGTGGCTCATCATGTGACTGCAGAGGGCCAATCAGAGGCGGGACAACCCTCTGTGGCGCAGTTTTTTCACACTAGAAAAGTAAAAGAGAAAATAAATTCAAAAATGTCAAGTAAGTATGAGCACGTTGTTACATTTTGCTTTAGCTGCTTGTCACATATTCAGAACACATGTGTTTGGTGGTTCTAGACAACGAAATAAACCCTCTAACAAATGTTTTTAGTGAACCACTGATACATACAAAAACATACCAATAACATGGATTGTACTTTACTGGAGGTGAGCTGGAGATGAGCATTAGTCAGTTTGATCAGATACGATGATGACAAAGAAATGCAAACATAGTATGTCAGGACTTAGGTGACACACCTGTAAAGCAGTCATTCCCAAACTTGTACCCCAGGGCGCACTATAGTGATGATGGGAATTCTGTCTTTTAACACTCAAACTTGGACATCCCACCAGTATAATCTATTTAACATGTGTGAACAAGTCTTAGCAGCACTGAATCACTCATATTGCCAGATTTAATGTCAATGATCTGCACTGTCAACATTACACATTAGGTGATGCCACATCCCTCTGCTTTGTCAGTAAATGTACCCTCAGTATGAAATGTAAGGTTGCCCTACCTTGAATGCAATTCATGCATTAATAAAGGAAGAAGGTTTTGGTACAACTCAATTCCCTTCATTCGTACCAAAGGCAAGAAAAGAACTGAATCATTTGAAAACATGGAACGTCCACGTGCCACATGTGGAAAGATTGTGGAGTAGCTCAATGAAAAATAGGACTTGTAATTGATTAAGAAACAAGTTAGCAAATGAGCAGAGAAATTGAGACAGCTTAAAGTAATGATAATTATTAATCATTTGAGACAGTTAACACACAGTATTAACACATAAGCATTTGAAATAGTTAGAAGTAATGAAATACTTTATGTTTTAAGTGATGGATAGACATTTGAATTAGTTACATAAAACTAATCGATAAACAGGTTAATGAGTAGTCATGTAGTGCTATATTAGTTGGTAGTTTAACTGTTTATATTGGACCCTTGTTAATCTCTGATCTGTCTGACTGAACCACTCCAGGATGCCAACACAATAACAGGCAGGGTTGGAGGAAGTTGGGTATAATTCAAGGAACACATGCTGAAACATGGGTAGATTTATTAGCCGGAACTTAAAACATACACATTGTTTTACAAGGGCAGCAAAGGGGAAATAAGCTCTTATGATTTGGCTGTTGGAGAGGATGATGGTGAGGATCATGTCTGTGACACAGCTCATGTGTGTGTTTGCAACACGTTAGCTTATGATTGTCAGAAAAATAACACTGACAAGCTGTTCGTGTCACCTACAGATGAACCATTGATTCAAGTTTGTAGAGAGGACATGGCCACTAGAGGGCTCATTGTCAATGATAGTTTATGTATAAGTAGGTCCCACATTCTAGTCTGTAAAATTAGCATACCATGAATACAAATGAATATATCTTCTTATTACATTTAACAAACAATGCAATGAAATATTTAGCCAACATTGTCTCTACATAATCTACATGATCCCCACCAATAACCTCCATATACTCCTCTCCACCTGGCAGAGTTTATATATATCTTTATTTCCTATTTGTACTACCTATTTGTGCTGATTTACATTTATTGTTGGAACATTTACAACTTCACACTACACATGATTTTCTATGAGTCACAATACAATAGGAGCTTATGCCACCGCTGCTGTTGTGTAAGGAGTGAGTCAGACTTTTACACAACAAGTAAGACTAATTTACTCTGAGACAATACATCACAGTCCCCCAAAATAGGCACATTTGGGTTGCAGCTATTTAGAAGAAGACACTCAAGACCAAGATTTCTTAAAAGGACAATAATAAGTATGATTGATTAATATGCATGACTGTCTTGCGCTTGTGTGGATTGTGGCCTCATTGATTAATCTGCAGTGTCACACAAAAATTAAAACACTTATACCGCTATCTTTAATAACACAATTCTCAGTATTCTGTAAAACCTTATTTTTACTGTAAAAAAAAAATAAATAAATACGGTATAACTTTTTCTAATATGACAGTAAAAGGATATTAGTACTGTTGATTTTATGGTTAAGATTGGCATTTTATCCCGTATTTTACCATATAAATACAAGGTTGTTGTTTTTTTTGGCATATAACTGACATGAAAATACCATATGAATGCTGTATAAAATAAAGGTTTTGGCATGAAATATGACTACCTTGTTCACTGTCAGGATCTGTATGTAATTCAATTTTTTTTGTAATGTATAATCATAAAGAACAACTACAGGACAATGCATTTCCATGATAATAATAATATGAATAGTAATAACAAGTAATAATAACAGTATCATAACAATGACAATAGCAATAATAACAAAAACAGCAACACTTGTACTATTATTATTTATTATTATTTACTATTTATATTATTTACTACTACAATTTATCACAATATTTATTTTATATAATATCAATTTAAGTATTTTTATCTGCCTTGTGTATTTCCTCGTTGTGGGATCATTAAAGTCTTATCTTGTATTAGTAACAGTATGATTTGATCTGGTAAAAAGTGGCTAGTGAATTAATATTTCACTTGCAGGAATCACATTACATATATTTTGAATGTAATCTTTGCGACTTTTTATATGCATCAAAATTATTGTCAAAATAAAAAAAAAAGTTTTAATTTGAAGTTTATGTACGGAAGTATTATTTTATACTTGGAGGTTTTATTTTGAAAATACGACCGGAAGTGTCGTGTTTTATAGCGGCTGGCTTGCCGCATATGTTTTCTGTTCCCTGGGGCCACAGTGTTTTCAACGGGACTCAACTTACTATTTACTGGACTCGCTATGGCCGCTTGACCCGGGCTGAAATTCCCCTTCTTCAGTCATCATTTGATCGAAACTTTTCCAGATAAACTTTCGTCTTTTGTATAGTTTTTATGTCAAGAAACAAGGATGCAACCCCCACCGAGAAAGGTGAGTTTTTCCCCCCCGTTGTAGCCGTTGAAGCTAACGTTACTTGTCTGGAAACGTTCTCGACGGAGTGGTGCATATTTAATGGTTGAAAATGTACGCTTTGTTGCTAGTCGGCTGGTTTAAACGATAAACTTTGTTTTTTTTTTAGACTGCAAACGTGTGCTAGTCTACAAGTTTAATTTGCTTCTGCTGTTTCTTTAAATAGCAGCAAAGGAAGAAAACTTGTAAAAAGAAAAAAAGAAAAAAAAAGTCCCATGTGCCACAATTTTTAGGGAGAATAGCCCGTTAACATGCCCCGCTCGCTCCCTCTCCAATGGAGACACGGTCCTGCCAAAACATATCCAAAAATACGGCTAAATAAAACCTCTAACACAGAAAACAACTTTAATATATCAAGAAATAACGTTACGGAGGTGTTGTGTTACATCGGTGCGCATGTGATTTACCAAGCAGCTCTTAAGTTCAAGTAAATATCAGTTTGGTGCTCAATGGTCCTGCTGCTATCCGCGGTTTAACAAGCTGAGAGGAGCAGGCTAAACAAAAGTTAAGTTTTAATCCAGATGAAATAACATTTAAGTTTTTTTAATGTATGCCGATTTTAAGAGTGGATGCACGTTTATTAAAATAAATCTTAAGTGAAGTTATGGGTTGTCATTTAAACATGTTTGGAGCTGTTAAAATGTAAATCTGCAGATTTTTAAAGGTAGTTTGTTGGCTGTTTTTTCTCGTACAAGAGCAAATAAGAAAAGCAATCATTGCCTTTTTAAAGTTTATTTTAAAGCTCCACTTAAATTATTCTACTTTTAGTTTAAGATTAAAGTGAGTCTTAAGTGTTTTAGCTCAAATCTCAGTTAAAGTCTGGTACTGTGCGAAAAAATGTTCATGTGGGATCATATTTCAAAAACATGGCTCAGCAGCAAAGAAAATTTGACCATTTCTACCCCAGGACGTTTGACTCCTTCCTAACTGCAGTCAAATAAATGCAGGTTTGTTTAAATGTTTTAAAGATCTGATTGTGTTTTTGGACATGTGGACCATCCACAGTCTATTACATACATAGTTCTTGAGAGTATCATGAAGTTAAAGCACTGGCTCTCAAACTTGGCGGACATATTCATGACAATTTCAGTTTGAAGTGTCTAATCTGATCTCATAACTGAAGCTGTTTTCCTGTTGACAAAACTCCAGTTTATCAGGAATGCGACCTCCTCACTGCACTTCCTAATTTATCTCACGGCCAATCAGAAGTCCAGAGAGAAGGACTCTAAATCATGAATGAAGCTCATTTTTACTGCCCAGAAGTTGGTCAAACTCTCTACTGTATAGCCGCTCAAGAAGTAAAATATGCCAGAAAAAAAATAACTTTCAAAATGAAATTAATTTTGTGCTTATAAGAAAAGCATTCAGGTGTCCTGCTTTGAACTTCAGGATACATTTTATGGCTACAGCTAATGGTGGTTTTAATTATTTATTAGTCTGCTGTTTATTTCTTTGATTAAATGTTGACCAAACTATTCCAGATTTCTTGTATTCACTAAAAAGTGTACAAGCTACTTAATTCGGGTTGTATCTCATGACTATTGTCTAATCTGATTGCAGCTTTCTTGATGACTCGATGATTTTAGTAGTTATGAAACATCAGAAAGCAGTCTTCACTTTCTTAAAGTCCAGGCTGACGTTTTTATCTTATATTCCAAAAACCTAGAAATATTCAATTTCGAGCCGATCCTCACATTTTAAGCAGAAATGTTGAAAAATTAATAAAGTGCAGATTGTCTAAATGCTGCCTCATTCCCAAAGAGAGCTGGCCCGCTGTGTAAAATGTAAATGCAGATTTAATTAAAAATAGCACAAAGACAACTTATCAGATGTTGAAATGTTATTGTTTTGTGAAAATGACATGCACATTTTCAATTTGATGCCAGAGACACGATTGAAAAAAGTTGAGACTGCGTCGCGTTTAACGCTCAGTTCACCAACTCTTGTTTTTACAGTCTTGCTTGATGTTGATTTCAGCTGCTCAACTGTTCGGGGTCTCCTTTGTCGTATTTTACGTTTCATAATGTGCCAAACATTTTCAGTAGTTGTCCAGTCAGGACTGCAGGCTGGCCAGTTCAGCAGCCGCACTCTTTTACTGCGGAGCCATGCTGTTTGGATACTGGCAGAATGTAGTTTGGCATTTTCTGGCTAAAAAATAAGCAAGGCTGTCTCTGAAAAAGATATTGTCTACTTGGCAGCATATATTTCTCTAAAACTTGTATATATCGTTCAGCATTAATGGTTCTTTCACAAATATGCAGATTACCCATCATACCATGTGCATTAACGAACCCCCATATGATCATGGATACTAGCTTTTGAAGTGTGCGCTGATAACAAGCCGGATGGTTCCTCTCCTCACCCGGCGTCTGTGATTTCTAAACAGAATTTCACATTTTGACTCATCAGACCACAGAACAGTTTTCAACTTCGCCACAGTTCATCTTATACGAACTTGGGCCCACAGAAGGTGACAGCATCTCTGGGTCTGGTTTATATACGGTTCACTCTTTGCATGGTGGAGTGTCAACTATCATTTGTGGATGCAGCGATGAACTGTGGTTTTTGGAAGTGTTTCTCAGCCCATGCAATGATATCCACAACAAAATCTCGTCTGTTCTTTTGATTTTATAGAGAAACATTTTACTTACAGCGCCCCATCTTTACTTCACAAAGACACAGCCTCTCTGGGATGCTCTTTTTATACCCAGTCGTGTGACTAACCTGTTGCCAATTAACCTCAGTCATTGTGAGATGTTCCACCAGATGTTTTCTTTTAACATTTCACAACTTTTTCAGTCTTGTGCCAACCTTTTTGAAAACAGGGTTGTTGTTGTTGCTGATTATTGATCTGGTTGATTAATGGACGAATTGTTCCTTTTCCTCTGACTAATAAACAGAATGATTCATTGAGTTGTCAGTGGTTCAGAATCATCTGCGACAATCCACATTAGATTTACAGTAACAGCAACTTGATGTGTGACTTGGTTGATTGAAGATCGGTCTAACTTGACACGAAATGATGAATAAATAGCACCTACGTAGAGGTCAGCAGCTACAAATTGCTGATATGCTGCATTTATTCTCCTGAGTTAATGTAGCAGGCTAATTAGGCAGGATTAAAAGAGACGTTACTGTCAGCCCCAAATGTGGATTCATTCTTCAGCGCAATATTAAATAAAGATAGATGCACTGACATCAGTCAGTGGTCACATTACATTGTTGATTGTGAAGTTTCCCCCATATGTTACACTGTTTGGTATCTCAACAGTGCTTCTATTTGATCAGGGGATATTGAAGGCTAAGTTTCAATATTTTCTTATCAATTAATTCCATAAAAAGAGTTATTATGTATAATTAATTGATGCAATATATGTAGCCCATGCCTGACATATCTCAGTCCTGAGATTTAGAGCTCCATTAGTGTCCAAAAACTATTAAAAACACATCAGTGAGCCACACTGTCGCACCTGGTTTCTGCACTACCATGGTCATGGACTACCACTGTAGTTTATTTTGACTCAATCCCACACACACACACACACACTCACTCCTGCTGCCACAAATACTCACAAGAGCACCAAATGTGTATCCGCAGCTGAAAATAATCCCCAACAAATGCACTTTTTACTCTTATTAAAAAACTAAAAACCACATGGCCCAGCTGTTGTAGGAATTTAATATGTTTGTGGCCAGTTCTTAAAGATTACCATCTTCAGTTGGAACCAGTGGGCTAGTGGCTGAGAGCCACAGACAGGGCATGTCATAGGTGGTTTGGTCTAAATTCTCACAATTTAAAGGTTGAAATGAGGGAATATTTTACAGTTTTGCTTGTAAAATTATTGAAATGATGAGTCGATTATCAAAATAGTTGCAGATTAATGTTTGCCCTCTTTATTTTAGTTGTGATTGTTGAACTCTAATCAGGCTCACAATTGAAATCTGAAAGATAAGAAGCTGTTCCCTGTTGACGACACTCCCAGTTATCAGTAATGAGACCTGGTCCCTGCACTTCATAATTCATATAACAGCCAATTAGAAACCCAGAGAGACTGACCAGGTGAGAGCTACTCCTATGTGATAATGAGCGCGTCTCATTTTCACCAATACCAGCTGAATCAACACCGGCCTCTTGTGTCATTGGTATACCTATGGGAAATATTCTGTTTTCAAAGTGAGGATATCCTCTTTGCTTTTGTGTATGAGCTGAAGAAAATGAGCTGTAACTCTGCAGATTCTTAATAAACTGTCCTTTTTTTTTCTTCTCTTCAGGTCCGGGTCACCCAGGAGCTGAAACACACTCATGCAGAGCAGATGAGCAGATTACACATCAAACACCAGACAGAATGTGACCTCCTGGAAGACCTGAGGTGAGCTTCAGGGGTCAAACTCTATTGCAGAGTACCGTATTTGCCTAAATATAGGAGACTGCCCTTTTTTTCCAACACCAGACTTTCTGAAGAGACACTTTAGACTAGTCCTCGAAGCCTTTTCTCTTGTGCAATGGAAACACGAAACAACACTTCTATTAGAGGAGAACATAAATTTGTGTAGCTTGTACTTGCACTCTATTATCAGGCTCTTGAAGTATTCACAATAATTTTCTTTTTTGAACCTCTCATTGTCACATTCTTGGTCCATTTCTGCAGTAAAGACGTTAACAAATCAGAGCTTTAAATCACTGAATTAATTCACAAACACAAACAATAGAAAAGGATGAATTGGTGTACAGACCTTTCTGCCCCATCTGTGCTGAAACTGATTATTAAACCTGCAATAACATGTCACCTTGTGAACACAACATTGACGTATCATCACCTTTTAAAGTTGTTATGCCAAACTTGTTAGCAAATACTTTCTAATTACTTGTTACAGAGCAGCATTATCATTTATTTGGAGACGTGTTTCTGGTCTTTACCAACTCCTGAGGGAAATATCTGGCTCTTGAGCTGCCAAATGCTTCACTATGTTCACTCGCTATTGGCTAACTGTGTGCATCTGTTGTTTATAGTGCTTAGCTGGTGGTGTAAAGTTTTCTTTTAGATTTTTTTTGCTGAAAACCGCTCGTTGCTGTGGCCAGAAATGACCAAAACAGTAAAAAGAATTGTATGCCGGACTGTCATAGTGTTTTCTATGTTGTTATTTGATATATTGTTGTTATTAAAATATTGATTATAGCCAAATCAAAGTGGTTGCTTGTGCTGTGGTTGCAGTCCATAAACACGCACATGACACGCTTGCAGGTGATTCACATCTTAAAGTCCTAAAAAAAAATGTGACGTTTCAATCATGTTTTATTCTTCCTACATTTTTCAGGAAAAAAATGTGAAACATCCCCAAGCTTAAAAAAAAGAATCAAGATTTTATCGGTTTTGCCAAAAAGTCCAGCTAAGAAATGTTTTCCACTCACTGTAGCTTGTCAGGATTTGTTTCCCTCTGTGGCAGCATAACATATTACACAAGCCATCAGTGGCTAGCTAGACTCGCTTTTAGCGCTGACTAAGGGTGCATTTAGACAGGATCAGGCACTGTGGCGAATCACAGCAGGGTTGTCCGGCAGTGTGTTGGGGCTGCTTGCGTTGTGTCTATCTGCGCTGAACGTAACCACTGTGAAACAATCAGGAAATAACATTTTATTTCGCTGATCGAACCGGCTTTCTTGTTGCCGGCGCTCCCTCACTCTCATTCACTGGCTGTGTCTCTCAACCAAAGCGGTTTGCGTACTAAAATATCCTGTGACATTTAATCAAAGGGTGCGACCTGTTTATCCATAAGCCTAATTAAAAGGCAGACAGTTAGTGTCATCCACCTACAATATGATGTAGTTTGTTTTCATACACAGTTGTAGAATCGATTAATTATACCACGTCTTTCTCCGAGCATTGATTTTATGCAAGTAAATATATCTTGGTCTGTGGAGTTTTCCACATGTCCGAACGTCTTTGAAGAACAGCTATCTGCAACTTAAACCTAAAAATTAAAGTGTATGGGTATTTTTAAATTTTAGGATCAGGCTCGGTAAACACTGGATTTAGAGACACACAGACAGTTTAAGCACTGTGTTCAGATGCGTAGGCATTTTAAAGGTTGAAAAGCCAAAGGTTGTGGTTGTGTTTTCAGCCTTAGTGTTGGGTCGAGTTGACAGCCTACTGACTCCCCACTTCCTGTCTGTGGTTGGTGGCAGAGCTCTGAACCTCCAAACAGCTGGAAGTTAAGGTCATAGAGAGCTGCCAGATGTTCTGACTGCCTTGAATCGTTCGCCGTGGGAGGCTCTGTAACATAAGTCTGCCAGAAACAATGTGAAACTCGACTGGTACGGAATTCGCAAAGGGTCACTCCGTGATCTAAGACGAGAAATGATTCAGCAAACTGGAAGTTGTGCCCGCTTGTCAGCAAAAGGCTGTTTGGGAAAATGACAGGAAGTGAGTGTGGGGGGCAGTGGAAGAGACGGAGCCTTGGAAATGCAGAGAAGAGGAAGGGAACAGGCTAAAGGAAGAGAGGGAAGCTCCCAGGAAGTAAGCCAAATTGTTTAGAGTCCGGGTGGAGCATGGAAGTCAAGTCTCGACATGTTTAATGACTTAATGATGATTCTGCTGCAGTCAAGTTTTTTCCCAGGGCACTGACCTCTCTTCTTTTTTTAGTCTTTTGTATAAATTTTAGCATGAGTGATGTTGGCTCCATTCCTGTTGGTGTAAATCAACCCTGAAACTGTTAAACACCAGCCTAAAACTGACATGCCTTACATTTCTCAGCACATTTTATGATTTGTGTATGTATTTATGAAACCAGCCAAACATTTTCAGCTATTTAAAACATTAACAGTAGATTAGCAGTAAAAAAAAAACTATCATAGAAGCCTTTAAAGTGCCTCAGCTACAGAAAAATCTATTACACTACACTAAACTGCTTCACAAAATAACTATTAATGCATTTAACAACAGTGTGTGAGCTCCGACTGAAGACTTTCAGCTCAGTGAGGGCCGTATCATTAAAATAGCCTTGTTAAGCACCAAAGGATGAGGAAGGCAGCAGAGAAGAAGATGACAGGGAAAATCAGTTCAGACAGACAGCTGGACTTTGTTTGCAGACAGAAGAGTGTCTGTCTGCAACAAAAAAAAAAGGTCAGTGCAGTTCATTTGGGCTGGTACGAAAGCTGTCAATCAAACTCTGGTGTGGACCATACAACTGGTCTGAGATCACCTGTAAAGGAGGCCTTGGGTCCGCTTCCAATTCACTTTGTGGTCTTAAAGACCAGCTACAGGGTTTTATAGTTATTAGATATGCGGTTTTATCTTTATATTTGATGTACATATATTCATGCATATCATTCGGTAACCATGGGAGCAGCTATGCACATCAGCAAGTCCTCTTTATGATGCCAGAAAACAAAAATAAACACATGAACAACATTCAAATCCTGCATGATCTGCTGAAAGGAATTCATGGGTCCCGAGGACGCAATGATGATTCAGGATGACAGCTGCCAAAACTGCCCATTCAATGAGTTACCGTCAGTCTGTACGACTTCATATTTACAGCTCGTGGTTTGTTTGAAACAAGTCTAGTGTGAACAGGAATTGAACCGCAACTGAAATGGAACAACCGTATGATTTCTTCCCCTTGACCAAATGAACTAATCCACAGGTGTGAAAGCACATAAATTAACATATTTTCTGTTGTAACTGGATGGTAAGTGGCACCTACACAGACCAGCCTATCACAGCCATTGTAGTCAATGTTTCAAACCCCACCAGAAGCACAGCAGTCCGCCTCAGAAGCGTCCCAGAACCGGTTGTTCTATTTTTGACAGATGCCGTGAGCAGCCAACGTCGATCTGCACAGAGCAGCTCGAGCTGGTCGGAAGTCAGACACAGAAACAGGCATAGAGAATCTGGTCGAAATTTCAAAATAAAACCCCTCCATGCAAACTTCTGATCGCGAAAACAGCCAAAAGGGAAACAATATCTGGAGAATAGACCAAAACAGCCCCGCTGTGACGTGACTGAGACGAGCCTGGTGGAGTTTCCCAGTGACACTGTTAGACTGTAACTAAAGGGAACTGTTTCAGGTGCGCAGAAAACACACCAATGTACCATGTTGGCTCTCTGTTACATGTATGATTGAAGATCAAGATCGAAGATGGCTTCACTGGTTGGAATTGCTACAAAAAATAATGCATTTACAAAAAGCATTAAAAGTTCGTTTTTAAATGTTTTTGATCATTTAAGACGAAAAGCTAATGATGATAAAAATTGACTCTTGTCATCGTGGTGATGACAGATGTTGTGTTTGTGTCTTTTTAAGACATTGTCAACAGATTTTAGTTTATGCTTTTGGTGAAAAAAATTTGTTGTATTCCTCCTTTTGTTGTCACAGTCTTTTTACACTTCTTATATATAACTGTAGTTTATTCTTTTATATATATATATATATATATATATATATATATATATATATATATATATATAGGCAAGACATGTTTTTGTTGCTTTTTTCTTGTTTTTTGTTACTGGTTATTGTCTCATCACTATTTTTTCTTCTCTTCTCTCTTTAGGACTTTTAGCCAAAAGAGGGCGGCTGTAGAGAGAGATTACGCCCAGGTGAGTAAATCATAACTGTTTGTCATCTCTCCCAGTGCTACTGATGTGTGTTATAACATCATCACTGCCCTGCCTTGTCATTTGGGTCGCTAAAAATACAGTTCGTTTCTACGAAACTGTCCTCTAAAGACACCATATGAAAGTGGGGTTGAGGATGTGGCCCTAAGAAAGCTCTTTGTTCTCATGTGGTCAGATAGCTCATGAATGGCAACCAGCCACAGAAAAAAACACCACAACAGAGAGAGTAACAACATCCACGAGTGATCCACTGGCTCGTTTCCTCCTCGCTGTGTTGTTTTTACCCGCAGCTTCCTGGAGACGTCAATCGACTGTCTGAAAATCCCTCCGTGACTCTTTGGCTCTGTTGAGATTTTGCAGCCCCGTGAGGAATGTCCACCACCACTGTGAAGAGAAGCAGGCATGGCTGTAGTTATCCAACTAGTAACCTTACATGTGTGTTTGCCCATTTGCATCTGGTCCTGAGGGGTGTTTTCATAAAGGTGGCTCAGAAAAGCAGGGATTATTTGTGAGAAAGCTGCTCTTAAATGAGCCAAATAACCTGAACTATGATTCATGCGTCGAGCCTGGTTTCATTACTTTGAATGACTTTGAAACAGGCTTGAGTCATCAAGAGCAAAGACGAGAGAGTTTGTTGCTGGGCTTGTAATCATGGGTCATTTATTCTATAGTGACAAAATAAGGGAATTAACATTTTTAGGAGATGATAGTCCTCCATCAGGTGGAACTGTCTGTCTGCCCCTCTTGAAGAAGCGACTTACTCTGAGGCTACAGCCAGGGGTCAAAGTCCTTGATTAGCTTTATTTTGTTATTATTTATTATTTTAAATTTAATTTAACAACATGTTGACTGGAACACCGTATGAATTAAGCCTCAGTTTTCGTTTGACGGGGTCACAGTGCCGGATTAATCACCTGAACGATAAACAACCTGGCTCTTGGAGGTCCGATTCCCCTCATGGCTGCTGTCCAAAGATTTATTATAAACTGTAGTGAGCTTATTCTGATATTATCGGAGTAGTATTTTACATTGTTGTGGCTGAAAGTCCCAACTAACATGTAGTTTGAGGTAACAACGTACAAGATTAATAAAGATGCTCAGCTTTTTCATAAACAATAATTGCATCTGTAAAGAAGATGTATGAGAAGACACAGTTTTAGTCTGACAGATTGATTGCAACACTGGTTAAGCCTGAGAATTAGTGTGGACATGTTAGTGTGGACATGAAGTTTCCAAACATCTTTTATGAAACTTGAGTTTCCTGAAAATAGACCGGATTTAACTGGTTATTGTGCTTATTACCTCTCTGAGCTGGGCTTAACTTCATTACTTTATATTTTTAAATGGTGTTATACACCATTACACAATATGATTATAGCCAGTTAGGAGAAGTTAAAAGGGGAAACGCTGAGTTTCTGCCTCCTGCGGTTGAAAATCTCTGACACCTGTTTGTACATAATTTATATTGCTTGGCAGGGTCCATGTCACCATGTCACCTTGCATAAAAGATTGAATAGTCCCAGAGTAAAGAAAGAGAACTAACACCGCACAGAAGAGCATTCAGAGCGTACTTTAAAAACTCTAATTTCAGTGATCCGGGGAAATAATGAATCTAACTATTTAGTTGAGCTAAAGCAGAAAAATTCAAGAGTCTTTGGGCTCAAATTACTTTGGTAGACACCCTCTTGGACTAATTCCCGATTGGCCAAGTAGTCCATTTAAAATTGTGAGCATGTGTCTGGCAGCTAGAACATCAGTACATTTATCAGCTGGTCTATACACTGACCAGGAAGAGACTAAACAATGGAAACAATGTGTATGCCTGATCCTGTTTTAGCACATTTTAGGGTATTACAAGAAGTGTATTTAAACTATGATGAGATTATTTTATTTAGATATTTTTATGAAGTTATATGACTGTGAAAAAGAATATCCAAACTAAGGCACATCGGTATCCAGCGTAGGGTCAACACCAGCCTGCAGGCTAGCTTCTGTAACCCCGTGCATGTGTGTTTTATTGGATATGCATGCCCAAGTTATACCCAAGTTGTTTTGAAAGTCTGATGTGATCAGAACTGAGCAGTGCAACACAGTTGTGTCTTCTCCTCTTCTCGTTATCAAAGTTTGATGAAAGAATATCTGGCGATCTTTGAAGGGTTTGCATGTATTTGATGTCTTTATAGTGTATTTCACTCTCGTTTCATCAGACTTATTTCATCAAATCTCAAAGCCTTCGGATCACAGTAAATGCAGGTCTTGACAGATGTTTAATAATTTGACTTTTAAAGCTAAAATAACAAAAAAAAAATCGCTGCTTGTCTCTCAGGTGTGAATATTTGCTGTTTTTCTTTGTCTTAATTGATATCAAACTGAACATCTTTGGGTTTTGGGCTGTTGATTGGACAAAAACAATCTGAGGATGTCACCTTGGCGCTGTGCAACATTTTTATTTGGAATTTTCTTACATTTTATAGACAAAATGATGATTGGATCAATGGGGAATGCCAATGTCTTAATTGTGTTTCTCAGTTTGAAAGGTGTTCTGTGTGTCTGCCTTGTGCTGCCTGCTAGTTATGTGATCAATTAGACACCCGCTGCCAATGGTTGAATCAAAGTGGGTCAGAGTGTCTCTGGAACACTTCGTTCCCTTTCGTTATACCCCCCTTTCTTTTTTTTTCAAATCTCTTCTCTTTACGCGCCTTTTTCTGGGTCTCTTACACCTGCAAGCTGCTTTAGCCATTAGCCGATTGCTATTCAAATCACACAGTGTGATAAAATGTCCTCCTCTGTGTGGCTCTTCCTCTGTGTCGTCCTCGCATCCCTCCTCCTCCTCCCCTTCCCTTGTTCCCATCACACTATTCAGGCGTGTCCGCTAGGCTAGCTCAGTTGGCGATCCTCTCTCTATCTGAGTCCCACAAAGGCCCGGTTTGTAGCGGCTTTTGAAGCTTTGGCACCAAGATCACCAAGACCGACAAGTTCAGAGCCGAGACCTAGCCTGCCCTCAGGACTGCATGACAGGGCTTGTCCTTTCACAGTGGACAGAGGAAGGATAGATGGGCTCATTTCCTTGATGGGCACTTGTTGGGACCTAAAGCACCAAACACTTGAGTGAGCAAAAACCACAAAAAAACATGTAAAAAGTGGGCTCACTACTAAAAAAAGTAGTAGCATGAGGTGTAAAGCCAGCATGTGGAAAAACAAGTAATATAAATCCTTTCCCCCCACATATTTCATTTTTCTTGGCGTATCTGTCCACCAGGATCAACACTTAAATCTCACCTGTGTTCAGTAAGCCATGGGGAACAAAATCTAGTCCCCAGCACTCGTCAAGCTCTAAAAATGCTGGATCCTACAACTCCCATCATGCAACACAATGGCATCTTTTCATCAGACCCTCTCTGCCTGATGAAATATCTACATCTTTCAGACTCCACAGTCTCTCGCCCTGGCTTTCTGTCTGTACTTATGTTATTAAGTTTATTGTCTTCTTCATGGTGGTTTAGACCCAGTCATTATGGTGATGATTTCTTTGTTCCAGCCAAGTTTAAATGTGACGCAGAACCCAAACAAAATCATTTTATACCCGCTGCAAAACAAAAAAGGTCAATTAAGCCAATTAGCTGTTTTGCTAACTTGCAACATTCATATTTAAAACAAACTAAGTGCTAAAAATGTCTTTCCATCAGTTTATTCTTGTTACAGCAGAAGTACTCTAACATACCAAACATGCACTCAGAGATATCCTCACTCTTCTTTTTTTTTTCTGTTTACCCTGTCTTGCTATTTTAGCTCTTCAAAGGTTAACCTCACTGTTGGCTGAGGTGGAGGAACCTTATATATCTCTAGGGGTGAATGCGGTCCAAATAAATTACATTTTTCTTCTAAAAATGAGCCTACGTCAGCATAAAAACCAGCAAGCAAGCCAGCCTAAACTCTGGCTAACAGGTGAACGAGTCCACGCTGTGTTAAATCGCACTGAAAACCGACTGTAAGCAGAAAGTACTTTTTAATGAGTCTGGATTTTTAAATGAGTGTGGCGTGTCTCGTATTGATGCAGTGAACGGAGAATCTTGAAATCTGTTTGCTGACTTTCTGTTAGCTCTGCATGCTCTGGCTGACTGGTGGTTTATGGGACAAGGTCAGAGGAGGGCACAGTCTCCTGAGCATGCCCTATGTGAAGATGAAACGCATGAAATGTGTGCTGGTGTCAAAGGTTAAAGGTCATCCCTGCTTTTGTCTCTCACTCTTCCAGGCCCTCCAGAAGTTGGCAAATCAGTATCTAAAGAGGGAATGGCCAGACAGTCCAACAGATGAACAAGAAGATCAAAGGTATAGCTGCAACGATTAGTGTATTAATCAATAAATTAATCGCCAACTATTTTGAAGAAAAGTCTGTACAAATTCCCTAATTTCATCTTCTCAAGTGTGAATATTTTCTAGTTTCTTTGGTCCTCTATGAGGCTTTGGGAAGCAGTGATCAACATTTTTTGACATTTTATGGACCAAACATCTCACCGATTAATTGAGATACTGATCAACAGATTAATCATTAAGGAAATTGATCATTAGTTGCAGCCCTAATTACAGGAACTTTAAACTCTGAACTTTCTACGTGATGATCACCCTGTCCTCTTGGACAAACATTTAATCTCTGTCATATCAAATGTTTATGTGCCTCATAACTCTTTGGTCAGAATGAGAATCTCATTTTTTTACATCCAGAATTGAGATGAAGATTTTCTCCTATGAGTCCTAGGGATAGGAAAAAATGTCTTCATGCAGACATTCTCAACAATATGAATGTTTTCAACATACCGCTCTTGCATGAGACACTAAATTTGATCATATTAAACTAAGTTTGTGTTTTAAAATAAACTGATACAAACAGCTCCCCTGTAGTCAGATGTTTCCTGTGTCAAAGAACACTGAGACCTTATCCAGTTATTAACAGAGGCTGCTTTGACAATGTTTAATCCATTTATATGCAAACCATTACTTCCACCATTAATGATCTATATATGATAAAGATCACCTTAAATCTTCATCTTCATCATCTGGCCTATGACACTTTTTGTTTGTTAAGAAAAGCTTGTTCTGTCTTATATCTTTGTTGTCGGACAATACACCATAGTAAACTGAATCTTTGACTTTTAAATGTTTGGTCGGACAAAACAAAATATCAGAAGATGTTACCATGGGCAGTGAGAAATTATAATTCATTATTATACTATTTTCTGACATTTTCTAGTTACAGTCAAATGGCAGATTAATCCATAGTCCTTAGTTCTCAATCCTTAGTTTTCAGTCCTACGCATCAGATTCATTAACACCAGTGCCTCTCCTGTTCCTCCTGCTCGTCATGTGCAGTAACGCAATCTTGTCATGTGTTGATGCAGCTTAGGAAGAAATTAGAAGCGTTTGTTTTGATGCATTTGATCTCCGTGCTAATGTAAACACAGTAGAATCATAATCACATAAAAATGAGATTACATAAAACATTACCTCCAAAGTGATAGTTTGGTCTCACCTAAAACTTAAAAAAAGTGATTCTTACTTGAGGGTGAAAAAAAAACCTGTATGTATTTAAAGTGTGTCTGTTCTGGTTTAGGAACATGTATTGTTTATGGAAGGCCTATTTGGAGGGCACGGTCCAGGTCACCCAGTCCAGAATCAGCGCCTGTGATAACTACAAAGTTCAGGTTGCCGACCCAGCCAAGACAGTCAGACTGCAGAAGGAGCAGCAGCTGAGGAAGGTAAGGTCAACCTTACACTGTGCTCAGGTTTCTGTCACATGTGTCACAAACGTTTGTGCAGCTCCGTTTCCCCAACAGGTCTGAGTCTGATGGAAGGTCAGACAAACTGGGATTTGAAACATGATACTGACATTGTTTTGGACTGGAGTGAATATATCTGACATTTTAGATGATTCTTTTACAGAGAGCTGAATACTAACACCACATTTACACTATCTTAAAAACGTAGTGTAAATGTATCCAAGAAACATTGATGACGGATTGAAATCTGATTGAGAGACTCATCCCAGCCAGATGTTGAAAAGGTGTAAATGCATCCATGTCTATTAGACTCATGCATAATCTTTTCTTCTCCAAAGAACATGAAGAAGTCGTCTGAAATTGAAATTACACAAAAATCCGCTGCTTTGTCCCATATTAAGTGACAACAATAAAGAGGAAGTGATTGCAACACATCATTGATCATACAGAAGGTGTAACATGAGGTTGTAGCATCATCTGGGGATCATCTGATCCCTGATGTGTTCAACCACTGAATGATCTGTGTGCATTAGAGAGCATCTGCAAAAGTCAAGAATCATCCACATAAAAGAAAAACTTACTCACTGAAAAAATATGTAAAATATATCAGTTTAAAAATCTTCCCTCACTTAGAGGTAGCTGAGGAAAACCAAGACTGATTGTAGTCAGATTTGTCACGCGAGTACAGTCTATGTGGCTAAGTGTAAATGGATGTGTTTTAAATCATATCTGGGGATATGAGACACTTGAAATGAAAGTGCAAACAGGGAAATAGTCCACCAGATACTGGACACGATCCGCTGTCGTTCCAGTAGAGCAAAATCCACCAGCTCAGTGTCCAGAGCATTTCAAGCACAGCTCTGTTCCCCACCCGGAGAGGGAGCAGTGTAAAATTCACATGTGATATTTATTGGCAATTTGTTACTGACCTAAATGGCAAAACTACCTTTTCAGGTTTGTAATTAGTCTGAAGGCGAGGAAGGAAGAGAGAATCTCAGCCTGTTAAATCTCCTGCTCTTCATGATCAGCCACACTATGTTTAGTTTATGGTCACAGCTCATGAACTACCTGTTAACTAGCAGTCATACTAAGCTGTTTTCCACAGAAATACACGTTAATGACGACAGCTTTGTCGTGCAGTCGGCTACATTGACACTGAAAGTGAGTGTGCTCACAAGAGGCAACAAAATACTTCATGAAGCCACACAGTCCCAGACCTTCACTGAGCAGGTCTGTCGTCGTTGTGGGACTAAAAAGAGGAAAAATCTGCGTTTAATAAATGTTAACAGCCTGATGTGGACGTAGACTTCTCTACACTGTTCAGATAAGAGAAGTAGTTTTAACTCGTATGTGCCCACTTCTGTGTGAAATCTGTTGTTGCCTTATTGGTCAATTCGTGCACCGCTGCTGTGACATGCAAATGTGTCTGTTACCACATCTGAATGAGCTGCAAACTTGTCTTTCTGCTTGTACAACTCACGAAACGGCCGCAAAACAAGTCAAAGCACACAACATCAGAAATGTTGCTAGTGGGATCTTAACACAGCCGTGACTGAGCTGTAGTGCAGCTAGGACGTGACACAGCCAGAACCTTTGGACATTCAGTGTAATGCTCTCCACTGACAGACATACTGATAATAATTATGAGTAGCAGAGGTAGCAGACTTATTCACATGTCCTTTATCCTCTGGTCAGTGTCACTTCAGAATAATCTCCAGTGAGAACTTGAAGTGATAAACAATCTGTCAAATGAGGGCAGAAGCAGCAGTTCCTCGTATCATTAATGACTGCCATTGGTCCAGTATCTGTCCCAAACTTATTTGGAGGACTGTACTGGTCTGGAGGTTTCCTGATCATGAGGTCTGAGCCCGCCTTGCTGAAATATAACCAGTGCTGCGCTCTGGTTTCTTCTGGCCATGTTCCTGCAGCCTACAATGCTGCTCTTGTTCACACTCACCTTTCAGAAGATGCCATTATAGCGACTGTACACAGCATTATGATGTCCCACACCTCACGTCCTCTGTAGATATGGCTAAGAGGAATTTGCATGTTTTCCAGGTGACGCATTGCGGCAATGATAATTTGCATAAATATAAAGTTGTCTCTTGTTTTTCTTGCCTTCCTCAGTGTATTGATCAGCTGGCAGTGGTTCAAGCCGAGCTGCAGGAGTCGGTGAAAGAGTTGACCAAGAGTAGGAAGAAGTACCAGGAGGCAGAGACGATGGCACAGGCTGTCCGAGAGAAGGCCGAGCTGGATGCCAAGTATGAACCAGATTGCTCTACTCCCTTTCGTATGATAGTGATGTTACTCATCACGGCTAACAAGCAAATTCTTTGCCACAGAAACTTTTTTTATGATTGATTGATTCATTTTCAAGCCAAAAGGCCAAACATATGAAGGTTCCAGCTTCTATTTTGTGACGATTTGTTGCTTCTCTTTGTCTTACATTTCATAGACTAAACAAATAATCGGTTAAAGATGTCTTTCAGACATGTTTTTAGACATAAAAATACTTGTGTCTATGTTTTTTTCAGTAAGTTCAATTACATTCATGACATCTCCTTCGTTGAACAATCCAGAATCTAAAAGTAGACAAAGGTGTCAAAAGTTTAACGCTATAACACGAGATGTACTTCACTAAAAAGTGACACGGCACAGCACAGAGAGACTTTACACCCTTCAGCAGATGAAAGTGAAAACAGTCAAACTCTGCACAAACATCTGCACGTCCATGTGACAAAGACCTGTCACTAAAACACACTTTAGAGTGTAAAGAAGATAATCGGCAGATTATTTATGATGTAAATAGTCATTCAGCCCAACAAACTACTAAAATTCAAGCCTGAGGGAGTCGTCTCTTCCCTCCCTCATTCTTAACACTTTGTCCTGGCACAACCCAAACAGCTGGCACTTTGACTCACCACATTGCAGACATTTTTCTGCCCATTAGGAAAGTTTATTGTAGAGCTGAGGCACAGCTCGGTGAAGTTTTTCTCCTGGACAGGCTCAGAAGATGGATTGGCACTTATTCTAATACTACAAATACTACTTTCTTCTGGACTGTTGGGTTCACACACACACACACACACACACGCACACACACACACACACACACACACACACACACACACTCTCTCTCTCTCTCACACATCCAGATCTGTTGGTTACATCCTTTTTCTTTTTTTTTGTTGCTACAGTAAATTACATCACAATCTTCACTTCCTGCATGTGTGTTGCAAGCTGTGATTGCTCTCATTTCAATCAGTGCGTTTAAATGCACTTAAGAAACTTGGTTACGCAGGTAATCGGAGAACACGTTGACATGCTCTGTAGTAACCTGGTTACGGTAAATCTGCGTATACATGCAGCAGGTCGGTAATCAGATTTCACCCCCGAATCTAATTTTGGAAGCATGGCTGGCTTATTTTAACTCTAGTGATAGAAGATGTGTCACAGACGGACAGAAAACGTTTGTGATTTTTTTTTTTTTTTTTACAAAGAGTCAAATGTTTCGAGGTGGAAACGGACTCAATGAGGAGATAGAAGCAACTTTTTTAGGTTGAGTTTTTGGTCGACTTTTGATGGAGTTTGTTGACAATAGTTGACAATATTAGCTTTTCATCTGAAGTCAGTTCAACATTTGAGTTGTGTTTAAATCTAAATTTCAAGTCAAGTCACTAACACCTTTAAAACAGAGAAAAATTATATTGACTTGAAACAGTCATGACAGTTGAATACTATATATTTGACATAATTTAAAAACTTGAGATGTCCTCTGTTCAAAAATGTGCCCATACTTTGCTAACCTGATTAAATTCTAAAAGTACAAACATGAAAATGAGTCTTTTGCTGCTCATATGCAAAACTACAACTGTAAGAAATGCTGTTTATATGTGTACTCTTGTCTTCTGTTCAGGTCCAAGTTAAGTCTCTTCCAGTCCAGATCCAGTCTTCAGAGGGCAAGCGTAAAGGTACGAGATCTTTGCATCTAAGAAACTGCTCTACATTTTGTGACGTCTTGGTGCCTCAGTCAGCAGTGTGAACTTTTACATTCCAGCTGAAAGCAAAGCGGAGCGAGTGCAACTCCAAAGCCACCCACTCCAGAAACGACTACCTTCTCATGCTAGCAGCTGCGAACGCTCACCAGCAGCGCTACTATGACACAGACCTCATAGACTGCATCAAGGTAAGGACATGCTGTCTGAATTTGTGGGTCGACGGTGGGGGATAGACAATAAACTTGATAAACTTGAAAATATATATTTGTCTGCAGATCTTGGATGGCAGAATCTATGAGCAGGTAAAAGATTATCTGGTCTCGCTGTGTCAGACTGAGCTGGAAAGTTACCAGGCTGTCCACAACACCTTCAGCCACCTCCTGAACAGCTCAAATGGGGTAAGTCTTCAAACCGACCACTGGGTCTAATCTCACTGTCATTTACCTAAACCTGCACAGCGCATGCTGAAGCTATAACCTGAAAATGAGATAGAACAGAACTTAATTCATCCCAAAAGAAATGTTGGTGTCAAAGATGTCCTTCATACATCGCAAAAATAAATATATACATGCAGCAATATTGTTATTTTTGCTATTTAGCAACAGTTTCAGAGTGTACCACTGTACATGTATATTTATTATGATTACATTACTTAGAAACTAACAAGGCACAGCCAAACATCAAGCAACAACACAAGACATAGCAGCCAGATAATATTACTTACTAGTCCAACAGCAAGAAGCCCAGCTCAGTGTCTGTCTTCCAGCCTTTTATTCGACAAAGCTCTCATCAATGACTAAAGGTCTGTCCCAGATTTACTCTTGTTTAGCAGTCCTCGTCCTCAATCAGTCTCTGCTTTTCTCTTCTTAGCTTCCTCTGTCATCCTCTTAATCCTCATATTATGTCCATAGAGGCAGCATTGCCCGCTTGCTCAGCTCCGGTTCTGGCACGACACTGGCATTCTTCTGTGCCCTGAGCCTAAAAAAACCTCTTCTTCCCTGTGGTCCAAAACACTTGTGGTACAAACACGAACACTTCCCCTGGTGCTCACAGTTCGGGCAGCCCAGCTAACAAACAGAGCTCACGTTAACTAACAGCAGTATAGTTGGCAGCAGTTTACTTTAGTGTCCATCTGGAAAATCTGTAAATCACAGAGTTTAGGCGGAGCAGCCGGAGGACATCAGAGGGAAAGTACAAAACATTTTCTCCACTTATACCAGAATCTGTGAAATAGTTGGTGGTGTCTGACTTGTGCCGTAAAGTTACACACTTCTCACGTTTTATTGTACCCGAAGCACAAAGTTACACAATGCAGAAATGTACAGGGCGCAGAGTTACTTAATAGAAATCCTGAAGGTCCTGATATAAAAACATTAAGCATCTTAAATTATTGATTCGATGTGAATGAAAGTTTAATTGGGATAATGTGACTCTGCTGTGTGACATAAACCAGAGAGAAGATGTCTCACTCTGTTGGAGCTACAGAATTTTAATTATGTTTAATTATGTCCTGTCATCAAATTACCCACAGAATTGACTTTAATTAGCGACTACCTGAAAGTTATTTATAAACTGCTCTTTGCTAATAAGAAAGAGAGGCTGTATAAAAGATTGAATAACAGCGTTATTAGTGTCAGAGTTCATGTATTTTGTTTGTCATAAAAGAGATCAGCACTAAAACACAGTAGAGTTCAGTACAGAACAGGTTTATTTTAGTTGATCTATTAATTTATACCAATCCTTAGGGTGGATCTCTCATCCTTTAGTATCACTCCGTGTCTTTGTGAACGTAGGAAGAGTTGAACTCTCCTGCCTCACCTGCTAATTAATTGGAAGGTTTGAGTTACCTCTGCGCTCCTCGGTTACATGCTCCTGAGCTGTCGTTGTTGGCCTCTTTTGGTCCGTTTGTTCAGGTCATCTTGCCTCTCTGGAGTTGCTGCAGTGGCATTTTGTTTCTGCTCAGGCCAGAATATGAACAAATCATTAGAGAGGGAAGCAGTGGGCGCAGTGGTTTTTCAACAGAGTTCATATTTCTCCTCATGTGCTTCCCATGTCAACACAACTCCCTTGAAACAGATCTTTTGTGTGCTTTGTGTAATGTGATGCTTTGATTTGACTACATGAAGTAATCATAAATATGTTTGGTTCTTTGTTGTGTGTTTAAATACAGTTTTAAGATCAATTTGCCTGTGCAGCATTTAAAAATACGAGGAAACTAAATAAATACTCCTTCTGGTTCTAATGGGAGCAACATAATTGCACTCGCATGTTCTGTTTTAAAAACAATTAATGAAAAATGTTGATGATAATGATACTGTTAATGATACTGTTATAATTGGATTGGGTTAGGATTATTTTATCACTGCACTTTTGTTAGATAAGATGTTTTGTGTTGTTTTTTTTTTTTTATCTGATTCTTAAACCCACTGTCCTCTAGTTTCACGGCAGTAAACAATAACAGTGTGCAGTGTGTGTATGGTCTGATCCACACTGCTGGAGGTTATCAGAAGAGCCAGAGACAGGACGCTTGTACTGTCAGTCCATATAATATCATACTGATATCACTGAGGAGCTACAGCATAATGTATGTCACTATACAACATGATAAAGTACAGAACTGTATGTCCACTGTAAGATCTCTAAACCTTCCAGATATGTTAGAAGTTCTGATATGAAATATTTTACAGGACTTGAAAAGATAAAAGTAAATAAACCACTTTAGTTTATTTATAATCTAATGTTTCCCGAGGTTTGGATGTGTTATGAAAAAAAAGTCTGCCTACTTTCCTCGTTTATCTGCAGAGTATTGCATATTATATATGCATATTATCCTGATAATTAAAGAAAAATATGATAAACTCAAGGCAGCAGAGTTACAACAGAAAATCTGTAACTGTATGATCATCTGAAGGGATTAAAAGTAATAGTAAGGATAAAATTTATGAGGTAGGGTACAATACTAATGACAGAATATTTAAAACTATTGTAGTGATGTAAAATGACAAGAAGCCAAGCAAAGTGCTAAACCCTATCACATATGTTCACCTCAGGGATATTATTAGAAAGAAGACAGAACTCTGGATAAAAAATGCTCTTCCATTAATTTGAAGTTTATGAACATACAAAGTTTATAATGTATAAATGATATGTTTATTATTGAGGTCATAGTTAAAAGAGGTGTTTCTAATGTATTGTCATCCATGTTTACACACATGAGGATGGCAGAATAATAGAAACACCTCTGAATATAATATTCAGTACAACACCACCTCTGACTAATCATTTTATTAACACCTCACCAAGACATGCACTACAAAAACTGAACATTATAGGCATCGTAACAGACATTAGTGGATTGCATCGGACTGGACAGGTGTACCTAATGAAGTGGCCAGAGTGCAAGTCACTTTAGGTTATGTTGAATTAAACTGGTTAAATAAGACATTTAGAAATTTGAACGTTTACAGATAAAGTTCTATTAAACAGTGGGACATCATACAGGTCATTACTTTTAATTAACTCCACCTTCTTAGTCTCATACTGCCCCTAATCGTAGCACACCACCTATGTCTTTGAAAGAGTGAGAAGTGAACACAAATAAAGGCATAAAGGTGCATTGAAAGTATAGAGTCGTTGCAGGTGTATATGTAAGGTGTAAAGGTAGGGTAACTCATTAATTTCTGGCAAAACTTAAATATGTATTTTATCTTTTCCCTTCAAACACATGTGTAGGTACTGCAGGAGTTTCACCAGCAGCTGTTTGTACAGAAGAACCTCGTGTTTCAGCAAGCACCGGACTTCTTGTACCAGCCCATCGAATCAGATACGGTAAATCCTGATGTTTTATTGCTGAATTCATAAAATGTCAGATGTGAACAGTACAACATAGAGCAGCTTTTCTTTTTCTCTCTTTTTGTCTTTCCTTTGTTCCCCAGACTTCATTTTATGTAGTAGATTAAGTTGATATCTTTGGTCTTTTACATACTTGTCTGGGTCTGTCTATGTTGAGTGCCAATTTATACATCAGAATACCTGAAACGTGACCTGTGACTGCACAAAATGTCATTTGCTGGGTCATAATTTGTTGCTTACTCTCTAATGGAGGACAGCAGAACATCCATTTCTTCAAACCGCTTCTGCAGTATAATCCACATCCTTACATGATCCAAACCAGCTGCCATAATCATCCAACACTGAATACACTCTTCAAAGTCCTGCTCTTGGGTTGGGTCATGCCCTCTGTAAACAATGATGTGGGAAACAGATGTTAGCCTGGAGTAAATAATAAATACTCGCAGTAGGGTTATAGTACATGTTAACCTGATAATATGAGCTATTTGTCTGAAGGTGGTTCTATATTTGAGTTGTGGCATTGAGTCATACTGGACAAATCCAATTTTCATGCCAAATCAGCAACATCACCACCATCTATATTTAAATATCTGAATATAAATCCAAAAGTGAGCAAATGAGAAAGAAAAGATTTTTCTAATTGATTTCTCTTTTGGCCAAAGCTTCATTTTATTGACATTGTAGTTGTATTTAATATAAATCCTGTAGCGTAGTGTAAAATCAAAGTTTTAGTGATTCTAGGGTGCTGCTGAGCGTCTAGCCTAACACTACATGTGTAAGCACTCATCATCAGTTTAATCTTTGTATAAGTCATGAGCAGCTCAACTAATGTGATTTTCCCTCAAATTGTTTGGTTTACTTACATTTTAGAGACTAAAACTGAAACTTTCTATGATGGGAAATATAAATTAATAGAAAAACAAACAGAAAAAGATGAACACAATCTTGGGTAGAAGAAAAATGATTTTAATTCTCTCCTATCACATTGATCGTCTTGGGACTCCAGAAAGGAACACAGTCAAAACTAATAAACTGTCAGACATGCAACGAAACTCAACAGATGACCTCATTCCAAAATCAGTTCAAGTGGAACAAGTAGTTCATGGTCATCCTGAAGGCTGAAGATACCCTGGTCTGGATTCAGGTCAGTACCACCACTTTGGTCCTCATTATTGGATGGATTGGATGGTCCCCAGAAGATGAATCCTGGTGATCCCCTGACTTTTCATCTTGTGCCAACATGAGGATTTTGAGTAAAATCTCTCTACAGCTATTAGATAGTTGCCATGAAACTTTGTTCAGATAATCATGCTCCCCTCAGGATGCATTGTAGTAATTTTGGTGATCCCTTAACTTTTAACCCCCGTCCATCATCAGAAATGAAATCCAACTCTTTGGTTCATGAAAACTAACTACGACTTTTCCATCAACCTCAGCGGTTTTGTGCTCATTAGCAAATATTAGCATGCTGAAAAGCTAGATGGTGAACATTATATACCTGCTAAACGTCAGAATATTAGTCTAATAGACTAATATAAGTATTAATATTAGTCTCACAGTTAATCTTAGCCTTCACTCTGCTGTGCAACAAAGCAGCAATCCCCCCTCCAAAAAACATCTTTGCAAATATTAGTTCCTATTTTAGGCGGCACAGGAACCAAGATTATTTCCCTTCAAGTTTATTTAATATACAGCTGCACCATCTCATTTCCTCACTACTGGACTATTCTGGGTCTTTTTTTATTGTTTGGTCTGACTCCATAAGACTGAATCACAAGCAACTGATAACTGACTTCCACAAGATAAGACCTCTACTTGTGTTCGAGTTGAACAAATATACGAACGTGCCCAACAGATAACCCCTAAGATTTTTTCATGTCAAATATGTGAAGATATACGTGCAATATAATGAGGTTTTCCATTTAAATTGGTCTTGGAAACTGCTACATACAGTGTCTCAACCCTGCAATAACTGCTAGTTTATAAACGTTTATCCGTAAATATAGATTTTTGTCAGACCTCTGTATTTTTTGTGTTTGAAGTATCTTAAGTCCCCCGTCTCTCCCAGCTCGGAGACCATTTAACAAGCATAGGAATCTTAAGTGATGACCTCATGCATAGCCGTACATGAACTTTAACCTGAACATGCTGTCTTTCCTCCTGTTTGAACCATTATCTGGAAGAGCTGATTACAGCCATATTAAACTATTGTGTTTGGATCATAAACAGTCAAGCCATGTTCAGAACAATATTATCGCTGCTTCAGTGCAGTGCCGACACAGAGAGCTACGGGAAAAACGCACCGGGTCATCTGGCAAAAAAGGTTGAACTCTCGTTAGGAACATGGCGCAACATCATTCGACAAGATGCAATTAAACAGTTGCACATTAACACTAACGACGTAATTCTTTCTATTTACCTAGTGCTTGATAAGAAAGTTTAAAATGATGCCGCTGTGGTAACTTTCCAGAGCTGTCAAATCCTTCCTATCCCGTAAACATCTGTTGAGTCTTTTGGCATCTGATGCTTCAAATTCATGGATCTGTTACTGGATATCATTGTGTTTCCCACCAGTACCTGAAGCAGCACAGCCCCACCTGTGCATCCCATTAGATTTTTTTTTTTTTTTTTAGCACGTTTTCTGTCTGAATCTCCTGCTGTGGTTTAATCAACATCTGCTCTCCCAGACTGCCTTGCCCAAACACGGGGCTATAAAAGTTCTGCATGTAAAATTTGTGTCCTACGACAGCCTTGCACACCTGAGTCACGGGCCCTAATTCAAGTGCGATCTGTTCGGCACACCTGTTCATGAAGCCCGTAGTGTCTCATAAATGACTAGTATGGGTGGAAAACGGTCTAAAATAGATTCCAGTTCATAACATTTTTGCCCTCTATAAACCATTAAATATCAGCATAAATGTCAACTTCAGCCCAAAAATATTTTATTATCAGTGTTTAAGGCAACCCTGGTGTGCAAATCTGCCAGTGGTTTATTGATGGCTGCTGTTCATCAATGTAATGTATTGAAGTCCATGTCACACGTACTTCTTTTCTAGCCATGCTAGTCCATTGCCCAACTCTGCCGGTCCTCCTTTGCACTGGCCCTCTGCTCCACTGGACAACACTGGACAATTTGTTCAAACTGCAAACGCTGGCGTTGTTTTCATTGGAAGTCAAACAAGCAGCAGCCTGTTCCTAAAGAAAACATTGGTGGTGTAGAGCCTTCCCTCCTTCTCCTCCCTCCCACCCTCCCCATACCACTTGCACCAGACAGAGGGATCCGGTAAGGAATAGAGCTGAACTGGGAGGGAGGGGCAGGAGGTAGGACGGGCCCTGTGAACGGCCCAGCTGTGAAAAGGAGGCATTGTAAGTGGGCCTCATCAGAGTGCAGTGACCCTCCCCACCCCAGCCCTTTCCCTCCACACACACACGCACGCACACACACACACACACACACACACACACACACACACACACACACACACACACACACACACACACACACACACACTGCTGTTGTCATGTTGAAACTCAAAATTTTGCTTCTGAAAGAAATATCTGAAACACTAAAATTGAATTAAGATTAATTGGATTTGACGTCAGCATTCTTTCATCGTCATGAAGTGAAGCTCTTCAGTGTTTTTCAGTGTAAACAAACTCTTCTTCCTCCCTCTTACATAACTGAGACCCTGCTGGGTTTGGACTTTAGGGTCCTTAAATTTAAGACCAATATGTTTATGTTTGTTTTGTTTCTGACGATGGTACGACCTAAAAGCAGCCGTCAGAATTGACCATGAATGAACAGTGGCGATGCTCTATTGCAGCTCCGCTCCTGTGTATGTCTTTCCTACAAGGTACCTTTTTAAACTAGGTGCATGTAATACGTAAAAGAGGAAGCTGCCACATGGACGTAACAGAAATGGTGAACATAACTTACACTGGTGGTTCTCTTACGAGTACAACACAACTTAAAGGTGTTGTGATTGGTTGTGGAAGTTGCATTAAGAAAGATAAGTGAGGTAACTTACACTTATTTGGACAAACAACCATTTTGTGCACAGTTTTTATTTTTTTATATTAGGTAACATCTGCCATTAAACTTCAGTAAGTGACTGGAACAAATGTGATTTCCAATAATAGGTCAATATCAGCCTTCATGTATCAGCAGGTTGATAAACTGTATCTCTGTTATCTTGGTTAAATATTGTTCTGTTCGCCTCCAACACCAGCTCTCTTTCACCATCTCTCTTCTCTCTCTCTCGTGTGTTTGAAGGTGATGCAGCTGCTAAAAGAGAGTGGAACGGCAGAGGAGCACAGTCTGGATAAAGAGGCGAGGAAATGGGCGAGCCGCGTGGCCCGAGAATACAAGAGCATCATCCACACCCAGAGGGTGAGAACAGATCCACAGTTCTCTGTGCTCTTGTGTTGTGCAGCACAAGCAGGCTGCAAATCTTAAACAATGATGGTTAGAAGCCAACATCTGTCCACTCCTTTTCTTTGTGATTAAGTGTGTTTACAGGCGCTGGAGGGGTACGGATAGCTTTCTCCAGTGAACTGACTTCTTAAACGTCTCTAATCAGATTACTCGAGGAAATGTAGTTGAAACTGGTCGTCACATGGATTCTTTTTATGCTCCCCGAAATGTGATGCACACCTCAAGGCAGTGAAATAGTTTGCCTTTTCAGTGAAGTGTTTAAAAGTCTGTCACATGATTACGAAGGCGTAAAAAAACACTAAGCAAACAGCAGAGTTGTCCTTTGATTGAAGGAAGTTGTATGATCGTAAATAAGTTAATCAGTCATTCATCACATCATAACCTTTTGGGGTAATTTCCTCGCACAGTGTAGAACACATCAGGAACACTCACGGTGATGGTGGAACTAATAGTGTGTTTTATTGTGATACAGCAGTTGGTAAAGGGATGTGACTATCAAGTTGTTTTTTTTTATTTATTTAACCTTCAATCAACCAGGAAAGCCCCACAAAATTTCCAAAATACCTCAAAACATCAGCAGCTTGAAGAGTGCTTGCAGATAGATTTGAATTCACAGAGACACCAGATTTTAGATCTAAATGCAGAACGTTTCTGGCAGAGGGAGCAGCATACATAACAGCTGTTCACACATTGGTGTTGAATAAATTTACACCAGCACCAGTGGCAATTTTATATTGTAGCCCACAATATTTCTAGTGAAGAAAATATGGATAGAACAAATTATAAACAAATACCAGCAAAAAAACAACATGTCAACAGGATTTCAAGACAGGGCAAATATCAGAGGAGAGGGTGAGTGTTTCTGGGATATGTACAGTATAGTGTGTGTGTATAACATTTTAACTACCTACAGTTTTATGAATTTAAACCAGACAACCAGTGTTTATTTATGATAACCAGATGTATTGATATTCTGTGTAGGACTTAAACCACTTGTCAGTGACCAACAAATGTCTTTTCCACTAAACGTTGGCTTTTATCGTAATGTGTCGAGGTATGTAGGTCAGTTTGATAATAGTAATAAACCTGGAGAACAGGTGTGAAGGAAAATATGATGAAGCAATACGACACGGTTTTATCATCAACCCCTCTTCCCGATTTGTTGTGAAAGTCCTGTTGTGAAGATAAGTGATTGCCAACCTCATCAGTAAGATTTTTTCCAGTACGCCAATGTCACATGGTTTAATATTTCCATTAAACAGGAAATGAGTCACTCTCTCTCCAGTAAAGCTCAATCAAACATCCTCGATTATCGGCTTTATTGTTCATCAGTTCCGTCCTGTGTTCTCCTAATAAATTTTGGATGACTGTTGTGATTGTTTAGCTGTTGTCAACGTGAGACTGATCTTCCTCTCATGGTTGGTTTTTAAGGCCCTGGAGGAATACGGGACACAGGAATCATCAGAGCAAAACAACAGTGAGCTGGAGACAAAGATGGAGGTCGCCAGGCAGAGTCTTCGGAGGGCAGAGGTAACGTGTGTGTGTGTGTGTGTTTGTTGTCGAGTAAGAAGTGGATTTCTCTGTTTTCTCAATCAGTGTCCTAAAGGTGGCCCCAGTGCTCCACCTGCTGGTTAAACTACTGTACTACAGTCAGAGTTGATCGTTAAAGCCTTGAATATTTGCTGGTTCAAGCTCAGATGTGAGTATTTCCTCAGTTGGTGTCGGTTCAGTTTTGTAGTCCACACCAGACTTTGATTATCAGCTTTTACAAACAAAACAAACCGAAGAGGAAATGTGCCAAACCAGTTTGTGAAAGCACTAAAATGAAACCATGCATCATTTTTCCCTTTTCCACACCAAATTAAGCGAACTACATGTGTGAACAACAGACAAAAATCGACCACTTTAGCCAACTCATTCAGTTATTTTTTTATTGTCTGCATTTATTGTCTTATCATGTTTGTTTATTTGTTTTTTTATTCTGCGATGACAGACGGTGAAAGCAAAAGCAGAGGCCCGTCTGGACTTGCTGAGGCAGGCGGGTGTTGCTGTTGAAACGTGGCTGAAGAGCGCCATGAACCAGGTGATGGAGGAGCTGGAGAACGAACGCTGGAACAACCTCAGTACCCATGATCCTTCGCTCTCTGTAAGACCCACAACACACCATCCATAAAGAGTACTGATTATCTAGTGCCTCCTAGAATCATTAAATCAAGTCTAGGTCTATTTGAGTTGGATGTTTTGTTTCTCTTTCTCTTTATTTAACGTTTGTCATGTTTCTGCAGGGAACAGCAGATCTGGAGCGAGAGGATGAGGAGGAAATGGAGGACAGCGGTGAAGTGTTAGATGACAGCAGCTCCAGCCCCTCCAGCACCTTGAAAAACTATCCCCTCACCTGCAAAGTACTCTACTCCTACAAGGTACCAGCAGATTACAAACTGTGTCTATACCTGTTGGTATATTTGGCCCTCAGTAGACCTGCTACTGTCATTACCACACATACTACATACATATGTTATGTCTTATTTAGCATATATTTCCATTTGTAAGGACAACACGTATTTCTGTGAATATACCAGTGTTATCCACTGTATAACAAATGAACAGTACTGTTATTAACCATATTTTACACACAGTAACCTTGGAAAGTTGCATCAAGTTGCCAATAAAGTACATCGAAATAGTATGAAAGTCAGTAAAATGATAACTTACACAAACACTATCCAACAGTCATATGTGCTTCCATCCAAATGTATCAGAGATTTTAAACCAATTTTTTGAGTATTTCTTTAAAAAGAAAATGTAAATGAATGCTCGTTTCCATCAACTACCATTTAGTGGAGTCAGTTTATAAGATAAGCAGTAGGTAGCACCAATTCTCTAGTCAAAAAAAAAACAGAAGACGAGGGCACAACGAGATGATGAACTTAAGAGAGCTGCAGTTGAACCTCAAATGGTTAAAAAAAAACAATGCAGAAAACAGGATGTAAATATGACATTTTTGTTAATTTCATGTATTAATGTGAGGAAGGTTACATCAGAGGAGCGATCATGGATCCATAAGGAAACAACTGATAGCAGCAAGGATAGACTAAAAGTTAAATAGTTAATATAAATCAACAAAATTCAACATTAGCAACCTCCAAAATGATCATGAAGTTGTCTGAACACCTCTGAAATTAGAAATTCAGATCACAGATTCAGATTCTTGTACATTTGTGTACACAGAGAGTGAAAGCTGACTTAGTGATCATTATTATTGTTTCCATACAAATCTGTTTCCTTTGTTCCAGGCGTCTCAGCCAGATGAACTGACCATAGAGGAGCAGGAAATCTTGGAGGTCATTGATGATGGAGACATGGAGGACTGGGTCAAGGTACATAAACCCACATTTGTTTTTAGCTGAACTCATTTGGATTTTTTGATAACGTTTGTTTTTCACTTCCACTTGTCGTCTTCATGAGTTTATATTTTCTACATTTCCAGGCCAGAAACCGCAGTGGACAGGTAGGCTACGTCCCAGAGAAATATTTGCAGCTGCCTTCCTCCAACAGTCTACTGAGTATGCTGCAGGCTCTGGCCGCGCTGGACGCCAGATCCCATTCCTCCAGTAACTCCACTGAACCTGAAACCGAGTTACCAACCGGCTCCGTCAATGGAGACTCCAGTGGTGAGGGATAACTAAACAAATTCTATAGCCAATATGTCTGTTGAATTTGTCTTTGTCCTATTTTGTAGTGCGAGAACTCTCAAGCTGTTCTTCTCTGTTGCAGTGTCATTTGCGAAGGCCCTGTACGACTACGCGGGACAAACAGACGACGAGCTCTCATTCCCAGAAGGTGCCATCATCCGCATCCTGAGCAGAGAGACCCACGAGGACGATGGTTTCTGGGAGGGAGAGTTCAACGGCGTCGTCGGCGTCTTCCCTGCAGTCCTGGTGGAGGATCTCACCAGCGCCAGCGAGAATGGAGATGGGCAGAGAGATGGCAGTGCACAGGTATGACGAGCACGGCTGTAGATTAAATTTATAGATTAGACACAGAGCTTTTTAAAAGATGGTAAGTAACTGAGAAGTTGATGGCGTGGAAACAAATACTCCCTGTTAATGTATGGTTTGGTTTGTTGTAGCACAGACGTGTATTTTGTGAGGTTTGCTGGGTAACGTTTAAAAAACTGGGCCTGTATTTATGCAGCATCGCAGAGTCCCTCTTAAAAAAGCTGCTGAATGTTACACTATAGGACTAAAAATATTCAGAGTAGCACTTCAGTTACAGTATTTATGAAGCTTCCCACACTTCTTTTAGCAAGAAGGAGGACAACTCCTGGGAGAGTGTGATGCCACTGTTTCACTCTGTAATGTAGAAATTAAGATCAGATCGATTGACTGTGGTCCTTTGCTGTGTGTCGTTCCCTCTCTCTCGCCTTCCTGTCTGTCTTCAGCTGTCTGTCTGTCTTTAGCTGTCCGCTCTCACAAGTTGAAAGCCATTCAAACTTACCAGTGAGTGCGATGCTACACTCTCAATTCTTCCTCCAAAGCCTGGTTAGCGCCTTTAGCCTCCTTCATCTTATTGGGGGCGAGATCTTATGTTCCCCACGATAACGGACGGTACGCAGGATTTGTATCGTCTTTTTGCTCGCGGCGCTTAGATCTCTTCAACAACTCTTCTCGAGTGTAAACAAGAGAGCCGTTATGATGATGGGTTGTAGTTTTCTGACAGTTGCAGTTATAAACATTAATGAAAATATTTGAAATGCAAAATAACTTGTATATGCTGTAAGTAAACACAGGGAAGCTACTTGGTTGGCATAAACAACAAATGTACATACAATAGTAGTAGATAGCTTGACTGCTGCGTGATATATCCTGTTAGTCTCACGTCATTTAACCTACAATAGTGCTGCATTTTACAGATATATATATTGCAGTATTGCACGTGCAGAAATGTTAATAAAGCTACAATTAGCATGAATGCAGCTTGTAGAAATAAAATAAATCTGCACATTATCTGAGGTGCTGTAAAAGGTATTAAAATTTGGTTTATTACTGCTGAAATTGTAGGTTGTTAAACACTGTTGTGAAGCTGCAGTTTACCTGTTGTTGCAAGTTCAGGAAGACTTCTGGTTTTTGTTGAGAGCATGTGCTGTCTTTTTTCACCAGACAATAAATTCACCACCAGACAACTCAAGGCCGATCTAAGGCTAACATTTTGTACTATCACACAACACCAAGTTGGACAAGTTGGTCATTGTCTTATTTCATATTTCTTTCTGCTGTTTTCAAGGCGTCTCCCTCCCCTCTGGCCCAGTGCGACAGATCCCCTCGTAGTCCCTTCCAGCCGGGGCCTCTCCATAGCAGCCCCCTTCAGACCCCCACCATGTCCTCTCCTCAGTCGAGTCCCTGCAGCGCCACGGCTTCTCCCATTGGCCGACCACCCTCCTATCACAATGGACATCACAGGCCACCACCTGCACCCCACAAAAGCCCCTTTCAGAGTAAGATTTACTGGTTTGTCTGTATAGAATAAGTATGATGTCTGGATGGTAGTGACTGCTGTTATGACTTGAGATGATAATCTGTGTCCACTGCTCTGTTCAGGTCCAGCTCAAGGCTCCCCTCAACCTCCTAAATACCCAGAGACTGGCTCCAGCACCATTCGACCTGTGAGTAAACACATCTTCTGTGTGCCCATTATGTAATTATGTCAAACAATGAGCTGTTCTATCTGTTATTTTAACCGAGTCGTTGCTTGATGGATGTTTCCAGGTCCGTGCTGCTCCTCCGCCCCCTAAGCAGCATCCTCGTGGGCAGGTGAAGAGGAGGGAGGAGGTGGAGATCACGCTGGTGTGAAGGCGACACCCTGGTGGTGGCGGCAGCTGCAGCGACTCTGTTCAAACCAGCTGGGACTCTGTCCCTCTAAACGCACTCCCAAACGAAGCCAGAGGAAACTTAAACCCCCCTGAAGACGCCCGGAGGCCACGAGAGGCTGTACACTTAGTCCTCTCGTCTTTTCACACAACACCTCGAAGGGTTTGTGTACTGTGGAGGAATATTGTGCCTTTCTCTTCACTATACTCCATTTGAATCTCCCTCACACTCCCTCACTCAGTGTTTGTCTCCTATTTGATAAATAGGTCAAATATTGTAATTTGTATTCAAAGCTTATACATCTATCATGAATCATTTCAAGTCCTGACAAAATGTATTGATAACTGGCAGAATATCTGCTGTCAATATCAAATATCAGTCTTGAATTGGTACAAATCCTGTTTCTGTTCTTTGTTATCGCTCATAGTAAATGATAAAGTGATAACGAGCAGATAACCTGTCACAGTGTACGACGGAAAATATAGTAAAACCAGTTCATGGAAGAAATGATTCGCTCGTTGGGGCGAAGTACAAAAACACTTATTTCTAACATGGCCCGTCAACAAACCATCCCGACTGTGTTGACATTTGAGGGAACGGAGAGCCGCGGACTCCAAAGTAGAGGAAGCTACCGTAGCATCGTATTAGCTGTGTTGCACCATCGACTTCTATTTACCCTCCTCTGTCGGAGTAAAAACAGCTGAAGAGTGATATTAAAGGATCAGTGTGTAGAATGAAGAACACTTTACAGGCCCATTCTGAGGTAACAAAGACATTATGGTTCTTATTTTCAGGTGATTATACACTAATGAATACATAGTTATGAATATTAGATTTCACTTCTGCCATATTCTGTAAATAGAGCCTCCTAAATCTCACACTCTGGACCTTTAAATTACTTGTTGGTTCTAGTTCGAAGACAGATTTACAGAATAATACAAAATGTACAAGATTTTACTGCTCAGCTTACAAATAACTGAACAGAAAAATAATCTGTGCCATTTTTGATAATCAGTTAATCATTTTAATAACATGCAATAACATGTTTTGGTCACATGGAGGCAGTGGAGAGAAGTGAACCCAACATTTCTGTATCATCACGTTAACGTAAAACGTGATAACAGCCAGCATCATCTTTTATTTGGAGAAGAATATTATATTACATTTCTGCCATATTCAGTAAATAGAGGCCTGTAAATCTGACACACTGGACCTTTAATATTCTCATCAAACTCTCGAAGCAGATTTTTCCAAAATGTCAAACATCAGTTCAGCAGCAGACCTCGTGATCATGAGACAGAGTCATAATTTTCTTCTGTGAATGCAGCACTCTTCCATACACTTGTATATCGTCAAATATCATTATTAATATATGAAGAATAATGATTTCCCTTTTAACTATATCACTTACTGTGCGGCTCCTTCTGTCGAGAGGTTTCACAATTGGATTACTTCTATGCAACAACGTCACACCCGGCAGGACATCGCAGCATGTTGTGAACATGTTATCTTCAACGCAAACCAAAAGTCTGGTTGTCTCCACGCTCGATCAAAAACGCCAGCATGGACGAGGCTGGTCCTCTCCTCGAACACACACACACACACACACACACACACACACACACACGTAACCGCACACGGTTACACTAACAAGGGAAAAGTGGCAATTTTAGTTGAGTGATTGTTTTGTCCGTAGGGAGAATCTCCTAGAAAAGTTGTCTTGATCAAAATAACGGATTATTACGTTACCTTTTTATTGATTAATTTTCAATCCCTTCTTCTTACGTTAGTTTTCTTTGCACCAAATGCCGAGAAATTCCTGAAGGGAGAAACGTAGTGCGTACATACATAGTCTAATGTTCTCTCTCTCTCTCTCTCTCTCTCTCTCTCTCTCTCTCTCTCTCTCTCTCTCTCTCTCGTGTTGTAAAATAAAGATCTAGAAATGTTATTATGACACTAATGGAGCCAGTGAAGTTTGCTGGTGAGCGCGGTGGTTTTGTTGAGGAGAAGGTTGCAGTTGGTGACAGTTTACACTGAGGTAATGTGCAGTTTAAACATGCCTTTATTTTTAAGGAGGAAAACATCCTGAGCTGCTAGCTGTCCAATTTAAAAAAAAAAAAAAAAAAAAAAAATAAAAAATCTATACTGTCATAGTGAAGCACTTTTTGATGTCTTCTTATTCCTTTTCAGTATTGTGGATGTTGTTTGTTCAATATTTCTTGTTTGTTTACCAGCTATATTGGTAAGATTTTTTTTTCTTTTATCGACTTTTGCGTTATTTAGCCTTAAATAGCCATTGTAGTGTCTTTGATTGAGATTGAGATATGACCTGTTGATCGTATTGTTTTTGAAATAGTTTACAGAGAGCTTGGAGATGGATATCTGTACAAATAATAGCACAGCTTTTTTTCTCCCCTTTTGTTTTCTTTTTTTTTTTTTTTTTAGAATTAGGATAAAAAACCTATTATTAAACTTTAGTTCAATTCGATCAGAGGAAAAGAGATATCTGTCAGCCACGTCGCTGTGTTCTCATTGATCTCCTTGAGATCTGAATGACATCAAACTTATTTTTGAAGTTTGCATTTACCCTGTTGTATTGAAACAAATAAAAGAAGTCTCTTTTCCCAATAGAGAAGTTGTTGTTAACTTGCTACTGGTCCTGATTCCACGTTAAGTCTGAAATTCAGTGACAAACTGCCCATGTTTTACAATGTAAGCTCTGCAGAGGCTGTCGAGCGTCATATATACACACCAGTGGATGTTTAACTGTATTTATTGTGTACAAATAAATGTGAAATAAAGATAGCTTAAATGAAAAAATAAAACCGTTTGAACTTTCCTTTCCGGGCTGTTGTCTTTGGTTTTGATGCACTCTGTTGTGATATCAGTTAATGTTAATATTGCATGCAGATGTCAGAGTCACAGTCACTTTTATTGGACAGGTATGTGTTCACACACGAGGAATTAAACTCAAACAGACATAGACATGAGCACAGCTAAAAGAAACAAGGAGTTATACAGGTCAACATAAAACTACTATGTACCGATACAAAGTATATATATAAATATGTGTAACTGTATATAAACAATAACATTTGTTGACCGAATAAGACAGTAATAGTGCAGAGTGCAAAGGATGCTGAAATAAATATGGTTTATGTATGCGGTAGGAAGATATTACAGTATGAACTGCATGAGTAGATTGAGTATGAATAACTATATTTACATATTAAAAGAACAAATCTAAATGTTAACTGAGAATAAATAATTTATCATTTACAGATTATTGGATCCTGATTTCTCCTCACTGACAAACGTGGATTTTGTGATCATAAAAACTGCACTATTTGTCCTGAAGCTGTTTGCAGCAGGTCGCACGAGTTCTTCTCTGACAGACTGACAGAAACAAACACTAAATGTCACAACAAACATAAAACTGTAGACATTGTCAGCTTTGAGTCATTTTAACTAAATAAAATAAAAACCACACATTGATTTCCATCTAAAGCAAAGCGGCAGTTTTATATTTAATAAAACAAATGGAATAAAATGCCAGCGGCTGGCTGTGTTGATAATGAGTGTGCAGTAGTATAAAGATCAGTCAAAGTGATTCCTGAATAAATTAAACTGATCATCACTGTTTGTTTGTTTACATTGACTTTTTAACTGTTGTCAATTCACAAACAATAAAAACTTCCACTTCCTGTCTGAGCTTTTAAAGTAAATCACATGTTGAGTTTGATCATTATGAAGTCCTTGAATCAAACTAACTCTGTCTTTATGAGTATGTTGTTTATAATCAATAAATACCTGTGTGAAAGGTGTTCAGGTGCGTATAGCCTGAAGGTTTTATTTGTGTAGGTAACAAATACAGCCAAAATCACACCGTGTATTATATTGTACATGGTAGGGCTGCTTTATTATCGTTAAAACGTGTGTTTTGATCGCACATCCAGCCTCTTGTACCAAAAATTATATATTTTTATATAACATTTATATTTTTTATTTTGTTTAGTTTGAGGCTTTACTTCCGGTTTTAATGTAGCTAACTCCGGTTAGCTTCATCACAGAGACTTCTGTCGTGGTGCATTGTGGGTCAGCATCCGGACTTCTGCATCTTTTTTATTTTTGACACAAAATAAATGTAAAGTAAAACAACAGAAATCACCTAATATTACATAGAAAACAAACAAATACATCACTTTACGTTTTATGTGTATTTCTTGAGGCGTTAAGTCTTTATTTGTAGTTATAGCGACATCAAGAAAGACGAAATTTACCTTTTTTTGTGACTAATCTCATTTTGTGTCTCACTAGTTTAATCAAATCATTCTTTATTTTTTATTGTTGTTGTTGTTGTTGTTGTTGTTGTTTCTGTGTGGAACCCGGGAAGATTAGCGACCACCTTTGAGGACAGTAATGAGGAGCTGAATAAAGAGTAAAGCAACTGTTGTGAAAAGATATACTAAAATATGTTCCTCTTCTTTGGACAGTATATAAGTGTATAATTTTATTTATGTACTTTAATTTAGTCTATTTTTGCTCTCACATCACTTATTTGTGTTTTAACACTCCTTCAATTAATCCAGATAATTGTAAAGTAGGAACATTTGCTGAGATTGGGGAGAAGTGTGACAATGAGGGGTTTTTTTGTTTTCTTAATATTTGCAAATAAAATGACAGTTAGCAAAATATGGAAACTTTAATGTGACACAGATTAACAGAAATTGAGGCAAAGGAAATGAATGTATGATATATATATATATATATAATCACAGAATCTATTTGGCGCCTGATAAAACGTTTGAGGTTTATAACACTGACCTCTGCTGGCAGTGTGAGCATGACAAAATGTAAATCAACATCAGGGGATGATGGGAAGATATCAGTCCCATTTAAATTTCTTTTTGCTCCACTACATTTATTTGACAGCTTCAGCTACAAGTTACTTTGAAGATTTAAATTATGAATAGAATTAGCCCCACCAGCTGTAGCATAAAAGTGCAAGTATTTTCTTACTCGAGTATTGCTAATTTTACTTAACTTTTTATTTTTTTCATTTTAAAGATAAACATTTGGCTTCAAATGATGATAATACATAAAAAAGGTGCAATTTTCAAATGAGGCACGGATAAAAGTGCTATAGTGTTCTAAGCAAAGTTGAATGTTACAATGTAGTAATACTACTATTATCTAGAAAAGTACTTCTAGACATGCAAAAATTACAAGCAAATAAATATGGATTGTTTTTGGTGCATAACAAACATTAAGTAAAAAAATCTAAGAATATAAGGAAAACATTTTTAAAAATCAAGTACTAAAAAAATATAAAATATATAATTATACATACAATGTGTTTTTAGGATGAAACGAGCTTTACAGTTTGTGCAGGACTGTGCAAGCCTTGCAGAATATGTTAAATGTGCATGATGGTTAACAAAACGTAGTACTTGTACTTGTATCACATCACTGTATAATAATATACTGTATAATATAAAATATGTAATTGATAATATTAATAAATATAAATCAAAGGCGAAAACAATAAGAATAAATTAAATAAACGTGGATTAAAATGATGTCGATCGGCGCTTTATTTTGTCAACACCGGAAGTACTAAATTAAATTCCGGCTGGCTTGACACTGGTGTGGAAAAGATGGCTGCTTCGGCGGCAACGGCGAGTTCTTCCCCCGGTTTGTGTCCAAATTACGCCGTGATTTGCTCCTTTCTGGAGCGCTACGGAGCGTTGCTGGACTTACCAGAGCTCACCTTCCCCCAGCTGGAGAGATATCTGCAGGACACATCCTCAGGTAGGGCAGATAAACAGCCAGCTGCTGACGGGAGGAGGAGAGACTTCACCATTGCATTAATGATAATGGTACCGTGCTAGCGGGCTAGCAGCTTCGTTAGCTCGTCGCGTGTTATTGTGTGGTTTTCTAACCTTCGTGTTTACTTAAATATAACTTAACTGCGTCCCAGAGCTGCTGCTCGAAGTGGAAAACGTGTCTACGCTTTATTTAATTGTTATTAAGGTGTCAGCCCGCCGAATTAGTCGAGGTTTTCTCTCACTTTTTAGCTTTTGAATAGGGCTTAATTTTTTCCAAGCAGCCTTTATCTGCTGTTGTAACGTTACTCGTAGCACAACACAGGCATGAATGTGTGCTGATAACAGTGTTTGCGAGGCGGTAAACACGGTGCTAATTCATGCAACACGTCGTGGATTGTGATAATGTATCGGTGAACGTGTCATTGTCTGTGACGGGCGCGTAATTGTGCACTTTATTTACAGTTAAAACATTTTGCCATGTAGTGGTCCGCACAGCTTCTGTCAAAGCACCCGTTACAGCGACGACTTCCGGCAGAGCCTTTCAAAATAAAGCTTTTTTTTGGCGCTCAAAACATCATCCTACTGTTGAGTGACATACAGCGATGTTCTCGCTATACATTAAGTAACTATTTGATGTGTAGTTGTATTATTTCCACACGTTTGCGCTTACGTGAACACCTAGTGATCAGTAATCGCGTACGTGTGTGTTTACGCGAAGAAAATCAACTTCCGGTCGTAGTGCTCATTCTGGTTGACTTGACTAATTTTTTTCAATTGAGCTGCGTTGTTTTGCGCAGGCGCAGCCTCGTCTCAGGTCTTCCTGATTGAGTGTGATGTTCTCTCCTCATACTGATGAAAACTTAATGTGTTAAAAACACAAACCTGTTAGCATTTATGTAAAGTAATATATAATAATCGACCTTCCACCAACATTATATACATTGGCCATCTTGGATAAATACTATAGTTTATGCAAGGAAAGCTATAAATCTATTTTATGATTATTTTATTTATCTGTAGAGGCACATACCTTTGTTTCTAATTCCCTCTGTGATAATTTGATTATATTTTAGTATAAAGCCGCTCTGATTTATATGCCGACCATACTTCCTGCATCTGTTTCAAATTAAAAGCCCTTTAGTATTTCTTAACAAGGCTGTTATTGTGGAAACATTTACACGCTCCTGCTACAAAGTGTATCACAGCAGAGTTATGTAAGGCTTTAAAGAGCAGGCTAACAGTACCAGTAAATTACAAACGTGTGTTCTTTTTATTCAGTTTTTGACTTGTAAATTTACACGTGATCCATTTATTTGTATAGTGCACTATGTAAGTGTGACCAGTCATATATGGGAGGGTAAATGTGGCTCAAGAGGTACAGCGGGTTGTCCACTAATCAGGTGGTTCGATCCCTGGCGCCTCCAGTCTGCATGAGCAAGATACTGAACCCCATCGGTGTGTGGATGATTAGCTCCTAAATACTGATGAGCAGTTGGCACCTTGTACGACAGTCAATGAAGCGCCTTGATTGGTCAGAAGACTAGAGAGATGCTATAAGTACAGTTCATTTGGCATTTAAATACACCTTGATGTTAGAAAGTAGACAACACAAAGCTCAGGTAGTCTGGATATTAAAATGAGTGACCGCAGCACATTCAGATATTGTCATCAGATAGAGCTGGAAAAGCTGAAGCGTTAACATCATCACAGCTTCATGTGATAACAGTTCAATGTGGTCCTCTTCATGTACCTCATGCTTTTCTGTGTTCACAACAAACACGTTCCACACTTTTTGTTTTTTTCTATTTAAGTTTGTGTAGTACTTTGACGATAGATGTTCTTAATTACTGTAAAACCTAAATTAAACACCGAGCCCCTTTTACTCACCCGGTGCAGCTACATGTTTTGATGAATGATCGCAGGTCTCAATTAGACCCGGTCTGTTTTTTATAAGTTCGACTGGGTCACCTGCTTGAGCAAGTTCTTAAGCTGCTTAGATCTCGTGCATAGAAATATCAAACTTTTGTCAATACCGACATGCTACACATCATGAGGTTGCTTAATTTCATGGAAACCATGAGCAGCAGAGTATAATTTATTCAGGTTTATTGGCGTGGTAAACAAGAGAACTGAAAGTAAAGTCTGAACGCGTGTCCATCTCTGGATTATTTATAATCTTTTAGCTCATGAGGGTTCTCCGATCAGAAGAATCAAAACGGTTTTCTGGAAAATTAATTCAAGTTGTGAATGTTTTCATGTGAAGTCTGTTGCTCACAATGAAAACGACTTTATGACAGTGACAACAACAAACGACAACTTTAACTGACATAAACTCTTCTTGTATTTATTACCTTAGAAGCTACAAAATAATAATGTATTCTGTAAATGAATAAGACACATGTCCAAATAAAGGCAGGTTGAGTTCAGTGATTGAAGTCAATAAGAGCTCGGGGTGTTAATTGAAGTTTCACCATGTGTAAGGTTTTTGTTAAGTTAAGTCTGTTCTTGTACTTCTGCTCCAGTGACAACTGAAATTCCCTGCGTGGGATCACAGAAGTTTATTTCTCCTTTATAGGAATGTAAAATGAACAAACACTTATAACCTTATATAATAGTGGGACTTGATATGTATATTATCTGTGTCCACAAAGAAAAATTATTTAAAGCTCTGAATCATTAGTAAGTGGACCTTTTGAACACAAATGAAACCTCTGATTACTTTATATACAAGAACGAGGACCAGTGAGTTTGTTTACATGCACCTAGTTGCCTACTTTTGATTGAGTTTTTAGATTATCCTGTTTGCATGTCTCAAAATATATACTTTGGTTTTTGGATGGGTTATTTCTCGCCCTGTCTGTGATCTCTAACCTGTTGTATTGTGGATTGTGCGTTCAAAGGCGTTTTCACAATCTCACAGCTTTCTCACTGCATTGATAAAATGTTTGTCCAGATCAAAACAAACGTTTAAATCCAATATTTCCACACATGTACTGATCTTCTTCTTCACTGAAACATACGTTTACTCTACTCACTTAGATATGATAAAGAATAATATTATTTAACAATAAACGGAATATTTCAGGGCTCGGGTCATCTGTCAGTAACAAACAGCACAGCCCTCAAACATGGTTAGTTTACTGAGCTTATGTTTTAGCTGGCACAATATATGGACACTATTCTGATATCTGTTACTGTTATTCACTGTAAGCCTCTAATAATCTGTGACTCGATGCTAAAATGTGTTTTTAGATACTTTGTGAGTGACATCGTCTTTTTAATCTTTCCTCAGTTCCAAAGCTGCTGGTTGATCTTCACGTCAAGTTGCTGAGGAAGATCGGCAAGTCAGTGTCAGCAGACAGATGGGAGAAGTATCTCGTAAAGGTAAACTCCAAAACCAATATTTCCTCCTCTCCTGAGAATAACATCTGTCTTTTTGCAACTAATTGCTCCACTTTGTTCAACAGATAGTCGCTCACTTTGTCTGCTGCTAAGTGGTGGCTTTTTTTTTTTGTCTGTTGTTGCAGGCCATAAAATTAAAACAGTTTGATGATTATTCCCTTCTACGAGTATCATCTTTCACATTAGTCACCTGATCTGTTGTTAATCTGAAAAATATTGATTTGTGCTGCAGATTTGTCAAGAAATCATGATGATATGATTCATGCTAATCAGATCTAAGCCACATTAGAGTTTGAAACACAACTCTAATCAGATTTCTACAGATCCGGACACTCAATTCAGATTTTTTCAAGTGTCTTTTGAGTCCCTTGGACCACGAGACACAACGACAACGTCAAATCCAGAGGCACAGAAGTGCATCAGAGTCTGTGGATAGATGTCTGCTGTCACTTTAGGGGGAGGCTTCAGGACAGGCAAATCCAATTTGATCACTTGCAAATAACAGTCAGTCTGAATTAAAGATCTGATTTGAGAGACAAATCTGATTTGCCTGAAGCCTGATTCTAACTTCTGTAATACTTTAAAGTTGCATTCACGGATTTCCCCTCAACATGTGGAGTCAGTATCAGAAATCCCTGAAAACTGTAATGATCAGTTTTAGCTGTGGCTGTCAAAAAAGTATTGATTTGACCTTGCTATTTGTTGAGGTAGTAGTTCATAGTGTTTTTCACACATTTCCACAAGTATAACAAAGGTGGCAGAGCATTAAGAGCCCACTTCTGATGTCGTCTCACCTTGTTGTATGCAAGTGACCGTCTACAGCCAGGTTTGAACTTCATCGGTATTGTCAGCCCAAAAGGTCATAGTCCGACCATAATACATTTGTCAGTCAGTATGAATGAAAACAACACTCAAGCAAGCAGATAACTTGAAGAAATGATGGTGTTTTCATTTACATTTCATTTTTCTTTGCAGGTATGCCAAGAGTTCAACACAACGTGGGCATGGGAACTCGAACAAAAAGGATACAAGGACATGACGACAGAGTGCAAGACGGGGATACTTAAAGTACGCACACTGTCTTTTTGTTTTCTGGTTTCCTCGCCTGTTTTAATTGTCTATCGTTGCAGTTTTAATGAAAAGAGTTTAGAGAAAAAAACACTGGTGTCACAAAAAAGCTGAGGTTGTAGCTAACTTTGGGGTTAACCACTATTGCTACACTCAGCTGCTGGTAAACAAAACTCAAGAACTCTGCTTTTGAGAAACTGTTGCATTTATTTCCTGACAAACTGTGGCTGGAAACTTAACCAAACTGTGTAAATATAAGCATATTGGCGACATATTGCACCCCCTTGAATCATCCATTTTTATCGCCTACAGTAATTATTTATACATTTTCTTTCCACAGAACTCAAAAATGTTGTACTTAAACTAAAGAACGCTCTGTAATATGTTGTGATAGATGCCATTTTGTAACATCCTGTACTTTTTCTTTTCAGTATTTGTGCGAGTGTCAGTTTGATGAAAATGTCAAGTTCAAAACAGCCATCAATGAGGAGGACCCAGATAAGATGCGGCTGCAGCCGATCGGCCGGGACAAAGACGGTCAGATGTATTGGTTTCAACTGGACCAAGACGACAATGTGCGCGTTTATATCGAGGAACAGGACGACTTAGATGGGTCATCATGGAAGTGCATTGTCAAGTAAGCAAAAAGAAGTGACTTTAATGGGACAAATATGGTGCAGGCGCAGCAAAATGGAATTTAAATGCTAATGCGGGTGCTGTGTGTTATCTACTCTGAAAAGGGAGCTTTTATATTCATCCCCTCTTTTCTTCCTGTAGAGATAGAAACGACTTGGCTGAGGTGGTGGCTCTGCTGAAGACACAAATTGATCCCGAGCTGTTAAAAAAAGAACAAGAAAAGAAGCAGAACGAAGGAGAAGGTAAAGATTATATTCTTAAATTACCTGTTTACAGATTTATATGAAATGTCAGCCTGTGTTGCACGTTCGTGCTGCGGTTTGATGCCGCTAACATTAGCTAGTATCAGGATGACTGGGTATGAAGTATTTACACTGTTGTATTGCAAAGCCAAATTTTATTGAATTTTGTTTTTGTTATGTGAAACTAAAGATTTAAACAGAATATTTGCAAGCAGCCATGTGATCTTCTACTTCATATTTACGTTACAGGTGAAGTCAAAAAGATCACATCAGACACATCAGATGAAGACAGCAAAGACTCCAGCAAGGATGTCTGTCCAGTCTCACCAAAGACCGAGAATGATGAAAAAGTAACACAGAAAGACAGCTCGAACTCAGAAGCCCCTGAGGCCAAATCGTCGCTCAATGGCATCACTGAAGGCAAACCTGAAACAGAACTCTGTTCAGAAAAACCCGCTGAGGATCTCAGCATCAGTACAAAAGCCCAGAACATTAAAGAAGAGCCGATGGAGGTGTCGGACACTAAAACAAGCACAGCAATAAGTGAACCCGCCTCTGAGACACCGTGTATATCAGTAAAAGCAGAAAAGGGAGAGGAGGCCAAGAAGAACAGCGCTGAGGAGATTCAACAGGCTCTGAAGAACGACCAACAGGCCAAAATCCCTTTGAAAAAAAGAGGAATGAAATTTAGTGAAGACTTAAAAAATAGCAGCATCATAGTACAAAACCCATCTGTCTCTCAGGTCAAGGAAGCTTCAAAAGCTGACTCGACTCCTGAACCGACAAAGAAAGCACAGAGTGTGACTGATCATGTTAACGGTGAGGTTCAGCCTACACCAGAGAAAGAGCTCCAGAGTCAGTTGTGCGAGTCACTAAAAGATGCTGCCACCGACAAAGAGCAGACGACAGAATCAGCTGCAGTTAAATCGGTAGAAACCAGAGAAAACGAGTCGACATCCACAGACAAGGATGACGTGAAAGATAAAAAGGATGAAGTTTGCAGTGAAGAGAAGGCCACAGAGGAAATCACTTCACACCAAGTAGATGTGGACAAGAAAAACGAAGATATGGAAAGCACTGCATCAAAAGAAAAGAAAGAAGAGTATTCCCCAACACCAACAGAACCGCCGCCTTTACCTAAAGACACAAATAATGAACTCGAGAAGTCTTCTAATCATGAAGAGCATGAAAAACTAAAAGAATCCAAACCAGCAGATAAAAACGAGTCTTGTGCAGGAGACAAGACGACTACATTAAAGGAAACCGATAAAACATTAACAGCTGGTGAGTCAGAGAAAGTCAAATCCAAAGAGGTTGAATCAAAAGATTCAGAGAAAAGAACAGCCTGTGTAGACATGGACACATCAGAGTCAAGTCAGACTGAAGAAACCAAGAAGTCAGAGGTGACAGAAAATGTAACAGACATGAAGCAAACAGATGCTGAAGTGAGCGATGCTAAAGAAATGGAGACATGTGAAACTAATTTAGAGAAAACCGATAACTCTGTACTGAAAGAGAAGTCAGGAGTCATTAAAACCACAGAGACAGAGTGTGCAGATAAAGATCCTGCAAACAAATCTGTCGACTCTGAAAACACAGTATCACCATCTGCCAATAAAAAGACAGAAATACTAAAAGAGAGCGATAATACAGAGACCCAAGGAGTCACACAAAGCTTGAAGCCCATTAAAAAGGCAGACGAACCAATAATCAGTCAGAAATCAGAAGAAACGTCCAACACAAAAGAGAGTGTGGAGTCTTCTGTTGTTGAAAAGTTAGACAAATCAGACTCGTGTAAACCTGTCGAGGAGCACAATAACATCAAAGATGCAGAGATGACCACAGAGAAAGACTCTGAGACGAAGGTCTCAGAAGAACCGCCTAAACAAATTGAGGCAAAAAGTCCCTCATCAGAGAGTAAAAAGGATGCCGACAAGGAAAATGAAAAGGAGACGGATAATGAAAAACTCAAAAACGACAGTGAGAAACACCCTAGTCAAGACAAGGAAGGTACAGAGGATTCAACAACAGATAAACTCCCAAAAACTGAAACCTCAAACAAGGAGAAAGATACTGGAAAAGAGAGTGAAACCTCCAAGGAGAAACCTTGTAAAGAGAGTGAAACCTCAAAGAAGGAGAAAGATACTGGCAAAGAGAGTCAAATGTCCAAGGAGGAGAAACTTGGTCACAAAGAGAGTAAAACCTCAAAGAAGGACAAAGATGCTCCTAAAGAGAGTCAAACGTCCAAGGAGGAGAAACCTTCTCGCAAAGAGAGTGAAACCTCAAAGAAGGACAAAGATACTGGCAAAGAGAGTGAAACCTCAAAGAGGGACAAAGATGCTCCTAAAGAGAGTCAAATGTCCAAGGAGGAGAAACCTTCTCGCAAAGAGAGTGAAACCTCAAAGAAGGACAAAGATACTGGCAAAGAGAGTGAAACCTCAAAGAGGGACAAAGATGCTCCTAAAGAGAGTCAAATGTCCAAGGAGGAGAAACCTTCTCGCAAAGAGAGTGAAACCTCAAAGGAGGATAAAGATGCTCCTAAAGAGAGTCAAACGTCCAAGGAGGAGAAACCTTCTCGCAAAGAGAGTGAAACCTCAAAGAAGGACAAAGATACTGGCAAAGAGAGTGAAACCTCAAAGAAGGACAAAGATGCTCCTAAAGAGAGTCAAATGTCCAAGGAGGAGAAACCTTCTCGCAAAGAGAGTGAAACCTCAAAGGAGGATAAAGATGCTCCTAAAGAGAGTCAAACGTCCAAGGAGGAGAAACCTTCTCGCAAAGAGAGTGAAACCTCAAAGAAGGACAAAGATACTGGCAAAGAGAGTGAAACCTCAAAGAAGGACAAAGATGCTCCTAAAGAGAGTCAAATGTCCAAGGAGGAGAAACCTTCTCGCAAAGAGAGTGAAACCTCCAAGGAGCAGAAAGATACTGGCAAAGAGAGTGAAACCTCCAAGGAGGAGAAACCTTCTGGCAAAGAGAGTGAAACCTCCAAGGAGCAGAAAGATACTGGCAAAGAGAGTGAAACCTCAAAGAAGGACAAAGATACTGGCAAAGAGAGTGAAACCTCCAAGGAGGAGAAACTTGGTCACAAAGAGAGTAAAACCTCAAAGGACAAAGATGCTCCTAAAGAGAGTCAAACGTCCAAGGAGGAGAAACCTTCTTGCAAAGAGAGTGAAACCTCAAAGGAGGAGAAAGATACTGGCAGAAAGAGTGAAACCTCCAAGGAGAAACCTTCTTGCGAAGAGAGTGAAAGCTCGACCAAAATGGAGGAATCTGACCACCAAAATGTGAGCAAAGAACCAGAAAGCAAATCCTCAACTGAAACGGAGAAAACGGACCAACCAATCAAAGAACCAGATGCTGAAAAGCCCACTGACGAAAGTAAAAGCAAAAGTGAAGAGGAGGAGTCCACAACGAAAAAAGAGGTGGTGAATGGTGAGGAAGCTCCATCAGATGCTCAGAAGCAGGGTGTTAGGCGGAAAGTCAAGCGCCCAGCCCACCGAAGGAAAGCCGAACTTCAGAGAGAGGAGAGACAAGGGGACTCTGAGTCAGACACCAATGTGGGAAGATCACTTCGGAGATCGCCGAGGATCTCCAGGCCGACACCGAAGGCTGTGGAGATCCATGACAGAAAGCTGGAGAAATCACAGGCCGCTCCATCAGCTGAGAAGCGCGAGGACGACAAGGGTGAGAAGGAGAAAGACGAAGAGCAGGAGGAGGAAGAAGAGGAGGAGGTGAAGGCTGTTCAGAAGAAACCAAGGGAGAAAAAGGCTGATCAGGAGGGTCAGCCGAAACCTAAGGTAAGATTGTTCATTAGTTTATCTACAGTTTTTATGAAAGTAGACACAAGAATAATGCCAGTGGTGGAGGAAGTATTCAGATCCTTTACTTAAGTAAAAGTACAATACCAACGAGCTGTCCTGTCTGCTCTGTTGTCAAGTCAACATGATGTTGTTTGTTTCAGGGGAGAAAGAGGCGGAAGGTCCGATGGTCCAACACACGAACACGTCGTAAAAAGAAAGGCTCGGAAGATGAAGAAGAGAGCAGCGACGAGGAGTCCAGCGAAGAGGAGGAGAGTGAGGAAGAGGACGACAGCGACGAAGACTACAAGGTCGAGCGAAGTAGAAAGAGGCGGAATCGCAACAGAGAAAGACGAAGCTCGGACTCTTCGACATCCTCAGACGACGACCTACCTCCAAATGACGACCCCTGCAAACATTGTGGTCTTCCAAATCACCCTGAGCTGGTGGGTGGTTGTTTTGTTCAACCAGCAGTTCAAATCCCAAAGATATTTAGCTTATGTATGAAAACAAAACAAACAAGCAACAAATCCACATATTAGTGAAGATGGAAAGGTAAGGTGATTCAATAATCGATTTAACATCTGTCAACATCTCCTTTCCAGATCTTACTGTGTGATTCGTGTGACAGCGGGTACCATACAGCCTGTCTGAGGCCTCCCCTCATGATCATCCCCGATGGAGAATGGTTCTGTCCACCCTGTCAACATGTACGTACCAGTCAGAACACCAAAATATCAAAGACAAAATGAGCCAAATATGATAACAGCTTTCATGTTTCCCCTCTGTAGAAAAAGCTCTGTGACAAATTAGAAGAGCAGCTCCAAAATCTCGACGCTGCTTTGAAAAAGAAGGAACGAGCTGAGAGAAGGTGAGGTGCTTCAGCTGTTTGTTAAATCTGTGCCTATTATGTAGTGAAGTGACTTGAGGACTTAATTAACATTGAAATGAAGTGTTCCCTCCTGTGCTCAGAGAAGTGTCATTCAGTTTAGAGTTCTTCTCAATGATGATTAAGAAATGGGCTCTTAATGTGTGTTATGTCCTCCAGGAAAGAGCGTCTAATCTATGTTGGAATCAGTGTTGAAAACATCATCACGCCCTCTGTAAGTACACAGTGTGATACATTTTTTGCTAGTTAAATATTCACCTTGTTGTTGGTGTTTTTTTTTTTAACAAACTCTGACTTTCTTCAGGTGGAGGTAGAAGAAGAAAAGCCAGAGATCATCATCAAAGAGAAGAAGGAACCAAAGCGAAGTAAGAGCTGGGGTCGAAGGTCTACGAGGGCGAAGAAATCCATCAGCTACAGGTCTGAAACAAACTTTTTAGTATCTCATAAGTAAATTACTCTTTTGGGAATTTTTATTTGCCGATTTTGATTCAAAACTGCATATGGTCAACTTTTGAGTTCTTGTTTTTGTTGTTAATTTTACAGATTTGATGAATTCGATGAGGCGATCGAGGAGGCAATTGAGGAAGACATCAAAGAAGCAGAGGGCGGAGGTACGACACGAGTTCTTACTCTTCTGAAAGTAATTCAAAGCAGTAGTACTGCATGGAAAATCGAGATCTGAGAAAATGTTTTGTGTTTTTCACAGGAGCTGGTCGGGGTAAAGACATGGCCAACATCACAGGCCACAGAGGAAAGGACATGTCTGCCATCCTTCAAGCGGAGGAGGGCAAGGAAAACGGCCGCCCGCCCCGATCCTCCTCCGGACAGCGCAGGAAAAAACGCCGGCGACTCAACGATCTGGACAGTGACAGCACCGTAGACGAGGAGGAAAGTGAGGAAGAGTTTCGCCTCAGTGAAAGGTAGGAACGGGAAGAGAAAGAAAAGTAGTACTGACCAAGCAATCTGATCACATCTTCCCATGTGGTATTGCTTAAAACTATACTAATGAAAAGAGTTTGTTTGATCATAGCTGAATACTATGAAAGACTAATTTACATGTCTGCATTTCATGTCTCCGTGGATACAGCTCAGAAGAAGAGTTCGTTGTATCAGAAAATGACTCGGAGGCTGAAACAGAGGCAGAGTCCAACAACAGTGACTTTGGCAGCAACAGCAGCGGTAAACATCGTACTTCTTCGCGGGCCAGGAAGCCACCGACACAACGGCGAAGCTCCAGAAAGCGGCGGAGACCGAAAGGGTACTCGGATGATGAAGAAGAGGAGACAGACGAGGAAGATGAAGATGAAATCGGTATGTTGATTATATTATTATAGTGGCATCACAGTTGTAGCCAAGCATGCCTTTTACTTTCTCACAAGTGTTGCTGAAGGTTTATTTATTTATCATTATTATAGTGTTACCATTTGTAACCCATATTATTATTTTGTGTGTGTGTTCAGTGACTGAAGGCTCCAGCGAGTACAGCGACAGTGATCTGGACATGAGTCGACGGCGGTCTCGGCGGAGTCAGAAGAAGCAGGTGAACTACTGCGAGACGTCCGAGTCTGAAGGTTCTCAGGCTGAAACCAACCGGGCCAAAATGAAACCCAGACGACGCCAGGAGAGCTCCGACAGCGAGGGTCAGTCGGACAAACAAACACACACAGTACATGTTAAGACCTCAGGATTTTGTTTTGGTAACATAGTACTATTATTAATCATAATGACAGGTTAAAGATTAACCTGTATTGGCCGTTTTAGATGAACTAATATAGCTGTTTGTTTCAAAATAAACCTTTTCAGCACCATGGACAGAGACATGGAGTCACTACACGTTAGTCTGCTCGGAAATTTCATCATTTGGCAACAGAGTGATACTATACTTATAATTCCTAGGACACTATGAAAGTTTTAAATTCATTCATTTATTTGTTTTTGCCTGTGTTGAGTTCACATCGAATATCTGTATGTTGATAGATAAAGGAGGAGTGTAAGTGTTGCAGAGATTAAGCATGATGAGCTAAAAAATGCTACAGTGAAACTTATTAATATGTGCACTGCACCACAAACAATCACCAAAGAATACCAGATGCTAAAAACATTCAAGAGTCGAATAGCTCCCAGAAAAGTACTTCCTTTGAACTGGTCAGATTTAACCAGCAGCAGAAGGTAACTTCTCCTCAAAGAGGGGAGCTGCTGAGGGAAAAATCTTTCTTAGGATATGAAGAACCTTTTGGTGAATCCCAGCTTTATAAATTCAAGAGATGGGAGAGAGCGGCCGGTAATGTTAGTTGCAGTCTTTTGTCTAACACGTTTGTTTCAACAGTTGTCAAGACTACCAAACCAAACTGTCATAGAGAAAGTAAACACTCTACCCACACCTCGTGTGTAAAACTGGACCAGCTTCCCTTGAGACTACAAATGTCTGTGACATTTTTATGCCTTTCACTGTCAGAAAATAAAGCCTAAATAAAGTACAGATATAGTTACACAAAAAACTAGTATATGTCACACAAAGCAGAAAATGATAAACTATTGTAACTACTTTTATAACTATGAAGCAAAAAAACATTTAAAAGTAACACAATTTAAAATATCAAGTTTCAGGTTTATTTGTCACGTGTAAGTAAACACAGGGTCAACATTACAATGAAATTTGCTGGACAAGAAGAACCGGTCAGCTCAGCATAAGAGCACTAAACAGTCTTAACAGTACTACACACAAGAATTAAATAAGCTAAGAACAAAATGCAATAAAATAATGAAGTACTGATGTGAATCAGACGGCAACAAAATGTATCGGCTCTAATCACCACATGTAGGGAGGAGATGAATCACGTCATGTTTGCAGTGTGGAATGATTTAACAAATCCTATTAAAGATAAATGAAATGCTGCAGGGTGTTTTTTGTTTAGGTTTCATACATTTAGTTGGATCAGAGTGATACTCTGCTCATCTGGTTATAAGCAGAAACATTAGGTATATCTAGGTAATTGTACAGGCAGCTTAAAGTGCTTCTTGTTTTCTTTTCCAGCGAGTTTCTCTAGAGACTCTGAGGAGGAATCGAGGAATCCGAGGGTGAAGAGGAGAGCCGACTCCTCGGAGGAAGACTCCCGGCAGCGGCGCAGGCGGCTCGCACTGAAACGCAGGAGAGCTTCTGAAGACGACGACTCGGACGACGACTCGGATGAATCGTCGGAGGAGGACCGCCCCATCCGCAAACGGGTGAACCGCATTGACTCGGACGATGACGACGAGGAACCGGAGGAGAAACCGAAGGAGAAGAAAGCAGCTGAAAAAGCAGACGAGGAGTCAAAGGGAACAAACGCAGTGGACTGCAATCCGGTGGAGCTGCCACCCACCAACGGACAGAGCCCGATAAAGAGCCTCGAGGGCCCCGTCAGCCGGCCCGCGGCCGCCGCTCCAGACCTCATCCCGAGTCTGGAGGCACCCAAAAACATCAGTGCCACACCAGCTGCTGCCATAGCACCAAACGGTCTGGTTGGCCAGGAGATGGCAGCGCAGGATGACGACGAAGACGACCTGTTAGGAGTCACAGACCTAGTGGACTACGTCTGCAATAACGAAGACTTGTAAAAACAAAAATATGGTGTACTGTTTCATTTTTTTGTGGTATTGTATTTTTATATTGCTTAACTTTATTATTCCCTCCCCCACCAACACCTCCAACCACCTCCTCGTCCTTTTTACTTGTGTCATCTGGAGCTCAGAGTCTCAGCAATCTCTGCTACAGTAAGAACTGGATCCCTGTCACCAGTCTAATGCTGTCCCTGTGGGATTGCACAACAAATAAGGGCACCAAACTCTCATTTGGTTGATAATAATCCGTTTACCTGCAAACCAACCACATCATCCAGCTCCACTGCCAAACCACCTTCTTCCTCTGAAAACGTGTCCCTCATTTCTTCTGTCACATCGTCCTGTTTCTTTTTTTGTTGTTGTTTGTTTTGTTCCATCCAAGTTTTCTACAAATTTTAGCTCCTGTACTCGTCTACATTGATGGAGAATTGGCACTGAAATGTGGGTTAATAGTTTAAGATTGCCCATTTGAATGCAAAATGACTGACATTTTAAAAAATAAGTCATTCCATTAGAGATTTGAAGATGAATCATGGTTTTACATCTTATCCGTTAAAGGAAATGTTTGACATTTTTTGGAAAAGTGCTTGTTTACAAGCCTTCAGGCAGAGAGTTTTAGATGAGAACACTGATACCACACTCGTACAGGAAATATGAAGCTACTGCAGGTCAGCTTAGTTAAGCAGACTGGTTTACCTTTAATAAGCTCTTCTTCTTCTGTTCAAACAGAGACAGAGCGGCCACAGCAGGACCAGAGAACCAGGCTGCTTGTCTGCCTGCCTCTAGCTGCTTTGGCTATGACATGCTATGCTAACAGTAGTTAGTTGGCTTTGTTTATGGGTGCTAGGCCCAGTTGCAGTAGACTACGCCATGGTCCATCATTATATTATTCAGTTTTAAAAAAACCCAAATAAATCAGAACATTTATAAAACATGGCTTTGCTGCAAGTAATTTTAAATTCAGCACTGATAGTAGTACAACGGGAAATTTGATAATCATTGTGATAATACTGTTTACTGTTGATATTGGCCACGATAATCATAGCATGAAGAGGTGATACAGGTCCACCTGCCAACACAGAGCACGTTATGTCTCGTTTGTTAAATCTGTACAAACCACTGACAGTATAAAGAATGGACAGCGTATGCGCAACGTCACCAGTAGGTCCATCAAAATCTGTGGCACTGTCCGCTGCCATGTTGAAAGTCCTTCCACCTCCTGGCTAATCTAAAAATCAGCAGACGTGGATCATCGGCGGACCTGAGACAGGCCGAATGACACCTGGGTGCTCAAACAAGCCATCTGTAACGGCACCTACCTGTCAAAGTGGTCACGCTGTTAATTCTGCATAATTTTAAGACTTAATATAATCTGAACGGGTGAGTTCTATAAAAATTCAGCCTCGGTACATTTGTCATGAACGGAGAAATGAGCTATAGAGACCAAAACTGTTTGTTGTACCAGGCTGTAAACATGTTTATTTCTGCTGTGAAGTTGGACATTTTAATGTGATGGTTTATGAAGATCGACTTGTTCTGTAGCCAGCCTCAAGTGGCCGTTTGAGGAACTGCAGTTTTTGGCACTTCTGCAGTGGCTTCACTTCACAGACACGGAGGTTGCAGCTTGGTACAAACGTCAATTCACGGACACAGCTTTGTGCAGATTAAATAGACGAGATACAACGTGTTAATGAGTTCGCTTTGTACAGAGCCACGGTAGCTGTTCTTCTGCCATCTGCTAGCTAGAGCCGCATATTTAATGGAACATGAGTGGTATCAGTCTTTGCTTTTAACTGTCCTCCAGAAGCAAATGAGTGAATTTCCCAAAATGTCCAAACTGTCCTGGTTATATGTAAGAGACTATTGACTGGGACTATTTATTCTTGTCTAATAACCTTCTAGACTAATAAATAGGGAACCAGTCTTCATTTGTCAGCCCTCCACTTGAACTTTTTTGTTAAATGATAGACTAGTTTTTGTATATTGTATACATATATAATTATACATACATATTAAGTATGTGCGCTGCCATCAGTATCAGTGGTGAACTTTTTTGTTGAGTACTATGTTTGGGGAAACAAAATCAGAAGTAAAACTTGTGTCCCTCCTAATCACGACCTCTAGTTTAGTTTCCTCTTATGTTACCTTTTTGTGATTTTTTTTTTTTTTTTTAATAATGTATTTTTTTTGTATATCTAAACTTTTATGTGTTGTTGTCTCTTTGATGTAAAGTGTCTTATTTTCTTTGTACATTGTCCTTCATAGAAGGTTCAAAAACCTGCAGACTTGTTGCTTTTATTAACTAAAATAACACTATGCTCCAAAACGCCCCCCTTCTTTTCTTTTAATTTTCTTTTCTTTTTTGTTTCTCGCCACATACAGCATAACCCATGTTTCTGTTGACATTCTCCATTTTCAGAATCTTGAGTTGACGTTCAGGTGAAGTTGCGGTAAACTGGCAACTTCTAAGACCTCAAACTAGATCAAGATTGTGAAAAACAACAAAAAAACAACATCATAGTGGAATAATTTGTTTTGAAGCGATAGTCGGGATGCAGTTTTTGAATTCGGGGGGGGAATGGACTTCACTGACCTCTGCTGGAACCAGTCTGTGTGTATATCTGTAGTTTTGGCTGTAATATATTTAGAGGCATTTTTTTAATCATGGAAAAAATATATTGGGCAATTCTTTGGGATTGCATGAGTTTCTAATAGTTTTCTTTTTTTTTAGGGAAGTAATATTGGCACAACAGTTTTTTGTAAGAAAACCAGAAAACTTTGGCATGTTTTAAGGATCTCCTGACCTGTTGCATTTTAGTGCTGACGGACTTGTGAAGTAGATGACGCAGGATTATCTCATCGTTGTGCAGTGAAACTGCATAGGTAAGCATGCAGTGACTTACTAAAGGCATGTTACAAGAAGCTCGGGGGAGAGAAAGGATTATCATAGAGAGAAATCTAGGATCTGATTTAAGAGAAGAAATGAGGCCTGTTTGTAAAATATTTTGTAAATTAGTCTCAGCATGGTCTTCAGAGGATAAACCACTCTATTTATCATACCGTTTTGATACTGGCTACAGCCAAAACATGACTTCCAAGACAAAAACCTATATGTGCTGCTCGCAGTGCACACGATTTAGGCTTCTATACACAATATTTAGCTTTTAGATTAGTTGGACAGAATAAACCCAATTCTACAAATGTAATAGAAGTATGTGTTCTGGTGGGGTTGAGTCAGAGTAAAGGACTGTGGATGTCTATGTGCTGTATGTAACCCTGTTTTTAAATTCTCCACAGAGATAAGGAGAATGTATTAATATGTATCTCACGGTTATGAAATAACCTGTAGCAAGACCTGCATAGAAATGGAGAGAGAAATAAAGGCTGCGATGGGATTAAAGGGAGGAAGTCGGTGCCAATGACTGAAGTGTTAACAGAGTTTCCTATTTACCTCATGATGAATCTGGGAGGAAAGACACCCTGTCCACTGTGTATAGATGCTAGTAGACTGGTTGTTGGTGTTTTGTCTGCTCCTTACATTTTTGTTAACTTTACTGTTATTTCTTATGAATCTGATCTTGTACATTTGTCATAATAAAATGGGTTTTAAGCCTCAAAGGCGGCCTGACTCGTGTGACTTTTCATGTGGACATTACTGACCCTTAAAAAAGGTGCTTGTTCCATTCACCACCAACATTTTATACATTCAATAAATCAATCAATTAATGTGTTTTAATACACAACTCATGCTTGGATTTCAGGTTCTTGAAGAATGCGAGCATTTAACACTCATACACTAGAAAACAGATGAATGATTATTCAGCTAATGAAGACTTAGGAGTCTACAGACATGCTACTGTATGTACAGCGCCTTTCAAGTCTTCTAACCACTCAAGTAGCTTTTACACTACATATCTCATTCACCCATTCACACACTGATGGCACTGGATGCCATGTAAGGTGCCAACTGCTCATCAGTTCAGGAGCGAATCAGTACTGTACATAGCACAATCACAGAAACAGATCCAAAATGGGACTAAAGGGGTTGGAGTGTTACCTGAAACATCAGTATCAGTATACTATTCTTACTAGTTTTTGTTTTTTTTAATTGTTTGCACATTAATATGCATGCTGGTCCATTGTAGTTTTATTCATTTAAGTAGGTTATTTATTTTTTACTGTTTTGGATTGGTGTGGAGAGCATTTTTATGTTATATTTTGGACATCTCTGAAGAAGTTACTGTTTAATTTTAACCAATGACTCGCTCAGGCAGTGAACGCAGCAGTAGTCCCTGTGTTTGGCAGGCGATCTTGGATTAACCTGGACCAAAGCAGAAAGCTCAAACCGACCTGAGCCGAGCCAAGCCAAGCCAAACAGCGTAAAGCCAGCAGGCTCACGGCAGATGAGCACATTAAAGAAACAGCAGGTTTTGATTGAAGTCTCCCAAACACTTCCACCTGACTGTCGGTAGAGATTGTCAGCATGCACGCAGCATGTTCCTGTTGTCTTTGAAGTCCACATTAACACTCTCTTCACATATTCCTGTGTTTAACAGCCATGTGGAGTCAGTCACATGTTTCTCATAAGCATGGCTGTAGAATGTTGTTTATGTGTTGAATGTTATCTATGCTGCAGAGTGAACAGAGGACCTCTTATTTGGCATTCGGCTGAGTCAGTGTGAGAAGGGGGAAGCAGAGGGCTCAAAGGCCATGTTGTGTAACAGATACCATGCAGGCCAAAGTACCAAGTGCTCCGGAGGTGGACGTGATATTCTTTTTTTATCCAAACGTCTTTAAGGAATATAAAGAACATGCACTGTTGTTTGGTTCATTATTTGTTTTGTTTTGTTGTTTTGTTTTGTTAAAAGCAAAATTTAAATTAAAATCTGCAACATTTTACCTGTCAACAAACCCCATGAAACATATTTTATACATATTTCCCTGGTGGCTTATTCATCTGTGCCATAGAACAGCATTGTTGTCCAAAATATATAAACAAGGTTTGCACCCCAAATCCATCTGACAACCTGATTCTAAGCAGGTTTTTTGTATGAAGTATGTTCACACTGTCCATTTTGAGTGTGCTGTTGATGGATGCTATTCTCCCACAATGCAATGTGCAAAGTTTGTGCAATGTGTGCAATTCATTCATTCATTTTTTTGTTGCAAAAAACAAAATATTTGAACATAAAATTTATAAACAGAAGACATGACCACCATAAACGTTTTTTATAATATATATTTAATGAAAATATTTCATACAAGACATTACAAATGCATTTTAATTACAGTTCTATATAAAACCTAATCTAAAAACACTGTACATTTGGCTGACAGAGTCAGAAATGTGAGAGAAAAGTTTGTTTATTCACATTCTAGAAATAATCACACAAGTATTACTCTCAGAAACTAAATCCATTATCATCATCCAGACTCTGGAGGTATAAACGTTGTAAGTTCATTTGTCCTTGGTTCACAAAGAAATGGAAGTTACTGCAGTTTTTGACAAATTAAAAGTATGCAAAACAAATATTTCACTAGTATCCTTTTAACTCTTTGTCTATTGAAGAAAAAAAATTAGATTGAGCGGCAGTCAGACATGATTTATGCTGGAAAACAAAGGTTCAAAAGACAGTAAAAGCTTTGGTCATCCCAACGTCAGGCAGCGGAAAAAGGATCCATGTTCACATATCAAATGTACTAGAAACATTTTGGTGTAATGATTTCACAATTGTGCAAAATACATCCACATTAATCAAACTAAAACTAAAACAAACCACCAAACTTTTGTGCTCTTTGCCTTCACCCTTAATTTCACATTGACTTTTTTTTTTTTAGAAAGTGCTGTAATGTAGTTGAGGAAATGTCTTCCATCCCACCAGGTGCAGCTCTACAAGTTAAATGTAGTGAGAATACTACTAAAGCTCTAACAGTAACAACACAAATACTTGATGAATTAAAGCACCTTACTCACAAAATTAAAGATATGCATTGGAACTTCAGATACTAACAAAACGTGGCTGTAATGTCGTGCCTTTTGCATTATGTTCTTTTTCTCTGCACGCATTTCAGTTTCTTACTGTTTATTCAAAGTTGTGACAAAACTGTCTTTATGTTGAAGTACAGAGGTTACCATGGAGTCACTGAGTTAGCTGTGGCCTACAACTTGAGCCAGAAAAACCCGGAGACATCCACTGGTAGGAGAAAGATGGAATAAAAAGCTCCAAAAAGAAAAAAATTGACCTCATGTCACCGCTACTGTGTCTTCGTTTTCTGGGCAGCGGGGACGTCCAGCCCAATGGTACTCTTTCCGGAGAGGAAAGGGATGATCTTCTCAAACAGCAGGATGCAGCTCGCCACACCTGGGGGACACAAATGAAGGACACAGGAGGTTACTTTGGTGGACACATGGGAGCCAAACGGTCTCCTGCAAAGATATTTTAGGTATAAAACATTAAAAAGCAAAATGACACAACACTGTTAGAATTAGGTTAGCTTAGATGTGGTGTCATGAAGTAGTGATAGAAGCAGTGAGTTACAATCTCAGAAACACTTATTCCATATTGTTGTGGTTTTGACAGTCTTATGAGAACATTTTAGCAAGTTCAGATATATTTATTAGATTCCAGTATGTGGCGAAGCAAAGTGGCGGTGAACACCGACACCGACCACCCCACAGATCGCCGCACAACCCTGTGACGGTTCGGTTTTGTTTTCGGCTCCTTACCTAAAACTGGTCCAAGCCAGTAAACAAAGCAGTACTCTAGATAGGTGTGGCCGCTGCAGGGGAACTGGATGGAGAAGGCCAAGGCGGGGTTAAAAACAGCTCCTGAAATACTTCCACCTGCACAGAGGGAGAGAAAGAGCAGAGACGTGTCAAGTCTGAAACATGTTTCTCGGTTCTTAAAGTAACTACAGGTAATCAGGTAATGTGTTGATTATATGTGTTCAAGTGACCGTTAAGTCTATGAAATATCAGAAAACAGCTTCTCGGAGCCCAAAGCGATGTCTTCAAATAGTTCTGGATTGTCCGATAAACAGTTCAAATCCAAAGATATTTAATTAACAATGATATGAAATTTGGAAAAAAAATTATTCTAATTATAGGCAAACTATTTTTGCCTATAATTAGACTCTAATAACAGGATTCTTGCTAGGAACACACACACACACACACACACACACACACAGATCACACAAGGCAGCTTCATTGTGTTTTGGCTACACCACAGTGAACAAACCTGAAATACCTGACCTCAGATAAAATTAGCTTTTGATCATCTGAGTACACACATTTCAGCTGTTTACGTGCCTTTAATCAAATTACCATAAACCAACTGACGTACAGATAATGTGGAGCATTTGTCTGAAGTTTTAAGGTTCACTGCAAGAAAATGTCATAAATACAATAAAAGAGCACTACTCTGTTTAAACACACAGTTTTAAAGTATTAAAACAGTTAAAGATCACTAGCAGGGCATTTGTATTGACACCCGACCAGCCACCAGATAACTTACAGGTGTTTGAGTGAGACCGGTGTAGTGCAACAATATTCAAATTTCAGTCAAATCAAAAAAGATATTATTTCACTGGATCTAAAAACAGCTGTGAAACTTTATACTACAGATGTTTACATGTACCTTCTCGTGATGCTTCAGGTTTCTTGACTCTAAGAACTTGTGTTGTGATTGTTTTAAACCAATAATAAGTCAGTTCATCTGAAAAAGGATTTAAGAATTAAAATAATTGTTTTATTTGTATTAAATTGAACTGGATGTTTTGTTTTATATGCTGTGTTGCATGTTCAGAGTCCACGATGGACTGAATCGTTTCATTGTTTTAATTAGATTTGATTCTTTACTGTCACTTCAACGAAATGCAGTTTAGCATCTAACCAGAAGTGCAATACAGTATGAACAGTATGGACAGAGAAATGAATACACTAAGATATATACAGCAAAATTAATCAACATATGCATTATGTTATGTCTTTACACAAGACAGAAGATTAACCAGTTTAATTTCAGTTTAATCAAGATGATTGACAACTAATCAAGTGCAATCATAGCAAGTGACTCAATTCATCTAATTATTTTATTATATTGTTGTTGTTTTTTGCTGCATTTCATTTATGTATTTTTTTTATCTTATCTGAAGGAATCTGTGCTTTCATCTTTTCTTTAATAGTTTGGCGTCTAATCAAACTAATTAATTAATTGATTAATTAACACACCTGTGTAAACCAGAGCTGTGATGACCGCAGCGATGAAGTGAGCTCGAAGTTTTTCGTCCACCTTGTGGACATGCATGGCGGCAGCCTGCACAGTGAAGGCGCAGGCCAGCTCCACGGCCGCGGCCTCCAGTACAGTCCCACCGAGGGGGTCGAAGCATCTAAAGCCGAACCTCTGGTGCCTGATGTGGACGTCGGAGAGACCCAGCGACCACACGGAGGCGGCGAAATACTGCGCGGCGACCGCAGCACCGAACTGGCAGGCTATGAGGACGACAGCAGCCCGGACGGTGCTGCTGCCCCGGCAAACACTCTCCAGAGCCCCGCTGGGGTTACACGTCGCCCCCCGGAAAGTTATAAGGTGGATAACCGTCATGGTGTAGGTGAGGGTCAGGCCGACCAGCAGCTCCAGCCGGGCTGTTTCGCCCAGCAGTTTGAGTTCATGCGTGCAGCAGCAGAGCTGGAAGGTGGACGCCGCTTCCAGCAGGTAAATCCAATAAGCTCCGGGAAAGAGGCGCGCTCCTGTCCGGCGGATCGCCTCGCTGAGGGTCACCGCGGCTCCCAACACCGCCAAAGAAACGTACAGGTCAGTCATTTCTACGGTTATACGGCCGATACAACTCGTTCTTCTTGATGGAGCAACTTTAAGGGATCAGAGTCTACTTAACTTCCCTCCTTATTGACGTCAAAGTCCGGCCGAGCCACGCTGCCGCAGCCGCGTCAAACCGCCAGGTGTGAAACCGGAAATAAAGCGGTTTACCCTTCAAAATAAAAGCAAGAATCACTCGAGGCAGCTACTTTAACTTCTGATTCACCTAAATATAAAACTTACCTTAGGTGGTATCTATATATGCAGGTGATTTTAGAGGATGCGTCTGGTCATAATCTATAGATGGAAACCAACAATAAATTACTAACATGTGTGATCTGTGTGTCCTAAGCATGATCGCTTATTTCCATGTGCCATAAACCTTCATTATTGGCCAAAGTTAGTTTTAAAAAATGTACACTTCCCAGCTGTTTTAGGAAATGACTGACTCCTTAAAATATTAAACAATACATTTAACTAATGTGTTTTATTTTTGGGCTGGTTACTACAGATGGAGTAGGTTAGTTGGAAAGCATTGATATGGACTAACACGTTCAGGGTTGTGGTCGTCTTTATGAGATTTTTTTGGCAAGGATAAACAACACCAGCCTTTTGTGGAGCTCAAATCAGTAAAAAACACATTAAAAGTCCAAAAACCTGAATACAAATATGTCAGTACGCTAGATAATCAGACAGTTTCCAGTAGAACTACATTTTAATGACAAAGTGGTCCTCTGAAAACTGCTCACAGTGCCTTCTCTGGATTATCCACAGTAACTGGGACATTGTTTCTTGAAAGAGGTGTTGCTGATGGTGTGCTGAGGTGTTGCAAAATTCATTGCAACATGTTGGTGTTTTGCTTTGGAGGCTGTAACAGGAAATGCTGTTCATGATTGTGAGGTGCTTGGTTCATGCTTGTTGGCGTCCTGGGAGTGACTGACTGCAGCTGAGAGGTTCAGTTTGGGGCAAGAAAATTCCTGTAATTGCAGTTTGACAACAGCTGGAGGGACAATATGGACAAACCCAATTGAAAGTATTAAGACAGTGATATATTTTCAATGGCAATGATCCAACACAGAGATGAAGCAACCACAAAAAGTTTTTATGGAAACTAGTGATCATGTGTTTCACTGACTGAAAACAGAACTGAAGGCAAAAGCATCCAGAACAGTATTTTCCCAGCAGAATCAAATTGTTTACAAACTATTCATCCTTTTTGTCCTGTATATAAATTAAAAAAAATAATGTCACTATAGGAAAGTTGATATCCTAAGTGCAAACCTAGTGTGATGTCACCCATTGGTTTGTGGACAACCATTTTATAGCCTTGAGTTTGGCATTATGGACGTTGCCATCTTGGTCTTGGATCCCAAACACACAGATGAAGCAAGCAAGAAGTTTGTATGGAAACTAGTGATCGTGTGATTCACTGACTGAAAACAGAACTGAAGGCAAAAGCATCCAGAACAGTAAAGAAGTGACAGGCCAGGCAGTAAATATTCATAATTAGTCTCCTTTTCCCTGCAGTTTGATGCTTTACATATCATTTAATGTAGTTTTATATCACCAGCTGACATTTATAAAGAGCTCAGTGCAGAAACATGTTAGCATTTAAGCTCAAAGCACAGCAGTACCTAAATACAGTCCCAGAGAGCTGCATGGCTGAAGGCTTCTAAGCTTGGATTCATTTCATATGTATTGGCTCTTATTCCGGCAGCATGGACCACAGTATAGAGCGTGGACTGGTAGCTAGAGAGGTGCCAATTGACCACCTGGGCACTGCTGAGGTACCCTTGGGCAAGACACTGAGCTCTTAACTGCTTCTAGGGACCCGCTATGTGGCTGCCCATTTCTCCACATTTGCATGTCTGTGTGTGTGTTTAAAGCCTGGAGTTTGGCATTATGGAAGTTGCCATCTTGGTTTTTGGAGCCAGAAATGACAGAAATGAAATTGACACCTCTGACTACGGACTGGGGGCTGTGCTCACCAAGCTTCACCCAGACAATACAGAGCGGATCATAGCTTTTGCATCCAGAACACTGTCCACTGCTGAAAGAAAATATCCTGCTGTAAAACATGAACAAACACTTGCATGCATTTGAGTAGTAAATTGTGTGAATTCTGTGAATTACAAGCTCATCACCTCGACTGTTTCGCTGGTGGCTGACATACTGCGTCAATCTCACATGTCAGTATATCATCCTGCTGTCTAAATACTCAACCAAATGTGTATTAATTCACAGCTGAAAATAGTCCCAAACAAATGTATCTTTGACTCCTTTTTAAGTAAATATAAAACATTTACACAACACACATTTTTTCCCCCTTGGACAGAGCCCGGCTAGTTGTTCCCAGTCTTTATGCTAACTTAAGATAACTGTCTTCTGGCTCTAACTTCATATTTGGCATACAGACACAAGAGCGGTATCAATCCTTTAATGCAACACTCAGCAAGAAAGCAAATTAGCATATTTATCATTAAAAAAGACAAAATTTACACAATGATGCTCAAGATTTACTGCAACATGTTCTGTTGTGCTTGTTGGGGGTGGTATCCTGGGAGTGACTGCAGTTGAGAGGTTCAGTTTGGAGCAAGTCCTGTATTTGCAGTTTGACAACAGCCGGAGGCATAATATAGACAAACCCATCTGAGTATTTAGACAGTGACACATTTTCGTTGACAGTCATCCCAAACACACAGATGAAGAAACCAAAAACTTTTTTATGGAAACTTGTGATCGCGTGTTTCACTGACTAAAGACAAAACTGAAGGCAAAAGCAGTTGCGAGTTGAGCTGAGCTTGGTTTTGTGATGAAGTGAAGTCCTCCTCTCTGCACGTTACATCATGGCACAGTAAATTCATCCCTGACTTTGCTACTGTTGATGAATCATTCCATGCAACACTTTCAGTCTCCAGAACTGGAGTTCAAATGGACTGGAGACTGAGTCTCCAGAGACTGACAGCTGAGAGCTCTGCCTTAGCACTATATGACCCCACGTTTACCGGACTACAGACTGGAGGCTGTGCTGACACACACTCACATCCAAGGGTCATGCTGTCCTGCAAATTGCAGGATTTTCAGCTTGACTGTTTTGCTTTCCATATGATCTTACGTACTGTCCTAGGAAACAAAATATGTCTGGTTTATCTTTTAATTCTAGTGTGCCATATTAAAGTTCACTGCTGTCTGTGAGACCTGCTCTGAACGACTGAGATACAGGAAGGCTCACCAAAAAAAAGCAGAAAGAATGTAAAAACTGAACTTGCTCCGTACTTTCAGTTAACTGATGACTCTCTTGGCACTTTGCTGGAAACATTTTATCCAAAACAAATATTGTGACACATGCAATGGATTCAGTATTCAAGAAGCTTCATGTTCAACTCAACATCACTGAGGGTAAAGTATGACACAGAACACTGGATCATGTTGGATCATGACAAATACTGTATGTAGGAAAGTGCTCGTGTTGTGTGAAATATAATCATATGTATTCAAAATCATAGTAAAAACTTAGATGGATAGCTCTGGGGTTTTTTTTTTTTTTAAATGGGGATGCATGAGGTACTGCTGCTTAGTCAGTGTGTTGCCTACAGTAGACAAAGGTCATCATGCTCCCAGTTGAGAGAAACAGAAGAGTTTTATAGAGCAAAGCACTAATAACTTTCTGAACCATCTCTGTTACAACCCAATCTGCCCCACTGATGGACCTTCAATAGAGCCCCCTAAATCTTACACACAGCTTTAATGCATTTAACTTAATAAAAAGTTTTCATATTAATTTGCAGAAGAAGAATACTGATGTAAGGCTCAGATAAAAACATGAAGTAATATTTGTAGTAAAGTTCAAACAGCTCATTAACTGTTTCCAGTTTGTTTCGCGTTCAGTCTGAAGTGTTGCTGTGTCTTTCCCGAGCGTCTTAATTTCTGCGGATGCTGAGAGCTTCACAAACCTGCCGCCACAGAGGAAACCAGTTGGCCTTGGGACACCTGACCAGGATGCCCCCAACAACAATACAGCTCCCAGGGTCACCGGGACACACAAACCCCTCCACCACGATAAGGGGGCGATTCATGGAGGGGATATTTTATTATTTTTAATGTTACACTACATTATACTACATTACTTAAGATAAAGGAAAATGTGATTTACTTCAGGAAGAAGACACCTCAGACCACACCAGTGAAGATCCAGGGATTAGATATCGGGATGATGGGAGCATACAGATACTTGAGTGTGTTTACCTTAACATAAAGTGGACTGGACGGACAGACTGAGGTCCTGTGGAGTGTGCAGGACTCTGAATCTATGACACTGTGGTGGCAGAAGTTATTGTCTTGTTATGATCTTATTTGAACAATTATCCTGTGATAGAAACATAAAGATGTTGTGAGCATATTAAATATTGAATGATATGTGTAGTGTATGTATAGTGTAATGAAGGTAGTCTTCATAACGTACTTTTGGTTATTAAAAGCACAATGAGTTAACATGTTTAAGAATGAGGCACAAACAAAGTAGCAAATGTTTTATTGAATTTGTGTATATTGGGTTACCAATATGTGTGTGTGTGTGCAGGTCCTGTATTGCCCTCAGCAGGGAATGAGTGGAGACCAGGCCTGCAAAAGAAACATTCAGTTAGTTGGTAGCCTGAACAATGCTCTTTGTGATAAAATGTGATGTGACTATGCAGTATGATGAATGAAATATGTGCAAGTCACTCACCTATGTCTCCTCTCCAGGGTGTTCGGGTGAAGAGTCCCCATGTTAACTCAAGCAGTATTTAAAGGTTCCGGGTCATACCATGAGCTGATTGGTGTAGGGGGGAGTGTACCTAAATCAGTTCATGGGAGTTCTTTAATAGATTCTTTGATAATGTTCAGAACCAGTAGAACATACTGTTTAATTGATGTTATAGTAGAGTGCACATGTATTTTAAGGTTTATCTATTGTTTGTTATTTGGATATGTAATGGAAGGGGCAGAGTCCATAGGGTCTTGGTTGGTAGCAGCAGGGTATTTAAGGCTGCCAGTTGCACCACATGCGGCTGCTGCTGCTGGTAGGACCACTGTATGCCCGGTCTACAGTATGTGTTTCATGTTTAAGTCTGTACTGTATGTTTAATGTAAATGTCGGTGAATAAACACCTGGTTGGTTGAACACAACCTCTGCCTCAAGCCTCCTACCTTGCAAATCCAGCCGCTACATGGCTACCCTAACATGGTGGTTTGTGGAATTACTGATGTTTGGTGAAGACTTTCTGTCTCCTGTCTTTATAGAGGCTGCAGTGTGGCTGGAGATGTTGCTATATCTTGTTGTCAGCAGAACTGATGACAGCTTTTGATTTAGAAGGAATGGATGGACAAACTTATTCTTACATTAGGAGATTTATTCTGTGTTATTTTACTTATTTAGACTTCAGTTTGTGGAGATTTCTCCAACTACGCAATATATTGAAATCATGTTTCGTGTCATGTCAACAACCCCCAAAGCCAGCGCGTAAAGTCAGCTTCTAAAGATCTAAATATTACACAATCTTGTTTGAATACATAGTTGCATCCTTTAAATGTGTTTGGTTAAGAGATTTGAGTGTGTCAAAACAAGATTACATTACGTTCAGTGAGTTCTGCAGCCTGCTGGAAATTAAGTGGAGATAAAAGTACACTTGGACATCCTAACTCCGTCTATTCTGGATGAAGATCCACTGTTGTATTAATGTCACTGGCAGTGGTGGAGTATTCAGATCCTTTACTTAAGTAAAAGTACTAATACCACACTGTAAAAATACTCTATTACAATAAAGGTTTTGCATTGAAAAGTAAAAGTATGCAAGTATAATCAGGAAACTGTATTTAAAGTATTAAAAGTACTCAATGCAGAAAAATGTCATGAAACATGAAATGTGACTTGAAACAGTTGGTCGATTAATTGGCAGCTGTTTTGATAATCCTTTCAGCTGTACTCTTAATTTGTAAAGCAACGAGTAACTAAAGCTGTCAGATAATTGTGAAGTAAAAAATACAACATTTCCCTCTGAACTGCAGAAGACAGTGGCACAAAATTAAAATACTCAAGTACAAATCTGAGTAACCAATACTCTACCAGAGTAATATACTATGTTATATTCCACCACTGGTCATAGATGTCCATATTGTGTGCTGTGTTGGACCCAGACAGCAATAATGATTAGATGGCACAGTATTCTCAAGATAAAAAAGACATCTGGGTGACTGTGTACATATAAAAGAATGCCATACAGGATGTGTGATAGGACAGAAACATACTTCAAATGTGGCAGGTACATTCATTTTTATAAATGTAAGTGAAAGGAAGAGGTAGAAGAACACTGACGTCTTTGTCTGTAGATTGCTGCAGCTCACTGTCATCAGTGTCTCCTGTGTTAAATGCCTCCTTGAGTAATGATAATAAAGGACTCACCTGAATTCACCTGAGCTAACGGTGTGTTTGTGTCACTCTGGCAACAGGTGGCAGTCAGTGATAGAGGTCGAGGCATCAACAGGAACCTGCGTAAGGCAATGCAGAGTTTACAATAAATCCACTTCCGGCACAGTTTTCAAAATAAAGCATCTTATGTTGTTGCATTTAGCTCTAATTTTTACATTTCCCAATTAAATGAATGAATATTTATTTTGCATTTTGAGTTAAAGTTTTAGTAAACATTAATAATAATGGTTTAAATCATCTGCTATGTTCTCTTTGTGTTATAAATAGCCATAAAAACGACAAACATACAAAATGATTCACATTAAAATGAAGCACACATACAGCTAAACAACATTGTATCAGTTTATGTGGTGGAGAAATGTTAAATAAATCAGGAGTAAATAACCTGCTGTAAAACATTACACTTCCGTTAGCCGCGTGAGTTACTCCGTGCAGCTTGACACCTCATCCTCCGAGGTCACCAGGCAGCTCCACATCGAGTAGCCGAGGAAGAGCTGCGCATTCCGGCGTCTTCTCCGTCGGGAGGAAGGACCGACCTGGAGGTAGGATGACTAACACTACATGTTGATATTAGAAGAATATGCGCTCACAAAAGAGATGATGAACCTGCTGAATGGCATCGATGTGTTTCGGGTGCTGACCAGCTTAGCTCTAACAAGGTCTCATAGATCCTGTTGTTTCCTCTGTGTGGACTGAAAATCCCTAAATGTGACATTTTCATACATGCTGGACAATGTGGACAGCTGATCATACCTGATGAACAATTTATATGAATGATCTTTAAGTCGGCCCACATGCAACACATAAATAAAGGGCGATCATATGTGTGCATATGTGATCATTTGTTTACCAGCATACCTGCAGGTTAATGTTGAATGATGATGTGTTTATGCTGTTAAGCAAGGCAGCATTGAAGAGTCGGATTACTGAGTAGAGTTTGGCAAGCTTTAATACATTAATAATGTGCTTTATCGTTGCTTCCTTATATAGACAACAGGTTATTTTTTTGTATAATCTGTCTGCATATTTCAGTATGATATATATATAAGTGAATTTTAACTAAGGTGTCATTTTAATAATTCAAGGAGAATTACAACTACCTGAACTGTCCTTTGCTCTCCAGCAAAGATAATGACCTGAAATTTGTCTGAGTTGCACAAGAGCTGGCGTATGTGAAGAAAGAAACGTGAAGGCTAACACAAACTGAAGAGGTCTGAGTTCATCTGAATATTTACTTCAACAGAGCAACTAGGATTTTCTGCAATAACAATAGTGTACAATAACTTAGTTTTTTGGCTGTGGTAAACCAAGTTTCAACAGATTTCCTGCTGAGGTTAGTATCTGAGGATGTTTATCGTAAGAAATCCAAGATTTAAAAGTTACTAAAGGATTTTATACTTGTTATTTTGTGTGCATAGTTGCTTTTGTAGTCATGTTACAAGTCTACATAGAAATGTGATAGAAAGCAGCGTCAAAATTCAAGCAAATGTACTTACCTATGTATAACATTCTTCTATCAAAGTGTCATAATGTGACATGTTGTGTTTGTGTTTCTGTGTTTCAGATGTGTGTGATCAGGGTGGAAGGTGTGTCAGAGTGTGTGTGAGCACATGGCGTCCACGATATCCCAGCTGCAGTTTGGCCGGCTGCGTGGTCTTCGTGCAAAACTGCTGCGGCGTTACGAGCACCGGCCTTTAGTGTCATGTCTGTCCGGTCTGTACGGCTGCCGGTGGAGACGCTACGAGAGGAGCTGCACTCAGCCGGGAGACTGCTGCTGCAACAAGGTCAGACCAGCTTCCAACACGAGATCAGCTCCAGTCAGTAAGCAATCATGCAATTCAAATGCAGAAAACACACAATTGAGACTCATTTGTCAAGTCTTACAAACTATTTAATTGGAAAATGACTGAACAAATCAATAAAGCAGAGTACCTTGTGGAGTTTTTGACCACTAGTAGAGCTCTGGTGCAGTGTTTGTTCTCATGTGTGGGTGATGGTATATATGCACATCTGCAGATGGTTTCACAGGAAACAAACAGGAAGAACAATACTGCTAGTGTTTTGTAGGTGCAGGCTTCAGTGCTGTGTTTTGATGGGCAACATTTAATGTAAATAGAAACTCAAGGCATCTTTAACCATCATTTTCAAGTCAGCAAGTCGAAAAGGTTTTCAAGAAATGATCAAATACACTTTAAAAGCTCATTTCACTTCATTATTGAAGGCACACAGTGAGAGCAGAGCTCTTTTACAATCACAGCCACTAAAATAGCTTTAAAGAGGTCAAAGATCGGTCTCTTTTTTTCAAAGAAATGAGGCAATAAATGGAGGAAAATTCTCCGTGTTAAAGTGCAGTTTAAAACATATTTTTTGTCTCTGCTGCCGACAGCTGGAAGGTGTCAGTTTCGCTCTGCTTGTGGTGGCTTTCTGCTTAACGTTGGTGTTTCTCTACTTCTGGGGACAAGCTAAGAACGACTACAATGACTTTGACTGGTGGGTTGAGTACTTTGCATTTTATAGCGTAATCACTGCACACATAAACATCCACAGTCATATTAACTTCCCAGGGCAAAAATGAGCTTCTGTTCTTCTATTTAACCCTCTGTACATCCCACTCTCTGTGCACTGTGTGCATTTTCTTTATGCTATAATACTACCTGACTTGAGTTTTACAGTTTGGTCAATTTAGGAATATGCAACATACATGTATAAGAGTTAACACTCTTTAGAGTAGGAGGGGAGTAGATCTGGAGCACTCTGTAATCCACCCTCGACTGTAGCTATAAGGAACCCGGGGAAGAAATCTGATGTTAGGAGTCTTTGTTTTGTGACATCCACACCAGAAGAGACCTTGACTAAAACTCAAAACAAGTTAACTAATATTGAGCAGCAGCTAATCACACGTGGATTAGACTGTATTCAAGGTCATGAAAGAGGATCCACTTTACCTGTAGTCAAAAAATGAAGCACCGAGATTTTGGAAGATTGTCCTGGTTAAATAAATTACTTTCCGCTTCCCATACAATGTGTTACGCCCGTATTAGCATCTTTGCACTGCCTGCCAGTTCAGTATTGAATTTCTTACGGGATTCTTCTGTTTGTGTTTGAAGCTCTGCATGGTCTCGCCCCGAGCTATATTACAGAACATCCAGCCCCATACAGAACAGCTAGGCCTCTCAGATCTTCAGATAAAGGACTGTTAATCATCCCATGATGGTAAACTCTGTGGACACTGGGCCTTCTCAGTAGCTGCACAAGCGTCTCTGGACCTCCCTAAAAATATAAGAACAGCAGAATTTCTTGACCCATTTTTATAAACAGTAAATTAGATTAGATGATTTTAGTCACTTTCTCTGAGAGCTGTAGCAATAGTTCATGATGAGGTATCTTTATATATGAAAATGGTGTCTGTGATAGCGGATCCTCAGCTGGTCTCAAACCAGGGGCACTGTGGTTCATGGTCTGCACCCCTCAGACATGAGAGTCAGAACAGCCCATAGTGTGTTAGCCATGTAGTATATTTTCTATGTTTACATATATCTCCTTTGTTTGTGTTTCAATCACTGAACAGTCTTTCTGTTTTCACTCGTGTGCCTAAATCGGCTCTTGACTGTGCAGGTTTAACTTTGGGAACCTGGGCTTCTGGTTTCCCTGGTCTGTGGTGCTGCTGGTCATCGCTGCGGCCTTCTTCACCTACGTCACCGTACTCATGGTGAGGCGAAAACACAAAATGATGAGAGCGTTTTATACCAAAACGGATGTTGTGTTGTCAGTGTCATCCACATTGTTTGATGTCATATTTACCACAGAGCTGTTTTAAAGTTCATATCAGTGTTTTTTTCTTAGAAGTAGTTGTAGTTGTTGTTTTGTGCAGCCAGTCATTTTGTGTGCCGTGTGTATCAATACCACTCATGTTTGTGGATATATGGAGCCAGAGGAGTTTAACTTTCAGTGCTAAGCTAATCGACTGCCAGCCTGACGCTCCAAATTCCAGAAATATGCCTACCGAAACATCTCATTTTTGAATTTAAGAAAAAAGCTAGGCTAGCTGTTTCCCCCTGCTTTCAGTCTTTATGCTAAGCTAAGCTAAAAGCCTCCGGGCTCTAGCTCAAAATTTGATGCACAGACGTAAGAGTGGTGTCAATTTCATCATGTTAGCTCTCAGAAAAAGGTTTAAAAAAAGCGTATTGCTCTAAACAAGATACAGGAATGTCTCCTCCTAGAGGTCTGAATAAGAAAACCAGGTTTGTGTTGATCTTATATTGAGGCTGTACAATTTATCTCAACATCATTTATCAGATCTAATGTGTGTGTTTATTCCTCTGTGCAGCTGCTGGCTGTGTGTTTGCTGTCAGAGGGCCAGAAACTCTATTTACATTGGAGTCACAAGGTAACCGCTCTCCATTTCAGTGTGTCGGTGTGTGACGAGCACTCTGTGTGACTGCGTCATCTCCATCTTGTTGTGATTACGTGCATTTATTTATGAATTTGTCTTAAAAATTCAATTTTAATTTCTGAATAAATAAATAGAATTAGGATATAATTAATCTATGAAATGTTTGTGTGTTACACCTCAAATCATGACTGCAGTGTTTGTGGATGGATGACATGTTTCCTTGTTGTCAGATCGGGATACTGATGAGCCTGATCTTCTCCATCGGAGCCACTGCTGTGTTGTCTGACCTGTGGAGTAAAGAATGGATGACTTTACTACTTTCCTTTCAGGTGACTCTCCTCTTCTTCCTCCTCCTCCCATCAGCCTTCACGTGCTCTCAGTGTGGTTTCCACTCCTGACGCCTGCTTTGTTTTGTATCCTGACCAGGTGACGGCACCTTATTTACATGTGGGCGGAGTCCTACTGGTGACGGCGCTGGCTTGGCCAATAGCTTTGCATTTCTTTCGCATGAACAGCAGAGGTGAGGCGCATTTGATTTGAATAAAAGTTGTGGTGATGTTAAATCAATAAACACGACAGACTGAATGATGTTGGATCATTTTGGGAAAATATTTGATTTCTTCAGGAGAGTTAGATGAGAAGATTGACACCACTCATGTCCATCCAGCCATTTCCTTCCACTTAGCTGGGGTTGGGGTGCAGTGGTAGCAGATTTAGATTTAGATTTAAAAATCCACCTACCAGCACCTCTAAAGCTCACTAGTTAACATGTTATGTCTTGGTGTACCAAAAATATGTAAAAATCTTGCCTATTCTCAGCAGCAAATTGTCATTTTTACACTCAATCTTCTCTTCTAACAAACAAATAAACGTATTTCCATTTGAACTATTCGCTTAAGAAAAAGAATAAAAAGTTATGAACCTATTTCACTTTTTTTTTTTAGGATAATTGAAGCAAAACACTTGATTTATTTTTAAAGATATTAAGTAAATTAACATTAGAACTAAAGGTCGGTGTTGTTTGTGTTTCAGTAAGGCGGGCACTGATCATTGGGGTTTACCTGACCATCCTGTCCGCTCTCTACTTGGTGCCTCTTGGTTTGTATTCTCCTTGTATCAAAGAGGACGGGATCCTGGGCCCTGCACCGACCCTCATTGGCCACAGAGGAGCACCCATGGTGAGCAATAATCCAAGGTGACATTTTAGACTGTAAAAATAACAAGCATTAATTATTGAGCTTTTTTTCCAGTCAGATTGTCTTACTGATGGCCTGATGTTGCACTGGTCTCTTAATCCACTTCAAACTATGAGCAGTCCCCTGAACAGGAAAGAAAATGTAGACCGTAACTTTTTAAAGTCTTTTTTTAACTTTAACTTTAACTAACAATTATTCTTATTATTGATTAAACTGCTGATTTTCTCTATTAATTATTTCCAAATTGTGAAAGAAATGACATTCACAAAGTCACAGACTCCACAGTGATGTCATCATTAGCTAGTTTTGTCTGACCAACAGTCTAAAAGTCAGAGATTTTTAATTTACGGTCACATATGTCAAACAAAAGCAGCATGTTATCACCTCTAAGAAGCTGAAACCAGAAAATATGTTTGAATTTTTGCTTAAAAAAAATAACTGAAAGAATTAAAAAAAACATATATTCCCAAAAAATTTGCAAAACCAGTGGAATCATCCATTAAAACGTCCTGATCTCTATAAGATTTTAAAGTCTAAATATAAGACAAAATCCAGTGCAGAGCAGTGTGAGCCTGAATATGTTGGTGGTACTGTACGATGTTTCCACTTTAGCACTGCACACAGTACTTGTAAAATGTTGACAATGCTACTGCACGTCAGTGATCTGTTGGTCTATTGTTAACTATTGTCATTGTGTGTAACTCTGTTTGCAGCTCGCTCCAGAAAACACAATGATGTCGTTTGAGAAGGCCGTGGAAACAGGAAGTGAAGGCCTGGAGACGGATGTCACTATTAGGTCAGTCAGGAGCTGACTGCAGAAGTGTCTCTATAAAACATTACTGTCCATTATAGCAAAAATCTGATATGTTTACTGTCATTAATCGATACTATACTGACTGTCTATAGGAAGACTCCACTGTAAATCAAATGGAACATTTACACCAACGATAAACACCAAAGTTAACACAATTCATCCTGACGGGACGATTAAAGTTGGTACTACATTTCAAAGACAATCCATCTAATAGATGTCGAGACATTTCACTGAACACCAAAAATGTTAACCTCATTGTGGAGCTAGAAGTAAAGCCAGAGGATCAACAAATTCATCCTCAGGGCAATTTTAGTCTGGTGGATATTATAGATATTAAGATTTCTCTGGCGTATTATTCACCTTATGCTGTTGTCATGTCATGGTTGTAGCTCTGACGGGGTTCCCTTCCTGATGCACGACCACACCCTGCAACGGACCACCAACATCCACGAGATTTTCCCCAACCGGACCGACGACCCGGCTGCCATGTTTACCTGGGCCGAGCTGGAGAGCCTGAATGCCGGGGCCTGGTTTCTCTCTGTGAGTCACATACTGTAACATTATGGAGTTATATACAGGAGAAAATATCACTGCTGTTTTCTCAGACTTGACCCAGCTTCTCCAGAGCCACAGGAGATATTCTACAATGCTTTTATAGGTTGAACAGCAGAGCATTGATTAGTTGATCATTTATAGTAGTGAAAAGTCTTTAACACAATCATTAAACACAAATTAAACAGACTGGATTGGAGTTTGGAGATGGCAGTACTGTTAAACAAGCGCTTGCTTGGCCAGGTGGGGATATAGTGACGATGAAATGACGTTTACATTTCAGGGTTGACAGACATGTATTCATTAGCACTTCCCTCTTTGTGACTGTCAATAGCCAGATGTTTTGAAGTGAGATGGGTCACTCGTCAGCTACTACTGCTGGGCGAGGTCTGTTATAGACCGGATGTTTTCTGTGGGTCTCCAATCGAATGTGCCAGTTTGCAGATTAAAATATAATATCATAAATACAACAGTGAGACTTCACAGGTAAGAACAGGCAGACTCACAAACATACAGGTAAGAATGTTAATATAACAACCGCAGAATTGAGGTAGTTGATGAACATATTGGACAACATGTTACGTCACAGTATTAATTAGTTATCGATGGTTGTCCCTTCCAGCACGACCCGTTCGGTACAGCCGGCTCTCTGGGAGCAGACGACCGACTGCAGGCGGGGAAACAGTCTGTCTGCAGCCTGCGGGCGTTCCTCCAGCTGGCAGCTCGGAAAGACAAACATGTGATCTTTGACCTCTACCGCCCACCCAGAGGTCACCCTTACAGAGATACCTGGATCCAACGCACGCTGGAGGTCATCCAGAACGAGTCCTCTATCCACTCCTCGCAGGTGAGCGAAATAATGACAAACTTGGTAGTGGGTTAACCCCAGTTTGTGCCTTTTTGTACTATTATGTTCAAGTGACAGGAAAGATATCCTTTCAACCTGTCATCTCTTGACATGAGATAAATATTTACACATTATTTTGTTTGAAAATAGAAAAGTTAGGCAATATTAATAGTATTAATGAAGGACAAAGTCTTTTATCGTTCAGTAAACACAATATTTTTTCATCCAGATGGTTAAAAAACAGATTTTTGAAAATAACTAAAGGGATATTCCGGGTATTTTGATGTGGGGTTTGCATGACATGCCTGCCAAAGAAGCAGAGTTATGCACTGCTGTGAATGAGGTCAGCAAGAAAATATATTTTAGGTACACCTAAAAAAAACCAAAACGATATCTGTTAAAGTGTACGCTATATTAAGAATATTTTCACAGCTTTACTTGACAGCCTTTTTTTTTGGCACTTCTAGCTGCACCATGCACGGTATTACACCGCAAATCAGCTTGTTTGGGTCAGAAAGTTCAATCCTAACAGCTGATCTGCAGCCTAATACAGTGCGAGATAAGTAGTGTAACTACTTCATACAAGCCCACTTCAAAATACCCAAACTATCCCTTTAATATGTTTTATATGGAACTAGATCCAAGGAGTAGTTAATTGAACGTTAATGTTTATTTTGCTACATAATGTTGTGATCTCTCTCTCTCACACACCGTGAAATTACATGAAATCTTGTAATTCAATAATGCATTATTTGACAGAAGGCAGTTAATGACTCATGTCTAGCCTAGTTATTTACGATCACGGCATCTGTTTCTGTGTGTGTTTGTGTTGGATGTGGATTGACCAGGTGCTGTGGCTGCCATCAGACCTGCGAGCTCTGGTCCAGGAGATGGATCCTGAACTCCAGCAGACGTCAGGCAGTCGACTCCCCCTAGAGGAGCTCCAGAGGAACCACATCGTCAAACTCAACCTGCACTACAGCTCCATGTCCACTGAGCTCGTCAGGTCACTGTGTGTGTGTGTGTGTGTGTGTGTGTGTGTGTGTGTGTATCTATCAAAGATGGTATTTTGTAACATATCATGACTCTGCTCCTCTTTGTGTGCAGTGAGTACGCTGCAGCGAACATCACCACCAACCTGTATGTGATCAGCCAGTCGTGGCTCTACTCTCTGGCCTGGTGTAGTGGAGTTCACTCGGTCACCACCAACGCTCCACAGCTCCTCAGCACCATGAGCGCCCCTCTCTTCCTCATGGTAACTACTCAACTACAACTTGTACTTCACGTGTACTGCTACTGTTATAACCATCCTGTGAAAACCAGGTCATCTCCAAATTTAAAATATAAACGGATCGATTATTTGTTTATTACATTTGTTGAGAAAATTCTCCTACTTCTTAAGCTGAATAAACTATTTAAAAACCCTCTTGGATTTGCTGGAAAAATGTGAGATTCATGTGAGATTTCTGTGTGGAGTTTGCATGTTCTCCACGTGTCTGCTTGGATTCTCTCGGGTACTCCGGCTTCCTCCCACAATCCAAAGACATGAACTTAATAGGTTAATTACTGACTCTTAATTGGCCTGATGGATGAAGCCCTCTCTGAAACAGCAGTGATGTTTGAAGCTTCGAACGTCATCAGTCACGTTGTTAACTTCATTTGACATGAGCACTGACACTGAGACAAGCTCTGGTATCATCCGCCCATCTCTGAGAATTCCCCATAAACTGTCATTCTTAATTATAAATATTCAATACCAAAATGGTAATCGTTTGCTTGTTAATCTTTCTGGATTAATTAAAGAACCAATAGTATCTTTATGAGGAGAATTTAAACTTTAAATTATGTATTGTAAGATATAAATACGAGAATCAGGTCATTTACCTTACTTATTCACGTGTGCATGTAAGCAGTGTGTATATATGTGTGTGTATGTATATATGAATCACTGACCTCTCCGCTGCTTTTTTAATATGTCTGTTCTCAGAGTACAGATGAATATAACCTGATGTGGATTCTCACTGATCTGGTGTCCCTTGTCCTGATCCTCATAATCTTCATCTTTCACTGGTGAATTACACACACACACACACACACACACACACACACACACACACACACACACACACACACACATGTACGCACGCATGCGCACACAGTCAGTTAAAAACAAAACAGTTAGCAGGACAATCCTACCCTGAGTTTTCACTCAGGCAGGAGCGCTGATCTGGTTAAAAAAGGGGTCACATGTTGTGTTTGCTGGCAGGTGGCGAGAGCGAGGATTGGCTTTCTGCTCGGGCAGCAAAATCACGATGGACAATGGCACGTATAGCAAGTTCAAAACAGGTGAGCTGCTGTAAAGAAAAGCTTAGACTTATTCACTTGTTTCATATTTACACACCAAGTGTTTTCATGAGAATCTACTCCACTGCTGCCGATAGCATCCTGTACATTTAGGCTGCTGTTTCTTGTTTTTCAGTGACGTCCATTACCGTCGTTATGTGACTAAAATCAACCAATATTTTGTTTTCCCATCTCCCCTTTCAGAGATGAGTGATATATGGTCAGTCTCCAGTGCGAACTCCCAAGCAGACAAGACACTCAACCTGGCGACTGTGACGGAGCACTAAACATCGTCCTCTGACAGCCTCATACTGCCAACCTGTCAGATCTCTCCAAAATACTCTGACTAGTGCACTTTGTTTTAATGAAATAAAGTGATGGAAACATGTCTTCACTTTGTTAGTAAATCTTTTTATCACACTAAAATGCAACGTTCTTCTCTGGTTAAATGTTGAAATTAGTCAGTAGTGTTTGTCCATTCTGGGTTACTGTGGATATAAAGTAGATATAAAAGTCTCATTCTGAGTTAACAAAAACATAACGATTATTATTTTCAGGTGATTATACACTAAAGGAAACATAGTTATGTATATTATATTCAATTTCTGCAATATTCTGTAAATAGAGCCCCCTAAATCTGACACACTGAGACTTTTAAATTACAGTCAGCAGCTGGTTAGTTTAGCACAAAGACAGGAAAACTTCTAGCTAGGTTCTGTCCAACGATATCTGCTTCCCAGCACTTTTAATAATTAACATTATGTTTAGTTAATCCATACAAAAACTGAAATGTAAAAATGACAATTTACTTACCCCTCAACAACATGCAAAGGAGGTGTCAGGACATTTCAGCCCTGAGTAGTGTCTGCAGGCTGCCTCACAGGCTTCATAAAGCCCACAAATCACCGTAAAACCATATTTGCTCTTTGCAAAATGTAATTTATTAATGTCTACATCAGGATACGTGGTCACATCATGAATGAAGCAATTGTTCTTTAATATAAACAAAGTATTATGATTATGACTTGAAAATCAATGCTACTGGTTCGTACATTTAGAAAAAAAAAAGACAGATGAGCATAAAATCAGTCACTATCTACAGTACATGTTTACATGGACGTGATCTAAAACTAACTTAACGTGTTTGAACTTTGTGGCACACACAGGGTCTGTCTGCACATGTATGACTAACAATGCAATAAAAACAAAAAAAAAATCAGAAGGTTATATTTAAATAAGTTTAAATCCAGATTAACTCGCAACAGTTCACAACACTGGAGTTTCTTCTCGACTGAAGCAATTGGCAAACAAAGAAACTGATCAACTGGAGGAAAACTGAGATCTGAAGGGTCATGTGATGAATGATAAGTTACCTTTGGTGTGGTCTATGTCTTAAGAGATTTGGTCTAAAACAGACTCCATAACTGATGCTGGTTTGGTAAACTTATAACAACTCATGAATCAACATGAATAAGGATGCATCTGAAAAATGAAGCTACTTACAAGTCAAACAAATTATTAAGCGTGTTTTGGGGATTTTGAGCATATTCCAACTAATTCATGAGCAGGTAACTGCTGATCTTTTTAAAGCAAGAGTGAGAGATGTAAGAGGCTACAAGATTATCTTGATATCTTTACTCGCCGGAATTTGAGAAAACATCGTGCTGAATTCAACCCAAAAAGTTTAAAAATAGTTGCATTGGAAGCCCATTACATAAAACGTTACAGAGATAATAAACTGAGAAACCTCAGACATGATAACTTAATGCAGACTACAGCCAAAATAACGCTCAAAGAGAGAAATCCATAACTCGGGAAAAGGCAATATGTGAGTTTTAAGACAGGGCCGATACATAACAGCACGAATGAAAACGTTGGCATTACAGTGTGACAGTTAACCACTCATGAATGAACCACTTTGTGGGACAATTTGAAGAACACACATTTGGTGAAGTAACTTTGTTTACATGTATTCACACTGTGTTTGTGTGTGTGTGTGTGTGTGTGTGTGAGTGCAGGATTGATTGATAATCGATCAGTTTCCAGCCATCTGCTCACTTGCTGTTGCCTCGGGAGGTTCGCTGTTTGGTCATGGTCGTCAGCATCTGGCTGATGTAAGAGGTCAGGAGGTCGTCCATTTTGTAGCCCTGAGGGGTCGGAGGTCAAAGGTCAGACATACTGTACTAAATTGATATTTATTTATTGGGATGTGTGGCTCTACAGCGTGTTTCACCGGACAATTTTAAGTAACCACCTGTTTTAAAAAGTTTACTTTGTGAATGTATCTTTAGCTGTTATTTCTCACTATGAACAAAGTTTGACTAAAAACATAACACAGGTAATTAAATATGAAATTTCTGATATGATCTGTTATTCGTTAGATTACACGCAAATAGTACAGGTGGAAAAAATAATGCCAGCCATCTATAATAATTAAGTCCTGTTTTTCAGTATATCCTTGCCACAGTTTTATATCTGTGTAGTTATATCAGGGTGTCTGACTGTCTTTAAAGGGTTGATCTGAGAGTATGCTGGAAAAGAGCTAGATCCAAACAGCCACACTCAGAGCTGGGAGACACGATAATCATTTAAATATGAGGGTTACAGTGCATTTATCAGCTCACCAGTGAGGTTTCACACAGCAGTTTGCTGCCTCGGACCAGGTTTCCAATGGTGATGTGGAAGTACGTGTTGCCGCTGCTCCAGTTGGAGATTTTGGTGAAGGGGTGAGTGGTGAGGATGTCCTGCAGGAAATATAACGACAGAGATACATGAATAGAATGAAAGTTGTGGTGCTTCAGATACAGTATTTAAATGAAAGCCTCTGATCAAGCTCTAAATCACTAGTTTCACTTTAAAGATTTGTGGGTAATGACGGTCTTTAATCTGAATCTCAGTCTGAAATCTTTGAAACAAACACGATAAAAGTGAACCAACCTTAGTCTTGGGATCAATGAGACTGACTCCATGTTTGTTGATTGCTATCAGGAGGGATTCTGGGTAATTTGGATCAGTTGTTTGCTGCAGAACAAAAAGAAAAGAAACCTTCATTCAGTGCTGAAAAGTAACTAAGTACAATAACAGATTTACTTCACTACATTGATTTTAATCAGCTCCATACATACATACATTAATATTCAGCTTTTAAGAACTGATTACATCTTTACCTTGACTTCAAAAAAGGCAGAACCAAATGTGGGCCACTTGTAAATGATTTTGAGGAAGGAGAGTTTGGCTTCTTCTCGAGTCTTTCCTGAGTGTTTGTTGAACAGCGACATGATGGACTGAGAGGGAGACACACAGCACAAACCAGGAAGATGTAAACACATTACATCTTGTAAAGATATACTGAGATATTATTATATCTGATTGATATAATCATCAGAATTAATCACGACTTCTCTTTTCTTGAAATGGCTACCTCTAAAAAGGGACACCATTGATAATATTTGAAGAAGAATTTAAGAAACCTAATTCAGATGTTTATTTCCTTTGTCCATCTACTCTTTGTTCTTTGACTGTTCAGCCACAAAACCTTGTTCTTGCTATATGTCATATGTATGTATTTATATCTTGCAACATGTCAGCTCACCCTCTTCCAGTCGTCGGGGGACAGATGTCTGATCTGGTCCTGAGGGATGAGGTCCTTCAGGATCTTGGCAATATTTTGGAAGTGGGATTTATCCTCCTCAAACTTCACTCTGTAGATCAGTGCCGCCAACTGGTACACCTCCTCCCTCGGACATTTGTGGTAGCCTCGTAGATACTTAGGCAGCTCCTGTGGAGAGAAGACGGTCACTGTTAAGATACTACATGTCCGTCCGCACATGTAGAGTTTGAACCTGTCTGTTGGAAGCAAAGTTATTAGCACCTACTACTACTGTTGTACTACTACTAATGTATAATGCAGTTACTCTGTGTGCAGCAGCAGCTGTGCTCAGTGCCCAAATACTGTAAAACACTTGCTGTAATTTAGTTTTTTAAATCTTTTTTAAATCACTTAACACACATTGGAGAAAATTCAGAAACCACTAGGTTAATAAAAATAAGATATTTAGCTGCCGTTGACTCTCTTTGATAAGATGCCCATGTTGTAAACTGTACTGTTTGGAGAAGCAGTTGACCACAGCTTTGTAGGCATCATCTTTCTGCATAGCTTCCCAGCTACCAAGCTACATCCATGAAAAAATGTAGGTACATGGACGCAAAAATGGCATGGTTGAGATCTAAAAACGTAACTGACTGTCCTGAAATTTCTTAAGTCTTAAATAAAATAAGATTATTGACTGTGTGAGTGTTTGAAGGCCATTCATGGAAAGTAGATTTACTCTCAGGACTTCTACTTGTAGTGGAGTACTTTCACAGTGTGGTATTTGTACTTTTACTTAAGTAAAGGATCTGAAGGCCGCTCACTTGGTAGTAGTGGAAGATGGAGTCAGCCATGGAGTCTTTTCCTGGCATGGTATTAGTCCAGAGCTTCTTCATGAAGAACACCTGATACGTCAGCGAAGGCACTACACCTACAGTACACACACGAGAGACAGTTACAGGAGGATAAATCAATGAGAAGATATAAAACATGTGAGCTTTAAAGAAACGTTCATCTTTCTTACCGTCTTTCACATGTCTGGCTTTCTTGATCCAGTCGGTCAGGTGCCTCACAAAGTCGAAAAAGAAGTCGCCATCGGGCACACTGATGACCTGAAGAACCAGAAAACCACAAACTGAAATTCTTTCTAAAGCATTTGAACATGTTTGTGTGTAAAATGTGTCTTAAAAACAATCAGCAGTCTTTACACGAACCCTAAATAAAAACTCTATTTAATGTTAAATGCTGCATCGCAGTCAGATAATCAGGTCTTCACCTTGTCGGTGATCTTCACAAAGAGACTGAAGCCTTCGGAGGATTTGAGCAGAAGACGTCCAGAGATGTTGTGGCAGAAATCTTTGGCCTTGGTGCTCGACTCCACTTCAAACACCTGCCACCACAAACAGGCCGAACTGAAACGACTGCTTATACATGAAATATGTACATGTACATACAGTGTGTATGTATCTAAATAAACATTAACATTTTAGTCATCACTGACCTCGTCTGAGTCATCGGGGAAGTAAACTTTGTGGAAGATCTGAGTGGTTTTGTGCTGGATGGCCTCCACCTCCACCAGGTGAGGGGGGTACTTTCTTGACCCATTTCTACAACAAATAACAGACAGGAGAGATGAAATGGATGTAAACTGAACACAATAGAAGAAGTAAGACCACAGGAAAGTGTGTGCGTGTGTGTGTGTTTGTTACCGTAAGGCTTTCTGTAGCCGCTGCATGCAGTCTGGAGCCAGTGGATAGTGTTTCTTAGCCTGGAGGAACTTCTGGACGTGAGGCAGCAGGACATTACTAGGAGGGAACAAACCAGTGCAGAGCCACAGCAGCTCCCAGCCCTTCTCCTCACTGTACCTACACACACACACACACACACACACACAGCACAACAAGGTAAGAAATAGTCAAGGTGTTCTTGTGGCAAAAAAATAAATAAAAAGAGGCCCTGCTATAGTGTGAGTTAGAGAGATTAGTGAGTTAAATTCACTACACTGATGAAAGTATGTGGAAACCAAACGCCACCAAGCACAGTCAAAACCTTAAACCTGCAATAAATTATTTTTTTGGCCACTTGGGGGCAGCAGAAACTAGCTTTGAACACAGCACTGACATATTACACTTTACGTTAATTTTGCAAAGACATGTTTACACAGTTTGGACCCATGTTTGTGTCCACCTGATGAATGTAAGTCCAGTATTTTCTCTCTTTTAGCAATTTTTTGGTCTCCACCAAGTCCTGAGGGAAATATCTGATTTTCTAAACTTTTGATCTGTATGTGTGTGTGTGTGTGTGTGTGTGTGTGCGCGTGTGAGTGTGTATGAGTGTTTCAGACGTACTTGATGTGATTATCAGTGAGCTGTTTGAGAATTTGACAGAAGATCTCATCTTTGAGCGGCTCGGCCTTCAGCGCTCCCTCAAAGATCTGATCGGTGAGCTCGTTGACCAAACGCGCCCGTTTGGACGGGTAGTCGCCCATATACTTCATCACGGGTGCAGCCGGGGTTAAGGACACCAACCATTAACACAACAACAGGCTGGTGACTGTGATGGAAAATGTAAAAACATGTAACACACGTACAGAACCCACAGGCCCTCCACTAAAGGATATCCATGAAGGCCAGGCAGGCCTCCTGGGAGAGCTCCTCGTGAGGCAGGACTTTCTTCAGCAGAGGCTGTTTCAGAGGCTCCCTGGTGCAGCTCCACAGACGCTCCTTCCCTCTGGATTTAGAGATCATCACCCTGCTCAGAGTGCTCTTAGGAGGAGGCCTGGAAACATGCAAGAGGGGTTGGAAATGATGAAACACAAACAAACTACGCACTGGCAAGTCAAACTATACACTTTGTATCTGTATGTAAGTGATTAAGAAAGACACCTGAAGTAGTCGTAGGAGAACTCCTCCAGGGTGTAGGGTTTAATTTTATCCTCCTTGTCAGAAGGACTCATGTGGGACAAAGCAATGGATTCCCGCCTCTGATTAGGAGTCATAGTCACAAGAGCCTGAGAGAGGTGAAAAGGGATGTAGGAGTTATAAATCAAAGAATCTCCTCCTGAAATGTTATTATATAGATTTTTATAAATGTACTAAGAAATGCAAGTTAAGGGCTGTAATGCTGAGTGTGTTTTTAAAGGAATAATTCAGGTTTTAGAAAATACACTGAGTGAGATATGGAGATTGATCTCAATCTCATATCAAACTATGAAGCTGGAGTCAGGAGGTGGTTAGCCTAGCTTAGCATAAATACTTGAAGCAGGGGGAAACAGTTAGCACACAGCCTCCTGCACCACAATCTACTGTCGAAACAATGTCACTTTTATTTGCAGGTGTGTAATCGAATACAAAAACTGTACTAAACTAACAGTACTGCTTACAGGAGGCAAGAGTTAATATTGCAAATTAAATTTAAGACTTTTAAATACTTCAATATCCAGTGTGCAGATACCAGAAGTTAGTTGATCATTGTTGTCATCCAACTCACCACTAAGTCATACTGCGGTCTGGTGATGGTTGGCAGTACGTAGACACAGTCAGCAGGGAAGTCTCCTCGTTGTTTGGTCCTGTCGTTGATACCGTGAGCCCAGCCAGAGTTCATCACGTGCTCTCCATCGTGTTCGTCCAGGATGATCAGATCCCCCTTAGAGAAACTCAGGAATGTGGCATCTGCCCCTGCTGCGAGATAAAGATTATATATGTTACATATTTATACTATGTTCATATGATCATTCTTTGTTTTTGAATCATCACTGAATCTTACCAGGGTTGGGACAGTCCAGCAGTCCCACCACATACTTGGACTTCTTCCTCAGACCATCGAGGAAGGCGACCACCAGATCACGGATGTCCTCTGCATTGTTGGATGTGAACGTGTACTCGTCTCCTTTGATGGTGGCCAAGGTAAAACTCTGGCCCTGGAGTTTACCCCCTCTGGAAGATGAAATTTAACTTTAATGTGAGGCTTTTCATGGCGAATGAAAAAAATTAAAAATAAATCCAAAATTCAATTCAAGCGCAAATGTTGGGAGTTACTGTACCTGCTACTGGAGACAGCAGTGATCTCTGGGAACGAGAGCTCCAGAAGGACCTGCTCCTGTTCATCCACAAAGTAAACCCCAGTCCAGTTCACCGCCACAATCACATCGTTCTTCGGCAGACTAGGTCCTGTAGACAGATGGTGTTGTATCGATGAAAACACCTACAGATACCTCCAGACAGTTAGACTGTTTTCTGTTTTTGTATACCAACCTGAGAACTTAAAGGCCTCGTAGAAGCGTGAGAAGAGTAAAGGCCACTTTAAACGAGCAAAATCCACCACGTCCTCCTTCACCCTCTGCGTGTTCAGCCTCCTTTTGGTGTGTAATCCCTGCACAGTCAGTCGGAGTTAGTTACAGTCGCACATGTTGTTCAAGAAGTACAAAGAAATGTTTGTTTTGGTGACTACAGCAGCAGATACCTTTTTATGGGCATTGATGATAAGCTGAACCCACTTCTCTGCAGTCTTAGTTGAGGTGATTTCTCTGTCGGGGATGTAGGAGGGGATGAGGCTGAGTAGGCGGTCTTGGAGGATTTCAGAGCCATAATCCACATAGTACTGCTGAGAGGCCAGCTCTGCCAGGTCCTCCTCCTTTAGGACAGAAACAGGGCGAAGAGACGAACATGAGGAGACGAACAAGCTAACTAATCTTCCGACTGTGATCACGTAGATTTAAAGTTTTGACTTGTTTAAGATGATTGTTAACAGTTAATCCTACTAAACCACATCACTCTCATGTCATCCTGTCGATGTTTTATTTTTCCAACATCAGATTTTGAGGGATGACAGGACTTGGTGCTGGTTAACAGCTTGAAAGAGAAGGATCAAACCCACAGTTTCCCTTTTTTATAGGCTTCTTAAATGCAGGGAGGATTTTGCTGAAACAAAGCCCAACATTTCGGCCTACGGCACATTTTCAAAAGGTTGTGCAGTTTCAAACCTTTTAATCATCATTCACTACTGCAGGAACCAGTTTTCTGTGTCAGCTACACTTTAAATAAATCTGCCATTCGTCTTTAAGTTGAACCTGGTTTTATTATTATCTATAAATCTAAAAAAACTACCTTGCACACTCATAAGCTGCATGCTAAACAAACAAAGCCACTCACCCTCTCACAGCGGTACTCTCCGAATTTCACCCCTCGTACAATCTGCTGGTAAATGAGGTTTGTGGCGACGTAGTCCTCAGCCGGGTTGTGCCAGGGGTTGAAGATCTCCTTCCTGAAGAACAGCCTCCAGGGTGCGTTCCTCTCCTGGGCGCCCTGCTCCTTTGCATACTGCTCGCACTGGGAGACGGCGTCCATGACGTGGTCACTACCACTGCCCAGTGATGACACCTGACCAAAGCAGTTTCACAAAAGTATTCAAACACCTGTCAAAAGAAAAACCCTCCATTGTGTGGGTGAACGATGACTTTAAAATAGTAAGAAACTGTATGTGTCACAGGAACATGTCTTGGTTTCACCTTGTCAAACAGGGCGATGTACAGAGAGAAGCCAAATCGATCTCTCAGGCTGATCTTGTCCGCCAGAGCGTTGCAGAGCTCGCTGGCAGTGGTGGCTGAGTCTGCCAGGAGCGTCTTTGTGGTGCCATCCATAAACGTTACTGGTAGCATGATGGGTTTCTTAGATTTAGTGGCCTGAGGGACAAAAAAGATCAGGTTCAAGTTCAAGTACTTGTTTTACAGTGATTTATCATTATGACCTATGTCACTTTTAATCCGTTTAATTCAATAAATTTAATGAAGAATATTTTGTCCTTTTGTTGTGAAAGTCAAAAACAAAAAAGTAAAATCATCTTTCAAATGTGGTCACTTGTTTTCTGATTTTCTTGTGACCACATACACTTTAAGATTTGTTTTATTTAATTAAGTTTTTTTTTTTATTTATCAGCATAATTTGGCTTGAAAGTTCATGTTTCCACAGGTTCACCAAGTTAAATATTTTAGATGTTTTTAACACCTCATAGAAATTCAATTCAATATCAGCTTCAAGTTCAGTTTCAGTTTCAGTATCAGAATTCAGTTCAGACTTAAGACCTGCAGATATTCAGAGACACAGAGCAGCAAACATGTTCAGCACCTGTAATTCCAGCCACGATGGCGGCTGGGTTCTTGTTCGGTTGACAAATGTCCTCCTCAACCTTTCGTCGCAATATGGAGCATAACCAGGAGGACCGTTATTCAGAAATGTCCGTAAATACTGACAGAGAGGGGAAAGGAAGATAGAAAGAAAAACACAGCAGATATAGAGTTCATCAAATTACTAATAAAGAGTCAAATTAACTGATTAAAGCATAAAAACAAACAGATTTTTTTTCTCCAAGATCTCCATGATCATTATAAAAGAAGTAAAAGCTGATGTATGCCAAAGATAAGAGACAGACTGCATTGACATATTTAGATGTCTTGCTTTGTCAAAAAAGCCCAGAAACAAAATAATTGCAGTTTACTGTTTCATAACACAAAGAAGTCCTCACAACAAGGAATCAATGTGTTATGTGTTGATGACAATTGTTACCATTAATTTACTTTTGATTGACTCAAACTTTGAGGCGGCGTCAATGACTTTATATCCTTTAATGACTTTAATGGACTCTGGTTGCTTTATTGGTGTTTATGATGGAGACAGAAAGGCTGTTATTGACTCTGCGCTGCTGTCTATTTAGTGAATGTGAGTGTTTTCAGTGATCGATCCGTCCCGTTACTACCCTTGATTGGATTTTAATGAATCCTTTCTCCAGTAAACAATAATTATTCCTCAACTCTCAGTCTGTTTTTTATGTTTACTCACAGTAGAAATTGCCTTTGATTACGGGATCAATCAGAAGGATTTACAATAAAGAAGCACCTTGCTGTGCAGGACAACAAACTGAATTCTTCACCTGTAGTAAAACCTTGGCGAAATTACGTTTAATTACAGCCATTTGAAGAACGTTATAGCAGAGATAGAAGCAGATACAGATATCACAAAAGACAACACTGGATCAAAACAGACTAATCAGGAGATCCTGGTGGTATCACTTCACACTGGGTGAAATGAGTTAGAGGATTCCTTACTTTGACAAACTTCTCTGAGGGGGCGAAGCAGCCGACGCAGAGAGACAGCAGGATCCATCCGCGGGCGTGGCTGCTCTTGGATGAATTCTGAGTGAGCTGTTTGCAGATCTGACAGTAGATCTCATCCCTGAGAGAGAACAACAACAGCTAAACAAAACAGCTGATTTCCCAATTTTACCCCTTAAAAGAGTACCAGCACATTACAGAAGCTGAGGGCCATTTCTGAGGGGATTTCTTTGAGGTAATTAGAAATTAAATTAATCACTGACACACTGACAGAAGTCTGGATTTGTTGACGACATTAAAGAAAGTTCAGATACTAAAACTACACTTGTTCACAGGTCACCTGAGGGCGGGCCGTAAGATGCCATTCCCGATGATAAAGTGAAGTTTCTCCAGGTTGGAGGTGGGTCGGTCCTCCAACATGCTGTTGCCCTGAAGGCTGTAGTCCCCCTCTGTCAACCGCCTCGTCACCTGCCACGGACAATGAGTAGAATAAATAATAATAATAATATAAGAATAAACTTCTCCGCTCGCTCCTTTAACGTGTTAAATATCAAAATATTTGCTATTTTCAGCTTTAATCTATAAACGCTGGTTTGAATCTCACCTCCTCTGCGATCTTGGATTTCCTCTTCAGGGTGAGAGACACAAGTTTATGTCTGACACTGTTCCTCTTTTGGCTGTCGATGGAGCTGTTCTGTAGACACAAACATGGAGTGACGATGACAATTTGAATGTCACAGACGTGAGCATCAGCATTGCTCAAGAATCATTTCAAACACGTCAGCATCATCTCACCTCTCCTTCCACCTGCAGTTCCTGCAGCTCCCTCTTGTAGGTCCTCTTGCCGAGGGTTTCGTAGATCTTAGTCATGACGGGGATCTTTTCGCTGCCGTCATTAATAACCATCTGGCATTTTGGCTCAGGGAGGTCTCCCATGAACCTCAACACAGTGATCCACACTGCTAATGCAGCCTGAAGGATACGACAAGGCAAGTCAGTTAGATTGTCTTTTCTTACGCATACTTACAGGTGCAGTGCTAACTGTTTTAGTTTAAATTAATCATTAGATTATCTTTTAAGAATGAGCATGATTTGAAAAGACGCAGTTTCTTTATACTAAGCTAAGCTAAGCATCTCCTGGTTTTCAGCTTCATACTGAACAGACAGACATGAGCGTGAGAAAGTGAATAATTGTTGTACTAGTCCTTTAAGTGGTAGATCTGCTGACTCCATTAACACACTCACCATCTGGTCTCCTTCGTCCTCGTGAAAAAGCAGAGGTTGTTTTAGTGGTCGTCTGATGTAGGTGTGAGTGGAAACACCCTGGAAGTAAGTGGCTGCAAATTTGGGGAACTTGTACTCGGACAAATCCTCCTCTTCCTCATCAGGTAACGGCGGAGCTTCATTCACTTCTTCCTCTTCAGCCACCTCAACGCAAGGAGTCTTCTCCAAGTCCTGACAGAAAAAGAAATACATCAATACGTGCAGCACATGCAGTTAATATGTCTATTTTCAAATACTTGAAAGGATTTCAAGGACTCATGGGAACATGTAAATCAGAACAAAAACTGGCTTTTCATACTTCAAAACCAGCTGGTGCTTGTCCGTCCTGGTTTGGCAGCGGCCCAGAGTTCCCCAGAAAACCGAACATACGGTCGACCATGTCTGAGTGATCCACAGGCTGCTCCTTCTCCCTCTCCATCTGCTCTAGCAGCTCCTTCTTCCTCCTCGCCTCTTCCTTCTCCTCCCTCTCCCTCTCCTCCTGCTGCTGGGCCAGTTGGACGAGCCTCTCCTGGTGTTTTCTCTCGGCCTCTGCCTTGGCCCGCCGAGCCGTCATCTGGTTTCGCAGCTGCTCCTCCTCGGCCAGGCGCTGGCGCTCGGCTTCCTGGCGATGCTGCAGCTGTGAGGGCAGGCGAGAGAGGAAACAAGAGGGGAGAAGGGTTCACAGAGGCAGGTAGGCTGTGATACTGATTAGCATTTTCTTCTGTTATCTTTTGATTACTGGAAAGGAGCTGAAGGGAAACATTACAGGTGTGAACACATAATTTACTTTTTGTTATTTTAATTCTATGAAATGCATGACTAGACAACAAAGAGCAAAGAATATCAACTAATCTTAAAAGCTGAGCACAATATACAGAACTTTTATCTGTAAAGCAGAATAAATCTAAACTTCTACACATGAATGTAACAAGCAACCAATAGAAAGTAATGTCATAAAGACAACACAAATAAATGCACGACAATGACAACATGTAACTCTGGTCTGTAGTCGAGCTGCTCGGCTCCCAAAGAGCTCACCCACTTCACTTCTTCCTTGTCGGGTCACTAGAACTGCAGCCATGCTCAGCAATATTATTTGATAGTTCTACAAGAGCTACTTATATCAAGTTGATAACAAACTGAGATTAAACAAACATTTACAAAACAAATAATTTATTTAACATTGTCTTTCAGAACATGTGTGACAGGAGCAAAAAAAAAAACATTTTTGAAAGCTCACAAAGCTCCATATTTCACAAACAGACATGCAGAGAGGTTTAAACAAACTAATTTAAAAAGAAAGTATAAAAGAAGGTTTTATGGTGACATATTTTAGGCCATCACAGGTCATTCTTTAAAAATGTGTTATTGGTAACAGTTTGGATGCAGCGTTCGCACTTCAGATTGGATGCAGTGTGTTTAAAGGTCTCACTGAGCTTTAAACAAACCACCAAACAGACATTTATGCTCGCTTTACAAAATGACTGGCCATGTGTGTGGAGATATAAATGTAGGCAGGGTCTGAATTTCTCCCTTAAGCTCCTTTTCCCCCCCATTATTCACTACTTCTGTCACTCCATGTGTACAAGTGACCACAAGGAGGACTAACAAAATCACATCTTTGTATTTACCATTTGGATCTTTACAGATTATAAAACAATAAATGTATTACTAGTGACTACTTGCCCCTGTTTCTAGCCTTTATGCTAATCTCAGCAAGCAGTTTAGCTTCATATTTAGTGTACAGACATGAGAGTGGTGTTGAATCTTCTCATCTAACTCAGCAAGAAAAGTAAATTTCACAAAATGTCAAGTATTTTCTTTAAGGTCAGCTAACTGATGGTGAAGAGATATCCCATTAGGTGTTGGTGTTGCATAAGAACAACCTCCTTCAGTATCTAAGTATGCCGCTGCATGAATAAATATAGTCAGGCATCACAATTTCCAAATCAGATTTGTGACACATCACAATTTCTTTGCACTACATGTACGTTATTCTTCATATCTGCCATCAACACCAAATCCCCTCTCTTTCTGGCACCTTAGCAACATAATCAAAGTAGCAGTAGTAAATATAATGACTGTTTACCTCTGCCCTGAGCCTCTGGCAGAGGCGTCTGGCTATCATGCCCCTGGTGTAGGCCTGAAGCGTCAACACGGCACGAAGACGGCGCCAAAATGTTTGCCGGATGAGGAAGCCACGGCAACGCGCTTGGATGAGAGTAACACGAAGTCGAGTCGTCCGGTAGCTTTTGTAGTACTTCCTTGACCTGTAGACAGCCTGAAGGCGCAAGAAGCCAGACTGCATCTGAAGGAGTGAGAAGTGTGAAAAGGTGGAGTGATGTTAGTGGGGTGTTTAAATGACTGTGAATGAATGGGACACTTGTCTTGTGCAGCTCGTATGAACATAACACGGATGAAAACCTACAGAACTTTACATGAAATGTGTAATATTACTTACAATTTGGTAATTCTTCCTGCATTGATAGCCCCTCCAGACTTTCTGGATAAAAATCACAGCTCTCCTCAATCTGAGGAAGTTAGTCCTACAAAGCAGAGACAGAAATTAGATTTTAAATCAGAACAAAAGACCTGTATCCTGAATCTGTTCTTTCTCTAGAGCTGAATGAGAACTGGAACATGGAGTATCACTCATCAAATATTTATATGTAGGTAGCACACTTGCAACTCAAAACACACAAACCAAACAACAAAAAAAATCTGATATTTTGGCACTTTGTGGGCTCTGTAGGTACATATAGAGTCCTAGAAAATGTTTTACCTCTCTCTAAGTCCACGCACAGACTTCTGGATGAGGATGACCTTGTCAGTAATGGCCTTGTCCCTTTCGATCTCCAGCTCCATGTCGTGGTGGTCCTGACGAGGGACAAGCAGAGACAAAGCAGGAACATATTCATCAAGGATGGATTACCAAAGTGTACAACAATCAGTTGATTTTATGCTGACATGATGCATATTCCTAAATAAAATTTGGTGTAATCAAATTAACAGTGGAAACAAGTTCCTTAGCTCATTTTTAATCTGGCTCTGATGTTCACGGCCTGTTTTTAAAGATTTATATCTTCAGTAGGAGTGAACGAGGTTCAGAGGTTGAGACTGAGAGTCAAACACAAGGTAAGAAAGATGGATTAACATGTTGATTTCTTCATTGGACATGATGAAAAATCAAATAGTGTTGTCAACTGTCAATAAATAACTCCAAAACTGAAGGATCAGACCAAAGTATGTGAACTCTTGGATCCACATGCTGTGGTTTATGCTGTATTATCTGTATATACATGGTCTTATTTTTAAGATTTCCTTTTGCCTTTTTTTGACTGTCTCAATACAAATAGCACTGATGGGGAGTCAGAGTCTCGACAACTCAATCCTCAACAGGATGATGCAACAAGCTAACTTTTACACACGGACACACACAAAAAAAACAACCTTTAGAAAAATCTTGGTCTTCCCGATCTGCCAGTCGTCGTATTTCCCCAGCCGGGCTAGGACTATCTGCTGGCAGGTCCCTCGTAGGTTTTCCTGGAAGGAGAGAAAACTACGTTAAAGTGACGACTCCTGGACCAGTAACAACTCTTTTAAGACTCATCAGATACTGTATGATGTCAAAAAACGGTGTTGCAAATATTTACTGCATTAAGGAAATACTGTATTACAATCAGTTGAAGTTATGGTCTTACACGACTAGGATAGATGTATTGGTAAACATCATATAACAGTCCAGCTTCACTTCTGTGTTGATATTAAACAAGGCATATCTTAATTTGATTTAGGAGAAAGTCATGTTGAAAAATCTTGGCAATCATTGCACCATGAGTGTGAGACTGCTTCCAGTCTTTATGCTAAGCTAAGCTAACCATGCCCTGACTCTAGCTCATATTTTTTCATGTAAGGACTACCTCTTCACTGACACTGAAAAACACTGAAAAACTTTCAGTGTTTTCAGCAACACAATTTGAGGTAAGCCAATGTAGAAAAAAAAATATTTGTGTAGTTTGGTGAACTGACCATTTAATAATGTTACTGGTAGCTACTTTAAACAGGTTTAATCAGGACTGAAGAAGACAAGAGAAACAGAAATGTAACAGACGGCTGTGGTGGTGTTGTTGACCTGTCTGTGTGCAGGTTTGATGCCAGGCATGAGGACTCTGTAACGGTCCACAAACTCTGCAAAGCTGTATCTGATGGGATAACCGGCCCGTCTGATCCTGATGGTCTCCATCATGCCGGAGTATCGTAGCTGACGAATACACAGCTCTCTGTCAAATAACTGAAAAACAAAGAGAAACAGATGTACTAAATTCAAAAGCAGGGTAACAGCAAAAAATTCTACTCAAGGGGGCAATGTGATATTTTATGAAAGCTGAAGTAAATGGAAGCTAAATGTTACAAAAGGGAGTTACAAAGAGACAACAGATGGTTTAATTAAATCTGTACAGGTGCTTATACTTTGTCATTCTTCGAGGAATACGTCCACATTTTGGGAAATATACTTATGAGCTTTCATGCTCATAACGATGAGATCAATCTGATGTATGGTAAATATGAAGCTACAGCAGGCTAACTTAGCTTAGCACAAAGACTGGAAACATAGGGAAACAGTTAGCCTGGCTCTATCCAAAGATAAAAAAATCAACCTAATAGCATAATTTTACTAATTAGTATGTTACATCTCTACTGTACAAACATCGAAGTGTAAAAATGTGGAGTTATGTTCTGGACTATTTCATTGGTTGGGAGCAGTTACTTCCTGAATTTTCCACTGGTTGTCCTGCAGATAACCTCCAGTATAAACACAACTTGTAATTTCATTTGTACAGTGTGTTAATAGTGAGCTTTAAAGGTGTTTCTTGGCAGTTTACGCCTATTTGTACTCAACAGAGACAAAAATTCTGAAAGATACTCAAGATCAACGCAACCCTGAACCTGTAAAAAAACATGTAAAGTTTTTGTGTTTTGCGAGGAACATGCAGGAACTCTAACACACACATACAAAAAACTGTTCTCACCATTGGTTTTTTGAACTCGTTGGGTTTTATACAGCGAACAAAGAACGGCTGACACACACTGAGAGTCCTCATCAGCATCTCCAGTGAACGTTTGAACTGACTGCTCAGAGTTGGAGAGCGCTTCCTCGTCTCGACACCCTGCAAACACACACACACACACACACACAAGGTGGCAATATATAAAACACCAGCACAAGAGAACAAAGATTTATAACCAGTGGAACTATTCTAGAAGAAAAAAAGGAGAATTGCTGAGAGCTTGGTGAAATAAACGGCTGGAAGTATAATATTAGCTGGCTGTTATGTCTTGTGTTGTTGCACCTGCTTGATGTTTGGCTGTTAGCAAAGTTGTCGACTTGCTAGTTTTTGATTATAAGTAATAAAATCATAACAAATACATGTGTACAGCTGTCTATATTTACCACAGTGGCATTGCACTCTGAAACTAAATCACAAAAATACCAAATTTTAAGCATATTGCTTCAAAAAAAATGTGCGACATTAAAAAACAAGGCAACATGTATATTTTCTACATTCAAGAATCAAAATTTATCAAAATCACTGCATTACACACTGGAAAATATGCAGACTGGTGCTTGCTGTCGCAACATGTTTTCTAGCACAGACACTGTCCAGATGACAGATGCATGACAGAGCGGTGATGGGAGGATTTGTCACTGTTATTGGAGATAAAAGAAATGCTGACACACATCAGACTCCTACAGACTAAGAACTTAAAGAACTAAAAGCAGTGTTACTGACTTGTTAATGGTGCTGAGAAATATCCCTTAATATGTTTTTTAATTTATTCCAATAACTGAATTATTGTTTCTGCTTCTGCAGAGAGAAAAACACAAACCGGCCTCAGACTGTTGGAGACAATCAGGATTTGTTAATGGTATGTTGAGGATAAAACACCAGACAGATGTTCACACAGTGGTACACAACTAAAGCACAGGGTGCACACAGACATTACTACTGTACACAACAGACAAACCAAACAGAAAACAATACAAAATCTCTGACAGCTATCTTCAATATAATCCTCTCAGTTAAGCCAAAGAGAAAACACGACAGGACTTTGTGCTTTCAAAGCCCCTCAGTTCTCTGAAGGTTTTTGAACCCTGACATTTTCACAGGATAAGATAGATGAGGACTGAGAAGTGCGTGTCAGAGAGTTTGCTGATTAATTTTTCATCAACTGCATGCTAAATTTTTATCATATAAACACGTGTTTCGTTCTGGTTTCTGTTACAACAAACTGCACACCTGGAGGATAAAGAGAAGAGCTTAAAGACGGGGTGTGTGCTGCTATCTGCAGCTGCACCGTGGATGTTTGGATTCATTGGGGAGGGTTTTGGTTTAAGAGAACAAACATTGGGTTTTTGAGTGACCACATGTTGCTAAAGGCCGATGATTACCTTTGGAGTAGGGGTGCTCGGCTGCTGATAGCCACACAGAAACTGATGTCAGAGGAAAAGACAGAGAAGAGAGAGCAGAGTGAGAGGAGGGCTGTGCCCTTAGTAAAAGACTAAGAAGGGAGGCAAAAGTCACCAGTGACACCTTAAAAGTCACAGCAAACGTAAAAAAGGAGGTAAAACATGTTAGTCCACCATTTCAAGTAATGCACGCGGTAGTGGTATTACAGTATTTGTTGGTCTCACCATGGCAACGTCAGCCTGAAAGATCTGCTTGATGAACTTGTTTTTGGATGAGTGGACGAGCTGGATGATGTCAGTGTGGAGGCTGTCTCGATTTTTCTCCAGGAACCCTGAAAGAGGACGGAGAGGGAAAATCTTACATACTACATACTGTAGTTCTAAGAGCTGTAAGCATGAAGTCATTTTGGATTGACGTGGCGTCTTCGTTAGGGTTTGTTTGTGCAATTTGGATTGGACTGCTTGTCACGTCTCATCTGACTTTTATTTTACCAGAATCCTCTCCTGAGCCAAAACCACCAAAAGTCATCGCAAACAAGAGAGGAGCGAGAGAAGAAGGAGCACAAAACAAAACACGACAACACTGATGAAACAAAACGCACCTTTGGTCTCGTAATGCACAACACCAGCAAAGTGTTGGATACCAAACTGGGTTTCGTAGCTGTTTTTGGGACGGATGTAGTTGGAGTTGAGCTTGTGCTGTGAGTTGAGCTTATACAGCATCGTAGCATCAGTTCCCTGATAAACGACAAAGAAACATGCATCAGTAAAGATCAGAAACGATTGAATAAATCAATTTCTTATACTGAATTGTCGCTAGGAATGGACCAAAACAAGCCCAGCATCAGTAAATCAATATATCACTGAACTACACACTGTTATATTCATCCACTTGAAATGTATAACTATTTCTAATCATAAAGATATTGTTCAAATTGCCAAACACACTCCCTTGTGTTGTACCTTTGGGAACTTGCTCTCTTCATCGATGAGGGAGATGATGTTCATGGGTTTGTTGGCGATCATGTCGAGTGCGTCCTGGTTGTCTGTGAACTCGATGTGCTGCCAGCTGATGTCCTCCAGGTTGTACTCTTCCTGCTCCAGTTTGAAAACGTGCCGTACAAAGAACTGCTGCAGGTTCTCGTTGGCAAAGTTGATACAAAGCTGTTCGAAACTACAGAGAAGAAAGATCAAGTCAAACAAAGATGGAAGTAACAACACTGTTTGACGATAGAAACTACAGTACAAACAACATTTTTCTATGTTAGATGAATGGACCAATAATGACGGTTCTTAATAAGAATGAATCACCTGTTGACAATAAAGTTCTCGAAGCCAAAGATGTCCAGCAACCCGATCGATCTGCGCACGATGCTGCTCTCACAGGATGGAGGTCTGTATATGGCAGCATTGATCTTATCCACAATCCAGACAAACAGACGCCCGTAGATCCCCTGGAAGAGGAAACTCATGTTTAGTCAGAATACACGGCTTCATTGTCAGTCGGCCAGTTAAACAGTAAATCTCAACTTTTGTAGAGTTGAAATGGTCCGTTATTTAATAAAGTTAACTGACAGAAAATTAAAACCTGATTAATAACTAATTAATTGTAATTTTTAAGCCAAAATGTTTCTCTGGATATTTCTCTATTTGTTTGTTTTCTGTATTAGTACCTTGACAAAAGCATCCCTGACATCCAGGCCTTGTTCCACACTGAGAGGCGTGGTGACACTTTCACCACGTGTGATCAGAGTTCGCGTGGTCAAACACACCATTACATCCTTGGGCTCCACCTGCAATCCACAATAAGCAACATAAAAAAAAAAAGATATGATATAAGTAGAGCTGCAACAATTAGTTGATTAACTGATTAGTTATCAACTATTAAACTGAAATTAAATGAATGAAACCAACTATTTTCATAATCAATCAATCATTTTGAATAATTTTTTCTGTCCAGTACTTTCTGGTTACTTTAGTCCTCTCTGACTGTAAACTGAATATCTTAGATATTTGAGAACGTCATCTCGGGCTTTGGGAAACAGTGACTGACATATTTATGGACCAAACAACGAATCTATTAATCCAGAAAATAATAAAAATATGGTTAGTCGCTAAAAAATAAGCAAACAAAAACAACAAAACAAAAGTGCTGCATTGATCCAGTTTATTGCAATAAACCCATGTCACATTACATAACACAGAGATATTGCTGTATTTTAAGCAGATAATTAATTGTAGACTGTAGTGCAAACACACATACACACCTCCATGAGTGAAGCAGCTGTGATCAGGTCAGGAGATCTCACAACCACACAGGCGTCCAGGTTGTCATACGTACGCGCTGAGGAGCAAACAAATCAAGGACATTGTTTTCCTAACAGATCTCTACGTATTTACCATGTGATCTTATTTTTTTTCCACTGACACAGTATACAGTAAGAAACACCTCTTAATATTGTGCAGTCCACCACTAAACATGGCCTCTAAAATTACAACAGAGTTGTCAACAAAAACGTATCTTTATAAGCTAAGTGTACGTGCAGTTCATCGTACCTTCAAAGCACAGGTTGCCCATGTGCAGGATGGCTGCCAGCAGCTTGGAAATCTCCCAGCTCTCTGTCTCAGTGAACATGAGGACCTTCATGGCGGACAGGATGCTCGAGTAATCTCTCAGGTCGTCACGACCGTCACACGATGTACAGTTACCCTGGAAGATAAAAGACACAGAGATCTTTAGTTGTTAGTTTTGTTGTAATTGAGTTGATTGAACGGAAAGGAAAGAAAACTATTCTTATTATTCATAAATTCTCATTTTGAGAAAAAAAACATCTGGTTTTCGTCCTCTCAAATGTAAAAATTTTCTTATTCTTGTAAAATAATCAAAATTTGTTTTCATTCTCACTCTGTCCCTGTGGGTGACAAAGGAAAAGCACCCACAGCAACTGTAGTTCTTAGTTAAAGTGAGTATGTTCCCCCCATTGGCTACAGGAAGCAGCAATGAGGCAACTCCAGCTTGAATCACCCAAATCATGCGAAGAAGACGGCACTCTCAAAAGCTTCCAATGAAATGGCAAGAATGTACAATTGCTTTTGGGAGTAAATATCACAATATTAAAATGTATTCATATTTGAAGAAAGTTTGTTTAATTTAAACCGTTTGAAAACATCATCTTATTCTGGATTTTTCTTCAAATGAAAGTTTGGAGACATTTTAATGAGAGAGAAGCAAGCGTCATCAGCAAAAAGTAACGTATGTTAACGTATGTTATATTATATATTATAATGCTAACAAGACAATATGGTAGCTAACTGTGACCGCGACATTCTAATGTTAAGTATGAATAAATATATTGGTATGTGTATTTGTTAACATAACATACTACATTGGATGTGGATGTTAATGGATCCAGTTCTCTTTGTATACATACAGGATGAATGGTCTCTCACACAGCAACAGACTCACCATGGTGAGGTAGGAGTAGTCTGTGGCGAGGCCCAGGCCCAGCTTGGCCTTCATCTCTGGGGCCATCCCCTTCAGCATACAGTAAAACACATGGTAGTTCCTCTCATCTGAAGCCTGGAGGAAATAAAAAATAAAGTTAATTTTTAACTTTGGAGACTGTACTGTATGTTTACAGGTATCACTACACCCCTAAACTGTATGAGCAGCTTGCTGGATAATAAATGAAAACAGTCCCCAATAAATGTACTATTTACTCCAGTTTGAGTAATGTTTCCTAAAAGTTACAGTTCGCATCTGTTTTAGGAAATTACTGAGCCTTTTTAAAAAAATGAAACTATATTTGTGACCTTATTTTAAGATTTCTTTAGTAGAAGAAAGTGGGTTTGGGCTTGACAGCCACAGACAGGGTGGGGTAGGTTTTAGTCTTTGATGCGATTTGTTGACAAAAAGTCACCAGTCTTATCCTTTAAACTTTATTTTAGATGTCCAAACAGTACATTCAATATCATATTCTTCATTTGTACTGAATTATCTCAGCTGATCATTTCTCTTCATAGTTGTGTCAATTTAACCAAACAAAACTGATCCAAAAAGGTTATTAGTGTTTTCTGTACTGACACTGAGGATGTGTTTGATCAGGATAGAGTTGTATAAACTGTGATTCGGTGTCTCACCTGTCGACAAACACGAGACTTCTCCAGCAGGTACTGCTCTATCTTGGCTCCTTCAATGGCCCCTCGTTTGTTGAAGTGGATATCGATATACTTTCCAAAGCGACTGGAGTTGTCGTTTCGAATGGTCTTGGCATTGCCAAAAGCTGAATGAATTGACAAATTGCACAGTGAGGCGATGGGGAAAAATCACAGAGGTAGGTAGGTGGAGTGTATTTTGATCTAACTTGTGATGTGGTGATGTGAGGTCTAAATCTTAGATAAATCTCCACATCCATATTAGATCCATAAAAGATCAAGAACAGCTACTAAATGGAAGTTATGATGAAATTGTTTTTTCAGTGGCTATTTTCAAGATCATCAACACCACAGGACAAGAGGTCCTTAAATTAATTAGGGAAATCTATATTTACATACAAACTGGGCAAACTCTATCTGCTGAAGATCATTTAATACGACCAAAAGCTCCAGAACAGCTAGATTTAACATATTTGAGATGAAGTGTAAAAACACTGCAGCTGTCTGACCTTCAAGGATGGGCGTGGCCTCCAGGACTTGCTGCTCTATCCAGGAGTGCTGACCACTGATGGCGGCGAGGAACTGCAGAATCAGCTTTGTGCTCTCTGTCTTCCCAGCTCCAGACTCACCGCTGTCACACAGAGAAGACTGTTACACACTTGTACAAAACACAGACACACTCTCCTTTTCTCTGATACAGAGATAAAGAGAGAGTTTTAACATTATATACAGTGGTAGTTTATTGGTTCCCAACTTTTCAACCTTTTAATACTGGAAAGGGTCCTGTTGTATTGGTGTAAACCTCTTGTTTATGAATGATGTGTGTTCACTTTGAGTGAACATTCACACATACCTGATGATGCAGCACTGATCCTTGTTGTTCCGCTGCATATTGAAGTAACAGTTGTCTGCTATGGCAAATATGTGTGGAGGCAACTCCCCTATCTTCTTATTTGTGTAGAGGCGGATCTGGTCTGCAGTATAGATGGGCAGCAGCTGGTAGGGATTGACTGCTACCAGGATTGAACCTGTATATGTCTGCAGGAAGCCAAAAACACAAGAGTGGATGATTGAAAAGACCACAATTATTATTATTTCTTAATTATCATCCATTTCAGAGACAGAATATCTGAATATATTTCAAAGTTATACAGGATAATTCTAGATATGATCATACTTTATTTGCCCGTATCACTTTGATACTTTCAAATAATAAGCGATTACTGATCTAATTCGACTGATTGGACAATTTAACAATGAACTAGAGGAACTCAAGGAGTCAATTGCGTTAATCACATGAAATTGTAATTCTTGCAGCAAATCTGCAAGAATTATAGTCATGTATTTATCATGGATCTAGTCATCCAAAATGTGTTTCAAAATGCTTTAAAAAGCTACTTAAGAAGCTGGAGACAAAATAAGTTGTTAGTACCTAAGCAAGAATTAAAATCAGTCATTAATAAAGCTAGGAAAGGTTGGACTGTAACATATGGAAACCAAGAGACGCCATGAATGAAAGCACAGTTTTACACATAAAACATCAAGAAAAACCTTTGTTCCTCATGATCATGGACCAAAGATTTGCTGTTGCTGCCTGAGAAAGGTCTAATATACATCCAGTATATAAAACAACTGTGGGTTACCTACTGTTTACTGTCAGTTGCCAGTATGACAAATTAATTAAAGTGAGGTTGATGTCATGTTGAGATAATTTTATATCCAATCTCCAGAATTAAAAGTCTACTATGTTTATAAGTGGACCAACGTGATCATGTGGAGTTCCTCAAAGCTCAATCCTTGGACCTCTTTATTTATTATTATTATACGGTTATTCTATTATTATCCATTGGGTCAAATTAGGCAAAACAATAAATTCATAATTGCATAATTCATAATTATGCAGACAGTACCCAAATGTGCATTTGCTCTGGCACCAAGGGACTACAGTCCCATAGTTTGTCCCTTCGAGTTCACTGAACAAATGAATGATCGGATGTCTTTGACTGCTTTCAGCTTGAGGAAATTGAATTTGAATGAATTAGCTTTGGGAAGGAGAAGAAGGATGAAGGACAACGCTCATTTAAACTCTCTTTGAAAACCAGAACCCTTTTAATTTGTATTTTGATGTTTTATGTAGTATTTCTTGATTTTTTGATGTATAAGCACATTTGTGCATGAATGGTAGACAAATAAACTAGATAATGGGAGTAAAATTAATAAAATTACATCCATGGCTGCTCTTACCACCCACAGTTACGGCACTGACATGTTAAATACAATAAATATATTTGACAGAAAAAAGGAAAAAAAATATGTTAGGAAAGATGTGACATCGCAAAACCATGTTAGCTTTTTTTTTTTTTTTCTGGTCATACAGATCTTTCTGGTTCAATTTCATACTCACCCTTCCACCACAATTTGTCTACATGGAGAGAGAGAACAAACAACCAAAAAAACATTATAGAACTAACCTGGACAAAGAAATACACACCAAACTACAAGGTTTTAAGAGCTTGTCCCTCTGTTCTAATGAGCTGTTAAGCGTCAACTACTAGACGATATTCACAGTAAACCTAATTAAATCTGCTTTGATTAAAGTTCCTAAACAGGTGTGACCAGGCGCACTGTGCCACAGATCAGCTCAGTTTGGGTGACAAGAAGCTGTGTACGAAGGATGGAGAATTCCCTTTTTAAACCCTATTAATACCTAATATTACCATCAGTAACCTTAGTTAAATAAAATCTGAAATCTCAGCTTGAGAGAGAAAACTATCGCACAATAATCTATTATCACTATTTGGCAAGACAGAGGCGTGATGGTTCTACCTGATTTAAGTTATTTAAAGTTTAAGTTATTATTTCCTCCTTGGTTTGAGACACTGGGACTTTGTCAGTGATTAATGTGGATGGTATTATTATGAGTATTGGTATTAAACAAGCACCTAAAGTCAGATTGTTCAAGCAGAAACCACTCTGATCTGCTCAAAGTAGCTCTGTTCTTTGAGGAGCAGCTAAACCAGGACAAGGTGCTTCATGGATACAAAGTCATACATTTAAAAAGCATCCACGCCATCAAAATGTTGTACCTAATTTACATACAATGGTACCATTTGGAAACAGGTGTTAACATTAAGCATACAATAAAATGAAATAAATACATTTCAGTAGCAATATATATTCTAATTAGGTCACAGAATACTATGCAACTCCTCGTCATTATGAGAGTAAGTGAAAATTGACAAATGAATAGGGATTCAACAATTCACACAAGCTAACAAAAACCCATGGTGAAGATATTTAGTTTGGGTCATAGAGGAGTATGGAAACCAGAAAAGAGTCACACTTGAGATGCTGGGATCAGTTAATTTGTGTATTTTTTTGTCAAAAAACACCCCCAAACGCTCATTCAATCTGCTAAGTGTTGCAGTCAGAATTACAAGGTACATTTGCGAGATGTTTTATCTTTGCTAAATTCAGTGTGCTTCTGTAGAAATGCTTGTTTCTATCCCCTCTCGTATTTGTCAAAGCGTAGGGACATTCTGTTAATTGGTTTATTTATAGTAAACAGGGTATTGGAGGTACAAGTAAACAGCTTAACCTCAATAAGATCTCAACTGAGCTGTGGACAATTGCCAGGGAAAAGCTCTCTATGTTCCTATTATACTGTAGGTGACTGTAAACATTTGTGTGCTCTTTACAGACACGAGTGGTACTAACGTAGATGACGCGTTCATTGTAGCGAATGAGCAGGTTGCGGAGGATGCCGGCTTCATTAAGGTCACCCAGACGGATCATGTCTTCCACCCCATGGATGGAAGTTGGGTGCATGGGCTTAATGTTGGTGGCATTCTGTGGGGAAATCCAGTGTTCCTGTGTGAGCAGGGAAACACGTCAGAAGAGATTAGAAGGACAGTGGCCTGAAAGATTCTGGTTTATTACAGTCTGGGTCTTATTTAGCTAGTTTTGGTCCTCATTTCTATTGGTTATTATAATATTGTACTGAGATGCAGGAACTTATCACTGCATCAGGGGCGAGAAACACAAGCAGTATGAGCCGGATTATCTAAACCACTTGGTTTGAAGGTAAAAACAATTAACTTGGAGAAACAGTTGTATTATTACCAATTAGAAATCATGCCCATATCTACAAAAATAAGACTCAGGCTGTACAAAACTATAATTTCCCTTTAAATACTTGAACAGAACTGTGTTTATAATGTGTTTATCCCATTAAGTATCCAGTCCAAATGCAACTCTTAGTCTGCTAGAAAAGAAAGTCTCTCTGCTTGTGTTTGACTTCTTTTTATTGATGATGCTGCGTTCCAACATCTCAGCAATTAACTTAGTGAGTACAGCGTTATTATTACTGATAGAGGTGTTGGACAAAGACTACGAAAACGAGATACATGTTGAAATAAAAGAAATCTCATGACTAATAAAAATACAGGATAAAAGTAACAGTTGTTACAGTAAATAGATAGGATGGGTGATTTTATTGTGATGCTGACTTACCCTGCCTTCATCATCAAGAACCTGGATCTGTCCGGAGTCGCAGAGTTTGACCACGGCTCCCACAGGAACGTCAAACTCTCTGCCCGTTTTAAGGTCCAACCACACATAGTCGCCCTGCATTATAAAACACAGCTCTGGTAAAAATATGGATAATTTTACACTAAATAAACAAACACAAAACTGGACAAAAGAGGAGGAGGAACTAATTGATTTCAGGCTACCAACAAGTTTTAACAGCAGCCACAGGTGAGTGTCTGAGGTGTCTGTGAGGTAGTAGTTATATGTTACTTTTATCATGTCATTTGTTCTTCTATAATCTTCCTGTTTTTTGTGCCTGTGATTATTTCATTATGTATGTTGAATAACGAGGAAATAAAGTTGCATCACACGGCCACAGTTTCCAACTTTTTCAGCTGCCAATTCTCTGAATGGGAGGATTAAGTCTGGAAAAGGCTTAAATCTGACCAGGAAAGCGTGTAGAGAGCATGGTGGTGACAGCAGCATGATGTCCACAGGCTGGAAACAAACCTGGGCCACTGTGGTAAGGACCCAGCCTTTCGTACATGGGCTGTATACTCCAACAGGTAAACCACCATGGCCATGTTTCTACTTTCTAAAAACACCCACAGATTTCCACTGTTTGTTTAGATGCTCAGTATAAAGAAAAGCTGCAGCACAAATCTCAGTATTCACCCCTACAGTCTAGACCATGACCTTAAAGATGCTATTTTTGCTTCCATTTAACAACATCCAGATGTCGCCCATTGAATGAGATTCATAGCTGAGGCTCTGAGCCGAGACTGAAACAGCGCAGAGTGTCTGAGTCATGCCCCACAGGACTCTGGGGGGGAAAAAGGCACCAGGATCTAGTTATAAAAGAGAAACTATTGATGGCCTGATATGAGGGTAACCACATCAGACTGACAGAGGAGACATGTCAGCTTTGTCTATATTTATATCAGCGCTACTGAAATGTGAAACAACAGTGCACACATTCTTACTTTGTCATCCAGTATATTTAACGTCATATATCATACTTTAGATGTCATCTGTTGCACTTGCACTTAATTTTGACCCCTGTGGCTGTCCCACAATGACAAACTCAAGCCTTACAAATATGCATTGATAAATTCTAGTGTAGACTGCAAAACTAACACATCATATATTACAATAAATATTGTAAAAATTATGCAGAACTTGCATTAGCACAGTGTTTGGAATTTAAAGGGAGTACTGTGAACATAAATGTAAGTAGATAAGTCTGTGTCCACCAAGTCCAAAATAAAATAAAATACAAACACATTCTCTCACTTATCTCTAGTTGCGTCTAGCCACGCAGACTGAAAGAACAATGGGCCTCGAAGGGGAGATTATTTTTTAGGTAACACGTATGAGTGATTTTAAAAAACAATTTTGTCAATATGTTTTGCATTTATTAAATGTTGTTACTGAATTTTTTCTTGTTATTATCAACGAGAATCTGTCTGACATGACTGAGACAGAAATTATGTTCACAGATGAGGTAATGCGTTAAAGTTTTATTCACATTTCACTTAGTCAGGTTCGCTGACTCCCTTCCTTCCTCACTCTCCGACGTATCCTCGGTTTCCCCAGACGTTAGACAGAGTGAAGGGGATATGATGCCATTGATAGGCGACCAAATGCACATTGTGACCTTGAATAAGGCAATAATCTAAGTACACAACTTAATAAACCATTTAACATAGGTGTACTAGTTTTTAGACATATGCAGAAATGTTACATACTATGCCGGTAACACCATTTGCTTTGCTTTATAATTAATCCATTATAATGTGTCTGCCTTTACTCTTGCAAGAACCTCATTTATTTATCAACTTCCATCTAATCTTTTGCTGATATTATAATTGCCTTTTGCTTATCTGGGTTTTAGACAGGCTCTTCATGAACAGTGTCACCTACAATGGTGATGTAAGGAGTTTACTTTCTGCCCTCTTTCCAACATCCAAAACTCAGACACCCTTGAAATGGGCAAACGGGAGAACAGGTATCAGTATATGCATCATTGGTGAGCGAAAAACTTAAACTGTGTGACAGGGAATGAACAGTCTATGACACAATAAAGAAAATATACGATTGACTGTCTGGACAGTGATTGTCCAATCACAGCTTAGCAACGGTAGCATGTCTGTCTTTGGATTTCTACACGGGCAGAAACTGTGTGTTTTGAGATTAAAGCAGCTACTGAGGAGATCGAGCCGTTTCCACCCAACCTATATCACCAACCTGCTGTAGTATGACCATGGTTCAGCCTCGGGTTGATACCAGGACATCAGAAGTCACTGTATGTGGGCTCTGCAAAGAAGACAAAGACATCATCAAACAAAGAACAAACTACTTCATCAGAATTAGTTATATGTAAATATAATATGTATGTTTGGTACTATACTGTTATCAATTTTCTAAAGATGTACTAAGTTAGCATAAGTAGTGACCATGGCTGAACACAGAAAGACAAAACCACCTCCAAGAAAACTGTCACTAGTGTCACTAGTGACAGTTTAATGCAAAAAACAGCACAACATAGTATTTAATGTTATTACATCACTTAAACTTTACAGGTGCTACAAGACATTGTTTTCTAACTTTTCTGCCACTTGTGAGCAGCAGATCTGACTTCTTTTTACCTGATATAAATTACCAATATAAAGTTATTGCATATTTGCCAATTTACACATCCACTACTGCATTAACATTGCTTCGGAGTCTTGTCTCCAGCCACCTGATGAATGTCCCCTTTTAGCTCTGTTTTTGGTCTCCATCAACTCCAGAGGGAAATATCTGACTATTTAGCTGCTAAATGCTCCACCAGCTAGTTACTAACTTTGTCAGTCTGCAGTTTTGTGCGTGGCAGGTAGCATGCTAACCAAAACAATGAACTAAAAGACGCATTTGATCAATTGTATATACTATTATCAAACATGTTGTGAAAGCAGGAGGCCAGTAATCCACCAATGACATGCGTGTCTAAGATGAACAGTTCAATCTACGCCAATCCACATTCATTTAGACATTGCAGGGTCAGAGCAGACACAATCAGCCATGTGGTTCAGCTGGACGTGGGGGAGGGAGGGGGGTTAAAGGGTCTGTTAAAGGCTTACTTGGATTCCTGGGGCTAATCCCATCACTTAAGTACGAGCCATAGTTGTTGCAGTTATGACCGCTGAATCATTTTTTCCCCCCACTGAGCCGTCTTTCTTCATTAACCCTCATTAACAATGACGATGGTACAGTACTGGATGCAGTGTGCTGACTCTTTTGTTTCTAGTTAACTGTGTCACTCAAAAGTAAAAGAATAATTCTGAGTCTTTTGACATTTTGCAGATGTAAACATAATATATTTAAAGATTAAAGTGTAAAAAGTAACATTTTAAGTAAAACCTAAAAAAACATTTACTGATTTAGTTTCTGCTGCAGTCCATGTTTGTGAGCAAATACCCCATTTTAAATGCTGCACTCCATTTAGGAGGTATAATGAAATCAAATGCATATATTTGAATGAACTATTAGAGCAGAGCTGAATGATTTGTATGAAAGGTGAAATGGAACTGAGATTACTTTTTTTTACATGCTAATTCCTTTTAGGAAATTCAAAACAAGTTGGCAACATAAATAACTAAACTCCACACCGTATGAGTGATAAAGATAACTCATGTGGTGGGGGGAGGGGCTAAGTGTATTAATGATCCATTAGTGGTTCAATAAGTAGATTAACATTTAGTTGGATGTGCCTCACTGTAAATTAAAGGAATCAATGTCAGATTCATCTCGAACAGGAGGACTAGAAAACCGGCACTGCTTTAAATAGTATGCAGTTGATTTCCAGCCAAGTCGATCCATATGCAGTCACAATATGCTCAGTTAATGCCAAGACAGAGCCTCTTATCCAGAACTACAGGGTGCCAATCTGGCAACTGTCCCAAACACAGAGCTATAGATCTGTGCTTAAATTTACAGAGTGGACCTCACTGTATCCACAACCCCATTTTTCAGTTTAGAAACCCAAAGCATTAGCATACACACACAAGCCTATACTTCAGGTACCTGTGAAGTTTTCCACAATGAATTATTCTGCTATTAAAGTCTCATACATAAAAAGCTGTGATAGACGGACCACAAAGTAAAACTCAACACCATGATGCACTGGAAGCAACAGATTGTGAAGCTGAAAGATTGTTTTTTTTCAATCCCATGTTGAGATAAATATAATATTATTTCATTGTACACAGGTATATTATCATTTCAGTGGAAAGCTCTTAAAAAACAGAATACAGAAAGATGCCTCTTTGTTGTGGTTAGGAGGGATTTGCTACCCGATTTGCGACGGTCAGGTTTGAGCGAATTTGTTGTGTACGGGTCGGGTTTTGTTATTTAGTAGAAACGTTTGTCTTTCTCTGATTGTGCCAATCGTGTCTTTGCACGTCATGTGTTGCAAAAAACAAAGAAAATGTAAAGAAAAAAAAAACTCTCTACATAATAAGGAACGTAGCTTCAGTGCTTCCTTTCTTCTACGTAGCCTAGTATAAGTGCAGTCAGATTCTCTGAGCACAGCGGTTGACCTCACAATGATTTCCTTCGAGGTCAAGGAAAAGTGTTTAGGAATGGAAATAGGACATAATTTTCTTTGACTATTCGACCACAGCCTAAGAGTCTTCAGTCGTGCTAGCAGCACTGTGAGGTTGTAATTACTCACAGGGTTGCTTTGAGCTAAATGCTAGCATGCGCGCAGTGACAATGCTAACATGCTGATGTTTAGCAGTTCTAATGTTTTGCATCTTAGCTTGTTAGCACGCTAACATTTGCAGTGCTATACGCGTAGTAGAGCTGAGCCTTGTGAAAACTTTTGCAGTTTTTTGCTAACGTATTAGACAAATCACACTTTTGGTGGTGGTGCTAGATGAAAAGTCACATGATCATCAAAGTTATTAGGATACATCGCCTGGGAATAATAAAATTTCATGGCAATCCATGCAAAAGTTAATGACATTTCAGCCAGACCAAATTTTTGGACTGACCAACATTGCTAAAAAACAAGCTTATGGACCAGAACAGACTGAGAAACTCTGATGTAATGTCAGTAAAGTGTGACTTGCCAGGTGCTTACATGCTCCTAGTTCTATAATCAGCTCATATTTGATGATTTTATTGTTCATTGTTTGCTATATTATCATTTGCCAAGACCCTAAATGAAGGTTAAGTATTATACAACTGCACTTAAGATGCTAAGCCAACGTTTAGTTTGAATAATGAATGAATGAAAGTAGCTTCACAGATATCTCAAGATCTACTGATTCTCTTCACAGCACTTGACCATTTCTCTGGCTGTTGACAGATCTTCTACTGTGCATTTATTGTCCATAATAATAAAGGTATTTCTTCAAGTGCAACAGAAATGCATTATTAGACCAAAGAGTTCAAAACCTCAACTCTCTGTCTTCAGAGCCCATGTCGACCTGGTCAGAGATTTTCATCTAATGGCCAAAAGCAATCTTGATAATGCCTTAATCTGTGTGTGTGGCCTTTAATTCTTTTCTAACAAGCACGTGTACAGTATGTGTATCGGTTCTGACTCACATGGCAGGGACTCAGAGGCACCGAGAGGCGTGAGGAATTCATCATCGACCAAGAAAGTTTAATGTTTCCACGTCTTCCATGAGTTCTGTGGTTCAGTCTCTGCAAAAAACAAAAGTGAATCTTAACTTTATGATATTAATGCTGTTACGGAAGAATCAAGTACTTTTGCAAAATGCAATTTTGGGCTACTTGTACTTCATAATTTCTATTATTAAATTTGATGCAGTTTTATACTTCTACTTCAAACTTTTCTAAGCCATGTACAATACTTTCAAATCTATTTATCTGATAGTTACTAGTAGAAGTCCCAGTCCACTTAAATCTTTATCAAATAATAAGAAATAGAAACGGTTCATTCATTTTCACTGTTTTGAGTCTTGTATTATGTCAATTTTGCCCATTTTCCTTTCAGTTATGTTTCTTTTTTCATCAGGTTTTCCATTAAGATGTTTTCTTCAACATTTACTAGACGTTCCTCAATTCCCCATGCAGCTATTTTACTTACTGTTAACATAATTTTAACCAAATATGTATGTTATTTTCTGACGTTTCCAAAAATTATGTGAGTAATCAAATGATCAACACTCCCGTTAACGTATTTGACGTCTATTTAACTGCTTACTTTAAGCTTGCGGAGAGAGTTTAATGACAAGACGGACACCTATGTGTGTCTGTTTAATATGAAGCTGGAGCCAGAAGCTTGTTAGCTTAGCATAAAGTCGGGAAACTTGGAAAACAGCTAGAATGGCTCTGTCCAAAGGTAACAAACTGTGCTTACCAGCAGCTCTAAAACTCACTAATTACCATGTCATCTGTCATTTGTTAGATTTCTACAAAAACCCACATAAAAATGATGATTTATGCTTTTTATGTGTTTCCCCCTAATTCCAGTCTCTGTGCTAAGCTAAACTAAGCATATTAGTATATTATATATATTATATTATATATTTAACACAGAGACATAAATGTGAGTGGAATCTTCTCATCTAAGTCTCTGCAATAAATCAAATATGTGAATTTCCCACAGTCAAACACTGACTGCGGTGTACCAGTATTAAGCATTAATTATCAGTGATAGACACACTGCAGCTCAGAGGAGGGAGGCAGTTGTCCTGAACTGGTGCTTTGTTTAAAGCTAATTCACATTTTTCTGAGCTCAGCAGCAGTAAGAGTGAGGCCAAAGCCAAACTAGGAAGTGGGTCATAATACTCGGTTCATTATATGGTCAGCATCGCTTATGTAAAATCCCTGATTTGATTGTACAACATTTTAAGCAATCACAATGATTGTATTAGTTTATTTTGTCATATTCTCAGCTGTTTTTATTGTGTCTACAGAGTTTCTTGGTTTTCAATGTCTACATTCAAAAGATTCTTGACACCTTTCCAAAACTCCTTACGTGAGGTCCGTTTAATAACCTTTCTGGGAGTGTTTAAGTGGATCTCATGTTCACGGCGATGTAGTAAAAGACTCTGTAAAAGGCTAAAAAGTGGAAACATTGTCAATTAAACGATTAATCGATACTCAAGCAATAATCTGACAGTTGTTTCAGTCATTTTTCAAGCAAAAATAATAAAGAAATTGCCAAACGTTCTCTGTTTTCCGGTTCTCAAATGACAGCATTTGCTGTTTTTCATTGTCATAACTCACAACACACTAAATATCTTTAGGTTTTGGACTTTTGTTTGAACAAAACAAGACATTTGAAGACGTCACTTTAGCCTCTGGGACACTGTGTTTTCTTTTTTTTTGACACTTCATAGACTATATGGTTAATCTTGGAATGAAAATAATCACTTGCAGTCCTACTTGAGATGAGTACTACTTGAGTCCTACTTTTTTGGTAATCAAGCTATCTTGATTTTATCCAAATATTTACAAAAAAATGTCCTGCCTTTATGCTTAATATAATTACTGCTTTCCACTTTTATAGTTGCTACTAAAATCCTTTAATGCTTTTAAAGTTACTTTCTGTGCTATTTTGGTCTGTTTCAGGGGACACTTTAAGCTGTTGTCTTATCTGACAAGATGTAATCTCTAATGAAATCTTAATTGGAAGTCAAGAAACCATTCAGACTTTATGCAACAAATGCATACACACTACAGCCAACTGTAATTACTTGAAGGGTATATAATGGCGCCTTTAAGTGCTGGCACAGGACGAAGAGCAATAAGAGGCTTTGGCCTAAAGCTACAGCAGAGCACTGTGGCCTGGCTACAGGCTAAGCTCTCGGCCTCAATGCATGTTCACCTGCCCCACTTACCTCTAAACACACTTCTTCTTCCTCCTCTTCTGTCCTGTTTATCTGGAAAGGTGTGTGAGGAGTCCCAGAGTTGGCTGGATGGTTATTCAAGATGGTGTAAGAAGCTAGAGGTTGATCTCTCTGCGCCTGTCTTTGTCCGTCAGTCTCCTTATTTTGTTAAAAGTCTTTCCAGAGGCCTTCACCTGTTTCCGTCCTCTTTCAACTTGGTTCAGCGTTTGCGGCCGAGTTACAGTTTGATGATGTCTGGGTCAGTGACGGGGTTCTCCAGGCTCTCGCTGTGTCTCATTCATTGCTGCTGATCCTGATTAGCTGGGAGGTGGAGCCTGTTGGTGGCAGATACAGAGACCAGCTGGGAGGTGGAGAGGGAAGTGACCCAGGTAATGGTTTCCAAGTTCTTTCTCTGTCACCACATGTCAAGTCATTTTTTAAGGGTCAGTTCACAGAAATTACAAGAGAACAGAGAGCACGGGTACTGTCTGACATTTCTGCCTCCACCAATATAATTGAGGTGGTGCTCACAGCATTGAAAAATTACATTTAAATGATCAATAGCAACATCTTCACAGAAAGAGCTCTGCTGTTACTTACTCATCGAGGGCCATCATGAGGTCAACCAAATACCTGGAGAGAGAACAGCATCCCCATCAACATCAGTTGTACTTTCTGTTACAACATAGTTTAGTTAGCTAATGTTAGCATTATATGCAGTCAGCAGAGACAGGAAGAGACTCAACAAACTGGTCAAGAGGTCCAGCTCTGTCCTGGACTGCCCCCTAGACTCCATAGAGGAAGTGGGGGGGGACATGAACAACTCCTCTAACCCGACTCTTTAACACCAACATGACTTTCTGCAGCATGACTACATTTACGAGTAATTTCTTATCCACCTTGTGTATATGAGCTGCTGTGACAAGTGAACTCCTATCTCGTATTATCTTTGTGTATTAAACCAATAGCCACGTTTCGGAAACCAGTTAACAAATCTGGCTTGAAGGTCCACCACAAACTTCGATGATCAGAGGAAAATACTGAACCTTTGTGAAGATACGGAGATCTTTTACATAGCTTTTAGAAGTGGCCTTGAGTATTGACTGATATCATAATTTATCTAGTTGTTATATGTTTTATCTTTTTATTGTTGAACCCCAACCTTGTCAAAGCAGAGTATAATTAAATTTGACGTAAATGTTCTGAAGGTTTGTTTGTTCAAGTGCTTTGGAGTTGTTTGTTTAAAACATAAAAGAAATGACGATGCACCTCGAGTGACTTCTTGGTTAGAATAAAGATTAAATAAAATAAAATCACGACAAACCCAGGATAGTTTTTCCTGTTTTATTTCAAAGTCATGCCACAAGTTGACATTAAATAGAAAAGAAAAAATAATAATTTCAGATTGTAGCTATAAAATAACCACAGTGTAACCGAGAACCAAATTCAACGAACACGCGTCGAAAAAGAAAAAGAAAGCTCACGCTGAAAAGAACACACAGACAAGCACACAGTACAGAACATACAGCACAGCTCTCTGAAACCTAGCTATCAGTAAACATACCAGTTTGGAACGCAGGGTAAAGTGGATATATAAAATTAACAAGGTTATAAAATACTGATAAAAGATACTTGTTATAAAGACCATAGCATCTTCTAGAAGTGTCACCATGCAGTAGGTATTCCAGTCTCCAGTTAATAAACATCAGCAGAAAAATACAAGAAGAATCACAAGCTCATTCCTTGAGTGGACAAGACTCGATCTCAGATAAAAATGTCAGTGACAAGAATGCAGAACGTATCCAGTGACCTGGTACGACGGAGTCAAATTCAATAGTCTACAAAACGCTGTCCGGTGTCTTGTAACATTAGACACATGCAGCAGTATCTATAAGATCAGCAGGCAAGCAAACCTCAGCTGCTATCATGTCATTGTTCTGTCTAGAAATGATAAACGGGGAATAAAAGCCTCTTCAATAATCACAGAGATTTTAGGGAAGTATATGCTGCTTGTCAGACCTTAAACCAGATAATGTGATCATACCTCTGTCTCCTGCTAGCGACGGGTGGGAAAATGACCTAGAGAAGTGGCCTCGGATAACGTACGGTAGCATATTTAGCTATTGTGTTGAAATATTCAGATGTCTAAATTTGTCTTCCTGACAGGCTCCCACATCATTTATTTTGCCCAAATCTCTAAAGAAAGGGAAGAAACCTGCAGCATAACGCTAAATCTTGCAGACAGGTTCAGAGATATCATTGGGATAGGAATAAGTTGAATAATTCACTTGATTCCTCCAAGTATTCTTGCTGATAACTAGAGGTAGTGAACAAAAACATCTTCCTCTTGAAATAAATGTCTAGACTATACTGTATAACATCCATCAAAACATGGATCCCATAATAATAACCGATAAGTTGCTGCTACTTTTATATACATACTGTATACTGCAGGTTACTGAATACAAAATATTAGAAAACTGGATACTGTTTTAATGCATGCAAGTGTGCAACATGAGCCTTCTACTTCACACAGTATGTTTATCAAAGTAGCAACAGCGGATTATGTTTCACAACACTCTGAGAAACCAAAATATATATTCTGTGATTCGTAATGGTGCGAGCAGATTTGAAGCAGTTTTGCTACATGCACTGGCATTTTTGGATTTCGTACAAAAGTCACCACCGTTTTTTGAGCAGTTCAGCTTCATTCCAATGGTTTCGTGTTCGTAAAACCTGCTTTGGCATGGCCGTGCGGAAAATCTGTACAGGAGACCGATAAGCTTCATAGCAACTGTCAAAAAACCAGTCAAAGTCTGTAAACTCCAACCATGCCTGGTTAGTCTAGTAGCTGGAGTGTTTGTGTATATATGTATGTGTGTGTGTGTGTGTGTGTGTGTGTGTGTGTGTGTATGTGTGTGTGGTAGTTAACAGTGAAAGCCATAACACTTTTGGCAAAGAATCACAATGTGCAACAATTATAACAAGTAACCATAGCAACGCAATGAAGAATCACTTCATGACAAAGACAAAAACACAAAAAAACATGTGGTGGAGAACACAAAAGTTATAAACGCCCGTCCAACAGTTACATGGCAAACATTTCTGCAATGTACAGTACGGATTCATCACCCACTAAGCATCATTTTCAGTAGACCATTCGTCTTTTTGGCACTGCTGTGGCACATGAGTAGAAGCTTGAAAAGGAACGCCTTGATTAGATTTCACACTGAGCTTGACGCGCTGTTATTTTGGCTCCTTGCTCTTACTGTTTACTGTGGGATTGTGAGTGACACTGACTCTGAAGCCTAAAAAGTTCCATATATCAAAGCTGTCAGGTTGCCACTTCCATACAAAGAAACACAGGGAACCACGGAATAACACAACTGGTCACTGCTGAAAACCTGATGTGAAACCTCAAAGTAAAATGATGGTTCTGGCATCACTTGAAGAGAAACTCTGGAATATAAAATCTATGATCACAGAAGGAACATGGCACATTCATGAAGACAAATTCACTCCTTGTCTCTTAACCCTTTAATGTCCATGGATGCATGAGGAGATCATCTCTCCCACTGCTCATTTCTCTACTGTTATCTTCACACATTAAAGACACGTATGAAGTTCACTCTTGAATGTTTGTAAATTACTATATTTATTGGTAACTGGTGTGAAATCAATAATCAGTGATGGATTTCATTCATTCTTTAGGTGGATATTGAAGATTAGGTCTAAAATCATGCTAACAGCTCTGTGAGGCTGTACTTTTGTGCTTTGAGCTACAAGCTAACGTCAGGTTGCGACATATTCACTATGAGAATGCTAACATGTTGATGTTTAGCAGGTATAATGTTTAAAAACCATGCTAACATTAGCTAATTAGCATTAACACCATTAGTTTTGCAGATATTTGGTCATTAAATTAACAAAAAAATCTGACCTAGTGATGGAGCTAATGTTCACCAAGATGCTTAGTATTCATCCTCAGGGGAACATGAATATATGTTCAAAAAGCCAAGGTGATGCTTTTAATAGTTTAACAGACATGTTACTGTACTGTGCACAGAGACATATCAAGATAGTTTACTGCAGTAAATGAAAAATGCTATCAAGTACTGTCAAAAAGTATGTTACCATATCGATTATAAATGAGCTAGAGAAATGTATTCAATGTTTGTCAAATACAAGCAGTGTGCATTTGAACCGCAACATGATGGAGCTGCATCCAGTGGACATAAAGGGGTTAATTAAATGTTCATTCAACCTCTACTCTCTACAAAGATCAATAAATTAGCTCCTAATGTAGACTACCAGCTGCTACACAGCTAGCTGTTTACTATTCAACATACAGCTCCAGGTAATAAAACATTTGTCAAACACTGATGTAATGGCTTCTAGCCCATGGGAATATATTAACTAGTGCATGTGAGCTAGCTTTTGAGGAATGAATGGTTGCTTCTCACTGGTGGCTTATCAACACTGTGTTTAGGTTGTGGCCCTCCTTAGCACATGGCACATCCAACTTCATCATATTTTGTTTCTCTACTAATAAATTCATCACACAAATTTACACGGCTAATAAGGAGCAGGTTTCAATTACCTACTGCCATAAATAAAGATCAAACTGTACACATTATTTCACAGCTATTACAATGGCATAAATATTACTTGATACACTGACTGAAATAAGACAATGCGTTTGAATTGGCTTTCCTGAATGTACCATGTAGCAGTTATTAGCCTAAAGTCACCTAAATTGGGTTTTTGTCAACAAAATTGTGAAAATAGTGTGTGTCTGTTAGTCTTTAGTTGATGCCAGTGTCACACAACCCCAGTTTGACTCTCTACTGTATTACCATTACATTTGATTTGTAGAGCGAAACACTGATTTTTTGAAAAATAACCACTGTTTGGAAGAAATATCCACAATCCTCAAAGACTCTTCTAATCATCTGGACGGATTCAGTCTATTGAACAACAAATCCACATTTTAGCTGGGAGGTGGAGCCGGATGGCAACCTACTTTACCAGTTGTGACTATAATTCCTATCCAGGAAGCTGAAAATGACACATCTGTGTGCCCTTTTAACTTTGTTTTAAAATATACAATAAAAGAATGCAACATTAATTAGTGGATATAAGTAAGAGCATAATTCTTTAAGTTTGGTTCATGCTGTACAAATTTATCAAGGGCAACTGTCATTTCCTGCCAGCATCTTTGAACACTGACAGAACAGACTCATCACTTATGACAATAACACACTGTTTTTAAGTGCTGCCGTTGATTGAAAACTACATCTGAAGATTATTTCATGCCAGAGAGGCTGTCTGAATCCGGCTCAAACCTTCCTGCCCCAACATTATTCTTCAGAAAATCGGATGCTTAGCTCTATGACTGGAATGTAACAGTAAAACATGAGAGTTACATCAGTTAGCGTCACCCCCTGATTTGCGTACTGTCAGTTTAATCAAATCTAACTCGCAACCGATGCCTTTGGCACTGATAATCTCTCACATTAACTCTTCAGTCTACCCTCAGTTAACCATTCCATTGCTGATTTGGAACATCACAGTATTGACCTGGCGGGGATTAGAGTTACAAATATGTACGGTCACACCTGGAAGCTGCTCTGTACAATAACCATTGCAAGGCTCCACTGGTGCAGTTAGGAGTTCAGTGCCTTGCACAAGGACACTTCATCGGGTCTCAGTGAGGGGTGGGAGAAGAGCTTCTAAACCAGCAGCTGTCCAGGCCCATGCTCACATCTAACCGTACACTGCTTGGCACTACAGTTTCCAACAACGTCTGCCTGCACACTAACCGTTCACTCATTTTCTGTCCCTCTGTCAGACTGAAAACAATACAGAAAGAGCACAGAGAAGATAAATAGCACCTAAATAGTAGTCAACAACTGCTGCTAATGTTCACCGATGCTAGAGGCATTATGAATGCACCACTGTATTACAAGACATAACTGTTTCAAACCTGTTGATATGATCAGACTGACATGAGGTGCATTAGTGTTAGACATGCTGACTGCTCAAAACTAGCATTTCCAAGACTTTTGAGATAGAAAGAATAAATATATATAGTAACAATTGAACAGTACAATACAAGGCCATGAACATATTGGAAAATAACCCATGCAAGACACATTTATAAAGATGCTGTACACAAAGGTGTGTGATCAGTTAAATGCCATGTGTGACAGTTCAAGTAATGGAAAAAGGCGCTGACAAATCAGGAAAACGGACTTGATAGTTGGACCGAGAGATTAGTCCACTAACTGTTTGTCATACATTCAAAGGAAATGTTGATAATGACCGTAATGTACATTTTTAATTCTTATGAAACACGGGGAAGAAAAAGAAAAAAATAAGACATACCCAAAAGTCAATAAAACCTGGAATGAAAAGTCTCTGAAATGAGATTGCACTTTTGAAAAAAAAAAAAACCACAAGTTGTGATTTTCCGTCTGGCCTTCTGTCACAAAAAGCCTCGGTGCTAAAAGGTCAAAGGATGGCCACATAAGCTATACAAGAAATGCCATCAGAGATAGATTACATTGTACCAGTGTTGGTTCAATATGCAAAATCCACCTGAAATCCTCCTGAAATCACCGAACAGTTCATCCAATGTCCCATGTTGTTTTCATGCTGTGGAGGCCAGGACCAAGGTGATGGCACAGGTTGTTTGGCAGGACGTCTCTTCTGCTCTCCCTCCTCTCTCTTTCATCCTTAAGGGTCCTTTTCCCCCACTTTAAAATGAAATAAAGTGCAAGGTGTGTGTTCCCATAAAGGGCAATTTTCCTTTCGTTCCACACCTTTCCTCGGAAATCGTTTTCTTCCAGGTACAACGTGGATTAACAGATAGACATTCACCCCAAACACTCTCATTCAGAGCAAGGCTGTAACTAGCAGGACACATACACGCACGCACACACGCACGCACACACACACACACAGACACACACACGCACACACACACACACACACACACACACACACAAGTATGCCTGTTCTGTGCCATCAGCAGAAGCACAGCTGCTGTCTCTTGGGGTCACGTGGCATGAGTCTTTGGCCCCGGCCAACAGACTCAAGTCAGAGGAAGCGTCAGGCAGTGGTGTTGCCGTTAAGAGATGATGTGGCACAGGGGGTGGTGGTTTGTAGCTAGGCTTGGGCCAGGCCTGGGCGGTCCAAAAGGGACTAAGAGAGCGGAGGGTCTGGCTCATCTTTGGTCCCATAAAGCACTTGATTATGTCAGGGTGAATCTTTGCACTCCGCTGGACTGGAAAGGTGTACATGTGGGTGGGATCAAAGAGGAAAGAGGAAGGGCAGCACTATCAAAAGCACCGGCTGCTAAGCTACGACTGGAGAGATGTGCAGCACAGGCAAAGAGTTTTTTTTTTTTTTTTTTTTGTAAAGCCATGCAGTTTTGAGATCGTCCATAGCAACCGGCAGAAAGCGTTCTCGGGAAGTTTGAAATGGTACTAGTGATGGAAGACGGGAGGCAAGATTTCACACATGAGCGCGCTCACAGAATAACACAGAAAAGCTCTCAGTAGAGGGAGAGAATAGCTGCTATTGGCTATCGTTTGTAAAGTCCACAGTAAAAAGTGACAGACAGTGCGGCATGCTCTCCGAAGCACCGACAAACTGGTGAAGACTTGAAGTGTCTGGGTGAGCAGACCGGGTGGGACGATTATCCACAGATATAAAAGAGTATACATGATGTCATTTTACGGGAGATAGAAACTGAAACTATGACAAAAAGCGGGGTGTAATGCAGATTTTTAAGGAATGGAGGCTGTGCTAACACTGAGGACAGCTGATAAAGAGTATTTAACATGACCCACCCCCTCCCAACGCCTTCTCAAGGTGGAGAGACAGACTCAACCTTAAGGCAATGCATAGCCCTTGGAAACATTGGCACATGCATGGAGAGTGCAGAAATGTCTGCATATGTGTTGTATGTGCATGTATGAGTGTGTATGTGTGTGTATGTGATTGAATATAACTATATGCATATGAAAGAAAAAAGAAGTTTGTAGATTAGGGTCAGACTAAGAACTGATTTGATAAAATCTCAGGCTAATGTTGGCCTTTTCTTAAAAATCAGTTAAAGTGTAGCTCAGTTTAAGAACTTTAAGAACAAATTTGTGATGCAAACAGGAAATAATGGGACAGAGATTAAATACAAACCCCAAATATTGTCGATAGACACCTGCCTTGTAGGTAGATGGCTTTAAAAACGTGAACAAAACTGAATTTAAATGCTGAAGCAAAAAAAAAAAATCAAGCAAGCGGCAGAAAAAAACCCAAACAAACACCGTGAGCTACTCCAATGGTTTGAGGATGAACAGTGAACATGAACGACGGGCACGCTTGAACGCCACCTTGAGAGTTAATCATTACGACCGTATAAACGGGCGCGTCAGATGTTGGTGAGCGTGGTCGAGGTGATGAGGCGCACAGTGAGCGTGCCCGGGAGGTCGTTGTCCTGGCGGTTGCCCTTGTCGCGGAGGTGAAGCGTGTGCTGCTCCTGCCGCTCATTGGGGTCGCTGTACATGATCACCTGACCCAGGAAGGTGTCCACGATCATGTTCTTGTTGTAGATCTGTTGGCCGCTCGTGGTAGGAAGGCAGAGATCCAAAAAGAGAAAAAAAAGGGGGGAGGGGGGAAGCAGGAAAAGGAGAGGAGAGAAAAGACAAAAGGCAATAAGCAGTCGCACAATAGAAAACCACAAGAGAAAGTACACAGGGCGTAGACGTGAGTGACACCAAGAAGCACAGAGAGGAAGCATGAAGAATGAGAAGAAGTGCTGATGTACAGGAGTTTCTGAGTAATGTGAAAAATATTAAACCTTACTTACACAGCACTTTTCAAAGAGAATTAAGTTATGTAACACTTTATAACTGATTTATAAAATACAGAAAATCTGAAAATAGATATGTATCGACAAAACTGAACTTTCAGTGCTTTTGATTATGAGGTGGCGCCACCAATTCCACACTGGATATACAAAGACAAGATTTGCAAACTAAGAATTTATCCTATCTAAATAAAAGGTGAAAGAGTGGATCAGGACGACAGAGTAGGGTTGCACCGACAGGATCCATCAGATGGTGTCAATACTGACCTTTTTAAGCAGATCAGTATCGGTGAGACGTCATTAATCTACATTAAAGACAGTTTTCTGCTGTTCATTTACAGCAGTGAGATAACACACTGCTGATACGTCATCACTTTCTGCATCTTCAATAAATTAATTTTGACGTGCAGGTGGTGGTAGGCCTTTACTGTGAAACTGAAAGTGAAATGAATAGCGTGGAATATCGTAGACTTGGACACTTTGTTTAGCAGGTCAGTTTCTCTCTCAACCGGTCGTGGCAGATGGCCATCCACCAATAAGCTAAGTTCTGCTTGAGGTTTCTGTCTGTTAAAAGGAAGTTTTTCCTTGCCACTTTCGCCAAGTGCGTGCTCATGGTGGGAATTGTTGAGTCTCTGTAAATATTATAAAGAGTACGGTCTAGACCTGCTCTGTATGGAAAGTGTCATGAGATAACTTTTGTTATGATTTGGCGCTATATAAATAAAAATTGAGTTGAACTGAAGTTTTGGTTAGAGGAAAGAAAGACAGAGCCGTGCATAATTCAAGTGGTTTGGCAAAGAAATCCAGAAACATGTAATTACACTGAGGGAAGTGTTTTCACTGTGAGGACACAGAGGACTCAGCTGCAATCATCATTTATCACAGCAGCTCAGCTCTGTTCACAATCTGTTCACAGAAGCATGCTGGTGTATGAATGTCAATTACAGTAAAGAGTTCAACACGGAGATTAACAGGTTTTAAATTTTGAAAAAGAGAGGACTGAATTGATATTCTGTATCATTTGATACCCACCCTGGGTTTGGGTATCAGTACCCGGGTAGAAAAACTATTCCGGGCCCAGTTTCTCTCTTCTACCTCTTTTCACCGAGATACAAATGCGATATGCAATTTCACAGGTCTGATTGAGTAAATGCAACATCATATTACCAACAATAATTCCCTAACAAGTACGCCGGCTTACACATATTGCCTGATATCAAGCCCGTAATTGATTGGTTATGGATATTCAGCAAATTTGCTTAGCAACCCCACTCTCATGTGATCACACAAAGTCCCACACTCAGAGATGATGTGGGAAAACTGGATGGAAAAGGCAGGTGAGATATGTCTTGTTAGAGATCAGGAGCTGAGAAAAATAACAATAAATAGAGCACTCAAAGCGTGTATGATAATAAGTGTTGCAACATGCTGGGATAAAGACAGCCTGTAGTTATCCCTGGGGGGAACCAGAGGAACTGAGGATTACGTGTAGCTCCTGGTGTAAAAAAAGGATCAAGAACTTTGGATGGAGTTTGCTCAACATTTCTGCATCTTGTGTATCATTTCATTCATAAAATGCACTGGGAAGCACTAATACCCATTAAAAACAACAATGAAGACTAAAACAGAGCGAGATGACGAAGGAGAGAATCTGAGAATGACTCAATGGTTCATCTACTTGGAGAGAAGCATTCTAGAGATTTCTGAAGGTTTCCACCTCTGCATGTCTCATTTTGTATTCATTCATTATATCCAGTCACGCAACAGTAAATATAAAACAGGATGACTGTGTGTGTTGTTGTTTCTTTGTGTGTCTAAATTGTGTCACAAACGCCGGCTTCATTCTTTTTTAATCCATCGTGGATCCATTTAGTCTTCACGGTTCATCAAATGTGGTAATCTCAAGGAAATCTCAAAAAGGAATTTTCGTTCCTCAGTTAAATGTTTCTGGTTGCATAGTTTTTGGTCAAATAGGGCTATTAGATATCTCCCTATTTTTTCTCTCTGATGCCAGCCTATGCAGCCATGGAGGGTTCATTTAAGCATGAGAGGAACATGAAACATAAACCATAACTCTGCCAGCAACAACTCAATGATCCACACACCACACTGCCACCAGGGAGCAGAAGTGCCTAAATCACCTTCGACCAAGTTCAGCAAGATAAAGGAGCTTAATGTGTTTCCTGTCTTCACTAAGAGGGCTGTGAAGTTGGATCCACAGATGAAATCTGTGTTCTAACCTTTTGCAACATCTGTTCGTTTTGCAACTGCAGCACAACAAAAAAATGCTTGCTGGAAATTGTAAACATTGCTAGTAAAGTGCAAGCATCTCAGATGATTTGTCCGGTCCTCTTCATGCCTGGCAGGACCTGAAATGCTACGGTTTTAGTCGAAGGTATCATGAATTTAGGTTCAGCCACTTCTCAGTGTTCAGACCCACGGTGGGATGGCTGCAGAGTGACAGCTCACCTCGATGTGGATGCCGTCCTTGGGTTTCTTGCGGTAGAACAGGCCTTTGATGTCAAAGTTTGGGCAACGCGTGTCCTTATGGACTGGTGAACGAACCCTCTCTCCTTCACAGGTGATGATCACGTAGGGATCTACAGCTGATGGGAAAAAAGTCTTTAAATCAGCAGATAACAGACACTGTGATTATTATCCATCTGGTTTGTTTAATATAGCAGATTTTTACACTGTGATTAGGTGAAGAGGTTATTTCAAAAGATTGCACTAAATACATGATAATTTTTGTTATCAATTCATCCCCAGGTTCTAATTTCAACAACATTTTTTACACTACATGAAGTCATTTGACCTGAACCCAAAGAATCCTGCATGCTGTCATCATTTGAACAAATTATATGAACACAAAGTTTCAGTCCTCAGACCTTCATCAGCCAAAATTCATACAGACGAAAAACTGAGGGTGAAAACTTTGTTAACAAAGTTCAAGTAATGGACAGTGTGCAGGATTCTTTGCTTTTCTTTATTATCAGTAATTAATCTGCCAATCTATTTTATCAATTGGGTGATTCATAGTTTGATTGTTTGTTTTGTTCGTTCAAACAAGAAGATACTCAATTTACTCTTTTACTATGTAAAACAAAGAAAAGCAGCGACGCCTCACCACTGTTTAATTTTCTGCCAATTGACTAATCGATTAACTGTTTGAGGTATAACCAAATTTCATCATTTAGTGTCTAATAAACAAGAAGCTCCGGTCTGCTAATGATGTTAAACAGGAGTCAGAATTTATCAAAAGTGATAACTTGTTTGAAGTTTGTGCTGTTGATTATATTGTAAGAATTACTACAAAGTTCTCGCACATCATAAAGTCTTATAAACAGGTGTGTTCGATCAAACAGTGCACACTGTCCATCACTTGTATTCTGTTTTTTACCAATATTCCAGTTCATATACTTGTAAAAATTCTCTCCTTGTTTACTTTAATCAGATGTGATCAGTACAGGGTTTAATTATAAAAAGAGCTCATTGACCTTAATTTGTTTGGACGTCAGGGAGCTGCTGCTGGTGCCCTCTGATTCCCCAGAGCTATGTTTAGGTACAATATATGTTATTATTGGAGCAGTATGTCTACATTAATTTCACCTAGTGGGAGTCTGAGGACTGAAATGTTGTTAATAAAGTGAGTAAAATGATCGACAGAATGCAGGATTTCTTTTTTCTTCATTTTGAAACCAATCTCTTCACCTGTACTGCTCACCAGTGGTGGAAATAAAATGAAATAAGTACAATTTTGAGTTATTTGTACTTTATACTTCTACTCCACTACATTTCAGAGGCAAATATTGTACTTTTTACTCCACTACATCTACCTTACTACAGCTGTAATAACTGGTTACTTTACAATTAATAAGTAAGATTTTACCTAAAACACATTAGCTTGTAAAATATATTTCTAAAGATTAAACCAGTGGTTCCTCACATTTTTGACTTGTCCTCACAGAATGGTCTCTGGTTGACGCCCCTTGTTTCATTTGGGATTTCTGAGTTGTTGCCGTTTACACTTAAGACAGTCCCTTTCTAAACTTCTCACTTCTCACTTTGTTTTTTTATCTTTCCTATCCCAGTAAATCATCTGTTGATCAAGTAGCAACCTCTGTGGCTATGAAATTAAACGTGGAGCCAAGTGCCAAAAACTGCAGTTCCTCAAACAGCCACTGGAGGTTGGCTCCAGAAGTGAGTCAATCTCTATAGGCTCACAGCCTGATACAAGAGTTTTAGTCACTGTAGCTAATTTCCCCAATTGTGCTGAGGGTAAATTTTTAAATAACTCACCTGTTCAAATTATATTAAGGCTTAAAGGCTTAAAGTTATGCATAATTAACAGTGTGGTTGCTCTGACTGACAGGTGGGTGCTGTCAGAGGTGGCTTGTTTGAGCAACCAGGCTTCATTTAACTCACCTCAGCTCCACCCATGCTTTACGTCTTTGCCTATTTTTGAATTAGCCGGTAGGTGGCAGAGAATAGTTAAGATGGCAACGGCCAAAACCAGCACATTCTGAGCTTCATACTGGCTCTTCAGAAACCCTTTTAGGTTGTTCCTTGGTTGGGAACCACTGGAGTAAACTACCTGACTGTTGTCATTAATGCATCAGAATTAACAATCTAATGATGTCATACGTGATAAAACATTACTCTCAAGGGGCATTTTACTGCAGAGCGAGCACTTTTGATATTTAAAGTATATTTTGCTGATAATGCTTCTGTACTTTTACTTAACATTATTTTGAATGTATGACTACTAGTAATGGAGTATTTTTAATTGTTTTATTTCTATGTTTACTTAAGTAAATGATCAGAGTACTTCTTCCACCACTGCTGCTCCATCATAAAAGGAATCTCAACATAAAGCCACTATGTGGAGGATATGAACATTTCTGATTTTGGCGCCATCCGGTGGACCCTGCGGCACGAGGAGACGACCCAGAGATACAGAATGAAAAGCCGACAGCACTGCAAAGACTTTTTTTTCTGAATTTCTGTGTTATGACATCAGAATAATTTACTATAATCACATAAAAAAATCTACACATAGTGGCTTTAAAAGTGAGTGAGTTGTAAAAGTTACAGGTTTGTGCACACAATGTAAGAGCTTTAAAGTAGTAAGAGCTGTATACTGCAGACTACAACATATAATTAACTACAGTTTCAGCAGATGGTGCTGTGGTACCTCGTGCTTTGCTCAGAAGTCTGTCCTTATTGGGATTGAGGCAGTGAAGCTCTGTGGGTGTTCACAGGAGTTTACAATACAGGAATATGATCATCAACATGCAAATACAATGCACCAAGTCAAGCGAGGATAGAGCTGTGTGTGTAGTAGTCTTACCTCCATTGGAGTCCTGTCCCTGCAGACCCTCAGCATTCAGTACATGGACCTGAGTGACCAGCTGAGGGTAGCCACACATCCCCGTCCAACATGTCTGAGGAGGCTCATCCAGAGTCAGCTCTCTGGGAAAGAAACGGTGTATGTGGTTGTTAGAGAACTGCTTAAGCCAACTGGACTAGTACTTCAAACTGCTGTTTCTTCAACAGTATTCAAGAGAGCCAAATTAGTGTGTAGTAGCACAAACCTAACTACATAACATAAGTGCTTGTCCCAAGAGGTGAAATGAAAAACTGTGTGAAATGCTCTTCTGGGAAATGACGTCAAAGAGAAGCAGCAGCTGTGCATGCAGGTAGCAAAAAAGTGGGAATCTGGCATTTAAAGGATACGTTCACAAGTTTTTAAGTCTGAAAAAGATCCATGTCTGACTTTTTTGCCTTCATTTGTGCAGCGACATCCAAAGATAGAGCGGAGACAACATGCCACAAAGTTGGCCAGAACCAAAGCACTCGCCACAGCAAGGACTCGGATCCAGCCGCTGCATATGGGGAGCGCCACCAGGTGAGCCATCGGGGAGTGTATCAAGGGATAACTTTCAAATGTGATTCCAGTGATGGAGGACAAAATCCACAGTCTTTGTTTAAAAGTAAATTTATTAAGTTAATATGAGTTTTAAGAGACAGGTCAAGTGGATATCTTTCCAAGGTTTTAGTATGAAATTCTCTCTTTGTGTTACTCTACCTCCACTTCAGTCTATAAAGCACTATCCTTACAATTAACTGGTTTATATATTTTAAGCACTGTGTACAGACTATATTTATATATAGAATCTATATCTATACTTCATTAATATTTTATATTTTCCTTCTTTGTACTGCATCAGCTACGCAACAATTCCCCTCTAAATAAATAAAGTTCTATCTTAAGTGTAACAGAATCTTTAATGTAAATGATCCCACTTGCCAAAGTAGTTTCATCTGGCTCACACACAGCCTCTCTTTGTAGTAAATGCTGCGAAAATTTGCCAATTCATGAGGGAATATATTATGCTGACATAAGTAAATCCTTTCTATGAACATGTTGAGCTTTGTGACTTGTTGAAATTGAACCTGCAAGTCTTACTATCGAACTTAATACATTTTATAGTGCTAAACTGGTTGTAAAACATTGAGTAATACACTTGGCAAGCAGGCTAGCTACCAAATCTGTTAAAATTATACTTCAGTGACGAAGAATGAACAGGTTATACTGGTTAGTCTGCTCATATTCAGGGAATAAATAAAAAAGCAAACTTCAGGTAATGTTTTACTCACACAACAGCAAGTCAAAGACTGGCTTTACTTCAGCTACATATACAGTATGCACACTGTGGTAGCCCTACAGTATGTGACTTTATTGTGACATGTACAGTTCATGTTCAGGAAACTGTTGTACACTTTGTGCTCAGTGGTAAGATATCAGATTTACTTGCAGTCTGAAGGCACATCAGTGAAGACACGGAGCAGGAAGTCGCCCTGCTGCCCGGGGTCAAAGGTTGTGGGAATGATGACGTAACGGCCCTCTTTTAGCTCCTTTCTGAGGAAGACGCAACGCGAGTTGATGTAGATGGAGCCCGCTACTTTCTGCTGGGCTGAGTGCATACGGTACTTCCGATTTAGCTCCACCTGCAGGGTGAGAAGACGTTATAGCAGAAATGTGTCCGTTCTGACATTCATATTTGTGCATGTGTTTGTTTTGTGTGTGTTTCTACCCGGTGAATATCAAAACCTATGGCGAGGTTTTCCCCTTTGCCCTCTTTGGGTGTGGCTCTCTTCTCTTTTTGCTGTAAGCAGATCAGCACCTCATCCTCCACCTTCTTCACGTCAAACACGTACTAGGAAGAAAAAGGGGGGACGCCACATCACACTCCAACACCGGTCACATGTCGCTCTATTAACATACATACAAACAAACACTAACTGAACTAACCTGAGGGTTCTGCAGGAAGGTGGCCTTGTGATTGATGCAGCCTCCGGACCGGTTGCGAAGGGGGTCCTGGCGGTGGATCCAGGAGCCCCTCATCACCTCCTCCTCCCAGGTTTTGTGGATGCTCAGGTAGGAGGTGTTGATGAGGCGGCACAGGATTAGGTCTGTGAAGTACTGGCAGAAGTCGTCAAATGTCATCCTGCAAGAGGGCAGGAAAAGGAGAGGAGAGAAGAGATCGGAGAGAGTGGATACCAACTAGAGGGAAAAGCTTGAAAGAAGAAGACCTTGAACAGGTACAAAAATAGAGGAAATGAGATCAGGAACAAAGAAAAGGGTTACATGTTAAAGGGAGACTAGGATTTCTAGTGCTCACATGGAATGAGATTAAATATTGACCAATATGGGCTTTGGAAATCCTGTTATTTTTACCATGCCAGCACCCCCTTAATAAATGGGTCTAAGATAAGGGAACAAAAAAATGGTAAATACTTAAACGGTTCTCACCAGAACTCGCCGTCGTCCTGCACAGTGACACCGAGTTTTTCTCTCTCGCTCTTGCTGACCTTGTTCCACTCCTCCGAACTGCAGATAGCAAAGACAGGAGAAGAACAGCATCAATCTGACAAGATATAAGAAACTGTGACTGTGTCTGATGTTGATTGCCCGATTTAAAGTTTCTCTAACATCTTTTTGGAAGTAATTTGTGATAATTTTATTATTTTACTTTAATGGATTTGTCCACAGTTTTTGAAATTGCATTTCTGTATACATTAGTTTTGCCATCTTTGGAGTCAGACGGGATCACAGACAGACGAGTGTATTGATATTTAATATATTTTGTAAAAAAATAGGCCTAAAACCATGTATATCCTCAAACCTGTAGTAACGCCTCTTTACTTATCTTGAGTGCAGAGAGAACCACACCTTTATTTGAAACAGATTTACTTTAGAGGCAAAGCGTTATTTCTTATTTACCATGTTTTCTAAGCATATTTTGTCATTTGCTTCCATTTTAATTTGCTGTTGATGAAAACTCAACACTTCCTCCATGTTTAGAAATATGTAGATTTTGTGCATGAGTATATGAACAGAGTTATGTCATAGCCACCACTCTGTAGTTCAGAGTTGAAAGCTAGTATATCATTTTCAAATTAAGCCTTACAGCAGCTCAAAGGTAACGTTCCTCTCTGTTCTGGTAAACTTTAATGTGAAATATACACAGGAAGAGTTTAGTTTCATTGCTTTCCCATTATTGGCACAGGTCCATAGCAGCTTAACTTACATCCACCATTTTGTCAGATCTGAAACCAAACAAGTATTGACAGGGATCTTTTATCTACTCCCCAAATACTCTTGTTGAAATATCATTTGTAAGTACTCTTTTCTTATAGTAGGTTTGTTTTTGTTTAGTACAATTTAGTTTTTCAATGATCAGCTCACAGCTAACTAAGCTAGCCACTAAACTAACAGTCTGGAGCTAATTAAGCATTCTGTGTAACTGTTGAATGACTGTCGGGCTACATAACTGAGCTGATTACTGTGCTGGATTTCCCGAAGCAACATAACTAATTTGACAGCTAGCTAGTCTATACATCTGTGAATCAGGTCTCCTTGTTAATGTACATTTTGGCTTTGTTCAGACTGCAGGCAAATCAGATTTGTTTTTAAATTAGATCTTTAAGACACTGTGCCAGCAGGTGACCTGTTTTAGCATCTGTCCACAGACAGTTGTGTTGTCCTTCATACTCGTTCTGCTAATAGCAGCCCCTCAGCCACTCTGCACCTGGATTTGGATTTGAGTGAGTCTAGACTGGACTAAGACAAATCCCAATAAATCTGATAGGAACTGCATTTCAAACCACATCCAAATGTAGCTTTGAATCCGATTTTTTTTTTTTTTAATGTCCAGACTTTCTAAATCTGGATACAATCTGAATATGTACCAAAAAATGGATTTGGGCTGTCTGTGTATTATTTGAATACTAGCTATCACAATGTACATCACTTCTATACAATATTATCAGTCCAAACACACCAACTGAAACTTATTTTTTGTGTTGGGTTCATTCATGTTTTGGGACCTCAAATGTGTCATTTGAGTTATGCTCAAAATAAAACAACAACCAACAAGTGAAGAATGAATTATTCAAAAATGATTAGTAGGATTTATTGTATATTAATAATGAGACATTTAGCTGTGAATCTTCTAATGATCATACTAACTAATTGTGAAATTTAAATCCTCAGTAGCTTTATAAATTATGTATGTGTCTATCTCTCATGGGCGCGATCATATTAAAGTGTCAGTTAAAAAAATAACTCATTTGTGCATGTGTATTTGTTAGTGTGACCCTAAACATCAAGGTCCGATCTGTATTCACTGCTCAGGGGAAACACGGGCATTTACTGGATGCATTAGCTCTGTGTTTATGCCTTTACTGTTTATGATTCACTGACAAGCGTCCACATCTCAACGGTCTGTCAGACTCCATTTACAGTAAGAGGTTTTATCAAATAATGCATAAATTATTCAGTGAGAGAGAGTGAATGACTGAGAAAGAAGAGAGATGACTCACGTCTCTTTAATAACATCTTTCTCTCTTTTGGGCCTTATCAATAATTCAGACTCCATTATTATCCCGCTTTACCACCTCCCTGTTTGTTTCACAGAGTCTGGTAGCTAACAATTGAAAGACTGAGAGATGTCAAGGGAGCAATGCAGTAATGCAAAAGTAACGCAAAAAATAAAACTGGAATAAAACAGTGTCTTCTTGGGAGAAATAACAGCTTTTCCCACTTACTTGAATGGCCACTTGTGGTTTTCAGTCAGTTTTGGAAGAGTCTCGAGAAAATGATATGTGAGCTCCACTGTTTGATGCTGCTCTCTAAAAACAAGCTCCAACAAACAGGGCTGAATTCAGTCATTCGTCTTTGCTCTTTTGTTCGGGGCCCATTAGCTTGATTGCATATCCATTTTTCATTGTCTACATGACATTTCTCATTGTGCAGCTTTCTTGCCTGCGTTGTGGGCATTACATATGGGTCGGTCTTTGTTCAGTCGTTTATTGTTTGCTCATTCATCATATGCACCTCTAAGAAATTCTGAGAGACGAAGGGAACCGGGGCACTTTGTCATTTTACAATTAAATTAGTGAAATTGGTTAAATTGGTTCAAGTCGCAACAAGGTCACGTAAGGAAGGATAAATACATTGTTTGTACTGCTCTGGAAATGTTCCATGTCTGACTCATCTAGATCACTGTGCAAAATAAGGACTAGATGGACGGAGATGGCTCAATGAGCCTCAATGAGCCTCAATGAGAAGGAGAAGATTTGAATATTCGTAGTAGTTCATCCACACCTGTAGGTGGCAGTGGTGTGATTACCTGTCACTCCAGGGGCCACTCCACTCCTTCTCTCCCCAGGGATTCCTCATGCGGATCATGTGCAGCTTCTCCGATTTGAAGAAGGCCAGCAGTCCGTGACCTAGCCGCACTTTCCGTACGTCAGTCACAGCGTAGGCATGGCCTTTGACCAGACCACAGTCCAACCGTGCCTCCATGTCTTCTACCGTGGTTGCCTGAAAACCAAAAAAAGAGGCAGGTTTAGTGGTTGGAATTTTTTGTGTGCTTTTGTGGATCTCTAGAAATATGTAAGAAGAGGATGCTGTTACAATTCCCTGGGAAATTACAAACAGGGCGGTGATGACAGGAAACCAAAAAGAGAGAGATGCATCCCTAGCCTGGACTAACAAAGGACGGATTGTTTATATTGTACAACTCTTGCATTAAACTTTAAATGAAACCTTAAGTTTTGTTTTACTGGGTGGGTGGTGGTTGTTCCTTTAGGTTTTTAGTTTTAGCTATCAATCGATCGATTACGATAACACTGTATTCATAAGTAACTGCTGAGATCTGCTGACACCACGACATCACAACATCAAAGTTCATCAACAGGGCAACAAACTCAAGCAGTCAGATGATCCGACAGGTTGTAAACAAACCAAAAGTACAGCCAGATTATTTGAGTTGGATTTAAAACCACCTGCAATGATCCTTTATTGCGCAGGAACACTTTATGCAGAACAACTGCTGCAAGTACAGATGTGATGAATGTTTACAAGAGACAGTTTGGTAATCATTTTACCATCTATCTTTCATAGCATTCATTCATTCATTCTTTACTTATTCTTTACTATCTTGACTTTGCCATGCAAATCTATGCAGTTGACTAGTATAAGCCATAGTGACTGTCTGAGGAGGCTAATATAGCTTATTCTGTGTTGTACCATCCAGTTTTATCCAACCCTCCTCTGGAGGAGTATAAACTGTTCCATAAAAGAGATATCTTATATATATATTTTTAAACATTTTTGCGACAGGAGTCGATGGAACGAAAGTCTTCTGAGTAAACTCTGTGAACTTATTGTCCCAGTGGGTAAATGGTAAAGTACAGAGAACAAACAATGAGCTAAAAGAGCTATAAGGTGAGGATTAGACTTCTATGAAGGATCAGCAGTGTGGACTCCACTTTTCATGTTATGTGTAATCATTTCATCCATTGTCGGTATAAAAAATATTGATTTGTAATACTTTGTAAACTACATTTATATACTAAATCTGTTTGGTAAGATCTTCGTGGCAGTGCAAGAGAGCACATTTGGGAGTGTTTTGTTGTTGCCTGGGAAACCACACACGTGTATTTGAGCAAATATAAGTGATGTGACACTTTCAAATTTCAGCATTGCATCATTTGCTTTGGATAGTAAAAGGAAAAGGGGGAGAGAGTCATTCGGCGGTGTTATCAGAAAATTAGTTCTTCGATCCAATAATTATGTGTTCAGTGGACTTAGCTTTTTTTGTGATACGTTACACTGCAGATTTCATACATTGTACTTGTAACAGCTGAGAGCCTGATTAATTAGCCACACAACAGACAGACAGGACAAATAGATACTCTACTTAATGGAGTTCTAACACACGTTTGTCCAAATAGAAGCTGTTAGAAGGGCTACTGATCCCACTGCTCCTAAAAGACCTGCTAATGGGAGTCATGGGGGCTTTGTGTATTGCCCTAGAAGGTCCCAGGATGGGGTTATACTGATTATATTATACTATCCCCATGATACATTGCATGAATTATGGGACCTTCCTGATATTCTTTTCACTGAACCAGCATCTGAGAGAGTTAGCGGTGTGAATCAAGTGTCTTCTTTTTTCTTAGAGATTTTATGGAAATAAATGAATTAAATACATTTGTTTAATCAATTATAATTATAAATAATTTCTCAACACTGTAATCTTTAGCTTTCACCACCCATTTGTGGCACATATCACATCAGTTTAAATTCTGTGATTCGAAATTTTTATGCCAAAATGCACCTTGGGACTCATAGTTAACTTCTAACTAGACGTTATTATTTACCTTTGACTTTTTATCAAAGAATCAGACATTTTCTAATTCATCGTTCATCGTTTTTTTATGCTTAGATTCAAAGAGGAGAGTTTCATGATGATCCAAATTGTAGATTGTAGAAGTATCTCAGGGTCTTCTTCACAAATGATTGGAAAATCGAGTGTGAGATGGATCGGCGGGTTGGTGCGCCGTCTGCAGTCAACGTACCAGACCATTGTGGGGAAGAGGGAGCTGAGTCAGAAGGTAAAGCTCTCGATTTTCCAGTTCCTCTACGTTTCAACCCTCACCTATGGTCATGAGATTTGGGTAGTGACCGGAAAAAAAAACGAGATTGCGGATACAAGCGGGTGAAATGGGCTTCCTCCACCAGGTGGCTGGGCTCAGCATTTGAGATAGGGTTAGGAGCTCGGACATCCAGAGGGAGCTTAGAGTTGAGCCGCTACTCCTTCACCTCGAAAGGATCAAATCTGGAACATCGGGTCGCCACCGCAACCCAAACCCGGATAAGCGGAAGTAGGATGGATGGATGGATGGAAAATGGATGCAAATTGTAGAAGTGCTCCAACTGTGAGTCAGATGTCACTGGAAAAAATGAATAGGATTTTTACTTCTGGCATCATGGGCGTCCAAAATAGCTCCTCCTACTTTGCAACTCTATCAGGGTCTGTTTGGGTCGACCAAATTTTAGACTAGTTTAATTTAATAACTAGTTTAGTTTAATTATCTATGAGTCCCCTTAAGATCAGGTTGGGCTTTTTTATTTCAAAATGTATTTATGCATGTCAGCTTCTGGGTTGGTTTTCCACAGGCTGACTTTGGGTCAGTTGCATATTTTGGATCTGTCAAGACACCATGCCTTTCTCCCCTGTTAATTCACACCTGTTTTCCCATTTGTCTGTGCAAGAAAGATGAAAATGAAATGACGTGCCTCTCCCAGAGGATAGGTGTGGAATTCATACATCCCAGAATAACAATTTAAGATTGAGAAATACAAGCTGAAGTAATAAGAACAACTGATAAATGTGGAAAATGCATTTTTGTACGGTATTGGTAATGTTGTCTGAGCTCTTATTACTCTTGCAGTTGAATAATAGACCCTCAAGTGTAAAAACTCATGCATATAAAAGAGCCATATCATTTAAAAATTGAACTGCAGCTGACTCTGAATCACAATAAGGGACTGTGAATTAGTTGTTGCCAGAGCAGGACGTCAGGGAATAAGACTGGCGTGAAACATAAGACCAAGGGCCAAACAGAGAAATTCATATAACAGCATATGCTTGTTTTCTTAACAAGCAGAAGTGAGTTCACAAAAAGCAGAGAGCAAAGTAACCCTCTACAGGCTAGGCCAGGATTTCTCTGCCTCAAATCCCAAGGCTTTATTCATTAAGCTCTATTCGAAACACATTAACAAAAACATAAAACTGAGACTTCTGGGAGGTCTAAGTAAAGAACTGGACAAACCTTGGTGAGGGTATGGTTTGCATTGTGATCCAGGTGATCTAGATTGATCTGTAGTGTTTAGGCCACTCTTAATTAGTCTTAAATTAGTTAAACCATTTCACAAAAATAAAGACTTATTTTAATGCATAACAGTTAGCCACCCTCCAGGCTAACTCTGTACCAAGAGCCATGTTTCCATGGTTACAACCAGTGACACCTGGCTGCTGACCGGTGGCACCAAAGGACAAAAAAAGCAAAATGGCTCATAATTTGTGGAGTGAAATAGTTTCCACAATAACCTGTTGGAAATATACAGCATTGAGGATATTTTCAGTTGTTGTTCACTCAAGGAACCTCAGCCTGACTGATGGGTTAGCAGAAGTGTGAACATTATGAAGACACACAGCATCTTAGCTCTGCGCTACACTGAGATTTTATGCTACTGGAAACTGCCACACTGAACGCTGAATTTACCAAATAAAACGGGCTTCTGACTGTTGAGTTCTTCCAAAACTCAAAACATTTTAGAGCTGAACAGTTGATGTGGTTCTTCAACCCAGAACAAATTAGTCCTACCAAACAGAGTCAAGAACTAAGCAGTTTTATGCAATAGACTAATTTAGACATCTATCTGAAGCCATAGCCAAAGTTGAGCTTTATGAAACTGGCCTCGGGTCTCAGACAATCTGTAGTGTGACCGTAATAAGGTCCTGTAACTCCACCACTTGCTGCTATCTCAAGCTCCCTGTCAAAAAGATACATTTCATTTAATCTTTAATTTATGATAAATCTTTACCAACTTCATTTCATTCCATGAGATCAACCCATATTGTTTACCATGAGTATCAGGCACACAAGACATCTGTAAAAATCCTTCTCATAGCATTCACGGTTTTCATCTACCACATAAAAAGTGCTATTTTGTGAGAAAATGTCAGCCGCACACTGAGTGGGTTCAATGGCTTCCTTTTGAACCCTTTCACATAAACTCACCATTATTCTTGAATTAGTAGTGCATGTGCTTCTCTGTAGTAGAGTACCTATAACATTACCCAGACTTAATGCGAATATTTTGCAAAGAAAAAGGAAAGCACAAAATCATCAAAACAGACAAATCAGAAGTGCTTGCTCTTCATTTGTGTGAAGAGCCTTTTGTTGTTGCAGAAACAATTTATGCAGAGATTTGGCACTTAAAAGACAGCTATCTTTGTAACAAGACATAGACAGTGAGTGTCTCCACAAAGTCACTTGTGACAGACAGAGTTTTTCATCCCTGAATTTGCAAATCATAGCAGTAAATGTTGTAATTATTAAAGGGCTCGGGGAGAGCTGGGGTCAGCTTTGGTGGATTAGACAATTTCCAGAGAACAGGTATTGAAATGCAGCAGTGCAAGCATCGTTATGGTTTGTTGAAATGTCAAGATATTATGTAGATGGATTTGGAACAGATATCCTCAGGCTGAATTGTAATAACTTTGTTGATCCTCTGACTTTTCATTTAGTGACAAAAGCACCAGACAAATTTCAGTTTGTCAGATACTTTGGTTTATGACTAAATGAGTGCAAAACTAACGATAATCCCTCTGGCCTCAGCTGCACTTTGTGTTTGTGTGCTAATTAGCAAATGTTGGCATGTTGGCATTGTAATTGTTAGCATGTTAGCATGCTGACATTTGCATTTAGTTCAAAGCACTGCTGTGCTTAAGCAGCCTCACAAAAGCTGCTGTGATGACTGAGCTGTTCCTTGGGAAAATAAAATACTCCATCTGAACACTGCTTAAGTCTTATTACAGAACAACTGCTTGTATTTGATGATAAGGATAGCCATCTATGGGTGCAGTACTCTAATCAAGGTGTTTTTGTGCCACAGAGAGAAGGAATCTTACCGAAGCATTAAGGTATGATCTGAAAAGGAAGTTATCTGAGCTTACCCTGATGGAGCAGCTGATAAGACCATCTCTGTTGTGGACCTTGAGAACTCTTTCAAACAGCTGGTTACGGGCCACCTCGTCTGTTGCCATCTGACCCTCCAACAGGTCCACCGGTTCTGAAACACCACCTGTGAAATCCACCAGTGCGTCGGCCGTGTTTCCCCCATCCAAAGCCTCGTAGCAGCCATAAACCCTGCAGGAAGAGGAGGAGAGTCGGGTTATGCGCATTAGAGCTGCAACTGTAAGTCGATAAATCAATCAGTTGATTGTCCGAAAATTAATTTTTTAATCATTTTTTAAGCAAAATTGTTAAACATTTGCTGGGGCAGCTACTCCAACGTGAGGATTATTGTTATACTATAGTAAACTAAACATCGCTGGGTTTTGGACAATAAAAGTCATTTAAAGATGTCACCTTGGATTTTGGGGAATTAGATGGACATTTTTCACTATTTTATAGACAAAATGAGTAATGACAGATTAAGATAGTAATTTGTTGCATCCCTTATGTTCATGTGTATCTTTATCAAGTCCCCTATTGACTGAATGCTGAAAGACATTATATTCACTGCATTTTCACTGCATGAAACTGGATCTTGGGGTGTTTTTCAAAGTTTAATCTTATCTAGTCAGAAGTTTAAGTAATTAAATCCAAAACTGAGTTTTTAGGTGTTTCTTCTCTAAAACCAGATCTGCATATTTGTTGGCTCTGATACGAACTTGGCGTAGGCCTTCTCCACCAGGGCACTCCAGAACTCGTTGCTGTCGTTGGAGTGGCAGTAGACCAGCTGGTTGTCCACCGTCGGTAGTCGGTCGTCAATCACCACGTCCACCCACTCACCAAAACGCCAGAAGCGGAAGTGGAAAATCCCGGCATATGAGTCTGGCTTCTCTGTATCCCACTCCTGCTCCTTCCAGTCGGGAATGACCTGGAGGAGAAGGGTGGCAGGGGAGTAGGAGGATGGAGAAGAAGAGCAGAAGGGCAGGTAAGCCAAACAAATATCCGGTGGTCCATGGAGCATAAATAATGTTGGGCTGCTGAGTGAGACAGCGTACCCTCATGTCTGCCGATGCATTTAGGATTAGGGGACAAATTTATCACCTTAGCTCTCTCAGCTATAAATCCAGCTGTAATAGGACATGGGTGAAAGGTAGTAACTGTCTGACTGCACTGTATGTGTATGTGTATGTGTGTGTGTGTGTGTGTGTGTGTGTGTGTGTGTTTCAGCTGCTTGCATTAGCTGTGGTCCAGTGAAGCCCCAATAACCCGGCCTCCATTTTGTGACAAACAACAACTTATTCCCATAAAATATCTAAACACACATTGATATCAGACCTACTACTGAAAAATAAGCAAAATACAGAGCAATACACTGATAAAGACATATAATAGATGCCTGAATAATAATAATAATACTTCTTTACCAATAACTCACTAAGTCTACTTGCAATATTTGCAATTAAGAGAATTAAGCAAATGCAAAGCATGATGTAAATTTGTGTAAAATGGCATAATTAGAACCAAAATTGGAGTTAACAATTTAAAGATATATAGAATGATATCTACATTATATCAGCACCTAATGTAGAGAAAAGGAAATACAGCCTGCAAGCCTATCACAGCTGACATTGGACAAGTCGCCAGTTCATCACAGGGGAAATTAACCAATTTACCTATCACCAATCGCCTATGCACATATTTGGACTGTGGGAGGAAGCCGGAGTACCCGGAGAGAACATGCAAAGGCCCCAGCCGGGGTGCGAACCAGGAACCTTCTTGCTGTGAGGCGACATTGGTAACCACTGCACCACTGTGTGTCCACAACTTTGCATACTTGGAGAGAACACTTTTGGTAGAATGTAATTAAAGACTTTATTACGCAAAAAATTAAGAACACGCTAAAGGACAACCATGTTGGAGAAAAATGAAATTGTATTCTGGTCTATGATGTACCTAGTTCATGTATAACATTACTACTCATGTATTACATTACATACTTTGGTACTATGACATGAGATATTATGTTAAGAGAAGACAGATATTTGCTGAAAGTTTTGTTGGCAGCCTGCAAAAAGGCCATTATGAAGAGACGGTATAAAGCAGAACTGCCAACACGAGACGGATGGCTGAAGATTGTGAATGAAATAAATGATATGGAACTGTTAACTCACAGGATAAGAGCTCAAGAGGAGCGATGTCAGGGGAAATGGGAGAAATGGACACTGTTTACATCAACGGTGAGAAAACGAACCATCAGGCGTTGGTGATAAAGTGCGAGTTTGTATGCGAGTCATGTTCTTCCCTCATAGGACAGAAAATATGTATGAAATATTTGTAAAGATCATCAGTGTATGATTGCTATGCCAGCTTAACTGGATAGCACAAGTCAAGGTTAAATGATAACAGGGCTCCTGACGATGTCCGCTGTACTGTGACCTTTCCTCACAGGTCATGGCCTTCACTGATATTAGATTCAAATTTATTGTTATTGCACAAGGTACTGACACAAGAAATGCAGTTTAGCATCAACCAGAAGTGCAAAAAGCAATAACTTGTAGTGTATGTACATATGTCTATGGTTATATTGTGGAGATATACTGTATATGTGAATATGTTAAGCTATCTATATTAAGATATTGTTATTTCTGTATTGTCATAAGCAGTCCCGCTAACATTAGCATTCATTCGGTGTTGAGTTTCTGGCCAAACAATGAATATATGTAATATAATATTTACTCTCCTTTTTGCTCTGTTTTGGTCTCCGCATTAGCTGCTAAATGTTTGACTTTCTCCACCAGCTAGTCGCTAACTTTGGGCTAAACAGGTAGTGTACAGTGGGTTTATCAGAGTTTCATTTTCTGCATTATATCACGTCGTGATTGCTCTTTAAAATTTATGAAGTGTTGCTTCCCCACTGTGGCTCAGTGTCGTATCAGAGCACCCAACCTAGAGGCGACCTGCGAAAAGGGCAGCCGTGAAACATTTACCAGTTTGAGTATGCCATGCAATAAAGCCTGCAAATGATGCAGTGAGCGGCACCACATGTGAGTTAACTGACAGTGTTCCAGCGGGTGTCCTTGGAGATGTCAAGGTGCGCTAACTGAACAGCAGTTCCTGTCAAACCTCTCTACAGGAGGTGACACTCAGTTGATGGAGAGACTCTAGCCTCTCCAGAGGGCCGGCTTTGTGAGGCAGCAACAGCTCCTTTAAAAAATAAAAAGAGGAGGAGGGGGAAAAAAAACAAAAAACAAAGCACTGCACCACAGAAACCTCAGAGTCATTTTGTAATCCTTTGGGAGGCAATCTCTCCTGCACTCCACCTCGCTCTTGCTTACTCACTGACTCTGTGGCTAGTGACAGAGCAAAGGGTCTATTTATCTCAGCGTTCATCTGGGCCAAGTGTCGCTATGCAGCAACTGAACTTTGGTAGCTCAGTGACCTAACGACTGACCAGAAAAACAAGCAGAAGGCACCTTGGCTTCCCCTGCTGTCTGTCAATACGCACACCAAGGGGAATAAAGAGGCTTTCCCCTCACTCCTTCCTCCTCCCCCTCACATGATAAGCACCAACATAAAAGGGGGCACTTACTCTTACAGTTCAAAGTTACAGTTTTGATGTTCACATAGCTGCTCATGTAAGCCTCTACGATTTTGATGAAACAGTACTTGATGTCAGGTATTAGAGTCAAGCATCTGTAACCAAGCAAAAAGACGAGACAAACAAATGTCCGACAAACACTACTAAGCACATTCCCTGAGGGTAAACCCTGTGCTGCGGTTGCAAATGTCATTAGATCTTGTTGCCTAGCACCTCTGCTCTTCTGTACATCTGTGCAGGATCCACCCTCTCCTATCGATGCTCCACAGACATGCACACATGCATAATGTACAAGCCTTCAGGCAAGAGCACAGCGTAAGAGCTACTGAACAGACGGGTGAGGACGGAGAGAAAGTGAAGACGCTTAGTTTCGACATAGCTGCCAATCTAATCCAGCCTTGCACTTGGTATCGACCTCTCAGCCTGCTGTGGTGTGCCGCCCAAGCATGTCTACAGAGTTGGAGCTGCCCTTTCGGCCGGACAACGAGCTGACAGAGATGATGCGCCTGCGGGTTCAGTCTCTGCAGCAGCGAGGACAGAAGAGGCAGGACGGCGAACGCCTGCTGCGGCCCAACGAAGCCGTGTACCGACTGGACTTCTCCAAACAGTCCCTCCGATTCTCGCGCTGGGTGGTGCGGCTGGCCCAGGTGGGACGCCTCACCATCACGGCCACCTCGCAGCTCTGGACGCCTGACCTCACCAACCTGATGACACGTCAGCTGCTGGAACCCGTCGGGACTTTCTGGAGGGCGCGGGGTGATGCCAACGATGCGCCGGTGCAGTGCTACGAGGCTGACGCACACGAGTTTGGTGAGAGGATTGCCGAGCTGGCTAAGGTAAGGAAGGTGATGTACTTCCTGTTTGCATTTGCAGAAGGCTGCAGCCCTGAGACTGTTGACAGCTCCATCACCTTCATCGTGGAGAGTTGAGACTTTGCAATCAAAAAAGTGGAGAGATACTTGCTACAAACTCTTTTTCTGTGCTTGTGTATGTTTAGCTGAGAAAGAAAAGTTAATTTTAGGTTAAGTGTGTATTTTTTTGTATCGACGGCTTCCTCTTGTGTCAATGTCACTTCACCTGTCAACCTGTAAGGACAAGACTATCCTTCTCTTCCTCCTTTTGCAACAGAATTTATTTAGAAAGAAAATATATCTTGCTTCTGTTACTGAGCCTCTTGATCACAAACGGTGCTCTTTTTGTGTTTTTTGTTGTCATAGCTTATGATGCTGGGCATAAATAAATCTAAATACAAATAAATGCAATAAATCAAAAAGCTGTACCTGTACTTTCTTAACCAACACGGATTGTTCTCTGGGTGCTGAGCCAAAATGTTATTCTCCCTAGCCTCCTGTTTGACAAACAGGCTGCCCTGACGGGTTTAGCAGAAATGAGTCCCACATGAGGTAATGATAATGGATAGAGACAGTGTGTATTTGCGTGTATGCTCGAGTATTCCCCAGTGGTTGGGTGAACAGGTTCCTGCTGCCTCATCTGTCTCCGTCTTGCATGGTGACCCTGACAAACAAAGAGAGGGAAGGCATGCAGATTTTATCTCTCTGCCTCCTCCTGAAGCTCTCTGCTTTACACTGCAAGCACTTACTGTGACTGTGAATGAGAAGACTCGTGTCAGATGAGGTGTGAAAGAAAAGAAAATAACTGAGATGTCAGGAGGTATTACACTCGTGTCCTTCTTTGGTACCAAGCATGTAACTAACTTGCCAACCGAACGGTCTAACCTTTAAAGGCTAAACCTGCATTTTCTCTGATAAAAAGTGTAACGCTGCACTTTGTCAGGAGTCTCGATTAAATTAATTCATTAATTAATTAAATCTCTCCTACAACCTTGAATGCATAAATAGAAGTTATTATCTAGTGGTATGTATGTTTTTGCTCACTTGTTAGCCTTTGACCAAGAGAAATAAACTAGATTTGGGGGAATAACTGATCATTTTATTATCATTATTATTATTAATTGATGATAAGCAGAAATACAATGCCAACATTTAAATGTACAGTGCTGAGTAATTACAAGGATCAAAGCTAAATGAAAGACACTTTAAAGCCTGGCTGTGTTTTGACAGTAATTAACATGTACAAAAGCAAGACAAAATAACGATGTTTTGTACCAGCACTCAGGTTTCACTGGGGAATAGTGTCTGCCCCTGCGAGACTTGGACGATTACTTGTTTTGTTTTCACAGGAAGTAAAGCTGGTGGCCAACAGGAGACTGCAAATAGAAGAATATCTCTGCACAAAGACTACTTTAACAAGCAGACTTCCACTATTGTTTAGATCTAATGAACAGACTTCAAATAGAGGTCTAACTTCATCAACTATTGACTCTCTAAACTTAAATTGTGGTCCAATTTCAAACTATAAACCAACAGCATACAGCAAAACAAAGTATAGGCCCCGGAGACCAGATCTGGCTTGCTTGATAAGACCCCCAATGTGTATTTTGTACTTTTTCCTCATTAGGATTTCTCCCCAGTCTTTGGATTTAGAGTTAACATTAAATGCTTTAACAAGGCTGCAAAATCAGAGCAAAGCTTTTGGGTATGTATTTTACATTTAAAACAAAAGGTCGACATTTTTGGAAATGAGCTTATTTGCTTTCTAGTGGAGAGTCAGATGAGAAGATCAACACCCATAGTGAGATTTCCTTTAATTAGAGAGCAGATTTAGCTGCTATGCTCAACCCATGAATAAATGCACACAGTCACACAGTTAAAAGGCAAAACTGTGCCTTTATGCCACTTTAGACTCTAGATAAGACCGGAAAAGATGCTGTTGCATCAGGACTTATGCAAGGTTGTGATGTCATGGCCCACTGTCCAGGTAGGATACAATCTGTTAGCCATGGTTGGCCTGGTCATGCATCACTCAGAAAACAACTCAGCCAATCAGAAGAGAGGGTCATTAACATTAATGAGACAAAACACAACAAAAAAACGACCCCACTTGCTAGATACTCAAGAGAGAAGTGTGAGTGAGGAGATGTAAAACTATAGAGATGGTTTTTGGGACTTAAAAATACAAATATATCCATTTATGGATATGAAAAACTAAACAAAACGCCCAAAAAGTGTAAAATTGGGGACCTTTAAATATGAGGCTATAGCCAGCAGTCGCTTAACTTAGCACAAATACTGGAAACTGGAGGAAAACTGCTAGCCTGGCTCTGTTTAGCAAAAGCGAAATCCATATATCAGCAACTCTTACGCTCACAATAAATAAACAGGATGTGTGTTGTTGGTTTAATCTTAATAAATTCAGTGGAATAAAAACATCAATTAAATTGTTTTATGGGGAATTATGGGCTAGACTATTACTTGGCTCTGAGCAGTTGCCAGGAAATGAGTGGAGTCAGCAGGAAGTTACTGTGCCTGACCAAGATGTAGTTTCCAGTCTTTGTACTAAGCTAAGCTAAGCTAAGCTAAGCTAAGCAGCTGCTGGCTGTAACCGTAATGGCAGACCCCACTTTACAGAAGGCAGAGCCATGCAATCTGATCCACAACAATGCACCAGATATTTGATATGAAAACGTCTCTTTCTAAACCCAAAAGAAAGGTTCACCTGGACAACAAACGTTTTTTTTAAGAGAGGTGGCCAGTTGGTAGAGTTAGAACACTACAGCTTCCTGTCTGGTCTCGTCTACAGTCTCAAGTGACAAAAAATATTATTATTTCTGTAAACTGAGCCATATGAGCCTCCATCAGCCAGACTTCAAATCACATAGATGGACTACAGCTGAGAGTCACTTACACTGAGGAGTGCTTCCCCACCAAAAACAAACTGCAGATATAATAAGACAAAGGGAGCACGCTGCTCATTAGATATGGAGTTGGGTGACGATTGTGTCTGACTAAGTGTTGGAACAGAGCTAGAGGAACAGAGAGTAAACAGAGGGGAAGATACACTGCAACCATGCCCATATGCGCACACTCTGTTTGAGCAGACTGTCACAATCCAACGTCTCGCTACAACAGGCCAAGGCATCTTGTTTCAAATCCCATTAAACCTCAGTAATCACTTTGTTTCCTCTGTCAAGATGGATGCCAAAGAACATTTCAGAATAATCCTGACACCCTAAACTCCAGAGCTCAGTACAGTTCAAATATTGTCTTTTGTTAATATGACACCTCCGGTTTTGTACTGAAGCTAGCAAGAGTGGATTTGTGGTGACAATCAGTGTATAAAAGGCTTCAAACAGCAACAACACTGCAAGACACCGAAAAAATTATTTATTTATTTAGGGTAGTTTCAGGGATTTTTAATGCAACTTACACTATAATTAGCAGAGGTATTATTGCACCAACATGACTGAGTGACATCAATCTTCTCAGTACAAACTTGAGCGATGTTGTAAATGTTTCTACATCACGTACATCCTACATCAGACTTTTACAGAGAGTTATTCAGGGCTGTATTTAAAGAAACCAACATAACCTTTAAAAGGTTTTATGTATTGATGCATTGTCTTAATTAATCAATCTATCTGTTCATTCATTCATCCTCTATGCATCATTTGGCCTGTCTCCTCTGGGCTCTTGCTAGCACTGAAAAACCTCCCCTATTGGTTATCTATGTAAAACAAAAAAAAGGCTACTAATAAAGACACATTCACTACCCAAAGAAGCCAGGACATCAATCTAGCTTTAGTGCTTCCAGCACGTCCTGAGAGACTCTACTTTAGGCTCCACCAATCAGACTTCTCCTGACTGATGTAGTCTGCTGAGACTAAAGAGGCGTTATGGTGCTGTAATGAGTCCTCTGGTGTTTTCTTCTTATCATAATGGTTCCTAATGGAGACTAAACACTAAATATGGAATAATTACAACTGAGTACTTTGAAAGGTCTTTTATCAAAAAGCATTTTTGAGTCTCTCCAATAAATTTCAATTATAAAAGTTCCTACTAAGTGTTTGACTTAGTTTGACTTATGAGTTCATCAACAGTTGGTTGTAGGGTGGTGCTGAGCCATTCAACATCTTTTTGAGGCATGTCAGGCCCTGCTGGAAATTGTCTGTCTTAGCAGCCAACTGAGCGTGTTGAATCAGCAGCTGCGGCAGTGAGAGGAAGCTATCTGAATAAATCAGGGTTTTCACACAGTGTCGTTTTCCTCTATCACAAGCACAACAACCACAGGCTGACACCACAAGAACAAAGAGCAAAGCACAACATAGAAAGTTTAAAGTTTGTTTTTTTCCATGTGTTCTAGATAACAAACACAAACTACTACTAAGAGGCAAGTACATGTTATAACTATTCCTTCTTGATGAACAGTTTATCCATTTGCCCTTGTCTCATAGCATGAGTTGCCTTGTTTGGTCAGCGAGCACAGGTTTTGGAGAGGCACTGTGGTAGCAAACCTGGCAACCTCAGTGCAACTGTGAGAGCTGCGCACAGGTACTTATATGTACCTCCCTACAACACCACAAATTGTCATTTTTACATTTCTCTTTAACATACAACAGGTTCATTTGGAAGGTCTTTGGAGAGAACCAGGCTAGCTGTTTCCCCGTTGCCAGTCCTAATGCTTATTACAGGCTAATAAAGCCCAGTTTCATGCTCAGATTGGAGCTCTTTGAGATGAGATCAGTTCAAAAGGGACCATAGACGCACCTATATGAGATATGAGACACACGTATACACATAAAAAAAAAATTACACAGACTTACTTTTTGCCATAGTGACTCTCTGGAGGCCAAGCTGGAGCACGCCGCAACGAACCAGCAGTTACCCAGCTGTCCCTGATGTAAATCGTGTGCGCTGATGCCATCTACAAACAGGTGAGGGTCTTCACACAGCTCCTACACTCCCAAAGACAGACAAAGAACAGGTGAGCCATTATGTTCGCTGGTGTGTGGCAGCTTTGAGCTTAAACATTTGAAAAATTACAATTCAAGCTGAAGTTTTATACTCAAGAGAAGGATTGAGGGGGGTCACACTGATATTTTTGGATTTTAAGCTAATGATCTTGAGTTATGATATTTTTAGGAATTCCACGAATGTAATTCCTGCAGGGCAAAAAAAGCCTCTGAAACAGAGTTTGTGGTTAACAAACTGTGTGTGCAGTCGACAGCACATGACACAGAACAGCATAAACGGGTTATCAAGGCAAATTCGTGAATCAGAAAGAGACCATCTGTCCTCATGCACCCACGTATCAGATTCATGATCTTCTACCCAAGTGTGGGAGGGCTGCGTGCTTTCATGAAATCACATTTCCTGTGACTGCTGTGTTGAGGTCCATTTTCTGCCACAATGTGTACAGACAGACCTCTATTACAGCTAACAACATGGTGCTCAATGATCTGCTCTTGCTTCTTCTCTCTCTCTCTCTCTCTCCCCATGTGTATCGGACTCACACACATATCCACATCCATACAGAAACACACACACACACACACACACACACACACCACACACACACACACACACACACACACACACACACACACACACACACACACACACACACACACACACACACACCATCAGACATCCTGTGGTTCCTGTGATAATGTGTGGGATGAATACTACGAGCTGTGGGTCGACACTAGCCATTAACCTACAGACACTCTGTCCTCTACTCTTTTGTCTACAAACAGTGGCCACACTTCAGCATAAATATATTACAAACAAGGGGAGGTATGTCAGAATTATTTGCACTGCCTAAAATGAACTAAATATCTCAAAATATACAGTATATATATGCGCATATATCCCCAATGTCCTGTGGTGTACCTATTTGGTCAAAATTGGAATTTCCAAAAAGAAGAAATTGTTTTATTTTTCTGCAATGATAGCATAGAAGTTACAACATTTAGGGTGACGATTTTTAGTTTCAACTGACAGTGTTGATGCTGCAATTTGATTGGTGCAACATCTATGCGTACGTGCATTTTATTACTTTTATATGACAGATGCTACACGGGCAGTTAAGCAGCTGGGGTCCCCACACTGTTCGCCATTGCTTAGTTACTCTGTGTTGTGATTTGAATCACAGCGTAATGTACAAAGTGCTGACGTTACAGGACTTATTGCTGTGAGCTTTCTCAGTTTGTTTATTTGTTGATATGACGGTCAACTATTTATTTCTTTGTTATTTAATCCACTGTCCATTTTAAAAAAGAAGGACAAACAAAGCACTGAGTGTACAGAAGCTGCTGTTAACTCAGTAGGTGTTGAAGACAAATGTAACATCTAGTGGGAATGCCAAATGTTAGCAAGCTAGGCTAATTAGGTTCCACTCTCCAAGCTGAAGCTAGTTAGCCTAGCTTCCTAGCTTCCACTTTCTGAGTGAAATAAAAAACTGAGTTCAGGCAGTTGAGAGAAAATGCACAGGAGTCCGAGATATCTTATGCTGAAAGGTTTATTGAAGCTTGATCAAGGAGAGTGAAGGATTTATCGATACACTTGTTATGACATGATGCTGCCTGCTGTGATGCTGTGAAGCAAATGTCCTCTCTGGTCAGTCTATACGTCTTCAGGAAAATGCCACAACTACTCTATGTCCCTAAATTGTCATACTCAATGCATCTACAGTTTAAGATATTTGCCAAGTGTCATTAGTCATTAGTCTTCAAACAAGGAAATAAACATTACACTTTAGTGGTCCAACATTGTTATCTGACTCTGTAGAGGCGTTCTACATTATTTACCTATCTGTTGTGTCTAGGGAGGGAGACAGTACTATCCTCTGACCTTGTTTAACACAGTAATGATCAGAATGGTGTTTGCTTTCTTAAACACAAAAAGCTGTGTGTCTCAAGGAGAAGTCAGTGTCTCTCACAACCTAAGATAACACCTAACACTGACCCTCCGGTGACCTCAGGACTATGCTCGACCCTGTGTAGCCCCAAATATGTGGCATGCTAGAATAGAAAATTCCCTCACAGATGGACCTTCCCAAATTTGTTTAACATTGTAAAAGAAACAGACATCTTAAAACACTAATGGTACATATCCAGTGCGATGTGTTTGTTGGCAAAAGGGGAAAAAAAACTGCCTCGTATCAGAGATCGTTTAATGGGGTTTAATGTGCACCACAATCTCCTAGTAACGTCAGTCAACCATTGCCACAGGAAACTCCCACGCCCGTAGGCACTGTTTGAAGCTGCAGTAATCCTACACAAAAAAGTGAGTGAAATAGTACTAGTAAAAAATATTCATCCATTTTTACATACTACACCATCTGAGGTTAATGTCACATCATGACCTGCTGATTCTACAACAAGTGCCATCATTTCAGTGATTGGTCAATATTTGATTTTGAATATAAAGGTTAACACCAGCCCAATATAAACTGCAGAACAACTTAATTTTTACTGCAGCCTGCAGAGCTCTGCTGACAGTGGCCTGGGTGTGAACAGTCTGTCTGTTTTCTGCTGTCTGCTTTATGAGACCGTTGGGTCGATGGGCACCTCGGTCATTACTCAACAGACAGCGGAAAGCACAGCACCACTTAACAGCTCTTTATCTTTACACACTTGGAACACTCAACTAGGGTTAGGAAAGTAAAAGAGGGAGAAAGAGGAAAGAACGACAGACTCATGTAACATGTACACAATTTGATAACCTCTGCTTGTGAATGTTTTATCTTTTACACTTATCATATCAAGTTTCAAGTATCCACATAAAATCCAGTCATAAAATCTTTCGTCTTGGTTTTTCCAGACCTTAGGGGTGGTGGTAATGCGCCTTAAAGCTGTTTGGTAACAAAATGACTTGTAGTACATATGTGTATGTATGTACTGTGTAGTTTTAAACTTGGATTCAGCACGAGAGCCAAGTGATAGTCACAGTTAAGGTCCCCGAAGGTTTTCAAACACATTACAGGTCAAGTTATTATGTCACACATCATGGTTACCTTTAATTTAGTCCAAAGTGCAGATATGTGGGTATTTCAGCTGTTTCTGGAATTTAGGGTGTGCAGTCAGAGTGAATCCTATCAGTCAATGAACAACTTAATATACTACTTTTTTTTTAATCAATCAGTTGTCATTTTATTAAGTAAAAATGCTAAAGATTTGCTGTTTGCAGCCTCTAAAATGTGAGGTTTTGCTGCATTTCTTAATTTTCTGTCATTGTAAATTAAATATTTTGGGCTTTTGGATGGGAAAAATCAGCAATTTGAAGACTTTGATTATTTGCAATTCAATAGTTTAAATAGTTACTTTAAAAATAATCTACAGATTAACTAAAAATAATGACTTGAAGCTAGACTTTAATAACATATACTGTATATTGTCCAGCTGGGTTCTACGGAATTTATTTACAGTGACAAAACTGTTTTTTGCATGTGCACAGCCTTGTAATATACTTCACTTTGACAAACATTTCAGAAACATTCTCACCCACCAAAAATATTCAGTTTTGGACACATTTTACTGACTACTGTCGGAGCGTCACAATGGACCGATGCTTAGAAACCCACTGAAGCTATCTGCCAGTTGCAGCCTCTCTGTGTGGAGTCTGCATATTGTTTCTCCTCTGAGAGCTCTTGGTTCCTCCCACAGTGAAGTGAAGTTGAGACATTTCCCATAGGTGTGAAAGTGAGTGTGAATGTGTTTGTCTGAATGTGTTAGCCCTGTGATAGCCTGGAAATCAGTCCAGTGTGAGCTGGAATAAGCTCCTCCATCCTGCTTTAAACATAAATATAAGTGATGGTACCAACCTTTAGAAGTCATGTGTATGTGTATAAATGCAGATCACAGCAGACACACACTATGGTACTACGTATGTTCAAGTGTGGGAAACAGAAGCGCACACACAGGACACAACCAAGGTCAGTAATTTGCTGACTCTGCAAAGCTGATTGCTGCAAAAGCAAAGTTTTAATCAGAAGCAGAGGCCACCGCAGTGTTCCCTGGAGGAATCCAGTCTCTACCAGCAGCCCCTCTCACCTTACAAAGACCAGCACTGAAGCACTTCCTGTCTGAAATGTGTCTGTATGTGTAACTGGGCACAACTATGTGAAGCAATGTTTTGATGTTATTTAATGGACCCATGTCTGACCAGTGCCAGAGTTAAGATCTCTAATCACGTTTTTTCCCCTGTCCGCAACAGCATTGATTGGTGGAGTCTGAGCAGCGGCGGGGGCTCCCTGTGGTGGCCTGCCAGCCAGGGATTGGCTCAGGTGGAAGAGTAATAGAGTATCGATCCCAGCCCGGCCCTGCAGACATTGAAGTAATGTGAATATTGTGGCTGAGAACAGCCTAATCATTTACCCTGCTACTGAGAACCTTTCAACCAGCTTCATAGCCCTCATCAGCATCATCCATCAGCCTGCGAAAGAAACCATCAGCCACACATGCAAACACACAACCGAGCACACAACCAGCCACAAGCACAAAAAGACAAAGACAAAGTACGAAAAGTGGAATCGAGCAGTATGAATTCAAAGAGCCCTGCAGGGTGAATGATGGAGTACATTCAGATTTTTCATTTCTCTTTAAAACGTATGTATCCTCGAGGCAGGAACATTTTAAAGCCTGCATTGTTTACACACAAGTGTTGATCAGTGGAAGAAACTGTCAGCAGGAATCTACATCACGTCACCGCTGTGCTTATGTGCGTGCACTAGATACAAAGTTAAATGGGCACCAGTTCATGAAACATCGCTTCATTGCTCCACTAGTGGTCAAAAACTCCACAGGGCAGCTTCAAACACACAGTATGTCAGTTCTGCTGCTAGGGGTCTCACATAAAAACAATAACGAAAGACGTAGTTTGATGATGGCACGCAGTGCCATGGGATTATGGGAGTTGTTGTCTGACAGCTCATGTTCTTTGCCCTGTTTTTATTCTTTTTAGTGTGCTCACCAGATCTCAGCAATTATCACAACTTAGTAGGTATAATGTAAAAAACTGATTAACTAATTTGTAATGAAGCAGAATTATGTTTTAAATACCTCAAAAGTTAAGACAGGTCGGCAGTGATGATAGATTTATGTTTTAGATGATGCACTGATCCAACTTTTTCATCCCATCATACAAATTCCAATACCTTACCACAGGGTTTTTACCAATACAATAACGATCTGACACCGGTGTTCTCCTTTTCCCGAATTTATAATCTGCATACTTAATTGCATGAAACTCAGGGGATAAGACGAGGCCAGGGACTTCCGAGGCACTAAAAACAGAGCTGTGGCCCACTGCTGAATTTATTAGTCAAAACCCTCATGTCAATGACAAAAATATGCCCAAAATAACATAATACACTGAGATATGTAAAATGTAGAGCTACTATAGCATAGACTGTATAGAAAAATTTCCATCCTCTGGTAGTATGTATCGTCATATCGCCCCACCCTGCCCCAGTCAAGACATAAATAAACACGAATCAGTGGAAGAGATGCAGGGAGACGGAGAGGAGAAGGGCAGCAGCAGAGAGACAGACAGGCTGAGAGACAATGTGAGACAGGTGAGAGGAGGAACATTTTATTAGAGCCTGCTCTTTATGCTTGCACGTTCTGCCACTGGGGCTTCATTGCAGCCATAAATATCGCCTAGATGCATCTGAGCAAGGATAACGCCGAGCTAAACTACCTCTGGGTCAGGGAGGGGAAAGCCTGTTAACCTTCACCCTGCTACTAATAACATGACCTCTCCTCTTTGTATTCACACTGTGAGCAACTTGACTGTAAAATAATTTTAACCTATCAGCCATAAATATTTCAACTTATAATCATCATAACATTCTACCACAAGGCATTTCTTCACAGATTGTGTCAAATAAAAACCGTGCAGACCAGAGAAACTCAACAGATGCGTCATTCTCTACTTTCATGTAGGTTTTTGCATTGAACAGAAGCTTTCGGCCTCGTTTTCATTTAGTTGGGAACATGAGAGCACAGCAATCTAATAGGAGTCTTGTTCAGATGTGGTTTCTTGCTTCAAACCAGAAATGGAGCTTTTTCCGGCACTACATTACCACCAGAAGCCCTGAGAGTTGTGGTTAAGAAGGAAAGCTGTTTCCTGCAACAAACAACCGAGGGAAGGGCTTTTTCTCCATGCTTTTTGTTGAAAAAACACCAACGAGGAACAATCAGGATCGTCTAAATTAATGAATTCTCATCTTTTTAGATTTATATTCATTCTCCAAATAATTAGCCAGAAAATCTAAGTCCCAACACAACTGAAATTTGCCTCTATCGGAAACATGAAGCACAGAAAGGAAAGCAAATCCCTAACCAATCATATTTTGCCTCTTTATTAATACATTAGTGATGATTTCCAACAGCTAGGCATCCTAAGGGATGCTAACAAGGCTGCTACAACCCAGCAAAGTTGAGATATTGTTACTAGCTTGTTCATTACTGATCAAAGTGTCCTTGAGCAAGATTATTTATTATTATTAATACTATGGCGATAGTATTAATAATGGATTTAGAATGCCTGGAGATTTAAATTTAATCTCTTTGACTGTTTTACAGCATCAAACTTAAGTGATTGGTTATCCATTTCAGGTTTAATCAGGTAACACAAAAGAGAAAGAAGTGTCTTTTTCAGAACATGCAGAGGTCTCTTATGATTCGATGGAGATGATTTACCAGTTTGGATGATTCTGTTTTTTTAAGCATTCCTCGCAGACAGGCTTTTGAAGCTGTAAACTACACTGAAATGTATGTCGACGTTTGAATATTTATAGATATCTACACAACTGCACTACAGCTGTCTGACACCATTATATTTATTGGTATACCATACCATCACTATGAGCTTTCAGAGAGTAATACCTTGCTTTGAATATTTATGACTGCATCACTGAAGTCCTTCATGGCCGTCCGTTCAATCAACCGTCTTCATCCACAAGCACTGGGTAACAGCCGTGTCCATCATTGCTGATTTTGACAGTTTTGACAACCTGATGTTATCACATGTTCAACTCTAGCCCGGTGGAACGTTTCATCAAATTCGCAACATGCAAGCTACAATTTGCAATTCGACATTGTTTTGCCTTTCGCTCACTTTCACACGTTTATCAAATCAAAACAAACACCATTCTTACAAACCTGGCATGAGCCAAAAGCAATTTTCCTCCCTCGGCTGGACAGTACAGTTTATCCAGTTCAGTTCTGTGAGAGCCCTGCAAAGGGGTGGAAAGTTTCCGGTAAAATTCTGGAAACTTTCCGTGGGAAGATAAGCTTGGGAATTTTGAGAATATTCCAAATCGGAACTCCATGGGAATTTTGGAAATTAATGGGAGTTAATTTAAACGAACTGTATCATATCCAAACATAAATATGAGAATGTTTTGTCATAAGCAGACATCCATGCAAAATAATACAATTAAAAAAAACATGACGTTTCAACAAATTTATTTGTGGGTAGAACTTTCTCAAGTTTTATTAACAATATTATGTAGTCCACAAGCTTCAATAGTCTTGTGCTCTGGGTTCCAAAGTGTGGTCCAGGTTCTGTTCATGTAGGGGGTGTAGCCTCAATAGCCCTGCAGTAAGGAGTGTGCTATGTGACGGCAGATATTCATTTATTCATACTCATTTATTCCCATTAATTCCCATAAATTCATGTTAATTTCCATGGAAAGTTTCCAACTTGGAAAATTCCCAGAATTTTGCAACCCTATGTAGGACTCACAAGTTTATCTGCAATTTGGAAGGCACAATAATTTGTCAAACATGTTGTTTGTGAAATAATAATAATAATAATAATAATAATAATCTGCTAATTCCTTTTCTGAAAACGCCTCCATCATCTCCATCTTGCTTACATAATGGACAATTCTGAAGGCTCAATTGAAATCCTTCAGGAGGTAGTATATCCTTATTGTAGCAAGGCAGAACGTGAGAGTGTGGAGGCCGGTGCTCATTGAAGTTGAAGGAATGGGAAAAATAACAATACAACAGTATTTCTGTCACAGAACGGAAACTCAAAACAGCAGATTGATATGTTTGACGTGACCCTGTTGTTGCCTGATGCAATTGGTAACAGAAAACAGCATCAACATCAGGGAGGGAGGCTTTGTACTAAAATATGATGCAATATACTTATAAAATCTAAGGCAGTTTCAAACAAAGAATATGGAATTATGGATGTTAACTGAAACATTGCTGTATCTATGGCATTATATGGTGTTTCAAAAGGAAACTGAGACCGTATTGTACTGTGTGTGCTCCTCGACTGTGCAAAAATGCACTGCACTTTGATTGTTCTGAGCATTTCATTCTCTCAAACCCACTCTGTCCCTACATAGTTTGATGCTTAACTTCATCGATGGACTTAAGGAGGGACTTGTCGTGGCGTTTACAGTAGCCAGTAGCAAGTGTGTGTTACAACCCCATCGCTATGCATGAATCATCATCATCATTGTACAGAACCGATTCAAATTTTACAATTTTGGATGTCGTGCCAATTTTACAGAATCCTTTAAGTCATTACAAGCCTCTTTATCTCCTGTGCTTTTAACAATGGCCTCTACAAAATAATTAAAGCAAGCTTCATTTAGTTGTGTTTGTAATTCACTAAAAATGGCTTAAGAATTCAAGTCCAAGGCAGCAACAGCAACCTTACAATAATTCAATAAAAATCTTTTAAAAATGCTGAGTCAAAATCCGCCTGCTTAGGGTTCCTCCTGACATAAACCACTGTCAGCGAGGACACAAATCGTGTGAAAACGATGCTCCTCCTGCTTTTTCTCCTCTTGATTTCTTCCAGTTTTCAGTGTGCATGACTGACATCAGCACAGACCAAAACATATAATCTGTGTGACCCAGTTTCCATGGCAATGCACGCTGGCTGTCGCTGCAGCGGCACAGAGGCAGAAGGAGGTTACTCCATCCAGAGCTACAGCCTGCTGTGTGAGGGGGATAACAGTGGCTGGGGAGTCAGCTCTCTAAATCCTGAGGCAATGCATTTGATATCATCTGCCTCTGAAACATGTATACAGTACCAGCTTATACGAGAAGACTTATGTGCGGAGTGGAGCAACAACTGATGACTACTGTTATTTGGGAACTTATTCAGTCATAGGTCATCAAACTCTCTCCTGGAGGGACCTGAGAGCACTCTGATGTGAATAATATGTTGTAACTGCTCCGCATTTTACTGTATAAAATAATAATGCATAAAATTATCATATATCTGCAGAGAGTTTGGTAAAAGTGTTAACTGACATCAGTGTCAGACCTGATATTTTGTTTATTTTGATTGTTCCAATCCTCTGAGGCCCTATAAACATTTGTCATTTCCAGTTACTCATATTCAGATTAAATTCATTTAAACATGCCCACAATTTTCAAAATAAAACACCATGTGCCGACCATCCGATCATAAAAACGAAGATACAAAAAAAGAAACAGTGTAACTATGTATTCTATTTACCCATGGTAGAAGCAAATAAGCCAAGGACAAATGAGAAATCTGAACATGTTAACAAAATCTGGTGGGCAAAACCATGTAAGAAGGAGCGCTACCCCAGGTCCTTCATTTCAACAGCTGTCAGACTCTTCAACACCAGCATGACTTCATGACTTTCTTTTCTATATTTCCTATTTATAAGTCATTTCTTATCCTCCGTGTGTTAGTGCTGCTGTGACAAGTGAATTTCCCCTTCTGTGGGATCATTAAAGTCTATTTTATCTTATGTTATGCTATTCTTAGACCATTTTCTAGACATTCTAGTGAGTGTTTTATTATTATCATTATCTATTTATTGGGTTGTCAGACGATGGACGAACGCTTGGGGCTTGATAATAGTCAGAAAGACTATCAGTGATCAGCAGCCACAAACCATAAACATCAGTTTTTATCAGTTGAAACTCTTTCACTGCACCAAGAGACTTACCCGAGGCCTCTTCCAGACAACACGTCCGATCCTGTTGCCCTGGTAAAAGAGTGAGTCGTCGGTGGCGGGGAAGCGGGGGTCCTCAAAGAGTAGGCCACTCTGCAAGCACTGCCTCTTCAGGGTGGAGTACTGCTGCCCCTCGAAGGCCTTCACTGAAGTGAACATACTGCAACCCTGAAGAACACAACCAGGATGACGAGGAGGGACACCAGTCAGACCAAATTTGTTCAGTACATATCACACGCACAGATACACATCATATCATCATGCTTTCACACACGTTTTTATGAACACAAGTTAGTTCCACTGTCATTTTGGGAACCAATTTTCCTCCCTACAGCTGACTCTCCCAGTCACACACTCACACACACACACACACACACACACACACACACACACACACACACACACAAAGCTGAGTGACAGCAGAATCCAGAAGTCTTTAATACCTTAACAGTGAAAGCTCTCAGTGGAAATAGGAAGTCGATGTGCGCTGCTGCCTTGAGCACAGCCTGTATTCACTGGGTCAAAATAATTAATCTGTCAATTCACTGATATCCTCGGGGGCCTAATTATCACTTCTATGCATTAAAGGAGCCACATACACATTGATCAGCTCTGTACTGTACTGGCAGGGCATACAGAGGGACTGGTGAGTTACCATGGAGGCAAACTAAGATGGAGCTGAAGGGACAATCAATACTGAAACATTGAATAAACACAACCTTTTAACCTGAACTTTATTCTATTTTCTAGTGCCTCTCCAGAATAAATGATTTGTTCCTTGCTATCAATGACACGTTTACACTTAAATTAATAATTAAAACTAAAAAACAATATCTCTAGTTCTGATCACAAACAGAAAAAGACACAATCTGTGAGATCTTGTCACAGATTTGGTATGTATCCCTAGAAATGTACTGATCAAGATGACATTGAGCTCTGATCATTCGTGAGTTAGTTAGCTTTAATTTTTGAACATTTACAGACTACATGGCTAATCATTTAAAAAACTAATTCTTTTTTAAAAAGCTCATAAGTTGTACTGTAAGAAACATTCACACAGTGAATACCACCATTAAGTCTTAATGTGTGGATAGTCTATATGCTTTAGATGATAATAAATTATTTTCACGGTGATCAATTTGCATACTAGCACGTCATTTCATTTCATAATCAATACTTCTGCAAGCCAGAACTATTTGACAATGAACAATAGATTTATTACAGACATTCAAAGTCTTTCAGGTCACTGAACGCCTCGACAGCAATGTTTCAAGCATGGCTGCGCTTGTTACTGGTTGACTAAATACACAGTTTATGTTTCTTGGTGGGGTTGGATGATATGACGTTGAAAGAAATGTGCCAGCTAGAGCTGCAACTAATGATTATTTTCATTATCGATAAACCTGGTCACTGTTTTCCAAATTTTATCACTTGATTAATCAAGTGATAGTTTGGGCTATAGAATGTCAGAGAACAGTGCAAAGTGAGTTTTCCTGAAGCCCAAGTCGCTATTATTAAACGGCTGATGTTTTATCTGACATTGAAAAAGTATTTAGTTTGTGGCTTGTGCATTTGGGCATTTTCCAAGAATGAAGGGGTAAAACTATCTGATATTGAGATAAAAGAAAAGGATTCCTGGAGCAAGACTTTATTTTTTGTTCTCAACGTATCCCATCATGCATCTTGTGACCCACTGCAGCCCAAGGTTGTCAATGGCAATCAAGGAAAATTAAATAATTTAATTAAATCTAAGTCAGAAGCAATACCATTTCCTCAAGGGTAGCTATCACATCAATATCAATAAGTAAACTTCACCAATAATGTGTAACATCAATACTCATTTTCTGAACTTTGTTAAAAACCCAATAAAATGTTTTTCGGCCATAAAAGGTGCAAAGAATATTCTACTTTTAGAAACCAAATAATGCTGTCAACAGTTTACAATAAAGTACATGTCTTCATGGATGTTATCAAATATGCAATATGGCCAAGTGCAAAAATGTGTGACCAAACAATATAATAACGATGCTGCAGAGATGCCCAGGTCTATGAATATTGTTCTCTAGTTGTAAGAAATCATGTTTGTTTGGTACAAACTTCCAACAAATGTCACATCATTATGATTTTAATTAAGTTTTTTTTCATTGATGGTGAAAATAATGATGCAAAAATGATCCATTCCACTATCTATCTACTAATCATGAATTATGGTAATCCTCACAACTGTCAAAATAATCACAATGGGATTTTTTTTTTTTTACAATGTCATGCAGCCTTAAGGTATTTCTAAGAGTTTGTTACTATCAGCAGTAACTACATTCATCAACATGAGCTCACAGCAGCAAATGAGTCGCCTGAATTCACACAGTAATGTTTCAGCGTCACAGTAACCTGTTTAAGAAGCTTTAACAGGATTCCTCTTAATCACAGCAGGACCTCATATGAACCTGACAGTGCACAGCTCGGACATTAACGTGAACTGGGTGGATATCTGTGTTGAGAACAAAAAGTCTCAGGACTTAAAGATATTCTGAAGTGTACCTGGTGAGGTTTGCCTAATTTGAATTTATAATAAGATAAGGCTAAGGACGCTGGAGGTCACCTTTTTAGTGGCAGGGATCAGGGCTCGAACAATCCACATCTACATGCAGATCAATACAGACCTTCAAGGTTAATTTGACAGCCAGCTTCGTTTTGACTGAACTGCCATGAATCACCTACAAATCAAAAGATTTAACCATACTCACCTTAGGCAAGTCTTCAAACACTATAAAGTGATTGTTGGAAATGTTAGATGTTTTATTTAAAGAAGAATTGTCTTTAATGGAGACTGTTGTCATCAGCGACAAGCATTGTTCAAATGCTTAAAAGGACCTCTTGATTTTGTGCTAACGGGTAGCGGATGATAGGAGGTACAAAGTGTATGACTTTGACAACAGAGACAGATGCTCACATTAGAGCTCAACTGATATGTCAGCCAATATTACTGTAGCTTATTGCTCATACGACAACTGATAAACGACAATAAACTCAAGTATGTTCTGTGCCACCATTCTGCAGTTTATCCACTACTGATTTATTTTTCATGTGTAAAATGTCCTATCCAGTACACTGGTTACAATTGTTAAAAAAAGAAACACACTAGCCAATGTGTAATTCTCAGACAAAACTTGATCATTGTTTCTGTTTAGTTGTGTCCATGAGCAGGTTATTTACAGTTGAAACTTGCAGGGGCTGTTTAATGGACTCAATGATGTGATGACACTAAATCATCTGAAACATAACTTTGGCATTCCTGCACTGCAACACTGTTACGAGATAAGTTCTCATTTCAAAGCGAACACTTTCTGAATGAAAAAACATAGAAAACACACCACAGTATCATCCAACTGCTTGAGGCATTTTTAAATGACTCTGCTCTCCAGCAGGGAGGCGGAGGAGAGATGTTCAGGTGATGTAGGAGGCATCGTTCCTCTAGAGCTTTTTTAACTCCTGTTAAACTCTCAGATGAGATGTTACTCTGATGTTGTTTCTCAGCTGCTGTAAGAACAGGAGTGTGCTCTGTGAGAAACAATGGCACACAGATGAACCAGAGCAGATACATCTCATTTACACATGATGCATTTTCAGCATTTCTGTTTGAAGAAACGTGCACGTTAAATGTGGTGAAAAAGCCATAAAAATCTTAAGGCGTTGTAGAGATGTGGGCTGGACAGATCCACATCTACATGCAGATCAATACAGGTCTGCTGTCCTCAAGGTTAATTCGGTAACCGACTTATTTTGCCTGAAAAGCACATCTGGAGTTGGTCTGGCTCACACTGCAATTAGATCTCAGCCAGGCGTAAAGGACATTGGTACAGTGTGACCCTAATGGAGCATAGATACATTACACACAATAACTTGCAACTGGATCACCAACAGCTGAGAGATTTTGGTGTGTTATGGTAGTGGCTAATGTAGGTTCGAGCTGTTTGCCTCAAGCAAAGATGAGGAGCGGGTTCCAAAGCGACAGATGCCTCAAGTGACATCACTTCAAACTAAAACCTGTAAACATACATTGCCGTGTAAAAGTTAAAGTTCCCAGATAAAGAAGAATTTCTGTCCAGTACATTGAATCTGCCGGTCAAAAACGTACAGACAATCTATTCTTTTGTAAAGGAAAAACAATGGAGCCATACATACAAAGCATCACTTGGGGAGTCTCTCAAGGGACCACTACACTGTGCAGGACAAGCATCAAAGATAGCTTGTGTGCTACTGAGCTTCTACTGTAACGTTAACCTATTAGCCATGCTACCGAAAAACAGCCTATATCTATGACACACGAGCTATGTCTCTGGCTCATGTGTCATAGAAGTCTCTCAGAAATACACCACATAGCTTCTCTTGACCTGACACCTAAGACAGCATGATGGCTGATAAGTCTACCAGTTGGGCCTATTTTGTGAATAAAAATCCAACAACGACGCAGAAAGAATCGAAATAAGGAGAACGCTTATTAATACCAGGTGTAAATGCAAAGAACTCTAGTTCAGATGACATTGTCCGGGTGGAGATCCTCAAAACCAAGACTGAATCCAGGACGTTAGACTCCAGTGTGTCCAGAATCTAAATAAATGAAACCTGTCCAAACATTTCAACTTATTTTTAAAAGGATCCTCACTTTTATGTGACTTTGGACAAAAGCCTCTGCCCAATTATAACATCTGAATTTAAGATTTAGAGCTGAAGCAATTAGATGAATAATCAATTTGACAATAGACAGGCAAATTGACAGTTAATTCATTATTTTTTAAGCAAAGGAAAATATTTGGTTGGTTTTCCCATAGACTTTGATGATAATAAACTGAACATCTGTAGGTTATCAACTGTTGAACTATGTCAACTTGAGCTTTCAGAACTACTGGTGGCTGTTTTAGTCTATTTTCTGACATTTTATAGACCAAACAATTAATCAAGAAACTAATATCTAGATTCATGGATAATGACAATAATTGTTAGTTGCAGCTCTAGTAAGAATAAAACAATCTAAGTACAAAGTAAGAGACTATTCTTCCGTTTCTTGGTGTCACATTAGGCAGCTATATCAAATAAAGTTATTTTTTGAATTGGTCTGAGTCGACCTGTTCACCTTCCAGTGGTGCTCAATGACATCGAGTATCTGGGGAAATGAACTGAAGAGAAAATGGATGGACGCCAAATCAAAAGGACAACAGGAGCAACTTGAAATCTGACTACTGTACCTTTCAAACATCATTTACCTGAAGGCATTAAGAACTAACTTGTCCTGACATTCAGGGAGATCAAATTCTTTCAGTAGACTCGTGTGATATGTTGAATCCAAACAGGCTTTGAGACTGGCTACAGAGCAGCGCTCACTACAGGTAAATTCCAATATCAGCTAAAATGTGGAAATTATACACATTTAACTCTATGATAAAATACACATATGAATGAAGGCATCTTACCTATAAAAAGACAGCCCGACAAACTGGTGGATAAGGTCCACAAGGGTAGGTCTCACATAGCACTTGGTCTATGTTGTTACCTTGAGCCTGCACAGCCTTTGACCTTAATTAAACAAAATTTACAGCAACTTCGATTCAGAGGCATTAACAAGCTAGCTGACTCTTGAGTGAGTGATAAAGCAAATTCCTCGGGGAATGAGGAGGTCACAGTTGGAAGCTAAATCTGACAGATGGCCTGGTGTCTTGGCTCGTGACTGCAATGGGGAAAACCATGCTGTCATCTGGCCTCTGCGGACGGCCAACAGAATTACCTGCAGAGAACGAATCCTGAGAAGCTGCTGCGCTGGATGCCTTTACTACTGTGGCAAGCACAACAATAAGCGCTGCTCTGAATTAAAGCTGACTGTTATGAATGTTACGATAAACACAGTAAAAGCTCCTCATTTTTTTTGTCCCTAAGCATCTAATGTTCCAGTCTTAACCAGGACTGCCACACGGGGGGCAGAAAAACAAGATGTAAACACAATATCTCACATATTATGACCGTATAAAGTTGAAATGGCTAATGTGTTAGCTAACAGCTGCTTATTTACACATCCAGAAAACTGTTTCCCTTTTCATTAGTTGCTCCAAAACAGCGCAAACCACAAATTATGAGCCATGTTTTCCTCTTTTTGGTCATTTGGTGCCACTGGTCAGCAGTTGCTATTCATTATTATCATGGAAACATTGCTCTTAGCTCAGCATTAGCACAGCTATTGTTTTAGGCTTAATGTAAGTAAGTCAAGGCCGGTAGAAAAAACTAAGACTGGTCTAACAGTACAGTAGTAAAACCAGCTAGAGCTGCAATGCTTAATTACAAAATGAATCCATGATTTGGACATTGTGCAACATTACAGTAGCATTCAATCTGTCCACCTAACAAATTTAAGTCTGATATTCACTCTTATTAGCTCCATTTTGGTCTCCACCAACTCCCGAGAAAAATGGAACTGCTAACTAAACTAAAAAGGTACTTCTACACATTTATCTGGTTAAATAATTTTATGTTTAACTGTCCCAATTGCACATATTTTTATGTATCTATTGAATAACTGACAAGACGTTGTTCTCTTGTTCTGCACTGCTGTTCCTGTTATAATTAATTCATTTAGATCTAATCATTTTTAAATTGTGTACACGTCTTACAAACTGTGCAGCATCTTGGGATGCCATGTGTCTCTGCTCTAAATGAAAGTTATCCATGCCTGACATTTTCTGCTCTGAGTTTGCCTGTTGAATCATTAAAGAAATCCATCAGCTGCTTCCTTTTCCATTCGCATGCCAGACTAATATGACCACACGGTCTTATCTGACCAAATGCTGTTGATGTTTACACAATTTCACGTATACGTTTCTACATTATGTCACCATATCTGAGCTGTGAGTTTCTCAGTTAACGCAAAAATCTAACAAAACATTTGACAATATCTTATACCTCTTTTGTTGTCTTTAAAATATTTGTTATAATATGCTGTTTTCTATATTTTTCTCATACTATATTTCTATTGTTGAATTGCTGAATATGTGAAAACATACTTGGCAAATTGAATTCTGACTGATTGCATGACATTAGCCTAGGCACAAACAATTCACCACTATATTAGTCAGCACAGATGGTTTAGTGTGGAAAAAATACTGTTGAACTACAGACAGATGTTTGGGAAAACATGATCTGTGATGATATAAGACTTCAGCACTCCTAAAAGTGGGGAAACAAAACAGATGGCAAAGAACTGAAAAATAAAACAAGGTGGAAACTCAATAAGAATGGCCAGATTATAGGAGGAATGGGACTGCAACAAACCCCCAAGAGATGGGAAGGATTCTGTTAGCTGTAAAGTGGCCAAAAGTGACCAGTTTGTTTATGACATTTCTGAGATAATGGACCATAAAGATAGAAGAGAGAAAGAGTGGCAGCAGTACATTAACTGTCCTTGGCAGATTACATTTAAAGCAAAGTGTAAAACATTCAGAGACATGAGAAATAATGTGTTGCTGAGGAGAAATGTGCAGAGGAGGAAAACGTCTGCCGAGGATGAAATGACAGTTTAAAGAATTCATGACTGAAAGATGATGCAGTCCCCCCCCAAAACAATTGAGTCATGATTCAGAAATGACAGCTCCTGCAGAGGGGAGAGGTGAAAAGCTGGAGGGGAAAGCCTTTCAATCAATGATCAATACACAGAGGAGCCAGTAGCAGGAAACAAAGTGTCCCTTCCAACAGATGGAAACACTGTGGACATTACAGTGTTTATTAATCATCGGCTACACTCGAACACCAACATGTTGCTCTAGGATAACAAATAATTCATAACGCTTACTCTCTCCTCATATCTGCCTGCTGCAAAGCGTGTCCTCTGGTGTTTCACTGAACAGTATTAGAAGCCTGTAATCTTCTGAAGTTAGAGATTTTGGCGGAGAGGCCAAAGCAGTCCTAACACACCAGTCACAGTTCCAGACTGGTGTGTGATCTCAGTACACCTGAACAAATGGCTGAATATGAGCAGACTGCAAATTCGCCCTTGCTTCATTCTGCTATGCTGGCCTTACTGAGCAGGAGTAACTGCTGGTCAGCAGATGTCAGCATTCATCTCATTCTACTGCTCTAAAATGGTGTGTTCAGTACGCTGTACCACAGAGTTAGGTGGTAGAAAAACATGACTTTGTTCTCTAAAACAAATGTTTACAGTGGTGAGGTTGACTTGAAGAGGTGACAGAAGAACCTCCAGAATCAAAAGGAAGCCTAAAGTGAAATGTGACATTACTGCAGGTTCAGGATATGGAGATTTTCAAGCTAAAAAAACATCGTTAACCACTCAGCTGCCTTCCCTTGAGCAGAAAATGTTTGATTTGTGGATAAAAGTTCAGTTACTTGGACATTTTACTCGGAAAATTCAGCAAAAAGCAAACAGATAGGACAGACAGGAAAAAGAAAAAGACTGCGACAGTAAATAATATTTATCCAACAGTCGACAGGAGCGTCAGGGACAGGCTCAGGATAGGTAAACGACTAACGATGCATATTTCCAACAGGTTACTGAGGAAACTCTTTCTCTTCTCATTAGTCACTCCACAACTGTGTTTACGAACCACAAATAATGAGACGTCTTCTCCTCTTTCGTGTCCTTTGGTGCCTTAGGTTAGCAGTTGTCACTGATTGTTTCCATGGTAACATGGCTCTTAGTTCAGAGTTAGCCCAGGGGTAGCAGTAGGCTAACTTTTTAGGCTTATATTAGTCAGTATTTACTTGAATGAAATGGTCTAACTTGCATTAGACTACTCTCATAGCAAAATTCTAACACTACATACCAGTCTAAATATTGACGACTAATCATTAAATTAATTGGCAACTATTTTGATAATCGATTCGTTATTTTTTTAAAGAAAAAATGTCCAAATTTGATGATTTTAGCTTCGCAAATGTGAATAGTTTCTTTTGTCCCTTTATGACAACAAACTGATTACCTTTGGCTTCCTCGACAAAACAAGTAATATAATTTGAACAGGTGAGTTAAAAACAAACAAACAGAGAAACAAGGTAAAGTAGTACAAAGAGTTCCCACCACTGACACTTAGAACCGCATCCAGCAAACTGAACAGTACCATGGACAGCTCCTGTGTGTTCAAGCCCTGGGCAGCCAACCTTCCTTTTGACCAATCAATTGGCCAGAGAAAGGGTCAAATCTACTTACATCTACAGAGGCAGCATCACCGGAGGATAATGGTGTGCCAGCCTACACTTAAAACAATTTTCTCCACACTCTCCTTGGCATCACAGGGAGAACCTGTTACTTTAACTGTCTTATTCCGGGTATGATGTTGCCATGTTGTTGCTAGTGACTCTAGGCTACCAAGTTTTTCTGGAGTGATCATTTCAATACTGACGTACAGTGTGCATGCAACAACTGATACATCCAGTGGTTGGATCTGCAAATATAGCAGCTAAACCGTGCAAGTTGGCTGCAGGATCATAAAATTAAAGATTAATGCACATATCAGAGAAATATATGACGTATTGATGTAGTGATGCCATCAGAGATAAGAGTCCCCAACACGAATATTACACTCATTTGTTGTCAAGGAAAACGTGACGTTTCTCCTGATTAGATTATAATTGTTGGCAAAAAAAGAGTGTGCATCACCTCATTAATGTGCACAGCGGGCAGCAGCAGATTCTGGCGGTGTTCTGGTCAGAGATCAGGGAAGAGTGTGTTCTGGGGTTGGTGTTGGTTGGTGGGGGAGTGACTGATTGAGTCTGCTTCTGCTGACAGACTGATTACTCTCAGAGAAGCGAACAGTGAGCAGTAATGCACCAGTATGCCAGAGAGAGAGAGAGAGAGAGAGAGAGAGAGAGAGAAAGACAGAGTGGGAGAAAAGAGAGGGAGGGGTGCGCCAGACCATCCCTCATCCACCACCCCCGCCACCCCCTCCACCTCCCTTCCTGCATCAGGGAGGAGGGCTATCCCAGCTTCCCATCCTCCCAGCATCGTGAGCTCCTCTCTGCAGTATCTCCTCCTGCTGCCAGCTACTGTAGGCTTGGCCATGACATATAACACTTGCACTGAAAGTCACTTTCCTGTGCTTCATTTCTTCACTTAGTTATTGCACGGCGGCCCGTTGCATTTGAATGGCGATATTATCTGCTGTGAGATTACTGAGACGTTGTTAACGTGAGGAAGAAGATGCAAAGTTACAGACCGTTTTATTTGCTCTAGGAATACCACAGGAAATTAGGTTGCTATGCACTCATTAATGGAGCAACATTTAATCCTGAGAGCAGTGCATTGATTTTTTTTGTGGTTCAATCATGTGGAATATTGTTTTTCTCTCTCTCTAATGAGCAACAGTGCAGAAATGGCACATATTGCAGTGGCACTTGAAGTGGACTATGGTTGAGGGACAGAGATGCTGATCAGTTTTACAGTGAAGGACCCCCAGATCAAGACACAGCTGGGGAATGGACCCTAATTTTGATGAGAATTAATTCTATATGGATCTATATGGGGAATTTACTGCTGTTATTGCAGTATCAAATTAGACTGTATGTCATTCCACATGGTAAAATAAGTAGTATGAATTAAATCAGTTATTAAACCAGACACTGCTGCAAGTACTCTAACAATTTAAAGTGATTTTAGATCCTGTAAGACCTGCTGGGAGTCTCAAGACTCCACTTTTCAGACCATTATGTCTGGCAAGTAGCCTAAACTGGGGCTTACACATGGGCATAGACTATTAATGTGCATTCATTCCTCTCTCTGCGCTCTGCAGAACAATACTCTTCTGAAATTATGAATTTATTACTCCTCATGCGGAGGAAAACAGGCTCTACGGCATCAGACAGAGGCAGTAAAAGCAGGGGAATTCAAAAACACAAAACAAGTCCCTGTTTGATTTCAGCAAAACTTACAGTTACAGATGACTGATATTGCTTTATATCTTTAAATGTTTGGTTTTATGTCACAAAACTATGTGCTTAAAGATATCACTGCTCCTGAATGCTCCACTGATGTTATTCTCAGATACGGCTCCCTTATAGATCTATAGCAACTGTGGCTTTTTCTTAGTTGTACATTAAAATTATAAAAAAACATGATAAAAATGTGAAATTGCAGAGTGAAAGCCCCACCTTTGCCAAACCCAATTAACGCCCATGTATGCTTATAAATATTAAAACAAGCTCAGCAGCACACAAACAGAAACAGTGAACAGCGGCTCTCATATCTCATATATGCCGCTATTTTTGCGCAAAGTAAAAACGTTACAGCTCATCTCACACCGTTACAATACGGTGATTTGATTCCCTCTCACCCCCACATTCACCTCACGTTATCGGCTCAGCAACCCCGGACAAGAGAGGCCATATAAATCAGAAAGGCACGGTAAGTAAGTAATAGGATCCCGGATCTCCTGAGACATAACAAGCGGCTTCGTGCGGTTCACCGACCGCCGCCTCTCCATCCCCAGCAGCAGCCCTTCAAAGCACCTGCCTTCCCCAGTGTTGCAAGCAGTATGAACCGGTTTCATGGCACGGTTACCTGAACTGAGGCCTCTCCCGTGGCAACGTGGTTCTCTCTCTCTCGGGTCCTCCTCCGGGGGTCCAGCCGGTCCGGCTCTCACTCTCCTGGGGCTGCTGGGATTCCTCACCACGCTCTCCCTGGTCCGCTGGCGGAGCTCCTCTCTCCTCTCCTCCTCACCCGAGCAGCGTCGAGCTGCCGCGGAGTTGACAGCACGAAGACAGGAAGTTCTGTACTCTTGGTTTCAAAATAAAGTCATTTTGTTTGGAAAAAATAACGTTGTTGGGTGTATTTCTACCAATTATTTTGGCTGCAGTATTTATAGAAACTATAATCAGCATTTCTGTAATAAAAATTAACTCAGCTTACTGCAGGTGACTGGACTACGTTCTTCTCATGTGTAAGGAGCTAACTGTTAGCTACTGTTAACGCTAATTTATTTGTTTTTTTCGTCACATAACTTTACATTTTTGTGGTTCAACTGTTTTCACTAAAAAGAGCTAAAAAACAAACAAAAACAAAAACATACATGTTACCTTAAACTTAGTTATATCAACAGACCGGTGAACATAATGTTAAAGGAGCATTTAGCATCTTAACGGCACTCTGTAGGTGGCCAATGAATGCTAATGTTATTCCGTAACTTACTCTGTGTGTAAATGAATAGACAGCTTACTAACAAGTTTCCTCCCACATGAATCAAACTAAAAGTTGACTGTGTTCACTATTTGTTTCAAGTGCCAACAAACGGCCTAAAAATCCGTTTATGTATGTTATATCAATTATATTTTAATTAAAAAAATTAAATTCCTGGATTGAAAATGTTATAATTTGAAAAAAAAACGATTTAGCGTGGTAATGCCAGTTTTTATTGACATTCTTTTGGCGCACACGTTTTTAAATTGTTCCTTGCGTTTTATTTTGAAGGTCTGAAGAGGAAGTACTATGTTCCCTACGCCGGTACCTGACTGTGGTCCTCAGCTCAACTGCGAGAGGAGGTTGCGTGCGGGTAGGAGGGGATCGCAGGAGTGATGGAGGCAGGGGGATGCTGCGGACTGAGCATGCGCTCAGTTAACAGGCCTGTAATCCCCTTTGTCACAAATAACGAGAGGATGCAATATGCTGTAATTAAGAAAAACTATCCACCTAATTACACCCTTCCAGCTTCAACGCTGCTGATATGTAACACCTGAGAAGATAAACAGAAAAATAAACAGTTTTATTTAATAGTAGTATAAAAAAAAGTAAGTAAACTTCACACAAATCAGCATAAACACTATGGGCAGGAAGCTGGAGGACATGGGACAAGAAACACTGGACAAATATTGCATAAGGATATTTTTATAATTTGATATTACCATATTAACCTTTGACATATACCATTAGGTATACCCATTTATTTAAAGGGCATGGTGGAAAACATTCATTCTCCACTGAGTGAAAACCTATTTAACATTTTACTTAAGTTCATGCTGTACAATTTGAGTTGATGTAAGTACTCTACAGTACTGTACTAGTGTTGGTGTCTTGCTCAGCTGACCGAGCTCCAGACCAACATGATTGCGCTGTGAAGAAACAACATGTGTTTTGATAAACCTTAAATTCTCCAAAAATACTTTTAATTTTAATATCTAGTGAGAGTAAAAGTATTAATCAAATGTTTCTATCCAAACTCTGTGTCCTGTGGTGGAAGAAGTAGATCCTAGAAGTAAAAGTAGCAATACTACGCTATAACCTTTACAGTATCAAGTATCAAAAGTAAAAATACTGTAATAATACATTACAATATAATGTTTTATATTTCATAAACTGATGACGTTTGTGTATGTAAAATATTTGCAAAGTAACAAGTAAAGATGCCTGGTAAATGTAATGGAGTGAAAGGTACTTTATTTCCCTCTGAAATATAGTAATTATGTAAAAATAATCACATAAACAACAGGTACCTTAAGTAGAGTACTTGAGTAAATGTACTTAGTCACCATCAACAGATTACAGGTTATCTGATGGTGTAAAGTTCTGTAGATCTCTGAGTAAATCTGACATTTGTAACAACTGATTTTGATGGTGAGCTTTTAGATCATTTTAATACTAAATATAAATATCTGTATGCTTGGATAAACATTTAAATTAATGTATTTTTTACTGGCATTTAACCTAAAAAGAAAAGTACAATTAGACATATATATTCAGTATATGTGCTTTTGAAGATCAGGATTTAAGCCATGTGTTTCTAATTAACAATCAATACAATGATTAATTTAATAATTCTACAATAAAAATGTAATCAATCAACCTGCATCACATTTATCATATAAGAGGTGGACAACACTAAATGGTGTGTTAGTGCAGAACAATATATTGGCAAATGGTATGTAAAAATATCGACCACAAGTGAAACAGTCCTGACAGAAAATCTATATCCCTAGCTTTCCTATACCTTCCATACACTGACCCTTCATTTTAAGTCAGGAGAGTCAACTGGGGAGCATCAGTCTCAAGCACACAGCTAATACACTACCAGTTAAGACAAATTTCATCTTTGTGCCTTAAAAGAGCAAAAAGAGCAACAGTAAGTGAGAGAGAAATCAGTTTTAGTTGAACACTTGTTGTTCCTTACTTCTTCAAAACAAGGATCGGTAGCATTGCTCTGGTGCCATCTACTGGTCCACTATAAACTGCACCTCTTCTTTCCATAAGGAGGAATATTATTTAACTACACATTTTAATAAAGACGTACTGCTTCTCTACAGCTCTATGTATGGAACTTGGCAATGTGACTACCAGGATTAGTGAGAAAGGAGATTAGATTAAGAGAAGATCCTTACATCTTGGTAGCAGCCATGTTGATAATGTGCTACAAGTCACTGTTTCTTTAATATATTTTTCATTATGATGTGATTAAAGTAAATTGTTCCCCTGAACTGGTAGCCATTAGCTTGGGTTATTAGTCCTTAGTCCATAGATAGCAAGGTTAGTTAATCTAGACTGAAATATCTCAGCAACTTTCTATTGAATCTAGTGGATTGATAGCCATTTTGTACAGACATTCACAGTCCCAAGAGGATGAATCCCACTGACTCTAGCGATCTTCTGACTTTTCCTGCAGTCAGGAAAAGATTGACATTTTTGGTTTTAAATTAGATCTAGGCAACTACCACGGATTGTCATAAAATTTGGTACAGATGGGGATCAAGTGACTTTTGCTTTTGCCACCAGAAGGTCAGTTTTTTCTTATCCCGTGAAATAGCTAAGGTAGTACATTGTAGATACATTCACACAAACGTTGTACATATATTCAAATGGATCTGGAGATACATAGGTATGGGTGAGCTGCATTCATGCACTACATATAAGTATGTGCATGTATTAAATACATAGCACCACAGAAGTCAACATGGTCGGATACTTCTCAGAATTCAGCACTGTGGGAGCTTGTTAGTCTCTGAGGGTAACAGCTGATGTGGTTACTGTTCACCTCTGAACCACTTGCTGGGAGAAATAAGAGCAGTGTTCATTCAATTAATAGGATAAGGAAGAAAATTAATCGAGAAGGAGAACAGCAGAGTTGACTGTTTACATCAAATGTAAAACTGAATATTTGTTAAATTGTGGACAGTGACGATTCCTGAGAAAGATAAAACATCAGTTTGTTTGTTGACATCGTGCTTGGTTGAAGTCCCAAACATCAAACCAATTAAAGGTAGACAAAGGACAGAGGTTCATGGCATAAAAAGAAGATAATTTACAGTGCTACATGCTAGTCCTACTTTTAGCAGGTTTATAGACTTTGTCTGGGCTGCTTAGACCTGGATTTACTGATTGATCTTTGTTTTAGCCCTCACAGGTTTTGGTAAGTGACCAAAACGCTAGGCACAAAGCTGCAAACGTTTCTCTGCAGGATAGCCCAGGACTGGTGGATTAAATCTGAAGAGGTCAACTTTCAGCTTCAGACCACATAACATTTTTCTCCATAATCAACACTAACCGCAGGTGGAACAACACCAAATTTGAGGTTCCTTTTAGAATATATGACTGTCCGGGCCATAATTCACTAGCCAAATTTCATTGAAAAACTTATCAACACTCTAGTATGCATTCCAGTTCATCTTTAAGATGTTTTAGCTAAGAAGCCAAGTCTAGACCCATTGCTTCCCAATATCTATAGTGCTACATCCAAGCTTCCTTTTATTTCTATGGTCCTTGAATAAATAGTTGAATCCGCCCTAAACAAGATATCAAATGATATCTTAATGTGTGCAGATGCTGGGGAATGTTCAGCCCTGTTGCTGCTTGACCTGAGTGCATCTTTCCTAGTTGATAACTCAATTGTCCTAAGTAGGCTTCAGCATTACATCAGACAGGAGTTTCCCAGTGGCCATTGATCACTATGTCTACTCAACTGCTGAGCTGACATGTGGTGTGCCACAGAGTTCAATCCTTTTTTCCACTGTACATGCTCCCCCTCGGCTCCTTAATTTGGCAACTTAGGTGCATCTCTTAACACTTTTATGCAGATGATACCTAGTTATATTTCTCCTTCAGCTTTACTCTGGAATACTTCATTTTTTTCCTCCTACACAGAGAATAGCAGCTATTTATTAAATTTCTTATGACTTAAAAATACACGTAAAGGACGTAGTATGTATGTACGATTAATTGGCATCTAGTTGCAGTGTAGTTGCGGTGTTGCATGTCATTCCTAACATGTAAGAAGCCGCAATGTGCCACTGTTCTGGACTACTGTAGAAACACCGCAGTTCAACATGGAGGACACCATGGAAGAGGACCTGCTACATCTGTAGATATGAAAGGCTCATTCTAAGTTAATAAATATATAAAGATTCTTATTTTTAGGTGATTATACACTAATTAAAACATAGTTATACACAATATATTCAATTTCTGCCATATTCTGTAAATAGAGCCCTCTTAATCTGACACACGAGGCCCTTAAATTTAAATGATCTCCAGAGGGCTCTGAAATTGGTTGAGTAAATTTCTGCAGAAACAGATGAGCTCAACCCTTCTGAGACATGTTTTAAGATTGGTCGTGATGAATAATGAATTAGAAGCCCTGCCCCAGTTTAATTTCCAGCGAGCGGTTTTTCACTGTTTCCAGTTTTTATGCTAAGCTAACCTAACCAGCTGCTAGCTGTAACTTAATATTTACCCTCATCACCTCACCCAATTCTAAGTTGGAGGTAAATTTCCCAAAATGTTCCCAAAACTATTCCTTCAAGTGTAAAATTAGTCAATGTCCCCTTTAAAAATACTTCCTTTAAGACTTTCATTTATATGCAGACCAAAAAAGAAAAAAGATTATGGGAAAATGTTTTCCTGAGCTAAGATTAATGACAAGCCTGCATGGCGTTTTATAATAAGGTGCTGTTTATTTAATCATTTCATTATTCACATCTCATGGTACACTCTCCCATACCTTTGAATTGTAGTATTTACCACGTGTAATACTGACCTCAGCCTCTTCTCCCAGGCTTCCTGCAGAAAAGAGAGCCGTTGCAAACATGAGCTAAGCTCCCAGTTCGACTCCAACACTAGCTCTGTCCCTGGGTACATTTGATAGAGGGAAATGGATTCTGGATTATAGTCAATATGCTAATTCTTTCCCCACATATACTCCTTTTTATCCAGGGACAGAGGATCGACAGGGTTTGGAGTCGGCTCTACGCTGCTGTCTGGTTCAGTCCTGCAAACTGTGAAGTGCTTATCTGGCTCTTTATACACACTGAATGTCCGGATTAAGTGTTTGATCACTTTAAATATGACTGCAGAGAGAGTCACGACAGCATCAGGGCCCCCTGCCGTGGAGTGAAGAGGGCAGCGTTTTGTTCAGGGTTCAGATGGTCTGGGTTTGACATGGATTAAAACTGGATGTGAAAATATCTGCAGTCCAAAGTTCCTCAGATTTCCCTGTCAGCATGCCTTTTAGACTTGCACAAGCATTGAGCAGGAGTGTTGTAGTAGCTGCCCAGAGGACACACCATGGCATCAAAAACAGACCATTAACAATCAACAGCCTCATCTGGACAGCAAAGAAACTCCCTCCAACTACAACAGTTATAACCACTTGGCGAAGACTCCCACTGCAACTTTTGCATTTTTTTTCTTTGTACAACTTTAAGGCAGGAAGTTCCACTTTTTTTTAAATAGGTAGGTCTCAGTCTTAAATTCATGCCTCCCTGCACAAGATTGTATTTTTTTTTTTTTTTTTTTTAAATAGAGGATGGGGGAGCCTGGAAGTATCCTAGAGTCCATCAGGCCTGATCCACTGAAACCAAAGTCAACATCCTGTTGTGCTGTGCTATGCCATGTAGATGAAGGTGTTTATATCGGTCTCATCCCGCTTTATGTACTTGTGATCTATCAGCCACTCAATCTGCTCCTTGATCATCTTCTTCTGTGGTAAAAACATGTTCTTTAGGATCTCCACCAGCTCCGTCTGCAGCTGGGCATTGTTGATACGCTTCCTCATCTTCATGATCTGGATTATGGCCTCCTGGACAGGGGAAACAGACAGAATGGTGTGAAAAACAAGTAAGACAGATGGGTAGCCTGTAGCCTGTGAGTTTATACAAACAGAACCACGGGTGTCTGATGAAACTCCATGATGGGAAATGGAAGGTGAAACTGTTTACCCACAGTAGGTGGTGTAACTTAAGAGAGGAGATACCAGCAGTATCTTCACCTGCATGCTGTGAGCTCATCTCCATACCTGCGTTCTTAGTATCCTGAGCTGGACAATGCCCTCGTTCTCCTCCTCTCTCATTCGCTCTGTGGTGAGCTGCAGCCGACCAATCAGGTTAATCTTCCCCCTTTTCTGTACCTTGGAGTTTTTTCTGTTTGAATTAAAAAACACAAATATCCAGAGTCAATGTACGATTCTGTAGCTCAAAATGTTAAAGCAACTATTTGTGAGCCAAGCTAGCTGTTTCCCCTTGTTTCCAGTCTTTATGCTAAGCTAAGCTAAGCAGCAGTCGGCTGTAGCGTATTTACTGAACAGATATCAGAGTAATAATCAATTGTCTCAACTAAAAAAATTAGGAAGAAGAGAGACGCATTTCCTTACATGAGAGAAAACTCCTGGTTGACGTAGAATAGTGTTCCTTCTGCAAAGTCTTTGGGTGAAGACACCACCGGGTCGTACGACAACACCTGCCGCTTGAGTTTGGGAAACGCCACCAGGGACTGGGAGAGTAAGGAAAGCATGATGGTTCAGAGGTAAAAATAATCAGATGAATTAAAAAAAACAAGCTACTTCAATTATAAAACTCAGAAATGTGAACCTGAACCAGATGGAGACAAATTACCAGTTTTCATTTGTCTTACAACATCTATCTACCCATTGTCTCCATTTACCCAGAGAGTGCGCCGTAGCTCGGCGTCCGGCAGCTCAGTGGCCAGCTTGAGGTTTTCAAAGCTGATCCTCTCTCTGGGTCTCTGGTTCCAGGCAAACAGTACGGCCAGCTGGAAGGTGGTCACCTCCAGATCATACTGGCCCACCTCGTTCTTAAAGGTTATCTGGAGAAAGAAACAAACATTTTAAAACAACATAACTGTTGCAATCCCCAAAAATAATACATTGTAAATCTCAAAACTGCTCACAGTAATCAACCAAACTGAGTTTCAGGGTGAAAAAAGATAAAGAAACAGCAGATGAGGAACTTTAAATTGAACTTTTACTGAAAGAAGTCCAGCTTTGTTATGTGCAGTATGTCTGTGTGTGCTTCTCTGTGCAGATCTGTTACACTCACAATGCCGTTGGACATGAGGTGATGCCAGTGAAGCTTCCTGCCACTGTGGTTCTTCTTATAGAAATCTTCTACCTCTGGTATCAAATCTTCCAGCTCTGTCGGTAGAGAGACAAAAACCTTTTCGCTGCTCCTCGACCACGCTCCAGCATTCAGGATCTTTATGTTGACCGAGTCGGCTGCAGAGGAACATACAAAGACATCTTAGTCGCTGAATGATGACTGCTACAGTTAACAGGATTTAACACTAATATTAATGTTCTATGTCAGGTTTGGTCATTAATATGCCTGTGTGGAACTATGAGTAGTGCTGAATTAAAACAGGTGGTTGCCAGGGCACAGGGACTTCCCTGCACTCGGCTGCTGGTCAGCAAGGCATAACAACAACACAGAACCGCTTAAAACACAACTTTAAAAACACCTTGAACACACATGATGTCGTTTTTGCATTTATGTTTGTGTAAAGATCAAACAAGATTTTAAACATAATCAATTAGTGAGCTTGACAGCTGTCAGCATTTGTATTTTTAAACTTTGGGCTGAGTCCGGCTAGCTGTTTCCCCCTACTTCCAGTCTTTATGCTAAGCTAGGCTAATTGCCTCCAGGCTCTAGCTTCACATTTAACACACAGATATGATATTGGAATCGATCAGTAATAACAGTAAGGCAAAATCCCCAAAATAAAAACTTTAAGGAATAACACTTATTTTAGTTCAGTCAAGTTTTGTCAATGAACGAATGATTAAGAATAAATTTTACTGGTTCCAGCGGCTCAAATGTGATGAAGATTGTATCGCCTGCACCATGTATATTAAAGCTGCAGTAGGCAAAACTTGTGCAAATCTATGCAAAACCTACTGCGTCTCTTCTGCCTCATATCACTCCAGCTAAGCCCCTCCCACTGAACCTGCAAGATTAAATGGCAGCACAATGAGTCGATCAGCCTGCGAAAACAGCCTATAGGAACTCGCTCTCTCTCTCAAATGACCTGTGATTGGCCAAAATCTCCTGTCACAGGATAGATTTTCTAAAGCCTGAAACCAGAGCTCAGACGAGAGGTCTAGTTTTCTCTCAGACAACTTGAATTACAATATGCTGAAAGGTTTGTGTGTGAGTGAGATGCACTTCCACCTCTTACCTGGTAACGCGAGCTTGTTATGTTTGTGCATTTCTTTGAAAGACTGGTTGAGGTCTTCTGACACCTTGATGTCTTGAAACATCCTGGCCAGCTTGTTCACATAGTCAGCTGGCATCCCTACTTCCTGTTTGGATACATGACATCATAGACATGAAAAACTACCTCGTTAAGTAATTCCATTTTTATTTTTTTGGTCACACTGAAACACACAAATGTAGAAAGTAAAGTGAACGGTACATGTCACCCCCTCTCATACACACACACACACATACAGCCATCCAACCAGATCTTACCCTGAGCCACTCCACCATGTTCTCCTCGATCTCGCTGTCTGCAGAGATGTCCAGGATGAGTCGGCGAGTCAGATGGGCTTTGTGGTAGCGCATAAACACGTCTTTGTTCTGGACATACTTCAGCACTAACAGCTGCAAAGGACACACAGACGATTACTGACGTCCAATATTAAACGTAAAGTTAGCATTGTTTGTAGTAGCAGTTGCTCTTGAAGACTGGATTCACCACTTTACACTGGTTGTTGTGAGATTAAAATAAGGCCTAAATAACGTTATTTGACTGGTGGTTTCAAGCTCAAACCAAACATGATCATGTGTGATTCAAAAACATTTGGATCATTCTGAAAAACACTAAAAAACCTGCAGCAGATGTTGATTATTGCCAGTTCCAACGCTAACCACAGAACTAATAAACACAAAGCGTCCCTGAAACGTACCACTTCCTTGAGCTTGGCCTCTATCTCCTCAGAGGTGAGCTTCTTGCTCAGTGGGGTCTTCCTCAAGAGCATGTCACAGTAGTTGGCCAGCAGCTCTGGACACTTGGACTCTGGTTGAGTTTTTAAACCTACCCTGTAAATATGGGTGAAGAAAACTAGTGCAGTCAAACATCACTGCCTTCGTCATTCAAAGCAAAAACTGAATTTCATACAGGGAGTGTCTCTTACCCTTTCTGTTTCAAGGGAAGTTCTAATTTAAATATAGTGGCATCATTCACAACAGCTTTATATGCCTGCAAAGAAGTTTGAAAAACAGGACTGCAGTCAGTTTAAGAACATCTTCTGACAGCGTGTTGTTGATGGACACGTTGATGAAAAGTTGAGCTCACTTTGTCTCTAGCTGTCAGGAAGCGTGGGTCGTCCTGAAAGGCCTCTTTCACCAGTCGACTGAAGCGGTTAAACAAGGTGAGCAACTGCTCCACATATTTCTCTGAGTCCTGCAGTAAAGAACAGATGAGTGTGAAAGTTTATTCTTGACCTTTGAAATCTTCAGTTCACTCACTGTGTGGAGCTTTCAACCGCGTCTTCATTAGCCAATCCATGAAGTATGGTTGAGAGCTCCACAAAAAGCTAATTTTATTGATTATTTTGTAAAATAAACGTGACTTCTGTTTTACATACTATGCATTTCTAGGCCACAGCAAATAGCCCCCTGTCCCTCCAAACATTAAAGACACTGTAATACCAAGTTATCCAAACAAGCCAAGATGCCTGTTCTTAGGAGGCTGGATAAATAAGAGGCAATTGCAGTTGCCAGCTTGTCTGCTGTGATAAAAAAGCATTATGTAAGTACATAAGTATATGAGTATAAGAGGCCTCCTTAATTTTGAGGGGCGCAAAAACATTAAATGTATATCTCTGCATTTCATTTGTTTCTGTGAAAAAAGTCTGAAAGGAAAAAGGTACTTTTTGAAGTTTAGATTATTGTTTAAGATATACACTGAAAAGAATCTCACAGGACAAGGGCACAGTAAAGCTGTGAACAAAAGCTATATTCACACTCTCTGCTAAACAGCCTCATTGCATATAAAAGTATGCTGTTAAAACAAGCAAAGAACTAAGAGAAGAATGGCCAATGATCAGGGAGAAAGAAATACTGAATTTGTAAAAAAAAAAAAAGACACCTATTAAGTGTGTATGGTTGTTAAAAAATAAAAAAATACATAATAATACATAATACATAATACCAACAGACTAAAAATATCAGGAAACCTCATCTCTGATGCAATATTTACAGGATTTTTAAGACAAGAATCGGCTCAAAATTCATTTACTTTCCATAGTTTGGGTTAACTGTACAGTTTGTCGGTTGTTTTGTACTATTATTGTTATGCATTATCCATAAATATATCAGTTGGTCAGAGTAGAAAAGGTTTCCCTTAAGGAAAAAAGGTTGGGAACCACTGATCTAAAGTATAGTTTTTTTTTTAAATATAATGGATAAACAGTTGTGATAGTTAACTAAATGTAAATTAAATGCTGTGCGAGTACATCTGACAAAAAAAACTACATTTGTTGTTTTCTTGCTTGTTTACAGCCTGCCTGATCATCTGACTGCTCATGTTTCTTGTTTTGTTATGATATCGTGTTCCCAGACCTCAGCAAATACTTTGGTAAGTTCAATGTTATCACAACAGACTGTAATAATGACCAAAACCCTGAAAATAAGTTTTAAAAACCAAGACTCATTAATCATTAACTCCCCGCTCTAATCAGTATATGTGTACGTGACACCCACAGAGGTGATCGTCTCTGCTGAGGCCACCATATCAGCCAGGCCGGCGCTCATGATGTGCTCCTCCAGGTCCTTCAGCATGGGCTCGATGCCGCTGGGCACTTTGTCCATAAGAGAGAACATCAGATGTAACTCTGTGGTGGAGAGAAAAGAAACATTTATCATTTCTAGAGATAAATGAGGATTTAGAGTATAGAACTAAACCTATTGAGAAACGAAAGGTGCTAAAACAAAACTGAAAGAAACTCAAAAGATTCTGGCGTCACATGAAAATAATGTTTATTATTTTGACATTAAATAGATTAAATTAATTCAATTAAATAATGCAGATAATCATTAGTTGAAGCACTACAGGGAAACAAGTAGCAGGGGTGTCTCAAAGTGTAGCAATAATAATGTAAGCACAACTTTATCTGACGTATTGAATACTAAGTTTTTATTTGGCAGCTGCATTATGAAACAAGCAGAAGATGGGCTTCTTTAAAATCCATTACTGTTGACACCCTTTGTCCATTCTTTAATAAAACTGCATCAGCACAGACCTGAACACACACACACAGACACACACAGACTATAAAAACACACACACACACACACACACACACACACACACACACACACACACACACACACACACACACACACACACACACACAAAAAATAATGGTGGGTGGTTTATGCAGCCCAGACATCGAGCAGACGTCTCAATTATAAAAACTGTTTTTCAATATATACTCAAACCAGATCTTTAAGATCATTTATCATACTAATTTATATGATTCATCAATGTTACATAAGCTCATTTTAAGAAGTCTGTGTGGCTTTTAGGCAGCTGTCGCCTGCTGTCAAACTCCATTTTATTCAGTTCTTGTACAACAACTTTGGAAAACTTTAGCTTCTTTTGTTAAATTGAAAAAAGGTTTTGCAGAAAGACATTATATTTCTTTAAGTGTAAAGTTGGTATCTGTACTGAAATGTATCGTGACTATTAACAAAAATGTTTAATTTATGGACCTAATGTATCTCTGGTTAACTGTGAATTTAGTGAACAGTGAGTTTATACCATTGAAACTTGACTAAGAATGAAGAGGACAAAACTCTAATCTTTATCAACTTTATCAACAAATGAAATAATGTGGACAGAGTTTATAAGCTGTTCCTTCTCTAAATAACTCCTGCACGTCCCCCTCATAGACATGTTTCCAAACCTGCAGGTAATACAGTTACAGTATGTTCACTTATGTATGTCTACATATTTCAATCAATTAGTTCAGACGAAGTTTGATTTAAAAACTATTATAGGACATAGGAGATGTTGAATACATAAAATCTATTATTATCTAATATTTAATAGCGTCTTATGTGTCTTCTTTGGAGGATTTTAAGAAGACAAACCTAAATTATTACATTAAATAGCCTGTAGAACTCTATCGAATTCTTAGTTTATGACTATTATTATTATTATTATTATTATTAATAATAAGTCTAAGACATTGTGGGCAGACCTTGGGCAAAACTGAGACAGCTGCACACCACTTTGGGGAATGTAAACAGTTAGTGTAACATTGTCATGCAGCCAGTTAGCTGTTTTTTTTTAGCTTGTATTTCTTAACATTTTGTCAACTGGGCACCATTAAAATAATGCAGAATCAGCTGTTGCAGCTCCTGTTTGCAATGTACACTGGATGTACAGACAGCCATCACTGGATTACTTTGATACTGAAAATAGTAAGTTATAAGGAGTATTTTTTTTATCTATGATTGCTGAGGAGATTCAGTCCAATTTCTGAGCGATTAGCAAAGTATCCTTAACGTATCATCCTCACACACTGATTCAAGAGGAGAGATGGTAACACACATGGATGTTCTACAGGGTTCAGATGCTGGACATGAAGGTTTGGTCAGGGCTATTTCCTGGTGCAAACCTGAGCTGGCTGAGCCTTTGGTGGGAGCAGTCCTGCCGTACTCACTCTCTGTCTCATTTCGTTTGATCATGCCTGGACACTCGGCTAAGATGGTCTCCTTGAATGATGTTACCAGCGCGTTGACGCAACACTCCATTAACTGGGAAGATAAACACATAGCAAAACAACACATAAAACATACTCAGATATGTGCAGTACGTCAATAAAATCATTTTGGGGAATGCGCTTCATTGTTTTGTTTCAATCTCAAGTCCGATTTGTTGGAAACAAACAGAAATGTTAAAATAACCGGATACAGTCAGTGAAGTTTTGGTATAGGTCTTTCTGTACAGACAGGATTAATACCAAACATCAACATATCAAAGCTTGCAACTTGACTGTGACAAAGGAAGACACATAGGGTCACTGTGCTCGACCGTTCACCAGCAAATAATTACAGCACATAACTCCCTCTAAAACCATAAATTGTATTTTTCACTTAATGGTTTGTGTACAGACAAACAAACAAGGAACAGACGTCAGACTGATATCTGTCCTCTAATCACAGACAGTCGGAAAGAGTACGCATACTTCCATAAATGTTAAGCTGTTCCTTTAATAGAAAAATAAATACACGTTATTTAAGTATGAATTTCACTTCCCTTTTCAACATTTCCCTTTTCTTTCTCTGTGTAGAACAATGCCTGTCATGGTATGAAATAGTATAAATAGTCGACAGTATGTGGAGCCTAAAAACTAACAAAAAAATTAAAAGCTTATGCATGTGAATATGGAAAAATCAGCAAACCAACATACTGCACCGTACTGCTGTGTAATACTCACTGCTTGTACAGAGTTACAGTCACGTCTCGTTTCCAGGTATCGCAGTGCACGTTTCTCCTCTTCCCTCAGCTTTGAGTCAGCCTGATGAAAATACACACCAATGCACGTATTATTATTTATTTATTTACTATTTATATATTATTTAGTATTTATTTCTGTTGTGAAGCATGAAATTCTCCCCAGAGGAGAGGCAGGTACTCAGAGTGAGCAGCTCAGGAGATCTGAAACCTATCATTGTCTTGCAGTGTCTATCAGCAGAAAGAGAATCCAAAAAGGATGTCAAAACATTGTGATTGCAGCGCAAACAGTGTTTGGACCCATAGAGATTAAACCGATCCTGTGCCAACAATCACTCCAGTATCCCTCCTTAAAGAAGGACAGCTTCCAATTTTTCTGAAAAATGTTCTGTTTTAAAGGTCATTTGAAAGGTTTTACTGCAGAAAAGTCTTCCAGAAAAAGATCTCTGGAGGAGCTGAGACTTACATAAAGTAATAAAGCTTGACCGAACTGTGACTGAGACTGAACATTTCTGGCCCGTGCTGTGCTTTACCACGCACAATGCTTCAGTTAGATTTGAGTAAGAGAGGCAGTGGATCACGCTGGCTGTCTGACTGTTTTTTTCTTTCGATTCATCCGACTGGCTTATTGCCAAGATCATCAAAACAGGGAATAGGAGCCTCGACAGAAGTCTCGAGTTTCTGCTTTGTGTTACAAAATGCAACTGCAGGACGGATAAGCAGCTATTATCTTTGTTATGACGAGAACTTATTTTCTTTGAGCAGAAAGCATGCTGGGAGCAGCAAATAGAAAGTCCAGAGTGGTTGGGAGTGGAGTGATTACAGGGAGCAGAAACTGTTGGCATCTCAGCACTTTCACATTATCAACTGACTGAATAATGTCAAAATACATTTATTCTACACTTCATGGCATTCTTTCCTGCTTTTTGCAAAAGAGACTGAATTATTAACAAATAACATATATGAAGTAAAATATTCCATAATTTTCATGGTATTAAGGCTTGTAAAATTTAAGTTTAAAGTCCATAAGTGACAAGTTTAGCATCAGTCATTTGCTCTATCATGGCTATACCAAGCCTCCAGTACAAGCTGTGGGCTGTGAGGCGAGGTGGCCACACTCGGTAGTGCAGCATCAAATAGCACACACTGTGCCAGAAAGCATTTTTCCTGTACATAATCATTAGAAACAGAGCGGCTGTAAAATGGTGAATACATTTTTCTGAGCGTCATAAACACCCTGAAATAACTCTTTGTGTGATCATAATTTGATCCATTTGGTCTGAATGTTTTTTTAAGAAGTCTTGGAGACGTGCACAATTGAATTATTTTATCCCTTTCATGTATGCAGGAAGTCTGCCAACTCCAGAGGAAGTCCAAAGGCACACATGCTGTGACGCTTTACCAGCTCCAAAAGAGGAAGTCTGTGGACATATTTTCAGCGTATGTGCTGACTTCAGACTTCAGACTTCAAATCATGACTAAATAAGCAATAATCAATGTTAAGACATAATTTATTAGGAGTTAAATACTCAATACTCCCCGCCAGTTTCAAACCACTCTGGTTTGCTGAGGAAACTACACAAACATCTCTGATGTCTCTGTTCTAACGGTGGCAGTGTTTTCATCTGAGATCCTGTGATTCACCTAAGAAGCAGACTGAATACACCCTTTAATACACCCACCATGAGTCATACTCACATATTTCATGTAGTTTTGGACTCCATTTTGCTGAAGGTAGGTGGGTGCTTGTGTTCTGTAGAACCTCTCAGTAGAATCCATGTACGCCTTCTCAAAGTTGTCCCTGTAGATCTGCAGCTTGTCGTCGGGGTTGGAGCACAGGTTCACTGCTCAGACAGAAGAACACAGTGCCATCACAAAAACATATTTACATTTACATTTAGTCATTTAGCTGGCGCTTTTAACCCAAAGTGACATCCAAAAAAGGGAAACAATCAAGCACTTTCAAAGTGACGCCTATACATGTGGCCGGTGTTCCAGGAATACACATTCCTGCTTGTGTGGTCACTTGTTTCTTGTTAAATGTGTTTTAAATTATTTGAGATGGGGATGACACACAATGCCAGAATCCAACTGGGCTGTTTGTGGTTACGTAGTGTCTTTATCACTCAGCCACCAGGATTTACATCTGGTAAAACTGTATCTGAACAAAATGTAACTAAATCTATAGAGTGTGCAACAAATATTACAGAGCAGAGATCAATGATAGGAGAAGCACATTGTGCAATCTTGACCCAATATTCCCTCAGCGCCATTAGCTCTATCTACAAGCCAGAAATCCATATTTAAAAGGGCGGTTTGTTCATAAGACAGGATGTTGCTGGAAATCAGGGTTTGTATTAGAAAAGAAAGAAAAGTCAATAAGTAAATAAATAAATACATAAAATAAAAAGGGTATAAGGGTATTGAAACTGATAAACTACTGCATTACTAACAGAAATCCAAAGTCTTCTGAAAGATTCTGAAAGTATTTCAGGAGAGGTCTTTTGGAGTGAAATTATTTTTAACAAAGAAAATGTTGACTACTGCAAAAGCAGGAACCATTTTTCAGATAAACAGTGATCATTTCATGAGTTTCATATTTCAAAAGCTAAGTCTTCGAAAAAGCCATTTGGATTCATTAAAAAATGTTGTGCAGTGAGTTTGAAGACGTAGAATACTCTAATAAAGGTAATTAAAATGTATTATACAAAGAATAATCTATAATGTAATTACCAAAGAGTTCAGTTTGAGCATGCAGTCTGTTGTGATTGAGGATTATGAATCAATTGTGTCTCTTGCAACCAAAAAGATTTTGGTTCCGACGAAAATAATCTAAACTGTGTTCACAGAATACACTCGTGGTGCTATAAGCCTTTGCGTAGTGCAGGTATCTGAGCAATGAGGTGAGCTGTGTTACTGCATTTCTCACCATAGGACTCTCGCACTCCGATGACTAGCTGGGAGTCGAAGGCCTCTCCCAGCCTCTCAGCGTGGACCAGCTTCATGGCACTGTCCTGTAGCCTGTTTTTAATGTTAGAGAAGATGGACTCGTTCCATGTGTCCAGCATCAACTGAAATGAGGTCAGAGACAGAGGCAAACATCTGAATGTAGTCTTAGTCACAATATGATCACAGCGTACATGAATAGGGACATTCCTGAGTACAAATTTTGCCATTGATTAAACAGAATGAACTGTTCTGACTATAACTTAACTTGGCACAAAGATGACATCATGTAAAAAAATGTGTGGAGGGTTAGTGGAGTGTGGCTGTGTAAAGACACTTAGCTGGTATTACACTAATAAACTATTCTAATTAGTTTAACAGATTAGAATTCCGAGTGTCGACTAGTGAGAGCAGCAACGTTTAATCGACTCGTCTTGCACATCCCTAACTGCTCCTCCTCACCTTGCGGACGATGCTGTCTTCCACGTTGGACTTCTTGTTGCTCCCTTGCTTTCCCATCAGAGTGATCTCCAGCTGACAGAAAGGCTTGGGTAAGATGTCACACTGTGTGAAGAACTTCCTCCACTCCACTATGTAGGCCTTCAGTAAGGCCGTGTCATCCTGGTGACTCAACACCCGCTTCGAAAGAGTGAGAAACATGAGACTGATTAACACCTGCAGAATCTAACTGACACGCTGACATTAATCAAGAAAAATAATTAATGACGGTTATTAATAGAAAGCCACTGTGGTAAACTAGCAAACCTATTTGCTTTGTAAAAAAAAAAAAGATGTTAAGGGTGAGATTCATCATTAAACACTGGCACAGTTACTGATGTTAGAAAGTTGAAAACATTTTTGTCTTTGTCTACACAGATTTTGTCTAATTAAATCAATAAATGTCAAGGTTTGCTGCGTTTTTTTTGGGAGTGTTCCTGAGCCCATGCAGTGATTTCCACGAGTGACGTCTGCTTTTAATGCAGTGTCGTCTGAGAGCCTGAAGATCACGGCCATCCAATTATTAGTTTTCGCTTACTAGTTTTCTGTACAGAGAGTATATTATGAACTGTCGACGATGAAATCCACAGATTTCACATTTAGAAACATTATTATTAATGTAATTATTAAAAATGATTTCACTATTTGCCCGCACAGCCGTTCACAGAATGGTGAAAGTAAATATGGGGAGGGACCTCTCAGCCTCTCTGAGCATCACAATTATGTTACTAACCTGTTGTCAGTTGACCTTATTAATTATGCTCAAACTGTGTATCATTTTCCAAAAACAATGAAATTTCGCAGTTTCAACATTTAATACATCGTCTTTGTGGCCATCTGGGGTTTCAATGTTGTGCATATCATCATTTCGTTTCTATTCATATTTTACACAGCGCGCCATTTTTTTGGAAATGGGGTTGTAGGAAAGGACGTATTAATAGTATTATGTTATAGGACACCATTTAGTGGATATAAATAACCAATCAAATGACCTTTACACTATCTAACCAAATCTCCTCTTTGTGGTTCTGAAGGTCCGAGGTTCATTTTGATCGTTGTTCAGTTTTATCGTTCCCGTGGATACAACTTGACTGACTGAGCACTCCTACAAATATTTCTTTCCTTCTGCAGTTTATTCATCTGTGTGTCCGGGTAATTAATCCATTAACCCTGTTTATTAACCCATTCGTACATATTTCCACTTCAATAATATCTTTAGCTCAGGAGCTCTGCAGAAATTCAACCTCAATAGACCAGAATGCAAAGCAGCTACCAGACATTAATCTTTCTCAGTAAAGGCTATGTTACAGCCACAATCATAGTTTACAAACCAGCTGACCAGCTCTCTATATTTACATATATGACAGTAGTAGTTTAGACATGAAACAGCTTCATTTCAAAAGAGAGGCCCATCATGCTCTTCGTCTTACTGCTTGTGCTTGTTTGATGAAATCTAGGATGTCCTCTTTGAGGGCCTGGTGGATCTTAGCTGGACCTTTGTCATCCCACAGGCACACAGCGTGGACGTCTCTGTGGAAGCAAAGAGGGAGGACAGCGTTGGAGAAATTATCTTTCTTAACAGATATTCTTCCTGTTTGCCTCCAACATCGATGTGGAAACTTACGAGAACAGGTCAAACCACTGTTGTTTGGTGACGGACTCCTGCCGTAGCAGCTTCAGCACTATGGGACGCATCAGGTCCCATTTATCCTCAAATTGAAGGGAGCCTTTGTTCTGGAAGCAGACAGGAGGGAAGTGAAGTACGTCATTCAAACCGTTCATGAGATGCACGGATTGCAGAGGTAAGGCTTAAAACAGCGTTAGTGACAAACCTTTTTGGCTATTTCCTCTTAACACTAAGAGTCACTTAAGAAAACATAATTACAAAGCAATAAAATCTGTGTTTTCTATTGAGATGGGTGACAGACTGAAGGAAAAATCTGAATCAGTGAGTGAGGAATCCTAAGAAATGCAGATCTGTCTACACACGGCACAGCGGGTCTCTGAATGATTTGATGTGTACAAAAATAATATGAATCATAGACTATAGCCTTCACAGTCACCACATCTTAACCATATTGAGCACCTATGGGAGATTTTGGAGCGACGTGTTAGACAGCGAGAATAACAGTGTTCATTAGAGACATGTAAGTCTTTCTCAAGTCAAGCTGACAAATATTACGCAGGTCCAGCTTCACAATTGTTAGGATTTCTTTATCTTGTGCGATGGTAAATGGAGTTTTCGGGGTTATGGACTGATGATCTACTTGCTTAAAGGATTACTCCTGTGTTTTAGTGCTGTGCTTCCAGAAAATTGGAGCCCCGGAACAGACAGAATAAGTTTAAACTGATAGTTGGTGCTGAGTCAGGAACAAGCACTGTTTAGTAACCACTTCTTGATACTCATGCCTACATATAAAGATAAATGAATGACATAACTGTGATTTCTTCAAATAAACTCAACAACATGCAAAACATCGAGCAGCTATCAGTATTTTACTATGACAGTACTGTTTGAACAGAACCTAATAAAGAGTGTGTAGATATAAAAGAAGTAGAGTACATGCTAAATGTGTTATACAGACTATAGCATGGCATTGGGGCAGAGCACAGGTCAATATGAGCAGTTTGTGATGCAGCACATCATCATGTGTTCAGACTTGCATAATAATAATAATAATAATAATAATATAAGTAGAGGAGAAGGGGTGGGAAAATAAAAGTGTATATTTCTTCCTACTCCTCTCATTTGCACTGGTTAAGAGAACTTAACAATTGAGTTTGTGTGTGTACAGGTTTGACCTGTTTTGTTTGTTTGGGAATTTACATGTTTGAAATATAAATTTTCAAACACTCAAACTTGACGTTGAAGTTCCCTTCATTATAGTCACACCTGTCCTCCACACAGGCAGAGTGGTACTCCCCAAGACACCTTTAAAACGGCGGATGTCAGCTGAATGAGAGTGCTGAAGGTATGAACTGTCAACAGGCTGTGGTGTAAAGTGAAACACATCAAACTGGCACATTAAATCATGTGAAAATTAAACCAGAACAACGTGAAACTGTGATTGGCATCATGCAGGTACAGTGCAAGAACAAAGCAAGGGTGGATTAGTAATAAATACACATACTAATATTGCAGATTATATTACATGCCTGCCTCTTTAACTGTACACGGTTACTATTATTTCTTGCACAAATCTTATATTTGGAGCATTTTCTATGAGCAGCAGCAGCAGCTCTTCTTCTAGCTGTCTGTGTCTCTTCCAGCTATGTCACCTCCTCTCTTCTCCTCTGCCTGACGATATGAATTATGACTGATCCAAACACGGTGCTATAGGTTACTGTCAAGCTAAGCTTAGTTAGCAAGATAGCAGCTGGGGGGATTAGCGTTCACTCAATGCACAGAAACTACAACAACAGTTGCTTTTGGCAGCGTTTAGCGTGTGTTTTAAAGGGCTGGTCAGCTGCAGCTTGCTGCTCCACTGACTGACAGATGATATGAGATTTGTAGCTAGCGTATACACAGATAATAGTTATATTTTAGCGCAGATTAAGCTAACGATACGCCCCCGACTCGTTATACATCTCCCCGTTTCTCCGTTATCCGCCTCTTCCCTTCATATTTCGCTCTGTTGTAGCTATTTCTATTTAGCCAGCTAAATCACTGATAAGTAGCTAATGTTAGCCAGATGTAACTTAACTGCTCCCAGCTAAAGTCAACACCGACAGCACAGTCGTGTACAAGCGCTGCCCGCTGTCTGTTGAAGTTGGAGCTAAACGTCGACATCACACTGTGCAGGTGACAGACACTTTAGCTGGCGTTAAATAGAAATAATTGAATTGAAGTGGGTCCTACCTTTAGCAAATTAGACGTCGCCATGTTCCCTCAACTTATCCTCTCCTAAAATCTCGCGAGAACTACGCGCAGGATGATTAACCTTATCCACATCACTGAGTCTGTCCAAACTGTTTTTTGAGTTAATTGTAAACAGAAAGTTGTAATAAATAATAGAAGAATTAAATAGATACAAAAACAAAAACATAATAACGTCCCTTTTCTCAATGAAGTTGCATTCAGTCTGCTGAACATACTCTTTAGATTTGATTATCATCACCTATTTAATATTTGTATACAAATTTGAATATTTTGATATCAGCCTGCAGTTTTGCTTATTTTTTTTATTTTCTCACTATTCTCTCATGTACATTTTTTTCCCTTCTTGTCTTTATTTCTAAATATCCCCCTGTGTCATTCAAACACACAGAAGTACAAGTTTGAGATACCTTTATTTCACTGGGAATATTGTATTTTATTTTCATATTTTCTTTTATATTATATATATTCTTTATACAGGTGGCACGGTGGTGCAGTGGTTAGCACTGTCGGGGCCTTTTGTCTGGAGTTTGCATGTTCTCCCCGTGCATGCGTGGGTTCTCTCCAGGTACTGCGGCTTCCTCCCACAGTCTAAAGACATGACCATGACAGCTTAATTGGTGACTCTAAATTACAAGTAGGTGTGAATGTGAGTGTGAATGGTTGTTTGACTCTATGTGCCCTGCTGGGTGTACCCAGCCTCCCTTCCAAACTTAGCTGGGATAGGCTCCAGCCGCCCGTGACCCTGATGAGGATAAGTGGTTCCAAGAAATGGATTTTCTTTATACTTCTGATGCAGTAATATGCTATTAAATTACACAGTACACTCTTAAAAATAATGGTTTGAGTTAGAACCTAAAGTGGTACGTACCTTTTTCAGTTCTGCAAGGAACTTTTTACGTACAGGTTCTTCAAAGAACAAAGATGCTGCAAATGGTCGATTTAAGAACTGGTAATCAGTATTATTAAAAATAAATAAATAAATAAACATAAAAAGGTTCTTTAAAGCACCAAAAGTGCTGCAACTGTGACTTAAAGAACTGTTTTTTGCATTTAGTCCCCCCAAAGAACCTTAAACAGCAATAAAAGGTTCTCCAGAAAACTCAAAGTGCTCCAGAGCACTCTGTAGTTACTAAAATAACTACAGAATCCAATAATATAATATAATATAATATAATATAATATAATATAATATAATATAATACCCATTCTGCATGATGAGTACTTTTACTTTTGTAAAATAGTTTGTCTCAGCTCCAACTAAAAATGTCTACTAAATCCTCAATTAGCTTTTCATTCATCTCCATACATTTTTTACTTCCACATTTAACTAAACAAACCAGAATTGTTTTGTCTGCCATGAAACCACAGCTGTCACCTTGTGAACTGCCATTGTTATCCTGATATGAAGGTTCTAATCCTTCTTGCTTGTGTGAAAAAGCATTTGACCAACATATCCACACAAGAGAAAGAATGATAACAAACATCATATTGATTGTAAGAAACAATAACTGTCCTTGAAGCTGTGCAAATACAGTTTTCTTGCCTCAAGTTTTACTCCCCATGCCTGTTACCAGACAGTGCTGAGAGTGGACTAAAGGTCATTCAAAGACAAAAGTACTATGAAGTGAAGAGTACAAGATAAAGGATGTGGTAATATCAATATTTTTACAGGAAACTCGAAGAGCTTGCATTTGGGCCAAATATTGATTAGCTCAGTATTCTACAATTTTAAAAAGTAACACAATTTATGTGTTTTATATGCTGATTCCAGTATATTTAGACTCGTTATATTTAAATTTGCAGAGGCTTCAAGTCATTTTTTGGGGCCTTTTTCAAGCTTTATTGTAGAGACAGCTGAAGAGTGACAGGAATGTGGGGGGAGAGAGAGATGGGGAATGACATGCAGCAAAGGGCCGCATGCTGACATCTATGAACTTATCAAGCATTCAGTTCAACAAAACCTTGACTTTTTTGTAGCCTCCCAGACATATTAGAGACAAAGCTAGGGTATTTTGTCTGACACTGATATAAATGTTCTAAACAACAGTTATTTTGTACCAAAATTCAGTTTCTTTAAATCTATTTCAAACGTTAGGGCCACAACTGCTAGGTGGGGCCACACATTAACGTGGACTTACTACACTTGAAGAAAAACTGGTTCTTGTACAGTACAAGTACATTTTCCTGATTATATTTACTTTACTTCAGTAACACTCTATTTCTCACTACAGAATTTTAACCTGTACTCAAGTATTTAAAGGGGGTCAAGGGGTTTTATTGTCATTTCAACCAATTACACAGTACACGGACCAAGGACCATGGTGCTACATGAAACATAGAACATAGTGCAGAAAGGACTACAGACAGTTAAAGTGCACACACAACACAAAATACAAAAAGTGCTACATAAAGTGCAGACAGAGTAATAGGATGTGTATGTACATGCGCTACATATGGATATATACAGTATGGCTATATTAGGAATAAATAGCAGAGATGTAGATGTTAAATAAAAATTGAGTAGCAGCAGATAAAAGGTGCAACTGTGCATGGATATAGGTGTAAATTTACATTTTACTGTTGTTTAACAGTCTAATTGCCTGTAGGAAGAAACTCCTCTCCATCCTGGCTGGTAGTGTTTAACAGTGTGGTATTAGTACTTTTAAAGTAAAGCATATGAATACTCCCTCCACTACTGAACTTCAGTGATTTCAATGTATTTACATTCATACAACCTCTGCTGGTAACTTGATTTTCATCAGCACCAGATCAAGTTTGTCTGCACGGTGCGGACGTCATTCAATCAATCAGAGCGCAGGAGGCGGTCCTAACATAGCACGAGGTTAGGTTGATTTTGCCCCGCGTGGATGGTTGAAATGTGGGACGTGTTTGACAAACATAATTCATCATACCTGGATAATTTGCCCACTCCTGCCATGACTTACGAAGGAAACGTATGTACACATATCTTATTTTGTAATTCATTACAATAGAGCTTGGACTTCCGCTTTTTTTATTCAGCTGTTTGTTGTTAGCATATTTTGGGGGCTATTTCCAGTCGTTCTTACCAGTCTAAACATTAGCAAACACATGTAAGGAATCATTAGGAGTTGCATTAAAATTCGGGATATATAAGATTTACTAAAAATAAAATAAAAAATAAAATATGGCTTGTTATAGTTAACAAACACGTGCCTTCCTGCTCACCTTGAAGGTGCCAACGCCTCTAATGTAAACCAGACAGACTGTTGAAGTTGAGGTCTCACTTCCTATACCTAGATATGCTTAGATTGTAGAAACGATGCAAATTAGGTTATTTTGGACTCATATTTGGTCAAGCTAGAAGAGGAACTATCAAGTATTTATTGTGCACCATAATCTTAATGAGAATCATCAGTCACATGAGCACATCACATTCCTGTAGAGATTTAGTGCCATTTTCTGCTTGGGTAGTCTGATGAAGACAGTAAGCACGAAAGACACTAATTCTTTAAATTCTCTCTGAGGTTTTCATCTGTATGTTTTTTTTTTCTTTCTAGGTTTAGCTCTCAAAGACATGGAGGGACATGAAGAGGAGAGACTGTGTGGGAAATGGAGAGTAGCCTGTGGTCTGTACAGTTACAACTTAAGGGATGTCTTCACATGGTGAGCATGGGACACTGCTGTTTACTAAAATACACATTGATGAAGACATTTTGACACACGACAGCAGGAAAAGCACAGGTGTAAACAATAAAAAGCCAACATGTCACATGCTGTGAAAATAGCCTACAGCACAGGGTCAAGTGAACACCATGTATTTGTTATGTTGACACGGTCACTTGTACACCAAACTGCTTTGAAAAAAGTGCCAGGTTAATGTTGCTGTGGTTACTGCCAGCCGTTCTTACATGCTTAAACATAATTAAACCCATAATTTGAATCATTGGCAGTCACATTCAAATTCAGCAAATATCAAATGACTTAAGTATGGCTTATCAGACTTACCTGTTCACCTATTCTGACCAGAATATGAATTATTTTGGTCTGTTACGTTAACTGTGTTTAAGCTCTGTATTGCTCTATGCATCATGTTCTATTTATCTTTAAAAAATAAAAAAAACAATGTGACTAATGTAAACAATAAAAGCTCACATTAATGCAAATTAATACAGAACCACAGCTATGACCATAAAGGACAACACTGCTGTGAAAACCATTCGGCCGAAATCACTGACTCTTTCCTGTCCTACTTGAAGAGAAGCTCTTGGTGAAGTTATAGAAGTCCAAGTCTTGAGCCTTTTTATATAGACTAGAATAGACAGCATGTTCAGATGTGTGTGTATAGTTTGTTTTTAATTCTTGACATTTGAGAAAAAGATCATTGTCTCTAGCAAATGTCAAATATGGTTAAAGTGCTCACTTAACATTAACAACACAATGTTGATGTGTACTCTAAGGTTGTGTTTGTACACTGTGACATCACTGTTGGGTGTGGTTACAAGTGCAACAAAACAAACTTGTGACGACATCTATCTTTTTTTCTGGCTGTTGTCAGACAGAGGGATACTGCCACCCAGAGTGGCCAATGAAACACTGCTTTGTAGCCCTAGTCAGACCACACTCTTAAGACCTCCACAGGGATACGGGTCATAATCAGACAGCCAAACCTGGGTCTACTCAAAGCTCCTCCATATCTCTACAGCTTAATGAAGAAAACTAATTTATCCTCTACACATCTATTAGTCTGCACAGTATTCATGATCACAGGTGGATCTACACACTGGAATGTGGATTAACTTGTAAATCGAGAGCTTTGTCTTCAGGCTTAACTCTCTCCTCCTTTACCTCAACGGTCAACGAGTGGGGGCGCTGTTGTGTGTTGGATTGCTTTATGATTCATAGGTGTTTCTTTTGTGGGGTCCAGCCCATGTAGTTGATACATTATGATCTCGCTCACTTTCCAGGCGCCTGCTGAAGACCATAGTCATGGGGCAGGTCCTGTCCCTGCTGATCTGTGGGACAGCAGTGAGCTGTCAGTACCTGGCCGAGTACAAGGTGGAGACGCCCATGCTGCAGAGCTTCCTCAACTACGTCCTGCTGCTGCTCGTCTATACGACCATCCTCAGCACCCGAAAAGGTCAGGATATCTGAACTTCTGCATGTTCTCAATGAGTCCAAACCTGGTAGTAAATAAAGGTTTTGTTCACATTTATGGCTCCAGGAATTCAATATCTTGCTGTCAGAAGAGCTTCAAATATAAATCAAACTTACCTGTTCTGTGGAGAGGACTTTTCCCTCTCTAGGCAGGTTTTGTTTCTGCAATTGAGCAATTTAAAGTAACTAAAACTGAACCATCCTTAATCTGATACCTTGAATAACCGAGTTAGTCGGTTTATGAAGCTATGTTACCACGTAGACTTGATTCAGATGGAATTATTCTGCACAGGCTCACAGATTATGATACAAGTGATGTAAAGCTTTCCTGAGATCCTGAGCGGCTCAACTCAACCTTTCATGTTTCTTCCGTTTCTTACAGCTCAGTTGCAACTTTTAAACCTGCATGAACTGATTTTCTCTTTTATCAATGCACGTCCAGCAGATACAAAACAACATTCAAAGGGAAGTTTTTCTTTGAACGAACTCCTGAGAAAAACATCTGGCTTTGCTGCTGATGAGGGAGCGCTTAGTTGGATTTTTTTTTTTTTTGCAGAAAAACGGCTGACCACTGCATCTAGAAAATATGCTGATGAACAGTCAGAGTAGTACAGTACAAAACAAAACAAAAACAGTGTGTTGAAAGAAGCTATAAATCTCTCTAAAGTTGAGGGTGATAATTCTTAGTGGGTTCATCACCAAGAGCGACCCCTTACACATACATGTTAGTATAAAAATATGAATTATGTGAGCTTTGAAATTTATAGCAGTATATCATAAAACATTTAGTACATTTTTTTATAAAAAAACGCTGCTGATATTTTTGTCGTTTAATTTTGTCATCAATTAAATTTGTCATCAAAATGTTTTGCTTTCCAAAGTTTTAGTTCAGATAAGAGAAGCCTCCAATCATACGGGAGTCCAAGAGTGATTATTGTAGTGGATTATTAGAAATATTCAAAGTACATGAACGTGTAAAAAATGAATTTGTTTTCCATTCCTACTCTGAAGTAAACCGTGTCTGTGTCCACAGGTGAAAGGAACATCCTGCAGATTTTAAAAAACAAGTGGTGGAAATATTTGGTGATGGGTCTGGCAGATGTGGAGGCAAACTATGCAGTTGTGAAGGCCTACCAGTTTACCACCCTGACAAGTATACAGGTGAGAGAAAACGGTTTCATCAGTCAAATCAGTTTACTGATCTGGAGTTTTGAACTGTTGCTCAAACATAAACAGGACAGTGAGCTGCTCAACACAGTGTTACATACTGTCCATATAAATTTAAAATTAATATCATTATTTTGACTAAAAAAAAAACTCTTAATACACAAACATAACATAATCAACTCCCACCATTTAAAAACTACAAATTTTGTCGTATTGAGTGAAGACCAGAATCTGACTCCGTGTTTATATATTAGTAGCTGAAACAATTAATTGATTAATATATCGACAGAGAATTGATCTGCGAGTATTTTAATATTAGTTGTAGTTGTTTCTTGAAGCAAAATGTGATTATTTACTGAGTTCTATTGTTGTAAACTGAATATATTTGAGTTTTAGAGTGTTGGTTGAACAAAACAAGACATTTAAAGACCACGCCATGGAGTCAAATAGTTGCTCATAGATTTGTTTGCTCTGTTGTCCAGGATTTGAGCAGGAAGCAGGATGTTTATTTGACGATAACCCGATGTTAGAATTAGTGGCAATATATCAAATTTCTCAGTAGTAAGATGTTTGGCTTTGCTGTACTCGCGTTTCACACTGAATGAATCAGTCAGTCAATATACGAAATGCTGGTTTGTCATTGTGCTGTCACTGTGTTTCAGCTGCTGGACTGCTTTGTCATCCCAGTGCTGATGGTGCTTTCCTGGTTCTTCCTGAAGACCCGCTACAAGCTGGTCCACTTTGTAGCCGTGATGGTGTGTTTGTTGGGGGTGGGGGCCATGGTGGGAGCTGACATTCTGGCTGGGAGAAACCAGGGATCCAGTAAGGACACTCTGAAACTTAATCACAGTTTATAGCACTGACTTCTGGAGGGGAGTCTAATTAATAAAAATGTGTGTCGTATAAACTTTATAGCACAAAATGACCATTATGTCTGTTTTAATCTTCCAAATAAATGTCCGGATGACGCAGTGTCAGTGCTCAAATAGGGTTCATAATTTTGAGGAATTTATCATCTTCTACTTAAAAGATTAAAACAACTTATTGGGCATTTCTAGTCAACACAAAGAGCCACAACTGTGACTGTGACTAGATGACTGTGGGTTTTTTTTCATCACAGTGTGTCTATGAGGACTGTTCAAGATGCCTTGTCATCCTGTTTTAATAGAAATGTTCTTGGTTTTGTTCTTGCTGAAGCTCAAGGCTTTTTTTGTCACCTATGTGTCAAATGTTTTATTTGCCTTGTCAAAAAATGTTTAAAAAAATGTGTTAAAGCGACATTGTGAAGAAATTGGTATTTTTATGATTTAGCAACAGTGGCAGTGCCTTGAGCAGAACCCGGCTCATGGTGGTGCAGCTGATGGCTAAAACTCAAGCTGTGATAAACTAAAATCATTGTTGGCCACTTTTCTCCTTTTGGAAAACAATCTGCCTCTGCCTGCTCAAGATTTGCTATAAAAATTATTACTGTTATTAACTTATAAAGTGCCTATCCAGTGTATGACTCCCACTCTTTCTCTGTGCAGCCAGCGATGTCGTGTTGGGAGATGGGCTGGTCCTGCTCAGTGCTGTCCTCTATGCTATATCCAATATGTGCCAGGAGCACACGGTGAAGAACTTGAGCCGAGTCGAGTTCCTGGGCATGATGGGACTCTTTGGGACCCTCATCAGTGGCATTCAGCTGTGGGTTATTTTTTAAGTCCCTCATATATTCTGATATATGACAAAAATAGGCCATAAGTTAATTAATTTTACAGATATATTTGACAGGGTATATTTTATTTTATATGTTTTAATCTGTGTTACTTTGTAAAAATATATTCATAAATGCTTTTTCTATTAACTCAAGTGTTCAGGTGTTAAAAAAAAAAAATGCCTTCATCACCATGTTAACTTTGTGTTGCTTGGCTTGCAGAGCTGTTCTGGAAACGCAAGCAGTAGCTGCAATAGAGTGGAAATTTCACATTTGTAAGTTAATCTCTCTTCTTGTTAAATCAGTATGTGATGACAGTTGTGGATCAGTTGTTTCGAAGCATCTTTTATTGAAATGTCACTCCGCTGTCATCATTACTAAAGTCCATTCATTGTGTCCTGCAGGCATGCTGTTTGCAATGTACGTCCTGTGTATGTATGCACTGTACAGCTTCATGCCTGTAGTGGTGAAGATGACCAGCGCTACTGCAGTCAACCTCTCTCTGCTCACTGCCGACCTCTTCAGCCTCTTCTGCGGCCTTTTCCTCTTCCACTACACAGTGAGTGTCTTAAAAAAGAATTATAACCTTTGTTTTAAATTTTCATTTCAGCAGGGAGTAACCGTGTTGGGTCACTTTACTTTGAAATATAGTCAGTTAGTGATGCATTGAAAACATTGCACATTATTCTAAAGAAATGGATGCAGCCACAAAACTTTGAGTTTCAATCATTTCTGTCTTTTTGTTTCTACAATTGCCCAGAAGGGACAAACTAAACACTGGCTCTAGAGAGGGTCTTTCGAATTTTTCAAATTCAAATATATAGAAAAAATCATGAGGTCATGCTGAAAAAAGTGTCTGATAGCTGTTGGGAATGAAGGACCTGTGGTAGCGTTCTTTCTTACATGGTGGGAGTAGCAGTCTGATGCTGAAGGAGCTTCTTAAGCCCACCACAGTCTCATGCATTTTAACAGAATTTCTCATCCTGAAAATATTACTAACATCGGTCTTGTGGCTCTCTCCTCCTCAGTTCTCAACCCTGTACATCATCTCGTTTGTCATCATCACTTTGGGCTTTGTCATGTTCAACGCCGTTCCCACATACTCTGCTTTACCGGAGTCCGGCTCCAGCGATGGCGACCCAGCTGAAGCGTCTGCTGATCCAACAGCTGAGAGCTCGTCAGATCACCTCCTGTCAGCAGACAGAGACACTCAGAGAACTGAGGCGCTCACTGCCGTTGCTGCACTTTGAAACTGACTGAAGGTCTTTCTGTTTTGAGAAAGGCTCTCTGTTTTATGCCGTTACACAGGTATGCATTTTGTTGTACGGTGCCAGGTAGTTCACTTGTTTTTGGCATTTTGAAAATGCAGTTTTATGACTTGAGGTATTGTTCATTCCTGTTTTATGTTGCGTAATTTTTTAAACAATGGTCAAATATCTTGTTACTCCATTTGTACTAACACAAACAATTCCAAAATGACTGCTATTTATTGTCCCAAAACTGATCAGTTACTTGTCAATCCTTTCTCCTTTTTTTAGATTAATTTATTTTGTAATGTGTTTTTAACCACTGTATTATGTCATTGTTTTGAATTTGAACTCAAACCAATCAAAACGTTGTATTCTACTTTTGTTGCCTATGGTGCTGTTACAAGTTTCATTTGGTAAATTTACCAAATATACTGTAAATCACGTGGCTTTCTTTGCCTTGTATTGCCAAAAATACAGCATGTTAACATGCAGCAGGAGTGTTTACTTTTTTACTATTAAATTAATTTTATATTCTCTGTGCTTGGTGCTTAATACTTTTAATGTGTCTGTTATGTAACGTAAGTGGCAACTACAAGTCAGTCTGTCTCAGTGCTGCATTAGACGTCTTTATTTTACCTGTTACAGGAACTACATGCTACTTTAACCAGTGTGTATATGTACATACCTGATGAGTTGAAAATATGAGTATAAGTATAGAGAGAACAAGGATCCTCAATAAATTATATTTCTACTTGGATAGAGCTGCAGTCCAGTTACTTTGCCCGTTTGACACAGATGGATGTTTCACACTAGAAAAATTGCCTAGCAACTAGTGAGGTTGTTAGTTAAAGTTATTTTCCCTTCCTGTAACAATTTTTACCTTCTCAACTGTAAGTCACCTGACAAAGATTTGTTTTCATATTTAAATGTTAAATTCAGGGCTGTGGTCAAAGCACACCTGCTCAGACCAGCTGTGACTAACAGTCTTTTACTTTTGTGAATTATTGGATCATTTTAGCCCTTTGGACTTCTAAAAGTTATTTAAAATAAACCATGTGAGAAGTTTAGAGGGGAAATATCTCGGGCTGAACTGCTAAAAACTAGCAGCCCCAACCAGAGCTTGTTTTTTTGTTTCCCTGAAGTATAAAGTAATGTAAAATAAAAATACTTAAAGTACTTCAAAAATGCAAATGCAAATGCAGTACTTAAGGTCTAATTTTCTCCACAGATGTCTGCTGGTTGTGTAGGTCAGTCTTAAAGGAGTGTGTAGTATTTTGTGGCTTCCAGTGATGCAGTTTGTATTTGCAAACCAGTCGCCTCAACTCTTCTTCCTGGCATGAAGGGGAATCTATAGTGGATGCAAAAAAACACAAAAGGCTCTATTTAGAGCCAGTGTTTATTTTGTCCATTATGGGCTACTGTAGAAACATGGTGGTTCAAGATGGCGGACTCCGTGGAAGAAGACCTGTGGTGTCTGTAGATATAGAAGGCACATTGTAAGGTAACAATAACACAACAGTTCAAATTTTCAGGTGATTATACACTAATGAAAACAAAGTTATTAATATTATATTCCATTACTGCCATATTCTGTAAATAGAGACAAACGGGAAACAACAGTTACGTGGCATATTTACCCGTGGTAGAAGCACATAAACCAAGGAAAAATTTAGTTTAGTTAACATAAAGTCTGGCGGGCTGAAACGCTCCTGGTAGATTTATGTATTGTCCGTAAATTTTACACACTGGACCTTTAAAGTGATATGTCAGCTTTATGTTTGCAGTTTATTTTACTACCCCCAAGTGGCCAAAAATTTTCATACAGTTTAAAAAAACAGCGAGGACTTTAATATTTTTTTTAGGAGGCCCAGAAACTCCTAGAATCGCCCCTGCTCACTGCTTACAGCAACGGAGCTCACAGGTACAATTTCCAGCCACATCCAGCAGCATTTTTAACGGTGTTGAGCAAAACACGAATCCCCTGTTTGCTTAGTCATTTTAGGTGCCAAAAATCCCCCCCAAAACGCATGAAATAATTCACTTTTATCTATAAAAATATATATTGTTAGAGGGCAAAATCTAACCATACACCATCTGAAGAGAGTTGAAAACAAGTGGTCTATAAACTGATCACAGTGCTGTGTTGGTACAGCCTTTGCATTCTGCACTGCATTGCTGTGCTGTAGCTTTTAGACTGAACCCCCTCAGCCTCAGTCAGTCATCATGGAGGAAAAGTAGACGACTGTAGCCGAGTGAAGAGGACAAGACGCTGCATCGCATCCTCGTTTCTCCTGTTATCATTTGAAATCGGTAAGAGAAAACGCCGCATGTGATTGCGTCTATTTTATCGCTTGCATTGCCCTCACAGCCCGACGATACATGCGTTGTCTGTTGCTATGGATTATGCAGTGTTTGTGCTAATGAGATCGGGGACGATAGAGCTTTAATAACCTGGTTTTACTGGATTATGACCGTCTGAAGGGTGAAATAAACGTCCATGAGGCATGAGAATATGTTCCCGTGTGTGTATCTGTGTCATGATACCGAGTAGAAACGCTGAATACCAGAGGAGACCCCGCGGTAAAACCCGCACATTACATGCGGGTTGATTGTTTCAGCACCGCGGAGAGCTCCGGTGCTGCGGGGCCTGAACCGAGCGCCTCTATCGGCCTCATCCATCCACATTAAAACAGCCCATCATCTCATCTGCTTTCAGGTGATCACTGCACAGAAACAGCACCGAAGACACCTGAGAGGTGACAGAAGACAAGATGAAGCATTTCCTGAGGTAAAGAGACTCCATTAATAAAAGTGATGTGTGCATATATTTACATTTATTTTGTCAAAACGTGAAGGAATGCAGTGAACGCCTCTTCCAAACGTGTCTTCTCGTGTTTGTCGTACTGTGATGACTTGTTTATACCAAATACTGTTGACTGTGTATTCCCACTTCTCCCATTTAAGCTCTTCCCAATCGATTACGATATTGTGTGGCCAGTAAGTGCTTGTTGTGGTTTGAGTGGGTCGCTTAGAAAAGAGGCCTCTTAATTATGGAGCACATGTAAACCAGGTGGTCTCCCTTGGTGTCTCTATTAATAGTCCTGTATGCTTTCTGTTATTTTCTGTATTTATTTATATATTTTATGCTAACTACTTTATGTTGATAAGGTGATTAAATTAGTGGAGTATAATTTTTAACATCTTTATATAGGTGGTACTTGTAATTAGTTATATATAATTATAATGACACAAATGTTTACATAGAAGTGTATAAATAAGACATAAAAAGGCATGGATACAAGATCTAAAAGAAAAACAAGTCAATATATGTCTACACATACAAGTAGGATTTAGATAAATAACTAAAATGGAATAAAACAGATAATAAGTCAAGACGAAAAGTCCAAATGACAAAGACCGAAGCAGATTATTATTATTATTTATTTATTTATTTTTGTGATGCTGAAGACACACTAGATCTTCCATTTCAAACAAAATTTGTGCATATATGACATATGTACCAAGCTATTTTATACTAAAATAAATATATATTTTTTTATATAAAAATAAATTATGGTTCCTAACTTCTCCTGGACTGGCAGTGAAACATGTAACAGATGTAACAGACATCTGTTAAATAACATACACTCATCAGCCACTTCATTAGGTGGAATCTGATGTGATCCAATGCAACAACTCTACATGGTAATTTAACTAGAAGTTTACTATTGAGGTTGTAATTTGCAGTGGTGTATTGAGAGGTGTTTGCAATATTGTTTAAAATATTAGAAACACGTCTCAATATAAAGCAGTCCAGTATAAAACCACCACCCACTATGACCTCAATAATAAACACAAAGTAGAATGAATACCTTCTGACAGTGTTAACAAACTGAAACATTATAAGCTTCGTAGAAATTCATGACGAAGCTGTTGTTTTGGATCACATTACGTTCTACCTAATGAATCGGCCAGTGAATGTAGATGTCATTGTTCTGAAAGAGGAAGTTATTTAAGTCCAAGACAAACTTGAGACAATAAAGAAAAACTCTCAAGTGAACTAAAGACATCTGTAAACAGAAAGGTGTTAAATGTTGATTGAAACAAACACAGTCTGAGGAAGCTAACAATCAATGCACACACTATTCATTTCTACTTGTATATTACTCTTATTGTACAGTCAGCGCTGACAAATGAAAACGAGATAAATAATACCACATTTCCCATAAATCCATTTGTTTCTAACTCCCTCCACGTAAGAGAATAAATCTGTTAGAAAACACTTGAACAGTAGAAACACGGTTTCACTCCATTTGTTTTCGTCTTTAGGTCCATTAACTTTTAATGAAGAGCGGAGTCCAGCACAAGCTGCCAATTTCTTTCCACTGATGTTTGTTTACAGTAATTATACAAATGTGCTAAACTGAACGTGGTAATAGTTTACTCGTGTGAAAACAATTCATATTGCACCTTTAATAGTTTTGGCTGATTAGAGTATTCAGATTAATTCAAAAGGCAGCACCAGTAAGTGAGTGATGGGGAACGTGTAAAAGAAACAGAACGGTCAAAATATAAGCAACGGAGGTGAAGATATCCTGACTTTTAGTTCATAGTTTGATTAAAACTACAAAAATGATGAATCGTACACCCCCCCAAACAGCATCTGTTTGGAACTTCACACTTTCTTTGTTTGTAACGTAGGCTTTGTGTTATGAAGTTGTAGTTTTTAAGCCCAGACTGACATTTTCTGAGCTCCTCCAGTGGCACAGAAGACCATAGAGGTCCGTCGCACACTTGCGCAATTTACGAGTAGTTAAGTGCCCACTTGTGTGACGTTAACCCTGCAAATCTGTGAGAGTTTACCAGAGCTCAGTGAAACACATTAATTAAAATTAATGAGAGTATCCTGTCACTCAAAACAAAAGCCCAGATCTCTCTTGTTTTTGTTGAATTTTTATATAAGTCATTAAATTCAGATAACATTATAAAATGTACATTCAGAAGCTGATAGGAGTAATATATTTCAAAATACGAAGGTCTACACTACATAATAGAGACATAATGTGATTATTAATACAGTCATTATAGTGAATATTTAGTATTTATGTTGACAGTGTCATAGATATGATATTAATAGCCTCATCAAGAAGTTTGATGCACACTTATCCTGATATTCAGAGTGGAGAGTTCACCACAGTCTAATGACAGACAGACAATAATCAGCAGACATGAAGACTGGATTCAATTAGAATGTTATCTTTATAGTCCAAGCATCAGACGGTATTATAGAAATCCCTTCCTCTCAGTGAGACTGATAAGAATGATATCACATAGACTGACAATGATAAATACGCTTTATCAGAAGTCGTTAAAAACAACATCACTTTATGACCATTTTATATACAGTAGACGTTCTACTGTCGATAACTTGATTTAATTGCTTTATTTATTACACCGCTCCTCCCAGCTCCTGAATGTGCATTTGGTTTCTAACAATAGCTCTGTAAAGCTCAACACACTTGGAGTTTGAACTGAGCACTGTGGAAGCCACACAAGTCAGACTTGCAAATACTGCAAGTGTGAGGCTGAGTAGCACGACCATGACGAGCAAACTGACCTTTGATTTATGTTTTTAACAGCAGCCATTTTGACATGAACTAGCAGGGTCAACACAAGTGTTTGCAATGATACTAATTAAGGTTCTGTTCCATTTAGTGCAGCAGAGACTTTCCAGTGAGCCAACATGCACCATAACAGCACCCTGACTCTGTTTGGAATGAAAGATTCCACCCAATGAAAGTATCATTGGTAACACCTGTGTTTACCTCCTAGTTCAAGTCAAAATGGCTGCTGTGAAAAAGGTCTATTGTTGGGGTGTCTCTTTAAAATGTGATCGCATGTTTGGTCGCAGTCTAACCTCTAAATCCTCCTAACATCATCACCATTTCTTCACGCTCGCATCCTTGAAGGTGAAGAAAATGACAGAGTGTCTATTAGAGCTGTTTAACATGCCAGTCTCATTCACAGGGCTATAGAAGCAGGACTTAATCATTCAGGACTGCACTGACGCCTTCTTTTTTTTGTTGACAATGGAGATGATATGCTGTGATCGCTCAGCATCAGGAGGATTTATTTCTGCTTAAAAATGCACAAAAACAAACAGAGGTCCTGCTTGTGTGGCTCACAGAGGGAGGTTTGTAGGTTATTCGAAGTGCAGGTCGTGCTGATGTATTTTCTTAGCCTTCATGATAAATGACACAAGATTTCTCGCATATTGCACACCATATTGGTTAGCAATAAACAGTCATGACATGAGACGATAGAAGGTTTAAATTAAAATAACATTGGACATTCCCTTCCTTCCTTCTTTTCTTCCTTCATTCCTACCTAGTGTTCAGTGCAGAGTAAAGCAGGTGAAGGCCGGAAATCATTTAGTCTCCACAGTGTTTTAATGGGTCACTCTGCATTTCCCAAGACACACATCTCCATTTTCATTCTCAGTGTCACCTGTAAAAATAGCACACTTTGATCTGCTCCAGCCGAGTAGACAAGGAGCGCTACACAGTTTTCTGATTTTATTATCGTCATGTCTGTCCCTGATCCTCTCTTTTCCTCAGTCATGTCTTAATATTGTTTCCCTCTCCCCTTCTCTGTTCATTCGTCTGTGCATTCATACTGTTGTATCTCCACAGTGATTATTTGGCCCATCTGACTCATTTTTATTTTACAAAATCATGTATCAATTTGTAGCATAAAAATAAGTCAAAGTACAACCCCCCCCCCCCCAACATTCAGAGCACCTGACCTCTGAACAAATTTGATAAGATATGTATCAGAAATGTTTGAAAGATTTTACACATGCACATTTTATTTTGGACGGAGGGCAAAAACAGAGAAAAATATGTGTGTTTAAAGGTCTGTGTACTACATAAATCAACAGTAGCAAAATGATAAAAAAACAGGAAATGTGTAGAAGAACCATGTTGTTAGAAAAATGTATTCATTACGGATTAGTATCTTATAGACATATGCAACCTGTGAAGAGCTCACACGAGTAGCCACATTGAAGTGCCCCATACCACATATAATATATGACATCTATCATGTGCGTCTTCTTCTCTCCAGAGTGGTGACCCAGTTCTTCGTGTTCCTCTACTGTAAATGTCTGTGGCGGGGCCTGAAGTTTGTCGCCAGAAAGTTTACAGGGCGCTGCGAGCTGCAGCGAATCTGTTACAACAACAAGCATGGAGCCCGCAGGACCCTCAAGATAGGTAGACCCACACTGCCTGTATACTGCCTGAAGCTGAAATTTATATTTATTTTATTTTATGTATGAACAGGCATCATTTAAAAGCAGCTTTACTCTGATATACTGTAAATGTTCATATCTTCCTTGTACCATATTCAATATTTATAGATTTTTGAATGTATAGTGCCATCTTGAATATTAATGTAGGCAGTTGTCTCACATTTTGCAACCATTTTCTTCCAGAGTCATCTCTGAGGTACTCCAAGAATGAGGTACAGCTCTCTACATCTATGAATATACTCATTATATATTCCCAGTATAATATAGGTGTGTCGGCCAGTTTTCCTGCTTCAGTCTGTTGACATCTTTTCCCACTTTCTCCTTCTCCGTCTGTCCCTTTTTGTTTATGCTGTCTGTCTTCTCTAGCTGCTGCAGTCTGCCCTCAGCGTCCATCCTGATAAAGTGGAGAAAACCATTGACGACATCATGGCCTTGAAGAAGATTAACCCTGACACCAACCCACAGTGAGACATTACATTTCATATCACATTTATGTTACTTTATCACCTATGTTAGGGTGTTGTGATACATTAGAGGTTATCACTGAAGTGTCAACACTTCTGCAGTCTAGCTGTAAAGTGTGGCTGTGAAAGTGAATACATAACACATCCTACCTCCTCAGCAATGGCTACTGAGCAAGACACTGAACTCCCACCTACTCAAACTGGCTCAGAACAAAAGCCTGTGTTTGTACATGGTATTAATAGATTTGAATACCCTCATACAGAGAGTCCTTCCTCATGTGTTCCCAGGCTGGGCATCTCTCTTCAGGCCAGCCTGCTGCAGATTGTAGGCTACAGGAGCCTGGTGGCAGAGGTGGAGAAGCTGCGCAGGGAGCCTTACGACTCTGAAAATCCTGAACATGAGGACATGCTGATGAAGGTACACAGTTCTCTGTGGCTACTTGAAGTGCAAAAATAATCATTACGACAGGAATAATCATCTCTTTTTGTATTGAACCTCTTGTGATTTTACTGATGGCCTGTCCTGCCTCTCATTTAGTGCATGCAATATTATTATAGTTAGATTTACAAATGTCATCTCTTGTCAAGGGAGGAAATAATTGAACTACACTGAGTTGTGGTATGTGTGTGTGTTGCAGCTGTGGAAGGAGCTTCGTCCTGACACACCACTCACCGGCCGCATCTCTAAACAGTGGTGTGAGATTGGTTTCCAAGGCAGCGATCCTAAGACTGATTTTAGAGGCATGGGACTACTGGGTCTGCACAACCTGCTGTAAGCTCTGAGGGACTTCACTTTCTGTAAAACATTGATCATTATCCAAAAAAGAGTCAGACAAAGTCACACTTTAAAGGGATTTAAGACACGTTAGTGTTTATGTTTGTATTAACACATGTCCTTTGGAAGAACTGGAAATCAATGATACAAAAAATCTGTAGTGAGACAATAGCTATCTAAGAACTGGATTTAATAATAGATAATACATAATCTACATATGCACAGGTGTAAAGCTGGTGTAAGGTGTAAGTGCGATCCCGAAGTGTCTTGAAGCTTCTCTTGTCTCCCTGCAGGTATTTTGCGGAACACGACAAGGCCACCGCTCTGCAGATGCTCCACGACTCTCTGCAACCAAAGCACAAGTACGGCAGCCACATTTTTTCTAAACTTTCACCAAAGCATGATACACATGAAAGGAATACACCATGTGTTCTGGTAGAGAGACTCTTTGGTTGATTGGTGTCCTCTCAGGAGATCACGGACTGTAGGGGTAGTATCGAAAACTGTGAAAATGTGAATTTTTTGTAGATGTAAAGCTACTTGGTAAGAAGTAGTGCATGTATGTACATGTATGTATGGCAGTTAAAACTAACTTTACAATAGATGAGTATAGCTTAAATAGCTCATTTTCATAATATGCAAAGAAGCCATTGCTAACTTAGTTGCTAACTTTGTCTACCGTTTGTTGTTGAGCAGGTAGTGTACACTGGGTTCTAGAGCTTTTTTTTTGTTGTTGCTGAAAACAGCTGCCTGCTGCGACCAAAAACAATGCTATGAAAGCAGTGAGACTGAGCAACAGTAAAGTTGTGGACCAGAAAACCAAAATAATAAGCTAAAAGATGCTGTGAGGCTCTGTAAAGCTAAGGGGAACTGCAAAGTTGTTTTAGCGTCAGACTAGCAAAGTTAGCAACCAGCTAGCAGCAGGAGGAGACCAAAACTGAGCTAAAAGAAGAGTAAATGTTGGACTTCGGACATTGGGTGGCCAGAAATATGACTCCAAATGAATGCTAATGTTGCTCTGTGTCTGCTGGATGTGTAACTAGGCAACAGCTCGTCCCACTGCCCCTTGTCTCCAAAACAGCAATGCAGCTTTAAACTTTTATCCAACAGTATCTTTCTACAAGACACAAGGTGTATCCCTTCAACTTTTAACTGCACTCAAGTCATTCATAACTCTGCATTTACCACATTCTGCTTGATTACATACATTCCGACAGCTTGATGTCATTCACTGCCTTATCTTTTGTTGACTGCTGCTGCTTGTCTTGTGTGTCATCGGCATCTCAGTGAGCTGTCCCATTTCACAAATGAAGATTCTTCTTCTTTTTCTCCTCCACCTGCACCTCCACCTTTCTGCCCATGCCCTCCTCTCTGACTCTCACATGCACTGTAGGAGCACACACAGAAAGCCAAGGTACTTGATTTCACTTTCATTCTTTTCACTGCATTCATAGCTCTCTCTTTTGGGTTTTAACGCGCAGTTGTTGTTTCATGCATTTAACGTGCACTGAGCATATTTTACTCCCAGCTGTCTTATCAGCCTAAAAGACAGGATGAAGCTGAATATTCCAGTCACATTAAAGAAAATATTGAATAACGCAAGCTTTATCCTTTAACGCAAAGTAGCAAAAGCTAAAAATATTACATTTATTTAATTAGTTCAATCTTACATTATTAGTGGCGATTAAAGGACCAGTGTGTAAGATTTAGCAGCATCTATTGGTGTAGTTGTTGATTGTAACCCCCTCGACTCATACTCTTCCCTAGCATGAAGGAAAAATACTGTGAAAAAATACTTGCATCTAGAGCACTGACAGTAAAAAGAATGGACGGCTTTTTTTATAGATAATTGAGATGATGTGCGTATTATTTTGAAATAGATTAAATAAGTAAAACCTCTTCTTTATATTTCACTTGTTTGCGGCCTCCGTAGGTTCTCCTACATGCTAGGAAGGAGAGAGTGAGGCAAGGTGGTGCCTGCTAGATGCCACTAAATCCTACACCCTGATCCTTTAACTGTAGCTGTATAATGTTATATAGACAAACAAAAATCAAAAGAACATCACATGTCCTTGTAAAGGAACTACTTATGTCAGAACAATCTTGTGTTACAGTCTTACTGTTCCCACAAAAAAAACACAGTTTATGAAACATGCACTTAAAATGTTATTTCAGTGTGACTTAAAGATTTCTTCCTGTTGTTTGACTGAAGTGTGTCTCGTTTCTCACAGTGAGATAAACAAGCCTGAATGGGAACAGAAGAACATCGACAAAGCTATTGGGTAAGTGTGTGCACATGTGCTGCATACACGTGTGTGTGGAGGAGGCAAAACTGGGCTACCGCTGCTGGAGCTGTGTGAGGTTTGGCCTCAATACTGAGCGGTTTTAGCAGTGGAGGGGTTTTGTGATGTGGCCCTCGAGTTGGTGTATGTGTGTGTGGATATGTGTGTGTGTGGTTTACTGCTGTGTGTGTTTGTGTGTGTGTGTGTCCTCCTGCCCTGCCTTCAGCCTCCAGTCTGCATCAGCACTGATAAGCACCAAGGACTCACACTAAAAAGTCACACAAAATCCTCTTATACCAGGACACTCCAGCAGAGCAGCAAGCTGTAAAGTGCAAAGTATACTGTACTGCTAAATCTAAAAAACTGTACAGTGTCTATACTAAAGGGATAGCTCATGACTGGTATACAGCGTGCTCCTCTCACTGTATGTCCAAAAAGTAAACCACATCCTGCACATTTGGACCACCTGGACTTTGCCACGAGGTCTAAGTTGGAAGGTTTTAAACATTAAATGATGGCAGAGCTTTTACAGAAAGGGTTGGGATGCTATATTTTCACTTTTGATGCAAAATTATACAAACAACGTCTTTTTTATTTATTTTCATTACCTCCCTCCAGCTATTCGTTTGCCATTGTGGGCATCAACATCACAGACCTGGCCTACTCTCTGCTGGTGAGTGGAGCTCTGAAGACCCACCTGTACAACGTGGCCCCAGAGATGCCCAGCCTGCTGCACTTCCAGCAGACCTTCTGTGAGTTCAGTCGAATGGAAATCATTTTTCTGTAATATCAGATATTAATGAGGTGAACTCTATTTGTTGTGAATATTGGACTGTTTTGGGATTTCACCATTAAAGTGAGGACATGCTCTCTTTCAATACTGATACTGTAACTAGCGAATCAAAACTAAAAAGAGCTGAAAGACAGTATGAAGCTCCATAGAGCTAAGGCTAGCATCAGTCGGGGGATAATTCTTGGTGGATTTGTCACTTTGACATACAAGTTATCAAGTGATCTAAAAATATTGATGAAGAAATAAAGAATTTCCTTTTCTGGATGGCAGGTTACCTGATGCAGGAGTTTCACCGTTTCTGGATCGAGGAGGATCCCAGCGACATCATGGAGTTCAACCGGGTCCGCTGCAAGTTCCACCGGAGGATCCTGCGACAGCTGAAGAACCCAGACATGGCTCTGTGCCCCCACTTCTCCGCCTCCGATCTCCACCTGGTCAACCTCTAAACACACACACACACACACACACACACACACACACACACACACTCACCCTTAACCTGTGACCCTCCTCACTGTCCTCACTGAACCCCTCATATACCCACAGAGGTCTCCCCTGGATGACTGGTAGCCCAACTAAAAATCAGAAATCAGAAAAACCTTTACCCTCACATAGGTGATTCCTCAAACTACTGGACACATCTGGGGAGTCTCTCCTCCTTCTCTGCTCAGCCCACCTTGTCCCAGCTAACGTCATGTCGCGTCACTGCCAAAAGCTCACTCAACTACTGCACACCCACACACACACACACACATATATATATACACATATATATATATACACACACACACTGCCTCTACGCCCTCACTGCAGCGTTAGACCACCAGCATCAGAGATGACCATAGCGATTGTAGCTGTGCATGAGGAGGCTGCACCACACCATCACCGACTCATCATTATCTGTTGCTTTAATGATTCATGACGATTGTATCGAAGCCGTTACACCTCAGTTATGGATCCTGTGCTTATTCTCATAACAAAACAAATTTACTTTCTTAGCCAAAAATCCCTTATAGATTGCAACGTAATGCTCATCAGTTGTGAATATTTTGGCAATTAGCTGGTCGGGCTTTCAGATATGAGCTCAAATATGTCAAAAACAATATTTTGTATTGAAAATGAAGAGCTATAGATATATAATGTAACTTTAAATTATTTGTGGAAGCATAAAAGAAATGTTACTGGCGCAGATTCAATCAAAAACTATCAGACAGTATAGGGCGAGTTCATCTCTTAACTCTGTCTGTATTACAGTAGGTAATTGATATAGATTGTACTGTACTTTTTATGTCAACATGACATTAACACCTAAGACTTCTCCTTGCCAAAATATTGAATGTGGAGAACTTACAATCACAGCAGCAGTTTGTTTCTTGTGAGCTCAAATGTAAGTTTTGTAAACCTGCCAAATGATGTTCATAAATATTTCAGAACTTGTTGTTTTTGTTACACGTATTGAATGTCTACCATTAGGCAGCACTGGTCCCAAGAGATCTGTGTCTTGCGGTCGATATTTTGGCAACTTTTTTTATTTCATCGTCCAGAAAAATAATTTTATGAGCATTCTTTTACAGGTTTGCAAAACTTTTTTTTGCCTTTGATTTGATCCCATGCAGAGATTCTGTTATGAATGTTCCTCACACGCTCACATTCATGATTGTTTGATTCTATTTTAATTCATTGAATGTGACACTGTGTCCACTGTTTTATCAGCCAAAGCAATAATTTACATTTATTTCACTGCACATTTCTTTAAACGTATTGATTTGCACCACGCGTGCCTACAGTAAGTATTTGTTTTGCTTTCCTAACTCAGAGCTGGAATGCTAATCAACTCAAAGCTGCTAAATGTGGTGTTTAATAGAGGTAATTATTGCCACTTTCATTTAAAGACATTAGTGTAATTACTGTAAACAAATGGAAGTTGCTGTGCTGCATTTTACAACGTCCAAATTTGGTGGGAAATCTGCAGTAAAAACATGTTTGTCCTTTTCAGTAAAGCCAAAGACACAGAGCACTGGATGATGAGACAGAAAGCAGCGGAGTTTATGGAGAATGTAGTCTCTACCTAAAAAATGCTACACATAGCAGCTTTAAAAAGAATCTGTCATATTAAGCAACAACTAGAGAAATAAGACAATAAATGTAGAGTTGCTCCATAGAGAATTAATTAGATGATAAATATTAATACAGTCGAGAGCTGAGAGTGAGAATGTAAAATGCTAAAGATGGAGGCGTTGACCAGCCAGTCAACGCTCCGACTGGAGAGCTATTCCTGTCACACTGAACAATCACAGGAGTAAAAATTATCTTTAAGAAATTACTTTTTATTAACATACTACTCCTAGATATCACTGTCAGCTCCTTAATGTGGACTGAATGCATATTTAATCATTTGATTTCTTTATTTTACTCAAAAAGACCCACTGAGATTAGAAGTCTGTTTCCCAGGGGTGTCCTGACCAAGACAAACACCAACATCCATAAGTTACAGGCCAACAACATCAAATATCACTGAATACAGTATATCACAAAATTAGAATGAATTTTATTCCAACAACCCCCAAATTGTATGAAACCATAAAATTCTACAAGTGAAATATTATCAAACAATGATTTAATAAAACTTTGTATCTAAATAAAGAAATACCCCCAAAATTGGCAGCCAGAGGAACAAAAATAAAGTTTCATATTTTCATATTTTTCATATTTTCATGTTTTCAATCAGCCATAATCTTGTGGCTGCATCCAAAACTAGAAGCTTTTTCAAACTCCATGTTTAAATTAAAATCTAAACTATTTTTGCTAGGCAGGAATTTATTCTACCGTGGCCATTAAATGTATTTTCATTGATTATTTACCTCTTTATATCGTAGTGGTAGGCTAGTTTGAATTGTCAGTGGCGGAGTCCGCCATTTCAGTGCTGGATTTAAATGGCGTGCAGTCGCAGAAGGTCCCAGGAAAGAACACGTTTGTAGAGTATAGAAACATAACTAGAAGCAATGTCTTGTGACCCATCATCGGCTGCAAAGAGTGATTTTTGTCCCCCTTTGTTTTATTTGAATCATTTTAAGAAGTAAACGTATTTCACAAGAAAAAAATCTGAAAAAATAAACTTAGTTTGGTGCAGAAGAAATATGTTTTTTCTGCTTTCTGATCTTGTTAATTGTCTTGCGATTCTCTCTGGGTTCCCAAACCCCAGCTGGGAACCATTGTAGTACATGACTCCATTCAAAAACATGCCAACCAAAAATAAAAAAGAATAAATAATAACCAATAAATAACCATCTGATTCATTGTCTTTGGAGCACCATTTTGATTGTCGTCTCGGCTCTGAGTCACTTTTTTTCGTTCTTACTGAAAGAAAAATCAACAAAAGCCCGAATCGTCTTCACAGCGGCGTTGCTTCACTTGAACATGTGACCACTGTATTTAACATTCATGAGCGCTCACATCATGCGTGATGCTGACAGCTCTGACAAATGTTCTCATCACAAAACTGAAAATGTACATTTATTTTTATTTTATTTTAGAGCCATGCTTGCACTGTTGATTGTGTTTTTAATAGTATTAAATATCTTTGTCCCATTGAAGTGATGCTTTTCGTCAGTATTATGCAGCTGTTTACTTCAGTGAATGTCAGTGCTGGTTTCATCTCCTGCTTGCATTTTGTTTTGCTTTGCTATGGTCAGCTTTGCACTATTGTAAAAATAAAAATGCTGTTTCTTTTATGATAACAAATCAGTAATTTGTGGTATTAGGAGTATAAGGGCCAATGTGTCCCACCATACTGTAGATGAAGTTAAGTACATGCTGCTGTATATTATGCTTTGAAACTGCATATAAGACCACACAATCTGCATGATATTTTCATTATCACTGATTCGGCATTCTGTATTCTTCAGTAAGGCCTAAAGTACTTCTAGATATTGTAACTGTGCTTCATTTGTCTGTGCTGTACTTTTTGAGACCACAATAAAAATTAAATGTCAGTTGAAATTAGAGGTGACTATTTATTCATGATTTGGATACATGTGAGCTCATTGCTGTGGTGTCTCTGCGCTGCCTAGATACCAACATTATGGGTGGTGTTGTAATACAGTGATGTGAGAATATATTGTATTATTCTGTTTTTATCACAAACAGCTACACGTTAGAGCTTTTTAATCTTTGTCAGTGTTCATCTAAAATCTCAAATTGATTAGCAACTTGTGGAGTTGAAGTAACATAAAATACTCAAGTAAAGTACAAGTACCTGAAACTTGTACTTAAAGGAGAAGTGTGTAGGATTTTGTGGCATCTAGTGGTGTAGTGGTGGCTTGCAACCACCTCTACTCGCCCTCCTGCTCCTAGCATGAAAGAGGAAATATTGTGATCACAAAACTCTGGCGGATACCGTTGAAGACCAGCTGTGTCTGTAAATATGAAAGGCTCATTTTAAAAGGTACAAAAAACCCCCATAACAATTCTTACTTTCAGGTGATTATACGTATAATCACTAAATAGCTTATTATATTCTGTTAATGGCATATTCTGTAAATAGAGCCTCCTAAACCCGACACACTGGACCTTTAAGTACAAATATACTTAGTTATATTGAGAAGTCTTTTTGCTTTCAGTTATTGAAGATGACTGAACCAAAATGAGTATCAAAATGAGTAAGCAGCAAAGATCAATATTTTTGTCTTAACAATGAATCACACAATGAACCCACAGAGAATTGCAGGGCTGGACTGGAATAATCCACTATTCAGATATTCATTTGTTGGGTAGGTATTTGGTTTTCAGTTTGGAGATTTAGATATTTTGCTAAACATGGCCTATCAATCAAAGACATCTGCTAAATACATTTTCTTGTACTATATTTATTTAGGCCATATCTAGATCAGTGTTTGGTTTGTCTGTTCTGGGCTACTGTAGAAAAATGGCAGTTCAACATGGCGGACTCCTTGGAAGAGGACCCGCTCTCACTGCAGATATAAAGGGCTCATTTTGAGACAAAGGAAACGTAACAATTCTTAGTTTCAGGTGATTATACACTAATAGAAACATGCTAATCAATATTGTATTCCATTCCTGCTGATAGATACTCCTAAATCTTGCACACTGGAGCTTTAAAATGGGCAAATATATACCATGTCATCTTCTGCACCTTACATTCCTCTCACTCACAGCAGTGAATGTCATGTTCATTTTGAGCAGTATGGTGTTGTAATCTCAATGAACAGCAGGTGGCAGTAAGCATCCACATCATAACAGACAGACTGACGTGAACTGAGAGACATGAGTGGAGGGAGAGAATAAATGATGTACAGTAAAAATGTTGATATTTGACAGGGGAAATGTTGTGAATGTCTCCAAACGAGATCATGGGTGGTTGATTATCGTCTGTTTCCTTGCTGGATGAGTAATGGAGGTTGTTTGTTTTACGTACCAGCACAAGATAAATGAAGAGCACCTGAATGATGATGAACAGTTTTAGTGATCCCCGTTGAGACACTTGACGCATTGCAGCAGCAAAAATGATACAATAGATAAGAACAACGTACAAGAAGAGAAACAACACTCTTTCTTGTATATACTATATACACATAATCCAACTATTGATTGAATGTTTACACTAAATGAACCCAAGAAGTGTTTATGACTGCACCAAATGGAAATATTCGAGATATTTTGTGCATCATTTTATACACATTTCCCCAAATGCTAACCTTAAATATTTGGCATCTTTGAAAACTTCATGTTCTTCACCAGAGTTTTAAAGAAAGTTCTGGAGGTTTGAACAATGTTTGGCTGCACTCTAGTATCAGGAGGTTTGAGTTGTTTTTCTTGCTTCTAAATGTATTGAACTTTTTGGTTTTTTTTTCAAAGCTCAGGTGCAGGGTTTTCTAAACACAATGTGCTGCTGTTGAGTGGAATAAAATCATGTTTTGCTTCATTATCCTGTCAAAATATCATCTTCAGCTATCTATATCTCAATATGGTGTCAATGTGACTGTGAATATTTGTTTGTCTCTATGTGCCCTGTGATGAACTGCCATCCAGGTGTACCACACTCTCTTTTACATCACAATTTAAATAGTTTTTAATAGAGATTTATTGCAAAAAGCCACTGATTCGCTCACATTTTTTTTTTATTCGTATGTGTAATGAAGACCTCTTTTGGTGACTGTGCAGGCCACAGCATATGAATCACATCGATTTCATCCATCAGTGAACCCTCATGCCCTCATGTATGGAAACATCTACATTTCCTTACTGTTACGCACCCTCATAGGTGAACTTATTACTAATGAGATCTATTTAAATGTGCTGTGTTGCTCCTCTGGCTTTGTGGAGCTCAGCTCCAGTTCCTCCTCCTTCTCTCGCTCTCAGGGGAATCTGAGGACCTGCAGACAATCACAGTCCATCTTGGGGGTATATAAAGGCTAAAGCGCTGCCCTTCAAGGCGTTTTGACCACTTTTGCTGCAGTTCTTCTAGCCCATTTGTGTGTTGTTGGCTCTTTTGTATGTTGCTTTCAGGTTAACGTCAGAACATAAACATAGCACAATATGTGCATATGAATGCAAAGTCTGCAGGTATCTGTAGAAAGTGTTTCTGTTTGCAGTCTTGCGTTGATGGAGGGTTAGTGTAACTTTTCTTTGTGGGTAGTTTATTTAATGCTGTGATTTTATTTCTGCTCTAGGCTGGTCGGCTTGTTATTTTGCTTATTAAGCTTCTATATTTGGCAATAAAAGACTGAAAATACTAAACAAATTGACTCTTCATATTCCTCATCTAGTTTTATGTTTGCCTCTCCTTGAGGTTATAACATCCACTTATTTATTCAGGTTTTTCTTCTAATTGTCAAACCCATAAGTTAAACCCTTGATGCTACAAATTGAGCCCATAGTATCTTTATCATCATATTAATGATGATAGGATTATTGACGCTGTCTTGTCTTCTAGTTGGTGATTTCTTAGGGGGGGATGGCCCTACCCCTAACCAAATAGTTAAACCTATATCTGTAGTCATGTCTCCCCTAAAATGTTGTGTTGTTGAATGATGATAGGAACATTATAGAAATACGACTGGCAGCAGTGTGTCTCTAAGATCCTCTTGCTCTTACACAACTACATGTTTGAAACAAAACTAGGCACTCAAAACCATGACAATACAATATAGTATAGAATTGAGTATTTCTAATATTATTATTATTATTATTATTATTATAGATTAGAGAATATTACGTTAGGGCAGGACTGAGAGAAAATGAGGCACAATTACAAAAGTCTGTCTGACACAATTGATTTATTAAAACATGGCACAGACTAGACTAACTATATTCAACTAATCAACCCTGCTGTCCATGCACTCTCTCTGCTACTAGGTTAATAAGTGGGATGCATTTTGGTAGGGACATAACATCCTCCCTCATCCCTTCCTCAGATTGCCACGACAGCCCATACTGGTATCTGAAGGAATGAAGATGCTGCTGTTGTTGTTTTAGTTAAGCTGCCATTTTGGTGCAGATCAGCTGATCACACCCCATGCTAATGTTGTCAGAGCTTTTAGAAGTTTAAATAGAACAGTATTAGTTTTTACAAAGGGTTTCCACACTGTAACCAGTGTTATTACCAGTTTTATTAGAAAACTAATGTAGTCTTTAGCATCTTAGTTAGCAGTTTTGAAGGCTAATGTGCTGCTCACACTACCTCCTGCAAACTATATGTGTTTAGTCTGAAACCACCACCAGACAACAGCCACAACTTTTCCATTTATGCTAATGAATCCCAAATGCTTCCACACATTACCTCTCAGATGGTTTGAAGTCATGATTATCCGTTTAACAGGGCTTGCTTCCCTCCATTTTGCGTCGCTTAGTTTACTGTCCAACGGGGCATGAAATAGATCTGTGAGTGATGGTGCATTTTATGAACGTCCCTCACTGGAGTTCAAGGCACAACCTGTTTCACTCATAGACTAAGAGTTTTTCATTTGCAAAGATTATTACAGATAAAAAAGACCAACCAGGGATCCTTTTAGAGGGCTGCAGGGCGTTTCCAGCAAAAGGATGAATAGATTCATATAACTTTTATTAGACTAACCTCCAGGGAATTAGAGGAGGAGGACCTTTGAGACAAAATCCTCTCAAACATGGGGTTGTGGTTCGTTTTGCATCTATTTTGGAGGTCCTTCACATGAAAAAGTTTGAAATTGTCTGGTTTTACTGAAGAATGCGGGATTTTTCTAGTTTCCATTTATGTCCATTGCTCACTTTTTGCTGCTCTGCAAGCGAGGAAGAAGTTTTGTTATGTTACGTCTTTCTTCTCTCTACTTTTAATAGTGTTAATAAACTGTATAAATAAAAGTAAATTGTGATAATAATATGCATATTTATTCGATTTTTTTTACTGTAGTAGTAAGGTATAGGCATTGAATATATGACAATAGAACAGAAAGAGCACTTTGTAGGCGGGAAGTTTCACTGGCGTCATTAAGTTATTGCCTACAGTAGTCGCCTTCAGTCCAAAATGGTGGGGCGTAACTTTGCTCTGATGTTGCAATGGAAGACAAATTAGCTTTCACTTCTTGTCAGTGTAAATTCTTTGATGTATCTCTCTGAATAGGAAAATCCCCCGCATGTTGTTCAACACTTTCATACTGTCAGTATAATGAACATTTTCAGCCTTGTCAATAGGACTTTTAGTCTTAAAAACTCAAATGGTTCTCACAAGTATAGATATACACTAGTGCAAACACGCTTGTCTGACAATTTGTCAGACGGATGTGTTGCAAAATTCAGGACTGTCTCCAGTTTGTTTCCTAAAATCAGAGAGAGAGGAGAGGGGAGGCTACAGTGTCTAATGATAATACAAGTGGAGATACACGCACATCACATCAAAGCATTGGATTAGTGCGGATCAGCTCCAGACAAACTCTGTGGTAATGAGAGCTAAGTCAAAACTGCAGGGCAGTGTTAGAGCTTGACACATTAACGTCAGTGTTGGCAATCCTCACTTTAGTCAGCACTTCTTAAGTTTTCCGCCTGCAGAAACTACATTTTACTGATTCAGACAACAGGGAAAACACCGAGCAACGTTATAGAGCAAAACGTTATTTATATACCCCTCAAAATATAGAGTTGCAAAGTGCTGCTCTTAAAGGCTCTTGTCGGGGCTTTGTGTACATACATTTCTAGCTTTTTTTCCACATGTTTGGGCAGGAAATTAAACCTTTAGCATCCTTTATCATTCTCATTAACACAAAGAGACCCCCAGCTTTGTGTAATTCCACCGTGGTTCTGCTTACCTTCGACCTGATACCGCTGCAACTTTCAAAATGAAGCTCATGTGACGGCTGCTTAGTTACATAATGTTTAATAATAAGGGAGCTATTTGCTAACTTGTGTGTGCGTGAGTGTTAACATGTCGAGTGAGGGGCAGCAGAAGTGATTCATCACTACTACAAATTTATAGTGTTGAAGAATTAGTTAATCATTTTAGCATATTTGTCCTGATGTGAAATTAACATGGAAATATGTGTTTTTTCTAATAATGAAAAATTAAGCATAATTTCCTGGGGGGTTGTTATGGCTTACATGGAAAGCCGCCTTGAACGAAGCCAGATCATTGTGACCTTATCCAGAGCCTGGTATTCTTTGGTATTTTCCAAATGCCAAAGCCAAGAAATGTTGAAAACAAGTCTGGCCGTGAAGTCGAGCCAATTACGAAAGTAACTGACCAGAAGTAACTTAGCTAGTTGGTATGAATCAGATTGGTGGAGGTTGCCTAATGCTGTTTTCTGCTGAGTATAAATGTGACAGTGTTTCTGCATATCTGTTTTCTTAGTGTATTGTTCTACAAGAATAAACGATCCCGCTGGGTTGCCCTTTCTCCACATTGTCTCTTGACTCCTCATTTTCACCACCACAATAGCTGCTATACTCAACATTTTTATACTAACCAAATGATGATGTAATGTTAAAGGAGTAGCTTATACAGTAGTGATGTATTTGTTGTTTCATTCTGCTCTACATAGCATATTATAACTCCTTCTTCTGGTTCTACAACCCTTACTGTTTTCTTAACTTTCCCTGCTCTCACCAATGTTGCACCAGGCAGTGGTTTTCAGCTCTCTGAACACTACCTGCCCAGCAGATGGAGACCAAAACAGAGCTCAGACAAGCATGAATGATGAACTTCAGATTCATCAAGTGGACACAGACAACATACTGATGTTCTGCAACTGCTTGATTAGTTAGCCATAACAACTTTGCAAGGTGATAATACGTCAGTTTTGTTTTCTGCTGGTCCCAAATAACATTTAAATAAAAATGTAATTAATGCAATATTGTCAAACCTAGATAACGTTGTAACCCTAAACCTAATAGGCTAGGCAAGGCGAGTTTCAGTAATCAGCAGTAGCATCAAGACATCTTTGTGGGCATGCAAAATTATGTAAATTAATTAAAATAAATTATATTATATAAAACTAAAATATAAGAATATACTGTACATAAACTAAACATATAAAGCCAAGATAGAGATAGAACTAACAGAACTACAAGGAATAAATAACCAAATCCACATTACCCTTTTTTATGATAACTATGGTATCTTACTGTTTGTTTGATTTTCTGGTAAGAAAACACATGAATGCAGTGCTGTTCAGCAGCTACCTTGAATATTTCAGAACCACGGATACACTGACTGTGATGGATTTCCTATCTCATGCGAGTTTCAAGTTTCTGCTAGCTGATTTTTGGAATTGACAGAAACCAAAGGCTGCCTGGAAGACTGGAGATCAATCTACACACTTCGCACTGTGAAGTTAATGAGCAAAAACATGAAAAGCATAAGCAGCGTATGACATTTAAGATTCCTGCAATCATCTGAAATGTTTCTGTGTGGTTAAAACATGAGCTTTAGAATAATTTAAAGAGTGTCAAAAGTGAGGGCGAAGGGAGATCCACCGTGGGCGGAGCTTCAATAACATGCATCAGATGTCACTTCAATATGGGGCGAGTAAAGACATTTCATTTCAGGGAGCACAGCCAGCTCGCTTCCTCTCTATAGATTCTCCACATATCTGCTGTGACCTTTCAAAGGAGAGATGTGCAGTCTATCAGATGAAATCCATGCTGGGTATACTTGGTAAAAAAAATTACATACAGGTAATGCAAGGGTGTAGGCTTTATAGCCAAACTTGATGGAGGAGGGTATCTTCTAGCAGCTATCACTGATACTAAGACTGCTGCAGCTGAGAGAGGATAAAGACAAACTGCATTTGGAGGTTAAAATGACACCAAATTATATTTTTTGGTCACTTGGGGGCAACAGAAACAAGACATGAACACAACATTGATACGTCATCATATTTTAAGTTATTGAACAGTTGCTCATTTACACACCCAGCTACTTACAGAGTAACATTATCATGCAATTGAAACCAAGTCCAATATTCACTCTCTTTTAGATCATTTTGGTATCCACTAACTCCTTAGGGAACTATTTGGCTCTTTGGCTCGCTAAATGCTCCATATGCACACCAGCTAGGCTGCTGTTGGTCAGTCTAAGGTGGCAGCACACAACAATGCCATGAGAGATTGAAACAAAACATTTAAGCTGCAAACCTGAAATCCAAAACAATGTGCTGAAAGATGCTATAAAGCAGAGCTGTGTTAGTGCCTTTAAGCGCATTGTTTTGGTTTTATGACCTGCACCAAACAGCAGACATAATTAAGTTAGCAACTAGCTGGTGCACATAGTGGAGAATTTACCAGATAAAAAAACAGACTTAGATTTATCATGTCAACAGAACACAAAATGAATGCTAATGTTGAAATATTATACAAATTAATACAAGTATAAAATGTATGTGTCTGTGAGCAAGAGAGACTGATATCAGTTAAAGACCTATATTTTTCATTCATCACAGCCAATGAAAGCTTGAGATAAAAGCTGCATTCCCCTCTCAAAGATCCATTAATGAAGTCGCTGCTTTGCCAGGATTTTCACTGCAAGGAATTTCACCATGGGGAGATTATCTCGCTGTCACTGCAGTTATTGTTCCAGGCTGTTAAACAGTACCTTAAAACATCCATGTGAAGGTGCTAGTGGGCAACACAATTTCATCCTTTCACCTTCAGCTGACTGCAGCAGCCGGCTGTACCTGCAGCACATCCTCCAAATGCAAATTGTACTGTCAGAAATAGAGTCTGCAGTCAGTTTACACACAGTTTGTCTTGACACTGCTATTTTCTATCAATATTTGAGCTGACATATATGCACACACATTTGTAAAAATGGTAATCTGATTGTCTGATTGTATGCAGAGAAGTGTCTCGTTTTCCATGAAGTGTCTTGTTTTCCAAGAAAATCGATTTTCTTGTTTTCCAAGGCAATCAATTTCATGCCAAGAAGCAGCGAAATTGCCGCCACAGATTTCATATTTGCAGCTCTAATTATGTTAAATTCATCAACACTACCTTATTGATTAAGCACAGAGGAGGTTGCGGCCGTTCCAACCACTCCAGGGCTCTCATGCAGATAAAATGTTACACAGCAGTGTGAGCAGGCAAATTCATGAATCAAACCGTGTGTATATCAAAGAGTCACCAGCACAGCGGGCTGATTTATATATCAATATATGAGTCCAAATGGGTTGATCTGTGAGTCAAGGGCCATGCCATGATTTTACAAATAAAGCAGATACATATGAGCTGTTCATTCTCGGAGGCATGTCCATGTTCTCTAATTTGTTTCTCCCTCTCAGTTGGTTTGGACGTATTCCCAGATAAAATTAAGTATAGCTTAAGACTGGACAATAAACTTAATTGATTTAATTACCAACATTACAACATTTGTCAATTTAATCATAATTTTAAAGTCATTTCCAATAAATAAATGGTCTGAATCAAACAGCCCCTGAAACACACAAAAAATAAAGGTTATATTTATACTTATTGTGGTATATATTTTCGGTCATATCATCCAGCCCGAGTATAACATCACCATAAAATAAAAGTCACACTATATTTTGAATTAGGAGTACATACGAAGTGGCATTTGAAAAGAACTTCATTTAAAGAGTCTCTGTGACCTTTACAGGATAAAATATAATATTATAAACAAGTATGAGACCTCACATGCGCACATACAGTAACAAATGTTAATATAACAACCACTGAGAGTATAAAGAATGGACGGCAATTGCCGTTTTGAAGCTCAAAACCTGTGGCTCTGACCGCCGCCATGTTTGTAGTCCTGCCTCTTTAATATGTGGGTTTATGGAGATTGACTTGTCCTGGAGCCAGCTTCAAGTGGTCGTTTCAGGAACTGCAGTTTTTGGCACTTCCACATAGGCTTCACTTCACAGCCACAATGGTTGCTGCTTGATAATAACAAGATGAGGCTAGAAAATTTAAAATGTTCATATATCAACAAAAGCAGACCTGAGGAAACTACTAGTAGTAATAGAAATCAGGTAAATGTTTGTCTACTGGCTGAGTTACTCAGTTACTCCATGAAGATGCTTCATGGCAGACTCCATGTTATGACTGCACTCAACAGACAGACTCAATGATCTACATCTGTCATCTTGTCATTTCAGACCTGTCATTCCTCTCCTGCCCACCAGTTGTGCTTTCCCACCTTTTGCCAGTTTACCAACTCTCCACCTGCCTGCACACCTCCTTGCCCTGTTAGCTCTGGTGTATGCCTGCCCTTTAGGCTTCAGCCAGATTGTCTAATTTGCTCTCTTGCCTTAGTGCTCCACAACCTTCTGTTCCTGTTCTGCATTTGTTGGTGACCTGTTACTGAATGTTATCCTGCCTATTGACCAAGTACAACTTATTTCAGTTCTACTGTATCTTTCCGCTTCTGGATCTACTTCATGGCTATCAGATTTGTTACAGATCATGACACTGCAAATGTGACATTCATAGCAACAAGTGCAAGTTAGTGGAGTGTCCAAAATAAAAAATTGACAGACAAACATTTCCTGATTCTAACTTCTCAAATGTCAGGACTGGATGTAATTCTATGTCATTTATGATAGTAAACTGAATATTTTTGGGTAATAGAGTGTTTGTTGAATAAAACTATCTATCTGAATACATTATCTTGAGCTGTGGGACAAAAATGTATTTCACAGTATTTCTCACATTTTATAGACAGTATGTAGTATAGATTGACTGAGAATAACCAGCAAATTTATCAAGGTGCATCCTCTCAGGACCATGAATATCCAACAAATTGCATGATAATCTAACCAGGGGGTGCCAGGTGCATAAAAAATGTATCCGATTGATCAACTGATCAACTGACGTTGAGATCCTTAGGAAAGACAGCAAGCAATTGTATCTTGAAAATACAGTTTCTCTTGATTCAAGAGTTTCCATCTGAGGAACTCAAATATAACAGAAATTAGGTGCTGTATCGTTATCCGTGCTATAGTTTCTGTAGTTGCCATGGTCATTAAGCAGGCCGTGACGGGAAATTGAAAAAGTTGAACCACTGTGAACTTGGACAACAGCAGCTGCCCTCCCTCACCGTGCTACCGCCATCTACCTGGGTGGCAAGGCCACTGTGCTGCTGTGTTTACACTGAAATCAATGGAGGCGGCATTTGAAAGCACCTTTAGGCTCTGCCCCCAGCAATGCACAAAAAAAGGCATGTGCAGCAAAAGAAAATGCAAAGCAGCTATCAGTAGCAGTAATTCACAGTTCATCATTTGGTCTGTAAAGGTCACAACCACATGAATTTCATACATCCCAATTCAACAAGGACTAATAAATTCCTACGGTATCTCGTTTTCATGGAGATGCTGGACAATTATCTCTAATGATCCTGCCAATAGTAAAAGTCATGCTGTATGATTCACCATGGAGCTGGATGGAAGATCCAGCACTATTTTGCCTTGTGTGCATGCGTGCATTGAGGATAGCTTCCTAACATCAGGGCGTACATACAGTACAGGCATCTGCAATGTTTGTATTGATCTGCCCTCAAGATTCTGCTGTCGTCCTGATGTTTTGCTTTTGCTGTTGGAGTGAATATCAGGTGTGGTGGTTTGGCTGGAGAAGGATTTGTGTTTGGGGCAACTGTGGGAAATCACAGTTGTTCCTGGTCTGCCATAAAAATTCTCTTTGATCCTCGTTGTGTTGCACTTATTCTCCTCCCCATTCACAAACACAGTCTGCTCTCTCCTCCATTCTGCATCTCTTCTTCTTATTCTCATCAGCCTCCCACTCATCCTCACCTCCATTTCTTCTTCTCTTTTCTCATTTTTTCTTTAACCCGCTGCTCCTTCTTCTTCCGTTTCTGTCTCTGATTAAACTTGCTGGTGCATTAATAAAGTGCAGCTCCCCCTCCCGCCCTCCTCCAGTGGGATTAGGCAGAGCACTAATTCCATCTCCAGTCCTGGAAGCTTTGAAGTTGACTGCCAGGGAAACCGCTAGCTTCTTCAATTTTCCATTTGCATAATCCCACCACTGCACTCATACATGCTCATCAGAGTGGAGGATGAGCTAATATGCTAGATAGAGCTGCATATTGGCATTATAATAATCCAGTCATTTTCGGTAGCATCGCTCTCTTTATCATTGTTACCATCGGGGATCAATGGATCGTTCTCGCCGTCACAATGTCATCATTGTTACAATCCACTTCCTCATCACTTTTGGTTAATTTTCCTGTCCTTATCATAATTAGTAATTAGCATGTGCAAATGCTAATTTTTGCTCATTGGCAGCGGCTGATTATATTTGTATTGCATTATCTGCCCGAGCAGTGCCGTGTGGGTAATTCTCACGTCTGTGGCGAGGCGCTGCGGTGATCCAAGAGGAGTGTCTGTGCACTCTCAAACAACACAGCAGAACTAATGTGTGGAAACAGAGCAGCTGTAAATGTGTGAATAATCATCACAGGAACCTTTGCTGTGAAAAATTAGAAGAAGAGGAAAATTAAAATATTCAAGGTTCCATAAAAAGGGATTGCCTCTATGTTTTCCTAATCCATGAGTCAGCAACCTATGGTCAGCAACCATGACAGTAATTTAGGGACAGTAAGCATATCCTATTAGTTTTGCAAACAGCATTTGATTACTAGTGGCCTACTCGCACAAGACGGGTGTTAGTTGTGGACCTGATGTGATTTGTAATCACCACAGCAGAGGTCATCTGTGAAAAAACACCTGCCATGTTTAGCCACAGGCGTCACATTAGTCCCGTATGAATTAGCATCTCATGCTTTCATCGGCAGAAAGAACTCTACATTGTTTAAAGTCCAATGGCAATGATCACTTCTGTCTGCGATATCTGTGCATGATAACTATGGTATGGTTGAGGTTATGGAAACTGCTGGATAGTGATGAGTTGTGAACTGCGAGCTGATGCAGGAAAGTCAGATGCATGATGTGTCCACACCAATGACAGTATAAAGGATGAACAGAGACAGAGTGACCCATAGGTAGGTTTCTAAAGCGCTGTTTCGAAGCTGAAAATATGTGGCGCTGGCCGCCGCCATGTTAGATGTACTGCTTCTTCCGTTTCCTGGCTAATCTTAATATCGGCAAAGACATGGATCATCAGTGGCCCTAAGGCGGGCTGAATGACGCCTGGGTGCTCGAATAAGCCATCTGTAACTTTAAGCCTTAATATAGTTTGAACAGTTGTAGGCTGTAAACATGTTTATTTCTGCTTTGAAGTTGGACATTTTAAAACAGCGTTTGACTCGCTTCTGCAGCCAGGAATTACTAGCACTTCCGCATTGGCTTCATTTCACAGCACCGGAGGTTGCTCTTCTTTGGTAGCATGAGACATATTTTGAGAAATGCTATATGTTATATTATTTAGGCTGTTCGTGATGATGATAAGTACTATATATTGGTATCTAGTGGTATACAAAGTACAATAAATCCATCTTGTTTTGTCATGGTGCTCAGCGGGTGAAATCTGCTGCTGAACTATAAATCAATTCCTACGCTGGAGGTACACCAAGAGACACAAGCATATATCTACCTTAATGAGGCGGCAATGGAAATTATTAATGAGAGCTCTGATAGCATTTTGGGTGCCTATTCTGCAGTCTGATGTAGCCACTCAGCATAGATAGGCATTATGTCTCAATCGTACCCACAGATAATCCTTGGTCAGTACATTTGAGTGAAAAAGCCTTGTCTTTTTGGACACAGTGGAGAAGCCTTCATGCCCGTATGAAAACACATTAACTGTAGCCTGAAAGCTGCAGGACAAGCGCACTATCAGCCGAGCCACAACCAGATACAGAAGGCTTTAGTGCTGAGGCATCACATAAAATACTGTAATCCCACCACCTAGCAAGCACTGCTTTCATCAAAGCAGGAGAGAAGCAACAGCTGAGTCAGCTGAGCTAACAATGTCATGACTGCAGTCACCGCTGAGGCTTCTACGAACCTTCACCTGTCAGACATTATATTGTTGAACCTGTCAACACAGGTGGCCAGGCAGCACCTGGGTGCAAAGGGAGGACGTGTCGGTGGGCGACAAAGGTTAAAGAGTAATGGATGAGTGTTTTGGGAAGGGGTGGTCTAATCAGCCAAATAGTTTTTAGCCATGGTAGCATGACTCTAGGGATGATAAAGTTGGTCTGTTGGTCCGCCACTTCGTTGAGAATGAAGCATCTCAAAGAATATTTGATAACCATGAAATTTCCACAGTCTTACTGACTTATCATCCCCTTTAACATTTGTGCTTTTGGGTGAAATGTTGCTAAAGCTGTTGGGTTGATTGCCAATTATGTACATTCATGTCTCCTTAAATTGAATTGTAATAATTTTCCCCTGACTTTTAATCTAGCATTAGCATTAGGTCAAAATTGCATCATCTTCAACTGTACTTTCTATTTATTATAGAAAGTGGGTAATCATAATTTTGCGTCCAATGAAACATCTTTCAATCTTTCTTATGATGCCACTGAAACAAAGTGATTCTGAGGCCAGTATTGTTCCTAACCAAAGACGGTGTTTGTCTCACTGTTTACTGTACAAAAATATAACTTTATTCACTGCTTTGGGTGAAACTAGATCATATTTTATGGAGAAATGATCTTTTGGTTTTCCTCCTGATGTCCCCTCAACTCTCTATGATTTCGTCTACATTCCTGATGGACAGATAGCTTTAGCATTACTTGCAGTCGGACCAAGACCCAAAGAAAATGTCATTAACCAAGCACATCTGGTATCTACACCATTAGCTTGGTTAGCTGTGCAACTAGGTTAGGTTAGCTGACTCAGCCCTGTGACGCCAGGAGCCAAACCCTGCAAGAAAGCTAATTCAGTACTGTATTCGTCAAACTGGCCCAAGAAGAGTCAGCTAATGGGACCTTCCACCTGTTTTTACAGGAAACACAAATATATACAGGAGCATAAGCACCATGCTAGCGGTGTCATCCTCAGCATGAAGCAGTTTCGCTCAAAGCATATCTGTGTTTAAGTACAGTCTCACAGAGCTGATAACTCAGCTGTAGACTCTTAGTCTAGTTAGTTTGAAACATTTTTGTTTGAAGATAATAAATTAATCAAATCCACCATTAGGTAGAATAAATATTAAGACTTCTGGTCAGACAGATCATACAGTATATAATGACTGAAAATGAAGAACATCACACAATAATGAGATATGGGGCAAAGGGACGATGAGGTCTAAAGCTAACTTTGAAATTTCAAAATCAGAATCTTTTTAGACCCTCCTGAGGCAACCACACCAGACACTTTTACCACATTGGAAAATGTAATTCATGAACTAGATTTTAATTTGGACCTTGACAAAAGGGCTTTAAATAAAACAGGGAGCAGCTGGCTGGTCGGGACACATTAGCATTCAAGAGAAAGAGAATGAGCTTTAATCGAGCACAGAGCCAAGGATAGACAGTTAAAGGTAGAACTGCTATAAGTGAAATGAAAGCAGTCGATGATGGTGTGCGTGTATGTGTGAGATACAATACAAAGCTGTGATGCTGTCAAAAAGCTAATTAGCATATCCGTATTTAAAACATGTGGTTTTCTAAAAGGAAGATGAACAAGAGTGTCTAATAATTACTGCTGTAAGCAATAATATTAAAGCAACAATATAACCTCGTCCAATTAATAGTTAATTTAAGCTATGCAGTTCAACATTTTGTAAAATATGATTACTGGCTTTTTTTTCCACGGGTGAGACAAAAAGGATATAGGAATTAAGGATAAGTCAAGAGGTGGTCACCCTACCTTAGCATAATGACTATAAGTATGGAGAAAGTAGCCTGGCTGGTGTGCAGCGTACTACTGCGCAGAAGTGACGGCCAGCGTCATATATCCTGAGCTTCAAAACAGCTTTTCAGAAACCTACGGGTGACGTCACTCATACACTGTCCATTCCTTTATACTGTCAGTGCATGCTCACAAGCAACTGTTAGCTTGTTAGCTTGGCTTGCGACATATGTTAGCAGGCTTGTTAGTTTGGATGTAATAGGACAAAATCACAGTAGCTAGCTCATTAGCTGGACTGTCATTGGACAAGTTCAGTTTACACAGTTTACACAGACAAGTCACAGTTTACATAAAAGACAGATTCATACCATAGACACAGCGAATTTATTTAATTTCTGCAAAGTTAACTCATCTCCAGATCACATTAAATTGTGCTACAAAATTTTGCACTTTTAAATGCTGGTATTTCTATTTATGTAGACATGAAACAAACAGGATATCATGTGTTAATTGGCTAATAGCTTTTTCTCCCTGGCCTTGAGCATTTATGCTAATAAGCTAACCAAAAGGTTCTTATTGGTATTGACTGCTTCAGTGCACAGGACCTACCCGCTGTGAGACATTAAATGTCAAGAAAACTACAAATTCAAATTAAAACCCCTGAGTGGTAAGGTGAAAAATAACATGCAGGAGTTTTGTCTTGGGCCTTTGTGGTGATAACAAAGAGCTCATGTAAACAGAGGCAGAAGCATCTGTTAATTTGCTGCAGTATTCTTTGCTGCTGTCAAGTCTTTTTATTCTCTCAGCTGTTACTGAAGAAGATGGGCTAACTATGTCTAATCACTCACAAAATGGGTGTGAAATAAATATCCGCAGGACAAAAATTTCAGATAACAAAATTACTAGTCGATCACTCAACTTGTCACAACATCTAACAGATCTACCAAATACTTTTGACACTGACAAATGGTTACTCCTCTACATGGTATTTTGATCATGCTCATTTCTATAGCTCAGTGTTTAGTCCAAAAAGGCTGTACCTGCGCTGAAGCGCTCAAAGCAATAACTCAGCTACACAGAGGAGCTGTCAGCTTCCTGACATCACATCCAGGACACGCAAAAGCTCCCCTCTCCTTTGACTGATGAAACTGCAAAAACACTCTGCCCTTCTTAATCGGGCAACAAATTTCAATTTACTGGTAACACAGGGAAAGAGGTAAGTGTTCAGTGTGTAAAGTTCGAAGGGAGTCGAGTCAGAAGAAATTAGCTTTTTATTGTCTCCAGGCTGCACTTTAACTCCTAGTAATGCCAAGCGTGTTCAGCGAGGACAGTCAGAACAAATGTGATTCCTGTTTCTGTAGCTAAACATGATGGAGCAGCCTGTGCTTTCTGCTGTAAAGAACCTATTTGGTGTTAATACCAGGAAACAACACAAGAAGAAAGCTTTCCAAGCTTGAGGCGGTAGTTGGTTTCCATAGTTGCATGTCTTTAGTGGAAGCTTGAGTCTAAAAGTCCACAAATATAAGTAGATGATGTGAGCACTGGGTTCAGTGCCACTAACGATAAAATTTATGGTTTTATGAAAACTGAAAACAAAATTTAAAGGGATTGTTTGGATATTTTGAAGTGGGGCTGGATGAGGTACTTATGCATAGCCAGTGTATTACCTACAGTAGCCAGTGGGACCCCAGTTTGGACATGCACTGCTGTGGACAGGGTCAGCAGAAAAATGTATTTTGGCCACATAAAAAAGGCCCATCTGAAAAATATTAATACCCCTTTAAGTGTACGGTAAGTTAGGAATAACTGCGGTCAGACATGCACATTTCTTTAGAAATATTAAGTTTGATTTGAGTCTGATCTGTTTTAACTTTCTAACCCAAACAATTGATCTGCGGCGTAATACAATGCACAGCGTAGTTAGAAGGTCTACAGTTCATGCCAAAGGAAAAGGCTGTCTGCAAAGTATGTAAGTCTACTGATCCTGTCCACAGCAGTGCATAGCTCTGTCTCTGTGCCAGGATCCCTGTCTTCTTCTCCAAACTGGGATGCGCTGGCTGCCGTTTATTCTAAGTAATACACAGACTATGCATCAGTACCTCATACAAACCCACTTCAAAACACCCGAACTATGCCTTTAAATGAATTCAGTTTCTGGGTCAGATTTTGGATGAATTCAGCAACTACTGTGCTGCATTTGTCCGTACAGATTACACAAAATATAACACGAAAATGAATAGGCTTTAGATTTGCTGCTACATGCTTACTCCAGCTCCGTACTAACGCAGTGATATCACAAAAAGAAAGTGTGTATTTCCCAAAATGTACCAAAACTATTCCTTTAAATCTCTGCACCCCGTCCTCAAACATAATCAAGACAACTACCCCCACCACCCATCCACTCGCACTGGGAAGTGCTGCCAGTGCTGCCCTTTTCTTCCAAATATCGCTTGCTGTCAAAATCTACCTGGGTCCTATATAGGGCTTTACAGCAGGAGAGAATAAAAGTGCCAGCTGGTCTTAAAGTTGGTGTACATGTGTTGTTTTCATTTTCTTTTAACCTTTCCACACGGGTTTCTTTGTGTCGATGTTTTGTCATGCAGTCAGGGTCACACGGGTGAGACTTGTCCTTCCAGCACAGCCACTTTTCAATGGCAAAAGAACACCCACCTATAAAATGAGCAGTTGCCTCCTTTTGAGTTGAGTTTCCTTTGATTTCCTGACGGAAAAAAATGTGCCAGCGCTGCTTTTGTATGTGCAGCCTCTGCTGATGATGTTTTCTCTGTTCCTACACCCTGTTAGGGCTTGAATGTTTCTTAAGAGAAATAATAAATTGTATTCTGTGTTGTGCAAATGATTGGTTGTGCAAAGCAGAGGAGGAAAAAAAGAATAACTGTATTTCTTTTCTATGTTTCAGCGGAAATGCAACCTCTGCTCCAGAGGGAAACATTCTCGCATACTAATAGAAACAAAAAAAAGACGTTCATCTTTTTGATACGTGACTGCGCATAATTTCATCTGAATATAAATTAGCCCTGAGCACAATATTTCTGTTTCCTTAACTGCATGTCTTTGAGGGTTTGATATCACCATGTATACTCCCATCCCATGTCTAACATTTTCAAAAAGATGCTGACAGTGATTAATACGTTTGCAGAAGAGACAGGAGTGTATGGCATCTCTCCCCCAGTTACAACACTTTCCTGGCATCAGTTTCACACTTTTCATCTGATTAAGCGCCCAGCTTTCCCTTCTGGTATTGGATGTCTTGTTGACAAGCTCTGTTGGAGGGCACAACAGACAGAAACACCAGCAGTGCTGATATTTCTAGAGATGCCGGCAGCCAATAACAGATGCTTTTCATTCAATATCATTAAATATATGGGACACTAACAGTCGTCTCTCAGGTGTAGTCTTGTGTTTGTCTCACCCATCCATCCACCCTGACTGTGTTACCTGACTTCAAGGCACATTACGCCAGATGGGTGCATCCTATTGGCAGAGAATGGACAGCTTATGTGTGACATCACCCATAGGTTTCTTTAGAGTCGTTTTGAAGCTTTGAAGGATCATCAATGGACCTGAGGCGGGCTGAATGACACCTGGGTGCTCAAACAAGCTATCGTCAACGCCTCCCACCTGTCAGTCAAAGCGGCCATGTTGTTAATTATGCATAACTTTAAGTACAATTGTCATGAACGGGGAAATTAGCTATTGAGACAAAAACTGTTTTTTGCACCAGGCTGTAAACATGTTTATTTCTGCTGTGAAGTTGGACGTTTTAACACAGGGGCTTATGAAGATTGACTCATTCTGGAGCCAGCCTCAAGTGGCCATTTGAGGAACTGCAGCTTTTGGCACTTCCTTGTAGGCTTCACTTCACAGCCACAGAGGTTGTCGCTTAGTTTGAAGCTGACAAAGCTGTTGTATTTGATGACTTAGAGTGACAACAGGCTCTAGAAAGATGACGTCAGCATTCTTAATCTGTCCTACAAAACTCTGACTGGTTGATTATTATGTCCAGCCACCAGAGACACACACCAGGTGAGATGTGGGTGATGATTCAGAGACCTGAGCGTAACATGGAAAACCACTGTAGTCCTGATCACTTCTATGATAATCAATCACACGCAAGAGACAATAACCAATAAATAAATCAATAGTTCAGAATCGGTGAGTCAGTGTATCTGTGTAAGCCTAATTCATTTCCTTTCTGAAAATAATTTCCCATGGGTGATCATTATGAAGAAGATACAGAGGGAAAAGGCGAGTGCACGTGTTAATAGGCTTGTGAAATAATGATTGGGTGGGAGCTGAAGAGAGAAGAGAAGAGCAGAGAGGGCTGCTCATAGATGATATATGCCTCAGTAAGCAGTGAAGCCCTGACAGCTCTCACATCTCTGAGAAAACATTATCCAGGAGAGCATGCAAGAAGAGATGTGCCAGGACCCTGCAGCCTGTCCACATATAACACTGCTGTCAGCAGGAGCTGGGCTGGGCTGACGTACTGAGATACACACAACGCACAGGACCACACGTGCAAGAAAACATCTACACAGGGTTACAGGTGCCACACACACACACACACACACAGATATATGCATATTTATTTCAGTGACACTTTCACTGTTGTTTTATGTGTACAAAACTAAGCTGAGTCCAAATTGCATACTACCTGCATGCAGTTTATGCTATATTCAATACATTGCATGCAGGAGCTAGTTCATTAGTCAATACTACTTCTTATGAGCTATTTCTGCATTTATTTTGTTTTTTATTTTTTGTAGACACTAGGGAGGTGAAGGATAAAGATAGCAGGTGTGTCAGTGTCAACCAAGCCACAACCTGCGCTGGGAAATGAAGCCAATGCAGGTGTGCTATAAACTGTAATTCCTCGAGTGGCCGCTTGGGACAGGCTGCAGAAGTGAGTCAAAATCCATAAGCGTTCATATTAAAATGTTTACAGCCTGGTTCAGGCAACGGTTTTGGTCTCTATAGCTAATTTTCCCGTCCATGACAACTGTAAGGAGGGTGATTTTTTTTTTTTAACTCAACCGTTCAAATAATATTAAGGCTCAAAGTTGTGCAGAATTAACAGTGTGGCCGCTTGATTGACAGATAGGTGCCGTTACAGATGGCTTGTTTGAGCACCCAGACATCATTCGGCCCGCCTCAGGTCTGCCGATGATCCACGTCTTTGCCAATATTTAGATTAGCTGGAGGCAGAAGAAGTAGTACAAGCAACATGGCGGAAGCCAGCGCCGCATATTTTCAGCTTCAAATCAGGTCTTTGGAAACCTACGGGTGACGTCACTCATGCTCTGTCCATTCTTTATACCGTCAATGGTTTCAACTGATGCACCAGGAGGGGGCATGGCAAAATAAAAGTGGATGGTGCAAAAGGGCTAATAAGCTACGATAACTTGACTAAACTACGATAACAATATCAATTAGTAATTTCAGTATGATACAGGCTTTTCTCACTCAAAGAATAAAATTCTGGGGGAACCACTGAATCTTGCCTGTCAACCTACAGAGAATAGTGAAGCAGGTATCTGACATACACTGTAACAGATGACGTGAAGTCTGTGTATTTCTTAAACTCTTCACCAAAAACTTCAAAAACATCTACCTCACACAGTTCACATCTGTTCTCTGACAATGTCACAATAAGAGCAGCAGCCTGTTCTAACACATTTGAAAGCAAGGCCAAATGTTCCCATGCACACTGAGGTATAACGTACTTTATTTGACACAGCACCAAAGACTTTGTCAGCCATCATAACCTAGGATTTGCTGCCAGTAGCTGTCTAGTTAGCCCTTGCTCTGAACTCTGTCTGTTAACGTGTCATGAGATGTCACAGAGGTTGCCTTTGGATTCTCCGTTTCATGCAGAATCAGAGGCTTTTCAAAGGCCCTCTGAAAAGATAAGCGCACCCTGCCATCCTGACTCTGGAATACAAATGCCCTTTTTAGCATAAGGAGGTGAAAAGGGAAAGATAACACACGGGAAATGTGTCAGAGAGGAGAGCGTGCATGAATGTAGGCCTTATGGCAAGGCAAGGTAAGGAAGGAAGGACTGACAGAGATGAGCTGTGAATGCAAAGGTTGGTGGAAGGTTGGTATGATAAATGTGTTTGCTGAAATATGATACTGATTTTGGCATTTTGTTAAATGGTAAAATTCAGACAGTTTCATCTGCAAAGTGTAGTAATGTAAGGGATGATACCGCGGGGAACCGGTCTTCAATCAGAACCTGGTTTTACAGGGCATCCAAACTCTACACTGATGAAATTACCTACTTCTTCAAGTACTAAGTATGAGTCCGATCCTGGATATGTAGTACAGAAGCATATCGGTTGGTACTGTAAAAAATGGCATACAAGAGGAGCACACAAACTCAAACACTTGACACATGGTACTGCGATTACCTAACATTGAAATGGGTGGCTGTGGCTCAGGAGATAGAGCGGGTCGTCCACTAATCAGATGATCGATGGTTCGATCCCCTACTCCTCCAGTCTGCATGTCGAAGTGTCCTTGAGCAAGATACTGAACCCCAAATTGCTCCCTGTAAGTCGCTTTGGATAAAAGTGTCAGCTAAATGACTAAATGTAAATGTAAATGAAATAAAGGAACACTGAGTGAGGGCAGGATAACAAGACACAGATGAAACTCAATAGAAAGAGGTGAAACTAATCAGGCCAGGGCAAATAATCAAAACTGGTAGGAAACACAACAATGGTAAGAAGTTGCAGACATGAGGAGATGAAAGAATTACAAAATAAAACACGAAACATGAAACCCAAACCAACAAAGCCTGCTAGCTTAGCAGAGCAAGCTAACTCTAGCTCGCGTCTAGTAACGTCCATGTTCACTGATTTTTCTCTTAGAAAAATAATCATTAGTTTTCATAATTTAATCATTTGCATCGATGTCTCTGTAATGTTTTAAACATAATATAGTTTCTTTTGGAAGATAAATTTTGGTCTTTGACAAATTTTGTTGTAGGTTACTCAAGTTGGTTTGGCTACAAGTAAAAGTAAAGTTAGAGGCATAGTTTAACATGGCAGAGTTTTCTGGCAGAGAAATAGATGACAAAGATCTATTCCACTCATATCTGTCTGTTAAATATCAGGCTACACCAAACAGCAGGTTAGCTTAGCTTTGCACAAAGACTGGAAACAGGAAAAGGCCACCTGGCTCTGTGTAGCAGTAACATAATCAGCAACTCAAAAACTCACTGATTTCCAATTTGTAGGTTTAATCTGTGTAAAAATGACATTTAGTCGATTTATGGGCGGTTTTGTGCTTGATTACTTGGGACCAGTAACTTCCTGGAGTCTCTGCTGGTTGCCTGGCAACTGCTCAGAGCCAGGAATTAGTCTGGCACAGCAACTTTTGTGTGAAGATTTTTGGACAACATAAAATTTCGCTCCTTTCATCCGAAGGACGACATGAATGAGACTTTTGCATTTTATAGAAATACATTCACTGTGTGAAATGTGAAGTTCATGTTGCAGCCACAGGAAAAGTCATCAGGATAAATTGTTTTTGGAGCCATGAATGTCTGTGCAAAATTTCATGGCAATCCATCAAACATGTAAGATATCTTTAGACTGGCCCAGGGTGGTAGACATTGTCATTCATAGAGCTACACCTTTTGCATGGGTAAAAAAAAAAAATGAAAGAGGAGAAGAAAGTGAGAGCGACAGCATAAGGGGCAGAAATGACAAAAGAGGAGTACAGAGTCATCCGCCTCGGGGCAAGACTATCAGTCAGCTCTTCAGAAGTTTAACTACATACAGTGCAGCGATCCTGAGAGCAGGTTTCTTAGATTTCCTCTCTCATATGTTCACACACCGATCCTATAATGCATATTAAATCGTGGGGTGAATAATGAAGCCTATCTCACATAAATTAGAGAGACACGGTGAATTCCCCTCAGGTTCAATCACCATGAATATTAAAGCAAACTCACAAGGTTACAGAGAGAAATGGAGACAGGGAGAACAAGCAGAGGATAAGATGAAGAAACATGAAGAATGAAGGGCAAAGAAAGAGCTGATAAAGAGGAGAGCTCCTAGCAAGAGGGGGAAGCAGTCGTTATAAATTAATATCAGAGATGACCATGTAATCATTTTGCTCACAACTGAAAACAGGGTTAGAGAATGGGGTAATTAAATTGCCAGTGCTGCCATGGCATGTCACTGTTGAATCTGCAGGGTCATTTTTTTAAAGCTGCATGTCCTGAAATAAGAAACAAAAACGAACCATTAGTTGTTATAGTAAGCTGCTTAAAGGAAAAGTTCTCTGATATTTGCATTGGTTATGCAGTGCAATTAGAAATAACTGTAACTACATGTACCACAATGTTTTTTGGACCCCACAAGCCAAGTGCCATCTACTTCCATTATATTTCAACGCCAATATCTCTACAACAAATATCTCCAAAACTTGACAACTCTCATGAAAACAAACTAGATGGATGAACGGCACTGTTGTTAAGATATGTATTTTTGGTTTTTGGGTGAACTGTTCCTTTAAGGTAAAGCTAATTTTAACTACTTTATACACCGTGGGGAAGTTTATGCATTATCTTTTATAAGCTCATCAAATGTTGAAAAGCCTGAAAAAGGACAGATTTATTTGGATTATTGCCACATAGTTGCTCTCAGGTGCAGTTTGACGCTGTTCAAAGGGCAGGTTGGATGTGTTGTGATGTTTATGGACAGGGAAAATGGAAAGTTGGTATTTCAGTGGTTACCTTTAATTAAAATGTAGCCTAATTAGATTTTAGGATTCCAAGGTTGCATGTGCCGCACTTTCATGAGGTAGCTGCCACATTACCACTTTGTAAATCAGCAGTTCAAAGTACGGAAATAGGCCATTTCAGTTCTATGAAGAAAATTACAGCTTCCTTTTAGGAATCAAATGTAGGGTCAAACCCCCCCCGGGCTAGCAAAAAGCCAGAGTCAAATCCTTGCATTTTATCTGATTGCAGGCATTCTTGTTACTGACTGTGAGAATTGCGCTTCTCTTTTCCAGAATTCACCGAGGGAGAAGTGAACAAGTGGAAGTGGACTGGCACTAAATTACTGAAAGATCAAAATGATTCTGGAAGCGCATAGCAGATTACTGATCAGAATGAGACATTCATGTTTTCAAATAGATATTTCTCCTTGCTTGAGTGAAGTTTCCAATTTTAGCCGTCGGTTCAGTTCAGAGGATGTTATCTGAAGTGTGTAAATAAGATTTGAAGGAATGAAAGTGGAGCTTTGTTAGTGTGTGTGGTGGTCTTTGACCTGAGCAGCAGTCCACAATCTTAACTCTGCATTCAGAAATACCCTTCGATGGATTATAGGGTCATATCCATGGCAACGGCTGAGGTCCAATTTTATTCAGCCATATGTCATGGCTACCACCAGTTCTCAATATTACTTGCATATTTTTTTTCTTGTAATCAGGTTTTCAGAGACTTTCTTTCTGTCATTTCAGAGCCTGCAGTTCCTTCTTTGTCCTGCAGTGTTTTTTGCCTTCAGGCATCACCTGTCTCTCACCTGCTCACCTGTTCCCAATCCCATAATCAGCTCCTCAGCAAATGTTGGCCACCTTTCTCAATCCTCCATCAGATCATCCACAGATATTTTTCACATCAGGCATTTTAGTGAAAAGCACAGATGCACAACCCCACATACTAGTGCTGATAAATGGTGGTAGGGAAAGTTAGCGACTAGCTATTGAACAAAGTGGAGCATTTAGCAGCTAGAGGAGCTGGTGGAGACCAAAACAGAGCTAAAAAGAGTGAGTATTGGACTATTGCATTCATCAGGTGGCCTGAAACAGAACTCCAAAGAATTATAATGTTGCTCCATATCTGCCTGATGTGTAAATAAGCACCACTGTCACTGTAATATGTGATAAATTGTCAGTTACGTGTTCCTGTAACCACTGACAAACATACATGAAAGCAGATACCCAGTGTAGAGTAAGCAGAACCGCATGCATGACCTTGTGGTTGTTGATATGACTTATTATATGGACAACATACTGACTGACTGTTCTTTTAAGGGGCTAAACTGTGTTTGTATCTGCAGGACACTAGCTCTTGGGCTGCTGCTCTGTAAGTGAAATCAGACGTGGGCTCATACATACAGTTTGTTACACATTATCATACAGACAATGACTTCAGAGAAATCATATCTGCACAGCTCCTGCTTTATTTCCAAACACCTCGGCACCATCACTTCATTATTCAATTCTCAGATGTTTGATATAGGGCTGAGATATACACCAAATGAGCACAGCATAAGTTGCTGTGGTCTCCTTCAATGCCTGCTGTATTACAACAAAAACGGTGTGTGTGCCCTGTTAGAAAAGCATGACTTCCATTTTATGATAAAATCAAATCAATCATTAAAATATAATAGGGTTGCACAATTTTGAGGCCATTGTTTTCCTAATTACAGGTTTTAATTTAATATAATGTGAAATCTCTAGCTGCGTGCCCCGCACTACAATGGAGTAATCCATCCACCCACCAGCTCATTCAAGGCTCTGACAGAAAGCAGTGGTTCCCAGCCCACCAGCCTGTGGAGAATCGATTGGCTCTGGCTGGGGCGAAAAAAAGAAGATCACGCTGACGGATTTGTGCAACACACACACACACACACAGGAACACACTCATGTTATTATGGAATAGAGTCAGGAATCCAGACTCACAGGAATGCAAGTGAGATACATGCTTTCAGACACCCTGTGGCGCACTCAGCACCAAAACAGCACCTCTGATATTTGTAGCTTTGTCCACTTGAGCAAATAACTGACACTTAAAAACCCCCAATGATCTGCTACATGTTGTTCACTGACCTTCCATCTTTGCATGTGGTCCTGCATGAACACAATATTTTCTGCCAACAGTTCTGGTTATTTCACATGAGAGATTTCTCTATTTGTCTATAGGTTTTGCACTGGTTTGAAGAGGGTGATGCTCAGCGATTTAAAAAAAAAAGTGATGTCACATTGTTTCTTGCACCAATTAGGATTCAGAAGATTTTAAGCAAAACTCAGCAAAAAACTATTGGTGGCTATTTTGCTCATATTTTTAGGTCTCCCGTAAGTCAAATCTGATCAGACCACACCCATACAGGTGAATTTTATAATACAATAGCTGAGGATGTTCTTCTGCACAGACTTTAACTTCACATGTTGCTTTCAAGTTGACAGGGGCTTTAACCGCTGCTTGATGCAGTGAGGGTGCAGACGTCAATGCAAGGTTGTTCAGCAAAATGTTAAACCTACTTGATCCTTTATGGATCTGTTATTGAACTTTCTTTATGGACTTTGTATTTCACTAAAAAAAAACATGCTTGCCCCACAGCCAGACTTGCACACAGACTAAGTTAGTTGCTTGTGCAAACATTTATTCTATGAATCTATTAGTGAACAAGATAACATGTTTATATTCATATAAATGTTTTGTGTAGTAATGTGACTATGAAATACAAGTACAAAATTTGTACATTCAGCTAGCTCTTTTCCATCACTATGAGAACATACCATACCATACCAATCAGTAACAACATTCTCAATTAGATAAAGGATGAAAATAAAGCACGTGGGAGGTCCCACGTGTTTTAGTGGGCTTCTAAATGCCTACATCTGTCCCTGAACACTGACGAGCACCAAAGATAAAACACACAGAAATGCTGTCATACTGTACCGACATCTCGGCTGGACTAACCTGCAAGGATGCCTTGAGGCAGAACTAAGCTGCTGCACCTCTATTAACCCCTTGTTCCCATCATTATCAGTGCATTATGTACACATTTTCCATGCTTGAATATGACCTGGCCCCAGGTTCACTCTGTGGTAACTTGATTAAACACAAATTAATTTGGAAATATACACAATGTGGGGCTGTGATTCTGTACTTTATTTTGTCATGTGCTTGTTGTTGCTGCTTTTTTGTGTTCACAAATACTAATACTACATAATTTATTCAAAATTCTCTTATCTATGATTATAAGAAATATGGTATATCATTCAAAGCCTCTGTCCAGGTATAGTACAGTCCACCAGAGCAGGTGCCCCACAATGAACTCAGTGTACATGTCAAATCTAACCGGGTTGTCCAATCTCATAATTCACTCTTTCCATCACACTTCTTGGTTACTATCACTTTTTAGTTTTGTAGTTTGTAAAGACAAGACCTGGTTTGTAAAACTGTCATTTTGAGATGCTCTGTGCACAATGTTGCAGCTCAGTTGGTAATCCGGCTTTGACCAGTGAAGGAGCCCACAAGCCACACAAGTTTTTAAACTATACTCCAATAATTTGGGGCCATGGGAGATGTAAACAGAAAGTATAATCTTGTCATGTAGTTTTTTAGCCTGTATTTGTTGACATTTTGGCAAATTGGTACCATTAAAATATCCTGAACCTAGAATCTAAAAATATGTATCATATCTGTGTGTTCAGATTCGACTGAGTTATGACTCAGATAAGATGTATGAATTTTGAACCAAATTGCGGGTCAAAATGACGGTACTCTAAGAGTTTAAGGGTACTTTAAAGGTTTTACCACTCCTTATCCCGTTGTTTTCAGAGTACATGGACATGTCCCTTTTCACCTCACATGGTGTCTTTTGTCTCGCTTCTCCTGCAACTCGAGCCTCACATTTTGATGCTCTCACGTAGTTATTTTCTAACATGATGCACTTATTATAGCTGCAACAATGGCAGTAATTTGTAAGGTTATTATTTACAAGTGTCATTAATCTTCAAGCACCAGAGTGAGGACAGCAGTGACGTTTGTCTGAACATCACAACTGAATTCCAAACTTCCTTTTTTAAGCATGTTAGCGCTCTTCATTTATAATGTACGGAGCCCCTAAAGGGACATGGAAAAAAAAAAAAATTAAACGTTTCTAGTGAGCACGAGATACTTTCGTGAGCACCAGAAAGTATCTCGTGCTCACGAGATACTTTCCGTGAGCACCAGAAAGTATCTCGTGCTCACGAGATACTTTTCTGGTGCTCACGAGAAGTATCTCGTGAGCACGAGAAAGTATCTCGTGCTCACTAGAAAGTATATCGTGCTCACTAGAAACCTTAGGTTAAGCACAGGCAGTTGTGCTTCCTGTGCGTATGCCTCTAGGCTCGTTAAGATCATTAAAGGAATGGCTGCGTAAATGACTGCGGTAAAGTTGGAAAGATATTGGCAGATTCGAACTTCCGGGATCAATAACTCTGAAGTGAAACGTTGTTAAAACACAAAACACGCATATTTTCAACCGTAGTAAGATAGACAACGAGCTACAACCTAATGTTCATCAAAACGAGCCATGCTCAGAGCCACACCAACAACATTAGTGTTTACGTGCAGCCGGCTGTGAGAGCAGCGCGCAGGGACCGTCTACAAAGTGCAACACCGAAAAGAGATATTACAACATAATAATAACTATACTATGATAAAGTGTAGTGTCACCAAATTCACTACACATTTCATTGATCCCCTACAGATTACACTACAACATTTATATGGGGAAATAAGGGCTTTTCATAATTTCTGGGAATTTTTATTAGGAATATTAATCAATAACTTTGATGCTTTTTCATGCTCTGCTCCTTTCGTGCCCCATACCGCTGTGGAGTTTCGTGCCCCTGGTAGTCTGCCTTTAGACTTTGTTGTTTTTCACGCTCTGCCTGACGCAAAATTCAAATACCCCAAATTATACTAAAGCCCTCTCTCACAAACTAATTGTTGTAGTACCCAACAGGAGTGGTTGAGCTGAGGTTTATGATACTACACTGTAATAGTTATTGAATATAATTCCTAATAAAAATTCCCCCAAACTATGAAAAAAGATTTATTTTTTTTCAAACCAAGTGTAATCTACAGATTACACTACACAACACAAGCTTTCAGCACCACGGAGAGCAGCCTTCATGTCACCAGCGGCCTGGATGTCAATCAGTTCACTGTGATTAGCCGCCTCGACCAGCGGCATCACCCTCCCCACGTTAGCAGTTGACAGCCTCATGAATATGAAGCCTAAAATATCGTTTCCGCCCCCTTGTGGCTCGCTACTGTACAGGTAATATGAGTCTGTTAACACTGACAAAGGCTAAAAAATAACATACATTTCAACGGCAAATTGATATATGAAATAATAATATATTACTTGGGATACAATACGAATTTAATTTTACGAGAGCGTCTGGCCCTGATAGTGTCTGCCGAGAAAAATTCTAGCCCTTGGACAAATGTAGTTGATGACCCCTGCTGTAGGAGATCAATGAAGTGTGTAGTGAGTTTGGGGACACTACACTGTATTATAGTGCATTATTGATTAATATTCCTAATAAAAATTCCCAGAAATTATGAAAAATGCCTTTCTTTTAAACCAAGTGTTTCTGTAGGGGATCAATGAAGTGTGTAGTGAGTTTGGTGACACTACACTGTATCATAGTGAAGATATTATTATGTTGTAATATCTCTTTTCGGTGTTGCACTTTGTAGACGGTCCCTGCTCTCACAGCCGGCTGCACGTAAACACTAATGTTGTTGGTGTGGCTCTGAGCATGGCTCGTTTTGATGAACATTAGGTTGTAGCTCGTTGTCTATCTTACTACGGTTGAAAATATGCGTGTTTTGTGTTTTAACAACGTTTCACTTCAGAGTTATTGATCCCGGAAGTTCGAATCTGCCAATATCTTTCCAACTTTACCGCAGTCATTTACGCAGCCATTCCTTTAATGATCTTAATGAGCCGAGAGGCATACGCACAGGAAGCACAACTGCCTGTGCTTAACCTAAGGTTTCTAGTGAGCACGAGATACTTTCTAGTGAGCACGAGATACTTTCTCGTGCTCACGAGATACTTTCTTGAGCGCACCAGAAAAGTATCTCGTGGGCACGAGATACTTTCTGGTGCTCACGAGAAAGTATCTCGTGAGCACGAGATACTTTCTGGTGCTCACTAGAAAGTATCTCGTGCTCACTAGAAACGTTTAATTTTTTTTTTTTTTTCCATGTCCCTTTAGGGGCTCCGTAATAATGTGGCATCGAGATGGAGGTGGATGGTGAATTTATACAGTGTTTAATTTATTGATCTGAGTCAGCTTGACGTTTCTGATTCCATATTAATGGCCCAACTCTCTCAGACGGCATTTAATTTGGTGTTATCAGAATCACTAACAGGAACACAGCTGTGCTGTCTCATCAACTGTGCCGAGGGACAAGAAGGAAAGCGAGCTGGGACCTTAACAAATCAGCTGCAAATGACAAGACTGATTTGATTTTTCATTTTGGCAGGGGATAGGAGCATATTTTCAGGCTGAAAATGGGAAAGGGTACATTAATTCATTAGCATGAAATATAACTTTAGGTGGAATTTGGAGTTGTTATCATTGCTCTGGGGAGAGGCAACACTGTGCGGGGCCTGCGGCTCAGATGAAATCCCCGGCCAAGGTTGTGCAAATTGAGTAAAAGCACGCCCTGACTGACACACAGGATAGATGGCTGTTGTAGCTGGCAGTTTCCCAAGAAAGTCATACCCTACAACCCTCTACGTCTACCGCTTTTAAATATAGAAGACCATATGTTATGTCCAGAGCAAATGGAAATAAAGGAGCAGAGTGCCGGTAACAGCAATGAGACGTGCAACAAACGGGCCTGAGATCTGGACCTGACATTTTATTATCTGAATGCCCTCCTTTTATTGCATTTTATTTCATCAAATTTATAACAATGCATAAAATGCATCCATTGTGTCAACCAAGATCCTGTGTCTTCTTAGTAGTTAATGAATCAGAACAGATAATGCAATTGTGACTCCAGTGCTCAGGTTTTTTTTTTTTTTACTGCGTGTACTCAACTTCATTTTCTGTGCCAGGTTTTACTTCTTCTCTTCAGATGTACATTTTGTTTTGTTTGTACTCCTTATTTTATTTATTTAATTACTGAAGTCACCAGTTACTTTGCAGCTAATTTTTTTTGCATGTAGCTTATAGATATGCTGCAGAAGCGGGCCTCCGCTTGGCTCCGCGTGAAATACTTTTTGACGGACGCCGCGAGCAGCCCGCGTCAATTTACACAGAGCACCTCGAGCTGGCAGAAGCCAGACACAGAAACAGCATAGAGAAGCCAGTGGATTTTCAAAATAAAATACCCTGTGCAAACTGCCGGAGACGTGCCCAGTGGGGTTTCGGGGTAGGAAAGCCAACCTGACAGGGAACTGTTGCTGGACAAAGGTTAAAGGGAAGCTCATCATTTCTGTCATTCTTGGTGAAAGGACCGTTTGACCCCAGTTTGTCCCTACAGAAATCTTGCATTCAACAACCATGTCCATCATTTGCACCACCACCATCCACCACCTTACTTGCAGGTTCCTAAGCAGAATGATTAGACGTCCTACTTTCAGTTTCATGTCACATTCAGCTACTCAAGAGGGTGTCAATGAGTTTAGGAACTGGACAGGTAGTGTGTTCCTTGTGATTGTCCTCCAGAATTGAGTCAGCTAAAAAGTAGACTCTCTTCTCCAGGGAACACAGCCAAACACGTGTCATTGATGGCTCAGATATCTTTGTTTAGAGGAGTGTATACAGTTCCTTTGAGAAGATTGTCTTTGTTAGCAGCACATCCATTCTGGAGTCCAGGGCTGGTCTCAGAAATCAGAGGCTTGAGATCCTTTACCAACTACCTTGGAGGAATCTGAGGCTTAACTTCACTCTCCTCCCCCCAAATTAAGGTCAGACACATTCTCTGACAATTGTTCTCATGGTGCTCATCTGAAAAGTCAGATAGTTGTTTGAAATGAGATGCACAAAGCAGTTAATTATTCGTGTCTTAAAAGATATTTTATGACTGGAGTTGAATTCATAGATGAGGGTTAATAGGAAAGCATACCTGTAGCCTCAGGCAACTTTGACGTTTTCCATCTCATTTGCTGCAGACAGTCCTCATGGTGCTCAGCTGAAAAATAAATATTTCCAATGCAGTTTTTATGCACTTACCTAATGTGACATTAGACCCACATAACTAAGGCCATGTGAGGACCAAGCTGCAACCTCTGAGAAGTGAAACCGACCCAGAAGTTCCAAAAACTGCAGTTCCTTGAACGGCCACTTGAAGCTGGCTACAGAACAAGTCAATCTCCAGAAGCCGCCATGTTAAAATGTCCAACTTCACAGCAGAAATAAACATGTTCACAGCCTGGTACAAAAACGGTTTTGGTCTCTATAGTTCATGATAACTGTGATGGGGATGATTTTTTATACAACTCATCCATTCACATTATATTAAAGCTTAAAGTTATGCATAATTAAGAGCCCGCCTCAGCTCCACCCATACCCCATGTCAACAGACTAAATTGTAATGTAATGTAATGTATAGCTAATCAGCGGTATACTTCAGAATTCTTACATCAAAAAGCCTTTGGGAAATCAGATCAGTGTAGGGAGGAGTCAAAAACAGGACTTTCACCCAGGAGGTCTCTTTTCATGTCCATGTGAAACCAAAAGTCTACACTGACCATTTTGAAACCATGATCTTAACATTACCCCTAAATTCCACCGGACACGGTTCTGTGGCTTGCATGGCTGCAACACTGCTTTGGTCTGTTCTCTACACGGCTTCATGTCTCACCAGGAGCATTTTGCCAGACTTTTCCACATTTCACATGACGCATGATATTTCTCTAAAAACATGGTTACTTGTTTCTTCTCTTCTCGAATGGTTTACTTGGGTCTCTCTATGCATCTCCAGTGGGTGGGACTGAGACAGAGTTAGTGAAATGTGGATGTAGACTTGGGAGGCACACAGACAGACAAGACCAACATGACACAAAAAGGGGAGAATGAACACGGAAGAATTGTGACAGTTATGTTGTATTCTAATGTTGAATTTCGTATTTTGTTGCTAGGACGACCATTTTGTTTACATTTGGTTCACAGACGGTGTCTTCAGTGGATTTTGGTTATTGATAACTTTTTGCTGATGCTTGTTTAGTTGTTTGCTGAAGATATCCACAGTCATGAATAAAAATCGTGACACGGCAAAAGATGGTAAGCTGAAAATTAACATTTAACACAGGGTTCTGTTCTCTCCTGAGTACATGGCATCACTTTTCATTGCTATGCAGATGAAACACAGCTCTGTAGAGATGAATAAGAATTACACTGCTGCTTTTTTCAGGATCTAGAAATTTTCTTAATTAAATAGTGAGTCTGAAGTTATGGTTATGGATCTGCTTTTTTTCAATTGCTAATTTTCTATCGAAGTTTCTTCTTTCCCCCTTTCATTTTAGATTATCTGCTTGTATTTTTGTCTTATTTGCAGCCTAACCCATTATTCTTTTATTGTACCGTCCTGTTTGGTCTTTTTCAATTTGAAAGTCAACCTTATAAACTTTAGATTTTTTTACTTTGAAAGGTGCACAGAAACAAAGTTGTCTTTCTTATGATTATATGAGGATTTTTTTATTACTGAATCTGTTGCATAATATTGTGTTTGTACTATCATTTTGCAGTTGCTTCATCAAAGGCATATGTGCTCTGTGAGATGCCAGCAGAGTGGACTTCTCTGCCCGTGCATACTGATCCTGAGTCTCCTCCATCCCCAAACAACATTGCAGTTTATAGAAAGAGAGGACGAAAACGAACACTTGTTTATGAAGGTTACATTCGTCCACCTGCTCATAGAAGAAGCATGCCTATGTCAAAAATGCATCCACCACCAACACTGAGCTTTGGGAAGAAGTATCAAAGACTGATGGAGAAGATCACCTTAGAACAACAAATGAACAAAGATTCTTCAACAAGCGTCGTCGTTGCAGAAGAAGAGCCAAGCATCATGCCAGGCCATGAAGACAGTGGTGATGAATCAAAACTGCATAAAAAAGAAGAGGCTATAGCCACCAGTGAAACCAACACCGATTGTCCACTTCCTCTAGTAACCCTTGATAGGAGAGAGAGTTTGCTTCCAGCACCATCTGAGAGAGGGACAGAAGAGAATCTACATTGTTTTGAATCTTTTGAGGATACAAGGGTGGACACTGTGAAATACACTGGAGGATACAGTGAAAACATCGATTATCCTCTTCCTCTAGAAATCCTTGAGAGAAAAGAGAGGTTACTTCCAGTACCACCTGAGGAAGGGTCGGAGTTTCTAGATGGTTTTGAACCTCTCTGTTTTGAGCCAGATTATACTGACACTCCAGAGGAATCCTTCCTTAAATTCTTGGAGACGATTTAGTGTGAAGGCTGCGATATTTAGTGAATAAATGTTTTGATCAGTGATTCAATTGTACACTTTTTCTTGAACAGGATTGTCCATACTTTTCACTATTTACCTACAGTATTAAGTTAAGTTAACTGACTATGAACAAGATACAGAAATCACATTTACATTTATCTGTTAACTGCAATGAACTTGAGGAAAATCACAACAATCACAACACAACATGTCACACAAATTAGAGAATCACATCAAATTACAGTAATGTGCTGGATATTTCATGCAAAATTGCAAAGTAGTGGACATATTACAAAAAATATTAGACATAGAGAGAGAAATAAACGGAGAAAAATATGTAAAATAAGAGAAATGAGAGTGAAAATAATATCTTTTTTAGTGCTACAGATGCCGGCATTACTACTGTATAAAAATGTAAAAAAAATAAAATAAAAACACATTGTGCACATTTAAATATGTACTTGAAATGGAAAAGCAAGTATAGTGAGTACAAAGTTGTAAGTGAAACCGACCCAGAAGTTCCAAAAACTGCAGTTCCTTGAACGGCCACTTGAGGCTGGCTACAGAACAAGTCAATCTCCAGAAGCCGCCATGTTAAAATGTCCAACTTCACAGCAGAAATAAACATGTTCACAGCCTGGTACAAAAATGGTTTTGGTCTCTATAGTTCATGATAACTGTGATGGGGATGATTTTTTATACAACTCATCCATTCACATTATATTAAAGCTTAAAGTTATGCATAATTAAGAGCCCGCCTCAGCTCCACTCATACTCCATGTCAACAGACTAAATTGTAATGTAATATAATGTAATGTATAGCTAATCAGCGGTATACTTCAGAATTCTTACATCAAAAAGCCTTTGGGAAATCAGATCAGTGTAGGGAGGAGTCAAAAACAAGACTTTCACCCAGGAGGTCTCTTTTCATGTCCCATGTGAAACCAAAAGTCTATACTTTTTTTTATTATTATTATTTTTATTGTTTTTTATTTATTTATTTTCATTATTTTTTAAATTTTTTTAAATGATTTTTTAAATTTTTTTTAATTATTTTTAATCCAGAAGTCTACACTGACCATTTTGAAACCATGATCTTAACATAACCCCTAAATTCCACCGGACACGGTTCTGTGGCTTGCATGGCTGCAACACTGCTTTGGTCTGTTCTCTACACGGCTTCATGTCTCATCAGGAGCATTTTGCCAGACTTTGTTAACTTGCTCAGATTTTTCCACATTTCACATGACGCATGATATTTCTCTAAAAACATGGTTACTTGTTTCTTCTCTTCTCGAATGGTTTACTTGGGTCTCTCTATGCATCTCCAGTGGGTGGGACTGAGACAGAGTAAGTGAAATGTGGATGTAGATTTGGGAGGCACACAGGCAGACAAGACCAACATGACACAAAAAGGGGAGAATGAACACGGAAGAATTGTGACAGTTATGTTGTATTCTAATGTTGAATTTCGTATTTTGTTGCTAGGACGACCATTTTGTTAACATTTGGTTCACAGACGGTGTCTTCAGTGGATTTTGGTTATTGATAACTTTTTGCTGATGCTTGTTTAGTTGTTTGCTGAAGATATCTACAGTCATGGATAAAAATCGTGACAAGGCAAAAAATGGTAAGCTGAAAATTAACATTTAACACAGGGTTCTGTTCTCTCCTGAGTACATGGCATCACTTGTCATTGCTATGCAGATGAAACACAGCTCTGTAGAGATGAATAAGAATTACACTGCTGCTTTTTTCAGGATCTAGACATTTTTTATCGAAGTTTCTTCTTTCCCCCTTTCATTTTAGATTATCTGCTTGCATTTTTATCTTTACTTTTATAATTTGTCTTATTTGCAGCCCAACCCATTATTCTTTTATTGTACCGTCCTGTTTGGTCTTTTTCAATTTGAAAGTCAACCTTATAAATTTTAGATTTTTTTTACTACTACTACTTTTGTCTTTCTTATGATTATACGAGGAATATTTTATTACTGAATCTGTTGCATAATATTGTGTTTGTACTATCATTTTGCAGTTGCTTCATCAAAGGCATATGTGCTCTGTGAGATGCCAGCAGAGTGGACTTCTCTGCCCGTGCATACGGATCCTGAATCTCCTCCATCCCCAAACAAAATTGCAGTTTATAGAAAGAGAGGACGAAAACGAACACTTGTTTATGAAGGTTACATTCGTCCACCTACTCATAGAAGAAGCATGCCTATGTCAAAACTGCCACCACCAACACTGAGCTTAGGGAAGAAGTATCAAAGACTGATGGAGAAGATCAGGACTGAGACTGAAGCTCAGACTAAAATCTCCTTAGAACAACAAATGAACAAAGATTCTTTAACAAGCGTCGTCATTGCAGAAGAAGAGCCAAGCATCATGCCAGGCCATGAAGACAGTGGTGATGAATCAAAACTGCATAAAAAAGAAGAGGCTATAGCCACCAGTGAAACCAACACCGATTGTCCACTTCCTCTAGTAACCCTTGATAGGATAGAGAGTTTGCTTCCAGCACCATCTGAGAGAGGGACAGAAGAGAATCTACATTGTTTTGAATCTTTTGAGGATACAAGGGTGGACACTGTGAAATACACTGGAGGATACAGTGAAAACATCGATTATCCTCTTCCTCTAGAAATCCTTGAGAGAAAAGAGGAAGGGTTGGAGTTTCTAGATGGTTTTGAACCTCTCTGTTTTGAGCCAGATTATACTGACACTCCAGAGGAATCCTTCCTTAAATTCTTGGAGACGATTTAGTGTGAAGGCTGCGATATTTAGTGAATAAATGTTTTGAGCAGTGATTCAATTGTACACTTTTTCTTGAACAGGATTGTCCATACTTTTCACTATTTACCTACAGTATTAAGTTAAGTTAACTGACTATGAACAAGATACAGAAATCACATTTACGTTTATCTGTTAACTGCAATGAACTTGAGGAAAATCACAACAATCATAACACAACATGTCACACAAATTAGAGAATCACATCAAATTACAGTAATGTGCTGGATATTTCATGCAAAATTGCAAAGTAGTGGACATATTACAAAAAATATTAGACATAGAGAGAGAAATAAACTGAGAAAAATATGTAAAATAAGAGAAATGAGAGTGAAAAAAATATCTTTTTTAGTGCTACAGATGCCGGCATTACTACTGTATAAAAATGTAAAAAAAAACAACAAACAAACACATTGTGCATATTTAAATATGTACTTGAAATGGAAAAGCAAGTATAGTGAGTACAAAGATGTAAGTTTAATTTTAATTTGACGGGAGATATCTGCTGCTCAAGTCCACTATAAATAACGTCTTCACCAATAACAGTGGTATGTTAACATGTTCAGTTAGCTGTAACCACTGGTTATCTGTAAAACAAGTCCAAAGAAAAACACGTGTGACTGATTGGTTGAAGTGGTGAACATTAAATAACAAGTTAAACGTTTTTAAAGACGTTTCCCATTGCAAAGCTTAGGGAGGGGGGTTAGAGTCCTCATCCTTGTATTATGTTCTCATTGAATACCGAAACATACCATTTTTGAGTATTGCTGCTGTATTGCTGAGTTCACTGCTGCCTGTAGAACTTTGACTTTAGGCCTATATTGCAGTGTCTGCAAGTGTAAAATGAGGGACGGGAGTGTTTTTAATGCTGTTTTTAATTATAAAAGCTGTATATGATATACAGACATTAGTTCAGTAAGATAGTCACATTGTGAGACATTTTGCAAATCTTGGATCATGATGCAACAAGTGCAGCAGCCCATCACAGAATGCTGTGGAAAGAAAATATATAATATAATATATTAAATATAGTTTTAATAAATAATGGGTGGTTTTAAGAGATGTGAGTGTTGTGTTATGTTTTCATGGGCATGTTTAAAAAAGACAAAAGACTACCAGGATGAGGACTAAGTGGTTGGCAAATGCAGGTTAGCTTCCCCAGCTACAGTACAGTGTAGGGAACAGCTGCTTGTTTAAGCTTAAACATCTGCTGAGAGCAGAAAGGCTGATCTAAGACGTGGCTGAGACAGTCCCATATGAGGCTGGTGAATTGTTTGTGTTGATGGCATGACTTAAAATAAAAGGTCAGTTTATGAGTGACAAAAAAGCATACTGTCTCTGACATTTATGCCTAAATGCTGGTGAAAATGTACATTCAAAAACCTTTAAACACCATGAATAGTGTCTACATAAAACACAGTGAAGATTTTTAATTAATGTCACACAAACTTCCAGATCTTATGCAACCAAAATCTTTCTAACCTTTCACGTTGCTGCTACACCACCACAGCACAAACACGGTGCAGTTTTCTTTTATTCATCTCGTGCATCCTGTACTTTTTTCTGTGCCTCTTAATGGGTATCGATTCCCTCCGTACAGGTTTGATTGATTTTGTTCGTTTTGCCAAAGATTAAAGTCCTGACCCTCTCACACACCAAGAACACGTTCAACTGATTCATTTATGATGCCAAACCATGGCTGTAATCAGACTAAAGGTCAGAGAGTGAGTCCTGAGGACTAATAAAACCTGTGGGGGCAAAGAGCTTGTGGTGTTGTGGTTCTCTCTCTCTAATCTTTAATAGTTTGTTACAGCTCAATTTGTTGTCCTTTCTCTGTGCACCCTAAGGCTGTTGTTGTGTTACATATTTGTACATGTTAAAAGCTGAATTGATCTTGATTTGGTTGGTTTCTTTGGCCACTCGGGAGCAGATGGACTCAAAACACAACAGCAGACATATTTTCGCCGTTGCTATGGCGGAGGGTTGCCTATTTGCACATCCAGAGCATCAACAACATGATTTAAGATTGAAGATTTATTCAGCGCTTTCATCAGCGTGTCATGTTCATATTCACTCTCAAAGGTTAAGAATGAACTTCCATGCATTTGGAGTTGTGTTTCTGTCATCTGGATGAATCTAAGTCCAATACTGACTTTTAGTTTAGCCCTGGTTCAGTCATTTTAGTTGCTAATTGCACTATGTTCACTAGCCACTTCTCTATCTCTGTCTGCTGTTCATTGCTGTCCAGGTGTATAGTGGGTTTATCAGAGTTTGTTTTTTTTATTGCTGAAAGCAGCTGTGTGCTGTAGCTGGAAACAAGGCAGATTTGCAGGCTGCAAAGCCAAAATAATGAGCTAAAAGAGGCTAAATAGCTCTGTAGGACGTGTGTGATCATTTTCTGTTGATTTGTCACTATGATTGACATTTTTTCAAGATTTATCATTTAATCAATTATTAATATAAATAAAATACTGATTAGTGGTAATTTATGTTTTTAGCCATGCTAGCTCTAACGATGTCAGTGTCAGCAGGCCTGCCCCAACACTTAAAAAATAAAATAAAATATTGGATTAAAATTGGATGGATTTGGTCAAACATTCATGGTCCCCAGAGGGTGAGTCATGATAATTTTGGTGATCCATCAACCTTTAATATAGCGCCATCAGCAGGTCAAATTTTAATTTTAATTTCTTAAATTGCCACCAGCTTCAACTATATTTTGTGTTTTGATCCTGACCAACTGTGCATAGTGTAAAGAGGTTTTGCTCACATGACATCACATAATCATACTCAGTAAACAGTGGGACTTAACCGGCTCTCACTGACCAGACGGAGGCTGTTTTCTGGGGAACAGTTTGCCAAAGAGTTGGCAGGGTTTTTTCTTTCTGGTGTTTTTTAGTGTGTGTGTGTGTGTGTGTGTGTGTGTGTGTGTGTGTGTGTGTGTGTGTGTGTGTGTCGAATTAAACTCAATTTAAAAAGATACAAAAGTCACATATTTGGTATCAAGTTAAAGAGGAAATTATGTTTTTTTAAAACTTGGGATTTTAATTTCTTTCTGTTCTCAGTAAACTGCAGTCTAGAGGGTAGCTACTCCAGTTCTTGAAAGCTTACCCATAAGAGTGGGGGCCGTTACAGCAGCAAATTAATTCCCAAAGTGTTCAAATGAAATATCTCATAGTCACATATGGATGTGATGTTCAGGTGTCCACGTATTTTTGATGGTGTAGTGTATCATGACATTGTTTTTATTTCCATATATCATATTATACGTACAGTATGTATGATATATCTGATTCCCTTGACTAGAAAGTTAAAAGACACTTTGTTTACACCAATGCGATCCTATTTCTTTTAAAAAAAAATTCCCAATGAACACTTAACTTTATTTTACTGTGATTTACTGCTGCCACTGTTTCTTTGTCTTCAAGCTGAATCACACAGTAAAGAATGTGTGTATCCCGCTCCAAGGTCAAGGATAATAACGTACCAAGTGGATAACTGGATTACAGGCATTCAATGGTCATTTGACACCCTGACACACACACACACACACACACACACACACACATGCATCTATACAGACACATTTAGGTGAAGTGTGACATGCAAATTTCCAACAATTATTTTTGCACACAGTCATCATCCTGACTGTTTCCACAAAGTCAAGCAATCACTAAATCAAGCTGCGGCTGCAGTTTGTATTATTTATCCCACCCTAAGTGCTTAACTCCGGTACTAATAATTTTCTTCAGCCATAATCCCCGAAAAAAGAATAATCAAGGAATTACATACGCTGTCAAACAAACCTTGTGACTATTTGTTTTTTTAATAAATTACTTCATAATCCATCAGAGGAATACAAATGTCATTTCAGACACAAGACAAGAACAGGCTTCAGACTATTTACTTATTGTACCAGCTGTCACATCTCAAACATTTAATACAAATCTATGCTAGCCATATGCAAAGAGGTAGCTGTAGACTGGATAAAATGTACTGACATTGCAGTCACAGTGCAGGGTTACCACGTTTATGTGCTACATGTCAAAGGTGCCACATGTCTTTAAATGCTGCAGACAGAGGATGCATTATACATTACATACACAGCAACGGTAACTATGGAGGAAATCAGGCTGACCTATAACAGCTGGTTTCCAGTCTGGAGGTGAGGGTGTATGAGATGATACAGCCATGCTAACATGGTGATGTTTAACAGGTATAATGTTTACCATGGTCACCATCTTATTTTTGCACACAAGCCTATCTGATTAGGATGCCTCCGGGGCGGCATCCTTTAGTAGGGGGTAGGAGACCCCGGGGCAGACCCAGAACCCGCTGGAGGGACTATATAGTCCATCTGGCCTGGGAATGCCTTGGGATCCCCCAAGAGGAGCGGGAATGTCTTTCTAGGAAAAGGGACATCTGGAAACCTGCTATGTGACGCACAGGGATCCCACACATTTTTTTGAGCGTCACAACCCCTGTGAGATGACAAATTTGATCCACTCAGTCCAATGACATTCGAAAAGTCTGGAAGAGCTGCATGATTACATCCTTTTATCCCCATGAACCAGAAGTTAGAGGCTCAGCCAGCATGATGTGATGTATTAATTAAACTTATTAGGAATACTGTAATTATTATCTTTTGTGTGACATGCTATGTCTGGCCATTAAATCCTCTTCCGGGCCATGAAGATGACCATCAGACAGCTCTATTCTGGCTCACCATCCTCCAGGCGGAGGTACTGATGGTGATCCACCTCCTCTATTTGCCTGCGGCCATATAGAACCTCCTATAGATTATTCACCGCCAACGCTGCCACATCAGACAGACTCTGCGTGTGTGCTGTCATGCTATGCTGCACACATGGAAGTCTTTAGAAAAAAATACCCAAAGTCTTCATATTCGGAAAAAAGGGCTACCCTCATCAAAACAGCAGCTGTCTCACTGACTCACTCACTGTTTTTTTTTTTTTGGTTATGGGACCCCCTGCTGACATCCGAGCCCACTCAGTGAGGGACTTGTCATCCTCGACAGCTCCGCTCAGAGAATTGCTACTGGAGGATATTAGCATGGCGTCTCTGTGCCCCTCCATTCATTCTTATCAGTGTGCGAAGTTTCTGGACGAGTCATTCACTGTTCAATATGCTTAGTAATATTTGATGTTATTTTTTATTGCCTTGGTTGGCAATTCCAATCTCCAGTGAGCCACACACTCCACAGTCTATGGAGAGCCTTCAGGCTGTGCTGCAATATGAATATTTTGAGGCATGTGCTCGCATAATTACCTTTGTGCAACTGTTTTGCACCATTACAGTGCACAATTATTATCATGACTTTATCTTTCATATGATGCTGATGGTTAACTGACTGATTGGAAGTGTTACTTACATAAACCGTCATCTCTGCTCTCTTCCCAAAAGTGAGCTGATTATGAGCTTGAATGGTGGTGTGTTACAACATTGTCAAGTTCTGTGTATTTTTTGTAACCACAATTCTGCCCAAACTTGAAAAATGCTTGATCAACCATTGAAGGATGCAAGGGACAACTCAATTCTTCTTATTTTTCTTTATTTTCTTGACGATGGGTTTAGGTTTGATGATTTCAGTAGACATGAATAAATGATGGAATTGAATAGAATAGGTTGATAACCTTCAAGAAACAGAAAAGACTTTCATTAGTCTCAAATAAATAAACAGTAAATATTTTCCCTCAAAGTTACTAGTTTCTTGATTCTTAAACAAAGTAATTCAAATTAACTTAGAATCTCAAACCAGTTACGTAAAGTGTCATCATACTTAATTAAATTTACCTAAATCATAAATAATACAAAAGTTCAAATTAGCATACCAAAGTTATTCAACTTAAACTGTAATTGACTTAATAATAATTAACACCAGTCGTGGTGTTAATTATTATTAAGTTGTTTGGTTGTTGTTTAATATCTATCGAGGTGTTTGTTGCCGTTACACATTATGAAATATAAAGCCAGGAGGCAATTAGAGCCTAGCATAAACACATAAACACTGGAACCAAGGGAAAACAGCTAGTGTGGCTCTGTCCAAAGGTAAAAGTGGCTTTCCAGGACCTCCAAACTTCACCAATTAACTTGAGCCAGTGTTTGGTTTGTCCATATTGGGCTACTGTAGAGACATGACAGACGCTGTAGAAGATGACCTGCAGTGTCTGTAGATATAAAACGTTCAGTCTAAAGGTATCAAAAACATAACATAACACTAGATGCAACTAAATCCTCCACACTCGCCCTTTAATGTTATTCTACAACGTATTGTGGATTTATGATTTGATATTGATTTTCCTTTATTGTATTTTTTATTTATTTATATCGTATGTGTATAAATAAATACTGTAAGATAATATAAGCTAAATAATGTAACTTTTATTTAATTTTATTCGCTATTTTAATTCATTTTTGTTCCTATTTCAAATATTCAAGATTTTTTTCTACATATTTCTTATTTATGAATTTTTTTCTTATCCACCTTATGTATTGTGAGTGGCTGTAACAAGTGAATTTCCCCCGTTGTGGAAAAAATAAAGTCTGTCTTATCTTACTTGTGAGTAGCCTCCATCTATGTGAATTCCATTGATCTCCTTCTGGTTGGTCATCCTAGAGGACTTAAAGATATAATATAAATATAAAAGCAAACTGTTGAGCATGCATGAGCTGAGCATGTTCAAATACAAATGTCCACGTCCTTGTTTTTGTATTGATTCTAGTGTTTGCTTACAGTGTGAACGAAGCAGTACACAAATCTGTATTTGACCTGTAAGCACCTGAACTGAACAGCTGTACTGTACAATATATATACCGTGCATGTCACTGAATAATGGAGTGCAGAGCCTTATGTGCTTCTGTGTCAATTATCATGGATGTCCCAACATAAAACATTAATGCCTTGGTCTGCCAGCTACTTTAACATGTGATATTCAAGACAGCTACACGTCTGAATTATGTCTTTGCGTTTTTCATAGTGAGTGGATATTTAATACACTGGAAAAGCCTCTTTCCTCTTGGGAGATGTCACTCTCTGCTGTGCCTTTTATTAAGATGTAGGAATGGTTGTAGCAGCTTTGTCTGTGTTCTCAGTCAGACTGGATGTGCAGGTATTGGACTGATAAAGTATAAAGTGGGATGAACTCATGTTGGTATAGATGAGGGAGGACAAGGCTGAATTTGAGTGGTCAAAATAATAATTGTTCATAGTGTTAGAAAAATGTATCAAGATGTTAAACTGTTGTTGACTCAGCCGTCCCAAGAGAGCATTGTCTACTCTAACGTGTGAAGCTGGCCTATCATCAAAAAGGAGGTGAGGTTGAAGGTGTAACCAACCGAAAACATTGTCTTACTTTAACATGCTCACGATACTGAACTTCCTGTTATCTACCAGAAGCATGTTCGAGCCTCCTGAAAGTAACCGAGCTACGCCCAGTTCCTGGTTATGTAGTTCTATGCATAAAAACAGACTGCAGAGGATACTCAGCAGTCAATCTTGTACTCTTGCTGTGTGCATGTATTGATTCCTTGCTGCAAGTAAAGCTTATTGAGAAGATTCCAGTGACTCTGTCATCCTTAGTAAAGAAATTCTCCTAACACATAGAAAGGTGTAAGAGCAGGAATTACATGAATAAAAGCGATGCCTATGAGCAGCTGCATACTGTATATCTGTGCATATCAACCATCCATTCAATTTACAGTTTATTGGCCACACTGTAGAGCTGCATTTTCATTGGAATGGCAGGACTAAAGAAAGGTTCCCAGTGCAGAAGCAATCAGCTAAAATATGTCATTTTTATGAAAAGGGAATTATTATTATTTGATGCGTATTATGGGTGAGTCACCACTCCGAAGCCACATTTGCAACTCGCTCCTTGTTATCTCCCCATTGTTAATTAAGATTGGTGAACTAAAGAGCCTGAGAACTGGATATCTCCCTGAATGAAACATAAAAATGTGACTTGGCCAGTCAGTAGTGAGAGGAAGTGTGGAATTAAGTATTTCACTGTTGGTAGAATTGGACTAGTTTCATGTAAGACGATATTGTCACTGACCGGCCTTCAAGGTGTGGGGGATAAATATGAGGAAATAAAATTATACAACTGGCATAGAAACAAATATAAAGTGCATAAAAAATACAACTCACTCATTACGCTGAATTAGTGCGAGCCCTGAGCTTGTTTCTCTACAACGAGCCGGTCCCATAGGTGTAATGGGAGACAATGACAACCCAAGTGTGTTCCCTATGCTCAGTCTACTCCGTAATTTTGTTTTTCCAAATAAGTTCTCCAAAGACGTTTGTTTTTTACTCATTTTTGCTAGCTTGTGGGCTTCATTTTTCCACCAGCATCTTGACTTGACACTAAATGACAGGCAAATGACCCACAGACCGGTACTGGTCCGCAGCCCGGTGGTTGAATCAGTTGAATCTTACTCATATTGTTCACACCTTGCACATGCTAATATTAGTTGTAAGCAACTTTATTAAAGCCTGAAGAAGAAGTCATATCTGCCCAGTAACAGCTGAACATTTCATCTGTTCGGCTTTCTTAGGTTTTCATTTAATTTACAGCAGTTTGAGTGAGACTGAATGAAAAGGAGTTTAATTAAAAGTCAAAGTAGAGAACCTACTTTTGTCACATTGGCTTGCAGACCTGCTGTCTGCCACACACAGGTGGCAGTCTTGGCTTACTGCACTGACGCTGGCGCTGAGGACTTCAGGTAAAGCAGTCACGTCATTTTAAAATAAGTAAAATCAGGCAACCTAAAGAGAACAGAAAGATGAGAGAAGCGGTGAGACAGGAAACAATCCGAGGCAAAGCAGATGTGTACATAACTTCCTCGCAGTGTGTCAGGATGGTGTAGCTTAGCTTTAGTTAGCTCTCTGATAAATGAAGCAGCGTTGATCACAGATTGAGAAACAGCCAGTGAATCAGCTGCAGATCCATCAACGCCATCATCTCATGTTACTGAGGACATCAGTCAAGCTGAACTCATAAAGCTTCCACAAACAGTCATTTGTAGCAGTTTACACTAAAAGGGGACTTTTTCTGTTTTATTCCCTGAGTAATATAGAATATTATACAGTATTTACAAACATTGCTGATACAAATAGGCCTTCAACAGCATCAGATCATAAACACAAAAACAATTTGCAAAACGTTTTGTTCAGGGTCATTGCGTTTTGCACCTCAAGGCCACTATATTTTATTCAATATTACTCCCTGTATTAAGACCCGTCAATTAAGTTTTCACAGTAAGTTTTCAAAGTAGTTAGAAACTAATACACATTAATTAAGACATAAAATATTTTCTAATATTAGCTACATATATAAATCTAAAATAAAATATTCCAGTATAGTAATTTTCAGTTGTCTTTTATTATGAAATACAGTAATACAATAATCCTTTCTCAGTAAGATTTTTTCCACCTTTGGTATAACGCACATTTAAAGGACCATGACAGATATAATGTTCTTAGTGAAAGCGTCACACAGTAATTACAGTAATGTTGAGATAAGAGGCCTGAAATATGCTGAGATTAACATAATGCATGTGTTTACTTGTACAGGCATCACAGTAAATGTGTTAAAAGGGAAGGGGGCTCACAGAGGCTGCATACAGTATATACTTGAGGTGTGCCATGTCACTGTCAGTAGAGGTGCCATTCCAACACTTGTTGGCAGTGAAGGAGCAAAATAAAGAGTATTAAGTCAACAGTAAACCTTGAACAGAGCCTGAAGTGTCTGTTAAGAGCATCTTCTAGTCAGTCACACCTCGAGGACTGCACAACAAATAGAAACACTTTGTGGTGATGAGCCCTTGAGTCTACCCTTGTCCTTTGTTTGCATCAGCTCTTGGTAGCTAATATCAGAGGCTTTGGTTATGTTTATCTTGGCTCCATTTATGTCTGACATTTGGCAAAACTGGAACATGATCACATGGCACATGGCAGGTCTGTCTGAGAGAGGGGCCAACCAGCTGCCAACACCAGTCCAGTTTCTGCAAAAATGTACAGTTCTGCTCATCCATGTTCCTTCTTATGCTGTAATTGGAGCACGTGTAGCATTTTAATGGAAAGACTTCAATAAATAAAAGATTACCACATGAAATCTTGATACACGAGTATAAACACTGAGAGCAAACAAGACCATCTGCGTCATTATGTTTGCCCATCTCTACACTGCTGATAGTATCTGCTGCAAACATAAAGAAGGTGACATTCCTCCAACACAAACACAGCTAAAGCGTTCAGGTGTAGATAGTGGACTGCAGAAATGCCAAAGGAAGAGAAAGATTACCTCCGATACGTGTTTATCATTTTTAGAGAGGGGTAGGAAGTAACTACAGGAGAGCAGAGACACCAGCAGAGACATGAGTGAAGACAGTAAACAAAACATTAGTGGTTAATTATTCTAGTGGATTCTTACTGTGAATTTGACCCTCCCAAACATCAACAATCATCTCTATCTAAATATAACCATTCCTAAGCATGCGGCCGAACAAAACCATTTGTCTAAACAAGCATTATGAATCTATATTAAATTACCATGATATCAGATGTATTACTTTTCTGTGGACCTCAAAAAAGAGAGGAAAGCACCCATTTCAGCATCACATGTGACTGAATGGAAAAGACACGATAGACTGTTGAAATGTGTTTATTAACTGCCTATTGTGACCACAACAAAGTTTAAGACTCTTCTACTCTCTCTGAATATTACAGTAGCAAAGAAATAGGTTGCAATGGAAAATTATCAAACATAAAAAGAAAAAATCTGTCTGACAAAGCTTGAGAGTTGTTTTATTGTTGACCAGGTCACCAGTTAAAGGAATAGATCAATGAAGAGAAGATTGATAACATAGCTCAAAGACTGATTAGCTTAGTTTAGCATAAAGTCATAGATTAAACCATGTCAACCATCCTGGTTTATTGTGTTAGCATGCTACAAAAAACAAAGTCCAGCTGAAGCTGTTCCCACAAACTTTTCAGAGGTTTTGCAGGTATTTGATCATAAATCAATCAGTCCTCTTGACTTTTACAAGAATTATTGGGATTCATAATGCATATCTACTTCACATCTACCTTATATTTCTTTTCAAAATGTTGCTGTTAGATTTAAATTGATCAGTAAATCAACGTTGGTATCAGTTAATTTATCTTTTCTTTGTGATTCCAGACTCGATTTCAGTCTTCAAGTGTTGGACAGATTAAAAACTGACAATTATTTAAATAAATGAGGGAAATGAGGGAAACATTAAGAAATTTCAATTAAAACAAGCATTTGAACTTCATGGTGGCTTTATAGAAAAACTCAGGAGATCACCAAAGTCATGGGGCCCATGAATGTACAAAACATCATAGCCATTCTTCCAATAGTTATTGAGACAATTGACCAACTTTTCCATCCCTTATGCATGGATCACACCGGGCACGTCTCTGTTACGTCGTGGCTGCGATGCTGTTTTGGCCGCAATCAGTTCAGCACCCAGAGCCAAGCTGGACATGCCACTTACTGGGAAAATAAGAGTCAACAGTGTCTGAAATCACCTGATGTGGCTGTGAAGGCATGAGGCTGACAGACTAGTTGATGAGTGACAGCAAAGATGACATCAGCTGCCACTTTGCTGTCTATTGATGGTGGGCAGCAGTAACATAGACATGAATGAAAGCTCTGTCCTTGCACCATTACAGAACACCTCCCAGTCAGACAATGTGTTGTGTTTGCAAGCAGCTCCGAGCATTTTCCAGGTTACAGGGGAGGAGTGTAATACTTAAAAGAAAACGAATACAAAGACATACATTATGTATGCATGTTGCATGTACAAACATGAATATGGAGTAGTATTCTATAATATTATCATTCAAATGCCTGTTTTGCTCAAGCAGACAGAGGAGGTGCAGATTTATTTTCGTAGTCAGTGATTCAGTTATTCTACAAGTCCATTTTAAAATTAGGAATTTTTCAGAAACCTAATTATACCTCTGTCAAACACAGTGAACAGTTAAACATAAAATCGCAAACCCTTTTATTACGATTTGCAGACGTCAAAATCTTTGTTCAAAACACAGGTCGAGGCAAGGACATCTGTCATTCTGCCAACCTGAATCAAATGTCAAGGCAGAGGCTTTCAGTACCTCAGAAACAGTGACTTCACTTCAGGATGAATAAAATAATGTACTTAAATCCGCTGACACCACTGACAATCAGGTCTTTCAGGATTGTAGCATCATTTAAAGTATTTTAATGGCTTAAAGCCACATTATGAAACTTTTCTCATAAAAAACAACAGATTTTAATTCAGTTAGCCGTGCCTGGACTGGGAGCTTGGGGCATCAGGGGAGTGTTGGTGTTTCCATCACTAACACAGGAGCTTTAGACAGAGGTCTTTCAGGTCTGGAGCAGGGAAGGGAATGCTGGCTGGGAGCAGTCCTGGAATGAGCACCAGAAACAATGCTAGGCAAGCAGGCAGTGGAACCAAGCTCAGTACCCTGTACAGACATCATGGCAGAGGTGAAGGGAATGAAGAGGATGTTGACAGAGGAAGCTAAGAAAAGAATAGGAGCAAGTGACCGAGAAAGAAGCTGTCAAACAAGAGTAAATCTTTAGTTGTTGGTGAAAGACTGGAAGACAGACGGCGAGCTGGGCATCTTGTTGTTGGACTAGTAAATAATATTAGCTGGCTACTATGTCTTGTGTTATTGCACTTGTTTAATGTTTGGCTGTTTGGATGTCTTTTTGATACTACCACTGGGGGATACCAAAATTGGAAATTTTCAATTTGTACACACAGTGACTTTGATTATTATTTTTTTTAAAATAAATGCAAATTACACAGACTATTCTACTGTTCAAGGGTAAATTAATGGAAAATTCTCCACATCTGAAGATGAGAAGCAAATCAGTTCAGTCATATCTAAGGCAGGTTGTGGTGGGGTTGTCCTGTAAAACTGGAAACTCACTGCAGCAAGAAGAAACAGATAGACATCAAAGACTCTTTTCAACAGGACTCTCTTTCAAATCCACGAGTCAAGTCATCAAAAGATAAAACATCTCTACTGGAAGAAATAAAAGATGGCCTTCCCAAAAAATGTTCCAATTTCAGCCCATTAACAAATAAGCTGCTTGCAACTTATCTGTAGTGAAAATAATACATATGCTCTCCACACTCTTTGACCCAAGAGCAACAAGTTCTGCAACTGCGGCTGCAACACGAAGAGCCACAGTAATCAGAACTGAAATAAGTGGCAGTAGGTAAAGAGTGAGCGCACTACAATAATGTTTGCAGGTGGAGCTGCACTGGACTAGCCAAAATTAAATTAAATTAAATAGATACGTTTCCAAGAAAGAAAAACACTACAGGAGCCGGTGATAGATGAACACAATAAAGGGTGGATGTTAAATTACTGCTACTGCACATGGTGACTGCACTCTTGATGAGTCATTTACAAGACGCTGGTGCTGAATTACTTTGGGTTCAAGGGCATCCACATCCTCCACCTGCTCTGGCATCAGCATCTGCTCGTGCTCGACGAGTTGCTCAGCCTGGGTCTAGTCGCTCCTACTAACTTGGGTTTGATTATGACGATATGTCTTTTTGTTTTCTGATGTCCGTCCTTGTGATGCACCTCTGTTTTGTCCACATTATATTCAGTTGGTTGGCTAAGTTGCATCTTTACTCAAAATGTTCCAGCAAGACTTAAATTGATCAGTAAATCAATGTTGGTATCAGTTAATTTATCTTTTCTTTGTGATTCCAGACTCGATTTAGGGCTTCACATTAAACAGTTTAAACCACTCGTCAGTGCACCTAGAAGGCAGTCCTAGTCCCTGATTGGATAACAAGCTGCTGCTTGTTCAGTCAGACACTAATTATGGATTTAAATTGAATAAAAGGCAGAGAGCAAATTGCTTTCATGAACATAAATCTTGTCTGTGGAGTAGAGCTCAAACAGAAACATTGACTGAAGATATAATTTATCACCATGATTAATGTCAGAATAAGATACAACACTTGCTTAGAGGGAAACAGCATAAAGGAAATAGCTTTTGTAGCTGAAATGTATTTTATGGTTTGTCGCACCGTTTTCCAACTTTAAGCAAATGAAAATGACATGAGGCATGTAATTACAGCTGGATGTTGCTTTTTAGCCATGTTAACGGTGTGGCTCTAGAAATAGCATTGGTGGTGGGTCCACCACTTTGATCGAGACTGAAATATCTGTTGGGTGGATTGGCCTGAAATGTGGTACAGATGTTCATGGTCCCCGGAGGATGAATTTGAAAATGAAATTAGTGATACCCTGACTTTTCCTGTAGTGCCACCATAAGGTTGACATTTGTGGTTTTAAGTTGAAATAACTATTGGATGGATTGCCATGAAATTTAGTACATTCAGGTTCCTTCTCTCAAATGGTTAAAAAACTGAGGCTGAAATTAAGTTTCTATTTTAGAAACAAATTGTGTTTTTCTTTTAATGTAAAAAAGAGACTTGTTGCGGCAACATTTTTGCCTGTTATTGACTATGGGGATCTTGTGTACATGCGTGCCCCTGAACAAGCATTGAAACTGATTGACACAGCCTATCATGCTTCACTCAGGTTCATAACAAATTGTAACGCCCTGACTCACCACTGTGAGCTTTATGCTCGGGTGGGATGGCCTTGTTTACCAGCCCGCAGACGTACCCACTGGTATATTTTTATATATAAGGCAATTCTCGGGTTGCTCCCAACATACCTCTGTTCTTTTATTTTAAAAAAAACGTGATGGTCAATATTCGCTGCGTTCTAGGGAGTTTTATACCTTATCGGTACCAAATGTTCGTACTGAGCTAGGGAAGAGGGCGTTTGGGTACTCAGCACCCTCTGACTGGAATATCTTACAGAATGTTTTAAAACTCAAAGATCTGATCTCTTTGAATGCTTTTAAATTCACATTGAAAGAGCAAGTGAATGAATCATCCAGATGTTGTTGTTTTAGCTGATGTTGTTGTTGTTGATTTCATGACTTGTATTGTACTTTTAGCATTTTCATTTTTAGGCCATTATGTGTTGTAATATTATCTGTGTGTCTTGTGTCTGTTTTGGTTCTTTGTTTGTGCTGCTGTTCTGTCTTGGCCAGGGCTCCCTTGAAAAAGAGATTTTTAATCTCAATGGGACCTTTCCATTCCACAGGTTTAATAATAATAATAATAAAAAAGAAATAGTACTATAATCCCACTTTCACACAACTGTTGTGTAACAAATATATATTTAGTGCAAAATTTGTATTGTGACACTCAAATCTTTTGCATTATTACCGATTACAGGTGGAAAAGATATTTTTCCATATGTACTTTGCATTGCCTTGGTAGATCAGCAGTTTCCCTTCATACTAGTGGAAGAAAGTTGAATATACAGTATGTATGCACTAAATCTGAAACCAGATACTGAAAAAGAAACATTTTTGTAGGTATCGATACTAGATGCATTCTTAGGAAGCCAGTCTTTCTGTTCTTTGTGTCCACAGTTAACGTACAGAAAGAATGTGTAGCCTGCTGACACCTGCTGAGTGCTCTTTTACCTTCTGCCAGTGAGAAGAATAGCTGTGACAAGGTGTCTGGCTCCAATGAAAAGAATTCAAATCGAACCTCTTGAGCCCTGCTCGACAGGCTTGTCCAGATGACAAAGGATCAAATGGCAGGCTTTGTCAGACACTGTCAGCATTGTCATCTTTTGCCATTTATTTATTTCTTTTTCAAAGATTCATTCAGTCTACGAGTCAGAGATGCTCAGATAATAGCAGGACCCGAAGTAAACTATTTGGAAAGATGCAGACATTGGAAACATATTCACATGATGGCAGTCCTTCTCTGAAACCAATGAGGGATTTAGGGTTTCATTTTTTTGGCTTAAAACACTTAAAATGATGTCATTATTCTGCCCAGCAACATACTGTAGACCAAAACAGTCCCAGGATGGTGTTAATACTGTTTTTGAGATATTTTTAATAAAAATCTTTAAAGATCTAACTTTATTATAAAACAACTGAAACTAAATATCCATCAGCCGTATCAGTTTGGCATTGGTGTTGAATGGCTTCTTTGAAAATCATCTTAATATGCAGCTCGAAGCAATTTTCCAGCAGCCACTTCATCTTTCCCTCTCATGTTCCTCTTCCTCACATCATACGGTGGTCAGGCTTACTTGACAGGCGAATCCTGACATGCACTGCATCATGAGCAGCACTGCAGCTGCAACGCACCATGAATAATGATTGTGGCATGTATCGATGATGCTAACTTGAGTGAGCACCAGAACTGTCGTTTGCTGACAATTGTCTGGTCTTTTTCTGTGGCTCCCTATTCTTGTGGGAATGAGGCAGACTATGAAAGCTGCTGGCTGTATGAGTGTGATGGCTATACTGTATGTGCGTCAGATCCTGATCTCAACTTAGTTTTTTTTATGATTCCCTGCTTGCAGCGTCCCTCTTTTCCCCCCTCACCTCTGTCTCTCAAAGTTATTACAGCAGTGTGCTCCTTTCCCTCTGCTCTGTGCAGATAACAAGCAGCTACACCCATCTGCTGACTCCTCTTCACCCAAACCAAAGCTTATCGTTCTTAAACACACTGCTCCTGTGAAACTAATTATTGTGCTGGCTTTCTGCCCCTTTTTATTGTCCTCGGACCAGTAACGTAAAGAGTGCGAGGATTTTCAACCCAGCCGGTCTTCTCTTGTCTTTTTGGCTTCTCCCCTTTCTGAGTTCAGTGTGAATTGACGTGACCATTCAGATGTTTCAGTGTTAAAATCTGAATCCCATGTTTTCCTCATTTCTTATACTGTAAAAATTAGCACCAGGAATGATTCAGACTCCTGTGGATGAGAGGAAACATTAGAAGCAAGAGAAACTGAATCCAACTAACAACACACCCTCCCACACATTAGTGAGATGTTTACACATTACCACTTGACCATATGTGTACCGTATGTACCAGTATTTGTCACAAGATGCCAGGCAGTAACAGAGCCAAGAATTAATTTCACTTATTGCCATCTTTATGCACACATCATTTTATATATGTATGAAGCAAATATTTTTTATTTATCCTTATGCACAGATTGCAGTCTGCAACTAAATCCTACACCCTGGTCCTTGAAGAACAATTTTAGTGTACGTGTAATTTCGAGTAATGATAAAAACATGCACACCTCATAATGCTACTGCATTTTTTCATACTGAGAATATCAGGGACATCTTTGACACCAATTATTTCTGGTTTCAGACCAAAACCTGACATCCATCCCTGCAGCTATGCCTCTGATGCCAGCGTGAAACCACAATATCAAATTCAGAGAGCGAGGAGAGGCGGAGTCGGTGTGTTTGTTATGCTGAGAAACAAAGGTAATTACTGCTAAGGTTAATGTCGTCTACTGTTACACGTAATGAAACTGACAAGGATTCAGAGTCGTGCTCAAAGACACTTTGGGATGCTCACTGACTCGAAGGTTTGAAGCTCAGTGTGTTAGTTCAAGGACACCTTCTCTGATCACGTTATCACTCTGCTGCCTTACAGTTTGCAGTGTGTACATGTAAATTTTTGCAATCTGCAGTGTGTTCATGTGTATTTACTTTGCTGTAATTGTATTTCGTGCAACAAACTCAGCTAGAAGTTACTTGTGAATGTAAATTCAGCTCGACTTGTAATTTACTTTTATTAAATAAGACCAATGATGCATTTTAAATTGAATTCTGACTGAAAATTCAGCCCAACTTAAAAAAAACCCCAAAACAACTATCCCATAACACCTATGACATTTTTGTTGACTTAAGATGTTAAATTAATTCGTAATTGGGCCTACCCTTTTTTACACATTGTGTTTTATCAAAAATAGATTTTGCTTTCAATATTCAAAATACCATTTCCAGGATCTATATATTCTTCCATTTTCATTCATTCACAGTTAAAAGTCTAGCAGAGTTCGATGTCCTGAAAGTCTTCTTTCACCACACCCGCTTCAAAAAGACCCTGGGGGGTGGTTAGCACTGTTGCCTCACAGCAAGAACCTGGTTCGAACCTTGGCTGGCGCCTTTCTGTGTGGAGGTTGCATGTTCTCCCCGTGTCTGCGTGGGTTCTCTCCAGGGTACTCCGGCTTCCTCCCACAGTCCAAAGACCTGACATTAACACAGTCTCCCCTTTTAAATATCTACATATCATCATAGCAGCACAGTACTGGAAACATCTCTGATATGATTTTGATTTGTAGCAGGAGAGGAAATGTTTTGGATGGGTCTGAAAGTCAAAGAGGGTTGGTTTTAGCTTAGAGCTACATTGTGCAGTGGAGTGTAGAGGCCCAGGACAGGAAGAGGGCTGTTCTTACACAGTAAACAAAATGAAAGCTTACAGAGTCTCTGGAAAGGACAGATAATTGAAGGAGTGAAAGACAGATGGAAAAACCACCTGCAACATGTTTATCTCTTCGGTAAAGCCTCAAACACCTGGGAGGGGATGATGGTGAGGCGAGGGGATTCATGAGGAAATGTGGTATTAATTTGGGGAAAAACATTAGCCCTAATAAATCTGTCATCTACAACAGAATCACAACTGATTTGATAGTGATGCATTGTTTCCATATTCTGCACACTGCAGCTTCATTATGAAACCAAAACAGATAGATCGTGTTGTATCTTCACCATAGGAGCTGTCATCGATACATTGATCGATACATTAATATTGCATGCTCCCTGCTGGTCAGAGACGCTGGACTTTGCATGCATCTGCATTTCGTAGAGAAAGTTTGGCTTTCGCTTGCCGCACCACGAAGGCTGATTGAAATCTGATGGATAATTTATGTTGTCGAGGTGAGCCTGTAATTTCCAGGGGAGCTGTAGTCTATGTGCTTGGCTGGCCACCATGAATGATTAATACGTAAACATTATTCATAATTTTCCCTCATAAATTTAGCTGGTCATTAATTCTGCCAGCCTCCACATAGGTTGAGAGGGGAAGGAGAGTGGATGAGTTGTGTGCAGACTCAAGAAGCACAAGAGAGAAAAGGATGTCATGTCATTCTTTCTGTCAATTGTTAAGTTCAGGTTTACCTACTTTGTGTTGTTTTTGGAACAACAGTCTAATGTGATGGTTAAACATGCCGTTAACATTTTCAGTCTAGCGGTTTGAACTAATTAGCTGCTAATTAGCGTGTGTCTGTGTTGTCCTTTGAGAGATGCTTCTCTGCTTATTTTTTTTTCCAGAAAGAGAGGCTTCAGAGAACAGCTCATCAGAGGTGAGATGCTTTTGACAGAAATAAGAGGAGATGGATTGTTCTGGCTAATGAGTGCAAGAAATACACTCTGTTTAGGACAGAGAGTTTGATTAGACAGCTACTCTGTACAAGCAGAGACGGAGAAGTGTCTTTAACTGTAAGGTAGCAAGTATGATCTTTGCTGGATTCTTATCTTGCATTTAACTAGATGTTATTTGAGAATGTATTGCTGTGGTTCAGTAAGGCCAAGAGCACATAGGATAATGAGAGAGCCAGTCAACACATTGGGTTTGTTTGTCTGCCATTACCTTTGCTACACTGAAAGATTTAAGATGGGTTTAAACCTGTGTTGTCTGTAAGATAAGCCACCTAAATCACCTAAATGCCACAAGAGGTCATTGCAGACAGACAAACTTTAAATCTTTCAGTATGTAGGATGTTCTTAGGGCAATATGATACACACAATATGAGTAAAACCCCAAGTGTGTAACACCTTTTATTCATTTTCGATGTCAGGGAGGTTGAAGGGGACTGTATATAACTTCAGAAACCACGTCCCTCCACACCTTTCCAACGTTGAGATAGGGGGGTCTATGTCCAACCAATTACATGACTTCTGACTTTTGAGTTTAATATGACGATCTGAGATTCACACCCACTTCATGCCATGATAGATCAGCTGGTCGGAGGTGAAAAGGGATTGATTGTGTGGGACAGACTTAATCTGAAGTTTTATCTGCATCAAGTTTACCCTGCATCATGGTTTCACCACTGGAAGAGCACCCTAGAAAGCACTGCATCATGTTTTCTCCACTGGAAAGACATGCCTAGAATCACTGCATTGTGTTTTTACCACTGGAACGGCACTCAAGGAAACTGCATCATGTTCTCCCTACTGGTAGGAGACACTAGAAGGCACTGCATCGTGTTTTCCTAACTGGAAGAACAACCTAGAAGACATTACATTGTGTTTTAACTACTGCAAAGACACCTTTAAGGCACTCATGTTTTCTCCACTGAAGGGTACTAGAGGACACTGCATCATGTTTTCCCTACAGTACAGGTAGGACACCCTAGAGGGCACTGCATTGTGAGCACAGCACTGCATCATCCAATGTTATTGCAATGTTTAAAAAAAAAAAAAAGTAGATTAGAACATCTTCTTTTTTTCCATTTTTATGTCAATGTTCACCTTGAGGTTTGCCAGAAAAATACACCTCCATAAATCATGCATAGAGCTTATCTTCAGACTCAAATGCTAACATCATAAATTTAATAGAGAGAAGTTTTGCTTCATGGTATGACTTAGAAAAATGAATAGACTCAGATATGATAAATGTTTGCAGACGCAAAATATAAAGATACTGGAGCTTTGAGGCTTGTTCTGTATTCTGAAGCAATGATGTTTGAAGTACTATATCTGTCCAACTATACAGTATGCCCATAAGCACCACTCACACTTCCTCACTAATACTTTTGAATGCCATAACTTTAATTGTTTTTTTTTTTTGTTTGTTTGTTTTTTGCTTCCTAATCCAAGACAAGATATAATCAAACAAGATTTGTTGACATCCCCATTTGGAAATCAGCTGAAAACATGTCAATAAAACATGAACAGGGAACCAGTAATCTGCTGGGTGGGAGGCAAAAGCTTTCACTTCCAAACTCTAAACACCTGATACTGATATGGCTGGCTTCCCTTTCTAATGTAATATTTAAATGCAATTCCAATTTCCACTACTAATAGATGAAAAGCTTGGAGTAATTAACCTTTCCAACACAACACCTTGTGAACCCTAAATACACCAGGAAGCTGAGAGTATTAGAAGGCGGGATCTCAGATTTTATTGGCTTGTAGTTGTGTGATGAAATCATTTGTAATTAAAGATAAATACTGAATAATATAAGAATAACTGGTTTGTTTTAAATATTTTTATCATAAGGCGTTGAACCTTGAATGAGGCATTGTTGTCGTGGGCCATTTAAAATATGAAGAGACCTAGATATATTTAACCTTTCAGGTGTGTTTTCTAGACTCCCAGTCTGATAGGCTAGTTTAGGCTTGGAAGGCGGGCTCCCACACTATATATGTGAGTACAATGGGGCGGGCGGAGTTATAGGAAAGTGAGTTTCCCTCCATATTTCTCTTTTCCTCATTGTTTTAGAGGGAAAATAGCTTCTTGTTTTCTGCAACTCTTAGTGCCAGAGTTATGTTTTATGCTCCACACTGGAAACTCATTCATCAGAAACAAAGCTTTATGTCTGCACTAACAGGTAAGGCTGATTATTTATTATGACCCGTGTTGTGTAATGTGCTTGTGTTTAGCTGCAGCTTGTATAATGTTAAACATGTTGCCTAGGATAAATGGCTGATTGACTTCTATAAGCCATGTGTGTTTTTGTGCCGGTTGTTCTCGTTGGTTGCTGCGGTTTATTTTATGTTTGGATGAGAAATGGGGATAAATATTTTTTTTATGAGGAAGCCTTCTGTGTGACTAAAGCTATTTCTCTTAGAGGAATGAATTTAAATGTAAGTGGTAAACATTATATTTGCTAATCATCAGTGTGTTATCATTCTGAGCGTGTTAGCATTTAGCTCAAAGCACTGCTGGGCCTAAGAGCAGCATGAAGGTGCTCATTTGAGCTGTAGAGTGAGTACCCGTAGGCTCCAGCCCTCCATGACCGTGAATAGAACAAGTGGTTTACTACTGTATGGATGGATTCCTATATGTTGTTGTATTAGTCTGAACTGAAGTGAATTGTTTACAGTTTGACTTTTGTGGCACAAAAAAGAAGCTTGTGAGACTTAAGGTTGGCTTTATTCATGTTTACCAAACTAGACCGGCTTTACAGAGTCTTTACAGAAAAGGTTCATTTGTGTTTGCTTTTAAAATGTATTTTCTGACTTTATTTTAGATCGTTTTGGAAAATTTTACCTGTTATTCATCTTAACTCTTTTACTGAATATTGTGTATACTTTTGCAGTGTGTCCCAGTCTGTTTAGTTTGTTTCTCTAATCTCACAAATGAGATTTTAACTAAAGGAAAATGAGTGAATGGGAGAACCCACTTACCCCTAAAACAAAGACTTTTTTTTTTCTTATTTGTTTAGTCTTTTGATTTATTATTCTCCGTGTGAAGATTTCCCATCATCCCATCGTCTATATCAACACCAAACTTTAATATAGGCAGACAGATCAAATTTAGAGGCTCCCAGTTAGACTGTCACAGCCCAGTGTTGTGATTCAGGCTGTCGACATTGGTGCATTCTGTAAAAGTCCTTCCTAGATCAGCTGAAGCTACACTACATGTGATAAACCCACATGGGTTGAATTATTTGCCCCTGAAAAGCTGTTTCCTTCTCGTCCACCTGCGTCTTTCAGCCACAAGGTGTTCCCCTGTCACCAATCTTAATTAACCATGATGCATTTCTCCTGATTTGTGGTGGAGACCGGCACAGAGAATGAGGATAGATTTGTGCAATTTAATATGGAGAGGTGGCATCGAAGCAAGAGCGGGCACATCTTAATGAGACTGTTTGGACGTTGTCTCCTGTGTTTGCCTCTAAATTTTCTGATCTGACTTTATTTTAGATTGTTTTGGAAAATAATTCCTGTTTATTCACCTTAACTTTTATTGCATCTTTTACTGAATATTGTGTATATTCTTTTGCAGTGTGTCACAGTCTGTTTATGTTTGTCTTGGCCGGGTTTCTCTTGAAAATCTCACAAACAAGGCCTTTAACTAGTTAAATAAAAGAAAATGAATGAATGAGAGTAACCATTTCCCCCGAAAACAAAGACAAATTTGTTTTGTTTTTTTGTCATATAGCACATCTTAGTGAGGGAAATACAGATTTTTTGGATGTCGTTGTCTAAACAAATCTATATATTCTCCACAGAGAATGAGGATAGATTTGTGCATTTTAATATGGAGAGGTGGCATTGAGGCAAGAATGGGCACATCTCGGTGAAGGAAATACAGATTGTTTGGACGTCGATATATTGTGTGCTTATTTGCGTCGTATAAAATCACCCTAACACACAAATATATGCACATACACAGTTAGACACCAGCAAGCCCTTTTGTCATTGGCTGACCATTAATGCAAGAGCTTGTGTTTCTCCTGACTGGGAATCAATACAGGTTTAGATGCATGCAGCGCTTAACTTGGATGGTCTATAAATAACTGAGTTTGAGGTTTAGCCCATGACTGGATGGGATGATGGATGGCTGAGGGGCCGGCATTTTTTCGATAATAGAAGTGATATAAAAGCTTCAAAAGACCAACTCTCCAGGGTGTCTCGGAAAGGTTGGACGCTTTGACCAGAAGGTGTATTATTTTACCTGCCTTAGCTGCCAAAGTGTCCGCCTTTTGCCTTTTTATTTGCTCTCTTTTAAAATGAACTGGACCTGACTTCAATCAGAGACTAACACATCATTACCTGGAAAAGCTTCTCTTCTCGGCACAAATTGCAAAATGAGCCTCTCCTGCTACTCATTTGAAGTTGTCAAAGTTTCCCTAAACAACATTGATTGACTTTTAACTGACTTTGCACCAGGCTTGTTATCTGCCTGGATGTGCTGACTCCAGCTCACATCCCTCATGTAACAACCCAGCCTTCTCCACTTCTACATTAGCACTTTAAAGCACATCTGTTGGCTGCCAGGGCAATTACTGCCACAGATATGATTTCGCATGAAGATTTTTCCCAATCACAGACGAAAAATAAGGCTGGAATTTTAAAATGAAGGAACTAATGATGGAGCTGGAAACATGTTTAGGACTGGGGAAAAACCTCAATAAGGAATATATCAGTCATTATGAATCTTACATGCTGCTTTCCTCAATGTAGTACTTGATTTGTGCTGACCTACATTTCCTGTTGGTTTGCCTCGGAGGACTTGGCTTTGTTTTCAGGGTTGCATCTCTCCGTCTGGCCATTTCAAACAAAAAAGGCATTTTCTAAACAAGGCCATATGCTGCGCTGGAGTCCTCTCTTTCTCCATCATTCGGAAACACACATACAAGCTGACTTTTGCAGCAATCACAGTGAAAAAGAGGCACAGTGGAAAATGATTTTTAAACTTGTCAGTTCTGACATACAGATACTACACGAATGATGAAAATGACCATAAAGTGCCAGGACATGTCGCCATTGTCAATCTGGTTTAATGGTTCATTCTGATTTATAAGAACTTGAGTTTTTTGTACTTTTGTAGTTTTCATCATTTCTAATCAGCAACAATAACATTGTGCTCACCGAGGTCATTTTCTGACATCCCGGAACATGGCAACGTCAAAGTCTCATGAAGAAGAATCACAGGCAGTCCAACAGGTTTTAAACAAACCCCCAGTTTGTCAAACGAAAGTGAACTTAATAAAATTATTACTCAAACTTGTAAACATCCACCACAGTTTACAGACTGACTTCCTAGCTCAACTTTGACCATACATACTCGAAAGAAAACTTTCACAACTTCGTTTTTTCAGCTCTGTTATATTATGTTAAACTCACCAAATTGGTTACCACTTAATTTTGATTGTTGAAATTAAAGTGGATCTATAATAGGAAAATGGTGCATGCTAACAACATTAATGAAAGCACTTGTGTTTTATTTGCGTTGTTCTAGTTGACATTTAAGCCATCAGGGTAATTGCATTGATTTGATTAATTCAACATGGCAGCATCACTAACGAGAAGAACAAACTTAAGTGGTCAGACAATCTTACATGTTGTAAACAAAGTTATTGCCTAAACTTTATGTTGTAAACTTCAATTCTAAGTTTGCAGACTAACTTTTTGGTTTAACCATACTTAATGTAGTTGTGATGCTAATTTCCTGTCTCGTGGTGGATTATTAGCAAGAGTTTTACCCAAATTGAAAGTCCATCCATCCATACATACATTCTTCCATCCAACTAAGCCTAGATATTCCTCTACAAAGTAACGTTGTCCGCCTCCTCCTGGGGAATCCTAAGGTGTTGCCAAGACAGATGAGATATATAATCCCTCCAGCGCGTTCTGGGTCTGCCCTGCAGTCTTCTACCAGTTGGATGTGCCTGGAAAACTTCCAAGGAAGACACCCAGGAGGCATCCTGATGAGCCTGGATCACCTCAACATTCAAAACTGAAATAGTTCAGATAATCTGGTTAAACTGTTTGTTTACAGCCTGTCTAAATGTTTCAGATTCATGGCTTGTGTTTGTTGCCACATTGGACTTTTGCCTTTTGTGATATTTCTGTGTTCCCACAGTAATTACTCTGATTAATCATCAAGCTGAATTTGTGACCTCAACACTCCAAGATTCAGTCAAATAGCATGCCTTATGCAAACCTTACTTTGACCTGTTATCAAGTAACAGGTTATGTTTTCAAAGGAACTTGGCTCTCACAGATGTCTACTTTCTGCATGAAATATAAAGTCTTTGCTTGGGGCAAAACTGATGTTTAAATAAAATCAGACTGCTTCGCTCTGCTCTTCCTCTTCACTGACACATACTTTAAGTTTAGGGCCGAGGCTATATTTAAATTTTGGTTTTGCCCAGGGCAAACATTTTATCTTTCCGGGCAGACACTAGACATCTGTTGGATCACAGAAATACCTTTCGAGATAAAGAAAAAAAAAACCTTTTAGATTCTCCTCCTAATGGGTACACATGGGACGCTATGTGACTGGATCAAGTAGCAACATATAGAGTGATGAGGTCCCAGAAGGGGCTAGCTCTGTCCTACATTCATTGTTGTGTTTACTCAGCTGTCTACTATTGCTGCCGGCTGACTGATGACACCCAGTTTAAGAGGTTTCTCCACCCTTATCACTACATAATCAGCAGCATATCAGCACAGTTTTGGAGTACACCCAGGTATCACATAATGTCCCTCCTTCTGCTCTGTGCACAGTCACTGGTGTTATCTGTGTTATGGATCACACAGGTTTATATTTCAAAACTAAAATGACAGAAATCTTTTCCACCTAATGCACATACAGTAGATGTGTTTTATATGGTCTTTCTTGAAAAAGTTTTAACTGGAAAGATCCCAAATTAGAAACTGTTCTTACATCTCAGAACACATTAATATTAAACTTACTCTGGTCATTAAGAAACCCATAAGCTGCAAATCCAAGCCCTATTTTGGAATGGAAATTAAAACCAAACAATTACACAAAATTATTGTTAATTGCAATGCGCTGATAGAGAAATTAGACTTTTTAATTGGCACTATTCATACATTACAATATGGATCCTCATTCAAATGGATTAAAATTTAAAGGCAGAAAGTTTCTGTTCAAACTCTTCTTTTTGCTTATAAATGTTTAAAAATGTTTTGAATAGTTCTGAACTTCAGGGATGTGTCTGTGTCAGGGTTAACCCCTGTTTATCAACCTGTTTAACTGGCAGAATATAATGAGATCTCTTGTATATATGTAATAAAACCTGCATTGAATCATTGTTAATCCATTGTATCCTGCCCAGTACCAGACAGCAAAGTTAGCAGCTGAGACACAAAGATCCATCTTATCCTAGTCCGGAGAAGCCATGGAGACAGATTACTAAATATAATGACCAATGTGTTTATTCACAATGTGATTCACAATGTTTGATCAATGTGTTTTAACAGAACAAGCAAAGTAAATAAAACTGTGAGGATAATAAATACAAATAGTAAGTATTAAAAAGTAAATATGGTTTCTTCAACATAACTGATAAGAGGTTTAAACGCTTTATGCATTTTTCACCTGAAGATGGTTAAGACACATGTTACATAATACACATAATGGGACATGGTTTGTTGATAGCTTGGATTGCTTCAACAGTAGAGTTTTTAAAAAAAAAAAAAAAAGACCTCTACATATGTGCATGTAACAGATCTGGGTGTCACTGAAAACTTGGCAGCAATGCTGGCTTTGCAACGTAATTTCAAACAAGCCTCCTGAGTCTTCAGAGCACCGGAGGAGACAGCTGCCAATTCAGACTGCCTCGCCTCTCCACTGTGATGGATGAGCCTGCCTCGTTCTCTCACCTTGCTCATGTAATTGAGGCTTCAGTTGTTGTCACACCACATGGATGTGGTCATAAAGGAAAAGGCAAAAAACCCCCCCAAAAAACACTGTCCTGCACTTAAAGGCAACACTAGTGAAAACAGAAATTTTGTCTGGATTGATTTTTAGTAGTTTTGAGGAGCACATTTTGATTTGTGCAATGCATCCAGATGAAGGTACGTATCTCTAGCGCACGGTTACACCCTCCAAAAAGTGCAAATCTTTTCTCTTGCCTTCCTTCCATGAAGTAAGTGCTAGAAAAGTTGCCCTTGGCATATGGTTATAATGGAGTATTCACAGGTAATGAACTTTGTTTGATTTACTTTAGTGTTAATGAGATCTCTGAACAGAATGATGTATATTCAAAAGTCCATCCATCCATTCATCCATCCATCTATTTCCTTCTACTTATCCAGGATCCACGTTTTCAGAAGGTTTAGCAGAGCGTTCCAGACATCCCTCATCAGTGCATTCCAGCTCCTCCTGGGGAATCCCGAGGAATTCCCAGGCCAGTTAGGCTACATAGTCCCTGCAGTGAGGGGTCAGCTATGGGGTCTCCTGCCAGTTGGCTGTGCCTGGAACACCTCCAAAGGAAGGCGCACAGGAGGAATCTTGATCAGATGCCTGAACCCACTTGGCTGGCTCCTTGCCCTATCTCTAATGGTTAGCCCAGATACCCTATGGAGGCAACTCATTTTGGCCACTTGAATCCACAATCTCATGTCGGTCACAACGCAAATCTCATGGCCATAGGTGAGGGTTGGAAGGTAGATACACTGGAAAATCGAGCACAGAGGATGAATCCTATTAACTTTGGTGATTCCTTAACTTTTCATCTAGCACCATCAATAGATCAATATTAGTATTGGTCCATATGTTTTTTGTTTTTTTTGTTTCTAATTATCAAACATTAGCATTCTAACACACTAAACTAAGATGGTGATCGGATTAGCATGTAACTTAGTTGTACAGCTGTAGAATGTGGTCTACACAGGAAGTGTTTCAGTGCTTGTTTTTCAGTTGTCCTTGTCATGCACATCTGATAAAAAAGAAATGCAATGCAGCCGTCCGCACCGGATGTATATGGATTCATATTTCACTGGCACTATAGATCCATAACCACAACCCAGAAAATATTTTTACACATAAGGTCTAGTTTCTTCTGTTTTATGAGTACAACTACAGTGGTTGCATATTGGGCTTTGACTGCTGACAAAATGTGGGTGACCTACAGTACACTGAACAGGGTGCCTGAACACATCCTGGGTACATAGACAGAGGACTGAAGCTGCTGCTGCTCCACAAATGTGCTGCTTTCACTATGCAGACTGTGTAGACACACTGTTCACCTTAAATGTTTAATGTTTTTCAGATTTAAAATGTTTTATTTATTGAGTTTTACACAGAAATGATGTCATTACAATGGCCTCTATGTCACTTTAATGGAGAATATTTGTGCACATGGACACGTCTATGGAAGAGCCAAAAAAACCCCGACACAAAACAGTTTTTCTTTTATAGTGCCCAAAAGAACAAAGAAGTAATTTTCATTTCATTTTTCTGGATGGGGCCGTTAAAGGGAATAACTACAGCACTCACCAACCAAGTGAAACATCTCATCTGTGACAAATGATCCATCCTCTCCTTGTGTTTATATCTTTGGAGGCGTCATCCCATCAAGTGTCATCAAAACCAACATGATGTGCAGCACTTTCAAGGGTTCAAAATGGATATTTAATAGTAACGCCCCCGTCAATCCAATCAGTGTAATGTTTCTGAACGCCAAAGTGCAGTGCTGGTATGGATCATCTGAAAATTAATCAACATTTTTTAAGTGCTGTCCGCCTGATCTTAGCTTGACTTTCATCTACTGAGGTGAAAATATCTTCAAAGCTTCTGCCAAAAAGGCAAATAATTTTCATAAATATAGCTGATGGGTGATAATGACATCTTATGTGTTGTCGGATAGAGAGATTGCTAGAACATAATACAACATAAAATCACATGCTACAGCCACATATTCTCCTTCAATATTTATCCTGCCCGCTAATGCATTCAGCACAAGCTACAGTATCTATATTTGCTGCAGTGTATATCATTAGGCTGCATGTACTTAGATTCAAATGAAGTTTGAAAGCTTAAAGTATTTCTGCCTGTGTCTGAACACATCTCACATGATAGCTGAATGCTTAATATTTGATATAGAACACAGCCTAGCGATCTGTGAACACAAACTGTAATATATATGAGCAAACACGCATCAAAGAACAGGGCGGATTCAGCGGCGCTGCTCTGTGAAGCAGAGGACGTTTGCCCGGATAAGGAGCCGAGGACCACTTGACACCAAGACTACATATCTGTCTCTCTGCTTCCCTTCCCTTCAGATTGGTTTTAGTGGGGGGTGGGTGAAGATGACTGGAGATGAGATGAAGTGTTCATGTTAAAGTGTGTGACAGTAGAGCGATGAGAAACCATTCATGCTTAAACCAGGCTCTATATTAGTGGCCAGTTTTGGTTTTTGTAGCAGAATCAGAGCATTGAATGTATGAATTTTCAGTCGTGCAAAATGGTTGTGCAGCCTGAAAGTTGTAGTTATGGAAACTACTACTCTATAAGTTAAAAATCTAAAAGTAAAATTTTGCATACAGGACGTTTACATAGTTTTACTAAAATAAAAGATCCGAGTACTTCTCCCCCCACTGTGCATGAATATATGAAGTCAGTTGATATCACAGTGCAGCACAGCAGAACTTAGACAAGCAGAAGAGTGCTCTTCTCTCATTAGAGGTACCTCAGCACCCCAGCAATTTGGTAGTGCACTTCCATAAAGGACCCACAAGAGGCAAATTAAAAAACGAACGGTCAGAACTAAAGTAGCAGAAGTAGAGATATCCTGACTTTTAGTCAAAAGTATGAGTCAAGGTCCAGAAATACTGGACACTGCATTTCCCATAATACAACCAATATTATCTATTTTTTATATCCACCCTGCCTGGTAATTGCTCAAGTCTTTCACACTCCATGCACCCAGTTTTTAACGTAGGTTCTGTGTTATGAATTTGTAATCTCCAGTTGCAGTCCTGATGGCATAATTTCCTCCTGCAGAGCTACAGAAGACATTACAACAGTTGTGTGAGTGAGTTGACCGACAGAATATGGCAGAAATGGAATATGATATGCAAAGCTATGTTTTCATTAGTGTATAATCACCTGAAAATAGGAATTGTTATGTTTTTGTTGAGCCTTATATATCGACAGCGTCAGTCATATTGAACTGCCATGTTTCTACAGTAGCCCAGGATGGACAAACCAAATATCGGCTCTATTTTTTGCCACCGTAGGAGAGGGAGAGGGTGAAACGAGGGTGTTGCATTCAGCAACTACACAGCTAGGTGCCACTAAATCCTGCACGCTGCTCCTTTAAAAGCAAGAAACTGATGGTTTTTCCACCCTGCTCCGCCCACTCTGGGACACTGACAGCGTAATAATGGAGAGACTATTCAAACAGACTGTCTTATCCAAAAAAGAAACTGATGTCCTTGTGTAGGAGGTGTGGACTCGCAAATAGTGACTATGTAGCACCTCATACTGTATATTATGACATGTGAATATGCTGTCAGCTACACATAGATTTTCACAGAATTTGCATTAGTGATAATTAAAAGCACTTCCATTAACAGTAGCATTTTGGACGACAGTGATTCATACAATAACCACATGTGCAGTTAATTTGCTAGCGCTCTAATTGTTTCCCTCCCTATAATAATACCATTAATATGACTGAGGTGCTTAGACATTGTCAAATCTGAGCTTTTTGTTTAAAACAAAAGAAGACTAAAAATCCCCCAAAACATTTGTTTCCTGTCCAGACATTGTCAAATTGAGCCAAAGCAATGAGAACTGTGATTTGTCTAAGACATTGTTCTATTCATAACAGCCTCTGTTTGCTCTGTTGTGACTAAGATGCACTGCTTCAGGTAATGTTTATCAAGTCATTTTTATGTATATATATATATCTATATCTATATCTATATCTATATATATATACAGTATATAACCTAAAACCATGAATCACAAATTTGCCTTAGCATATGAAGGGTACACTCCCCCCAAAAAACTTAAATGGGCCACATGATTACCACAGAGATCTGATGTCCTAAATGCAGCCATCTCTTCCACACACACACACACACACACACACACACACACACACACACACACGTGCTTTACGCCTCCAAGATGTAACCAGTAAGTGATCTTACAGCATCTACCTCGTGTAATAATGGCAGCTAAAGCTACACAATAAATTGAGTAGAAATATGTTCATAATGAAACCTTTTTCTAGTAGCCTCAGTTTGACCATTTAGTGATCTATGTGTGTGAGAAAGCATTATTATTATTATATTTTTTTATAATAACAAATGACAATGTGTAATGTTTATGGGCTCATGAACCTACAGAGAATTGTCACCAGAATCTGCAGCTCCACCTTAAATCCTGGTGATCTCCTGATGTTTACAAAGCTTTATAGTGAGATTCAGAGGCCATAAGTTTACTATTTTGGTTCACTCTCACTCGCTCTTATAGCACCAGCAGGCAGCTGTTTTCAGCTCTAAAAACCCTACACTACATTTTCATCACCAAACAAGAGGCAGACAAAGCTAGCAAGTAGATGGTGAACATAGTGAAGCATTTAGCAGCTAAAGAGGCAGATATTTCCCTGAAGAGTTGGTGGAGACCAAAAACAGACTTATATTATATTTGCCAGGTGGAAGACGGCTAAAAAAAAAAAATAATACTGTTGCTCCGTTCTGCTGGATGTGTAAATAAGCAACTGTTTGCTCACAACTTTACTATACCAGTGTTATGAGGAGATAATACAGTTGGGTTATTAGAGATTTAACTCTTTACTCTTGGGAATGATTGTCTGAAGGACAAGACTTCAGTGGGGAGAGCTGTAAACACTAACATTTGTGCTCACCCTCAAGCTTTTTTAAATTCACAGGTTTTAAACTTTAATTTAGTTGCCAAGTTTGCACCTTTTTGGCCAGTTTAGCCTCCATTTGATTAATTAATTCTGGCATTGTTTACATCTCTTTACACTGACGTAAACGCTCTCAGTGTGAACAAGGCCGATTAACCACAGTTTGGCCTGTCTGTCTGGTGTTAAATAGTGGATCTAATTGTGTGTTCATAAACACAGACTAATGCGCATTATCTCTCACAAAGTCAAATGACTATAAGGTGGGTGCATATTGGAGGACACCCAAACAGCTCAAGCAGTTCAGAGACAAACACTCGTTCAGAGACAAATACGATACATTCAGTCAGATCGACAGTGTGTAGAAAGCAGAAATGGCCACATGCCACACTTCATAGGCTCTATTTAGTAGCTGTTGTCATGGAGGATCAAAGCATTCGCCATTGCACTCCCTTCCAGTGAGATTTCAGTGCTGTGCAACTCTCAGCTCAGCTAAGGGATTAGGCCAGCTTTGAATTTAAAGGGGTGGGGATGAATTTTAGCCTACAGGGGGTGTCATGTTTCTATTTATGGCATGAGCTGCATAAACTCAAGCTTGGTGTCTTGCAGGCATTCACTGGAGTGTTTGGACCCCCTTTTTTTTGAAAGAAATACTGCACTGCAATTAGTGTATCGGCCTAAAATGAGCTACACGGAGGTGTGTTACTTCCCCAACATGTCTGTTTCATTTAACTGGTATGGATTTTTACATACTAAGCATTTTCTTCTTGTCAGATTCCCCAAACTATTTTTAGATTTATGAGAGCGTATCTGGAATGCATTATGGTGCAGAGTAGAGAAGATGTGCATATCCATGCCTAACCCTTTTTATAATTAAAGGCAACCATGCTGTGTTTATGTCTTTGACTGTCATCTTGTGTGAAATGCAGGTGTCACTGAGCTCATCGGGGCCCGGTGTCACATCTACCAATCACGCCACGGCTAGACGCAGATCGACCAATTACACACCAGCTGTGCGCACAGGGGGAGGGATGGGTTGTAGGGGGGGGGTTGAAAAGAGGTTGCAGATGACAGAGAGACATAGAGACTCTGAACAGAGCAGTTTTGACAGGAATGGCATGTTGCCCGTTTTCTATTAATAGTCGAATATTTGTAGTTGAGTGAATAACTGATGCTCGATCTTCCTTTCAGTCGGTTCCCAAATGGTTACTGCTTTCCACTCTTCAGTAAGCTTCAACTCTGCAATTAAAAAAAGATGAATATTCACTCTTTTCCTGAAAACTTTATTCATGCCAAAGAGCCACTGATGCAGCATTCAAATTATATGAGGCAGTTCTCTACTGAAACAGACTTTTAACTTATCCTACCACTAATATTCATGCCTACTTTGTCGTGATTGGATCAGTTCATGTGAAGGGCTTTCAATAGACAGCCAGTGTAGACATGCTCTATTATCTACATCATGTCAGAGGTGAACATGTCAGTGTAGCGTAGCGTATCAACTGATGCCATGATCCCATGGCTTACATATTTATATTATGTGTTAAAATATTATTTTTTATATATTTTTTTAACGTTAACATGAGCTTAAAGTTTAACTTCTGTAAACTGAAGCTAATCGAGAGTCAGCAGCTGTGTGTGCTGCTCTGATTAGTTCACTCAAACGTGTGCTCTTAACTCATGCATCCATGGTTTCAAATAACTGACCACGTCATCCTTATTTACCTATTTCATCTATTTATCACTCTAATAGCCAAGGCAGAGGCAATTCAAGAAATACTTACAGCACATCAAGTACATTCCCCTAAAACCGTCTGTCTGAGTGCAGATAAATAAATGAGATAGTGTGTTAATTTGTGACCTTTGGAGATGTTGGAGTATTTTTAGCCATGCAAGCAGCGTGGCTGCAGGGATGTCAATGTTGGTCTGTTTGTCAACCACTTCAGACTTTCCCATCAGCCTCAGCTGTGAGCTTAGTTATACATAGCAAATGGATGCTAACACATTAAACTAAGATGTTGAACATGATAAATATTATGCATGCTTAACATCAGCATGTTAGCATTGCCATGTTAGCCTGCTAGTGTTGATATTTAGCTAAAACTGCTGTATCCAAGTACAGCCTCAAAGAGTGGCTAGAGAGTGTGGCTAGTTTCCCTCTTACTTCCAATCTTGATGCTAAATTTGATCAAACATCTTCTTACACCAACTCTGTATTTATTGTAACACAAGCTATTTCACCTTTAAGTTGTTTGTGATTACAGACAGTAAATATGTTCCCAGTGATCCCTGTTTATAAGTGAATGTTCATTCAATATTGTATATTATAAATGAAGGATAGTCATTCAATCAAGGTCGACAGGGGATGATGAGGTATTACTGAAGATAGGCTTAGGACTTATGTCTTTTAGAGTGTTGCACAGTTGTGCCATTTACACTCAATCATTCTTGTAGATAATGCAAATTATCTCTTGTTTAGGTCTAAGAGTAATCATACAGACATTTCTCTGCTATACCAGAGGAAAACATGTCTACCTGTGATAACACACGAGCCCTGCCTGGTTGTCAAATGGATATCAACCACAGGAAAATCAAACACATTTCATTCTGTTTAACGTATCGTCCTTGTTACATTTGTTATTCTCTATTTTGTACATGTGTCAAAGTGGTTGTGCAAGTATGTTAAGCAAAAATGGCTGCTTTTAAAAAGCAGAAATATCCCTTGGAAAAACATCATGTCTTCCATTCCTGCATTCCTGTAGCGATAAAGTCCTTTCTTAAAAATTCATGCAGTTGCCTCTCCTCCACTTAATAAACAAGCACAAAATAAATTCTAATTAATATTTAATTGTCTCATTGTGCATTATTAAAACCATAATGAGTCAGTTAGACATTTCCCATTGATTTTTGCTAATTAACCGTGTTGATTTAGACTTGGAGATATCTCTTTATTTGTTCACTTTATGTACTTAACCTGGCTGAGATCTCGGTAGCAGTGGTGGATTGTTTACTTCAGTTAAAGTACCAATATCTTTTATAGTTGGTTGAGATGGAGCTAATTTTAAATATTTTTTTTTATCAGACTGCAACAAAAGATTATTTTGAAGATGTCTTAATCTGCTGTTTATTTTGTAAATTGATCCATTTTACAATTAACAGAGCGCAGAGACACAAACAATGCCTTATTTCTTCAACCAACAGTCCAAACCTCAAAATTATTCAATTTACTGCAGTTGAAGAAAAAAAAGCAACAAATTGTCACATCTGAGAAGCTGAAATCATAAATGTTTGAGGCATTTTTGGATGAGATGACTTAAATGAGTACTTGGTTATTAAAACTGACTAATCGTTTAAGCAAACTCTTTATATATTGTTAGATGATGAAATAGAAATACTAACATAAAGTACAAATACCTCAAATTTGTACTTGGGCACATTACATGAGTAAATGTACTTAGTTACATTCTAGCATTGAGCATCAGTACATTTAGACACAAATGGATTAAAAAAGGCTAAAAGAGGTAAACAAATAGAGACAAACAAGAGAACAGCGACAGTCATTAAAAATAATTTGAAAACCATTGATAATGTCCAATTATTTCAACGCCAGCTTTTAATACTTTCATCTTTTAAACTCATAGCTACTTATCCCCTCTGTGATGCAACACTAAATACGCATAATTACGCTGGCTATAAAGCAATTAATTAGGCTAATTAATTTCAAATCAAACCCTTACTGTGGTGGAAGGGTTAATCATCTGGCATAAATAAAGACAGCCCACACAGTCCTGTCTGTCTACACATGAAAAGTAGACATAATGCTGTGGATTTGTCTGTCCTCTCTTTTACAGCAGTGTATAAAGTCTACCTGTTTGTCCTCAGCAGGAACTTTCATGTTTGCTAACTGCATCGCTCCAAATGAACATTATGACATCTGTTTTACGTAAACACATTTGAATTTCGGTAAAGTGTGTGTCATACTCGTGGTGTTGCCCTTGGTAGGGAGACTGGGTGGTTATAAAGACTGTGTTCTCAGAATCAGAATCAGAATCACTTTTATTCGCCAGGTATGTGAACACACACGAGGAATTTGACTCTGGTTTCACTTTGCTCTCTTTGTACAAACAGATAGAAAAAACGTAGACATAAACAAGAACAAAGACAAAGTTATGTACATGTAAAATAGGTAAATAGGTAAATATATATTTACATAAATATCTGTGTGTTCTTTTTAAAGTGTCATTGATTGAGACATTTAACTTGTTCCAGCTCATTCAGAGCATTTAAATTGCTGTGGATAAGTGGAATCCAATAAAGCAAGGGATGTTTCTATGTATTTTAAAGCTGCAAGACTCTGTGTAATGTGAAAAGGTGTTACTTGTAGTGACTAATGCACTAAGGTAATTATCACCAAGTCTTTCCCTTCATCTGTCCAGAGTAGTTTTGGTTTTCTGACCCAAAATGTGTGTTTTGGGGTCATCACCAGCAGAAACAGGGAGCTGTTTTCAGTGAAAACAGGGAAGGGAATTAACTGTACACTACCTGCTCAGCGCCAAACAACTGAGAAAGTTGGCGACTACTTCGTGAACACAGTGTGGACTCAAGTTGGTGGAGACAAAAATGTTATTCACCATTTTATGATGCATAGTGCAAAATGGCATTTCTGACAATTGGCCTGACTTAAAGCAAGGTTTACCTAGTCCGTTGCCTCATTTTGTCCTTTTGTGGCTCAAAAACTGATATCCATAGAAAAGTTGGAAACTGAGTAAACTTAGGTGTTGTTGTCAGACTGGCTAGTCTTCATTGGTTTTGTTGGTAGCCCTCACAACCATCTGATGGTACTGAATCAAGCTTGGCAGGCGATTCCAAACTTTTGAAAAGTAGTATATATTCAAGAGACAGATATGGTTTCAAGTGAATGCTTCTGCTGTTTTGTCTCTGCTCGATGTGTAAATAGGCAGCTGTTTGCTAAAGATTCACCATTACAACTTTATGAGATGATAACATGGCAGTGCTGTGTTTGTGGCTTGTTCTACTGCCCCCAAATGGCCAATGATTAAGACATGCTCATTTAAAGAGAGCTTGTCCTCCAAATTTTTAAACAGCTGCAATGAATTTGGTGCTTTACATATTAAATGAGCGTAATTTATTTCCATCAGTTTTACAAAATTATTTATAGTCCAGCTCTTTAACAACAATCATTTTGATTGGGATGAGACATAATTTTACGACTTGTAAATTGAGTTAGGGTGTTTTTACAACTCACAGTCCATCTGTTCTGAGTATTAAATGTATAAATAACCAGACTGCTGGAACAACAAACCTTGAGTCTAGCGGATTAAAAGGCCCAAAGTAAACTCAGGCTGAAGTAAAGCACATTTTCTTTCAATTGAGGGCTACTTCAGACAAGAGGCTTCTAGCTTAGAAGTTAGAGAGAAGTGTTTGTCTAACGCCGTAATCTGCGATGTCAGACTGATATATGGCTCCACTAAAACTCAAGGTGGCTAGGACAGACTGATCAGTTCTGAGGGGCATCTTGAAGCTTCAGCCCATTGTGTCACTATCAGAGAAGAGAGGTGGTGGTTTCTGTCTGCTGGAGTGGATGGTGTGTTGGCAACGGACCCGATGAGTGTCCTACCCTTCACTGGCAGTGCAATAATTGAGAAAATAACAGTAGATCAGTCAAGCGCTTGCTCCTGGAAATGAGGAGATGATGCAGAGCCTTTTTGGCTCATTGCCACTTTTCGGTTGTTGCAGGTTTTGTTCTGTTTCACACGCTTTGTCCTCTAACAGAGTTAGGCTTAGTCAATCATCATTGCATATTAGTCCTCAAAAAAACATGCACACGCTGAGGCAATCAGGACGACCTGTACTACTGGCAGTGCTTATGAGCCAGGAGCAGCTGGAGTATGGGTGTTGGTAGAACAGCATGTTCTACCACAGTGATACAAGTGATATGAATTTAAAAAATAAAATTAAAAAAAAGAATTTAAAAAGTCTTAAAGGTCCAGTGTGTAGGATTTAGTAGCGTCTAGCAGTGAAGTTGCAGATTGCAACCAACTGAATACTGCCTCACCCTCCCCTTCCAAGTGTGTAGATGAAACTACAGTGGTTGTGAAACTTAAAATAAATTATTAAAGTAAATTATTTTGCAATTTGTAGAATTGTTGTTGCGTGGTTGATTCTTCCTGACTGGCTGGTGTGAGAAGGACTCTCCCATGGTGATTTTGCATGAGTGTTAGCACTGATCTGTATGTGTCAACTGTGCTGCCCATCACATATCCATATAACTGGTGAGGGGCAGGTCATACTGTATCTAGATGACCTGTTATGCAGAGGTCTGTAGTCAGTCTTGTGTCACAGGATGTTCTTACAATAACATGTTTGGTGTTTTTTGTTTTGCAGGTGTTGCTGCTGCACGGCTTAATATTGTGTCACAGCAGGGGCTGTAGTTACCGGCATTCACCCATTACAAGGTCTTATGAAATAGTAACCACCATCTGTGGTTCCTTTTGCACCCCAAACTGTCTGCAGAGGTGTGATTTGTCTTTAAATGGCACCTGCTTGTTTTTTTTTTTGTTGTTGTTGTTTCACATAATGTGCATGGTTCTTTTGTGCATTATTATTGAGCTTAGGCTGTGTTGTGAACAAGCGGCAACCTCTGTGGCTGTGAAGTAAAGCCAGCCTATGCGGAACTGCCAAAAGCTGCAGTTGTCCAACTTCACAACTTGACAGGTGGGTGCCCAGGCGTCATTCAGCCCACCTCATGTCCACCAATGATCCACGTCTTTATCAATTTTTATATTAGCCGCGAGGTGGAAGAGGCAGGACTACCAAAACCACCACACTCTGAACTGCAAAACAGCTCTTCAGAAACCTATGTGTGACCTCCTGGATATGCTGTCCATTCTCTATACTGTCAATGGTTGAGAACCGCAGTTGATACTAGTCTTGTTAAGTCTACAGACCAAAATCACACAATGTATTGTGTGCGCCTCAAAATGATTTCATATTCATGTTCAAGTGACAAAGCCCTCTAGCTACTGTAGTAATTATGATGGGAACAAAAGAAGTACAGTGATGTTGCCTCTCAATTGCTGAAACATTCATCCATGCCTTCATCACCCAATGCCTCAACTGCTGCAGCAGCATTATGTACAGCACATCCACCAAAATCCTAAAAAATGCATCCAAATCGCAGCTGCTCATCAGAGATCACATCTCCCCAGGCTCCCCATTCAACAAAGAAAGAATTCAGTTTTGTATTATCATCGCCTACAAAGCCGTTCACAATACATACACTTATCTGCCACCTCAAACCCGCTGATGCCAACGTCCTCACTCCTGTCACCTGCTCTATGCATCACACCTGGGTGCAGAGGGCGTTTCTCCATTGCTTGTTGCCCCTCCCTTTGGAACTTTCCCTAATTTCATAACCCGAACCATGTGTTCATTATTGTAACCAAGACGACAATGGTTGCCTAACCTGAACAAAGTATTTATTTTAACCAAAACCATGATCTTTCCCTAAACCTAACCAAGTTACCAACCAAACCAAAGTTGTTTTTGTGTCCAAGCCTAATGCAAACCCAACTACTGCAATGTCACTTCATAAAACTGATTTATGTTTCAACAGTGATTTGTAACAGTCATGGAAGACGCTGATAAATGATCGTAAAATGCTGACATGTGTCCTTGTGTGGAGTGGGTGGACAAACGACATATTCTGCTTTTGCAAATTGTGATGACATTATTAGCTTTGAATTCTACAATTGTAAGTGAGGAGTAGCATTGCCCCTGTCAGGCAGCCTGCGCAAGGGTTCATTAGACAAACACATAAATGTTCAGTGTGCAGATACACAAAGATGGGTGGCTAAGCTTGCACTGCACCATTATTAGCTCTGCCTTTTAACATAGAACTAGAGTTTCAATATTTATTGTTTGTATCCATTATTGTTTACGATTGAATTATAGAGCTGTCTCATTTGATGGTAGTGCTAAATGTGAGACCTGTGATTAGAAAAGCTGTTCTTACATAGACCATTTAATTAGAATTACAGTGCCAGAAAATAGCCTGGGTCTCTGGGAGTTTATTTCCTGTCAAGTACTGATATTTAGTACTCACTGCTGCAGGAAATAACTTCAATGAAACATTTAAAACATTCACTTTATAGGTGTCAAATGGTCTGTTTGCTGGACATCCCTTAACACATCCCCTACCCCCACTCAGTGGACCTCTGGGAAAACCGGGCATTTAAGCTGCAGTCCAACAGCACATTTTTTTCATTTGTGTGCTGCAAAGTGCCATTAGTCAATATTAGTCGAATGGGCAAACGCAAATAGTTAAAACTGCATTTGAATAATTAAATAAAGCAACATTATTTTTCTCTACATTTGGAATACGGTGCCTGTCTGGCATTGTTTGCCGCTCAGCAGTGTGCAACTCAGCTCTGTGTAATGGGACTAACAACTCCGATAAACCTAAACTGGAAATGTAATGAGAAACAATTCATCATGCAATACAGCCAGCCTGTCATACAATGTAATCTATTGACCACAGCAGTGTTGTATCTCGTTCTTTTAGGAAACATATTGCTTTCCTTGTAAGAATAATGATACCTGCTTCTCTGTTTGTGCAGAAATGGCAGACATGCTTCGAAATATTTTGCTTTGAAATAGATGTATTTAAGGAGGCACTGTAGTGGAGAGTAAAGCTCACTGAACAGTCTGTTCAAGCAGGCAAAAATATTTATGGTGTCAAATTCATAGTGTAACCCGCATCCAAGTGTAGCAATATTTTACAGGACAGCTCCACCATGACAGAGATTTTGCTCATTTACATAATTTTTTGGGACACAATAGGAGGAATATATCATCCACCACAGGTGCCCCACACAATAAACATTATGTTTTTTGAATGTAATGCTTACATTATTGTGAACTCCTCCCAATGAAGACGTGTTAAAATTACTCAGCATGCTTAACATCATGTAAGGCAGCTGGACTCGAGATTGTGCAAGGAACCATCTTGCCAGGTTTCAAGCTACGCACACTCGTCCAAACTCTGTGGTTACAGACCAATAAGTGTCATATGACAAACTACTAGCAGCTATGGCATGGGCTACAGGTGTGGTTGAGCTGCAATGTGTGTGAGAAGTTGTTTGCACTATGTTTGCAACTATACAGGATGCTAAAGGGGTTAGCAAATGCTGCTAACATCGGTTATATCAGAACTGGAGAGTATTTCTTCATTCAACTGAGAGCAAAGAATAACACTGAAGACTTGAAGATGTTCTCGCTCTTCTCCTGAATGGCTTTGCTAAGAGTTTCACTACTATGGTTCGTTGATGTGATTGGTGGAAGTTCACCTGTGATAATAAATATCCAATCATCTGGCCTGTACTTTTTGAAAGTACTTGCCCTTTTCCAAACAGTTTCCAAAAGCAACTTGGGATGGTTCTGTGTAACAAACCACCTGGTGCAGGCAAATTAATCGTTCATCAACTCCTCAGAAATCCAAACTTGGTCTCTGCTCAATATCTATCCTCCTATATCTAAACTTTCATGCTAGGTCAGTTTTTCATTTTCTCCACTCTTCTTCTCATTCTGGGTTTTATTCACAGAGTCATAAAAATGACCTCTTTCTGGCAGAAGGTGCAGGTATTCAATTTTGATCCGACTAGATGTTAGCTCATCTTGTAGCATGGTGCTAGGAATACCAATGCTGGTCGGTCAGTCCCATAAGGATGAATCCTAGTACATTTGGTGATCATCAAGCAGCACCATCATAAGCTCAAAGTGTCCTTTTGGTTTAAGACTACATACCTACAATACTAACTATTGATGACTCTGTCTCAGTGCTTTGTGTTTAGTGCTAATTAGCAAATGTTGAAATGCTAAACTAACATGTTAAAGATGGTAACTATGGTAGACTCTTGAGGTGTAGATACACTCCATGCATGTGGATGAATGCTACATTGGGTATCTGTATACACAGATGTGTTCACACATGTTGCCGTGCCGTCTTACATTTTGGTCTGCATGTAGACTTATTTGGACCCTTGCATCCCTTGTGGCTATACAGACTATAAATTGAGATTCGTTATACAAGCTGGACAATGTCACCACACTCCACTGGTTCAGGTCTTTGGGTTTGTCTTTTAATGATCCTCTGAAAAGTTGAGCCTTGGCAAATGTTCTATAAATAATCAGTTCTCCTAAATAGGATTGGAAAGACTAGAAGATATAGAGAAGATATGTTCTGTAGCTTTTGCAATAATGGTCACAGTATGAGACAAACTTTTCTGGAAATCATCCATGAGGTTTTCCAGAATTAATTAATTGTATTGTAAGAATATTTAGATGATGATGTAGTAACTTCTAAGGGTAGCCAAACTTATAGAGGTGAAACCAAAGGAGAATAGTGAAATTATTACCCAAACTGTCCATCACAACTTACAGATGTCTTGATTCAACGCTTGCTCTAGTTGTGCACACTCTTTTCCAGTGCAAAGAGGGATTAATAAAAAAAAATTCGGGTAGATTTGGGTGGATGCAGAGGACAAGTCCATCTCAAAAAAGACAAATTTGATTTTTGATGAACCACTAGATATAATGCCTTATAAAAATAATGTATTTTACTTTACATAATAATAAACATGATAAAGCCATTTCCATCATAAATTGATATAGAAAAGGCACAAATTAGTGTGTAAACATTCGCCAGAATGCAGGGAATGAAATTTGACGCTCCAAATCTCTCCACTCAGAGTGGTTTAGATAATCAGGTAAAACAATTTATTTGCATACATCCTGTCTGATCATTGTGTTCTTGCCCTGTGGGATTTGTAGCAATGTACTGTACCCTACCCCCCCACCTGCCCCCGCAGACATAAGCTGTGAAAAACTGGAATTATCCTTTAAAAATCATCATGTACCAGATTTGTCACCACATATTAAAGTGTCTATACACACACCTTGATCTACACCTCTCATGACCTTAGTATCTCTAATTTCAGCTTACATCGCGGCTGTTACCAATTTCTGTCCCCTTCAGGTCCTCCATGTTCTCCTGGAGGACCATCGAGCCTCCAGTGATGTAGCTGCGTGATAGAGCTGAGAAATTAGAAAAGCGAGAGAGAACCACAGCAGAATGAGCGGGGGGAGAAGCCTCTGATGAAAACCCAGTGACAGCAGCTTTAATCACAATAGTGCAGGCATTTGTTCTGTCAGCAGAAAAGAGAGTGTCACAGTGTGTATTCAGAACGAGGCCGATATGAGCGTTCCTGCCTCTGTGGACGGGAGTGTGAATGTGTGTGTGTATTAAGGTGAGAAACATAACAATGAATGGCAGCCCAGACACATGGAGGACCCTGGACATGTGAGGATTTGTCTCATCATTGTCTCAGTGGATGAACTCATGTATGGAGGAGTCCTGTCTTTTCACTTCCCTCCACATCCTCACATCCTTCTGCTCCTGCTTCTAGAGATTTTGGCACATTGGCGGCAATCATTCACCCGGTGGAAGTTATCGATGGATGGCAGGTCGACCTCCTGAGCTCCCCGGTGCTCTCACACACACAGAGAGCGAGAGAGAGCAAGACAAGTGGAGCCTTGTCTTGTGTAGTAATATATATCTCTGCAGAATTTTATATCACTGTGGCTGGCTTTGATTCAGATTCATGGCTCCAACTGTAATAACTTAACATCTTTACAGCTGATTGGTGATTGGGGGGGTTAGCGCATGTTGGCTTTGTATCGTATACAAAAGTTATGGAAGAATAGAATGAGTTATGTTACCATCTAAAAAAGCAAAGGGTACTAATTTAAAAAAAAAAAAAAGTTATTACTTCCACCAGGGGTTATGTTGTTGGTGTTGTTTGTCTGCCTGCCTGCAGGATTACGGGAAAACTGGCAGGTTGTCAGAAAAGGCTGTAGCATTGACAAGAGCCCATTCAATCCTGGAGCAGATTCAAAACTCAGGGCAGATACACAAATTATGTTTCACTTTCTTTAACATGGTGAGATAGGTCAATAGTAGTACAGACTTATGTGGTTGTGCTTGCAGATCTGCATATCATAGAAGACTTGACTATTGGTGTTAGTGGCGATCTCTGCTCTGTGAGTGCCCTGGTTATTCTTAATATACTAATTTTTTTAATCAATTTTGCAGAGGCTGCTATCTAAAGTCAGAGGCGAGGTCATGACAGCGCTAACAGAGGTACAGTTGAAAGCATAACATTACACGGAGACAGTGTTCTGTCCATAGTTTTCAAATTGCTTCGAGCCAGGCACAACAGAGTTAGAGGAAACTTGGACCCTTAAAGGTCCAGTGTCTCAGATTTAAGAGGCCCTGTTGGCAGAAATGGAATATAATATTCATAACTATGTTTTCATTACTGTATAATCACCTGAAAATAAGAATCAATGAGCCTTTTCTATCTACAGATGCCATGAGTCCTCTTCTACAGAGTGCGGCATGTTGACCCGCCATGTTTCTACAGTAGCCCAGAACAGACAAACTAAGCACTGGCTTAAGTTTTGTGTCTTCCATAGTTTCTCCTACACACTTGGAAGATGCTAGATGCTAGATGCCACTAAATCCTACACACTGGATCTTTGATTTTATATAATAATGGGGTAGTGCTGGAGATACATTGTATCTTCACCACCTTTAACAGGTTTAATCTTTAAAAAGGATTAAAAATAAAATATTTGTACAGCTCAACACACAGCGACCATGTTGTGGAGCGTTGTATCAAATAATACCAGTACACACCTGGGATGCGTGATACAGACAAAAGAGGCTGATGGAGCTCCAGGGGGGAAATTTAATAAAATTACTGCTTTTGTGGAAAAATAGGACAGTGGTGTGTAGCCTGCTGTGAAGTTAATGCATGTGTGTGGATTGTGGACTGCTGCAGGTCTTTTGATGAGGGTCATTATGCTGCTAGCATAGCTAGAAATATTTCATTTTAAAATAACAGTCTACAGTCATGTTAGCTGCTCTGTGGGAGTATGCTAATGCACCGCTTTGCTTTGAGCTAAATACTAACAGGATCAGGCTAGCATGCTCACAATGTTAACATGCTGGTACAATGTTTTACTATGTTCACCATCATATGTAAGCATGTTTTAGCATGTTAGCATTTTGTAATTGGCCCTAAACACAAAGTACACCTGATGTAGAATGTCATTAGCTTTTAAGGTATTTGGTCATAAAGGGCTAAATGTAAATATTGCCTTTGTTAAGATGCTGAGATTTAGCGCTGATGGTCATCAGCCACAAAAGTAACCTTGGTTCAGCTCAGCCGAAGTTGTGTTGCATTGTCAGACGTATGACTCTGGGGACTTGAGGAAAGGTTGTAGCATACAAATAGATTAAGCTATTTACAAAAGTCACTATTTTTTATAGGTCAAATTCTCCACAGAATATAATGACTCACGCTCTGTGAGTCACACACAGCCAAACGGTTGATAATGGTGGCTTTTATTCTTTCCAGCCCACCTCTGCCAGTCAGAGCAGAATTCAGAAAGGAGCTTACAGAGGAGTTCATAGTTATGGATTATTCCCACTAATGGTTAAGACCTTCTGCAGTGGCAGCAACCAAGCGCATTGCAGGGACTCCACATTTTATATTCATGAGATGAGCAAAAGATGGAAAAGAAAGCGAGATGGAGAGAATAAAAGAGGAAAAAGAAAACAGAGAGAAGACTGAGCAGGAAGAACTCACCCTCTCGTACCCCCCACCCCTCCCGATTCATGCTTCAAGGAGCCTCCAGTTGCATAGAAAGTGAAGCTATCAGCCAAGGCTGGAGGGTGCGGATCAATGAACCAGTAGATCAGGGAAGAGATGTCGAATCTTAGTATAAGAAGTGGGAGGTGTATCTGGAGGCAGAGCTTGGGGCTTTGGTGACTCAGTATGTCCCTGAACAAAAGCTGCATTCATTGTCTTTGTTCACGTCTTGAAACTCATTTGACTTAAATGTTTCTGTAGACTTTGAAATTACTTCAGGTTATTTACCATACGTCCAGGCCTACTTAAACGTGATCCCTCTTAAGTAGGGCTTCATTATTTGAGTTATTCAAGTAATAAAAACCTTGACTGATATTTTCTCCTTCAAAATTTGGTTTCATTGTGGAATTGTTATACAGCAGGCGAGTTCACACAATCATTGGGGTCACAGGGGAAAATACAGACAAAAGAGTGAAACCAGACAGGCTCTAAAAATCCCAGAAATAATCTAACTTTCTAGCTTTTGATGCATTTCACTTTGGAAGCACTCACACTTCTGCTCTGCAAGCTGGGCTCTGCTAGTGGGTATGACCGCTGCCTTTAAGGCTCATTATCTGCCAAAGAACACAAGTTTTATAAAGAACCTCTTGACATGAGTGGCATCTGTCATTCAAACATGAGTGTCACGGAGTATAAAGGTAGTATAATGTTGACAGAACAGTAGGCTATATGCTAATATTTCCAAGAATATGTCCATCTTTTTTTTTCTAATCTAAAGGGATAGTTTGACATTTTTAGAAATACCTTTTGTTTTTTGTTTGAATGAATGTGATTAATATTTTGTTTTTGTGTGAATTAAACAAAAAAGTGTTAATTAAACAAGGTAGTAGATAGATTTTGTTAATTTTGGATAGAGCCAGATTAGCTGTTTCCCCCCTGCTTCAGATATTTATGCTAAGTTAAGCATCTTTGTAGCTTTATATTTAACAGACAGACAGAGAGTGATGTAACTCATGTAACTCACCAAGAGAGCTGTTTTTATGATTTTTTTTTTTATTACTATTTATTGCCTCTGTGCACAAATAAAAACTAACATCTGAAAACTGCAATTTCAAGGCGCAAAGTCATATTTATGGACCATGAATGAACAAGAAATGAGCATGGACAATGTGTATCCTTTCACTTCTTCCTCTTTGACTTCCTTCATTTTCATGTCCTTTAAGACTTTCAAAATGTAACACTTTAACTTTATTGGCACTGCATGACACATCTCAGCCTCCTTACCTGCTGTGGGAAAGCAAATAGCCACAGCAAACACACAGGTTTGTCCCAGAAAAATAGTCCCTCAGCATTTGCCACAACATAATGTGATAATGTGGTAAGGTGTGGGCGTAGCACAACTTCTTTGTCACATGATTGGTGGAATTTTACTGTTACTTTTTAGTGCTGTAAAATCTCTTCCTCATAGTATTCAACCATGCAGTGTTTTGGCATCAGATAAGCCTTCAAGCCTTCATGAATCTCTGATTCAAACTGACCTTTTTGGATCACATTTCATCATCTCACCACTATCCAAAGCAATACGCCATCCCAAGTAGAGCCTACTGCATTTTATTTTGTGAATATTTTGGTCTAAATGCCTGGTTAAAGTTAAATAACTGTCCCTCCAGGAAAGGCCAACCTCAGATTTCAGTGCCCTAGAGCCTTTAGTAGACGAGTATGAGCGAGTTGATGAGAATACAGGCTACAGCTCTGTGGAAAACAAATGAATTTCACTGCAGAAAATGTCATGTGTGTGTGAGATCAGTGAGGAGGCCAACCTGGTTTAGAGCTAACTGTGTGTGTGTGTGTGTGTGTGTGTGTGTGTGTGTGTGTGTATTATGGGGAGGTTGGCGGCAAGAAAATGGTATTTATCATAAAACACCAGGACTGTTTTCTACTTACAACACAGAGTAATCCAGCCCGGAGCAGCCACCAAGATTACAAATAACACACGGCAGCACACGGGCGTCCACATACTGCTTCACTCATTCACGTACACACATGCGTATGTGCACTTGCACGAATAATATATGTATACACCATCCTGGGGGTATGAAAGCGGAGTGCTGGTTCCACTTGGTCTGCACAGTAAGAGATGGCTGGTGGCTATAGGAAACTGTCAGACTGACACTAAAGAAACACACAAATGTAGCTAAGCTGCACTGTTCCTACTGCAGTGTAACTCTAAAATATATTCTCTGTGGTGCACTAATTGATTCAAGTTCTTGCTGTGCGGCCTGCAGGGATAAACAGGTTTAGTTTTTTGAGTTTGGTGTGTGCCTGTGGGCACTTTGGGGAAGGCGCAGATCAATAAGAGAATTATTATCAACAGCATTTTTTGTTAGGATTACTATATTACTCACCTTCTTCCTGCAGGAGCTCCTGAGCTCAACCCATCTTCACTGACAATAAAGATGGGTAAGTATCAACCAAAGCATTTATAGAAGCAGTGAGGGATCGCACCTGAGGAGGTGCATGTTAATGTTGTGTCTGCGGAGGAAAAGAACCACCACGCCACAAAATTGTCTCCATTAAAATCGTTTAATGTACACCTCTGAGGGCATTCTCCTGAGTAAACCAGAGCCACTCATTAAAGATTAAAAACAGAGTGCTTATTCATCTTTTCTAAGAGCATAATGGTATTTGGGCTTTTTCGCTGCTTACTTGAAGAAAAGACGGTCCCTGTGCAACGTACTGCTCGATGATCAGAACACACCTGCGCCGCACCTGATGTGTTGAAGTTCGGCTGCAGCAATTTTAATGAATTCCCAAATCAAATGAGCATGGTGTCGATAAGCCTTGTGCTGATTCGCTAAGATAGCCAAGAGAAAAAATGTATTCTTGTATCATCATATTATTGCTCCAGACAAAATAATCGTAGTTCCACTTACTTTCAACAACTCATAACTGAGCCAATTTAAATTTGCTGATGAATACTCTTAGATTTTAAAGTCCAGAAAAGGATAGTCCAACTGCTATTCCCTGGGTCAAGAGTGAAAACTTGCTTAAGAATAGATTAATTGTCTAAATTATTTCTATATGCAAAATATTTGCTGGTTCTTAGATGTGAGGATTTGCTGTTTTTTGGGTCATATGTGATAGTACATTAAATATCTTTTGGGTTATGATGTGTTGGTTGGCCAAAATGAACAATTTATTATGGGAAAATTGTCACTGGCATTTTCAACTAATCGGTTATTCGAGAAAAATAATTGGCAGATGAATCAATGCAAACAATAATTAGTAATTGCAGCTCTGGTCTAAAGCATGATGTACTGTACAGACAGGTGAATAAATGGGTTCTGAGACATAACACAAGCAAATGCTTCAAAAGATCACCACCATCATCAAACACCACATGATTATCTTTCGAGGTTTGTGGTGGAAGAACACTTTTTTAACTTTTATTTTTTCCTCTCATGTGTGACCCAACTGCACCAAAGAGATTGAGATGAACATCCATAACATTAACATTAATTTTCCAAACCCAGAGGATGAGCACAAGAGATGCATTTAGACTGTTAGTCTTGTTTTCATCCAGAGACCCTTTTTATTGCAAAATATCAAAATAAAAAGAATCAGATGAAGACTCTTTGCCTATTTTTTTTTTTCGAAGAAGAGCTGCTTGGTGCTCACATTATGAAATAATAAATGGTAATAAAGAGAATTTTTTTAGTGACATGGTCTTACTGTATTAAGGTCCCTCTCTGTGTAAAAGTATGAGGGTTGTGTTTTTTGGGGTTGTAATATCCTTGCAGATTCCCTTCAGGGTGGCTTTATTCATTAGCCTTTATTGCCAACACATTCAACTTGCATTGTGGGAATTTCTAAATGGAATAAACAAAGCACTCATACACAAAATATGTTTTTCCAGCTGTCTTGTTGGAACAAGAATTTGTTGGTTGAGCTCAGTTGTGGGGCTGTGAGCGGTCTTTGTAAAAGATGGCGTTAAATAACAATAACACTGCATTCACATTGTAGGAATAACTGCCTGACTGAGTTAATGGTTAGAGGCAAGACCTTGAATCCACATTTAAAATGTTTTAAAGCCATCCAGATGACAGAGCTACTGTCAGGGTTTCCTCTCTGACCATTGAAGGGATGAGCGGCTGTCTTAGATGTTCTGTAGGATTATATAGGATGAAGGACATCCACTGCATATTGACAGTATGGATTGTCTTATTGAACGCAGTAGCGTGATACGACCACCTGTCATACACACAACAGCAGTCTGTCTTTTATTTCACAGTGGATACAACAATACGACCAGCAATTTTTTATTATGGAATCTGCTGACGTTACTATGACAAGGGATAAGTAGAAGAACAAAGCTTTCTTTTTGACATAGTTATTCTTTAACAAACTGGTTGGTTTAATCTCAGATCAAAGGAATAGTTTGACATTTTGGGATATATGTTCATGTCATAAATATTAATCTGGAGTCAAGAGATGGGTTAGTTTACAGGAACAAAAGGAACAAAGGGAAACAGCTAGCTTGGCTCTGTCCAAAAGTAATAAAATAGGCCTACTAGCACCTTTAAAGCTCACTACTGGTCACTTTATATCTTTTTTTATTACAACCTAAATGTTGTAGTTTTACAGTTGTAATGTGATAGGGTTTTTTTTTATTTTTTTTTTGGCCAGAGTTAGTGACTTCCTGGAGTCTCTGCTGGTTCACTGCAATGACTCCTATAAGTCATTACTCCCAGCCAAGGAATTGTCTGACACATAACACTGATAAAACTATAACTTTATGTCACTGATAATTAAAGTCTGTATAAAGTAAGAATATATATGTGTTCTGAGTTTGTCCAAGACCAAAGAAAAAAGTGTTACTAACCACCCAGACAAATTTCAATGATTAAAAATATCAACAAGTTTATGAAATTAGGTGTCAAAATCGGGTAAAAATAAGCAGTATTCTCAGCTCCAGGACTGTGGGGGCGTGTCTGCTGAATGTACTGAAGCCAGGCTTCTCTTCACTTAATGTTTCAGCCATTTATCCATTACCTAAAATTATCTATTTATGTCTCTTTCAGTTTGCTTGTTTTCACAGCTAAAAGATAATTATGTTATTGTAGGAATGAATATAATAAAGATCAGCCTCAGTTAGTAAGTATAGCTCTGTATTTTCCTCTCAAACACAAATATGTGGATTCTTTTTTAAACCAAATTATAATTGATAATGAGCTCTTTCCCCAAACCTTCTGTGGTAAGAGTACCCCCAGTTGGGAAACAACAATACACCAATATACTATGAAAACCAAAAATCCAGCAATCGATAGTGCATTAGAGCTGTGATGACAACCCAGCATGCCTAGAAGTAAAATATATAAGTAAATACAGCACATAAAACATTTCTTTGGAACCATCACAGGCTTAATATCCCACATTTTAAGGCACTGAATAAATGGCTTGTTTTTGTTTTGTTTTTTTTACATAATACACAAATAACATGTCTTGCCTTGAAGGCTTCACAAACATATTTTCGTGATGAAAACCATTCAGTTGGATTTATATGAGATGAATGCACCATTTCCTAAACTTGCCTATAGGTGTGTTCTTGGTGACCCCAGAATTGAGGATAATTCAGGGTAAATCTGACTCATCAGGGTCACATGAACACCAGGTTCACAGCCCATGTGAAACATCTTTCTAATAATATTCATCAGCCGAAGGTTGATCAGTATTTTACAGCACTCTCTCTTTCATAGATGTGGAGCAATATATTTCGTTGTTTCATTTGGAGGACTTGTTGCAGCTGTCACACAAATCTTGATGTAGAAATCTAGGATGGACCAGATGAAAGAGAAAACACTGACTTGGGGTGACTGTCTGCTGGCTCTGACGTGGAAGTAGAAATGGCTGTTCCCCTGTGAAGCATCCTGTGAGTCAGTCCTCGCCTCTGTGAGCTTTTCTCAGGGGTTGCTGCAGGGCCTCGTATCCCCTCTGTCTTTTCTTGTCGCTTTCTATTTTCTTCATTTTCATCAGTACTCCCCCCCCCCCCCCCCCCCTATCTCCCTTCTTCTTGCCTGCTCTAGCGCTGGGGCTGCTTATTGTCTGGGACTAGCACTGTCAAATCACCCTCTGTCCTTAATTCTTTCCTTATTTCCCCCCCATTTACCGCCTGGCTGTGGAAATCAATAATGCGCCTTCGCCAGACCTCAGCCATTTAATTTGACATTTGATCCAGTCGTAGGATATTTATGTGGAGGAGATACAAATTAATTCTTTCTCGCTGTTTCTACCCCCTCCTGTTCTGCTCTTTGTCCCCCTCTTTGCACTGGAGGTAAAGCTTTCTCTAGTGGAAGTGGGCTTATGTAAGCCTACTTGATACACCATGTAGTTATGCCCACAGGACCCTATTTACAGCGATTGGTGACGCTACCAAGTCATTGCCTGAGCTGTGGTCTAGATCCCCATATCAGGTCGCATGACTAATATCTTGCATGACTAGTCACATGCGTCCTGCACTATATACAAAGCCAGGCAATTGGCAATTTAAATGGGGCCGCATGCATTTATGGTGTTCCTGTTTAAAATTAAGTCCCCACCTCATTTTGTAATCTGGGTGACTCAACTGGGGTTACGATGGTGTCAGATTGTGCGTGCTTGGGTCTGATATTTATTATTACATATAGAAGAAGAAGAGAAAGCAGTCCTCCTCTTCACCTTTGCTTCTTTGTTCTCTTCATGACATAACAGCACAAGAATGATATGATATGAGCAAGAACTGTGGGACAGAAAATATGTGTCTTCACTACAAATTGGATAATGAGGCTTTGCATAAACTGGATTATATGAAAAACATGTACACAGTGTTCTGTCCTGGTGTGTCACATGAAAACATTCAGGTAAGGTGAAGGTTGAGGCAGCTAAAGCAATTTGGTTCATATCAAGACATATTTGTGATGAAAATTCAATCTCCATAACAGAAGAAAATGCTTTCTGAGTTGAGAATTGAACCCAGATCAATGAAACACAATCATAGGAGACCATTTTGCATACTTGAGCCTACTGTTTAGGAGTTACCAGAAAATGGGATTCAGGCATAAACCGTGAGGGAAGAGATGCTTCAGAGCACTTGATGACGATGAACCAAATGCTGTTATGACATAATAAGGGAATAATTGTTGTGACTCACAAGTGAGGAAAACAAGTTTCTGCTGTCTTGCACCAGCGACGTCACAATCAACAATAGCAGCAACGTTGGTTACTCAAAAATGCACATCTAAATTTTGATTTGAACACATCACATTCCCCTTGGATGTCACCTGTTTAACTGTGATTGATAGCCACAAAAGTAATGACCGATGACAGAGCTTTGTTTTCCTGGGCCAAATGTCAGTACTTAAGCGTTTAGGTAGGCTCTGCTCCCACGAACAACAGTACCAATCGTTTCACCACATGCTCCAAATAAACATATGTTTAAGCTAGAGTTGGGTATCGGTACTCAGTATCTTTCTATTGATCCAAATAGCCCCCAGTACCAAGAAGTATTGAAATTTCTCAAGTCAAACAAAAGCATTTGATCCTTTCCTACCCAGATCCAAAAATAGGAGATGTTTCACTTGCAGTACTCTATTGTATCAGTATTACTTTAAAGGTACTGTTATTGGTACTGGTAATGTAATTTTTGAAAAGATACCAAGCTATAATTTACACTCAACTGACAAAGCAAGGGAGGAAGTCAGGTGAAGTCACTGTGGGAAGGAGGTCAACTAAACACTTTGTTTGTTTCAAACTAACAGTCAACATCCTTGTGCCAAAAGCAAATCTAACTTTAACTAGAACGTTGTCACATTATGAAACAGATTAATTTTTTAACAGTGATTTATAACGGCTTTTGAAGACAGACAGATGACATCATCCCACCATTAAATGTGTTCTAGACAGCATGGACAAATGATGTATTTTGATGTTTTATCTGGAGTCTGCTAATTAACTCTGTTGATAATCGGCCCAATGAGTAGATGTCTGTAAAATTAATTTTTATAACCAATTAAAGGCATAGCCTTTTATTTTCTTCATCCCAAGACACAAATCTTCAGCAAATTTGGTCAAAGCAATCAAAAATGTCTCAAAGTAGTAGAATGGATAAATTTTTAATGAAGGCTTCTCCAGTGGAAATTGAATTTCATGCACTGAGTAATCACTACTGCTGTTGTACATAGTCAGCTACAAAGAATAGTTTGTGTAGCACTTTGTGAATTTAATATTATTTTTCCTCTTGACCTGCTTCTCTGTCTTTGGCTTAGCTGATGAGGATTAACAGGTTGGAAGTAATTTTTTAGTCAGCCTTTCATTTATTCCTTGCACCATCCTGTGTCACAAAAAACTCTAAAAGCTTTCCCTGCTTGTTCTAGAGGAACAGCTCCTTCCTCCTGATTTGACCATATAGCCGTCCAGCAGAGTTGCTTCAAAATTTGACCTGGTGACACACAGTGCAAAGAGGCTGCGAAGGAGGTACTTTTTTTATAGCTCAGTTTTCCCCACAAGTTAACAATTTATTCATATCTTTGTGCGTAGTCATGACATCCAGCAGTTGACGCACAAAAAAACATGTTAACCCTCAGGCGTCACTACAGACATTTTTCCTCTTTATCTGGACATCATTTTGGCTGTGTTAGTGCATGTGGCATTATTTTTTGTAACAATGTCTCTCTTGACAAATTTTGGATTTTTTATTTTTCTAATAGATCAATAGAACACTGTGAAAAAAATTACTACCCTCTTAAGTCATTAAGGACAAAAATGCCCACTTCCAAAAAACTTCTATAAAAACTTTACAAATTAATATTTTTTCTGCTTTTTTTCTGCATAAATCTATTAAACAACCTCGGCCGTGCTCAAAACTACCAAACATTCAATCATTTCGAGGACTTTAACCCTTTAATTGCTAGTTTGTTTACTTGATGTTATTTATGAAAAAAAGGAAAAAATGTTTGTTTTTTCCATAAATAACAGCAGTTTAAAGGGCTAAAATCCTCAGAATGATTGAATGTTTAACAGATTTATGCAGAAAAAAATTTATTTGTAAAGTTTTTATAGCAGTTTTTTTGGAAGTGGACTTTTTTGTTAACTTCTGTTCAGTATGTCAGTTTTAGTCATGCTAGCAACTCAAGGGAAGGCAATGCTGCCTTTAAGGGTCACCTGTTTAAAATGTTTGGAATGGGACATTTTTATTTTTCAGAATCATACATGTTATTTTATTGCATTATAATCATATAATAAGAACTCAGCTCTGTTTTTCAAAGGAAATAATAATAATTTTGAATTTGTTAGGAAAGTTTTTGCAGATTTTCCTCCTGCACTTGTTCAGAGCTGACTTTGGTAGATGCACTGTATCTGGATAAAAGCAGGTGGTGTGTCAGGCTGCTGTTGGAGATACTACTACTGTACAGCTTTCCTGGGTGGTTTCAGTCAGTCAGTCAGTCACTCAGAAGATATGCACGGTTTCTTGTGCTTGTATGCTATTTTATTTGAGGTGTCTGTCTTTTTCTAGCTTCTTCTTCTCTGAGTAAATCAGTGCCGTAGCGGCTCCATTTACCTTCTCTGCACTTGAGTCACCTAGGTGAGTTCATGTCATGCAAGATGTATTTACTTAAGCAAACTGTTTGCTTTTGTACTCTAACAGCGTGATAGAAATGCACCATTTCATCCCCAAATGACCTCGTCAAGAGGAATAAGAAACTAGTGAAAATGAGAAAGGGGGGAGGCAAGCGTCAAACCAGCAGGGGGGAGACCACCTGTGACAGTCTACAGCAGCTCCTCTGGTGCCACTCGCTCCTGGCAGCGCTGTTAGTGATGTTTGCCAGCCGGCAGCCACAGGATGGACCCTGGTGCACAGACTTGAAAAACTAAGCACCTGTTAAAATCCCATAACCTGTAAAGCAGCTTCATTCAGAGCTTGTATGAGCTGGACCCCCGGCTGGAATATTCTGTCATTAAAGATGCAGTTTATGTATTTCCTACAGATACTGTCTGCTGCTTTTTTTTTTTCTCTCTCTCCAGCTGTTATTCTGTTAAGCTAATTTTCCAAATTTGATAGTTGTCTGTCTCTACACCTGCCTAAAAACTGTTTTACCTTCACTAATAAATCATCACAGCTAACCAGAGAAAGACAAAATGTCTTTGTGTCATAATTTTATGGTTTTATGGTTTAGTACAGTAAAAATGTTGGTTAGAGTAGAAAATACCTTCACATAGTCTGTAGACGTGGGAACTGGATCAAACTATGGATAAAACAAAAACAAACATTATGTGCTTATTGGTATCAGATCCATGCAGAAGATATAATCTTTGTGATGCCTCATACAATCCAGTGTTTATCCCGTAGGACATGACATGGTTTCCAAAAACAATTTGAAAAAGTCTTTCCATCAGTCCATCTCAGACAAGCTCAGGCTCAGAGAAGTCTGCAGCGTTTCTAGACGTTGTCGACATCTGGTTTTCTCTTTGCACGATGGAGTCTTAACTTACATTTATACGCAGCAACAAAGGTCACATTAATTCAATGTTAATTTTTGGCATACCCCCTTATATTTCTCCGATTTCTATGAATCTTTTACTGATATTATAGTTTGTAGATCTTTAATTGTTGAACTATTTGCCAGTGCAGTTTTTTCCATCCTTGCCCCATTCTTGGTTGTGAACGTCTTAGCTTTTCGAGGACGCCCCTTTCATACCCAAACATGATACTATGACCTGTTGTTGCCCATGTCTCAACTTTATTGGAACATGTTGCAGGTGTCACATTTAGAAATTTACAATCAGCGTAGATTTACAACCAAATAAAGTTTATAAGGTGCAACATTAAATATCTTGTCTTTGCACTCTACACTGAGGTAATTTTAGGTTCTAAGAAGAAGAAGAATTATTTATAGTATAAATATATAATCTGAAGGAGATGTTACTTGGTTAATGCACATATTTAAGCAAATATCTCAAACATTATGTAACTCTACTGTTAATGACAAACATCGGATCAATCCAACCTCTTTTTTTCCCTCCAAACTGAAAGTCCAAACTGTCCATTTAAGCTTAATTAAATTAACGTTCAGTGACTTTTCAAGTGTTTTCATCACAGCTCCTCTCGAAACATTTTAATTATAGCCTCTTGTCACACAGATGTTACATGGTGCACAGATTATCTGTGTGCTGTAATATGAGTATATAAGTGTCTGAAGTCCCATTCAGAGTCCCCCCTGGGTGTGGCAGACAGTTTTGTTGAAAGGATACTTTACAGTGTAGAAGAGAGCTGGTGGAGAAGTGATTTTTGTAAGCGCCCACAACTTTTTTTTGGTCTTTTTTTTTTGTCATCTGTTTTCTTTTCTTTTTACTTGACATTGTCAAGAAGTACTTTTTTATACTTTTCTATCAGCTTAGAAACACTGGATATCAAGAGCTGGAAATTGAATTTTCAAGTCCATTGAAAGGAGGCTGGATGAGTCCTGTTGAGCTTCAAACTTGATTTTTAAACTTGATTGATGGTGACACTTTATTTGAAGACCACCATAGTGTATTAAAATGCATTCATAATGCCTTATGACTACAATCATAAACACACATAATGCTTTCTGTTGACATAGAGCATCAGAAAGCATCATGTGTGTGTTCAGTGTAGTCATGAGGTGTTATGATTCACTATGAATATCCCTATAACGCATAGATGCGGTCTTCAGAGAAAGTGCTACCTTGATCTTTTTATTTTATTTATTTTTATTTTTACAAACACACACTCACATATAAAGAACAACAGTGTGTGTGCGGGATTCCCTAACAGCGGTTGAACAACACTCTCAGTCACCCCTGATGTGAGCAGGAAAAACCTACTGCAGGCTTCCCATCTGTTCAACCCCAGAGTTATGGCAGAGATCCATCACACACACACACATACGCACACACACCTCATTCATAAAGTCGGTCAGATTCAGACCCTCGTCCGCTGGGAGCAGAGTGTGAGGGAGAGTCGCAGCAGTGTTAGAGGAGCTCCTCTGAAGTCTAGTTTTAACATACTGTGCCATTTAGAGCCATTATCCAGTCACTCTCTGTGCATGCTCAGTGTATGAACAGCTTCCTGACTGTTTAAATATTAACTTTAATACAGCTGAAATGAACACTGGTCCCAGTTTGCAAATATGGTCCAGATTTAAAAATATTTAACGTCTAAAAACATTTGAAATCTCACCCTCTGTTCAGTCACTCACTGTTTATTCTACAGTGAGCTGTAAAATTAAATTTAGGACATGTTAAACTCATTGTACATGCATGGGATGTACAGGGGGCAATACAGTGTACTATATAATAAATAAGCCAGGGTGATTCTAAGAGGCTTTTTCTTGGCTTCCTGTGGTTTCAGGTGACTGACCCGAGTGTAATGTTGCAATGATTTTCCTCTGAAAATCAATTCAGCTCACAAAGCTGCCACAAGGTTTACATCCATTCAGTATATATGCAAGTAGCTTGCAGAACCAAAAGTAGGAAGACAGTATGTGAGAGACAGACTTGATTAGGTTGGAAGGCAGGAAGGAAAGGCAGCAAGAAAGGCGAGAAAATAAAGTCAGCATGGCCAACTGAAACTTACCCTCTGAACTGAGTTTATGCAGCTGCTAATTTTTCAAATGTTCTATTTCTAGTTTTGACTCTTCATATCTGGTCACTAAGCCAAATATCTTAATCTTGATCAGTTCATACATTCCTTGTAACATTTTAAAAGTTTGAAACATCACGTCCACATACGACCTGACACGACCACCTCCACCAGTTTTCAGATTAAAAAGATGCATCTTAATGTTTCCGTTGTGAAACATTTCAAGAGCTCACTGATGCTTATCAGGGTGATAATGCATGTTTTAAAATTGTATATTTGCATTCATCACAAACACTAAACTAGCTGGGGTTTTTTTTGGTTTTCTCCAGCTTGGGTGAGTTTATAAATATCTATGCCAAACTGTGCAGCCAGTAGGATGAGTTTCGTGTTTGATTTGTCACTTTTTTTTGATTTTCTGAAAAAATAAAAACAAGCTGGACAACCTCAACAGCTGGAACTTCAGATAATGAATGAAGCAGTGGAGAAAGAAGCACAGCGGGTGCTGCGACTAAGGATGGAGAGTCACTGCCCACTAATGCTACCAATAAACCTGCTGAAGGATGCTAATGCTACAGCTAAAGTGGACTACTGTGAGCATCTGCCTCTAAAATGTAGCAAAAGAGGCATAAAATAGAAATACTTGAGTGAAGCACAAGTACTCCAAACGTGTTTGTGAATCTCTTCCGAATAGTCATTGATCTGCTCCAGTTACCATCTGTTCTAAATTTTAGCCTCTTCTAAAGAGGTCACAAAGAGGAATTTGTCCCTCAGCTGTTCTTGATTTAGCAGGCTGCTTTCTTGTGGTGTGTCAGCCTCTGCTAGCCTGTATCCATGTTACATGTTACATGCTAATGAGCTGTTAACATTGTGTGTCTTGGACCATGTGTCAGGATTCATTTTGGGGTTCATTTTGTGTAATGAAAACAAAATATAATACTTCAGGAAAAACTCAACAGTCTCACATGTTCTGCCATAACCTCTGCAAAATATTAAGTAGTAGCTCTGTGCCAGTTCATACAGCCACCTTGATTAAACACGCCTCTCCATGAAACTCTGAGGGTACGAGAGGAAGAAAAAAACAATGAACTGAATTTAAAAGAGCCAGTAAGACTGATGCAAACGGCTGACATACATCACTCTGATGTCTCATCTATATGATGTCGTCTCGTGCTCGAAAAAACTGCACTTCAATAAATTGGATGGTGCAGCAGGAGCTGTGATATATAATGCTGGATAGAGATTGCAGTGATGTATATTTAAAAACGCAGATTTCTAGTTGTGATGGTGGTGAGCTTATTACAGTGCTCTCTTTAATACAAGTGAAGATATAGAAAGGTTCAGTTATGATAAAAATAGATACTCATACTCAAGTGCACATGAAGCACTGATTTTACTTATATATTACATTACTGCCATCCATTATCCAAAGCAAGACTCTGCGTTTGATATTTTTTTTAATGTTTTTAATGGGTGTCATTGATTTTGGCACAGCATGAAAGAAACTTGGAATCATACTTGGAATAAGTACTCCATCATCCATCAGTGCACACCTAGAAAATTTGCACTGACAACAACATTACCACTTAACAGTTTCAGAGCCTGCCCAGTTGTGATGATACATTTTTTTTCTTGTAAGCATAGATATCTCTAAAGATTGGACAAAACATACAACTTAAAAACATTGTTGACTTTTATCTTATTTGCACTTGAAAGATTTCTTGTTGCAGGCGAGTAAATCCTGACATGTAATGCAAAGTATTGATGCATCTGTCTGTCTGTCTGTCTGTCTGTCTGTCTGTCTGTCTGTCTGTCTGTCTGTCTGTCTGTCTGTCTGATCTGTGGCTGATCTGTTAATTAGTGAGCTTTAGAGATGTTGATTTTTTTTTTTAAACTCTTGACGGAACCAATCTCGTACCACTGTTATTGTTCTTAATCAGTCAGAGGCATTCAGCACCACGGTCAGCTCCACGCTCTTGTACACAGTAAAGTCCTGTTGAGTTGTTGTTCAGGCACTAAAAATCCTTGCATTTGTTTTAATAAAGAAACATAATTACAGCTCTTGGAACAGAACACGTTGGAACAGAGATTTACAGTTTTCCATATTTCATATAGATACTGTATATTACCAGAAAAGAGTAGCCACTTGCTTTACATTTACTTTTCTTGTCATTACCTGAATCAGAATCTACTTTATTGACCCAAACATGTGGACACACTAAATCAATGAATGAACTAATGAATTTGTAGGCTGAACCATTTTCAGGATATAGAAATGGACATACAGCTAATGACAATGAGGCTGTTCAAAGATAGTTAAAAATAAACAGAACTATTATGTACACACAAGTAGGTCAAGAAATAGATGTATATTTATATCTGTATCTGTGTATATATACTGTATATAAAAGCAACAATGAACAACAACATACAGCGCCTAGATCCACATAACTTGAAAGATGTCCGATTTAATGTGTTTTGTGTTCAGGCAGCCTCAAGACAATAAAAACTGTAAGTCTTTGCAGACGTTCGATATCCACAGGAGATGAACTGACTAAATCTTTCTACTACTTTTTTTTATTGTACAGCCTCAAACCGGAAGCAACTGTGTGCTTTTTTGCTGATCCTCCAAAGTAAATATTTTCAAAGAGATGAACTTAGGAAATGATCTGCCTAACATCTGCATGTAGGAGTACTGTTTTTTGCAGATTCTGTGCAGATTGAGTGACCACTTTCTTCTTCATGGCAGAACAAAAACACTTTTTTTTGGTCTACATGAAATATAAGCTGGAGAATTACATTAAAAATGACTTCATGATAAAGTATTGACAGACTGATGAACGTATTCACTGGAATGAAATTTGTTTCTCCAAATGTCAGCAGCATTTTCTCAAAAGGTGTGAATAAAATTAATCTTTATTGATATTTATGCAGCCACAAAATATGATTGAATACAGAAAAACATGCAAAATCATTCCTGACCTTGGGAGCAGTACGTGTAACAAAAGGCAAAAGGTCCACTTTCAACCTCCTCTTATTTGCGCGTTACAGAAAATATCGTTTTAGGAAAGTAGTTTTTAATAGGAGCATTGTCCAGAAATGTAACCTGCTTTAGAGTTTCAACAGACAGAGAGCAGAGAAGCTGAAATGTCCTGCCCTTGGTCAATTAGAGTTGAATTCCTTTTTAAAATCTCATAAATATCAGTTTGGTTTCTGCGGCAAGGTTTCTGCTAATTGAATTCAGCATTTGGTGTTTAAGCTTCCATTAATATTACTAGAGATAGCAGCTTGTTTTGTAGAGTGACGGGCTGAATTTTAAAAGGTTTCTCGAGGAAGACGAGTGTGTGCTGATCCTGTTTCTCACAGAACTTTTCAGATTTTCCAGCATGTTCAAATAGTTTAGTGATGCTACCCGGCAAAATCTACTTCCTGCGCTGCTTCCAACAGTGTCTCTCTCTCTCACATATAATTACTCATTTTAAAGGAGGTCTACCTGAGGCAACTACAAACATCAAAATCAGCAAAACTCGAGCTGACTGCAGCGTCACCATCTCCTACGGTTCCTACTTTAGCTGCATCACCCCAAGGAGATGTGCCTACGCTTCTCATAACACTGGTTTTCATTTCTCCTTAGAGGATGCCGACAAAACTTCCAAATGACTTTATTTTAACTACATTTCTGGAGACAAATTGAAGTGATGCTGCTACCGACTGAAATTATGTGGCATTTAGTAAAAATTTAGTTCTCTAAACCATCAGCTTAAAGGAGCAGTGCAACATTTTGGGAGCCAGGCTAGCTGTTTCCCTTTATGCTAAGCTACGCTAACCATCTCCTGGATCTAGCTTTATATTTATCATACAGATGTGGCATTTCTGACAGAGAGGTGTTTCTATTATTTAGCCTATCTTCACTGATACAAAAAAATAGAAACACCCACAAACTGCAGTCTCTCTCTCGCATCATCCGAACATAAATGGTGAACTGACAGCTGATTTTTCTTCATAGTTTGTAGATTTTGTCCTCCATCTCTTACATTCTAATTATATTAGGAAGCGATGTCTTCACAACCAGTGAAGGAGGAATGATCACAGTAACCCAAACTGTTTCAACGTACACGTGAGTCTTGTTTTAAGACGATGCGATGGTCTCCATTGGTGCAGAAAGAAGCCAACAAGGCAAAAAAATGTAGTTCCATGAATGGCCACTTGAGGACGGCTCCAAAAGTGAGTCAATCTCCGTAAGGCCTCATATTAAAATGTCCTTTACAACAGAAATGAACATGTTTACAGCCTGGTACAAAAAACAGTTTTGGTCTCTATAGCTAATGTCCCAGTTTATGGCAACGATGAATTTCTATAAAACTTGCCTGTTCAAATTATATTAAGGCTTAAAGTTATGCATAATTTAGAGCATGGCATGGCTGCTTTGAGTGACAGGTGGGTGCCATCACTGGCAGCTGGTTTCAGCAACCAGGCTTCATTCAGCCTGTCTCAGCTCCACCCACGCTCCATGTCTTTGCCAATTTCTGGATTAGGCGAGAACTGGTGGAGTCAGGAACTGCCAAGATGGCACCAATGAGGGCTTCACAACTGCCCTTCAGAAACCTATGGGTGACTTCATGGAGACTTTTTTTTTACACAGTCTACAGATGTGTTTTCTTGGACCCAGTGTCTCGTGGCTGTTAGTTGAAAAACAGCTAAAAACATCTTCAGTGTTAATGTTAACACACTGAAGGCACATTAATGACCACTGACACTGTAGAGAATCACTGTTTGTGCTATTTATATTCATTTTCTTGTTGAAACATTGAAATGCAGCAGGATAGATTTCTCAAACATTTGTGTGCAAATATAAATGATGCTGCTGTACCACAACTACGTGATGTATGTCCTGAATACATTTTTATGTTTTATTCCTATGTTTGAGCATTTATCACACTGACCGATAAAACTATTATTAATTGAGGTAGTGATTGTATACATGTACTTAATGACACAAGGCACTGACTGACGACTGAATAACTCAGTGTGAAGCCATTTTAATCCTGCAAAATAGAAGCTCACAGAGGAACAAACACTATAGATTGGAGCTTGTTCCTTATAATCCCATTAATTGGCGCGATTTAATGCATTTTAAATTGCACTTTTTGTGCAGAATAATGGGGACATGAAGAGGACAGTGAGGTTTACTCTAGGTTGGAGATACGAATATGTATCTGTGAGAATGTGTTCCACTAAAAAAAAAAAAAAAAATAAAGAACAAGCATCAGTCATGGCAGAGATTCACTGTGTGTTTTCGAATCAGCAGCTCTGGAAGTTTTGGTGTTAAATAAGCTGCGGGGACTTTTTTTTTTCCACCGCTCGGTGCTGAGCGGACTGACTGACGCCCCTCCTGTCTGCCCGGGTCGGGTAAAAAAAAAAAAAGGCGCATGTGTGTTATTGCTGTGATGTGAGTTGAGCCGCATCCAGACGCACTGGCCGCCGCTGGCTGAGCCTCCCCCCACCCCTCCATCACCTCTCTCTCTCTCTCTCTCTCTCTCTCTTTCTCTCTCTCTCTCTTCTTGGTGGTGTTGTGCGCAAAATCTCCAGCGCCGGACGGACGGACGCAGTTTGACGGTACAAACGAGCGGCTCTGCGGGGGGATATCCAAGAAAAAAAGCCATAACAGACATGGATATTTAACGGGCATTTGATTTTTTTTTTTAATCTCTTTGTTTTTTTTAAGAAAAAAACCTCTGTGATGTTGCTTTTGCCCCGGGGGTGTTAATTAAACCTGCTCGATGTCTCTCATCAGTTTATAACCGAAACAAAATGAGGATTTCTTCTCGCGACTGGTTTCTGTTGATATTCTCTGGCTTTTGGGGACTGACAATGGGTGCTTTCCCGAGCAGCGTTCAGATCGGTAAGTGTGTGAGCATGTTTAATGTTAATCCTAAACCAGGAGATGAATCATGTGAATGAATGTGTGGACGTCCTGTGTGCTGCCTCTGCCACTGCCATTTAACACCTCAGCACTACTCAAAGTGGAAATTGTGGATTTTCTTCCGCATTCTTCTCTTTTTCCCCCCTGTAAAATATCACATGCAGGCTGGGTTCTTGCCTCTGTTGATGCTGTGCATGTTTAACACACACACACACACACACACACACACACACACACACACACACCTAATGCGCTTTGTATCTGCAGGCTAGAGTGTGTATCCCAGTGCACTCCGCCACTGCAGCAGATCAGAGCAGCAAAGTGTGTGTGTGTGTGTGTGTGTTCCCTATGCAGGCTGCCTGTGCATTGACTGCTGTTAACACTCTCGCAGACCCCGGTCCCATAGGCCTTACAAGCTTCACCGATTCCTCCTTTTTTTTTTTTCCTCCAGTTTTTCTCTCTTCTAAACATGTGATTCAATTAAACAAGTTAACAGTGTTTGACGTGGGAGGAAATAAAGATGATGGATTCATGGTTTTCATTTCACTGGCAGGCAGATTGACTCGGTTGATTTAAAGGCAGGGGATGAAAAGAAGGGCAAACTGTGACCTCCAGTTGTTGATCATCACAACCCTCCCCAAAAAAAATCAATCATCAGAAAAGCAGTCATTCATGTTTTTTTCCCCCAGTGAAAATCCTTCACCCTCACAGATTAACTGTTTTTGTTTGCGTTTTTTTTTTTTTTTCTTTTGATTTCAGGAATTAAACATTCACTCAAACAGACTTTTTGTGGTTTGACCCTCCGCTGCACCTCTGCTTGTAGAGGAGTTGAGGCACATCAGAACCAGTCAGGCTGATGACAAATGACAAGCTGTTCAAATGATTCTCCTTGTCCTTTTATATCAACGTGATACTCGAATCCCCGGCCCCTCCAGGGAGGTCAGAGGTCAGAGTCTGTTACAGAACAGCATCCCTGGAACTGAGGACACTTGAGCTGCGTGAGGGGTTTAAACCTGCATCTGTTGAGCTGCTGTACTATGATGCGAAACATTCAAAAATGTGTGCTGCTGATTTAGGCAAATCTACTGTTGTGGGTAAATTTGAAAACAAATCATAACTACTTCTCATTATCGTTTGCTGTCAGTGATAGCAAACTTTGTTGATGCAATACCTGTGTCGTTTGATTTCCCATCTCAGCCCTGTGGTTGACCTCTGGAGTGTAAAAATTCACAATGCACCAGTCACCCATCAGACTTCATTTAACATTTTTTTGAGCCGCCACCAGGAAGCTCCACCAGTTCTCACAGACGGCACACATCCCTCCAATCAACACTCAGCAGTTTCAAATAATTGCCACTGAAAAATCAACACTTATTAGCAGAGTGAAATTTGCTGTGTACACATGCATCCAGCACAGAAACGAGTGTACAAATACAGTCATGGTGGCCAACACGCTGTGCGACTGCCACAGATACAATGTGACACCAGTCATACACGTGAAGGTGGATTCTGAGAACTACAGTATAGATCTACTTTTCATTCATTACTTTTTCATTCATTTGCTCCGCTGTCTTTTTTTTTCTTCAAAATCTCATGGTGGCTGTCAAAGCGTGCATTTCATCTTTGACAGGAAGTCAATCCATCACATCAAAAAACAAAAGCAGAAAAGCTCTCTGAATAAATTACTAAGAGTCTTTGTTTGCACACTGATTCACATCAGCCTTCAAAGTGAACCAGGCTTTTTGAAAATTGATATTCCGAGCAACGCTAAAAGGTCTTTCAGAGTTCGGTAAGGATTTACAGGTTTTCCTTTAAGGATCCTGAAGCTCTTGTCACTTCTGAAGAAGATCATCTGAGCCTGGCTGTGTGTGTGTGTGGATGTAAACTCTCTTCAGGCTGTGACTCTTCACAGATTGTTAACTGAGGAGAAACTGGTGTTGCTTGATTTACTGACATCAGTTACATCCCCACACACAAAGACCACATTACATGGGCTTTACTGATAAAAATGTTGAATGAACATAGTCTTGAGACGATTTCCGACTCTTTGCCTATGTTTGATTCATAAAAGAGTAACTCACCTTTGATCTATAAATTTCAAATTAACTTAAAAGTGACGGGACCTTATTTACAGTCAGTGATATGCTAGCACACATAAGGGTTTAGTCAGGAATAGCCATGATTACTTCTTTCTAATTTGACACTGTTTATAGAAAATCACGTCACGTGATCTATTTCTGGATAAGGATTAACACATATTAATGCAGGTGTAAATACACCTAGAATTGGCCAGACCATGTCTGGAGGTGGTTCACATTGAGAATGGATGGAGGTGTAAATACATTTCTTTTACAGTGAGTACAATCTCAAGAAATAAATCCGCCCAATATGTTGAAATATTCACCTCTTCCTGCTATTTCAAGCTGCTTGTCAAAAAAAAAGCTACAGACAACCTCCTTCCTCTGCAAAGGGGGAAATAAATAGAGCCCAGACAGCAGCATCACTCCCTAAGACTCTTGAGGGACCACTACGAGGACGAGACGTGACCAACAGGGGTAGTCGAACTAGCAGTGTCCTGGCAAGTGTCTCGACTGGCTCTGATTGCCTTCTTACAGTTAGTAACATTAGCCTAGTTAGCAAGTCTATTGAAAAGAAGCTAATAGATGCCATTGGCTGTTTCCATGTGACCCTCATGTTGCACATCTTTGCGACAGATTGAGAGTATCATTGCCTCCCTCGACCTGAGACATATATTATATACTATATCACCGTGTGTAAGTTCAAAGGCCTGTGATCCAGATGCTGTCACATATACCAGCTAGAAACTGGGTCAAAAACAAACAGGCTCTTCGGAGCCACAAGTGTCTTGTGTTTGGCAAACCATATGGCATTTATAAAACTTCAAAGTCTGGGGCGCCTACAGTGTGTCCTGTTGCACTGAATCTCATTTGGTGCAACGTCTAGCAGACGGGAAAGTCATAGCTGAATAAGTTGGATTCAGGTCAAAGGCTGATTTTTATCCTCTTTTAATTAGCGGTGAATATAAGTTATCAATTTTGAAACGTGTAAAGGGCATTCCTGCTGATCAGTAGCCCAATAATTAATGTGTTCACACCTTTCTTTCTTGTTTTTTTTGTTTTGTAAATCATGAATCAACACCTTCTGTGAGCGTTTGGTAGCAAGTGTGTGTTCATGGGATGTGAAACCATCACAGTGGAAATTATATGAAAATAAGCTCCAGTGCTTTTTGTCACCATTACTATTATGCAAAAAAGATGGAAGGGATTTACATGAGTGGACATCATAAAGGAGTAAAATATTCTAAAGTTTACCTTTAAAGAGGTCAGCCATAAAAAGAACACACTGGCATTTTGCTTTAAATGACATTTGTAATCTCAAGAAATATAGCCTTAAGTAAGATTTTCAAATGTGAACAAAGTGCTTCTAACCTAAAACACCACTGACATTTGCACAACCATGAACAGTGTAGTGAAGATCTTCATATATGAACTAAGTAACATAAAAAAAAGAAAAGAAAGAGTTCAAAGTGTTATGTCTGATGACGAACTGATTCTTGACACTGGAGAACAACAGCATTGGTGAATAATATATCATTTTTTCTGCTTGCATCAATATGAAACAAAGATGCCTCACATGCTAATCAGACTGTAGCCTACATTGTCACAAAGCCTAGTGGTGCTTAACATCAAATTGTCTGCAATGGGATATTGGTGAAGTGATTTATCAGAACAATATTGGCCTTTTATTGCACCTCATATATATTGTCCAGTCAGTTGTGTCCACCTCTAATATGATAGAGGTTCCTCTCTGACCACAGCTACTAAAACAGTTTGTTAAAGTCGAATACACTTTTAACCTTTTAAGTCCATATTGAGGTTGTCGTCACAAGAAGAATTGCAGTGGTTTGCCTCCTGTAACCATGATCAAGCTCCTTCCCAACCTTAATCAAGTAGTTCTTTTTCTCACTATAATTCTTACTATAAAGATTTCTTAGCCTTACCTTAGTGTTTTCCTGTGACTCAAAACCGTGATATGATCCAAACATGAGTTTTGTCTGTTGCGCCTGCAGTGAATTGTCATGAAAGTTGATAACCGTGACCCACAGAGGATGCGTCCAAATGACTTTTCTTCAAGTGCCAACAGCAGGTCAAAGTTTCCAGTGAAATATCTTGGCATTTACAGCGTGGATTGGCACAATATTTGGTTCAGACAGTCATTATTCCCAGAGGATGTATCCTACTGAATTTGATCACGTGACTTTTCCTTTTGTGCCACCAGCAGGTTGACATTTTTCATTCATAATGAAATGTCTTGACAACAATTGGTTGGATTGCCTTGACATTTGGTACAGATGTTGATGTCACCCCCCACAGGGTGAATCTTAATAACTTTGTTGATGCCCTGACTTTTTAGCACCATCATCAGGTCAAATTTTCAGTTTGTTCAATACTTTGATTAATGACCAAACAGCCTCAGCAGTACTTTGCATTTAGCAAGTACCACTGTGTGTAGGTGCAGCCCCACAGAGCCACTAGCATGGCTATAGACTCTTTGTCAAACAGTTTTTGTGACTAAGAAACTCCAAATTCAAAGTTCACTTAAAGTTTTTATTCAAGTGTCTCTCATGGCCTTCAGATTATAACCCCTCACATTCAATATTAATTGGGGTGACAGATCAGAAAACACTATTTTACACCTTGGTTTGGTGAACTTGCTCATATTAGTCTACTTGTACCCTATCAGGACCCCTGAGGAGGCTCCAGGTGGCCCTCAGCAGAGGTGGAATAGTTCAATTTCAATGAACTTTGTGATCCTCCCTTTCAGAAGATATATACATTCATGTGGTTTTATTCTCACCTCTATGTAGTGTATAGTGAAGAAGGGTCAAACGAACTGTCTGTCGTAAGAATGTGGATTATTCTCTGGTGCTTCTTTTTTTTCACATGCTCCTCATCAGACCTGTCTTTCCCCCCCTCTGTTCAGGCGGTCTGTTCATCAGGAACACTGATCAGGAGTACACTGCCTTTCGGTTGGCAATCTTCCTGCACAACACCAGCCCGAACGCCTCGGAAGCCCCGTTCAACCTGGTGCCTCATGTGGACAACATCGAGACGGCCAACAGCTTCGCCGTCACCAACGCCTGTAAGTCAATCACACGGCTTCATGTTGTGTTTGTGCACTGTGGGGTTTATGATCAGAGTAAAACAGGAAAATTAGGCTTCCTGTACAGCAAAGTGGTGAGTGGTGGTGATTTAAGCAAACAACTATATGAGGTAACCAGACCAAGATATATGGACAATATTGGTCTTAAGGATATTTCAGTTTTATTACACCTGGGTTCTTAATTTCAACATAATTCCTATCTATAACAAAAACATTGTACTCACCAAGTTAAAGGAATAGTTGAACATTATTTTGTAGTAAGGAGCTGAAGATGGGATTTGTTTACATTTTTAGGTAAAAAGTTTGTACATGAATTAAACAAACCAGATACAACATGTAAATCAATGAGATGTTTTCAGGTAATTTTTAAAATTTACAGAGGCAGCCTGGTTGTTTCCACTTGCTTCCAGCCTTTGTGCTAAGCTAGGCTAATTACATTCAGATTCAGATTCCATACTTGATGCGCAGATGTGACATTGAGACAGGGCTGCAACTAACCCTTATTTTTATTATTTATCAATCTATTAATCTATATCATTTTCTCAATTAATCGTTAAGTTAATTGATGTTGATCAAACCCAAGGTGATGTCCTCAAATATTTTGTTTTGTTCACCACTCAAAGATACTGAGTTTACAGTCTTAGAGGACTAAAAAAAAAAACAGAAAATATTCTTCTTCTTAGTTTTTTCTTAAAAAATTACAAATTGAAAATAGTTGCCAATTAATTAACTAATCAAGTTATCAACTAATTGTAGCAGCTCTAGCCTGAGATACATCTTTTTATCTAATTGTCATAAAGGAAGCGAAAGTTTCATTTATTCCAAAGTGGTGAAATATTTCTTTACTTGCTGTGATTTGCTTCCCGACAGCATTGATAAAAAGAAATCTGCTAGGTCAAGAAACACAAATAGTCAGACATTTTTAAACAAACAGCCAGGTTTGTCAAACTGTCTGTTGTAAACATCCATCACAGCTTAGAGACTGACCTCCTGGACCAACTTAGACCTGCTGTATTTACTAGAGTTGTCCACACACATTTTTTCTGTGCAATGAGGAAGTATTACAGACATTTCAGCTTCACTCATCTTTACTTTTGAAAGTGGTTTAGATAACTAGTTTAACTTTTGGGCCAGACCCAACGTGCAATAAACTGGAAGTATCCTTTAAAAAGTTGGATACTTCATATTCTTTGGCTCTATTATGATGAATAAGAATATCATTGTTGCTTTTAGTAAAACTAGGATCAGTGTTAGTGTTGTCAGGAGTTGGAGTATTGATAGAAATAAGGTAATAAAATATTAATGTTCTTGTAAAATCATCGCCAGGCCAAATGAAAATATGGAAACATTTGAAATGACTCATATTTGGGTTTTGTGTTTCCATGCTGCCACTTAAACAGCTCTGTGTATGTGTGTGTTATCATGTGGCAGTACAGCTGTGTCTGCTGGTTCACATCTGATCCGAGAAAAGCTGCACACGCTGAAGGGGACAGCAGCTGTAAACACACAAACAACAATCACACACTCTGCCATGGTTAGATCTCTCAACAGTAGTAAGCAGTGATTTTTTTTTTTTTTTTTTTAGTGATGATCCCGGGGGAAACGTCCTCTTTCTTTCCTGCTTTTTGTATGTGTGTGTGCAGGGGGTGGGGGTTTCCCACAAAGACCATAAAACACTGCAGCCTGATGTCTTCTACTATCTATGGTGTGATCTGGTGTTAGAAAAATCAATGGCTAAATTAAGCAGAGAATGAAGTGCTGTTATGTTTGTTTGGTAATCGAGGGGGTATGTGTGTGTTTGTGTGTGAGCGTGTGTGTGATGATTTCAGATTTCAGAAATGTTTAAAACGCAAAGTCTTGAGGTATTTACTCACACTTCAAAACTCACATTTTGGTAAATTAGTGCAATTAAATGTAAGCTGAATTAGTTATTAGCAACTCCTGTTTGCAGCGCACCACTGGATGTACAGTCATCCACCACTGGGTTACTTAAAAACATGCTAAAGGGGAGCATGTTTTTTCTTTGATATCAAAGCGGATTTATGGAAGTTTGGATAGACACCAGATACCAGACAAATCTTTTATATATCTTTGGAAAGTGTAAGTCACACAGAATCTAAAATTATATGTATCATGTCTGTGTGTTCAGATTTGTCTGAGTTATAAGGAGTACGAAATTTGACTCACCTGCCCATTTCATGTCAGTATCTTTGCCTCACGTCACCGCCTCTGTCTTAACTTTTCTTTTGCAACAGTATATTTGCTTTTGTCTGGTTTCTCTCATTGGAAACCTTGAAACTGTGCTGATGTAAGCATTCAGTTCAAATGCTTTTATAACTAATATGAATCTGATAGCTGGTTTTACCCATTAATGTTAATGACCTCTAAGATAAAATTACAGATGAAGCTGTATTAGTCTCTGCGGGCAAAGAAGTTGTGCCAGCAGCAGAAAGAATAATGCAGGAGGAAAATGCAAGTAGGTTATGAGCACAAGAATAGAATATAAGATAAGCAATTAAAACAATTTCAGGGTGATATATACTGTATATAGGCACACATAAATATACATCTGGCAGTTGCAATATATTTAAAGTGGACTGTGGGAAACAGCATAAATATTAATGTGGTTTTAGTTTAAAATACTTGAGCTACTTAAAATATTCTTTATAATTTACATAAAAATAGTGCCTGTTGTATGTTATACAGACCAGAATCTAAAATATCCTTATTTCAATAATCCTTTTGGATTTGCTTGGATTTCACTTGTGAGGTTACACCATCCTTGAAACAGGCATTTTTGTGTTCTCCCGGTCAATACAGACACTGAAATGAGACAGAAAACGGCTCTCAATGAGTGAGGCAATAAGAGGAGAGCAGCAGTTGTTCTGTAGTGGAGGCAGGGGTGGGTGTAAACTGTGTATTTCCAGGAACAGAAGAAAACTATGGGATTTTTCACCTCTAGTCTAATGGCTGCACAGTCACAGGAAGTGAGTCTGCAGCGCATTGATTGGCCAAGCCAAATCAGAGCAGAATTACATGAGCCAATCAATGGCTCTGATAGCTCAGGGCCAGCGGGGAATCTGAGATCGAACCGCTTCGCTTGTTTTCACCCCCCGTTTTGCATTCCCAGTGTCTTTATTCTCTTTTTTTTTTCCTTCTCGGCCCCTGTTACGCTCCATTGTCAATGGCCCTGAGATAGTGGTGGTTATGAATAGGCAGCGTTACCATGTGACGTTTAAGGGCATGATGTACATTTGGGAAGGGGAGATGAGAGAAGGAGCTAATTTGTGAAGAGAGATTAGGCCATTCAGTGGCTCCGCATGCTGCTGTTAGAAAGGCTGATGGGGATAATTGGTGGGAGGACGGGGACAAATGTTGTATGTTTCCTTTGTCATTGATAATCATTCAGTGGACCCAGACACAGTGTTTGATTCACTGTATATTGTCCAAATTATTCACAGTGGGGTTACTGGCATCATACTGTGATTTAAAGCTACTATTAACATTTTATTTTGTTGGTTATCTCGAAACTTTCAAAGGTCCCACTGTTAGGGGTTCACATAGCAATAAAATGTATCAGTAGCAAGTTAATTGTGACACCTCTGTGTAATTACCATTAACAAATGACACACTGGTCAAGACATTTATTAGTCTCTGTCGCAGCGGTGGCATTCAGGGTCTCCCACCGGCTGAGAATTTATTTGTGATGCTCAACTCTATGGGGGTAAATTGGGCTTCTGCCAACAAATGCACTTTTAAGAATGGTGTCTTTCAGAAAGGATATATTCCATAAATTCATTTGATTATAAGACAATAACTAGGTGCTTAAATATTACATTTTACTCTTAAATGTTTTAGAGTGCCGTATTTTGCTCAGTTTTTCTGTTTGTTAACACTCAGAGCAGCCGTATGTACAGTTGTCTTATTTGTGATTATAGCATTGTTCAAATGCAACACTAGTTTCCATCCAAATGTAGTGCAAATTTTAATCAAATTTCCAGAAATTTGGCAACAGGAAATGCAGATTTATGTGCGTTTCCATCCACTTCCGTTATGTGAATATTAGATAAACAGCTAGTGGTGTTAATTTTCCAGTTGGGTGCCATTAACACATTGCAGAAGAAGATGGGTGCAGATGGGTGCAGAAGATGGGTGCAAAAGGATGCAATAAAAAGAGTGGCAGTCAAACTATGAAGAAAATATGATACCATTTGTTTGTTTCATGTATTACTTTGAGGAATGTTAGTCTCATCACTTCACACAGATCTGATGTTTCCTCTCCAGTGGAGATGTTTGGGGGATTTTCCAGTATTTTCACCCATGTTTAAAAAAAATGTCTTTCTTGAGCACCAGTGTCGTTTTGAAATTTTAGACACAGTCACATTAAAGGATATGAATGATGAAAGTCTGCATTTTTTCTTATTGTCTACAAATCCAAATCCAAAACCAACAACCAACTAATCCCACGAACAGCAGCCAAAGCCTGATACATGATCTTATTGCCTTCATTAGAACACACACTGTTTTTTTTTTTACCCAATATCAGTAAATTCTCACTAAAGCACCACAACGTTCATCAACAAATGCATGACTTATTCCTGTTTGAGTCATTTTATGAATAACTACAGCTGCCCAGCTCTAGTTGGAAATAAATAAGTACATATGTTTGTGATCCGTTGAAGATTTATGTCTAAGGTAGGAACAAATGGACTCTGGTTTGTGCTACAGGCATGAAATTTCAATTCTGAAATTTCTTTCAAAATACATTAAATATGTTGGTATACTGTATAGTTGTTGAAAACATGTGAAATTACTTTGAACGATATATTACTGAAATGTGGAGTTAGAGGTTGAAACAGTTTTTCACCAGTTTTCAATCCAGGATTTTTTGGGCGGTCCTAAAGGGTGGCTCGATGACACACTGAGGCCACCCTGAGCATACCCCTGCACCCCTAGCAGAGAGATAGAGATTAATTCATCTCACTCAGAGTGTTTCAAAGTTAGTCATGCCATTTTCTGAACATATGTGACACGTTTGAGTCGCTTCAAAATTGCTGCTTGACTGCTCCCACGAGTGGGCGTGGCTTCAGCACATTCAGCGGACATGCCCCCACAGTCCTGGAGCCTGAAACCTGCTCATTTTTACCCGATTTTGACACCTAACTTCATAAACTTATTGATATTTTTAATCATTGAAATTTGGCTGGGTGGTTAATAACACTTTTTTTCTTGGATCTGACAAACTCAGAAAACATTTTTATTCTTACTTTACACAGACTTTAAGAGATGCACACAGTTGAATTCAGGTTTTAATTTGTAGCTCTGGTGAGGAAGGGACTATAATTGGTCTTTGTCCAGTCATTTGGTTTCATTTCATTAAATTGATTTTTCTGCACACATTTCAGACACGATTATCAAACGTTGTGATGATGTGAAAAACTGTGTCCCACTGCTGAATTTAGAAAGAGGACATCAGGTCAGAACAGTGCAGTTGTTACTGACTGGCCTGGAGGGAATATCAGTTGTGGGGAGTGAAATATTTAATGTTGCCTCATGTCACCTATAAATGCTGCATGATGCATCACTTACATTACATTTAACTGAGACTGGGATTAGAAGGATTTGGTTTTTGTATTGCACTCAGAATGAGGCATGCATGTGCACTGGACGCAGATTTCAGTCTCTTTGTGCATTTTTCTTTCTAAACTGGTATTAAGATAGAAAATCCCCGTCTCTCACATGTGTGGAAAGGCCGGAAATAAAATGCCAAAACAACAGACTGCCTGCTTTATTATGAAACACTGAGCCAGCGCTGAAGTCCAGGACAGTCACATTGACTGTTAGTGAGTCCTTGAACTTGAATTACTTCTCAACCATTTGTCCCTTGGATGTGATCACATGTCCTCTGGGAATTCAGAGTGAAAGTCAATGAGAACATCCAGGTGTTTCTGACAAGTGCCTGTGTACAAGCAGTGAGTTATAAACATCAGTGAAATGTCTCTGAATAAAAGTAGAAAATAGGCAGAAAAGGATATCCCATCTATTTTCAGCACAACACAGCTGATACATTTGTGAAAAATACCTCACTGAGGGAGTTTCACCTCAACAATACTTTGCATTGTAATTCTCTAAGCTCAGATTCTCAGCATTGAAGTGGAATGAAAATGAGCAGAATACGTGAAGGGAATAATTGGAAGGAGAAGACTTCTTTGTTGGTGACAGATCGAGACTGCAGTCAAACTTCACCCACTTACAGTATTGAATGCATGCTAAGTAATCTAAACTATGAAGTAACCTAATGTGATAAATTTAAACGTATCACTTTGGAGAAAACAATGAGAGGATGATTAAATGGAAGAAGAGAGGAGGAAAGATGAGAGTTCTTTCCTATAGGAAGCAGCAGAATGATTAGGAAGTTGGAAATAGGATATTTAATAAACTTTACCTCTAACAGATAATTATAGAGAGCTGCATGTAATCGAGACACACAGTTTGGGTGAAGGTGAGTATTATATCTCCACATATATCTTCATTATAAACAGGCAGTGGACAGACATGTATAAAATAAAATAAAATAAAAATCTAATCAGTACGCCTCTGAGTCCTCAGCAGTGTGTGTAACCTTCTCATGTGCAATTGATTCATTCAACCGATCCTTGTTGTGTGTTTCATGGTAACCTTTTAACCACACAGCCAGACAAAGGTTTTAAAAGGCGTGTGGGGGTGGGAAGAGGTTCATTTGACCTCCTACATACTGCCCCTGCCTTCGCCTTCATTGAAACAGTGACATCTTAATCTGCATTGAGTCATTTATATTCAGCACGGCGCTCTGACTCACTCCGGATCCAGATAGTGAGCAGACTGTGCTTCTATATGCACTCATGCAGCACAGGAGACCCTATATTTTCTCTGCTGCTCACACGTAAACACATGCCTTCCTTGTGTGTCCTCGAGTATGAAAGAGCTCTCCCATTTGTTTTTTTTTTACGCTTTACCGTGTGCGTGTTTCTGCGGGCATGCACACAAATAATCCAGCTGTGCAGCATGTTAGCTCTTTTTAAGTCTATTATCTCCCCCTCCATGGGCTCCTTTAAGAGGGGCTCTTCTGCTCTGTAGTGCTGCCCCTTAAATGGTTGTCTGTGGCCCCCATTTGTCTAAAGGATTCTTCTGATGCGCGGGCGAAAATATACAGGCCTTTTGGCAATGTATACCTCTGTGCGTAATGGCTGGTTTTAGGAGAAAGAAAGGATGGAGAGAAAGAGGGGGAGGGGGCAGCTAATGAGAGATTAATGTGGCGAAGCAGGGAGGAAGATGGAGGATGCAGGGGTGAGGAGATGTAGATGGTAAAAGGAAGATGAGGTGATGGGGGAAAGGAATTTTTACATAAAGGGATTCATTAGCCTGGTGAAAGGTAAAACATAACCATGGTAATAGAAGTGAGTTAACCAGCTTATGTACACCAAAGTCTGAACTATTTTCTTTACAAAGTGCAAGATGACTTTTCTACATTCAGATGTATTAACATTCATCACCGTTCCCTGAAGTGTTTGCAACTTCAGTAACACATTGCAAAATTTTAGTCAAGACTTTTTGATGAAATGTGCCCTCTGCGTCGCTGTTTGTGTGGCGGGCAAAATGCAAGGACGTCCAATAAAAGAGTTGACTTTGCAGTCAGAGAAACAGCACAGTCTTTCCTTTTACGTAACAGTCTGCTAGTCTGCCAAAAAAAACACATTCTTTTTGTTAGGGTAGTTATGTTATATTGTACACCAAGTTCCCGGTATACAAATGTCCAGTTTAGAAGTAGAAAGATACAGAATTAACTCTTATTACAACAAAACAAATCTAATAAGATCATAAGGTGGACATACAGAGCTACTCTTAGATATGTAAAATGCCTGCTTTTATAGAAAACACAATCGAGCGAAGGTAAACCGCACTGATTACGCATAGCTTGAGGGTTGGTTTTTTTTCTGCATTTTAATCACATGAGCCAAAAAAGTCCCTGACTGAATAAAATAAACACAAGCTTTTATTCATACAGTACAATGTTTTACAGAATAAAACTGATACGGTAACTGTGCCGCTAAATGTGGAATATTCAAAATGTCATTTCTCTGGTGATTTCCTCTCATTCAACTTGGTCTCCTCCCCTTCTTTCCCCTTCCACCTCCCTGCACCTCCCCCTCCTGATCTGTGCACTGGTTATATAAGTGGCCCCCAGAGGTGTGTGTGTGTGTGTGTATGTGTGTGTGTGTGTGTGTGTCCTCAGACGAGACAACTTGCACTGAAAAACAATTAACTATTAATGTTAATGTGATCTTTTAGATACTGTTAAAAATTTTTATAACGATATATCCCAGAAGTCAGTGTGGTATGAAAAGTCAAAGTGAGTGCAGGAGAATGGCAGTTGTGAGTCTTACTGTATGTACAGAGCTAAACATAGAGCTAATTTGAACAATTTTCACACTGTTGGCTAGTTTAATCTTTTAAAACGCATCATATTTTATAAACTGATCACGTTTTGTATTTCAAATCAGAATTTACAAAGTAATTATTAACTGTAGCTTCAATTAATGTAATGTAGTAGAAAGTACACTATATTCCTCTGCATTGTAGTAGAGTTGAAGTATTAAGTAGCAGAAAATGGCAATACTTCAAGTGCAAATTCCTCAAATGTGTATCTGTGTTCAGTGTTGGCACCAAAATAATATTTTTGTCAGAGGAAAACATTGAGATCATCAAGCTAAATGGCAATGTAGGAAAACAACTGAAATATGTGGAGACAGTGCTACAAGTCATAAAGTTAGCAAATGGATGAAGTATCCTCAGTTACGCACAAGTATCTAGTTTCTAGTTTGAGTTAAAACACACATGTCATTGAAGATACTTGAATAAGCAGCTGTTAATATTGTATTTTTCTCTAAACATCAGCTAATAACCGGTCACATCAGACCAAATGAGGCTGCATTAAATTGAGTTGTGTGTGTTTTATTCCTAATACATTAAACTTTTAACTTGTAGGGAGGGAGGACGTGCGTCTCTCAAAAATTAGTCTTCGGGTAATTTGAAGGTTGAAATAGGCTGCCTTCTGCTGCCTGTGTGGCTCCTTGCATCATTGTTTCCTGGGCCACCTTCCTTAAGAAAGTGTGTCAGTTAGGGTTCAAACCTCTCGCTCTTTTTGATTGTTGTCTGTGAGCTATTAACGCATGCTTATTAAAATTGCCACTGTTCTAATTAACCTTCATCCGCGTTTCAAACTATGCTGTACTGGGTCCTTGAGTTTAAGGGAATTAGGCCTGGAAAGTCTTTGAAAACTCCTTTAAATTGATGTTTAAGACGGTGTGGGAACCCTCTGTTATTTAATTTGGTCCTATTGTCAGATTGAAAATAAACTCAACCAGAAGATAAATATCTTCTTAGTTTGATTATTTAAGTACAGATGGCTTCATAAGACTGTTTACACTCAGCCTACAATGGTTTACAATGTTCTAAACCAGAAACAAAAAGTAATTTAGCACCACATCTCATATATTTAAACTGCATGTTAACCACTCCCGTTTATATGCAATAAGTTGTATGAATTTCTCTGCTGCCTGCTGATTCAAAAACAGCTGAAATGTAGATAATGTAACAGAGAAAACTACATAAGTTTGATTAGTTCTGCACTCCATCATTTAAAGGGAATGACTGAATATTTAGAAGCCACCAGAGGTTTGAAGCAGCCTCACCATCACCATCTTCTTACTCAATTAGAAATCTATTTTTGGATATGAGGATGTTCAGATGGATTTTCTCCAAACTAGGACAGGAAGTCATGCCAGTTACTTTGTGTTAATCATTTCAACACTTCTGTTCAAACTTTATCATCTTTGAGCTCCTGTTTGATTTTATCACTTTGCATCACGACGGAGCAGCTACAGAAAACAGAACTCGGTACACTTAATGACATAAGTAAACAAGTAGATAGTTAGATGTGGATGTGATTAATAATTAGAATATGGGGTGTATTCTTTGACTTATTTTGTTCAGTGTAGAAAGTTTGCAGTCAAAACATCACTATATCCTTGTACAATTAAAGAAGTATCAGAACAGAGACAGCAGTGTCTTTAATTCTTACGCAGCAGCACATGAATTTATTGAAGTCCTGTTGATGATTGCCTGCTCCTTTAACCTCACACTAAACCAAAAGCCAGATTGGGTGAAGTACACTGCCAACCTGCTGGCCATCATATGCAAGGTACAGAGAGTTGGATGTACAAAAACTCCAGTTCAAACTACATGATATTTCTGTCTGTTAAGCTGATCATTGTGTCAGATTAGAGGCGATTATTCTCATAATTCTTACCATGACTTGACTGAGAGACATGACAGACTACACATTGGTCCCAAAACAGGTAGTGAAAGATGACAAGCTATGATTGGTTATCATAGCTTGGTTATCATAGCCAGATGTGCTGTCATTTGTCGTCCGCTATAATAACCTACACAGGATAAAACTGTCAGCTGTTGCAGCAGACACCCGTTTTAGTTTCCAACGCATTATGTCTGTCAGGTCGGGCTATTATTGAGTTGTCATACGACATGATTTTGGTGGAAACTAAAGTATTTATAGTTGGCAGTTTAAAAAGCGGGCCATCACATTGAAGAAGTCAATGTGAAAGGAATGAAAAGGAATTCACATGAAGTGACCCAGATTTCTGATCTCCGGTGTGGTAGGGTTTGTTATGATGGATGGAATATGAGATATTTTGTGTGGATGATTAGCATTTATTCTAATAATGATAAAGGACAAATGTGGTTATAAAATATTGTTCACAGTTGTATGTATTGGTCAATTGCGTAATTCTATTGTCCGTTATTACGGCTGCAAAGAATAACAGATCGCTGCAACAGACGCAATTCTGTTCATAGACTCCGGAGAGCCATAAAGAACACAATGCAATTATTTTTAAACCAATAAAATCATAAAATCAATAATTTCGCACAATATATTGATTGCTCGAGTAAGTTACCGTGTAACAAACAGAATAATGTACAGCAGGTGGGTCACTATAATTTAGGGTGATAAAAGACCAGCTCGTTGTGCATTGTTCTCTTCATACTTTTTGTAAAACTGTAATGAACGCTCAAATAAAGTTTAAACATGCATAAAAATGGAGAAAGCAATATTAAAGACCATATATATATATATATATATATATATATGCACATTAAGTGGCTCAGTCCATGCCGACCTTCAAACAACATTATCAGTCCACTGCTAATATCAACATTGTTCATGCAACATTAACGCTAATGAAAGCCTAACGGATTGAAGTGAATTGCTTTGCAAGACAGAGATGCCCGGAATATTTTAAGACTGACAGAGACGGAGAGGGGAGTGGGAGGGAAATAGCAGTAAGTCTGCTCTCAGATCACAGTGAATAAGTCGTGTGAATTCACAGATGGGTTTTAACAGGAACACACTCTGGCCAGGGGAGTTGTTCTCACACACTGGAGGATGCTGTTACAGCTCACACACATACTCATACGTACTGCATGCATGAGCCGCTATCACGTTTTTTGAAATGACAGGAAGCAGACGCAGCACTGCGTTCCTCAGATTTCAAGCTGTGAGAGATTTCTTTGGTTTATAGATCAAGTAGAAAGCACTGAAGAGATGAGGCTCATGTTCAAAATATAATCATCATAATAAAAGGATTAAAAGGAGGATGAAATATGCACGAGTCCTCATGATTATGTTGAGTATTTTTACCTTGTCTTTGCCCTCTTATCTTCATTTTATACTGAAGAAGTTATTTTTCACATCTAAAGCGAGATTATGTAACTTTTAGTAGATGAAATAGTTAATTTGTGGAATTTATAAGATGTGAAATAAACCTTTTTTCAACTCAACACACTCAAGAATTTTGCTGTCACAGATTTACTTGGTCTGGTATGACCAGTAGCGTGTGGTGGCTAATGTTAGCAGACTTAAGATAGATGTTGTTTCCTAACTGAGATCACTGAGTGTGATTACTGATCTTAAAGATGCTACCGTTACACTATATTTCAGCCTATTGCAGATAAAACAACGTTTTATCGTGAAAATAAAACAAGAGGTAAAACATTGTACCTCACAGAAGATATTTTTGTTTCCTGCTTGTGAGCCAAGTCCACTGTCTGTCAGTCAGGTTGAGTAATGATAATGTGTTTAAGCAGCAGTAAAAATACCCGACATGTCATTCTTTTAACTTAAAACTTGATGACTTTTCCCCACAGTGACCCAAAATACACAAAAACTTTATACTTTTGCACAGGTGCTACAAATTTTTGTACATTGAGAATGATACAATTGGCTGAATAAGTTTCCTCCGTAAGGTGGCTGGGCTCAGACTAGCTGCTGCTTCTTCACATTGAAAGGAGCCAGCTGAGGTGGTTTGGGCATCTGATCAGGATGTCTCCTAGGCACCTTCTTTTGGAGGTGTTCTGGGCTTGTCCAACTGGTGAGGAGACCCCGGGGTAGACCCAGAATTTGCTGGAGGGACTATATAGCCAATCTGGTCTGGGAATGCCTCGAGATCCCCCAGGAGGAATGCGTTGCTGGGGAGAGGGATGACTGAAATGCTAAATGTCCTGTCACTGCAACCCGACCCCAGATAAGCACAAGGAAATGGGTGGTAAATAAAACTGATAGTAACTTTATGGGCGTATGTGCTGGATGAGCAGCTGTCACTGGTCAGTGGTCAAATGACTGGCAGTAGTGGCTGCCTAACAAAAATGAAAGTAATCATAATTCAAATAAATCTCAAAACCTGAAATCATCAGTTGTTTTTTTGCATCGTTCTCATTTGTATACAGAAACCGGAAAAGAAGCAGAAAGAAACTAAAGTTTGGTTGGTAATTTACAGATAATGTCCGTCATTTTATAGAGTTTTATATACAATAAAAAAAGTAAACTACTGTAAAAATGTTATTTTCCATAAATTTAAATTTTTTACAGTACATTTTCACTTTATTCCATTAAAAAACAAGGAAAGATAACAAAAACAAAAAAAACAAAAACAAAATCAAAGAAAGAAGAAATTAAGAAATTCAGCATTCTAAATATATATTATTAGGATAATAATCCTACAGAATATATAATTTACTGGAGTACAGCAGCAGTTTCAGTGTTGTGACCATCATCACTAAAAAATTATTCTGAAATTGACCCAAATTTCTTCAGCATAAAATTTTCCTATTTGTTCCATCCACTGCTTTCACTTTCTCTTTAAAAAAAAGATGTTATGGAATAATGAATAGTGAATCTATGATGACTCAGCACAGTATATTGCAGTTTTTCACTATGTTAATGAGGTAATTCAGCATTATGAGCCTAAATTACTTTCCAAATTACACAAGAAGCTCTGATAGAAAAACACACCCAGACAAAGACCCTCTGCGCTGCTCTGGACACCATGAAGACAAATGAAGAACATATCCGTTCGTTAAATGAGTAGGTGGGTCCAAACAATTAGAAGTTCTGGTTTAATGGTCATTAGATGTCCAGTGTGAATTGAGGTGCTTTGATTGAGAAACCCTTCGAGGACTTTGTTCATTAGCCACCATGTTCATTAGTTAGAGGTCAAATGGCCAAACACCCACTGAATGGCCGCAGGAGAGAATGAGTCGTGTCATGACTTTCTCTGGCCCACAGCTATGATGACCTGCTGACCTTTTAACCCCTCCTCCTTGAGAAAAAGAAGATGGAGGGGAGCTAAATGTTTTTTTCTTTATCATTTTAACACAGAAAATGGTTTATAGATGCCAGAGTATGACTGGTATGGGTCTCATCAGGATGGGAAACATCATGTGGGCCAATCTAATCACAGAAAACAGGCTCATAATCAGACTGTTATATTTAGATGCAGACGTGAGTCATATAAAAAAAAAAGAGAGAGTTAGACTTTGATACATAACCGGAAGTCCCACTGTGATGTTTCTGGTTCCTGTGTAGGTTTAAATGTTTATTTCCTGTGTTAGAAAGACGCCTTTCCCTTAAAAGCTTTTCTTAGATTTGATAAACAGCTGCAGTCATCACGCTCGTTCCCAGTGTTAATAATTCCACAGCGATGTTTGCACCTCCACAGTCAGCTGTAGCACACTTCAGTCATAGCTACTATCTTCAGCAGTGACACTGCTGTTAGCCAGCATTTGAACAGTTACTATATAGGGAAACTATGACCTCTTTTCCTGTTCCTATTTTCTTATTATAGCTGAATAATATAGTATATTAACAGTGGATCCGACTTTTTGTAAAATGAACTAACAATGTTTATTTCAGTTTTGCATCACAAAGATGTTACTGGAAATATTGGCTACACCCCTAATGTTAGTGTTTCACTAATTAACAGTTTGTACATCGGTTTTTAGTGTGTTAGTGAGTGTTTTTTTGGTGAATGTGCTATGTTCAATGCCCTGTGTTTTATTAATTTACTTTTTTTTTTTATATATGTGACCAACAAACCTCTTTGGGAGGTTTGCAGAGGTAATGAGATGAGATGAGCCTTTATTGATCTCCAGAGGAGAAACTCAGTTGTTGCATAAGCACATGCCAGAAATAAGTACAGATAAATGGAGGAAGCAAATAATAAATCATATTAGGAAAAACAAAATAATAATAGAAGTAAGAAGAGCAATTAAAGCGACATTGCGTAGAAATTGGTATTTTAGCGATTTTTTGAGAGACAGCGAGCTCAAACAATTGTTTTCTTTTTGTCTGGACTTTTATTTAACTGTGAGGTCACTAAACACCAAGAAGCTGTTTTTACGTTTACACAGGCTGGTAACAGAGCTTCAAATGTACACTAAAAACTGAGGTGTCTTATCATGCAATGAGTAGTTTTGTATAAAGTATGTTAATAACGTTTGCATTCGTTAGTATTGTACTGCTTCATGCTTCATGTGTGGCCTATCGCGCCTAGCCGTGTGGTCAGTTGTTGTAATGATGCAGACCAAATTTTCACTATGCAGTACAGTGCTGTATATTTAGTGCAAATAAGAGTAACCTTCACCTTTAACAACAGAAAATTCATGACATAACATCTGTAAGTTGTTCATAATATAGGCATATAAACACAGGACCCCACCTCAGCAATTACCACATATACACACACACACACACTGACCTTTCACCCTATGCTACTACTGCTCCATGATGAGACTATTATTAGAGCGGATCATTGCTAGTTATCAGTTATCTGAGAGCTATTCACCCTCTGTGCACCACTGTGTGTGTGTGTGAGCTTGGCAAAGCTGTTGTTGGATGGTCTCAGCGTTTTCAACTCTCTCCAGCAGTCTACCAGAGAAGAGCCCCTGATTGCAACATGATTGGTGAATTATTGCACTTTTATCACAGCAGATACACCTCCTCATTGGTCGGCGAACAGATTGGAGGGAGCGGGTAAGCTGAGTAGGAGAAGTTGGGCATTTTTTACTGCCGTGAATGGTAGCTTAATAACTCCATACAAAATCTCTCAAATGATGGGTTTGATGCTGTGATTCAGCTTAGGGTGCTCACAGTATGGGAAGGAAACAGAAGCTCCTGTTTTGTTTCTTTATATAGAATCCTAAAAATCTAAAATGATGCTGGTATCCTGGTAACTAAAACATTAGAGGTGCTCAGTACATGTACAAACAAATCATTATCAACAAAAGTGAACTGACTACACAGAATCACTGAAAGGCCATTTATCTGAGAGCTTGTTTTGCTGAAAACAAACAGCCATTCCTCTGAAGGCCTGTGTTCCAAAAATATGGTAATATCACTTATTTTAACCCAAATTTTGATCTTTTTTTACACTTAACCGTGTAGGTTTGGTGTCTAAACCTAACCAAACTGCCTCACAGTGTTAACCAAGTGTTTGTTGTTGTTCCCATAACAATGAAGGTCACCTGACTTTGTCGTCCAAATCCATTAGATATGATATTAAAAGCAAAGGACTCCGGCGAGTGTGTATTTTCAGAGAAATAGGCCTTCGGAGGGGTGGGATTTTGTGGACTATTGGGGTTTTAGAATAATGGGCCGTTGGAACAATGGGCAGTCCCCCGAAACCCACAAAAACAATCATAATCTGATTATTCTGTCATGACCAATAAGCGACTGAGCTATTAACCTTGTGCACAGTGCTTGTACAGGCTAGTTTTGTACTGAGCTGAAGATGACAACTCGGACTAGCAACTGGGGTAACTGTACAAACAGATGTATATTTAAACAATGCTGCGTTCATTTACTGAAGCGCTGCTCCTCATCCTCACAGAGAAAGCGCTACAGATGCATTTCCATGAATCTTTAGACTGAATCAGCAAAGTGATTTGTGATTCTCACTTCAGTAAAGCACGATTAGATGAGTTTTGATGGCTATGTTTAGGCTGCTGCTGCGTGGGAGAAAGTCCTGGATGCTTTCCATTGAAAATCTTTGGGTGTGCTGCTCCTTATCACAGATGGGGAAGAGCCCGCCATGTATTTGCCAACAAATGAGAAACCACTCAGTCCTCTCCTTTTCTCTTGTGAAAATGAATGTATGAAAACATTTTTGACACAGCATTAATCTCATTTTTGTTTTGTCCAAGTTACCATCTACTTCCTCTCGTTCTGGTGTGTCAAACTATGGGAGCATTATGGCCCGCTGAGCCTGATAAGGAGGGAAAACATCCAATGGAAGTGCTTTTGGTGAGCCACAGAGTACAGATTTATGAAAGCTTTGTTGTAGGTCTTTAATGGGAAGCATCCAGAATTGTCCCCCATGGATGAACCAGGACTGAACACAGATTGTGGTTTTGGTTAAATACTGAAAAGATAAATACTGACTTGAATCATGAGACAGGGTGTGTTGACTTGTAAATAATTACCTTAGACCACCAGGGTTTTAGTAGCCAAGTGACACACAGGACGTGAACCCCCAACTCTATTGCTACAATCTTGTGCTTTTTCATCCTTCGTCACACCTCCTGGACTTCTTCTCCTAATCAAATGGCAGCATAGACAGGAGACAAGGTTAGGTTTGTAGTTGCTACTGATGTGCACAGTGATTTTCATATCATAACAAAACAGTGCGTTGCATGTTCATTAGCTGAGACTGTCCAATGGACTTTTTCCTTTCCTTTCCTTTCCTTTCCCTTTTTTCAGCCACAGTTTGCACCACAGTTTCTCCTCACCTTTGAGCCCTGCTAAAATTAGGAATTTGTTGAAATAAAATAAAATAAAAATAAAATAGATAAATCAATCACATTAAAACTAAAGTCACAAGCATGTTTTAAAAAATATGAGGAGTAGAAAGTACAGACATTTCATTTGAATAAAAGTAAAATGTTGTCCAATAAATAAAATAAGCAACAAGCAACAAATACTTTGTACAGTAACAAAGTATTTGTACTTGTTACTCCCTGCATTTACTTGCACCTTATTGACATTGATGCCTGTCACCCTTATATTACTTACTGGTTCACTACCTGTTTATACATGTGTATTACTACATACCCACATACATAACAGTATCTGTTTGCAAGTTGTTAAAATCATGTTCTTATCTGTCCATAACCTGTCTATATCACACTTCTTTTTTTTTTGCTTGAGTATTGTTGGAGGGAGAGAACTAAGATTTCATTCCCAGTGGCTGCTTCACTGTCATGTGCATACGACAGTAAAAAACATTAAATTACGTTATTTTAACATCATAGTAGCATGAGTAGCATTAGATACAGCAGCACTGGTTAAAGACAACTGTAAAGATTAGAAAAACACTGAATACATTTTTAGCAAGCCCTTATTTTGCACTCTTCCCTCTTCATACACATAGATGCACATTCATACAGCTGACGTAAGCGCGTATTTTCTGAGACAGCTTGCAGTGGATTTGGAGAGCGAGCAGAGAAGCGGCTTGTTTATGCGATGCCCTTGACATTTCCCTGCTCCTCGCTTCAGCTCAGTCAGAGAATCAAAACGCATATTATTGAACCGCGGTCCTACAGCCCACCAGTACACCCAACCCCCCCTTTGCGCCCTGCCGCACCCTGGCAGTGATAATGAATTGTCCTTGAATCCTGACTGGGGATCTTAAACCCCCTCCTCTCCTTTCAGAGTAAATCCGCTGACTTGCCTGATCCTGTGGGAACAGACTGCATGATGATGCACATTAATGGCTCAGAGAGAAAAATTTCCCCCCTATGCTGCATGACTGGGACCGATGAGATGTTTGATTCTGTACGAGAAACAAAGAAGGCATTAGAGGTGAAACGGGAGAGGGGATAAAGGAAAGATAGAGAAATGAAGAACATGTTTGACTCTGTCATATTATCGGGAATGAAAATGCAAATTGTTGCAGATAGAAAGAGAGAGAGTGTCCTTTTATGAGCAGAAGCACACCATCAACATCCAAGGCTGATATGACTTAGTAGGATAAGTCAAAGAAAACATGTACATGTGGGAATATCTGGTCTCTACTGTATTACTGCTCTGTGAATTTGCCAGGAGCAGTTGTTTGGAAAATTTAGACTTTGTTGTCAGTTGTCAGGAGGAAAAGAGGTGAGAAATAATTTTGTTATGCAACACTGAGATTTAAAATTTTCAAGAAGGATGTGTCAAAAGATGCAACTGAGGTGTAGGCAGGTGGATTTAGGGGTGTTTTTGCTTCGTGAGAGCTTTAACATTAAATCACCTCCGCTCAACTGCCACTGTCGGGAGTCAGTGCAGGTATTAAATATGAAAAATACAAACTTCTTCTGCTGTGTGCAGTGGGTTGGCCTTTTCACACCTGAAGACGGTTTTGGTGAAACATTATTAAGATATATTAGTTTGAAATCCAGCCAAGCTTCACATCAACTAATTTGAGACATCAGCCTTCAAATAATCAGAGGATGGTGCGACGTGGTGTCACTGCAGCAAGCCAGTCTTAAAAAAAAAAAAATTAAACTTGAAATAGAAATAGAAATAGAAATTTCCTACTAGTTGTGCATACGACTACAATGCAATTCATGACATTTAACCTATGCCTTTATCTCCTACAAGTTTAATATAATGGCACCCAAATTATGTTTTCTATGTTGTTAATGAAGATATTGGGAAGTCTTAAAAAATGTTTATACTGACCATATAAGTAAAATTTGACAACTGACCATGTATTTCACTTCTTTTGTCTTATATCTTGTCTTACTTATATATTTGTCTAATATCACCAATATACAGCATCATAAAACTGTTTTATGTTGATGTTCAGGAACTCACAGCACTTGGTTAAGCTTAAGGAAAAATCGTGGTCTTGGTTTAATACAGAAAAAATCTGCAGGTAATTAGCAACATTTAAATGAAACAATGATCTGTACGTAACCTGAATCAACGTGATTTTTACTGCCTAAACTCACAGTCTCTACAACTCCATTCACTGATTTTTTTTAAAAAAGGGCCTGTGATCATAATTACATAATTACATTTGTCTGCAGAATGTAATTTACAAACAAAGTTACACATAAACATGATTTCTGGGAGGCAGGGTTGCTGTTATTTTGAATGTATAAGCGCACCCAAAATGCAAACACGACCAGAGACAGTTTAAACAGTTTATTGACAAAGCCAGAGGGGGTGGTGCGGGGGCAGGTGGAGGTCTGGTAGTGAGGGAAATCCAAAAACGGTGCAGGGCTGATGGTGACAAGAATCCAAAAACAGAGGCAATGATGAGACAGAGTGTAAAGTGGCTGGTGAAAGACTGACAGGGATCCTGAGACATGGAAAGACCAAGGTAGCGTTGTTGCTGCAATGGAGACTGAACGATCGGGTGGAGTTTGGGAGGTTGAACGTTTTTTTTATGCTGCAAAGGTTGATTGGACGATGAGCAGTGATCAGGACTTCTTTTGGGCAAGAACATCATTGAAACAAACCCACACATTACTAAGCTTTTTGAAATGTTTTGTAATGAAAAGTTGCCGTTGTATAATGACTCAGTCAGACCACATAATAACCTAACATCACCACCTGCAGTAATTGTTCGATTGCTTTCTCCTTCTGTACAATGTCGCTTTTCAGTTTCCCCTGAGCTCCTTTGCCCCATTTTTCTATCTGTCCCCGAAACACACTCTCTCTCTCTCTCTCGCACACACACGCACACGCACGCACGCACACACACACACACACACACACACGCACACACACACACACACCCATCATTCATACCACTCCATGGATCCAGGCCTCCTCCCAGTGTTATTTCCTGTCTCCATGGGGAGCTGAGGGTGGGTTAATGAGGCAGACAGGCCAGATGATGCTCCTCCTTGTGAAGAACATCCAAAGTGTCTCAAACCTGCATTATGCAAGACCCCTGTCTAACAAAAAACGCAAAATAAGATGAGATAATAGCTGATTTGTGCTGTGCATGTGTTTTTTCTGCTTAAAATACTTGTTTTGAAATGTGTGCATCTGATCAACAACCTCTCTGTATACCTCAAGTATACTTAAAGGTCCAGTGTGTAGAATTTAGTTGCATCTAGTGGTCTAATCACTGCATTGCAATCTCCTCACATCCCCCTCACCTTCCTAGTGTAAAGGAGAAACAACACTTTAAGGGCTCTGTTTGTCTGTTTTGTAGTTTGTCTGTTCTGGGCTACTGTAGTAACATAGTGGTTCAACATGGCGGCCTCCATGAAAGGAGACCTGCTCCCACTGTAGATATAAAAGGATAACAAAAACAAAAAGATTCTTATTTTCAGGTGATTATACATGCATGAAAACATAGTTATGAACATTATATTCCATGTCTGCCTTATTCTGAAAATAAAGTCCCCAAATCTTACACACTGGACCTTTAAAGGGAATTTTGTTATATTGGTGTTCACTATAACAACACTTTTATATATTTTTAAGACATTAAATTTAACAACAGTAATAATCTCAAACATTGAGTCTGAGTCTGACTGAAAATAAATACAGATAGTTCTCTGCATGGTAGCTGTTGCAGAGCAATTAGCCGTAACTGGGGTCTCTTTTTTTATCATATGATCGTAGTCACGGACAACTGCACAATGTGTGCCTTTGTCAATTTAACTTGGAGAAAAGAATTAACATCTTTTTCTAATATTTTCTACCACTTCAGCACAATTTAAATTAGACCAGGCAAGATGACTCGGCATTGGTCAGCTTTGTTATACATTTTACTATGTTTCACTACACAATAGCTACAGTGATTGCCCAGGAAATGCTCTCTTTAAAAACTTTTAGAAAGCTGCAGGAGACTCATGATTTCTGTCCAGATCTTGGTTGGAGCCCAAATGTTTTCCAAATGTAAAATGCTATCACAAGTCATCAACAAGACCAAAATTTCTCTTTAGCCAAGTTATCCCCCATTTATGGCCTCAAAAAACAGCTGACAGCTGAGAATGACAAATTTAAAGGATCACCAAAGTTATTACAGTTCATCTTGAGGTGCACATGAACACCTGTACCAAATCTCGTGACAATCCATTGAGTAGAAGTTGAGGCGTTTCACTTAAACCTAAAAAAGTCAAGCTCACAGTGACACGAGAGGAAAAAGGCACCAAGGGAATCATGTTGTGATTCATGCTCTGGGATGAGCATGTTTGTGCAAAATTTAATATTAATCCGCTCATTGATTGTTGAGATATATCAGTCTGATCCAAAGATGTGGACAGGCCAGCAGTAACATCTCTACAGACACTGTGTTTTTAGTCAGTGTTGGTAAAAATTGGTATTCTTCCTGAGTTACTACACAATTTTCATAATTCATAAATGGCGAGAGTATGCTTGATATATCAAACCAGTCTTAGAGACTAAATGCAGTAAACTCTGATTATGTGCATCCTTGTTAGATGTTTTAGATAGAAGTCAGTGTCTGTTTGGGTGGCTGAAAGATAATAGGCACAAAAACAGGGACACGGAGGAGAGAGGGAGAGGGGAAGAAGAAAGTGTGCTCATGGGATAGAGGAGAGAGGGAGGAGAGATTTTCTGATGTGGTTTGACACCAGTCTAATACAAAATGTAAACACACACTTGCGTACACACATGCAAGGCTTCTCATTGACGTGGATAGGTAGCAATAAGGGAATAGAGTTGTGTACTGCACGAAACTAGCTCAATATTGGACTGAATCCAGTCAGGTGTCCTTGTCTTGCAGTTTGTGTTTATTCTGAGACTTTAAGAAAAATGAGGAAACTTTAATGATCTCTGCAGGGAAACTGATTGTTACAGCAGCAAAGAAACAGCACACAGTGTGTGTGTGTGTGTGTGTGTGTGTGTGTGTGTGTGCGTGTGAATTACTGTACTGCGCTAAGCAAAAAGAAGATGTTCATGATTTGCAAAATGTATTTACATTGCTCATAGTAACTATCCACCTAATAAACCCATCAGTTCTGGGCCATCCTTAACCAGTATGTAGGACCCGATGCAGGCACTTTGAATTGATCTATTTCCATAAAATTCTGCATTGATAAATCCTGTTTGTTGTTTAACCCACCAACTGTAAGAAAATGCACTCAGTTAAACCTGTCAAACTGCACTGCAAGTAAGTGAACAGCAGAGCAGAACAAAATAAATAAACAGCAGCAGTTTTTTAATTATTAATATCCACACTGACAGTGATCTCATCTGCAGTCTCTCACAACTGACTCTTTGTCTCGATTTCTGTGACACCTCGATAGGGGTGCTATTAATTTAAAAAATGCACCTGAGCTGTAGTCATTTTGTGCTCGAGATGAAGAAATGCTGTCCAAACATTTCTGCCGCAACAGATCCAAACTAACACTCCCCTCTCCACTGGGGTTTTCACAAAGACATATGATGCTATATGCCAAGTCACCTGTCATCTGTTTCATCACTGTGTTTTTCATCTCCTGTCCTACAGTATTGTTTCATTTTGGATTCATTTTTCAGACATAAGATACATTAAAAACTCAAAAACAACCACTGTGTTGCTCTTGAGAGCGACCGATTATCATCTCTTGTGTGTTAATTGTTATTCTTGAACTGCAGCTCTGCTGTGAAGGGAAGCTGGGTGGTTTTCACCAAATTACACAAAGCTTTGATGTGGATTTGAGGAGGCTTTTGTAAACTCCAAATACAGCTGATAATGTTAACTAAGAAGTCAAGAAGAGAACATCAAGTCAAGACTGTTTTAATGTTATGTCTTGACTTAAATGTTAATCAAGAAAAGGACACAGAGGGATCAAAATAAACTCAGCTGAAATAAATGCTTTTCATGTTTTAAAATTGTCACTTTTATTTTGAAACTGTCCCTTAATTTTTATATTAATTCAATAGCACCATCATAAAGGTTAATTTGTTTAAAATGCATTAGCTGATGAAAGCAGACATAGTGAACAGAGCTGTAGGTGTAAAGAGCTCTTGTTCAGCCGTAATTAACGGCTAACTTACCAGAGCTTATGGAAAATTTTACCCCTTTTGACTCGAATCTGAAACCTCTGTGTGGAACTCCAGGAGGGAAAAAGCAGAAATTATAGCCAGCTAAATCAAAGAGACACAATAATACAGTGAAGCAACCTCGAGGTTAATAGCAGGGCTGCAGATATATTGGTGTCATGAACACTAAATACTGTAGGTTAGCTCAGATTGTTGCGACAAGGAGTCTTTCCGTTATTTCCCTTTGTACTTTAAGTTATATATAAGCCTATATACAGCAGGGCAATGTGTAAAATAAACATATGTATTTCTCCCAGCAGTCTATGTTTTATCTGATATATGAGGGAACTGGTTGCAGATTTTTTTCTAAAATGTTACAAATGTAGTTTTATATATCTCATGATTCTGACATGGTAAGAAAATGGCAATAAATGAAAACTAGTCGACCCATAGTTGCTTTGCTTTCAAATGGGGTCATGTTTACTGTGCTCAGGAGAAGAGTCTACATGAAAGCCTCTCTCTTGCGGTATTCATGACCTTGTAAGCGTAAATTCCCTGAGAGCTCAGAGTTTACAAGTTGTGACATGTTTGCTGACGTTTTCAGAAATAATGGAGGCCGAATTCATTTTACAGTGGATGACAAGTTTATATATTGTAATTTTAGTAAAGTTGTTTTTGCATTATGTCTGAGGAAAATGTTGAAAATTCCCAACACCCTCATCTTTACAGTATGCATTCACTGCATTACGTTACTCGCTCACTAGCTTGCTAAATTATTATCCTCTGTGTGGTCTAGACACTAACACCCTTTTGCCGTTTATGTTGCTGTTGCCTAACAGTGGTGTTTTCATGGCTTACCACTTGAACGCCAAGCATATTGCGTTCATGACTTTGACTTGCCATGTTGTAACCACAAGCTTGAGTTCCATTTGAAGACAACATAAGCCGCAGATGTCAGCATACTAACATGCTCACAATGACAATATTAACATGCTGATGTTTAGCAGGTGTAAAGCCTCTTGGAACCATGAATGTCTGATTGTCTGGATGTTTTTTTTTTGCATAGCGGTCCTGATCAACAACATTGCCAATCATTTGCATGAAATTACTTTTTAAAATTTAATTTATTGAATATCAGTTTAGATATTAGCTATTGGGTTTTTATAAAACATTAATGGCCTTCATTTAACGTAGTCTTCCTAGTCTAGTTTTTCAGGCCACCAGTTTAAAGCTGTGTGAGTTTCTTCTGTTAGGCTGTGCAGCAAAAGGAGCAAGGCAGTAGCAGGGCAATGAGAAGATAAATCCTGAGCCCAAATGGTGTTGATAATACTTGTTACCAGCCGTAATGAGGTCAGAGTCGCCGCTGTCTGGCTCAGATGGAGATTTATACAGAAATGAAGAGGTCCAGCTGTCTTCCACAGCATATACCAATAAAGATAGATCTACTTGAGTAGCTTGGCGCATGAAGGGTGACAAACATGATAGAGAATGCCGCTGGTCTGGTACGGGAGTGAGATAAACATACAGAGACATTTCACATTGTGGAGAAAAGTAACTTCTTGGATGGTTAAATGAGGTACCATGAACCATATTTACAGCACCCATTGTTTTTGATGATTGGCCATCTAACACCAAACTGTGCTTTCACATTGTGAATAATTTGGATAATGTGGCGCTCTATTCTGACCAACAGTGGTTGGTGGGAGATGCTTGATTGCATCCATGTTGGAGTCTGTATCAATTTTAAACAGGCCAATCACACACTTTTGACTTTGCTTTGTATTCACTTTTATATCAGTGTTTAGATGAGTTGACCAGATGTGTGGACTGGAGACATGAATGAATTGGATAAAATAAAAATAAAAAAGACTCTACTTTTATATATGCGTAAGTCCTGAAAACCATCAGACAAAACATTTGCCCCAGAAATTGCAAAATGATTGTAATTGTGTCACAGGGATAATACATCAAGGCACACTTGAGTATTATGCAAAAATGAAATTAAAATTATGTTAAAAAAATAAGAATAATTTCAAATTAAGTTTTGTGAAGAGGGCATATTGACTTAAAACTGCCTTGTCTTCACTTTGGACTTGCCTCGGGATGTCATAGCCAAGACTCTAGACTTAGTTATGGCTTGCAAAACAATGACTTTAGTCCCACGTCTGTAGTAATTTAACTACAGTAGCGAGTGCTAATAACAGCCTGCTGCATTCTATTTACCTCAGAAGTCAGAGCTGGCAATGACATCAAACCCAAGGTGACAGCATTACAGTACAACAAGTCAGCCTGATTAGCTATTGTTAGCAATACCAGTTGATAACAATATGCTGTCTTTTGCACCTACAAACACTGTATGCCACAAACATCTAAAGTACAGTAGCTGCTAGCTAGCTAATAACACTGGGCTTGTATCCATTTTTATGACAGCTGGGACTCATTTTATCTACTTTGCTTTTTTCTCCTCTTATCTATGTGGATTCATGTCTGAATTTTCACCACCTTGACATAACAATATTATTGTTTTGAACACTATTAGTTGGTCATGATTCTCTATATTGACAGTCATTAATTGGTTACCCAACTGGACATCAGTTCAGGGTCATGAAGCTCTCGATGGGTATCACACGATTTTGTGAAAGTGAAGTGCAAGATCTTGTCCCAAATGAAATACCACAGATGCACTTTGGAAGTTTCACCCCAGTCATCTGATGTATGAATTTCTTTGTCTGGGCCAGCAGGGAGGCTTCTTGGAAGTGGAAAGCAATTAAACACACAGGCTGAACCACTTCACTGTACTGAGCTTCACTGAAGTTTAACAGTAGCAGAAGGAGGAGACAGACCAAAGGACTAGAGTTACCCACCACCGAGTCATCTCTTTTCCACAGCGAGAAAGAGACTACATTAGTAGCAGAACAAATACAGAGTAAAGAAAGGAATGGGCTGCTGGGAACAGACACATTCACAGTCATCGGGGAGGAGAGAAAGTTGCAGAATAAGAGAAAGACAAAGAACAGAAAACACAGGGGATAACAGATGGAGTTTGGAGGTAGTTACAGTTTCTGGTTTGGAGCTGAGCCGAATATTCCTGCAAGGATAGAAGGTGACAGCTTAGCAAGTGCCCCTTCCACACGTACAAAGTAAAGTGTTCTGTATGATTGTCCAGTTCGAAGTAGTAAAGTTATCCTGACAGCCACCAACTTTATCTCAATGTAATATGGTGGACATGCCAAGATCCTTGGCACTGCTCGACCTCTGCAGTACTACTGTGTATTGCCTTTTGCAGCAGATCAATGTGATTTCTCCAACCTTAAAAATATCCTGATAATAACTTTTCAAAGTATTTGAAGCTAGGCCAGTTAAAACCCACTAATAATGTTGTCAAAAGAAAGGATGCTTCTCTTCTATTATGATTCAGCATAGTTATTTGAGGATAAATATGGAGCACTGGAGCCAACACATAATGGCACAGTGATTATGGATGGTTTTAGTTTCTGTGTTTTTTTATTCCCAAATGGCAAAGTTGGCCAATAGGACAATAATAGGACACTTACTGGAAATTTGTCCTGAAACAACTTTTAATGGTGACCTTGTCCAGCATGGACAATGATGTCATGGTGCATTTCCTTAAATTTTCCTTTACACTTACATTTTTCATCAAAAAAAGGAACCCCTTATTTCTCAGTCAAATTGCAATGCACAGATGTAACTTCTCTGATGTTCAACAAGGATAAAGAAGCACAACTCAATTGAATTATTTGTTAAAAAGTGCACCTTGTAACTTTAAAATCTTGCTTCCTAGTCTTCAAATTTAGACTTTTTCTTCACTATCAAAAGATGTTGTCTGTACATTTATTACAGTGCAAACAGGAACTGCAGCATGACTATCCATGGTGCAGATTTGCCAAATATAATGAACAACATGTCCCTGATGTTAGTCTGCACTAACATCAGACGTGGATCATCTGTGAACCTGAGGCAGGCTGAATGATGCCTGGGTGCTCAAACAAGCCACCTGTCAATCAGTTAATTATGCATAACTTTAAGGCTTAATATAATTTGATGGGATGAGTTAAGTAAAAGTTTAGACTCAGTACAGTCTCACTACAGATCTGCCATTAAGCATGTAAATAAATAAGGGGAAATGATTAAGTCTACGTTTAAAAGGTTTAAATTCTTTTAAGAGACTGTTTGTGCAGTGTCAGTAAATTGACAGTGTGTGCAGAGCGGTCTTCGTATTAACACTGAGAAATAATAATAAGGTAATGGTATAACAACACTGGCCAACCTGTCATTTTCAAGGCGAGAGCTTACCTTTTGATTGTGCAGCAATTTGGTCTGCGAAAACAATCCATGTTGTGTCGTCAGGCGTGTAAATGCAACACGGGGTCTGGATTATTCATGGTCTGTGTTTTAATAATGCATGCTGTCTAGCTTTACATTCACTGCATATTTTACAACAATAACGGTAGAACGGTACTGTAGGTGAGATGGAGCTGCGTGTGAGAGCGCTTGCTGCTTGACAGTTGCCAGTTTAAACCCCCGGAAGGGCCCGGAAACTGGGGGAAGTCTTCTCTCTTTCAACAATTACTCTTTAAGACCCGGTAACAGTGTTCTTGTGTGTGAAAGAGATTGGGTGTCCACGCTCCTCTGAGAACCCAGATGGTGTTTGCCAGTGACGCAGTTTTCAGCATCAACCTTCAATCCTTCATCACACATACCACATACTGTAAACCCTCCACACACACACACACACACACACACGCACACACACACACACACACACACACACACACACACACACACACACACACACACACACACACACACACACACACACACACTCCCTGTTGGGTCTTTCAGTGCTCCCTGTTGGTGCAGCCCAACACCGTGGCGTCGTGTTCAGGCATGACTCTCTTCTCATTAACCCTCCCATCTGGTTGCAAGTTGTGGCGCTGTTTAATGGAGGCATGCTTTTCAAGCACTGTCACTCAATCACCACTTCCTTTCCTCTCTCTCTCTCTCTGTTTGTCATTCATTCTGGTTGTTACTTGCTCCCTCATGTGGTTTGTTGTCTCAGTCTTCTCCTTTAACCTCCTCATCTCAAAGGGTCCAACCTTTAATTGAAGCTGATTGTTGATGTTTCATTCAAAATGTCTTCCACATGTGAAATGACGCCATCTGTGAAATGAGCTTAGCGTTAGCATAAATAAGAAAACAATAGCAAAAAAGCAATATCTTAATGCTCTGTTAGCTCACCTGGTAAAGCAGATGCCCTTTACCAGAGTGACCCAGGTTCTGGGACCTCTGCTGCATGTCATCCCTTCTATCTTTCCCCTGAATTTCCTGTCCATACTTCCAGCTATCACTGTCCAATAAAGCAAACACATGACTTTTTATCTGGTACAATTGTCAAGTCTTCATTTTAATTAAGCTAAGATAGTGAACATGGCACATCACCTGCTCAACAGCAGCATGTCCATTAGCATTACAACCAGTGGGAATGCAATCCCCCTGGTAAACCTGCCCAACCCACCCTCTCCATCCCCTAGTAGTAGAGAGAGTGCTGGGGCAGAAGGGTCGTTTAGTTAAATATAGTTAGTCTAGTCTGCCCAACTCATTGATCCTCTATCTGACTGAGGTTTGTACAAGTTAGAATCTATGGCCCCGACCACGACTCTGAGGTATCAGCAGCCTGACTGTGCCGCGTATTGATAAATCCATGGTGCTGTCGGTGGAGCTGAATTTGTAATTGTGCCTTTTCCTCTCAGTCCATATTCTCTAAACATACATGCATGCATTAAATACTTAATTCTATACTATATTGTAGTCTATATATCTGTGGAGTAGTGTCACCTCCACGATCAAAGTGACAAGAAGTAACGTAGATGTGTGTGATGATCATAGAGACGCACTGCTGCCTGTAATATTCCTGTAATATTTCTTTGATCATTTAGTAGCATCTGTGCCGCTGAAACCAAGCCACCTGTGTAACAAAATATTTTAGGGGTATACATATACCGGGTAACGAGGTTAGGCGCAGGGTTAAGGCCATCACCCCTGTTAAAAATGAACAAATCACTGGCTGCTGTTTGTGTTTATTTTTAGTCCAGAGCTCCATTTGTTTCACTTAAGGAGGTTTTTATATTTCCTCCCATCTTTCTCATTAAGTCTCTGTGTTTAAACTCTCTGTTTCTTCCATGAACACACACTGGCATTTATTAATGTGTGCATATATACTGTATATACATGTATGTATATATATATATATATATAGGTTGATGTCTTTTTCATCCCATCCCATGACCTTCTATGTTCACCACCCAAGGGTGAAAACATCTCATTACTTAATACATTTATGTCTGTGTTAAATGATGTGGTGTTTCTGTAACACTGTTTTTGTACATAGATTCGTAATATAAACTGATTTTTCTTCTGTTATTTTGTTATTTAGTTTCTTTGACTTTAAGTTTGTGGATGGACCCATTTTCCTTCAGAGAGCATTTAATGCTAGTTTTCACAGTTTGTTTGACATAAGCCGATACAAAAACAGCAAATGGGAAAAGATAGAATTGCAAAGTGTACATACAAGCATACATTCAACACTCAGCTAGCAGCTGTGTGTGTCTCTCTGACCGTTTTTGTTGTCATTGAGATGATGACCTTGTTAATGGAATCTGTTGGCTTTCTCATCTTATTGTATAGCTTCTTATTAGCTGTAATGTAAATCCATAAGCACCCTCCGCAGATTTTATATACATGACTAAATTACACAGAATTTACATAAAGCTGTCGCAGCAGTTTCTCCTCTTTTCCTCGTTTTGATAAAAGGAAGCACAGAGATGGAAGCTCCTCCTGGCGTTCCCGGGCAATCCAAGTCGACGCTTCCTTTAAGTTCTAAAAAACTGTCTCCACTCCTCCTTCTTCTCCTCCTCCCTCTCCCGTGCCTTTGCTGGGTAACTCTATGAATATATTGCGTGCTTTTTGATATTTTCTGCTTGTCTGAGCTGCTTTCAGCGCTTTCTAAAAATAGGACAAATGTCTCTACAGCGGTTAGTGCAAGGTAGCGGCAGGACAGAACATGTCAGCTGTGTGACAACAGTGGTGGGTCTGGACCACATTCCTATGAATGTGGGTAAAACACTTTTATTTTTTAATGTCTGACATTGTTTTGATAATTCCAGTGTCAGCTGTCAGTTTATTTAGCACACCTGCAATTTAATATAGCCCTATACAACAGTCTTGAACTAAATCTGACCTTTGAAAAGCTTTTTTATTTTTAATTGGTCATTTTTGATTGTAGTTTGTAATGATTTTATACTGAATTCTGTGTCTAATATTGTGACTTCTCCGGAGCTGCAGTGCTATTTACAGTATGTTTTATGACGCTTTATGAATGGATTTTAACTTTTTATTTGCCCTGCAACAAGCTGAAAACACAACATCTGATATATCATCACTTTAGAAAGTTGCTGGATGAGCAAATAGTTGCCTATTTACACATCCTGCAGCTCTGTGTCTGCAGGATGTGTAGATAGGCAACTGTTTTCTCATCCATTTCATCATCCATTTGGAGTTATGTCTCTGGACACATAATGAATATAAGTCTAATATTCACAATATTGGTTTCCACAGACTCCTGAGAAAAGTACTGGCTCACCAGCTAACTGCTAACTTTGGCTGCCTCCCGTTTGGTGGTGTACAGGCAGCGTATAGTTGGTTTATCAAAGTCTTTCTGCCTGTTGCTGCTAGAAACACGGTTTGATGACGGAAAGCCAGAAAATCAAAATATGAGCTTAAAAGGTGACAGAGTTAGTGATCATTCTGTGTCAGAAAATATTAGGCTCTCCAAATATTACCACATAAACAGACGTCTATGGACAGTTCAAGCAGGATTCAGGATTATTCCTAAAAAGAAGATTATTTATTGTTGACTGTTGTTGAATCCTGAACAGAACCGGTTCAAGAACCAGAGCTAATTTGGTAGAAAAAGGGTACTCTTAATTTACTAGTAGTGGGGCTATAAATGTAAGTTGTATAGCACTAGAAAAAAGGTCATGAGATCACTGAAAGCACAATGATTTATCATCAGGGGAGCATGATTATGTTCTGTGAAGTTCATGGACATTAGTTTTCCAGATACCTTTTCATGGAGAAACGTGTTGATCAAGGGGAAATTCTGACCTGATGAAGATGCTCATAAGAACATGGAAGAAGAAAGTGTGATGTAATTGAAATACAGAATGAGAAGGGTTGAATCACGTAGGGAGGAGAGTTTGGGAACTGCAGCGACAGAGTGAGATAACAAGTGCGTCTCGGTTCTGCTGTGTTGTGGCTACTGAGCTATCACTGTCTGCACTGCCCTCACTCCATGTTCTGTCCTCTCTTTGCCCTGAACCTCTTCATCCTCTTGTCCCTCCTTTTCCTGACTCATAGCTTTGATTTACCTCCCCTCACCCCACGTACACACACACTGCATATCATGAATATTCATCTGTTTGTTTGCCTAAATCTTAGTCTCCCGGAGTTTGAGGAAGACTCTGTATATAAGTGTGTGTGTGCTCACAGTTTCATGCATCTTTGAGGATGAGCAGATCTGACAGCTTCAGACGAAAAAGAACTGTTGTCCTCAGACCAAGAATCTCCCAGCTCTTGTTAGTGTGTATATGCGTGCACGTTGGTGTGTGTGTTTGTCTGTCTATCTTTGTGTGTGTGTGTGTGTGAGTGCGGGCGGATACGCTGTCTCAAAAATCAGTGAAGCAGCGTGTTTCTTCAACCAGTGTGCCTCCTCTCTCTGAATGCCCTTTCCCATGACGTCTCAGTGTGTGCGTGTACAACTGCGTCTACTCACATGTGCACTTCTATGACCTAAAACAGATCCTATTAGCGATAATATTCCTCTGTGGGTAGCTAGTCAGGGCCTCGTGGCAAAGCTCTAAGCTGGGCCCCAGGGCTGACAGCAGACCTGCAGCCACCTGACTGAGCTGAGCAGGTGGAGGCCTCGTGGTGCAGCTCTTCCCCCAGGCCCAGGCTGTGCTTTCTGACTATCCAGTGAGTCATAAACCATTAGCTAACATGCTAACAGAGCCCCATCCTCCCACACTAGATACAATGATAACACAAAAGAGCCTTTAATATGCCATTATTTCACATTATATATGACACTCCCCACACACCTTAGAGGTAAAGTACCATGTTTTCTTGAAAATTACCACATCATAAGAGAATAATTAAATCAAGCAAGTAAAAAAAAAATCACAGGCACATAATCCTTGCTGCACCAATACACCTGCTTATACATTAACACACTCAAATGTTCACACACACAAACACACACCCACACCAGCTGGTGTCAGTTGTCATGTCTGGCTGTGTCCTCCTTGTTCACTCAGCTACTTTTCCTCATTATTCTCATTGTCAGCATGTATGATGACATTTCTGTTTCTGCGGGTGTTGATGTGACATAATGCTGCCTACAAGTGTTACAGTAAAGCATTGTATTTTTCCTACAGTACTGCTGAGCAGTTTTACAGATGTTGTCTTGGTGTTCTTTTTGGCTACTTTTGAAATTTCAATTTTCTTTGAAGAATGTATGAATGAAGGCTAGCGGAGGAAAAAAAATTACAAGACTACAAGTCTACATGCATGCTAGTGACTGAACTGGTTACATGCTGGCAAATGCTTCATTAACATGCTTACTTGCTTCTTTAGAGTTTTCCACAGCTGCCATATAGGGTTAGTGTAAGAATACATTTTTTTAGCCTATATTTATTTACAATTGCTACCATTAAATATAAGCCAAATTTGCGTTTGTTTGTACCCACAAATGTGCAGACTATTTCCAGATTACTTAGATACTGAAGAAACTTAAAAACGTGAGGCAATTCTAGAATAAAATAAGCATATTTGCTATTATTCTAAATAAATGTATGGATGTTTTATGAGCAATAGCCATGGAGATAATGATATCCTCAGGAAATGTAAGTCACGCTGTATCTAAAAATAAGTCCAACATGTCTGTGTTCAGATTCGACTGTGTTGTGACGGATGAGTACAAATTGCGGCTCACGCTTTTCTCCTCTAAGTTTGAAAACCTCTAGACTATAGATGTGCCATAAAGAAACACTTTCATCCTGGTTATTTCTGTAGCTGCTGACATTTCATACAATGTAGAAGTGTCCTCATCGTACGTGTTCTTGTGACCTATCAGCACCTGACTGACTGTGCAGGGAGTTCTGTTCTATTAGAAAATGATGCTGTTACATTTTTACATTTTTTAAATGTGCACCATGGACAAAATTAACCATTTTATCTCAAAGACATAATGCTGTGTGCAAAGCGGGGTATTGTTTTAAATATCCACTGTTATAACTATATTTTACATGAAAACATAGCAAAACAACATGATTTTAAACCTCTAGAACTTTTAATTACATAAATAATAGTAACAGTAAAACAAATAAATAAATAACCATTTGGAGTTATTAAGTTAATTTAAATGAGAAAATGCAGCATGCTCATTATAAAAGTGTCTGTATTTTCCTATAATCATAGTCATAATCTATATCTGATATAATTCTGATAGATGAATGGATTTTCCCTTGTATTTAGGCGCAGTAGACTGTACAGCAGCTGTTGTTTGACACTAGTGATGTCTGCATTGAGAGAACCGTGACTATATTGGCCAAGTCACCTGTGGAGCCGAGAAATGTCCAGCAGCTGCTGTAAATCAGGCCGTACAGATATGAAGCAGCAGCAGCATTGGTGATCGTCAGGGGTGCCATACTGCAGCTTATTGGTTTTCTCACTGACATGTGTGGGTACTTATGTGTGTCTCGCTGGGTGTGAATGTATGCATTTGATTGTGTGCCTTCCACCTTCATGTGGGGGTTGGACCCATTTTGGTTGATAAAGTACCACATTTCAAATCATGGGAACATTGGGTCTATATTCATAGAGGCTTGTGTAGAAAAAGAAGGAGGTAGGAGGATCATCTCCAGGTGAGGAGGTGAGGCTGTAAATAAGGCACACTTCTCCTGTTTTATTCTTTACCATGAGCTCTATACTGTTGGAGGTTATGAGAAAGGGAAAGAAGACCTAATGAAAAACATAAATAAAGACTAAACAGAAATTCCCTCGGGAGGACAGTGGTAGGAAAGATTCATTGCATTGCTTAAAACACTAAACGATGGCCTTTAATGATGGAAGAACCTTAAAATGACAATATTTCCAAAAAATAAATGACCTTTTCTAAATTATCCTAACTCAACCCTTCATCAGCAATTAACTCAGTGAGTAAAATATTTAAAACTGTCAGGACTGTTGGCCTAAACTACAAAAAGTATTTTTCTGCTTGAAAAATATACTGAAAATATCTATAAAAAACCTTTTAATGTTAAAGTAATGCACATCTTGATACAATAATGTCAGTTCATGTGAAACAGATATTTGATGCTTTAGCAGACAGTTGTGAAGCTATTTAATATGAATGTTTCTAAGCTGAGATATTACTTCGTGTGAAGACTCTGTGGGACACCAGCTTATGGCACAGTACATAATAGCCTGTTTTTCACACTTTGTCAATATTTGGCAGCCATCTGTCTATCAAACTCTTAAAAAATAAATAAATGAATAAATCTGTCGACTGACTGGCTGTTAATTTGATGACTGCAGAAATTAAAATTTCCCCGCTCTCAACATCTCCCCAACTCCTTCAACTACAACAACTGTTTTGTTCACTCTCACTGCTCTCATTGTGTCATTTATAGCTAAAAAGCTCTTAAAAAGGTCACTGTATACTAACCAAACAGCAAAACACCAAACAGCAGACTACTAACAACTAGCTGGTGAACATTTAGCAGCTAAAAGCCAGATATTTCCCTCAGGTGTTGGTAGAGACCAAAAACAGAGCTAAAAGAGAGTGAATAGTGGACTAACATTCACTAGTTGGCCAGAAACATGATTCATTGATTGAATAAATTAGTTTTTCTGTAACTGCTGGGTGTATAAATTTGACAAAAAGTTGACAATATCAATTTAGTACATAATAAGTTGATTGTGAGATGTTTTTGCTGCCCCCAAGTGGTCAAAAAGATCAGTTCTTGCAGCTTTAAAGGTTCTTTGGTTTCTTATCATTTACCAAGTGTGGCAACATTGTTGCTAAGAGCATTTTATATGGTCTTTAAAAGAAAACTACTATGTATTGTACATTAAAATTATCATCCAAACTGTCGGTTATACTTCATTAAATAGGCGACAGTGTGACTGACCTCATGGTTTTTATGTGCTGTTTAGTAGTCAAGTAAAATATGCAGCTGTAGAACGAACACCATAAAAGAAGTGGTGCTGATATTGTTATTGATTTTCTTTCACATCTACAAGAGCATGATATATACGTTAATATGCTGAAGGAGAATCCAGGGCAGTGCTGAGGCCGCCATGAGCCAGTTGGTGGCATCCAGTACACCAGTTGCGCCACTGTGTGTTTTTATATTTTATGTTGTAAACTTACTCCTGGGCTGTTTAGCTGTGTTGGTATATTACCATTTTTTCCAGATGTTGTGTTTGTTGTGGTTGCTTTTGCTGTGATTTGATTGAACATCTGCTTGACTGATCTCAATCAACAACTCCTGAAAGTACCAGAAGCTTTAGATTTCGTGTGATACTCTTAGCAGTGCTACACTTTGCAGACCTGAGAGTGTGACAGCAATGCACAGTACCAGGAGCCTGAAGCAGCTAAATGGCATTCAGCCTTCATTAATTTTATTATTTACATCTGTAACCTATCAAAAGGTCTGAAACTTTGAAAAAGGCTTATGGCTACACGTTATCCTTTAGTGGTGATGCTCGATTGTCCATTTCATCAGGCACTTCACGAGGGAGGTATTTTACAATCTTAGCAAGAAGCCTGGCCAGTTTGATTGGCTGTCGTCCATTATCTCCCAATAACTCCCCCCCCCCCCCTCTCTCTCTGCCTCTCTTTAGCTCATGTTTTATGGATGCTAAGTGGTAAAGGATTTACGAGGAGTTTAGTTCACTCATCCCTTGGTGGTTGCACTTAAAATATTCACAGTTTGGAGCATTTTGTGCCTGTTGACGATGCCTCCGAGGATCTCTGATACATTATTAGCTGTTATATTTGTTGTTGTTTTTTTTGTTTGTTTGTTTGTTTTTTTTACTTGGAAATTGAATTTGTGTTCAACTCCCCTCTTTCCATAAAAGTATAGCTGCTATATAGAGGGCTGTGGGTAAGCAGCAGCTCTGTTGGCTGCTGATCAGAGCTGTATTTTACCCATCTGTCATATGCGTTTTTTCCCACAGGGGCAACTGCTAAGGAAGTCCACTGGCTACAGAATGCACTTAGTGAAATTGTGCAGCTCCAGTTCAGTTTCTGATTGTGTGATTGTATGTGTGTCACAAATATATGCTAACATTTGCCAATATCTTGGGCGGACAGCTTCTAATATGATGGATATGATGCAGTTTGTTTGATTACGTTTATTTACGGCAGGGTTGTAATGAGGCTTTCTGAATAGATTCCACACAAACATACAGTACATAAATATGTTTTGCTGTTTGTTTGTCTGTTTGTTTTCTTGCTATTTTTTTTCTTCAGGTTTGAGTTTCGAGTATAGGAGGTTTGTCCTTCTTGACTGGACCAAACAAATAAAAGTTGTTTTGCCTGAATAATAAGATTCGAAGGTATTTCATCAGTTCAAGTTCTGTTGGTTTTATGGCTCACAGTTGTGACAATCTGGGTTTAGTTTCCTCCTAAACACAAGTCTACCTCTAATTATTTTAACATTCAACCTCTGCCTGATTGTATAACAGGGTGGAGGAAAATGGAGAGGGTAGGAGAGGAGGAGGAGGAGGAGGAGGAGTGTGTAAATGATGTGCAGAGCAGAGCTTCATCTTCCCTCTCCGCTGCCCTGCACCACCACTCTTTAACCCAGGGCATGGTGGGAGACAAAGTCAAGCAGACAGAATATGGCGATGCACAGTGCATGTGTGTGTTCATGTGTACATGTGTGTTTAGTGAGACATGGTCTGTCAGTGGCACTCATGCATTATGTGGGAATGTGCTGCGATGATGTCCAGTGGGAGTCTCTCTCTCTCTCTCTCTCTCTCTCTCTCTCTCTGTGTCTGTGTGTCTGACGCCAAAGGAAAAGTCATGGGCGCAAATCCATACATGCATGCAGCATGCACTTGAATGCACACAAGCACATGGCACAAACATCTTGTTCACACACACAGACACACACACACACACAGGAAGCGAAGATGGAAACAGTATGCTGTTAGGTTTAACTGAATGGTAGCAGAAGGCTATGTGTATTATACAGAGTTGCAGTATATCATTTTGTTGTTTTTTAGATACTCTACGTGTCTGTGTTGCTGCTCTCTGTTATCTACAAATGTAACACAGATACTGAATCAGTTAATAGCCAGTTGATGAAAGCTGTTCCATTTTCTTTTATTTCTGCAAATGAGGTTCTGTTTTCTGTCCCAGTGGTTTGTTTGTTTGTTGTTAACAGAATATTTGGTGGAAAGTTAAGCAATGGGCCAAGAAACGAGATCAAATTTTGCATTGCACATTTTTGATCTTTTTTTTTTTTGTATTTTCTTGTTAACTACTGTACTTGTGTGTATTTTGATGCAGATGAAGATCAAAACTTTTCTAAATATTTTCTATTAACACGCAAACAGTTTTTTCATACACAAATGTTGAGATTTTCTACTATTTTGCTACGATGACATGTCTTTTGTCTATATTGTTAAAATTTTTACAGAAGGGTTGCTTTATTAATTATTAAGTAATAATTAATCATATTTATGTAATATTTTATTCCTTGTGTCCTTTCTTTATGGTTGCTAACAGTTTTTTTGCTGAATGGAGCGATGAAAGGAGACCTTTGACTCTAACATGTCAATGAAATGAAACTGGCTTCATCCAATGTTCAGATTTATTTCATGGAAATGTATGCAGAACAAATTGTCTTAATGTAAATAATTAGCTGGGGAAGTTTTATGGTGATAAATCTTTTACCCTATTCATGTCTCCCCATAAAATGACAAATGTAGTGGACTGTGCAGCCTTAGTTGGTGTTTGTATATATTTCTCTATAGTGAGACATTGCTGCTCCAGAAGGAAGAAAAAAAAAAGGCCTGAGGGGTCTCACTGTTGCACTTAAGATTTACACCTTGGAAAAAGAGAGTAAAGTTGAATAAGCTACATCTCTTTGTTCCGAGTCTCTTCTCATTACTCTTGAGCCATACCGGAAAGAAAATACTGTAGTTAATGTTTACAGGTCATTATCAATTTAGCTTGATGTAGTTGTGTGTATGTTGTTGCTCTGAATTATGAACAGGGCATTATAAATTTATGTAAAATACCATGTGGATTAAGCAGATAATTTATATTTTAAACGGTAGATCTACACTCTAACACTTATATACTTATATTTCCCACATTTCCCTGTGCTTCTTAAAGTGTTGCTGATTATGAAATTAGAAGTTAGAAAATACCAGTTGAAAATTTGTATTTTGGTAAGCCACTAACTCCCAGGACAGTCCAAGCAGTGAGCGAGAACCAAGAACAACACACTTGTCGAGGTGTAAAGTCTGGAGATGAAAACATGTGACTGAAACAACTCTCAAGGATACACTTTTTAATTCAGCTTTGAACAATGAAGCTGGTGCTTTTCTGTTTTTCTTATTTTCAGCAATGTATTGATCTTTTTAACAAGTATTGTCAGACCTAAATTTTCATGTTCCTTCATCACCATGAACATGGATGAGTGGTTTACTGTGCGTCAAAATGCAACATCCTGCTGCTGGAAATACTCACATGAGCATCAAATGTGTATCACTCCGCAGCTACTTCTGTAATGTTTGCCAAAAGCTACAGTGTCCAGCTGGTTTAGGAACTTACTGAGCATTTTTTTTAAAAATTGCTATTGCATTTTACCCATATTTAGGATGTACAGTACATCTGTGGACATGTGGACTAAAATAAGAAATTATTGAAAGATGGACGATACGATAGGATACAATACAAAATACTTTATTATAGTGCATGCTACATACTTAGGACAGACAACAGGTAGGATATAGGAAAAGGCATATACATCTCAAGACAGGCCAAAATAAGAGGAGAGCATGGCACCTACTAAATAAACATCAATGTTACTAGTATATGTTAGTGGTTATATGACATGGACACTAACATGATCAAAATCTTCAGTACAACCACCATTCAAATATCAAATATAGATTAACACCATTGCTCTGCTTTCAACTGAATCCCATGTTGGTAGAAAATAGCTTGAAGTCTTCAGTTTGACACAAGAAATGTATCTTTTTTAACAAGCAGCTCATCAGGACTTAATTAGCGTCCTTTATACTGAATAAATCGCTGATTTGTCTCTTTGTGGACAAGAATTTTAACATCTACCACATATATTGACAGTTGTGCTATAACATGTTTTTATCCAAAGCAAACCATAGCACTAGCAAGTCAAAACACTGTCTATACTGTGTCAAGTGTAAGTCATTCCAGATTTTATCTTGCAGGTATTATTATTGCAAAATAAATAGAATGGGTATTATTTTAGTCATGTAACAAACTATTTTGCATATGATGTTTGAAAGGTTGATGGATCTTGAGGAGTTACAGTAGGAGAAATCCAGGAAGCCATAAATAATGCAGGCTGAATATATTGTTATTCATCAGTCACTTTTCCACTCAAATCTAATTGATTTAACAGGTTTGGAAAATGATTTGAGATGCAAAGAATTTGCCATAACTCAAAATTCAGTAGAATAACTCAGTGGCAGTAAGCATGAGATGTTTTTGCTCTAAAACAAGTGGGAAATAATGGAAGTTTGTTCTGTGCGGCTAAGATCGATATATTGACAGGGCAGAGGTCGGGGGCAGTCATCATCAAACTGCCCTGTGCTGTGGGTGGGACCTGACACCTGGGGGACCGAGGGGAAAGTGTGTCACTGGCACTAGACTATATCCAACCGTCCACTGATTTACACAGAGCACTGATGACAAAGCAGTTTAGCTGCCCAAAGTCCTGCTCATCAATAGAAGCAGACTGGGAAAATGTATCTTACCATAGCGTAGCCAAGCATAGCTTAGCTCATCTTGAGGGTTTGTTAACATGTAGGTGATTCAGACACTTGAGCCAAATTCACTCACATGAAGTTTATTTATTTATTTACTTTGCTAGAAGAGATGATGTGAGTTAATTTCAGACGAGTGTTATGTAAAATAGTAGGAGAGCTTCTGTTGCGTTGCTCTGTTAGTGTGTCACACGCAGCATGTCTGGCCCATTGATCAGTAAGCTGCAGTGAGTGTGTGTGTGCTCTGACCTGTTTGTGCAGTGGAGTGTGAGGCCAGCGGATGCTGTTTCAGGGTCACTGCTGGTGTGGGACTAAATGGACCAGTCCAGGAGGCCGGCCTATCACTAGCGGCCGCCCACTTGCTGTCAGTACTACTGCTGTCACATCACTACTAGGTCATACAGAGCAAACTCTTTTTGATACAGCTTGACTCTGATGGATTGCTGCTATTGGCCTCTGCTGTCTCTTTGCACTGGAGCAATCGTGATCTGGATTTTCTGTGAAGCTGTCTGTCTCAACACACACATGTGGGAAGTGTCACATTTCAGACGGAGTAAAAGTCACTTTCTCTTTTTTTTTTTTTTTTTTTTTTTTTTTTTTTTTTTAGGTGCATAAAAATTGTTCTAGAAGCTATGATCACTAACAGACAGCTTAATGGTATAACTAAATAGCTAAATGAGTTATACAGTGAGTTAAAGGTCCTGTGTGTAGGATTTAGTGGCACCTAGGGGTGACGTTGTAGATTGCAACCAAATAAATACTCTCCCACATGTCAATCCTCTTCTTCCAAGCATATAAGAAAAACTCTGGTTGGTAAATTCACATTAAAAGCAAACATCCATATCTAGTTCAAGGTTTGATTTGTCTGTTCTGGGCTACTGTACAAAAAATGGTGGTTCAACATGGCGGACTCCATGGAAGAGGACCCGCTCTCACTGTAGATATAAAGGGCTCAATTTAGGACAACAAAAACACACGGCTCTTATTTTCAGGTGATTATACACTAATGAAAACATACTAATGAATATGTATTGAAATTAATTGTTCAACAATTATTCTATTCCTGCCAATAAATACTCCTAAAAAGTCCTAAACAATTTAACATTTAAAACATTATTTTTCCCATGAGATAAAGTCAATTGCATATATTTAATTATATAACTCTTTCTGTTTTTAAAGTTTTCAGTTTACTTGTTCCGTTTATAAGAGAGACTAAAACTGCCAAACTCCATGTGAAGAGCTACGTATGACCCAAATGACTCGTCTGCTCTCGTTTTAATTGAGCACAAACCCTCCTGCACTTCAAAGGAGTTCCATTGTGGTATGTATTATTGATTGCAGGCCAAAAAAACTTTTTTCACTTGTACTTGTACATCCTGTATGACTTAAATTAATGTTGTGAAGTCTGTATCCAATGTCCATATTACTCTTAAAAGTCCTCACTCTTATGTTTAACTAAGGGCATTTGTGGGCCAGAGTTGATCCACAACTGGCCTTTGCACCTAAATAGCAGAACACCTAAATGTTTCAGCAGAATTTGTATCAGCCTGCCAAAAAAATGTTTGTGTCCATTTTCAAGTGATGTTTTGTTTCCTCCTCTTGAGATCCCAAACTAACGAACTATTACTGCCACACCAACATTAATGTTCAGATAATATAATGTACGTGTAATGTAGCTCTAGGACTAATGTAGCATCAATACTGTCTCTTACTTCTCAAAATTAACTCCGTCACCACTGTTGAGAATGAAACAAACATTCCCATTACCTGATAAGCAAAAACAAACAATAAACAATAAAAAAGAAGAATGATTAAATTTGCTGTAGTACTAAGAAAACAGGAAATATAAAGAGGTAAAATATGAAACCAAATTATGGCACATAAAAATATTTTGTCTTGGAATCAGTGTTTATTATTATTTTTATTTATTTATTTATTTATAAAACACATTATTATGTATAAAACTTATTGTTGAGTCATCAGAAAACCAGATAGGACTCCTTTGGGGTGCTCTAGTGAAACATGAAACCAGTGTAAAGTATGCGAAAATAGAACTGTTTATAAATATTTTAATACCCTTGTGAGCGTGTTATTGATTTTAGTGTTTATTTATGGTTGGAAATAAACTGGAGATCATGCCTTTGTGCTACACCATGCAGATATTTCCACAGCAGGTCCACATTTACATGCGAAAAAACAAGCGGATTGTTGAATCCTTGTGTTTGTGTTGCTGTTTTGTTGTGCAATTTTGTCAGAAAATTAAGATGAGGTGAGGCAATGGCATGAATTTGCCATTGTTACTCAACTAAACAAGTCCACGTCTTCATTTCATCATTCATCATTATAAGCTGAGACAATGACAAAAGCTGTCAGATAAATGTGCAATACAAAATAACAACGATTTACTGGTCCTCTAAACACATAAAAAAACATGACGTTCCTCAAAAACACTCCATTATTTGATGCATGCAGACGATTCTTCATAGACTAATTGAATGGAAATCAAGAAGTGTTCCTCATGTTTGAATCAGGGAAGAATACTGAACAAACTCTGTGGAGAGCAGGCATTGGCTGAGCTGTTAGCTTTATGTTTATGGTTTTGATGGATTCCTTCTTCATTGCTGAGGCGATTTATTTTAATGAAATGGATAACACTTATCATCTGCCATTTGGCATCTACTGTAGCTGTGTTTAGATGTGACCTTGAAGGGATCATTTGTTACACCAAGAGCTGGACTGAGCACATAGTGAACAACTTTATGGGATATTCCAGCATCACAGGTGTCACGTCTGAAGGGAAGCTGAGCGGTTGGCTGTTTCAGGCTTTCCAAACCTTAGGCTGATAGAACTTTTTTGTGACATGAAAATATTTAGTTTAACAGTGGTGGAAATCAAGTAAGTAAATTTGCTCAAGTTCTGTACTTAAGTATGTAAGTATGAGGTACTTTTAGTATTTACATTCTCTGCTACAAACTGTATATAAAGTAAAGAAAATAAGCTCCACCTTTACCAGCTGCAACTGCATCAATAATCATAATACAATATTATGTATTAATAATATGTATTATCTGATGGGCCATTCTGGAATACTTTTACTTGAAGTATATTTTGATGCTTCTTGTAGTAGAATTTGACTATATTTTTACTTATGTACAAAAACATTTTTGTGTACTCCTACCCACGCTGTCTTTAATTACTCCACATAAAGTGTAAATATAAAAAGCACCTCCGCTTATGTACACAAGTACAGTACAGACCAAAAGTTTGGACACACTTTCTCATTTAAGAGAATGGGAAAGTGTGTCCAAACTTTTGGTCTGTACTGTATATATATATATATATTCATCCATCCATCCATCCATTATCTGTAACTGCCTATCTTCATCAGGGTCACGGTGGGGCCGGAGCCTATCCCAGCTGACTTTGGGCGAGAGGCGGGGTACACCCTGGACAAGTTGCCAGTTCATCACAGGGTAGCACATACATACATAGTTTGTAAAACAAAACAGTTGCTACACTTCCTGTTGAATAAAACACAGAACATTCATATGTTTAAGGTGTTTAAGGCAAAGATTCTACATCGTAACATATTAACTTCCATAGAAATACATCAGTAATACGTAAAGAAGTATGGCAAAAATGGGGGCTGTAATACTGGAAGTTCATCCGTACCCTTCAAATTAAAAGTCACCAACAAATCTACAAGAATTCCTACTACTGAGAAGAGTAAAAAAGCTTTTTTCAATTAAAAATTGTGTTGTTGCAATATGTTTGCCTAACTCACATTTACTTTTGTGTGTATGAAGCATTACTGTCAGCTTGTCCTCCGTCATGTTGCAGAAATTGTGATATGAATGTGAATATGAGTGCACTTGAGATGGATTTCTCTCATTGTTATGATAATCAGTCCTGTTTCTATTGGATTAAAGATCGTATTTATCTGCAAGAGTGGCAACAGGCGCATATATACCACCAATTCAATCAACATATAACATGATTAGAAAAACATGTTAGCCGTAACTGAAATAGCTGATTATTGGTTATGGTAGTGTTAGCATTGATTTGGTGTATTATCACTTCTAGTTCAAAATAAGTGGATTAATGAATCAGTAGTGAAACATGCAGTAATTAGAGACAAACACAGCAGGGGGAGACAAAGTTTGAACAAGGTTCTGATCTCAGACCAGCAGATTTCCTTACATTCAGATTGATGTGTGGTTATTCAAAGTATTTCTGCATACTGGCAATGTAGCATCAAGACAGAGGGTGTGGACTGACGTATAAGGATGCAGAGAAGTGTGTGTGTTTGTGTGTGTGTGTGTGTGTGTGTGTGTGTGTGTGTGTGTGTGTTGTCATCATATCCCTTGAGGGGACATCAGTGAGCTTTGTGGATTTTCCAACCTCTGGACTCCTTTCTTGGTTGAGTGGACGCAACTCCTGCGAGCTGTCATCACTCAACGTAGACACACACACACATACACACAAACACCCTTACACTACATGTTAGTCACTGTGGTCTTCAGGGAGCAGTGTGTCCATATGTGCAAATAACAGCATAATAATAATAACAGCAGTTTATTTCTGCTCCAGTGTACAGATCCTCTCAGTAAATTACTTGTGCTCTCTATGGGGAAAAAAACAGTCCCCAAACATAGAAATGTATATTTTATATTTTTTTCATTACAGTCATTTAAATTTAAATGTATTTGCATAAAACAGCACTATCATTGTCTGACAGAGACAGCAGCCTTTGAACAACAACAACCCATAATTTTTCTTTAAACCTGCAATAACTGAGCTGTGAGCACAACACTGTCATACTGTCACTGGCAAACTTGTTAGCAAACAGTTGCTTATTTACATAATCAGCAGTTACAGAGCAACATTATCATTCATTTGGCCACTGTCTCTCTTCTGAGCTCTGTTTTGGCCTACACCGATCCCCGAGGAAAAGATCTGGCTATGTTTAGCTCCTTTCCAGCTTGCTAACTGTTAATCTGTTAGCCATTTGGTGCTAGCCAGGTTGTGTGCAATGCATTTTTTTCACCTGCTGAGAGCAAAAACAACATGTCAAAAGCAGTGAAAGTGAACTAAAACAGTAATGGTGGAGGCTGAAAAGCCAAAATAATAGGCTAAAAGATGCTAAAATGCTGCGTAGAGCTGAGGGTACTACAGAGTCGGGATATCATTCTCTCTTGCTTTTTCACTAACAATCCAGTTTTCATATAAAAATGTTGACTAAAGCTGTTTTAATGGCTTCTTATGGACACTGCAGCTAGCTAAATCACCAAACAAACAAACACAAGTGCATTGATAGAGTCAGTTTGCAGGTTTGGCTACTCAACTGTAGCACATTGAAGACCTTAAAAACATGTCAGCATCCCTAAAGTAAATGCTGTGGCTATATTATTTGATATTAGTACAAAATTCAGTCCATCATTGGCCTTTAAGCTGACATATTTTTTTTTAGGTCTGGGTCCCCCTGCTGCAGATTTTTTTTTTCCCAAAAGTTTATTTGCTGGCTTCAAGAGTTCTCCTGCATCACCAAAAAGCCTGTTCTCAGTGTATGTGCATATTGGATCATGACTGGCTTTCAAACCTGTTGTAAAGTTATCTTTGTGCGTGCACGTCTTAAACTCAGATTTAGTCTGAGCTGAGAAAAACTCATCCTGCACAGTGAAGGTCAAACATTCAACTGAAGTTACAATAAGCAAAGCACACTGCAACAAAAGGATGACTTGTCAGTTTCAGATCTGAGTTGGAGTTTGAGATAACTCGCAGGTTTTTTTAGTGCCAACTGCAATTCTTTGGATCAATGACGATCTCCCGAGTCAACACTGAGACTAACTTTAAATGAGTCATGACACAAGGACAAGCAAGCTTTATTACGACAAAGCCCACAACAGCACAGTGTTGTCTGCCGTGTTTTTCCTGATACTGTAGTTCCTGGCACCTCCGTGTACCTTAATTGTGTCAACAACAGTAGCAGTGTGGCTCTCCTCGCTCTGTCTCTCTGATTGTTGTCTTGTTTGTCTCACTGAGGGAGGAGGCTGCAGGCAGATCAGAAAAGACGCAGGCTCTCTCTCTCTCTCTCTCTCTCTCTCTCTCTCTCTCTGTCTCTACAGTAAAATACTGCACTCTGCATGGAAACAATGGGTTTGTCAGTAAGGTAGCATTCTTGTTTGTACCCCCCCTCCTCCATTTTCCTTGAACAAGTCTAACATCTTGAGCTCTTCCTTCAGTTTGCCGCTCTCTCTGATTCTCCTCGCACCCGGAAACTGGCAGAGGATGCTCATTATCTACCCTTTCTCTTGTGTGTAAAAAAAAAAAAGGGGGCAATTATAGTACGGCTCTTGTAGACAGCCAAACCTTTCTATAATGAGGAGATCTCCTTAAGCAGCACACACTGCGTATGCGTGTAGACGACATAAATGCAAAGTTACCATTTAATTCAAAGTCCGACCAATAAAACACAATAGATGCAGGTTCACTTTGTGCTGTTTTGATGTCATGAAGCAGCGCAGCATGATTGTGATGTGTTTAGTTAATAGAGAATACGTCGTCTGGAATATATCTACACAACAACGAGGGGGATGATTCAATGCGCTGCTCGGAAATGTGGGTACTGTTGTTGCTGTTTAAATGAGGGACGAGAACAGCTTTTGAGATGAAAGCATCAGAGGAAACGGATGCGTTTGGTTTTGATCTCTGTTTACTGCATTCAGCGGTTCTCTTGAAAGGATTTAAAGTGGTAATCAGTGGGATAATGGTTTGTTATTTTGTCTCCAGTCGTGGTGCCAAGCATTCAATGCTGCGTTGATTTTTGCACCGTATTTCCCAGCCATCAATTGTCATTCAAAACAGTGAGCGCTGTTTTGTCTTCATCCTCTGTTCAGGTGCATTTGTCAAATATAACAGCTAACACTGCTCATAAAACTACCCAGTTCTTCTTCTATCTATCCGAAGAAAACTAGAGGCATCTCTTCATGTGTGCTGGCACTAGTTTCTTGGCACTGTGCCAAGATTTGTATCATTTAAAAGATGTGTTTCTCTGGAGATGTGTCCTTATTGTGTGTGTTGTTGTCTTGCACCTACACAATGAAATTATCATGGGAGAAACATGCTTAATACAAGATGAGTAAACTGACTCACAGCCTGACAGTGTTGTGTCAGTGTTGCTAGTTTCACCGTAGTCATCGGGTGAGACGATGGGGTTGCAATCACCAACTACAACACTAGATGCCACTAGATCCTAGACACTGGTCCTTTAAATTTAATTTGTGACAGATTATTTAGATTAATTTATATAAGTAAGAGGTTGGACCTGTGATGGAAGATGTTGAGCAAATTTAGGACAATTAAATGACTTAAGTACAGTATGTTGACAGGAAGGTTATGATGAAAAGAGTGGAAGAAAAGAGGAAACCCCAAAAAGGCAAAAGCATTGACAGGTTTGGGATTAAGCCCAGAAGGAATGTGGATTAAAACTGATTATATAAAGAAGTTAAAGGTGCTATGAGTCCTGATGGGTCCAGGTTGTCTTCCTGGCCCTCTCCAAAGTTCTTTTTTGGCTTCATTTAGCTACTTTCATTGTATGTAAATCCCCTTTTTTCAAAAAAGTTTCACAACCAAATTTGCTAAAATTAATTTTATTTCTTCTCTCCTCTCCCATCTTTGCTAGCTATATCTGCGTATTTATTAATGGATTTTTCATTGTTCTCTTCTCCAGTCTGTTCCCAGTACTCCCGTGGTGTCTTCGCCATCTTCGGCCTGTACGACAAGCGTTCGGTCCACACGTTGACATCCTTCTGCAGCGCCCTTCACATCTCCCTCATCACACCCAGTTTCCCCACCGAGGGCGAGAGCCAGTTCACTCTGCAGCTCCGGCCATCCATCCGGGGGGCTCTGCTGTCCCTCCTCGACCACTACGACTGGAACAAGTTTGTCTTCCTGTATGACACCGACCGAGGTGAGTGATGAGGCTGGACTGCTTTTGCCTTTCCTTTTGAAAACTTATGTAAAAGTACATGAGCGTGTGTACTTACTGATCCCTCCCTAGCTGTTCTCTGTAATTAAAACGTAATTCGATGATGCTGACATGCATGTCATGGTTAAACAACCACCATTGCCAATGAAAAGTCTCAGGCAGAAATTATGCTAATGGGGTAAACTTCTACTCACGCTACGTTTAGGTGTGTTTGCTGACTTCCTTCCTCACTCTCTACGGTATCCAGGAAGTTATAGCAACTAGAGGAGGGGGTAAAGGGCATATAACAGCAATGACATGCGACACATGGTTACCTTGGATACAATTATGGATTCTCTGGGTTTGAACATTGTTGGGAACATGGGATAATGTAAAGTTTGCATGGTTTTTAGTTTTAATGCAGTAATGAAACTTATTATATCTTTAAAGACATCCACTGACTGAGTTATTTCACATAATTAAAAGGTACTATATAAATCCCATGTCTGTCAGAAGCAAAGTATGAAGCAGCACAATGTTATTATACTGCCACAAATCTCATATAGGCAGGAGGTCAGGGTGATTCATGCGAAGACATGCAAATTGCATTAACTCCTTGTATCCTGTCTCCTACCAACACTTAGCATTGGTTTCTTTTAACCATGACCACGATCCTTTAGTTGCTTTAACTTAACCATGCCTTGAGGCTATGAGGACGTGTTGGATTATGCCCATGATTTTTCTTTTCTCTTGTAATAAATGTAATTTTAAAGATTTCAAAAGCTCTCAAATACAGAGGTCAAATACAGAGGTCTTTGAAAAAGTGTATTTAATTTAAAATCATTTGCTTGCAATAATTGTTGAAATCTGTCGGCAGGCGGGTATGTGGTATTTCTATGGTGCTCTTTCTCATGCCCCTTACATGGCGAGCACAGACGTGTGAATGCACGTGCCTCTAAAATAATGACTGTTTTTTTTGTCCACAACATGTCTTGAGGCCACCAAACGATCAATATTGCACTGCAGCTGCTGTTAAAAGTGTTGTGGATAGTGTTGGACCTCTCTCTGTATCTGCCTCTGACTTGATTCCCCACCTGAGGATGAGGACCTTGTATTTCTCCCTCATCCATGTGTGTTTCTTTCTCTTTGCATTTTTTTTTCTTTCCCTTTTCATTTTTTATGTCACCCACCCAATATTTGCCTCACTCTTACCACACACACACACACACACACTCCCAGAGTCAATAGGTTTGTACTTACTCCACCACCCGTGTCACATTTCCATTACAAGACAGAATGGATATGGGCTACTGCTTGGATCACATCTCCACATCTCGCTTTCATACATTTTCCAGAAGGTAGTCATGGGTTTTTATTCTTTCTCTGTGCTGCTGTGGGCACTGCAGTGAATGAGCAGATTGGCTGTATGGGGGCTACAGAGTGAGCATGGTATCAGGAGTCTCCCTTTCTCTTATCTCAGGTCGTACACGCTCGACTGGGTAAAAAGCCTCCTCTCAACAAAACCAACTTGTATCTGATCAACAATGGTTCCTCGCTGTAGGACTGTGCTGCCCTACAGGCGGGCTAAGCACACACAGCCTGACTTTTAGGTTGTTTGAAGCCTCAATTTGGCATCACGACTGATTCAAGATCAGCATTAGTCTGTAACAGGAGGACAGATGATGTTATTGTTTGGTATAAAACACCAAAAAGAGACTGCGATGATTATTTTAAATGCTGGACACATAATGTCAAGTTCAAACAATGAGAAGAAATGAGCACTGGTCTTCCACTTAGTTTTACAAGTGTGAGAATTTATATTTCCAAATATCCTGATGTGACCCTGAAAGCGGGACCCTTGATCGACCATTCTAGACATTTATTTTGTAGCAAAGTTCACAACATTTAGAAAATAGGAAGAAAATTGTAACATTAAAAGAAAAGAACCGAGACTTCTGCGGCGTATTGACATGTGACACATTCAGGCCTGTCAAAGCTGATGTGGAGTGACACGTTTGTAGAAATACAAGCACATCTGTTCCAGACAGATGACTGATGGATGTCTAAAACTCTGCAGAAACTCTTCAAAAGTGGTGTCAGCACATGTTGCCCTTTAGTCTGCAGTCTGCACTGTGTTCCTGTTGAGGAGAGCTCGGCTGTAGCTTTATTTGAAATTTGTAACTATCGCTCAAATGTGAGGAAAAAGAACATTTCATCTGTTCAAATTTAAAATTCTCACTGTGTAAACTTTCACTTGTACTCCAGCAGAGTGTGGTCCTAAAATGTCTCTCTGACCTAATGCATGCCCTGTTTCCCTATCAGTAAACTATGTTGTTCTTTTCGCTAACGGTTATTGCATAGTACTGTATTTGTCAAATCTATGTCCTCTCATTTCCTCCCCTTCAGGAAATAAAAAGTCACAGTGATGTTAGCTTGTCAATGCTGAAATTTATCCATGCACTGAGACAAAAAGCAGTCCGCAGCATCAGGCCAGGAAGTGGAAAATTATAGCACTTAATTGTCGTTACCCTCTAACAATGTCCTTGCACTCAAAGCAGCCATGCTATGCTGCCTTCTTATTATGCTCATTATTCTATTGAGCAGCTATTTCTCAGTATTTGTCCCTGCAGTTAAATGAACAATGACATAAATGATCAAAATTTCCAGAAAGGGAGGTCTCTCTCTCTAAAACTGAACTCTTGCCCTGTTTCTCATAAAAATAAATGGCAGTTGATCATGATGACATGATTATTCACAGATGTTATCCAGTTAAGTCTTAGAAACCTTTTCTAAGTCCTTTTTCTTCATACATTTCTATTATTACGACGTGTTTTTTGTTTTCTTAACTTTTTTAAAAACTGTTTTCAAGCTTCACATTAAAACTATTAATTTTCCTGTTAATAGAAAAGGTTTAGAAATCGCTGTAGCCATTCTAGATAATTCTTACTGTTTCAGAAATGGCTCTCCGCTTAAAATATGCACAGTCCATTTTTGATAAAAGCAGCATCAAGCTGTGCAGAGCCAGACAGGAAGTCAGACACATGACCGGCAAAGAGCATCCAGTCATTTTCAAAATAAAACAACCCGTGCTGACTCCCAATCTTAAAAAGCAGAAGTAGGGGTAACTTACCCATGGTAGAAGCACAAAAATCAAGTCAACTTAATCAACGAAATCTGAGAAAGTCAACCAAATTGGGCAGGCAAAATGCTCTGGTGGGCTATTAAGCCAGGCAGAGGACAGAACAAAACTGTGTTGCAGATGCGATGTCAAAGAGCCGTGCCTGGTCGAATCAATGCTCCAATTTTCTTATTCTTTTTGTCAACATTACAGTTTTTTGTTTTTTTTCTAGTTTAATAGATTCATTAAACCTTTAAATCAAAGTTGTGAAAACAGTGAGACCACAGCAGTATGTTCGAATAGACTCTGTGGGTTGCATTCGGATTAATTAGAACGATTGCGTGTTTGCTGAATTTGCTCAAGCTTGATTTTTTTGTAAAGTGACAGCTCTACTGATAGTCTGTCCATGGTGCTAAAGTCAGTCAGCGGCAACTTATTTCAGCTGACTGATCACTGATGTTTGGGCTCTGCCATTGTGTTGAAGTTGCTGTCATCCTAACAGTGGGAAACACTCGCTGTCAAGGATGTGATATATACTGGATACCACACAGCAGATATAAAAAATACCTCACCATGGGTACTTTTGCTAGCTATGGTTGAATGAAATGTGCTGATGACCTGGAGTTTTTTCCCATAGTTCTTTATGTGGTATTTCTTTTAACGTATTCCAGTAGTTTTGCAGTTGTTTTATAACTCCTTCTTCTCTATAATTTGTCTTTCCTCTTTATAAATGTCTTATTCCTGCATTTCCTTCCTTTTTTTGTGTCCCTTACTCGTTTATTTTGCCCAACAGTTTTAGCTGATCATTTGAAATCTTTTTTGCTGCCTAGCATTGCATGAAAGCAAATTTCTGCACAAGCATTTTTCACAATCCTAAAAATCATGAGGCGTTCTTTCTGCAATGAGCTGGAAAGGCTAAATGGAAATCACTATTACTGCATGAGCTCAGGCTCCATCCTTCAGATTATTATTATATTTTGTATTTCTGTAGTTCTGAGTTCTTGTACTGCACACTCTGCTCATAAAGTAGTTGTGTGAATAATAGTGTACTTAGTTTTTCTGAAGAGGCACGCTTACATATTTTAAAACCTCAAAATATGTTGTGAGGTCTGTCTTTGTTAGAGGATATGAATGTGTGAGTGCATGTCAGCAGGGCTTGACTGTATGTGTTAATGTTCTGCATGCGCATGCGAGTGCTTTTCAGAAGGCTTTTGGGTGTAGGATGCAGCATTTTGGCCTGAGGATTTTTTTTTTCACACACAGGGCCAGGCATTCATCCAGTATTGACTATAATGTAGAATCAGCCCACGCATGGCTGAGCTCAGTCAATGAGCGCCAGTCTGATTCCCTGCATCAAAGCACCAGAGATACAAGAGGCTAGATACTGTAGCAATGTGTCTGTGCATGTGTACGTGTGCATGTGTGTGGTTATAGTGAGGGCTGTTCCTATTAGCTTTCCTGGAATTCCTGTAATTACATACACATAGTCACACAGAACACAGAAAAAAGATAATACAAGGTAACAACAAATACAAAAGGGAAAAGAGAAAGAAAGAGGTGAAGATCGGAGAGTTGAAATGACATAAGATGAAACCCAAATTTAATCCAGAAAATGTTGGAATGAGAGTACAGGAAACAAGTAGGAAGGAAAGCAAAGGAAAAGAGGGAAGACGAAGGGGAAAGAAATGGGGGGAAACGAGAGGAGAGGAGAGGAGAGGAGAGGAGAGGAGAGGAGAGGAGAGGAGAGGAGAGGAGAGGAGAGGAGAGGAGAGGAGACTAGATAGAAGGATACAAGAGGAGAGGAAACAAGAGGAGAGGAAACATAGACATAAACATAGAGAAAAGGAAAGAAAGGAAGGGAGGTGAAATGGAGAGGAGGAGAGAAAAGGAAATAAGAGGATATGACAAGAAAGGAAATAAGAGGAAACTATTGAAGAGGAGGTGAGGAAAGGAAAGGAGGAGAGGAAAAAGGTAAAACAGAGAGAAAGGAGGAGAGAGCAGAGGAAAGAGAGAGGAAAAATGTGACGAGGAGTGATAAAATGAAGTGATGAGCCAGAGAGAAAATAAGGGAGAAAAGGGGAAGAAGAGCAGAAAAGCAGGAAACAAGAGAATCTTTCTCCTGCAGATGGACTGGCGGCAGCAGTATGTACAGGCCATGATGAATGGCTCTTTTTAAAAGCATAAGCCGCTCTATGTACTCTTTGGAGAGCAGGAGGTGAAAAAAAAGATGACTGACTCAATGAGGAAGGAGAAAGGACGGAGGCTCGGTACACAAACATTGACAGCTTGCATCGCATTGGACGGTAAAGGCGAGACAACAGGGAGGCAAATATAGAGGAGAGGCAGAAATCATACACATAAACCCAGACTCTTCTCTCCACATGCTGCAGCTGCTTCCATCTAGTGTCCAGCTCCGCTCCAATCAGCACAACATGCTCTAACATCAGTCCGCACATTAGCCCGTGGCTGTGTCTTTGACGCTGATGCTGATTGCGGCTGGCTGCTGCTCCACATACAGCCCCAGGGCTACACATTTATCAGCTGGTAATCAGCTGGCCCTTTGCACGCTTTACTTGCCTTGACTGCCGCCACTGTGCTTCCCTGTCCATGTGCTGTGTACACCATGCTGCACAATAGGACATGATGGGATATCATATTGTTACATACAGTACAAGCAACTCGCTCATGCTGCTGATTTGTATCTGGTGGGCAGGGCGTGGTAACAGTGTGAATTTTGATTCCTGATCCGATAGTCTTTTGATAAAAAATGTTATGAGGCAATGGTAGCCTAAAATGCGTGCTTGTGACCGGGAGGTCTTCACTAGACCAGCAAGAGTAACCCGAGTGGGAAAAGTGAAAAAGTAACATTTGCCACTCCCTCATTACCACCACTGAGGTGTTCTTGTAACCTTGCAAGGCAGTTGAACTCCATCTTGTCAGGCTTCAAGCTGTTTGTGACTGAACACAGTGGTTCACACTAATTGGTGTCCAATGAGGAGCTACTACGCTATAGGCTACGGGTTTAACGCTAGGTGTGTGTGAGAAAAACAACAATGGCAGCTGCTAAAGAGGTTAGCGTAGATGCTGTTAGCATCGGAACTGCAGAGTATTTCTTCAGTGAAAGAAGTTTTCTCTTGATGGAAAAGATTTTTTTTTCTTTTTTTCCTACTGGCTTCAGTATACAGTAAGTTTGATAGGTTGAAGTTTGCTCGTGATAGACAGATGGTTCATCCAATCACTTGCCAAGTGCAGTTTCCGAACGATGATGTCTCAGATGGCTCTGTGTAACAAACCATGATTGTCCAGCAGATCAGTCTGTGGTTGTATTGGGCAGCTTCCAGGTGTGAATGTGTGTAACTGTGTTACATGAATGTGATCAGGGAAAGGCTTCCTCCCTTAATTAAAAAAAATTGTGTATTTTTAAGTGGTTGTTTGTCTCTATGTGCCCTGTGATGAGCTGGCAACTTGTCCAGGGTGTACCCCACCTCTCGCCCAAAGTCAGCTGGGATAGGCTCCAGCCCCACCGTGACCCTGATGAGGATAAGTGGTTACAGATAATGTATGGATAGATGTGTATTTTTAAGAGTTTTACAAGGTTCTCTTTTTAAACAAATCAGTTAGAGACAGTGTTTTCAACTAATAGTGGTAAATATTACCGCCAATATTACTGTATACATATGTGCCATAGGATAACAGGCTTGACAGGCAAAGCAACAGATGCTACAGGGGACGGGGCTAAGCACAGGTCTGTACACTGTAGATAGTTCAGATCATAAAGGGCATTTCCACCACTTAATATTACAATGTAGGTTACACTGCCAGACCCCTCTGCCCTTAAATAGATTGATTCTATACCAAACCAATATGAGCACACCAGTGTAATGACATAAACTATGGTTTCACACCAGAGCACACTAACAGTGAGCCGAAACAGCTGCTCATTTGTAGCTGAAACAGCTTCAGTCAATACAGTCAATAGCAGCAAAGTAGCTGAAGCTACCACAGGGAGTCATATTTAGCCTGTTAGTCGTTAGTCCGTGGTCTGCTCAGAGTCTGTCTTTATATTATGTTTATTTGTTGTGGACCGTGTACAAAAACCTTCATTAGTAAGGAAATAAAATGAGTTCACAGCAGGGGAACTGGAGACTTTCAATGTCTAAGCAGCCTTAGTCGTATTCTGCTTTGGGTTTTCCTCCTTGCAGTACAAACAGATGCACAGTGTGAACATGGGCTCATATTGATCAATTAATAGTCTACTGCTCAACTACTCAAATTACTACTCAACTACTGCTCAAATCTACTGCTTGTTTAAATTGTGCACAAAATGGAAGAAGTGGATAAGTTAAAACAGCTCTTTAAGAGATGGGATTGATTGGCGCTCGGATTGTCAGTAACTACTGGATGTATAGTCGGTTCAGTGCTTTTCCATCTCCTGCCATAACCAGGTCAAAACAACGACATTCCCATCATCCTTTGCTGTGCTTTGTTTAGTGCTAATTAGCAAATGTTAGCATGCTGACACACTAAGCTATGATGATAAATATGGTAAACATTAAACCTGCTAAACGTCAGCATGTCAGAATTGTCATTGTTGAGGAAGCACTATGACCTGCAAGGTGAAGGTCATGTGACTGACAGCTTCATTAGCATTGTCACTAGCAAGCTAATCGGAGAGTTCCCATGGAGCCAAATACACAGACTAAACATTATTTAAACATTAATTAAAATAGAATTAATCACACAGAGCAAAGGCATTCAGTTTTTTTAATTAGCAGATGAGAATAAACTGAACAGTTCATGTGATTTTGGTTACTTGCAGGAGGAAAACACATACACAACAATAACACACAGTCCTCAGACTGGACAAAATCTCACTGAAAACTTGAAGCCGTTTCGATACTTTATTTCAATGGCATTATGATGACAATATATCTTTTTTACATGTAAAAGGTTATACATGAGTTATATTTCTTGGCAAAAGTAGTAAAGAAATCAAATCATGCATTGAAACAATCAACCTTATTGCGTAGGTTTAAAAGTTAGATTACATGCAGTAATGCTGACTTTTTTACATTGTACTTCCACCTTCAACCATGTGTCAAGCCACAAATATAGTGATATAATGTGTAGCAACACAAAAACATTAATACGTTTTAAATACAATCAATTGCTAGCCTTACAGAGTTGGTACCCATGAACTGCAAAGTCCATGTTTTGGGCCCAGGGGGACCTTTGTTGCATGTCGTTCCTCATCTCACTCTCCTCTCATTTCCTTCCACAGCTCAAATTTCCACTAATAAAGGCATAAAATAAAATGAATGTGAAAAGAATGTGCTGTCCCAAAGGTCCTGCACTGATACCAGCTTCTTTTATAGTAAAAGACCTCACCAAAGCACATTTTGAATTCCCTTTTCTTTTTCTAGCTTTTACAACATGCAACCCCATTTGTCTTCTGTTATAACTGACAAAATGAACAATTATTGTGTCCCATTTGGCTTCCCAACAATTCTGGAGTTGTAGCCAAAATGTCATGAACCAGCTCTCCCTTTAGGAGTAACTGAGGATGATGTCTTGATGATACATCCATGTGTGAGTATGTGAATGTGTGTGTGTTTTTTTTTCCATTTGTGTGTCACCTCAACCAGCAGTCCCTCCTGGCACAGACATTGCTCTAATGGGGAGCAAGAGGCTGGGGAGGGGATAGAGGAGGTGGAGAGGAAGCCGGGTTGCCAGAGCACAGGTTAATCCACTAATTGGGAGCAAAGGGAGACGGGTTGCCAGATTGTGATGGCCACCAGGAGGGGCCGTTTAAGGGGGACATCTGTTCCTGCTGGAGAACAGCCGCCCTCACAGCTCCCTAGTTTCCTCTCTGACACTCATCTTCTTTATACACAAACCTGACAGTGAGGGTCCCTCCCCTCTCAAGAGTCTAGTGTTACATCCCACTCATGGAGACAAGCCTGTTTCCCAGACTGGACCAAAAGCCAGGATCCGGTTGGAAAAAGATAAAAGCTTTATAGGAGTTTGCTTCAGCTCGGTGTCTTTTAGATGGAAAATAGTTTGTTTTGCCAAAGATGTTGTGTCAGCTAAAGCCAGATTGTGATTTAAACCAGTAATTATGAGCATGCGAGCAATGTGTTTTTTGGAATTCACATGGACAAATGCGCCATATTTCAGCCAAGAAGCAAACATATTCAGGAGCTGTTACACTGACTAAACTAAAAAGCATTTAGGGAGCACTCATGTTGAATGTGACAATAGAAAATGTGGAGAAAATTTAAAACTGTAGCAAAATGCACACAGAGACACGTGGAATACATGCAAGTCTTAAGTACAGTAGTTCTTTGGAAGATAATTAAATATATTGTAAAATTTACCATTCTGAAAAGTACTCACAATGTTTTGATGAGTGGGTACACATTTTGTTTGTATCTTACAAACTTACACCAGAATTAGGACGCATGTGTAAGTGCACAGTCATGCAGAGAACAAGAGATACTGCTGTTGGTTTTATGCAGTTCTACTGATTTTGCATATTGCAGCCATAGCAAGTCAAAAAAACTTACAAATGTGCCAACAAAAGGTAGAGAAGAAGAAGAATGCTCACTATCAAGAAGAAAGAAAAGAAGATGAAGAAAATGCAAGAAGTCGCACTGTTTTTGTGATAAATACTGAATGAAAACACACTCTTGAAAGAAAAAAAAAAACTCCAGGGTGCCTTAATTCAACTGGAACTTCAGAAGAATCCACACAAGAAACTTGTTTGTTAGCTTGTTGCCAAACTCTCCACAAAACTTTACTGATACATGTGACCTTCTTTTTTTTAATACATTCTGTATATTAACAAACAGACAGGACTCAATGGATCATCTTATTCAACTCAGATCCTTCTGCAAAGTCATCCTTGGAGACTGGTTGGAAAAGCGCACGCATTTTCAAGAAGTAATTGGCATGTGATTGGATGATCTATCACTGGCAAACTTCAGTCAATCAGATCATTATTCCATAAAAACCCAATCAGGGGAACTACACATGATAATTCTGATGTAACTAATGCTAGCAGAGTCTACGTTAACCTCTTTAGCAGCCAACATTGTTGTTTTTGAATTAACAGTAACTTCTCACTGCGTCACACCTAGCATCAAACCATGTCTGCAACTATCTGTTCCTCATAGGATGCTGATTGTCTAAACCACTGTGATTTGGACATGTAGCTTGAAGCCTGGAAAAATGGATTCTCGCGTGATCTCAGTTAATCCAACCCTAATGTCAGACAAAAACTTGATTTTGGGAAAATCTGGGAAAATCCTGAACTATGTTCAGTGTTTTTAACCTTCAATGCCAACATTTCTTTCTACAATATCTGCATATGATCAGTACAGTATGGTTATGGTTAAGGAATTATCGTGGTTATGTCTTAGAGGTCTGTAGCAGGACACACAAGTTCTCCTTTATGAAAGACAACCGTTGTCACCTTGTTAAAGGACACACTTCTTCCAACATTGGCACTGAACGTTGGCCAATATAAACATAATTAAGGGATATTGTCTGTTTATTTTCATTGAAGCTGTCCTCCACATTGATTTGATGTTAAAACATTAATATGCATTATGATCCAATAAATAAATGTGTCCTGTCCTCTTGTGCCTGACTGCATCAGGATACGCCATCCTGCAGGCCATCATGGAGAAGGCAGGACAAAACAACTGGCAGGTCAGCGCCATCTGCGTGGAGAACTTCAACGACGCCAGTTACCGACGACTGCTAGAGGATCTGGAACGGAGACAGGAGAAGAAGTTTGTGATCGACCTCGAGGCGGAGAGACTGCAGAACATGCTGGAACAGGTGATGCCACCATGACAGCATTTAGTTGTTGTGTGTGTATCATTACTTTCCCTGTTCAAAAGAGCAATCAACCATTGCAAAAGTTGAAACCAGCACTAGCTTTTGAAGTATATTAGGTGCTATTCATGTAAGGTTGTTTATTTTAACTTTTTGAAGTTTTGTAAGTGGCGTTAAATGAGTTATTTGTTCTGAGACAGCTGTGGCCTGAACAGACTTTAATCACATTGTCCGCCAGAGAGGTAGCAGGCTAGTACCCTGAGCGATCAAACCAATTTGCAGCACATACCTGTAGACAAGTCCAGCTATATATACTATACTGTACAACTACTGTACACTGAGGAGAAGAAAGAGGATCTAACACATTAACTAAGTCACAGATAAAGAGGATTTAGTGTTCCAAAGAGGAGGAACTTCACCTGTAGTGTGAACAGAGCTACAACATGAAAGCTCCAAAGTTGCACCACAACTTTTATGGTGGTTGATCTGCTGGATTTTTAGCTTCACTGGTTTCTTATTGTGCTGACTTAGCAAATCAACTACTAGCTGCTTGTATTTGCCATCTAAAGTCGCTAGTACTAGTAAAAGTTGTTAAATTGTTGGTTCCATATGGTTCAGGCAGTAGAAATGCAGTAAAAATTGTAAATGTCTACGACGGATTACTACAACTTGGGTTTTTTTTTCTTGTCTCTGGCCATCAGTGTGATTGGGGGTCAGGGAATACAAGCAGTCAGACAATCAGACAGGTCAGCCAAAGTTTTTGGGATGGGAAAACAAAGGCGAACAGTAAAATCATTACTGTCCATTACAGTTTCGCATTGATGTATTACAAGAACAGGATACTGGACTCCGCAATGCTCTTCTCTCTTCCTGGTTTGCTTCTATTCACATGTTCATTAGTTTCTTATAAATAAAGTTACACATACAAAGAGAAATACCTCCTTCCTTTTTGTGTGGATTGTGGTCCATGTGGAAAATGGGTTTTGGGCCACAGGGGACTTTTTTTGTTCGGCACTGGGACAAATAGGCATCAAGGCTGACCTCTCATGCCACATCCAGCTCTCTTAATACATCAGTGCGGTTTAGTGTCAAACCTCCTGGTTCAACTTTAACCTACTTGTTGTAATTTATATAATCGGGCTAAACTGCCCTACTTACAGTAGACTTCTGATGGCTGCTCCTGTTTTTTCTTGCTCCTAGTAATATCTCTACAATTGACTTAGTGAGCATCATGTTGTCTTAAATGGCAGAAACAATGAACAATGAAACTATGAAATTGAACTTGAGTTGTAATAAAGCAGAATTATACTTTAACAGTGTTTTTAAATAGTTTCCAGGAAAATGAAACAGTGCAGAGGAAACTATTTGATAAGTTGTGATGAAGAGGATATTTGTACTCTGTGTATAAGAAAGAGGAAATTAATGAGACATTTTTCTGAACCAAAATCCCAAACTCTTTATATTAGCTGACCATAAGATCAGTAAAATCACCTTAATTGCTATGTTTATTCCCCGTTCTATGAAATGCAGTGACAGTGTTCCAGAAATTAAATATCTGCAAAGAACAGAAGTTTAGACTTTACACACTTACTCGATGTTTGTTTCACTCTGTTTTTTTTTTGTTTTTTTTATATATATTTGTGTTAATTAGAAAGTTTTGAGCATGAAAACAGCCTGTACTGATCTCCGGTGGTGTTATTTGGCATAAGCACACTCAGAATATGATGTGTTTCTTCCTTCCTTCCTCCTCCTCCTCTTCCTTCTCTTCATCCTTCCATCTTTCCCTGGGGCAACTGGTGTCTCTGTAATTGTTCAATTATTCAGGAAATCTCCACTCTGACATCTGTCATAGTTCTAACAATTTATTTTGCAGATGTGTGTGTGTGTGCGTGTGTGTGTGTGTGTGCGTGTCAGAGACTCTCTTTGCCCCACAGAGCAGCAGAATTCCTGCTTCATCTTTGCGTGATGGCAGTGCACACAATATCTTAGAGATAAGAGGATGTGATTGACTCGCATTTAGAGTGTGTGGGATGATGCACAGTTTTGTTACCCACGCTGTGGTCACTGCCAAAGACATAAACGTTTTAGCCTGTATTCATGCCAACTGTCATCCTGTTTGTATTTACATATTGCCAAATTGTCCTGATCCAGGACAAGGATTTGAATACATAATTGGGCCTTATTAGCTGCGTATTAACAGCACGGTCTGTACATATCAAGGCGTATAAGCAACCAGATGCTACTTTAAATGTCAGAGCATGAAATCTCTGAATGCAAACCTGTTTCATTCGTCTCATTGCAGCTAATTTGCAAGTTGTACAAACTGTACCATAGCTGTTCAATGAACAAAGGAATGAAGAGTCTATTAGCTTAAAATTAAAATTAAAATCCAAGAGGTGTTTAAGATAACTAAATGTCACTAAAAGGTGCTATGAAGCCCCTTTCAGATGTGCACCTTGCTATGGAATTATTTCATGTTGGTTTCATGTCTTTTATAACGAGCTATTAAATGTCATCACACTAATGTAAAGGCTGCAGCAGCACAGCGTTAACTGCATTTTTTGTTCTGCCGATGTAATAAATGTAATCTCTTATGTGCAAAATACCAGCTGGATAAAGCATGAAATACTGTGACAGAGCCAGTTATAACTTTTAATGATAATGAAAAAAAAAAAATCTTGACACAACCAATAATAATCATACCAGCACTCCCTCCTTACAGATATATTATAAACACTTAACGTACAGCACGTGAGCAGGAGCTTCTCATCACTCTATACTTGTGCAGTGTGGGACTTTATAAGACACGCAGCAGCCTTTTTTTTTCTATCTGATAAATGCCGAGCGTGATGAGTAGTAGGTGATTCACCGTGAGAAGTGAGTGCGAGCGATGGTCATTAGTTAAGTCTTTGGTGCCAAAATCAGTGTTGCAGCCTGTGCGGGAACAGAAAAACTCTCATCTTCCTACATATCATTATTTTCCAACTCGCCGCTATTCTCCCGAGCTCTGACTCCACTTCCTCTCACACCAGTTGTCAAATATGACATGAGCGATGTGGCTTTTTCTCTTAATGGTCCTGTCATGTCTGAACGAAGCCAGCATGAACATTTACTGTATGTAACAGACGTCTGTGCATGAATGACATCACTTTAACAGATGCCAGCGATATTTCATTTCATGTATTTCATGTCTAAAAAGAGCTTTATTGGTTGGATTTTGAGGATGTCAATAAACCATGTAGTATAATGTGAGTAAACCACACACATATTGCCTTTTATTTAACCTTTATTTAACCAGGAAAAGTCCCACTGAGCTAAAAAAGAAATCTCTTTTTTTAAGGGAATTCTGTCCAAAAGTGGCAGTAAAGCAAACTAAGAACAAATACATTAAAAGAGATGCAAACCAAAGCAGACAGTATAACAACATCCCAGAGATTAAAAGTTCAGTACAAGCCATGCATCCAAAAATATCAGTTTAAGCATCGAAACTCCAAATCCAAAATGACTTTAAAAACATTCAAAGAAATCAGATCTTTGGGTTTTAAATTTTCTGTAATCTGCTCCAGTCTGAGGATGTGGAGTACCAGAACACCCTGGTACAACATATAAAAGTGCTTTGACTACAAAGAATACTTACCATCACACTTTTAAGAAATGTAAGTACATAGATAGGATGTGAGCATCTAAGGGAATCATGGTAAGCTGTATTAATCACATGCAATGTCTGAGCAGGGACACACATATAAAAAGATCCACATAATCCAATAGAGGTGAAAAAAAGTGGCAAACTTTGTAGTTCTCTTTTAAAGATTTATGCAATTTGCATTTTCTTTTAAAGTTTCAATTACTTTTTTTTACCCCTCCAGCTCCCTGTTGTGATTCAGATTGCTATAATGTGTGTATTTTTATATTTAAATCTTCCATATTGCAGCTGTGAGAGTTCACCAACAGCAGAGTTTCACCACCTGATGCTCAGAGTTTGACAGCAGTGAAGATGAACTGATATCAATTTAAAACGTTTTTTTCTTTTCAGCTTAATTCACACGCGTATTAACTGCATGTCCAGTGGGATTTTTCCAGCAGATGTCAGCTTTCAAACTCACTTTTTGTCACAAGGATGCAGCACTGTGGTCCTATGTATGTGTGTGTTGTGTAAGAGTGTCGAGAAGCATTGTCATGTCTTTGAAAGCGTGAAGTGTTTACTTCCTCCGTTAGGTACTGACATGACTGCCCGTTCATTTGTTTAGACGTCCGATCTTTTATGGATTAGAGCTGACGGTCCCACTGTGTCAGGACACACACACTCGCCTGTCACATGCATCATTTACTGTAATTAACGTATGCTATGCTGTAATCCAGTCAGATTAACGTTGAGTTCTGCTCCGCCTCCTCGCAGATTGTCAGTGTCGGGAAACATGTCAAAGGCTACCATTACATCATGGCCAACCTGGTGAGGGAGAATCACTGCTGATGGTTTTTCTTATTTGTTTCTTCTCATCACATCTTCTTCACACCATCTATCACACTGCCTAATGCTAATTACCATCTCCCAGTTGTTTTAGTCTGTTTGTTGTGGTTTTGATGTGTAGACTGCATCTCAGTATCTATAAAGGGCAGTTTATAGTCAAGTCATGTCAACATTAGCTAAATATCTAAAGTGAGTAGATGATATACAAAACATACTGAATATTAAATAAATATAAATATATATATATATATATATAAGCAGATGTTATGGAAGATAAAATCTGGAAGCACATTTTCACTTCATGCATGATCTTTACTCCCTGAAGTCAAGTAGCAGAAATTAAGTGACAATATGGAAATAATACAGGCTCGTTTTTGGGTGAGATAAATATGCAAGACTAGCCTTACAGTATATGTCACTGTTTATAACACAGGGAATTTATCCTTTGATGCACGGCACACTTTAAAAGCACCACTTTAGTGCATTTCTACACAAAATGAGGACTGTGGATTTCGTCCCTATATTGGAATCACATTACAAAGGGATTTCTACAAGGCCGGTGTACACTTGGGTATGTGGGTAGTGTATTAAGGTGCACCTATCTTTTAAAACTGTTCAGAAAAAATACATGGGTTACAGGATCAGGGATTTGAATTCATAACCATGGAAACCATTAAGGTCTGACACAGATGGCTGTAATGTTCAGCCTCCTCTGACAGCCTTCAAGCAACATGATATCTAGTATGATGACTCGGGATCCGTGCCAAAGAACATTTAGACACATTTAGAGACATTTTCACTTGAATAATTATAGAATTATTAAATCAAATCTATTATAGTTTATTGTTAGTGCAGAGTTAGCATCGGCTAATAATGTAATTAATTCAAATCATCTGGACTCAGCCCATGACCACTCTTTCCTCTTGCTGCCCCTCAAGGGTTTTAAGGACATCAACCTGGAGCGCTTCATGCATGGTGGAGCCAACGTCACAGGCTTCCAGCTGGTCGACTTCAGCAACCCCATGGTCATCAAACTGATGCAGCGCTGGAACAAGCTGGATCAGAGGGAGTACCCAGGCTCGGACGCTCCACCCAAGGTATGTTATGTCACAATCAGATGAAATCAGATCAGCAACACAACACGACATATATCTTATTGTGATTTGGGACTGTAGCTCAGTGATGTAATCAGTCAGTCAGTTTATTTCTTTAAGGAGAAGTACCATTACAACAGTATAAAAATACTTCACTACAAGTAAATGTCTGGTAAGTACTCTATCTGTAGTAAAATGGTACTATATATGTATATTAGATTGTTAATATGTAAGAAGCATTTTACACTTGTAGCTGTAGGTGGAGCCAGTATGAAACAATGGTTAATCTTTAGCAATGTACTGTATTTTATGAATTCATTATGTCAAATCTGAATCTGAAAAGTAACCATTAAGTCAAGTAAATGTAGAGAAGTGAAAGAAGTCGAAGTAGATTTAGAAGAAATTGGAAATACTCACAATAGGGGTTCACAAGAGTGGACTTAAGTAGAGTACTTCAGTGAATGTAGTTATTTTCCAGAACCTCTGCAGCTGTGAGCGGGGACCTTTCTGAAAACTCCATGGTGGTGAACTCAGAGATGTTGTTGTTATGCAAGCTATATCACAAAATCAAAACATAAAACTTTTTTAAATGATTTTTGTGATTTTTAGTCCCCTTTTTGCATTAAACAGTTGGTGCTGGAGAGCCAACTCTCAAGTCAGTTTCAAAATCTTTCTAATTGCAGTGAAACCAACAAATAATTAATAGAATTGCACGTGTGCTAAAACAATGCAAAAACACAGTTCTTTCAGGATTCCTCCAGGGGTTGCAACAGCAAAAACAGCGGATACAGCAAAGAGAGATAACACAAGTAAGGAAAGTGCCAGAGAAGATGAAAAGTGTATGAATATATAGCAGCATATTGCCGCACGCAACAACAACAGCAGCAGCAGCAGCAGCAGCACACAAAGATGCATGAAAAACTTGCTCGATGCAAAAACTAATAAACATCAGCCTATGATAAAACACATTCATGAACATGTGCACACGAGGAACAGACAGCAGCAGCAGCAATCTGCTCAGCCCCGTCCACCGCTGTCATATGCAGTGATGTGACAGACTGACCCACTTTACATTCTTTTCAGGCACACACAGATTGCAAATGGCACTGGGGCAAGAAGGCATCACGCCACGGTGGTCAGCAAACCTTCTTTCCCCCCAGCAAATCTGTATCCAACAAAGATTTCTATTTAAAAAAAACAAAAAAAAAACAGATTCAGTGGAGTGGAAACGGTGCGAGTCAAGCAGAGTGTGTTTGCATGTGTGTGTGTGTAGTATGTGTGTCTGATGGATTGGGGTGGTTTAAATTAAAAGTTTACACCACGGGGCGATATCACATGATATTATGTGTGTGTTTGTGTTATCTGTGTGTGTGTGTGTGTGTGTGTGTGCGCGTGTGTTTATCCCCACTCCATTTCTTGATAAATTGCTCTCTCTCCTGGAAATCCACTCAGACTAAATTACTCTGCTCCCCATTAAGTTTGTCCACAGCCTGAGTCACAGTCAGCCCTTCTTTCTTCTAATATATTAACACCACCGGTGAGTTGGGCCATGTTCTGGCATGTTTACTCACTTTGCGAAGACAAATGTAATGCCTTGTGTTTAAAAGTTCCAGGAATCTGCAGGTAGTGAACTAATGAGGGATTCCTGTACGTACACTCCACAAAACACTATGAACATGACAGTTTTGTTTTTTGCTCCCATTTTTCATGAGCTGAAGTAAAAGATCTAAGACTTCCTCTAAGCACACAGAAGTTAGTGAGTGCTTCTCCTTTGCCAAGATAATCCATCCACCTGACAGATGTGGCACATCAAGATGCTGACACAGGTGTGCCTGTAGACTTAGGATATAATAAAAGGACACTCTAAAATGTGCAGTTTTAGCTTATCTTGTCTACAGACACCTTTTTTCTCCCAGGAAGGCAAAGTCAACCCACCCTACTCTGTCTCTGATTGGCTCACCCCAATATTCCTACTAGCCAATCAGAGACAGAGGCATAAATGTCTAAATGTCCAAGGACATTTGGACTTGTTAACGCAACGTAACTAATACTATTAACTTTACTTTAAATTCAGTGTACCAGTAAAACATATTAGTGAGTGAGCAAGCATGCCAGAGCCCTGGAAGCCCTGGCTCACCTGAATGTGATGCAGCCATCATTAATGCTTTTTCACAGCAGCCATTTTGACATGAAATAGTAGAGTAAACACAGTTGTTTGTTACCAATGATACTAATTAAGGTTTTCGTTCCATTCCAACAGAGTCAGGGTGCTGCTGTGGTGCATGTTGGCTCACTGGAAAGTTTTGATCATCACAAATATGAGCAGTAACACGTTTGAATGTCAGTAGTCAGAGAGATGAACACAGTTAGTTAGATCCCAAAAGTCCAACAGGGTTGTCTATCTGAAACTTAAAAACACTCTCTTCCTGCCTGGTTTATCTCTACATCCCTTCACACAAGACAAAAAATAATGTTATTATGCTTTTTTTTAATGACTCACAGTCAATCCCTGCTTGTTGTGGCTGAGATTAACTTTCACCCGGTCCAAGCAGCGGCACAGCTCTACCTGTAACCTATATGTGTAACTCTCATAAAAGTCAGGAATACTCACTTTTAGTCACTGGTACTCCTTCAGCCAGCAGCAACACAATATCCACCTGATGATGTCGGAAACAACTTTGCTTCAGAAGAAGAAATTCAACTTGGTTAAACTCTGTTAAACTGTTACCTCTTCATAAAAAAATAACACAAATAACAAATCATCAATCTTTTCATTTAGATAATAAAATATATGAGATACAGTTCACATGATAAATGATCAGATTGTTGTTGTTGTGTTTTAAGTTCCCTAAACAGCAAATTGATGTGTATATTTCTGTCATTATGTCATAATACTCTGTTGTGGAAATTGAGAAAAAAAAACACTCAGTTAGAGACAGAATTGAACAGAAATCAACTCTAACTTGTCCTTAAGTAAAACTAAGAGTAAACACGGGAACTGTACTTCAACCAAAGAGGGGTGGAAGAGTGGGCGGATGCCAGGCACCGTGGCATTGTCCCACACTAGCTCAGCACTGTTTTGGGGGCATGAATATTTTAGCCCAACCACATCTGACTACCATTAAATTTTATGCACGTATTCCACGATTTGGGATCAGCTTTATTACAGTGGTTACACCTCCACACCAGGAGAAGCTGTCCAACTTCCAAAAACAACATGTAGATTTATCAAGCCTGTTTCCAGACCTCTGAATCATCACCCGCTCTGGTCAGACGTGCTCATCAACCTGGTTGTTTTCCTGGTTGGGGAAACAATAGACCAATCAGGGATTACAAATGAGGGTGCTGCTTTCTATCTTACTGACGACATTTATACTTTTGCTGGATTTCCACATATACAGTATGTATGTGAAGCTCCATGGAAAGAACTAAACCCGTGACCATGTCCCTGGTAGTTTTGAGCAGTGAAGATGCACCTCTATTGTTTGTGTGTATATGTGTGTGTTCCTTTGGGCAGCTTGTCAAAGAGTAACACAGGGATAGAGTGCAGCAGTCTCTGTAGAGCGCCATAATGTCAGAGTGAGCAGTCGGCTAATGAATAGGAGTCACCCCCAGCCGGAGGCGAAGTTAATGAACTCCTGCTAGCCAGGATAATTAATGCCAGACTGCTACCCGGCTGGACAAAACGCTCGCCTTTTCCCTTTCTTTTTCCCCGACTCACTCTCAATCTTGCTGCCTTTTCGCCATTCACTCAATTAGTTTTCTGCCGTGCGAGAGGTGAGTTTTAGGGAAAAGTATGGTTCATGATGGGGAGATTGACTTCTTTAGACGCAACTAATAAGAGCCAACATGGAGTCTTCAGGTCAAAGATAGATTAGGGGGGAATTGGGAGGCTTTCACTGTGGGGAATATGTTCTTCCCTTCTCTACCACTCCTCCTTTCCATTTCCAGAAAATAATGAGCAAAGTGAAACTGCTGCTTCTCTGCAACAGCCAGGCTGTTACAACATACTGCTTGGCCCTGCAGAAACTCAGCGTGCTCTCAAAGGCAGCCCACAGATTGTTTTTAAGGAGATTTGACCAGCAAATACTGCAGAACATTCTGCCTGTCCAGCTAAATCAGCATTTAATTGGCCTCATACGTTTTTCCAGTGTGTGTCCTCCAGCACTGTATATACTCAAAACAGACAGAACACCAGGTTACAAAGACTGTAATTTACAAATCACATTGTGGTCTATCCTGGCTTTTTATTTCCTTTTAATAGATTTAAAAGGCCAGAGTTGAACCATAATGCCTGCTGCAGTGTTTTTATGTGATAAGTTATTTTTCTAAAGAAAGAAATGCTGCACACAACCCCAACTGAGCCCTCATACTGTAACCTCTGTATCTCTGATCGCCTCCTTTTGTCTCCCAGTATACCTCAGCGCTGACATACGACGGGGTGATGGTGATGGCCGAGGCCTTCAGGAACCTGCGCAGGCAGAAGGTGGACATTTCAAGACGGGGGAACGCTGGTGACTGTCTCGCCAACCCCGCCGCCCCGTGGAACCAGGGCATCGACATGGAACGAACTCTCAAACAGGTGAGAGAGAAAGAGGAACAGATGGAGGAGGTCATACCTCTGTTTAGAAGTCAAGTTTCAGTGCGAGTTCAGGAAAAACTTGAAATATTCTTTCTTGTTTGCCTTCTACACCTTCACTGTAAAACATCTAAAAAAAAAAAGCTGGTTTTGGTAGAAAGTTGACCGAAATGAGCCTTGATATGTTCAAGGTTTTGCTGCAACCTTTCTGTGAAGTAAACAAATACTATTTGCTACAGTTCTATCACTGTGTGTATCTATTTCTATGTTCTCATCTGTGTGCAGGTCCGGTTGCAGGGATTAACAGGTAATGTCCAGTTTGACCACTATGGCCGCAGGGTCAACTACACAATGGACGTGTTTGAACTGAAGAATAATGGACCCAGACGGGTAAAACATCACACCACACTGCTTTCATTTGTGTTACAGATGAATATTTGTCCAAGTCAGTAATGCTGTATATTTTCGCATGCACAATATTTATTGATAGAGATATGTGCGCACTGCTGTCATTTTAAGTGTCTGGGGGCTGGGACACATTTTATAGTGTGGCGTTCTCTATTATCATCAAGTAGGTTGTAAAAAAGCTTCAGCGCCTCTGCTTCTGGTGTGAGAGGATGGATGTCTGTTGAGAAAATTCAGGGAAAATGGGAAAAAGAGAGAGAGAGAGGGCACTTGTGAGCGTGATGGCGAGAGGATGAAATGAAATAGAGAGCAATCAAGGTAGAGGGGAGGAGGAGAAAGAGGGGGGGATTGCAGAGAGGAGTTCCCATCAATCAAAAGCTGCTTTGGCCTGTCTTCCTGCAGCACAGCGAGGGTCCTGTCAGGACACGGTGTGTGTGTGTGTGTGTGTGCCTGTGTGCGCGCCTGTGTCTGTGTGTGTGTGTGTGTGTCACGGCCTCTCTCCTATATTTTCCATGTTCCTCAATCATCCTGATGCCCCAGCACACAGGGGGTTATCAGCCAATCACAGTTCTTCGTTCCCATTGGCTTGCCACCAGCAGCGGCCAACCAGCAGCCAGCTGGCTCGCTCAGCGTCTCCACTCTCGCTGACTTATAGCTGCTTATGGTTGCTGTCAGAGCTCTTGTCTATTATGAGATCAATGCATCAGTTTGACAGAATATTTGCAGATATTGACTTTTTATTAAAAATCACATATCGGCCGAGCAGTGTCATGTTCGTCCTCACGCAGAGGATGATAATATTGTGACCACAACATATCATGTCTGTCAGTTCCAGCTGGTCAGTTTGACCCTGAAGTCTTGAAGAATCTGGAAGAAGGCAGTAATGTCAGTTGAACAATAAATATTAAATATTTAATAGATAAAATATTTTATTGTAGTCTGAACTTTTTTGGAAAAAAGTAGTTTGATATAGTCTTGAATGGGTTTTATGTGGGGGACTTAAACAGCTGCTTCAGCAACATACTGCTACTCCCACCATGTAAGAAGGAGCACTACCACAGGTCCTTCATTCCAACAGCTGTCTCTGACACCAGCATGACTTTATGACTTTCTTCAGCATGGCTTTTTTTCTATATATTTCTTATTTATGAGTAACTTCTTATCTACCTTCAGTATATGAGCTGCTGTGACAAGTGAATTTCCCCAGTGTGGGATCATCAAAGTCTGCCTTATCTTATCTTTACTTTACTTTTTTACTTAATTCAATTTTTCTTAAAGTCTTTAGCAAAACTTTGGCCAATGGAGTAATATAAAGTCACCAAAGTGTTGAACATTGATATTATGTGACAGATGTTCTGCAGCTGTTGCAGCTGAGTTGAAATGTAGTTGAAAGCTAAAAAAAAAAAAGAAGGAAAATACAAAAAAAGTTTATTTTTTTTCTGATAGTGTTTGAAAGCTATTTCTCAGCAGCCTTACTTCCAGCAACTTAAGCTTCTCATTTAGGCAGGGATACCCGGGTCCACCAAGTCTTTCCTTCATGTTGTTTTGGCAGTTAGAGCTCCTCTGCTCTGTTTCGACATCAGGGATTGTGTCAACAGAAGCACTCCGCCAAGATAGCAGAGCAAGTTGTGCATGTGTCGCTATGCAGCATATTAGCACATACACATGAACACATACACAATCTCATATCTTGTTTTCCCTGCAGATCGGATACTGGAACGACGCAGACAAACTGGTGCTGATCCAGGACTCTCCTCTGCTTCCAAATGACACTTCTGGCATGGAGAACCGCACTGTTGTAGTTACTACCATCATGGTAAGAGACCGGCATGCTCTCGCCAACACACACACACAGCAATTTGTAATGCCAGGAGACTTTATTATTTAGTGCTGTTGCAGAGCACATAACACTTGAGGGATATGCAGAGTCAGGAGCCTGAAGTTACACATGATACATCCTACCTGCAACATCAAAACCTGCATTCACAACAATCTGATTATCCTTCACCATCTTTCGCTTGTACAAGTATTAATACTCTCAGTCTTTGCACTTTAACACTGATGAACCTCGTATTCTTCTTGTTTGATGCGTTATCATTATTGCAGACATACTGTTTGTGCAGAACCGACACTAGAGAGTTAGAGTTTAGCTGTAAAACATCATCTGTCGTAAAGTTTTGTTGCCAGCCTTTAGATTATAAAGGCATAGATTAAGGGCTTCTTTGCCAATATAGACTCAACATTCTCACTGGCAGAAATCCATCATTAAAACAGTAGAGATGATAATTATCCACCATTAGTAGCCTCAATAGACCAACATACAGGAATGCTAATAAGATTTGTGGTCTGACAAATTAATCTCCACTCAAAGTCCACTTATATAGCCAAAAAATCAACACTTCATGACACATAACTCCTTGAACATTCATTATATCCTCAGATTTACAGTAAAAGTATCCAAGTGTGAACTGATGAAGTTTGCAAGATGCTCAGATTTCAGCACTTTACCCACCCTTATAGTGTGTATTATGACTGTTCAGGGATCACACATGCACTATCAGTAAAGATACTCTTGACAAAAGGGCCTTTCTTTTTATTACTCTAGCAATAAACCATCATACAACTCCAGAATCAACTACCGTCACTTAGATTTTCTTTTATTGCACCAATAAACACCTCAAAAAGCAGTCAAACAGCTCCTTAACCAGCTGCCGTTACTCAGGTTTTTGGTTCTTATTGCACAGATAAAAGAGTTCATAAAAGACTTCCATACAGCTACAAAATCAATCAAAGCATTTTTTCACATGATTGAAATGAATGGCCTTTGCATGGCATGTAAATCTCTGGCTGTAAGCAGTGACTCTGACATGGCTGACTAGAGTAAAAGCAGCCAAATATTGAGCGTTACATGTAGCAGCTGAGTGGAGGAGAAAGGGAAGGAGGTGGGAATGGAGAGTCACAGCTCAGCACAATCCTCCCTCTTTTCAGCCCCTGATGAGGAACCCCATTTTAAGAAACTGAGCCCACAGTTGGACGCAAGCAGGATTTGAAAGCCCTTAATGGCAGAGTGATGGACACAACAACCCGAGCCAAAATGATGCCCTAAAGACTCTGGGCGAGAGGAGAGACACGGCACCTATGTTAATGGACACCCTGTTCAGAAAACTGAACAAGAAATGGAGCCACTCGAGAGGAAAATGAAATGAAAATGGAGGGAAAAAGACACTGTCTCTTTTAAGGACGGTGCTTGTGGATGGACACCCATTGAGGCTAAAAATGGGTCCCCAGCTCTTGACAGCACAGTGTCTGTTTACTAGCATAAACAGGCTCCCGCTGCACCTGTTTGTGTGTGTTAGACTCATACATTGTCATGCCCGGTGTGTTTGTGTGGCCAATCACAGCTTGAAACCCATCCTGGTTTGAATTTGTAATTTTTGCAAAGATTTATGGAGCCCAGAACTATAAAGTGAGGCGTTACCACAATGTGAATATACATTATGTCTAACTGAATTCCTGCTTGCTGTAAATCTGTCACTTTGTCCGACTACCTGCTCTACTGTAGAGTATATTACACACTCAGAGGGCTTCCTGTAAGCTTTAAAACAGCTTAGAAAGACTAATGCTCTCATAATCATCCCAGTTCATATCCATAATGCTTTTATGCAGCATGATATTATAGTTACATTGTGACGGCTGCCTTTCACTCCCACTTTTAATGTTTGTAAGAGTGATGTTTGTTTAGCATAAACTTAATGAAGTGTTATATTACATTGAGGCTGCTCTGTGTCTTTTAAGGAGCATTGATAAAGGAGCAGTTCAACGTAACGAGAAAGTTGGTGCTGCCCGCACAGCAGTGAAATCAGTATCAATTCAAGAAATGTATTATCTCGGGATAAACCCCCTTGAGAAGTATCATCTCGTTTACAAGGGGGGGTCCTAAACAATCACTTTCACAAATACAAGACACAAAGAAAAGAACAAAAAAAAAAAAGAGATTTTGTCATGCGACGGTAGATTTAAAGTAAATATTAGCTCCTTTCCACTGCAGAAAGTTAACAAAACATACCGTGGGGCTTCTCTTAACTTGGACTTTAAAGAACCCTGTGAGGCTTTTACACTAGAGAACAAAATCAAAAGAATTAGGAATGATATTGTTATTGATTTTCCTTCACATTTATGTGTTTGTGTGATGCGTTCAGACAGAGAATCCAGGCCACAGCCAGGGCACAGCCAGGACCAGGACAGTGTGTTTGGTTGCTGGAAATGGTGTTGCCTTTACTACTTGGTTATGTGTTGTATCCTCAATTCTGCCAGATATTCAGTTTGTTGTAGTCCTCCTTGTTTTGATGTCACGACACACAAGTGTTCAGGCCAAGAGACCCAAACTCTACCCATACCAGACACGACTTGTCTGAACCTTATCTGAGGCTTTATGTTTGATATTTCTTTTTTTGTGCTTACTTTCTCACAAATAAAAACCTAATCTGATAATTAGCAATAGACCAACACACAGGTAAAAAGCAGAACAGATTTTCAATGGGATGTGGTCTAAAGGAGGGCTAGCAGTCAGATAGTAGCTACTGCTGCTTGCTAGCTCTTTGAAAATGTTGCATGGCTAACAGCTGCTACTGGATAAGATAAGAAAGTGTTTCAGAGGTCTGTTTACTTTTACTTATACATCTACACCCATGTCATGGTCTTCTATGTCTGGTGGATTTCATTTATAGCGTACAATTATTTTTCTTTGACTTTAACTTTGACATCAATAGACCTCTGTGATGTCTCAGGCCATAGCTGCCTGAAGGTTGGTGCATTAACAGTGAAGTTCCCAGACAAGGACAAAGTTTGATTGTCATCTTACTGGCAGAATGAGGCTGAAAGCTTTTGATGAAGTGTGTCTTGGATCTAAACTCCTCCTTTGCACTTTAAACCTGGCGCACTATCAATCTAGCAGAGGGCAAAAAGTACAGAGAAGGTGCTGCTTTAATTATGTTTCTGTTTAATGCCTGTTCAAGGAATTTTGAAGGAGGAGGACATGCTGAGACTGTTTTAAAGTCCCTCCTGACGATGCAGCTACAGCTGTCTTAGGAACACATTGGGCCTGTCATAAACAGAGATTTGCTCTTAAGGGGCACGTACAAACGATTTAAGAGAACTTCACAGTTTCTTACTTTAAGCACGAACAAAAATCTTTTACGAAAAGTCCACAGAGGAGGGAAAACATAACGACATAATTACAAGCGGAAACCTCCATGGCTGTGACATGAAGTCAACGCACAAGTGAACTGCAGTTCCTCAAGCGGCCACTTGAGGCTGGCTACAGAACGAGTCAGTCTCCATAAGCCCCCATGTTAAAATGTCCAACTTCATAGAAGAAATAAACATTTTTACAGCCTGGTACAAAAAACAGTTTTGGTCTCTAGAGCTAATTTCACTGTTCATGACAACTGTACTGAGTTTCTATATAACTCACCTGTTCAAATTTTATTAAGGCTCTTCAGAAAGCTATGGGTGAAGTCACGGATACACCGTCCATTCGTCAGTACTTGCCAACAGGTCAACAGGTCTTTGTATCGATTTTATCAGCATTGAGTAAATTTGAGTGTTTTGGCACTATAATTATTATGTAAATATGTAGAGGTCATGCTAATCTCCAACACTTCATGCTCCAAGTTGTTCTTTTTACTCTTAGGTCACATTTTTATGAATGAAAATTCAATTTGGGGCCATTAATTCTGCTAATAATCAAATTTTTTGGCATTCATCAAGCTGAAATTTACAATTTACAAAATATTTTTGCTGTTAAAAGTATTTGCTCAATCCAAATCAGAATAAACCTGCAAAAAAATAGTGGGTATAGGAGTTTAGGGTAAGAATTGTAAGAGGCCTGGTGTGAAACATGGAAGTTTAAAACAAATATTATATTGTGTTAAAAAAGTAAGTAAAAGTACTTTGTAAAAAGTATTTAAATATTTAGAGATTTATACATCAGTGGTGTTTTCAACCATACAATTCATTTTAAAATCTAATCTTCAGTTTTATGATATTTTGGTGTAAGTAGTAAGCAGACCACTGCAGGTGCACAGATCGTATATGAGGTCGAGGCTCAGCTGTAGCAATGTTGGCATTCATTAAAGCACCAAGGTGATCCAGAACTCTTGACAAGGCCGTGATGTCCCACTGCAGTCGAGTGCACTTCATGTGAAAAAAGGACAGCAGACATTTGCTAATATTGTTTGTTTGTGCTTCAAATGTGATGCCCCTTTTCAATGTCATCCAACCGCATTAAATCAAATAAAAATGTAATTAGTGCCTCAAGTGGCTGAGACGCATAAATGAGTCACTTACTGAGAAGCATTACAGTGTGTTTGCTTCATAAACTGATGTTTTTGTGGCCAAGTTATTGTACTAAATAGATCGTCATTGTCCTGCTCATATTCAATCAGAATGTGCAACAGATTGTTTATCTTCCACAAAACCAAACTATTCTGACGTGGGTGCATGTGTGTGTATACTAATGTACGTACATATGGATTTGTGACATCAAGTGGGCCCTGTAGTGTGTGTGTGCTTTTAATGGCATGTTAATTAGTCTCATTAGGCAGTGAGTGAAGCAGTGTGTTTGGGATTATTGACCAGTCTGTCAGCCATGCTGGCCTTTGCTGTGAAGACCTCTGAAGTACCTCTCTCTACTCATGCCAGGAACACTGACTGCATCCTATATCTCTTATCTGTGCCGCTCCCTCGGCTCCTCTGGCTGCCAAGCGCTGTCACACACCCTGCTCTCATAAATCATATAGATTAAGAGTGTTTCTCCTCTGATGTACATCCAAAACATCTGCAAAGATCAACTTGTAAATTAAGCCTTCATCATTAAAATGGCCGAGAACCATTAAAGCGGTATCATAAATCACATTTTTCAGTGGTTGTAAAGTTTCCTTAGAGTGGTGTTAAAGCCATCATGTGTAGAATTTGTATTCTGCAGGCCTATGGTGGGCTTGTTTTGTTGTTGTTTTTTTCAACTATTGTTCTCAGTGTGCCTGTTTGGGATCTATGGGATGGAGGATTTGTCTGCCAGTATCTATTTTGATTGTAAAACTGGGGGTACCAGAGTGCTAACAAATCCCACACATACCGTAGAGGCTTTAAAGTTGTAATCCTTAAGATTTCAGCCTTGGTTGATTTGGTGACAGTCATGGTTATTGTGGTAACAGCAAGATTTAATAGCACAAGTCCCAAAAGTCTGAAGGCAGCAAACACTCCTTAAGCATCTACTTTATCAGACTGATGTATCCGTTTACACCCAAACAAACTGTTTTAATAAAGAAGTCAGTCAATAATCTGCCTTTTTCCCATCATGCCTTGAGCCACTGCTATCTGATTTCATGCTGTGCATGGAGTGAGTAGTTTTGCACACAACAGGACACAGAAGAGTTTGTTACCTGGATGAGGAGTTGGCAGCTGGTCGCCTGCAACTCTTCATCTAACAGCTCACTGTGAGCGCTCCTTGTTCCATTACGCTGCGGTATTTAAAACCGAGTTCAAAAAAATGCCAAAATTAACCACCTACCGTTTTGCAGGTGCATTTTGGTTGCACAGTTACTGTCAGAGCTAACCAGTGACAAATTTTGACAAACATTTCCTGTGATTCCTTCACAATAAAAGTTGTTTTGTGCGATTAATGTGAAGCAAAGGTAGTAGGAAATAACTTACAAAGGTAAACAATGAGCCTGATATCTATTAGAAGAAATTACAAACAGTAATTATGTGAATCTCCTGTGGTTAGGTAGGATATCTGAATCCTGTGTGGGTATGGCGGACTCCACCACTAAAAATTAGAAACTACTATATAGTGAGGTAATTACAGAATGTAAATGCATCAACGTCAACAAATAGCATTAAAAACAAGGGGTTTGATTTGGGCCCAAAAGGCTTAAATAAAATTTACATTTAATCCATTTACCACAAACTATCTCATACACTGCAGGACAGGATGTTTGTTTGCTTCCGAGCCTGTACGCAAAATATAATGAAGCTGCCATGTGTGGTCTGCTGTGTGACTGGTTACATAGCTCAGTGCTGCCCCAGGGCGCCCACAGCAGATTAATCTGGCTCTACTTTTAAGCATTTTGATTGTGTTACCGTATATTCATTATGATCAACTATAGTATGCAGAATGATGAATACTTTATGCTTAATGGCAAAAAGTTTTGTAATAAGCGTATCAAATTATTTTAATTCACTTTGTGTTCTTTGAATTCTGCAAGGACCGGTCTTAAATACCACAATTATTAAGTTTATATTTTATTTGCAAGAGCAGTTGTGAAACATACTGTATATTTTAGATGAGCAATGTCTCATATTGACATTAAACTGCTAAATTCTAGCATCATTATATTGTACATCAACATTTTGCTGTGCCGCAGGCTCAGGCGAGCATTTGCATTCTCTCCCCACTGAGGAGTCTTTGGTTACCTTGCTTTGGCCCGGGGCAATGTCAAGCAAACACATCTCAGAAATAAATTGCTCCCGTTCTCAATATGCAATAGGCTGCCTTCCATGACAAAAGTAATTTGTTTGGAAATATGAGCGCAGAAACCATACAAGGTTTACATTTAGATCACTTTCTTAGCAACAGCGAATGTAATGATCTATAACCTACCGCTGGTCACAGTGTAGACTGATGTAGCGACCCCTGATTACTTTAAGTGTTCACATCGAGTCAGGCTTGTTTTAGGTATTAAGTCATTCAGTCTGACTGCAGCTCATTCCTCACTTCCCTTCAGCTTTATGTCTGCCTCCATTTCTGCTTAGTCATACTTTCCTCCCTCCTCTTTGAGTCTCTGTGTATCATGCACCCACATTAACACTTTGATGATTTTGCCTAAACTCCAGTCTGTGCTGTGTATATTTAGCATGAGGCTGTCATTATGATAACATATGCATCCCCTTTCTGTTGTGCACTAAATTATCTCCCAGCAGTTACTTTTAAAGCTGCACTATGCATTTTTTTTTTTTAACTTGGACATGAAATTCTTCCGAATAAATCATCAGCATAAAAGATAAACAACTGTGTTAGAAAATATCTTGTTCTTTGATATAAAGCCAGTGTGAAAACATAAGAAGAGGAGTTAACTATGAGAAAACTGATTTTATTAAATTAAATTAATTCAGTTCTGGATGAATTTGGTAATTATGGGACCATGTTTTGTTCCCAACTGTGAAACAACAAGTTGTCACATCATGACACAGTCCACAGTCTCATCATAGCCCATGAATGCTGATCACATGGGTGTGTTTTGAGCGGAAAATGGACTCCAAATTAGCAACTGCACCTTTAATTTAGCTAACCAACTGCATCATATCAGTCGGAGATGAAGATTTTTCAATAAAATCTTGCCTGGTACAGCTTTAAAATTTTAATGTTTTTATTTCTTTAAGACAAATCCAATGTTTTAATCTTTTATTATGTTAAGTACTGAAGAAAATCCATTTCTGAACTGACACTGAAGGTACCCTGTGGAACAAATTGTTTGTATTAATGTTTAAATCACGTGTTTCTCATGTGTATTAGGGCTGTCAGGATATCAGATTCACTACACAATTATCAAGGCCAAAAGAACTTATGATAACGATATTATTGCAATATTTATAGAAAACCTGAAAAAACAATTAACTTTTATTTTGTGTTTTGTCTCTTTGTTGGAAAATTAATTACACTCAACTGTAACACTGGCAACCAGCGTTAAGGTGTATTGTTGGAGTGTAAACCACAAAGCAAGAACAGAAAATGATCTCTATTATTTACACAATATTATCATAGGTGTATTAATAACACAATATCAGTATTTCATGTGTATGCTTGAGTCCTGCCTTATAAAACATTTAAAGTCTTTTTTTTACATTGTTTACATCTATGTTTGCTAGCAAGCGATCTTCTTCTGCTGCATTTCTATGTTTCAAAAGGTGTCTCTGCCACCAAATGTTGATCAGTGAAATAGCATGAAACCATCAGCAAGAATGCATTTTGCTTCACCTGCATGTTTGTGCATGAGATACAAACAAAACGGGGGCCCGCTCATCAAAACATTGCTTCCTAGTGGTGGAAAAGTTCACAGGGTAGCTTTAACCTGAACCCTGGTTGGTATCAATGAGCTAAAGTTCCTGTTTGTCATTCTGTTGTCTGTTGGTGTGTCAATGAACCATTGTGCGAGCCCTCATGTCTGTGTGTCTGTCTGTCTGACGGTTTGGTTCACTGGTTATGGTCCCTTGTGTAGGAGGGTCCCTATGTGATGCTTAAGAAGAACTGGGAGATGTACGAGGGCAACGACCAGTATGAGGGCTACTGCGTGGACCTCGCCTCGGAGATCGCTAAACACATTGGCATCAAGTACAAAATCTCCATCGTTCCCGACGGAAAGTACGGCGCCAGGGACCCAGAGACGAAGATCTGGAATGGCATGGTTGGGGAGCTGGTGTACGGGGTAAGAACTTTTTTTTTTGTTTTCACTCTTTGGATGACAGGACGTGCTTCTTCTTCCAGCTCCCTGAAGCACTATTTTGGACAGGAATGAGCTTTTCATCCACGCTGACTCATCTCATTGAAACTTTAATTCTACCCTGTCAGTAAGATTCATGATGATAATTAGAGAGAATACTGTCTTCTTTTAATCTGTTAGCAATAAACTTGTACAGCAGCTTGGTTTTTCAGCTTTCTTAGAGTTGAAAATGTCCAGAAATTAGCCCTCAAAGTCAACTTAATTCATTCAAACTGTAAGCAGAGAGTCCATAAAAGCAAGATATATTAAACAGAGCAATTTGTTCATCATTTCTTATCCTGATAATCACAATAAAGTCATAAAATTGTGGACTTTATACATCTGGCCTTGTTAAAAATGTGAGATATATATATATATATATATATATATGTATATGTACATTTTCATAGCACTAAGTCCAGTCATGTTATACCAATCTGCTGTTTACTTCTACTATCACTTCTACTTTTTAGGCTTTTTTAATGAGTGTTAAGTCAAAACTAGCCACAGATGTTCCAGGAACAGGAAGGAGAGTAATAATGCAGTTTAACCTGCTCGAAGGCTTTTATTGTGAAACATCTGTGCGGTAAGATTTGAGGGTTTTTGACAGTTTAACTGAAATGAAAGCAACTAAAACAAAAAAAAAGGAATGAAAACAATATTCCTGGCACAGAACAGACACTCAGAGTAACTAAGTGAGTGTGATGAGACAAGACGACAGATAAAAACGGAGGAAGTGTTGAGTTTGTATGAACGACAAATGAAAATGGAAGCAGATTAGGGATCTTATCATCTCATTAAAATATGATGATATAAAGCCTCATACTCTCTGCAGTTGAGGTAAAAATGGCCCTGGTCCACTCTTTAATCATTTACAGTTTGTTAAAAACATTTTATAATATATAAAAAACTGTATGTGTTGTAATGTGCAGAATATAGCTTTTACAGTAAGTCTCTGCACAAGCAGTATTTCTTGATCTGCAGTGTTCACCTGAAGCATAGCTCCTGTGTGTTGTTTGCAGTGTAGATAATTGAACTCATCTGAAATGAAATTGTAAACAAGCTAGCTGTCTCCGGTGGTATTAATGCTAGCAGGAAGAGGGGAATTAGCGGGGCATTAGAGCTGAGCTTTTGGAGAGGTTAAAGAGGAAAAGCGGAGGCGTGGAGCTTGTTAAAGAATCTCGGAGGTGACGATTTGATTCGAGGGTGAGGGTGTCTTTGTGCTGCTGACCTTGCAGTGGGATTGAAGTGGATGCAAGCCTGTGGTATGGGATGATGTTGGGATTTCAAGGTCTGAAAAGAAAACAAAGTGAGGCAAGAGATGATGCTCTAAGAGTATTTGTGTTTTTGTAATAAAACCAATCAAAGTAAAGATTCTGTGAGTTACACTCAATTCATATTGGATTTTGGGTAACTTAAGGTTAAATTAAAGGTTTGATTAAACAATACAAAAATGTTTTTTTCCTATCACCATTGAACAACAATTATTTAACCTTTCATCCAGTTTTTACTTTGCTTTTCTCAAAAGACATGCAGGAAATGAAACATTAATATTTACATCAGCAGTAAAAGCAATTTGTTTGAGATAAAAAATAAAAAAAAACACACACACTGTTGCTCGTCCTTTTTTGTGATGAGCGAAGTGGCATTTTCACAAAGTGGCATTTTCACAAAGTGGCATTTTTCTCGCCTGCCGCCTCTTTGGCGCTGCTGTGACTCACTGTGAAGTCGACTGCAGCGAGAGCGGGGAGAGCCACAGTTCGGGATGTGTCAGGACTGATCAAGCAGTACACTGCACTTTTGATGCAACGACTTACCAGGTTGGTCAAAAGCACAGGAATAAAAAGTGCAGCTGTGTTCTCTGCTATTTGCATCTCTTTAACAAGCACTGTGAGCGGAAACACATCCTGTCCCTAAAGCTTTGCTTTGAATGGAAGACATGATGGATAATATTACTTAAATGTAAATCCCCTAACAGGAAGAACAAGTAGAGCTGTCATCAGACAGTTTTTGACTCACTCACAACCTCAGACCAAAAATGTTTTTTTGACACCTTCCATTTATCTGTCTTTCAAACTCTTTTTAGCTTCAAATGTGGATGTATGACATTTTTTACCAAGATAACCAGCATTACATTTATGTGAATTTTTGACGTCAAGATGAATTTAAATGTCACAAAAAAAAAATCCAGTTATAAAATCCATTTACTGCATTAGAAATTCTAAGGTGTCAAATATAGTTGCTTATTTCAGTGATCCAAGTAAGAGCTTTATTATCAGTGGGTAGCTGAAACTGTGGGCTTGCAGCACCACAAACAAGTGGAACAACAACACTCGTACGTCCTCTCCAACGTCTGCTCCATCGACATTATATAAAGCTGGACAACTTAACGGCTCCTAAAAAGTGAAGCCAGAACATCTTGATTTACTGATGCCGCTGTGCCAATCGTGTGCGATCACTACTGCACAGACTCTGGCTACAAATGACATCACCCACGCAAGATGGCAGCAGCTGTATCCAGGATATATTGGCTTCATTTTTGTCCAGTGGCAGGAAGTGGAGACGCATTGTCCATCTTTATATGCAGTGTGTCGATGGTTTTCAGTGGCAGTGAAAAAACTCAGTAGTTCAGTATAAACATTACTTCATTGTGATCTTTTCATATACAGGACAGAACAAACTGACAAATTTTTTCACAAGGTAAAATTCATATGGACAAACAGCAGATGTGTCATAAAGACAGCCTGGGAAAACAAAGAGGTGCCAAATATTGGTGTTCCCTGGTGCTGAATTTTACCTGATGAAGGTTGGAGGACTGAAACATTGCAAATAAAGTAAAAATTATTTATAGTGTGCAGCGTTTTTTCGTTCTTTTCTGGTCACAGCTGTGATGCAATGCTCATATTTAATGCTCTAACTTTTAATATGTTAAAAGCAAAATAAATCAAAATATTAATATTATTAGAACTTCAAGGTTACCTCTGGTTGTTTTGGATAAACATTCCAGTTAGGACCAGGAGTGTGTATCATCAGATTGCACTAAAGAGTGTGTCTGGGGGCATGGGGGAAGCTGGCAGCTTTTTTTTTACAGCATTCATGGGAACGTCTGAGGACATGGAAGCTGTCAGCACACTCCCACCGAAGACTTTGCTCAGAGACTGTTCATTTCTTACCAGTTGTGCCTCAAAAGCCCTGCCTTCTTTTAACCTGCCATGTATTTTAGGGCACACTAAATGCCCCGAGGCTGTCATCTTAGTGCATTTTGCTGAGGATGAAAGAATTTAAATCGCTTTTCATTTTCTTTCGCTCGTCCCTGTCTTCTCTTTTTCGTCCTCCTTAAGTGTCAGATGGCCGTAATGAAACTTTAAATTCTCGTTGATATTAAGCCCTTTTGCTCCCAAGCCAGGCAGACAAGGTCAGAAATGTTGCTAAGTCACTAACTGTAATCTGGTTGGTGGATTTTCAGAAAGCCAGTATGCACTTTTCCACAGCTGCAGACCTCAGAGGTGGCTGTATCCCACTTTTGCCTTCCTGTGCTGTAAGCATATTTCTCTGACACATTATTTTATCCTCCTTGCTGATTCTCCCGGAGTTTCAGCTAAGCCTCTCAGCTTTGGAGAGGGCCTCCAAATTTCTTTTTCAATTTCTTTTCTTTCTCGCTCTGTCTTAACTTGATCACCCCGAGACGTATTCAGCCACCGCCTAAACTTGATCACTTTGAGATTTGTTCAGTCGAGGGAGAAATTCAGATAAAATAACACGAGCTGAGGAGAAAAGAAAAAGGGGTAATTGTTGTTTTGCTGTACTGATGGCTGGCTGGCTGTTGGCCTTCGGCGTGTCATATCTGTGACTAAGTGATGTTTGATTGATGCATGGCCCTGCTCAGAGGGATGATCCATCATTTGCATTTGTTTATCTGTCATCATTTTTGGATTTAGAGTTGCTCTCAGAGAGGCTCATTCGGATGACTAATCAAATTCCTTTTCATCCAAATCACCCACAGAAAGCGGAAATCGCTGTGGCCCCTTTGACTATCACGTTGGTCCGGGAGGAGGTGATCGATTTCTCCAAGCCCTTCATGTCGCTGGGCATTTCCATCATGATCAAGAAGCCCCAAAAATCGAAACCAGGGGTGTTCTCCTTCCTGGACCCGTTGGCCTACGAGATCTGGATGTGCATCGTGTTCGCCTATATCGGCGTGAGCGTGGTGCTCTTCCTGGTCAGCCGCTTCAGCCCGTACGAATGGCACACCGAGGAGCCCGAAGAGGGCACCGACGGTCCGCCAAGCGACCAGCCCCCCAATGAGTTTGGTATCTTCAACTCCCTCTGGTTCTCCCTGGGCGCCTTCATGCAGCAGGGCTGTGACATCTCCCCTAGGTAAGACACAGTTTTATTTAACTGTCAAATAATTTAATGTCATAATATAGTCCAGCAGTTAATGGATGTTTACTGCAAAGTCTACATAATTAGCTTTTTTTGTCCTCAGGCTGGGGACACATTACATGACTTTTAGACCAATTATAATCACTATGTGCCAACACGTCCAATCTGATTGTGTCTGTGTTGGTCTGAACGAGTGCTTAAATCCCTCAGCTGCCAATCCATTTAAGACCTTCATCATTATTTCAGACATGTTTGATTGACACAAAATAAAACTGAACAAGTCTTGACACCTTACTTTGACAAGCAGTAGCTTGTGACAGTGAAAAAGAAGAAAAAATAACAAAATAATAAAAAAAAGATCGGTACTATCAGTCACTAGGTTACAAATTCAGATAATTTGCAACACATAGTTATTATAAGTGTAATTTTTTAATATTTTCCCACTTCTAACTGATGTGTAATGTGTCTTTAGCTTGAGTCACAACTGACGTTCACGTTTAAGCTGCAGCTTCCATCATGAACATGGAAATACTTACAAATTCTTGCCCGTTGTGACTTGACTCAAAGGTGGATTGCTGTTGGTGCTCAACAACAATCTGAATCATATATGATACATTTCCATTGTAACAACTCAATAGTTAACTTTTTATGGGATGACTATATTATTTTATTTATTTTGTGCAATGTTAGTTATTTTAATGATGTGAAAACCTCATAATTTAATAACAGTCAAACTAACTAAAGTGTTGACTGAACATGACTGAATTATAGTATTCTGTGTTGGTTAATTAGATTGATGAAATGAGGATGAAAACAAAAAGGCTTTTTAGTTGAAGGACTAATTCAAATTTGTTTGCTTTCTTTCTGAGAGTGAGATGGAAAGATCGAAGTCTTATGTCTGCGTGTGTCTGCAGTCCCTACACTATTAGCTTAGCCTAGCATAAAGACAAGACAATACGTGGCTCTGTACAAAGTTCAGATAAACGCCTACCAACACCTTTAGAGCTCACTACCTTGTATCTTGTAACAAAAATGCAGAAAACTACAATTTGTGGGTTTACAGTTTTTAACCCAATAAAACTGTGGTTTGCCAAGACATTGTTCCAGCAGGTGAATTCCTCCTAAACGTCAACGTGTGTATAACTGTGCATTAGTAAAACAAGACTAAGAGTCTACAGCCACGCTAATGTGAGCTTGTACAGTGATGTGTTTGAGGTAAATGCTAACATTAGTATGCCAACATGCTCACAACGATAATACTAACATGTTTGGCAAGTAAGCATGCTAAGATTTATTAGCACTAGACACAAAGTAGGCCTACAGCTGAGGTTGATGGGAATTTTTGATTTACTGGAAATGCCAAATGTGTTCATCCATTTAATACTTGTTGAGATATTTATCCCAAAATCTCAACAAAATTCAACATGTTTGTAGAGGAAAAGTCAGAGGATTACCAGAATCATTGGTACATCCTCTGGGGACCATTGACGTTTGTACAAAGTTTCACAGCAGCATTTGTAGAGTCATGATGCTAGCGTGGCTGAAAACAAGATCAAGTGTTAATACATGATTTGTATAGTTATTTTAACTTTAGACAGGCTAGTTGTTTCTCTCAGTTTCTGGTTTTTATGCTAAAATAATCTAAGCTAAACACATCCCTCCTCTAGTTCCTTAATTAAACTTGTAGTGTTGAACTTTTGTCTCACCCTTCTGGCAGTGAGAGTAGTTACACAAGCACTCAGATATACTGCAAAATACTGAGCTTACATTGTAGTGATTAATCAGCATTTTGTGTGCTTGTTTTGCAAGAGACCGAATGTAAAGAGGTTCATTTATATGTAAAAGTCCCACACTCCACCTTTAAATCACTGACATGGGATTGATATGACACTTTTAATCTCACTCTTGTAAAGAAAGCATACTGACATTTTTGGAAATATGAGGTTTTCATGTGCCACTGCATCATTTAAGTAAGTTACTGTACATAACCTGCTGTGTATCAGTGGTAACTTGCATGAGGACTGTAGGTCAATAATATAGATAATATATAGAAGTGTTAGGTATCAAGTCTCAGTGTGTTGTGTTGTTAGCTACTGTCTCATGTGTTGTCTGCTGCTCATGCTGTGTGTATACTGGTATGTGCACAGTTGCATCACACTCGTGTGTATGTGGTGTGAGAGAGAGAGAAAGAGACAGTGCGTGTCTCTGCTAGTATTGATTTCTTGTCTCTCTCTTTCTTTCTCTTCTCCATATTGTTCTTCACTGTCTGACTTGCATACACTATGTTGTCTGCTTGTAAGGGAATTAGGATGTCTCGGTGTCTGTCAGCTTCGGCAGTTGTGGCTTCGCACTTGTGCGCCTCGTGTCTGTGTATTTGAGCTCCAGTTACATTAGCGACCATGGTTCTGTGGACCCGCTGTCTGCTGCATAGTGTGATTCACTGAGAACACACTGTCAAGGTGTTGTCTTCCACCGAGTCTGTGACTTCTCTTCCCTTTAGCCAAATTACGAGACTCAAACTCCCTTGGACTTCAGGCCAGCAGACTGGTGTTTACAGCGTACTTTGGTGGAAGGGTGGAGAAATTGGGGCTTGTACAGTTGACTGTCTGGCTATGTTACTCTCCAGCCTTTAAGGGCTGGTCGTCTTTGTTTTTCAATCAAAGATCAGGCTTTGTGTCCGTCATCACACACTGGCATTCACTGTGCTGACATCTACTGTTATGGTCAAACCTATAGACTGGTAAAGCCTGTAATTGTTAATGGTTTCTCATCTCCTGTAAAGCCTTTCTTAGCTGTTTAAATTGCTTTGTCAAGCTTAAAGTTCCAGTGGTTGGATTGTTTGGGTTATTTTAAGATACTGCTAAAATGGCTCCTATAGTTATTTTAAGTCTTTCATATAATATTTCTTTTATCTGCTTTAAGCCCTTATGGATCTTGTACTGTAATAGAGTTGATAAGATTTTAGGAGATGAAAGAAGAACCAAACCAGCCTGTATCTTTCAGCCTCCCCCACACCAGAGGAGAACAGAGAAACACACAAGATGGAGGATCCCGAGGTACATTAGAGCGCCTTCGAAAATATAGCCTGGCCTCACGTAAGCAACCTATAGAGGAGACTATATTGGGCCTGTGACAGTGATTAAGGCCACTCATTTAAGGAGTACACTTGCTTTGTTCACATGTGTGCAGACCACCCCCCCTCCCACCCACCACCATACCCACCCGAGCCCGCCACATCTCTGCCTGTGTACTGCAGATAAGGACTTAAGAACCGCACAACAATGTCGGCATCAGAATGGAAAGTCTACATTTCAACCCTCTCTGTCTCTAGCTGTGGTCCCCACTGCATTCCACCTGTCACTGCTAATCCCATGGGCCTCTCCCAATCCATCAGCACAGAGCCCCAGAGCTCAGGAGCGCTTCCACTCCAGTTTAGCCTGACAGGGCAACATGCAAATCCCTCCACACAGGAGAGATTAGACGGCAAGGAGGAAGTGACGAGGCCAGAGGTGAAAGGGACGATTTTGGGGCGAGGGCCGAGGAGCTTGGTCATGTGTTACAGCTGCAAGCTGGCTGGATGGTGGAAACTCAGTCTGCGTGCAACACACTTTGGGGAGGCTACACGTTCATCCACCAAAAAAAAAAAAAAAAAACATTATATAAGAATTTCATGAGCTGTACACATAATTTCCAGCGGGGTTTTGGATTTGGTAGTTTTAAGTTTCATCCAGGAGATTGTTTTTGGTGGATTTGGTTACATCAGTGGTGACCTTGTATAGAATTTTTTTTTTTGTATTCTCACTCTTATCGTGCTCGCTCAAGTGTTTTAAAGCAGATTCACCCAAAACTTACGACCACCGGGCACGAATGTGACGCATTCCGTGTGCACCTCGGCCATTCTTGTCAATGATTTAAGCGCGGAAGAACAGCTGTTCTATTTTTGATGGATGATGTGATCAACTCATGTCAATCTGCACAGAGCAGCTCAAGCTGGCCGAAAGTCAGACACAGAAACGGCATAGAGAATCCGGTCGATTTTCAAAATAAAACACTCGTAATCGATCGTTAGAAAAGCCAGAAGGGAAACAATATATAAAATATTTGGAAGCACATAAACCAAGGAAAAATGACCAAATATGAGTAAGTTAACAAACCCTGTTCTTAAACGCTCCTGGTGGGGTTTGAAGTTGCGTGGTTAAAATGAGCTCCACCTTGATAAACAGCAACATTAAAGTAACGCTTACATATTATTGTATAAATAATAACTTTTTTTTGCTAAACATTACTTAAGTGAAATTTGAGTGTTTTGACTGTTTTGAGCCACTTTTACCTAAGTAAAATATTTGAATACCTCCACCACTGAAAACAATGATTTTTACGTCCATTCAGCCTCCCTATCGCGTTACTTTTATTTGTTTCTAGTTGTGTCTCATCCATATGACTCTCTCCTCATAGAGAAGGCTAATTCTACTTTTCTTCATATGTTAGTTTTTCAGTCATTTCATGACACAGCTCCAACAGGAAAAGCCGAGGCTGAAGTAGCACAGAACGTCTTCCTCTCTTCTCTCTTAATAAGGGTTAATACCCCTTTCAGCTCCCTTAAGGCAGCCCATAATAATTAATTCAGTGATTAATATCCTGGTCTCCAATGGTAATGTCTCCGTGGAAACAGGAGAAGAGGGGAGCTTAAATGAAATGGTGGCATGATAGTCTTTTTAACTGACTACAAATCCGAGATGACTAGAATTTAAGTTATTCTGGGATTTTCTCCAGAGACTGCAGGATGTCACATCTCGGTATTACAAGTCTGAAAACATCAATACAAATATCAAGGCAGCCGTCTGCCGGTCCATGAAGGTGTAATTGGACATGGCTGTTCCAGGTGTTGTCAGTCACTTCCATCTTATGGCATTAGATGGATTATCTTTGTCTCTTCTGCTGAGTCACAGTTGCCACATCTCTAATGAGAATGCAGCGATTGGCTTGATTAGTCCTGATTAGCTCAGAGTGCGTGCATACTGATGGCAAATTTCCTGATGGCTATGGATGAAGCGTAACTTTTAATTTGACTTGTGGATTTAGGCCAACAAAAGCTGTGTTTTAAAAAGGAGAAATGACTTTCAAGTGGTCTATCTGCAAGATTCCCATTATTCTATTAATTCAATGCCAATTAGCTTTGTTATCCAGCTGACACACTGCCGTTCTGCTGCATCGCTTACTGCTTATGTCAGCAGTGCTTGTCCTTCGTTACACTTGGTTGATTTGTTGCATTATTCCTTCAAATTATGGGAATTGCTGGAGGCTCTAATGGCATCTGTATGTGCGGTAGTAGTCGACAGCCAATTTAGTGTTCCCTGCTTTGATATTGTGGCAATAGGTAGCTTTCATCGAACACAAACATCTATAGACTGATATTGATCTTAGGTTCACGTGGCTAAAATGCGCTTTGTTGTCCACAACAGTACATACCTTAGCTTCCATGCTGATCCTCCTGTCTGCTTCTCCAAACTGAGGGCACGCCAATTGCCATCTACTGTAGGTAACACACTGAATATGACTAAGTACCTCATACAACCCCACTTCAAATAACCCGAACTATACCTTTAAGAGGTAAAAAAACTGAGCAGAATGTAAAACAACCAATCCACTTCTGATAAAACAGAACATCCTTTCCTCAAGGCTGGCAGGCATCATATGGAGCTAATGGAGAGACGTTGCAGACGTTTGTGAAAACTCTACAGATTTGATCTCTTTAGGAGATAATGCGCACGTTGGGTTCTGCAGAACATCCGAGCTGAAACAGCCTGGATTATCTTTGATGGTATATCACCACCCTGTAGGCCTAGTCAGCAGCCAGTGCTGCCATTTGAGCTGGCAGATAGACATCAGAAAGGATCATGAAGAGTTTAAGTATGTAAATTCTCAAATAGTGGTCTTTATTTCAACTACAGAGGCCTTTATTTGAAACAAACTGTTACTAGACACAGCCTTCATTGTTTATTTCTTGTTTTATTTGATCACATTTAAGCAAAAAGCCCCGTGTTTCTGATCAGCTGTTTTTTATTTAATCACTGCTGAGCAACCATCAATGAAACTCAACCCTTCTTATATTTATCGAAAGCTTTTCCAGGAGCTCAAAGGGCTCGATCCCCCACCATTTTCAACCAGGCTTTTATTGTGAAAACTCTACAGGAAGTTTTGAAAGTAGAAGCAGAGAGAGGGATCTGGAGTGACAGTTTGTCTGCTATGAATAAGTCAAATAGTGTAGTCTCGCCCCAGGTATCACCCCGGGAGCAGACTAGCACCTCCTCATTTATTTAGGCTCTGCTCAAGGTCAGAGCTCTCTCTCTCTCTCTCTCTCTCTCTCTCTCTTCTCTCTCTCTCTCTCTCTCTCTCTCTACATCTTTCACTTCATCACTCCACTTTAAGTTGTTGTGTTTTCTCCTGCTCCCATTTCTGTCCCACAGATATTCCTTAAATCCTGTGGAAAAACCTACTCAACTCCGCACCCAATCATCTCTGACAGCAGCTTTTTATTTCAGTTTTTTTCTCGCACATCAAAGAAAATGAGCGTTTGCTGCCTCACATAACATTATGACAGATTGTTTGCAGACTGGTCACTGATATTAACATGAACCAGATTGTATTTTAATCATGAGATATGATTTACTTTGCCTCAGTGTCTTTTTTTTTCCACCTTCGAATTTTCACCTCCTCAACATTATTTTCTTACTTTAAATGATCATTTTTAGTGGCTTCAGGTTGAGAAAATAAACATTATTCCATTCTGTATGACAGTATTACAGACATATTACATATATGCATGTACATTTTATTCTACATGCTACACAAGGCGGAGCATATAACCGTTTTTTCAAGCTATGGTCCTGTGTGAAATATTCACACCCAAACCACCATTTTTATGGCTCCACATGCCTCAAATGGATAATTCATCAGTCCTGTTTGGTGTATTTTGAAGCTGTAAGACCATTTTAAGTAAAGTTCTATGGGATATTTTGATAAACATAATCAATAATCATGTAAAAGTAAATGTTCAGGGGAAATTTCAGTCTGGCTCCTTGTGCAACTTTCCAGTTCTCTCTTTTGTTCAGTTCACCTGGAGATTATTTACATAAATGATTAAGATGAGTGCAGAATTGCCACCTTGCCAACATGTAGACCATGCCAGCCTCTTTAGATCTCTCCTATTTAAATTCATTTCATTTAAGCGAGTTAACCAGTAGGGGAAAAGTGCTGACTAATTGCTGCATAATTGCTCAAATTATTCCTTTTTTTTTTTTCGACATTTATTCATCTTTTATACCCTGAGGCTTCCTGGACTGCTACGGAGAATCCCATTCCCCCAACACTAGAGCCAATTTCTGTTTTGTTACCATTTTATTTCTTCTAATACTTTCCCCGTCTGGTTGTCTTGTTTCCGCTACCTGTGGGAAAACTGAGATCGTACATCATTACAGTCAAGTTCTCCCCAACGTTCACAACACCCAACTGCAGTGAAACTTGTGCTGAGCTTTATATTGCACAAAAACACTTGTAATGACCACACTTGGATAAACACGTGTATTACTAAAAATGCAAATGATTCAACAGTCGTCATAATCCTCAGAGCTAAAAACACAACACTGACTGAAAATCTCCTGTACTTAAAAACCTTTTCCCATAATCTTTTTGAGTTTTTCTGATGGACAAGTTTTCAGTTTTCTGACAGTTTGGTTGCCCAAAGGCTGCTGGATGCACATATGCTGCTTCATATTCATCAGTGCACAAGACAGCAAAGCGTAAAAGCAGTGTTGGTTTCGAGGAAAGATGTATTATCAACCAAGGAAAACTGCCAACTGTTTTACCCCAGACCCCCAGGGGACTGATGGATTCTGGGTCATCATGTGGCAATTAGTTTGTGGCAGTTTGAGTAAATGTAAATTTGTTTGGTGATACTGCATGCACCACTAAAGCACAATGTAAACCAAAACAATACCATTGCACACCATCTGAAGGACTTCATTGTTTAAGTTTATATTTCAATCATTCACGGTTCATTTTTGCCCCTTGAAGGTTAATGGTTGGGTTATACACAAACAGAACTGGTTTGTACATGTTATCTGTCTATGTCCAAACACTATAATGTGGGGTGAAAATCCGGGTGTCATAAAGAGGTAGGAGGTGTGATATCATTTAAATATAGGAATAATGGTGCACCTTTTCAGACAGTCTCTCCTGGAAGACATTCATAGTGTTTCACGCAGTTGTTCACATGAAAAGTGCCAGAAATGTTTAAAAAAAGAAAAGAAAAGTTCAGCTTTTCATCCATTAATCTACCCCTGGTTTTGGGTGTAAATGTGTCGGAAGTTTAAACAGGATTTTTTAAATTTAATTTAAGATTCTATATATTTTTCCATCACTTGTCATGAAATTTGACAAAGAATAAATGTATTCTTTAAAGGAAAATAACCTAACATGACATATTTAGGTTAACTTTTATCTAATGAAATGGAAATTTATTTCATTCTGTCACAAAACATTTCCTACAGACTGAAAAGATGCAGGCTGAAGCTACAGATTATGCCCTTTTTACAATAAACAACCTATTAATCATGTATAACTAACCTCAGACCCTGAACTTTAAAAACACTCTCTGCTAAACGATTATCTCTAATAAATTATGCTCACACATTAATTATATTTATTATAAAAGTCTAATGAGTGAGTCTAACCATTATTATTGTAATATATATGATGTAGAATCCATTAGCATCGTGCGGAGAAAAATGAAAACGCTGGAATCACCAATGTGGCCTGAAAATTACCCAGACTCCGAGCGCTAAGCCCCACCCCATCCCCTCTGTTTACTGCAGGCCCATCAAGACACAGCAGTGTGTCACTGTGGATCAAAGTCAGTGGTATCAGCCAGCAAACACACAGCACAGAAGGGTGGATGGATGGCAAAGAGACACTCCTCTTCTGGTCCCATTATTACACTCCCACAATCCACTGCTGCTGGCATAGAAACATGGAGACCGTCTGATGAAAAGAGTGAAGGGATTTCGTCAGGTGGGAAAAGGAAATAGAGTAGAAATAAAGCAACAAAGAGAAGAGAGATAAAACTCATCCATACATCTTATAATGCACACAGTCATTATTTTATAGTTAAATTCTCTGCGCTCAAAAGCTGCAGAAATGCTCAATCGTCTCAAGGAGAAGGAAAATGAAGTGTGGGGGGGGAGAGAAAGAGAGGGAAGTCATTTGTATTCAAATCCAGAGCTAATACGTCAAGTAAGTCTATTTCATGGGCAAAGCTTCCTGCGTGCGTGGAAGGAGACATGCTCTACTGCAGCACTTCTCTTTATTGGAAGTCGCCTTAGCCGCTACAGGCACTTTCATCGGTACAGACCAGAAAAACTGAGGTTTCCTTGCCAACTCCGTGGTTAGAGTGACGCTTCTTTGGCAGAACCCACTTATTTGTTAAAATAAAGTACCCTTAATGTTTCTTCTTCAGGAGGTCCCTTCAAGTGTTGCCACATTGGGTCATAGCATTGGGCTGTGTCATCCACTGCATGTGGACAATCAGTTGAGAAAAAAGGATGCTACCACATGCAGGGTACACATGCATGGAGATTACAGGACACTGAGAACAAAATACCCTGTGTATACTGGGGACAATGGAATGTAGCCAGATTGCAATAAGACACAGTGGAAATACCAGCCAAGAAAACACTGACTGTTGCAGATGTCTCTCTCCTCCTCTTCTCATATCCCCCCCCCTCTCTCTCTCTCCATCTGACAAGGAGGCCTGAGGGTTTTGTATCCTCTGCTGTTTGATTTGCACCGAGGGGAGATCTTGTTTGTTCTCCTCAATGCAGCATTTATGGTTTAAGATTCTCCTCACGACCTTCTGCTGCTCCTGAGCAGCGGGCTATCTGTCTCCCCTAAGCGAACAAACAAGAAAAGAACAGTGCCGGTCGCTGTGCCAGGCCGGGGGTCCTGCAGCTTTTTCCTCCCCCCAATAAACAAAAAGAGGTGGAGGTGGGGAACAAGGGGATAGAAAGTAGCCAACCTTTACTTTATCGGAGCTGGTCAACGCGAGCATGTGGGATTTTTTTAATTTTGCAGGCAATCTGCACTAATGAGGGGTAAATACAGCTCTGGCAGGTTTGAGTGTTGTCAGAGCTCCACCTTGTGGTGGTACATCAGCATTTTTGGTATCCACAGTGGTGGTTAGTCTCTCCATGCTTTACAGTCATATTTCATTCCCTTAATTGTCTCCTCTCTGACTGTATTTTCCAGCACTGACTGACTGTTTTCTATGTCTTTCTATCTTACCCCACTGGTCCCTCTTCCTCCTCTTCTCCTTGCCTTTATTTTACCTCCAACACCACCCCAATAATCATGTTCCTGGCTTTACTTTCTCCCAAATCCCTCCTTTCGTTCCTCTTATTTTTATCTTGTCCATCCTCTGCATTCCCCTCTGCCTTATAATCCTTCCAAACTGTCCCCACACACTCTTCCACATCTTTCCTTTTTACTCTCCAAGATCATTATCGGGTCGAATCGTAGGAGGAGTGTGGTGGTTCTTCACCCTCATCATCATCTCGTCCTACACGGCTAATTTGGCTGCCTTCCTCACTGTGGAGAGGATGGTTTCCCCCATTGAGAGTGCAGAGGATCTGGCCAAGCAAACGGACATCGCCTACGGCACTTTGGACTCTGGCTCGACCAAAGAATTCTTCAGGGTGAGTTGGTGTTACTCGGGTTAATGGTGTACATCCCGGGCAGGTAGGGGAACCAAAGAAGCACTCACATCTTTTACACACCAGAGGGAAAGGTTGATCACACACTCTTCTAGACATTTTCGGAACCATCAGGGAGCTTAGCAGGTCTCCAAGGTCTTCCCTGCGTCCTACAATTATGTAGTCCCTAATTTGTTTTGTAAAATACATTTAGGAGGAAACAGAATCACTGCCTTGCATGACGTTCAGAGGCAACGTTACTCAAATGAAGGAAGTCTGTGCCACATGCAAGTCTTGAGAAGGTAATCGGGTGGATGTAAAAAGATAAGATAAAACTTCACACAGGAAATTCACACAGAGACAGACTTAGAGGGAAGGAAACCAACTAATAAATGAAACATGAAATAAGAAATTATTAAAGACAACAGAGAGGCAACATTTAAAAAGCTATATACAATTTATACATTATAAGTGAACTGTGTCAAAATCATGTGAATAAATCTGCCATAATATAGTATAAGCGTATAGGTATGAATAAGTACGATGTATGTAATAATATGTAATAAAGTACATTATAACATATATAATATGTTTGCGGTATATGTAATAGATATGTAGATAATATGTAAAAGTAAATACTATGATATAGCATATAATATGATAATGTAAAAGTGCAGCAATACCAATATAGTAGTATTATTATATACTATACAAGTATATAAAGCAGTGTAAACATATGTGAATATACGGTATAAATGATTATGTCACATACAATCAGGGACATGGTGCAGGTGTATTGTTGTATAGCTTATTGCATTGTGTAACCTTAAGCGCAATAGTGGTTCTACTGGTCTACACTGAGAGAGACCAGAGTTTATGTCCAAAGTCCCACTTGTGTTGAAGTTTTATACACATTATCAGTGAACATTTTGCAGCTTGGCAGATGTGTTCATTAAAAATGAATCCTAATGCTGTTTATAGGAAACATAATTTGGGAGGAATTACATTTCTCCCTAAACATATTTACTCTTGTAAATTAGCAGTACATAATTTCTGAGAGAAGGTTGTCCAGGACCCAGGGTGATGACGTAACACTCAACTGAACTTGAATATGTGCAGCAGGACAAGATATAATATACTGGAAATCTTTCATGTATCAAACATCTGCTACCTGATAACTCACTTTTTTTTCTGACTCTTTCTGACTGTTGCAACATGCAATGAAAGAGGGGAATAGTGTGTACCATTAGCCCGGTGAGCTAATGGTCAGCAATGGTTGAAATAATGCAAAGATATAGCCTCAGATTTGACAGTACCAGTCAGGGTCACCTGGGTATGGTATGGCCCAGGTTTGGGTCTCAGTTTTAGCCCCATGCAGGACTCCCTAGTGTCAGACTTCAAAGGTGTTCTTCATGAACATGACCAACTTTTGGCACCTTGATTTAACATATTTTGATGGGAAAAAAAGCGTTTAAAAATTGTCTTTCTGTCTGTATGTTCACTTTGTGTAGAAACAGTAGAATATGCTGCTTCTTTCTGAACTGCAGGACTGCTTTCAGACGTTTCTATGAACATTTTGACTGGACTAGGTTAGAAAACCCAACATGTAGAATATTGTTTTTCAGGTAGCTCATACAATGATGAATGCACATATTTTCCTTGGAGTGTATTTAGTAAGAATATGGTAAAACTCCTTGTTTTCTGTATGTGGTGTTGTATGTTTTCTCCATCTTCCCTATCTCTTACACCACATCTACCTTTGAACCTCCAACCCCCTCAAAACCCCACAGCGGTCAAAAATCGCCGTCTACGAGAAGATGTGGGGATACATGAAGTCGGCCGAGCCCACAGTCTTCACCAAGACCACGGCTGAGGGCGTGGCGCGGGTCCGCAAGTCCAAAGGGAAATACGCCTTCCTGTTGGAGTCCACCATGAACGAATACACAGAGCAGCGCAAGCCATGCGACACAATGAAAGTGGGAGGCAACTTGGACTCCAAAGGCTACGGAGTAGCTACACCCAAGGGTTCACAGTTAAGGTGGGTGGAATAGTGTAACAATATGTTATACGTGTTGTTATGGTATTCCACCTTCCCTGGTGTGCCGCCTTTCTTTTGTATCACTATCTGTCTGCACTGGCTTGGTGTGGGTGGGTGGGGGCGTTTTATGTGTTTGGGCAGAAGTAGTGGCTTTTTTTGACATCTGTGTTTGTTGCATGCATGTGGGGTGGTCATTGTGATGATGCAGGGGTGGTTATTTCCTTTTTTTTCTTTACAGCTCTCCACGCCAGGTAAAATCTTTGTGCTTGTGCTTGCTGTTTGGGCAGAGATGTTGGAATGGCATGCTCCAGGCTGTAGAAAAAAACTCATCTGAAAATGTCTTATTTAGGAAATGCCATTTGAGATAATCAGTATATTTATATACAGAAGTAATTAGTAGAGATATTTCGCTAATGCTACTTCAGCTTTTCCTTCACGGTCTTCACTGGTTCTTTCCTTTTCAACTAAGTGACTGAAATAGTGTTTTGGGAGCCATTTGAATGCTCAGCCCTGGGTAACTCTGCCAGACTCTGTCACTGCCTCCCGCACATAGTGGAATTTACAGACCTGCCAGAGAATACAGTGTCATTACTGTGGGGAGTTGCACTTTCAATCCACACACTCATTGATCAAAGCCCGTCGGCAAGGTCTCACTGAAGGGAATGGACAAATATACTAAAGGCAAAACTTCACAGGTGTGTGTGTGTATGTATGTGTGTACATACAAACCAGTGGAGAACAGCTCCATGATTGCTTGCGCTTTAATTTATTCCTGGAGGTGTGAGAACATTGTTGCACACATGCTAGAAAACACCAGGAAGAGCTGTAAGCACATCCGCTGTGATGTAAATAGATAATATTGGAGCATTATCATTCATCATAGGTAATTAGAGAGGGTATTGAAAACAATAACCAAACATTATTGTTTCTTTGTGAACAGCTACCAACATGGTAATTTGTTTCAAAGCAGCCAACTCCTCACAGGATATAAATCAAACCCCGTTCATTGTTTTCTGTAAATTCCTCTGCCTGTGAAAGCCTGAAGTACAGCAGAGCAGCTACTGCATTTGTTTTGCAGCCAGGCTGGTGCCAGTTTTCAGCCACTGCTTTGACCAGGAAGAGTCCCTGACAGATCACGGTAGTCCCCTCCTCCAGGCTTCCATCTTGTTATTTTGGGGATTATCTTCTTCTGTCAGTCACTTGTCCGGATATCAGCGAGGAAACACACCAGCAACAGCATCGAGAGCAGGCAATACTGTTGGTCAAGGCTGTTATTTCACATGGCTCCTCAAACAACATCATCATCATCAGCTAAAACTGAAATATTAGCTGTGTTGCTTTGTGTTTTCAAACCATCTCCATTTCTGACTGTCTTTATTTTTCATAATGATGCAAATGAATTAAAAGGATCAAAATGCACGCTGAGACAAATCTCTCCATCGCTACACTGTCAGACAGTACTACAGTGTTCTTCAAAAGAATCCATGAAATTAAAACAGCCTATTAAAACAGCTTTTCATAGACATTTTATGCAAGTCAATCATGATTTTCCAGAGAAGCTTAATGCTCATAAATCCTGTGAGCTCTGAATTGGCTGACATACATACCACATTATGTACATGTGTAAAACCGTTCCAACTTATTTAGAGGTGTCTGTTTCTCAAAGCGCCGGCTGACGGTGACAGTTTGGGACTGACGGTGCTGATTGCCAACATTTAGTTCTGATATTTAATGTTTTTAAATTGGAGGATTTGAATGCAAAACAAAACAAAAAATAATTACTCAATTAAATATTGTATTATCTCAGGCTCTCATGCACTGTCCATTCTTTATACTGTCAATGAAAACGCTGTCTTCATTTCTAGCTGACAACTGTCAACTGAAATGAGCAGATTTCATCAGCTGTAGCTAGCAACCATAAGCTAATGCTAACAATAAAATTCTGTAGATTGATTTTAGTCTTCAGCTGACTTTTTAATGTCAGTTTTTAATGAGCTTTTTAAAATAACAATCTAGTAAAATGGTTTTAAATATGCACATGATGGCTATATACATATAAAATGAATAGTTTTGCATAATTTTCTTCACTTTGGGCATGGATGGCATCAGATTTTAATAAAAGAATTGGCCCTGTGTATGAGGCTAACATTAATTATATAACATTAATATTGAGTCATATTATTGTACTTAATACAGTACATTAAAGGGGAGAGATTTGTGCTCAGTGTGTGTTTGGGTCCTGGGATGTAACCAGTTAGAGCATTAATGCACTTTTCCACCCTTGTCCCTCTCTTACTGCTACTCCTCCCTTCCCCTCTCCCCCCTCTCTTCCTTCCCTCCCAAATTGGACAGCATACTCACCCCCTCTCACCAAATATGTTTTATCGTTTTCAAGAAGTGCTGTTAACCTGGCAGTGTTAAAACTCAATGAGCAAGGCCTGTTGGACAAATTGAAAAACAAGTGGTGGTACGACAAAGGAGAGTGTGGCAGCGGAGGCGGTGGCGAGAAGGTTAGCCGCTATGTCGCTATGCCCATGTGACCTTGATGCGGGTAAAAGAGAAATGTGTTTTGTTGGTAACAGGAGCATCTGCCGGGTCGATCATCACAGTTACGCGGTGGATTGGGAAATCTAAAGAGGAGAGCGAGTACTGTTGAAACAAAAATATTCGTTGTACTGCTTATGTAGCAATCGATTGTAAGGATTAAACTAAATCCTAAAGTTTAAAGTTCTCTGGAAATGTTGCATTAGCACCTTGTTCAAAATAAGTCTTAAAATACAACACTAGCCCCATATTGGGTGTTTAAGCATACTACTAAGCATAGAGTACAGTTTCTGAGCCAATAGTTTTGGGTTGACAGTACTAGCCTCTGTGCTTGTTGCAAGAAAGGTCCCGGCAGTATGTGCCCGTTCCAGAAAAGCGATGCAGCCGGGGCCCCACGTATATGTCTGTTAGCTCTGCCCCTTCCCTTTTATATCTCCCAATAAACCCGACCCTGCAAACAACTATCTTGACCAATGAGCAAAGAGACATGTAGCACAAGTGGGGCCCCTTCCCGGCTTCGTCACTTTGTGAAGAGTACTGAGCTGCTCTTGTTGGGCTTCTTCTGATTGAATAACATAAAATAACATGTCCTATGATGTTATTTATGTTATTTTCCCCACCCCACCCTTCCCCGTCCCCCGTGATTTGAAGAACGCCTGTAAACCTTGCCGTATTGAAACTGAGTGAAGCAGGAGTCTTAGACAAACTGAAAAACAAATGGTGGTACGATAAAGGGGAGTGTGGACCCAAGGACTCGGGAAGTAAGGTCAGTCTCCACCAGCCCGGGAGCCTCCCCTCCACTCTTTGTCTCTATGCACACTTTTATAACGCTGGCAGTACTGTTCTGTTATTACAGCAGGCTGGCTGATATGACACACACACATAATACTCTGAGAAACAGCGAGTGACAGACATGCAGGTAGAGACTTAAGGCGTAGCCTGAGGGATACAGCATGACAGAAACAAGGCATGGTGCAGCTCTAACAGTTTTACAGCAGCTAAGCTATGTGTTGCAACTGCAGATGAAGGATCACACTCACATTGGTTGTCACCTGAGATGGTCCCAGGGCGTGTTTAGACGTTACTGTATGTCACACTAGATGTCAGTTCAACTGTAAGCCTCAGCTGTAGTAGCACACTCAACCATGGTGTTGATTCACTGGAGCATGGAGAGAGCTGACGCATTTTAAATAAAGCAGCATGTACCTTCCACATCAGTCATGTCCTCTTAATCAGATCCTTAAGTGCAGGACACACACACACACACACACACACACACACACACACTATTACCTGCAAATGAGACTATGCATGACAGGCAGTCTTTTTGTGTCAAGGTAATAAGTTGAACGCCCCTTAAGGACGTAGGTGATTTATCAGAGGGAGATAAATGGCAGGAAGGAGCAAGAGTCAGAGCTCAGGGAGATCAGCTGCACACATTTGAATAAAAGGGGGTAAAAAGGTGGATGTCAGAGCCGAGAGACAGGGCAGCCTGTTGAAATATTTAAGGAAATTGAAGGGCTAGTTCATCCAGATAACAAAAACAGATTTTCTCATTTACCTCTGATTATATGTAGCCATGCAGATCATTTTAATTGCATTTCTAAATATCAACAGCAACATCTCTTTTCAGGAACAATCCATAGAACATGCTGTCACACTGTCTCTACGGTAGAAAGTGGTTTAAGGCCCCTTTTCAGTGTGTGAGTTTGAAGTGAAAATCTTCAGTCAACAATCTGAAACGCACTGTGAGACACTGTGGCAAAAATCTGACACAGTTCACAATGTGACAATTTATAAGGGCTATTTTTGAATTAAGTTTTAGGAAAAAACAGGCACACACAAAGCATAACCATGAAATCGAAAAAAGAAGTTGGGACTGTGTCAGCGCTAATTCAATCAAATCAAACCATAATGCAGGCACAGATGGATGATGTAAGCTCATACATGCCTCTACTGTCATATACTTTCACATTTATACTTTAGGATTGCGATTCACCATTCATATATTCATTCTGACATGCCACCAGTCGGACACGAGGTGGATTTCTATCCAAATGTAGCACAAATTTTAAACAAATTTCAAGAAAGTCTACAAAAAAAAGAGAGAGAGAATGGATTTTCTGATCCACTTAGGTTTATTTTACACAACTGTCGCGCTATGCAGATTATCCAAAGTATGAGGAACATTGTTTTTAGGAAAGAAAAGTTGCTGATGAAGTTTTTATCGTAGCAAGTACCACGTTTGAATTTCAGTTACCTCCATTGTATTGGAGTGGAGGTGCATATATTGCACAATGTGAGCAAATAAAACCAAAATTATCTGCATGTCTAGAAGCATTGGGCAAGAGAGAAAATATATTTTTTTGTAATTTGGTTGACTGACCCTTCAATGCTGATTTCTCTATAGATCATTTTAGCTAGCATGGCTACATTCAGCTGTGCTGAGGTAGACTGAGAGGATAGGGGTAGAGTAGTGATAAATGATGAAGTGTTATGTGACTGTGTGATCTGTTGTGTGTGCTTGTGTGTTTATGATGTGAGATTTTTCCATACTGTGTTATTTGTGTATAAATGTTGATTGTTTTTTTTTTTATGTTTTACTGCCGCCTCAGCTAAAACTAGCCCTGACTTTTGTGTTTTTGTTCCTTTCCCCCGCCGGCTACAGGACAAGTCGTCCCAGGCCCTCAGTCTGAGCAACGTGGCGGGGGTCTTCTACATCCTCGTCGGGGGCCTGGGCCTAGCCATGCTGGTGGCCCTCATTGAATTCTGCTACAAGTCACGCAACGAGGCCAAGAGAATGAAGGTGGAGGCCCAGTCGCAACCCCAGTCCCAACCCCCCCATTACCACCATCCCCACCACCACTGCTACCCCTGCCAGACAGGCAGCCCCCGACATAGCCCTGAACCTAGCCACAACCAAAGCCAGAGTCCAAGGCCAAGCCCCAGCATCCCCAACTTAGCCGAGTTTAGCGAGGGTTTCAATGGGTACGGCAGCGATGGGGAGGCTGATAAGATGTAGTTGGGGTTTTCGTAGAAGGTCTGCCCAAGCCTTTGCTTCCCCTCGCTAGCTCCCTGCACAGAGACTGTAAGTGAAACCTATCATATCCCTGTGCTAGCTTCGCCATGCTGAGTGACTGTCGTGACCAGTGGCAAAATGCTTCCCACTTCTCTGTCTTATCCGCTCACTATGTGGTCATGTGACGTCCTGGTCTGCGTTCGAGCTTTTTTCTCAATGTGACAGGAAGCGATGAGTCATCCTCAGACATGACGTCGTCTCTACTGCTTCGCAGCTTGTGTGGCTGCAGACGTTGGCCCTCATTTATCAAGCGAGCATAACGCGTGACCTGTTTTCCTGCCAAAATCACAGTTAAATTATACGAAATATCATACAAAATGACTCACTTTGAACTTGGTGAGCGCATAATATTCATGTCTGGTATTCATAGGAATTCAATTATGTTGAGAATGTATGATAAATGTCATGATTGATCACCTGATTTGATTAGAAAGTAAAGTTTTTGAGTTCATAAGGATAAAATGTGAGAATAAATATGCAAGTTTACACAAATTAAGTAAAATTAGGTTGTTTTACTGGCATAGAAATCATAAAAACAGTCTTAGAATGCATTCAAAATTTATTAGAAGTCAAATTAAAATTAAATTTGATAGCATTTGAGTTACTGTTCAGACCTGTAGCTGAGTTCTTATAGCATTTTAACAGGTAGGAAAGGCATGTTAAATGAGGACCAATGTCTTACTTGTACACACACGTCTTCATCAAACTTCAGTACATTCGTTCATTTAATGTCTAGTCTCTGAAGCTCCAGTGATTTGTTTTCTCATAGCGAACCATCAAAAGTTTTTTGTAGCTTTGTGAGGGCGTAAACACACACATACAAACACTTAAGCCTCAATAGTACATGCTGTAGCTCAGGGATATTCCTGTCTCAAGCCTGTCAGTTAGAATAGACCATCAATGCACAGCCACAGGACAAATTTAATGAGAAACTAGCCCCGAGCACACAGGAAGCCCTATATAATGAAGCCATGTTTAAACACTATACATTGTAAGTCTACAGTCAACGTAAGTGAACTGTCCCTCGAGCTCAGCTGATTTTATTGATGTGTGCTGTTTTCTCTGGATATTTCCCCCAGGTCCTTGACCATTAGACTTTCAGATATCTATTCACGCTCGGTGTATATCTGTCCAACGTGGTTATGTGTCCCCCATCAGCACTTCAGCACAAACTCTTCATTAGCTTGACTGTTGCTTAGTCAGCTTCCCTGTCCCACCGCCTGCAACTATCACTCACTGTGTAATAATTCTGTCGCTAATGGATTTTCATGTAGTATGGGGCTGGCTTGATACTGTACTGAATGGCTATGAAAGGTGTTTTCTGCTACACATATATTTAACTGTACAGCTGTACTGTATTGTGAGGCTGTTCCACCTGTTGTTCTTACAGGTAATGTTGAAGCAGATTGGAGTTTTAGTTCGAATCAAGCTACGAAAGGCAGACACTGTTTACTCCCACTACAAGTTTTAATTAGCCTTTCTGCACCTCCGGAACGTGTAACTTTTATACTCAAACAGATCAATTGACCGACCATGACATGGAGCTCACACTGAATGAAAACACTGAACTCCTGGTTCACATCATGATCCATTGATATTTCTGATAAAGTTTAGTCAGACAAGATGGCAAAAGAATGTAATTCTATCAATGGAGAGTAAAAGGAGAAATATAGAGCCGCAGATAGCTCGACGATGCAGACGATGTGGTGTCTGTTCTGCAGCAAAGTTCAGTTTTGTATCACAGCAGTGTTAATGTGTAATAATATTAAAACAAGATAAATAAAATTCAGAACAGATTCTGGCAGCAGCCATGAGAGAAACTGGACTGTGGAAATGCTCAAACATGAGACAGCTGACCAACATTTCGAACATGCCAGAAATCCAATCAGGTGTTAAAAAGATAATCTTTTATTCATGAAAAACTTTGTGCAACAAATGACCTTGTAGAAATTTGGCCCGATTGTAAAATTAGTCAGGAGGGACCAAATTGGGCTCAATCCATATAGTGTCTGCCTGGCTTTATCTTACAAAACTACAATGACATGCTGGTCAAAATACAAATACATCAATACTTTTTTAAATTTAGCTAGGCTAACCATTGTGACTACATAATACATGAAGCCAGATTACATTTTTTTGTATTAGTAGCTAAAGCACTGTCTTGTGTTTTACACTGGGCCTCAGCGTAGCTCAGACCAAATGAAGTCTCCACATCATATTTATCTGGATTTAACAGAAAACCAGGGTTTATTACAACTTGGTTTAATTTTAGCTCTGGCCATAGATTCTATCGCCTATTGTAACATTGAAATCTGCTGAACGTGGCAACATCGCTAAAAACAAAGACTTGTAGTCTGACTGTAAGTACTGACTGTAGTTTGTTCAGTCTTGAAAATGCAATTCCCCCGTCTTACTTCTTTTTAGTAAGATGCTCCGAGATCTTCTCCAAATTTTATCATGCTAATATCAGCTTCATATATTTGCAGGTAGCATTAGTTTTCTCATCAGAGGTTGTTGGGACCCTTTTTAAAAGTATAGCTCTGTCTCTTTCAAAAGGTTCTGCTTCATAGGAGGCTTTGTAAGGTATCTTGATTGAGGATAATTTCTATACACGTTTGGCACATCCTAAAACTCCAATCTGCAACCATATAATGTTCTTATTTTTACCTGCCCTGTATACAAACCTATCTCTTTATTTTTCTCCTCAGCTAACATTTACAGAAGCCATGAGGAACAAGGCCCGTCTGTCCATCACAGGGAGCGTTGGGGAGAACGGACGGGTGCTGACGCCCGACTGTCCCAAGGCCGTCCACACCGGGCCTCCCCTTCGCCAGAGCTCCGGCCTCGCCCTGGTCTCCTCTGAGCTCCCGTGAAAACCAAAAACCTCTCAAGTGCCTTATTCCAATAACAAGAAAAAAAGAATAATCACATCGCCCACAAAATAACCAGAAACTAATCACAAAGAAACAGGATTCACACACCGAACAGGTCACCTCCAGTGGGCGAGACACGGACTGACAGAGGCGCAAATAACAAATCCCACTGTTAGAGGTTAGGACTTGTTGTGGCTCAGTGATTTCTTTCAGAAATCTGTGAAAACCAGAGGCAGAACAATCTCGATTTTTCAACTGTGTGGTCGCACGGAAGCGTCACGTTTGAATCAAAGGGTCACGGGAATCGACTGGAGCCATTCAACTTTACAACTTCAGTGATGGAAGAGGAACAGAGGGGAAGAGAAACGAATTATATCATGATATATGATAAAGATGAAGACCAGAAAACTGTAAACTTGAAACTGAAAACTGTGCATTTATGGATTGCTGTGAATTGGCAAAAAAAAAAAAAAAAAAAAAAAACTGAACCACAATCAAGATTGTTTTCAAACTGAGCAGCGTTTGCTACACAGACATGAGCAGTGTTCAAGAGACAACAATCTCACTAGATATCAACAAGTGACACTGGGAGAAGTTGTAGCTCAGTGCCATGGAGATAAGACAAAAAATATTTGTATTTATAATAACGAAAATCTATTGATATTGAATATATGAGCAAACATAGGAAACTGTGAAAATAAGTAAATATGTATATTCCGTGAAAAACAAAATGAAGAATTTAGCTGTACATAGGGACGACTGTGTAACATGCTTGCTTTTTAAACAGATGTACATAGCAGATACTGTAGTGGACAGACTTCTTTTTTTGTAAATCATCTTTAAAGATTTTATTCATCGCAATAATGAAAAAGATGATGCCACTTGAAGGAGGAGACGTGCGGAAGGCAGTGTTAAAATTTGTTACGTGTTGAATACTTAACTGTATTATTATATAGGAAACATTCAAACTAAACTCTAAATGTGAATGGGTATCAACTGCCCAAATATTCTGATACCTGTTGCATACAAACTCATGAATATATTCAACAATGAATGTTAAGTAGCTCCACCCCCAATCCTTAAACCACAACCCTCACTGTGCAGATGTAGACCCAGACAGTCGCTCACGAATAGAGCTTTATAAATCAAGTTTCTGCAGTCAGAATATAACTATTTTTTTCATTCTTTGATCTATTTTTTGTACTGAGAAATTAAAAAGAAACCGTCTGTCTCTTGGTTTTAAATGTCGACAGTCAAGTACTATCTGGGTAGATCTTTTAGACCATTATGTGTGTGGAGAGTCCAAACGAGGATGCGAAATTGAAAAAAAAAAAAAAAAAATGCCATTTTTCTCACTATATGTTATTTGAAGTGTCTATGCTATTTCCAGTAAGACGTCGAAACCCGAGCTGATGAAGCCACTGTTTGTATGTTGAACAATGATGAGCCCTTCCTTATTGAAACACTGTGGATCCTGCAGGGAGGCTGGACACACTGTAGCAGAAAATGTATTTGTTCTGGTTTCACTGGCTGAAGTGTCCTCATCTCTTTTTTTGGACAAACGGAGGGACAATCTGCAATAGGATACAAGACGCCGCATCTTCATTAACACCAGCCAACGATGCTGTTGGTTCTAAATGTTTTTGTTCATTTCCGGGTTCTCATCTGGTCCGTCCCCTTTCACGTGCTGTGGCTGGACGGAGGGGAAGTTAGCAGAGGAGAAACCAGCTGAAATATTTCAGGTCATGCCATCCGTCTTTAGAGCAGAAGTGAAATATGGCGTCTAATATTGGTTCAATTGTACATCTTTATTTTGATCTTTTTTAAGTAAAAACAAATTTCAAATTGCAATGTACCGTGTCGTTATTTTAATGTAAACCCATGGTTGATTATTGTGTTTATGTCCTGCTAGCAAAATATGTCGACTAGTGCCAGATCGTCATGAAACTTTGTATGTATATGCATAGTCTTCAGAGGATGAATCCTAATGGCTCTAAATCTCCAAGGGTTAAAGCCTCATACTATGCTGTGCCACAATTAGTGTATGTCGCAAAATGTTTTTCTTCATGATCTGATCTTGAGGCACAGGTTTCCAAAAAAATGTAGCTTTAAACCTGTATTATTTCAGGTAAAATTGTGCTTATATGATGCATTATTGTAGATATACACACATCACACCTGAGGCCAGGTATTTCCAGGAAATGTATTAAGCATGCTCTCCTTTATATACAAGGATGCAAAGGATGGAGCCTCATAATCTATTTTGTAATCAAATCAGTTTATTAGCTGGACAACTTTTAGTCTTGTTTTGTTACACTAAAACTATGTAAATCAGCAGAACACTGACCAGTGTAGCCACAAGTGGTAATTACAGGATAATGGCACACTGAACATGCATTTCCCAAGATTCTCGAGTTAAGATTCTTTAAGGACGTCATCACTGAGGAACTGAGTGAGAGCCAGTGGAACAGGACAAGTCTGAGGTACGATGTGTTCACTTCTTGTTTGATTTTATTGAATAAAACCATTAAAATGTTTGTATGTACATACATGTTTGTATGCTGTATGCCATGTGACAAAAATGAGTCAAGAGTCAGTTAAATCATTTCTAGTTTAAGTTTTGCTTAACGATAAACATGTGGTCAAGTCTGCAGCCACAAAATCACCCAAATGTATTGAATTGATCAAGGGTGAGTTTGAGTGATGATGAATTCAAATTTTCATTCGGAAGAGAGAGAATATTATATCATCAATGTTCATTTCCTAAAACAATACTAATAAAACAACTTTGAAAGCTAGCAACTTTAATTTAACTCACTCAGACTGCTGGAGCCACTTTTAATCTCTTACACCAGAATCATGTTAGGATCTGTTTGCAGCCAGAATGGACAGGATGAATGATTAGACTGACCAAAGACTGTTTCAGTGCACTGTACATATGGCCACCTGATTATTGTTTAAAAATGTGAACCTATCCTTGAAATCCACTAATTAACATGAACATTGGTGACTAAGTGGTACTAAATTTGAACTTTAATATCCAATAATCCATTGTGTCATCAGAACATTACACAAGAGTTCACCCTACACGTGCGTGTGTGATGCTTAATACTAAAACTGAGGTTTAATCTGACAAATGGCCGTGATGTAGCATACAAATGTTGCCCGCTGTGGCTTTAATACGGCTTTTAAACGTGTGGTATACAGCAGCTTCGCGTGAGAAAAAAAAACAGAAAATCTTTCAGACGCAACTGTTTTTACAAAAAGTTTTATCCTCTATTACATGAAGGCAGTGTACAACTTTGAGCTTTCTGTTTAATTGCATGTCAGTGGGAAATTCTGTACTTTTCCTCCACTACATTTGGTTTGCTTTAACCTTGACAGATGTTTAATACTGCAGTGTGTCACCATGTGGTCTTTAATAACCATGATACAATAACAAAGCCCTACTCATATTCCACCTTCATGATTAAGGTCAAACCACAGGGTGCACATACACCAAAACAAAGAGCCTGTAGCTCCAATAGAGCAGGTTCAGTGTGTAAGGAGAGTAAAATTCTGCTGTTACACTTTTAATAATAAAGTGTTAATGCTTCCCATGGTCTCCTAATCCAGTTCAGAGTGATGCCTGCAGAGAGCAAACAAAAAAGGAAAATATATTTTGGATGCTAAGTTAATAAAACCGTCTGCGCCACTCTGCTTTGTAACTCTGTGCCTGAACATCTCCAACTATACAAATACAACTCACTTTCATTCATTTGATTTTAACCAGTTTTAATCACTCTGTACTCGGTTTCAATTATTTTGACTAGAAAAGCACGGTCTAAATAAAGATAAAATTACATTAAAACACGTCACTGTACCAATCACCATTGATAGAAAAACACCCAAGACAATAGTTGTTTTGACCAGTTAGCATTATTTTCTTATATTACTGTATATTAGATTGTAGTAACCTTATGAACAATACTTTGTGAGCACAGTATTGCATCTGCGCTTTATTGATTTATGTGTCTCATTCTTACTAATGCATTAGCAAAAAAAAAAGAAAAAAAGATCAGCATGAATGCAGAATCACTGCATTCAAATCCACAAGCAGAAATCTTTCTTTTGCCGTTAGCCTGCGCTGCCCTCTAGTGGTTTAAAGTCAGATCAAAAACACAACAGAGGGGGGGGAAAAAAGGCATCTCACACATTTGAATTTAACATTTTTGAATTTGAAGTTTAATGTTAATTCCATGCTGTGTTTCAGTAAGAATACAGATGGTACTTGTGGCTCCGGTGAGAACATCCAGTAGTACAAATCAGATTCACGTTACACATACTGAACAGAAGGAAGAGAGGAAATGAGAGGAAAGAGACAGAGATGAGACGAGGAAAACCTGAAAGAGTCAGGGGAGTAAAGATACAGCAGGCCTCTATTTCCCAAACCTTTTTTTTTTTTTTTTTTTTCAATATAGTGCTAATGCAAAACTGCATTACATTACAATCAAGAGTGTTGAGCATTCCCCTCCCACGCACACACATACGCACAGTTTGTCTGCTAAGAAAGCCATTACCTAACTATCTGCCATTAGCAAAAGCGCTACAGCCTCGCAGCACAATACTTGGTCCGAGAGTGGACAAGAATAGAGGTCAGAGTGATGCTCGGACAAGGGGGACATTCTGCAGTTTGTCATAAAAGAAAAAAAAAAAAAAACTACTGATGTGTTGAATGAGCAGGTTTGGTAACCACAAAGTAAAGAGGGCACTTAGTTCTTCCTAAAAGCTTTAACGCATCCCTTTTAAACCTTCCATCGCTGCTATGTTTCCTCAATTTGCAAACTGAACCGTTTCTGACAGAAGTATGGACAATATTAATGTTCATGAACACACATACACAGGGAAAAGTTGAACAGCAAAGTATCGTCTTTAAATAAACTCTTGCATATGTGTGTTACAAATACAGGCAAGCGTACTTGGCAACAGATGATACAGTAAAGCAAAATAAAAACAGTAAAAAGAGGACATGAACCTTAAAGGGTACGGGCTTGCAAAATGAGTCATCAAAAATAAAGTAAAACCCCTGGAGAGTGGAAATGAAGAGCCGAGGCGGGCCCAGAGAGGGTTGGGAGATGACGTGCATACGAGGAGAAAAGGTGAGACAGATGGGCAGAAATGGAGGAGAAGGTAGAGAAAGAGTGTGGGCTGCAGTATAAACCCAGCTGAAAACTGTGGATTGGGACAGGAGCCAGTGCTGGGAGGAGAGAAATAAGGGAGGAAGAGGAGGAGGAGGACGAGGAGGAGGAGGAGGAGGGCTTGTCTTGCGTTGTTCGGTCTCACTGGGTCTCTTCCTCCGCATCTTGCAGTGCTTCTTTGTTCTGTTCTTCACCTGAGATAAAGACAGAAACATGGAACAATCTCAGTTACCTCTGCACACTCAATAAGAAAGACAGCTACATGTGGCTGTTTGGGTGATCAGCACTGCTGGCCGCGAGCGTCCACAAGGCTGACGAGGAGAGTGATCCCAAATTCATGAGTATTCATGTGTTTCTTTGCAAGATGCAATTGCATTTTTTTCTATTACTATTATTACAGGATTACAAGTTTACAAGCTTTAAAACCAGAGAGGCCCACAGATTATTTGATTTAGATCACTAATTTACTTCAATGGTTTAATTTTGCACTTCTGTGAAGTTGGTGGAGAGTCTGATTTAAAAGCAGAGACTGAGATATAATGAGATATGTCAGTCAAACTCCAAAAACACTACATTTCCCATAGTGCAACGTAATTATTATTATTTATTTTTTTTCAGTTTGGACCAAGCAGCAACCTCAGTGGCTGAGAAATCATCAATCTAATGCAAAAAGTGCCAACAACACGTGCAGTTCCTCAAACGGCCACTAGAGGCGGACTGCAAAAATGAGTCAATCCCCATAAGTCCCCACTTTGATGGACAGGCGGGTGCCGTCACAGGCAGCAATCAGACTTCATTCAGCCTGCCTCAGCTCCACGCTTTGCCCATTAACCTGCAGTCAGCGGAGTCAGGACTGTCGAGATGCTAGTAGATGGCCAGAGCCACCACACTGAGTTTCACAACGGCTCTTTAAAAACCTTTGGGTGACGTCACGGAGACTACGCCCATTTTTATTTATACAGTCATTGGTTTGGACTGTTCGTTACATTTGACTAATCATTCAAATCTTTTAACAAGAGACATCTGTCCAGTTATCTGCAGACTCTTGGTAGGAAACAAAACAAACACTAATGACATAGTAAAGTCATTGCATCACTAAGACAAAACATCAGTGCATGTTCACTTAAACTAGTAAACGGCTTAGTTAGTTAAAGTTCCCATCAAACTGACTCTGAAATTTCATACAACACACTGGGCCTGACACCGTTACAAGCACAAAACTACAACATGAAATATACTCGAGGACAAAAACAGAAGAAACTTGATAATTGTGGCACTTTTTGAAGTTTTCCCAATGTAGTTTGATTAATCTACCAGTAACATCTTTGACAGGGTTATAAAGATGAGATTAATCTGATGAGTTGTGCTCATTTTTAAGAGCTGGTGAACACGTAATCATCTTTCTTTTAGGGATGACTGTAATCTGCTCAGAAATATCACAAATCAGTCAATCATGCTACAAATAACCCGACATCAACAGCTACACCGCTGTGTTTACCACTGATGGCGACATGCAGTGAGCAAGAGTTAATCCACAGCACCTTCAAAACAAGCCACGGTCAGATTTACTAAGGGGGTAAAATGCTGTGTGAACCTGTACAACTGGTTGCTTAGAAAGGTTACCATAGAGACAGCACAGCCATCCGTGTAATGAAGAATTAAGAGGCACAAATAACAAAGGCTTGAGAATCCATCATGATTAAAATAGAAACCGTAACAGTGCTCATTAGCACCACAGCTAACTGGGATGTGAGAAAGCCACAGGAGATAGAGCAGCAGCCTCACATGCTGTTACTGCAGTTTGTCCGTTATATCACACTTCAATAAGCTGCGTTCACGGGTTTCAAAACTCTGCTGCAATGCCCCAGTGGGCTGTGTTCAGTGGTGCTAACGTGCATGGTGAAGGAGCAGGGTGTCCGCAAGTTCTTTCAGTCTATATTTAAGGTTGTAATCGCTCTTCAAATCTTTATCCATCATGGTAAAGAAAAGTTTTTAAAAAAAGGTGAATTATTTTAATAGAGAAATAAAACCAGGACAAACATTAAAAATGATACTGAAGTGGGCTGTTCTAGTGGCCTTCAGGTTAAGGTGGCAACCATGAACCAGAAGGTCCCCCACTTCGGTCAGGCCATGGATATTTATTGCATGTCATCCCTCTATCATCATCATCTCATAAAAAGGTATAAAATATCCACAAAAAGGAAACACACACCAAAAACCTTAAAAAAGTCTAGTTCTGAAATATTAGCTCAAAAAAGGACGATGGAAGGGTCAGGGACTATAAATATTTAATAAATGATGCAACATCACTATAAAATATTTCTTTTGTTAGCAGCCTTTAACAAATTTCCCAAAAGCCCAAAGCCGTCGTCAACAAGGACCAGTGAAGTGAACAAAGGTGAAGTGTAGCAGGGCTGTCATTTAAAAGAGAAAACACCCTCTACACAAAGAACTACATCTGCTTAATTTGCAGCTAAAAGTTATTTTGTCCTGAAAACAACAGTCAGGTGCTCACAAGTACATTCAGTGATGATGAGGTTTCAGCAGTCTGTTTTAGACAAATCAATTGTAGCCTCATATTCATGTCAGACAAACTATGAAATAGATTTTTAACAGAGAACTCCGACTGAAGATTTTGGATCGATCACTTTAATTTGATGCACTTTAGGAAGGCCAGTTTGATTACAGTATGAAAAGTTGTTTCAATATTTAGGTGACCAAATTCGTCAAAATCATTAGAATGCAAATGTTTATAGCAGGCACTGTAGTAGATACTCATTTACAAAATAAAGACAGACTAGAGGAGCAGAAGCTAGTCAGGAAGTGACATCAGGACTTCAGCCCTCTATTACAGTGTTTTATGACCTGTTGTCCCCATGAGATGTAAACACAACCTAGCATAACATAGACTTTTACTGACTTGCAGACACCCTGAAGACACTAAAACACACAGCACTCGAGTTCCACGCATGCAGAACAAAGTGAAGAACAGGTGAAAAACAAGAGATTAGATATACAAATAACTGCAGCTCCGTAATCCTTCAGAGCTGTGGGCAACGTGGGCAGGAGAGGCCATCATCTCCTCTCAACCCCAAAATCATCCAACAAGGCTGGACTTTGTAACGTGAAGAGGTTAGTGAGGGTGCTGAGACAGGAGTGATAGCTCGAGGTGAAAAGCCAAAGACAGGAAGAATGACTTACAAAATACACTTCTATAATGGAGGAAGAGTGAAGGAAGAGGACTGTCCTTAAGACTCTACAGAAGAACGAGGGAGAGATGAGAGATCATTAGAGATGTGTGTGAGTACCGAGGACAGAGGGAGAGAAACCACTGTGCTGAGGGGAAAGGTTAGAGGAAAAAGTTAGGTAGTTCTTCCAGCAACTTTTTGATATTATCGGATATCCACAGAAAAGAACGAGATGAAAGTATCAGTGGATTGTTGCAAGAACACTTAACCAGCGCACCACTGCTAACTTAACTAGCTGCCATTAGCAAGTTAGTGGTCCTGGTGGTGGACTGGGAGCTCAAAGTACAGTGGTGATGTTTGTTTACACTGTCGGGAGGAGGTGGTTTTCAGGCACGGGGCAGAGGATGCTGCCAGGTAGCGATACCGGAAATGTGCACCGGAACTCGAGTGGTGGGAATGGGCTACAAAACCAGGCTCAGAAGGCTCCCGGTGAAATGGGACCGAAGACAGCCTCTAAGACCGACCGAGGTCAGTTTGGGAACTGGGAGTACGAGATGATTTACATTTACTCTGACTATGGGGATGAAGAAGACACAGCGGGACGGGAGAGGCGTGAAGCAGGAGTGGAGCGAACGTGTAGCGAGTTAATTTAAGCAATGTTATATATCACCATCATCGTGTTGATAAGTCCGTTAGTAGACTTGCTGGTTGTTCATCATTACTGCTTCTGCATTTAACAGGCGGCTCGCTTTGTGCCTCTTGTGAAATTTATATTTTAAAAGCTCATTATCACGTTGTTGTATTTCTCTTTAATGTAACGCAGTGTAAACAATGTTATAACATTCTCTCTCAGCCTTGGAACTCAAAGCATTTTCTTACGCCCCATAAATAAATAAAATAACAATGTGCAACAACTACTTGACTAAGAACATCTTTAGTTGGGGCAGCCCTACAGTTCAGCTTTAAAATGAAATGACAAGTCATGATGTTGATAGTCCCTCTCACCCAGAAATTAAAGAGTTGAAATCAGACATAGTACTAGTAGATGCTTTCTAATTCAAGGAACTATGACTAATGCCCTGAGAAGAAAGAACGGCTCGCTCACCATCTCCCTGCACATCTGAGGTCCATAGTGTCAAGTTGTCACGTAGCAACTGCATGATAAGTGTTGAGTCCTTATAGCTTTCCTCGCTCAGCGTGTCCAGTTCTGCAATGGCATTGTCAAACGCTTCCTTCGCCAACCTGTCAGCAGAGAGTATACAAGACAACACAGTTAGACACACATACAGTTAACAGGTGGGAAAAAAAGATCAAGATAGTTTCTGTAGTTTATTTTTACTTTATTTTCTCCAGTGACTGACTGACTGTTCTTGATTCTGTTCACAGCTCCACTGCAGAAGCAGTGAGGTTATGTGCTGGGGTGGAAATTAAAAATATGTTCCCTTTTAGAGCTGTTTTCAAGTTGCCAGGATCCTGAATCGTTAAGCCAACATCCTGGATCATCCGTCGCCAACAGCTGGAACACACAGTTTCTTTTCATGTGGGACTTGAGCCACATCTAAAAAGGAAAAGTTCCTTCTTCATTTTTTTTAAACATGTGGATTCAATTTAACAAACTGGACAAAAATGGCAATTGCAAAAAAAAAAAAAAAAAACTGCAATAGCTGCACAGGACTTTTTTATAAAACGCCCTGAAAGATGCAATTATGGTTTACGGACTCTAGGTGGCAGAAAAAAAACATAAATCCAATATTCGTCCTCCATTTAGCTCAAGCTCAATCCCCGCCAGATGCTGAGAAAAATGTCTCCGTGGTTCGCCTTTTAGATGCTCGACTATGTTTGCCTGCCACTGCGTGACTACTCTGTCTCTGTTTGGTGCTGAGAAATATCATACAGTAGCTTTGTCAGAGCTTTTCGTGCTTAAACCAAACAAAGAGTCCAAAAGGTTCACCATCGTGCTGCAGAGTTCAGTAAGAAATCACGATTCTGGCACTAAGAGCAAAAAAGTGTTTTCATTCTGATGACACGATATGAAAAAGATGTTTTTAATCACACATAGTACAGCGAGTGCCTGGATATTTTTTTTTATTTCTTAATATTTTATGTACTTTAATGTCCTTTTCCAAAAGTACAAGAACACACAGTCAATTTAACTGGTTCAATAAAATAAAAACAAATTAAAGTTAGAAAAATCCCGTAATGCTTGAAGTACCAGACAACAGAAATGAATCACACCTACCTGCAAGCACGGTCTGGCGAGTTGAGGATTTCATAATAGAAAACTGAAAAGTTAAGGGCCAATCCCAGACGAATGGGGTGCGTTGGAGGGAGTTCGATCATGGCGATGTCGTTAGCAGCTTTGTACGCGACCAAACTGTTCTCTGCCGCCTCCTTCCTGTCATTGCCTGTGGCAAACTCTGCCAGGTACCTGTGGTAATCTCCCTTCCTGAACAGAGGAAATAAAAAATACATTAGAAATACATTTGACAATACATTAACAAACCAGCGGGACTGAAAACCAAATATTTCTTTCTGACAGTATTTGGTAATGGGGCTGGAAACTGACTGTCCAGCCTAATACTCATAACCCTAACCCTAAGAGACAGATCAGCATCTACCGCCTAGATAGTATTAAGCCAAGTGAATAAAGGCCCCTAATGTGGTTAGTATTAGTGCAATCAAAAGACTACAACAGCCTTAAGGGCAGAGTACAACAGTTTCTAGAATTCGTGTTTTGTCTTGTTTAAAACTGAATTCAATGTTGAATGAACTTTGTGAGATTAGAGGAGCTTTTCTTAGCAGACAGCCACATTGAAAACAGTGCAGAAAACTATTCTTGTGTGGTGATGTTTCATCTGTTTCAAAGCTGGTGACTTGAGTTGAACCATCTATTTATTTATTTATTTAAGAGTGGTACTGCTCGCACAGGCATAACATCTTTTGTGGCTTGAAGCTACGTGGTAGAGATTCATTTTCCAGGAGGACAATGAGCCTCTAAAGCTCTGACGGGCAGGGAAGAGCAAAGAGTAGAGTTCAGCAAAGTTACTCAACATAAGATAGAATATTAAGAATTTCTACTACAACAACCTGCACAATTAAAACCAGAGTGCAAAACTGTGATTAAAAACTAACAAGACATTTTTGACCTTTAGTAAAATACTCCTGTATATGCAAGACATAACAGTCCAGCCACTATTGCAATAACAGAAAATCTTCACCTAGCAACTATGCTTTTTATGTTCCACAGCCTGGTTGCTCAGCAAACAAGATTATTTAATTGGTTAGGGATCAACTTTGGATCTACTGCACTGTAAATCTAACAGGAAGTAGTTAAGATAAACACACAGAATAATTAACTGCCAGGAGGAACAGAGGTGTGCAGTAATTTGCATTCTGATTAAACAAGGGAGAACCCCAGTCTATTGTATACCCGGTGAGTAATTTAGAAAATCATGTTGATGCCTGCCTACTTTAAGTTGAGAACCAGTGGACTTTGTTTGGTGTTTATTTGCCTTGGTAATGTTAAAGCTGCTGGGAAATATAACGGGAGAACAATTCCATTACAACTTTGACTGATGCCCAGTCAGATCGAACTGTACGTGTGCCTGCCTTTAATAAGGAAACTGTTAAAATGAACCTGTGTAATAGAAATACACACGTTTATTAGATACGTACATTTTGTAGTAGAAAACCTTAGATTCTCCCGAGGTTGCAGCTAAGATGAGGTGCTTGTCCAGTACATCCAGAATGTCGTTGCAGATTGATTTCAGCTCTTTCTCAACCTGCAGACCAAAAACACACACAAACACTGCTGTTAACTACCTGTGCGGTCACACATAACACAGGCAGCGTATCGAAAACTTCCTCTGACAAAACAAATGTCAGTTGTGAAGGCGGTAACTCATTTTATTTCCTCATTTATTATTTGAAGTACTGAGTACAAGATTTCTGTCTAACACCAAACCGGCAACAGTTAAAAGAGGGCGGTTTTAGGGCTGTAGAGGACCAGTTGATTGAACTGTAATAATGTTAAGGACTTTTTTTTTTGCCTTGGCATCAATTTTGTTATATTGCTTTTTTATGTTTCTGTCTCAAAGTTTAATATTCTGGTATTGTGACAACCTAAGTGCCCATGGAAGCATTTGTCACAGAAAAGATGACTGGGTGTTGTTTAACTCAGTTCAAAGGTCAGCGTCTGACAACATCTCCTTGCAAATAAAACAGCTCTTTCTTTGGATATGGCCTTTACCCGGTTGACATTGGTGGCGAGTAGTGTTAATTGGTAACCTGAAGAAATGCAACATGTAGGGGCAGACGCACAGCGATGGCATAGGCAGAGCCATCCAATCTTATTAGCCCTCGTGAATTTCCTCAGTTTGGGATTTAATGCTAAAATCCAGATTCTGGGGAATCTTACAAAATAGATAACCAAGCAAGTGCACGCAGAAATTCCCAGCAATGATGCTAAAGTGCAGAGTTCTGGTGTATTGCCCTACACAAATTTATGAAACCACTGTCAATGCTAACTACATGACTAGAGGGTTTCTGTGCTGCATTGCACTCAGTGGGGCCGCCAGTGACTGGGAGGTTCTCTGCAGCAGGAAAAAAAAAAGTGATTTAAAGTTGATTCATGGTTGCTTCCTACCTCATTATTTCACTCAGACAAGTATTGTTGGACTATGAAATTACACCATTTCCTTTCAAAGTAGAGAGGTCAGTGGAGGAGAGCTTAAAAAGTCCTGCCAAGAAGGGTAAAGCATCTCTGGCATCTTTCCAATTGGATATGTAAATCCTACTACCTGAGACTGCGCCAACTACACGTACCTCCATGAAACAGCAAAGGTAGCAACTTCAAATCTATTCTACTTCAATGGGTTTGATGAATTTTCTTATGTGTCCGATTCAGGACTATATGCTTATATTTGCTCTGTGGAGTAAATCTGCTGACTTTTATTCAGCTTCCACCAAACTGGAGTCAAAAGTCAGTGTGTTGCAGCAAGATTCACACAAGACTGTTAATGTGCTGTTGGAATCTGTCGCAGACAGCAGCACAGAGGGATTGCAGCTCTGTGATCCTGTTTTGCCAATACTTCTGTCTGGCAAGTGCAAAATGGGCAGAAAATGGACTGCTGCCATTTAAAGCTTTCAGGTTCTCAACAGCCTTTCACAGAAAGAAGGAATGTACATCTCAAAAGACAATGCTTGCAGATAATGTTCATTTGTTTGGGTCAAAGTTTGGCTCTAAAGTAGTTTATTCAGTAAAAAGACAACCGTTGCATAAATACCAGAAACCTTCAGCTGAGAGACCTATAAAGATGCAATCTAGTCTGTAAATATGTGGGTTTATAACAGTGTCTGACCGTTTTCCTGTATTCTCGGATCATCTTTAGTTTGTCTTCTCCGCCTTTATTTTCTTCTTTCTGTTCGAGACTGCTGATTATCCTCCAGGAAGCTCTTCTGGCTCCGATCACGTTCTTATACGCTACCGAGAGCAGATTCCTCTCCTCCACCGTCAGCTCCACGTCCATACTGGCCACCTTCTTCATCGACTCCACCATTTCTAAAAGACACGGGGAAACAAATGACATAAGACATGAGCATCTCAAGTCCCTGAGCACAAAAAGTACCTCAACACTGTGCTAGAACAAAGTCTGGTGATGCTGCGTAGCATCAGGGGATGGAGGTAAATGCATCTTGTGTCAGCGTCATTCTGAAGGTTTTTAAATCAATTTCAATTAGAGCCTAATGAATACATTGAAATGTCTGTTATTGGCAGTTTTTAGCTTTTTTTGCAGATGTACTGATAATGGCAGAGAGGTCAATCTGCAACAACAAACTGTCGTACAAAAATGTTTTGTCTATTTTGGTCCTTGGGTAGCATTTGGATTGAGTATCTTGAAAAAAAAAAAAAGTATTTATGCGCACTGGATTCAGGTAGGTTTTTCCTCAAAACTATTAGACCAGTCAAAGAGTACGGAGTTTATTTTTAAACTCATTTATCAATACAGATGATGAAACGTGTCAAACGTTGGGTGAGCATTCCTATGGCAGACCAGTACTAGTGTTAAGTGACGTTTTGACCTACAATCAGGCCCTGTAGTGTGTATCAAGCTGTGCCACCATAAATTTTACTGAGCCCCCTGACAGGTGACACCATTCTTTACCCCTGACCTAATGTACCTTTAAACTACCTTTAAATCCTTCCCGAGCAAAGAGCAGACCCTGGATGGATGGACTGGCCTTATACCTCCACTGGATCTGTTAAAATACATTGGCTTGTCCCACTTCTTGATGGATAACTTCAATCATGATCTGCTGAGTTGTCCAGCCAACACCATCTAGTTCTACTAATCTTAAAAATAGGCACTAATTGGACCTGTGACCTCAATCAGAGACTATGGGCAAGTTTTTTTTTCAGCTGTTGGACACATTTCTTTAAAAAACAAAATTTAAATCGAATAGTTTTTGACCTCTAGTGATGGGTGACAATATATTTTCCTACCGAGAAAAAACCCATGCTGCCTAGAAAAAAGCAGCATGGGTGTGGCCTCACTATATGAATATGGATGTAAACGATGCTGGATTTGAAATACTTGAAACATCAGCTTTGCAAATGAGACAGGAGACACATTTAACATATTTGTTAGACCTCAAGCCCACACACAAGGTTTGTTCACTAAAACACTCTTATGGGATGCTTATTAAAACATTTTGTAGGTTAGAAAAGGAACATTGGCCAAAACATAACTCTTATTGGATATTTTAAACAATCAAATATTACAGTCAGCTTGAGTTGCAGTGGTCCCAAATCGTGTTCTCTGTGTCATATTAAAATGCCATGTCATGCTCATGCTTGTAAGTTCTGTAAAAGAAGCTTTCAAAGTACAACTATGAAAATTCTGCCTCACTGTATTAGACTGCAAACGTGTTCACCACCTGTAGGTCTGTCGTCACATTATCATAATGTAGATTAACAAATTATCACAATCTGCTGATAGATGATCTGGTGTGTTTGATGAATCACCGATCAATACTGTTTGTACAAGTGCATTACTGCAGCTTATTTGATTTAAAATAAAACAAAGACGATTATGTTTAAGTGCTGACTTCCAGCTTTTAAAACAGTGTTCACATTATGTGAACTGGTCCCATTGGAGCACATTTCTACTAAAGAAATTGTCCCTAATCAAAGTGCTGACGGTGTATTCCGTGGATTAACCAGGCTAACAGGAAATATTGCAGTTTTCGGTGCCTTTAACTCCACAAAGAAAATTTGATTCACCGTCATTGTACTGAGGTAGAAGCAGATATCTCAAAGACAGAAATGTCAAACCCAGCTAATGAAATCAAAACTATCTGCACGGCTCAATAACACTAGAGATAAATGTGAATATGCTTTTTGGGTTAATATTTGAAACTGTGTCCTCAAACATTTTGGAGGACAGTGGTAAATACATGGATTTTCTTAATCGAAAATAAGCACATCTTCCTTCCATTAACAGAGTTTAAACCACAGTGCAGAGCCTTGAAAGGTTTCTGTCATCCTCAGTATGTTATTAATGGAGTGTCTGGGACAATGCCCAAGTATAAACTCCCCTAATGCAGAGATTCACAACCTACCGACACCTATTGTGGGAACTACGCCAGGATAATGAACCAAAAGGCTGAGCTGGATCGAATGGGCCGTCTTTCTTGTACGTCAACATTTCACATCTTCAAGGTGAATCAGTTGGGTGTGGTGTGAAAAATGAATTTTGAATCCAGGGATGAAGTGGCAATGTAAGCAATTTGACGCTCTGCTTTGAAGGAGCCACTAGTCAGCACAACAAGCCGTTTCCCTGGAGATTAACATAAAACAGAAACAATATGGGGGCTCTTATCAAATAACAAGGAGCAGTTCAAGGGGGACTTACACCTAAATAAATTAAACTGGCTCTGCCATTGTCAAGATAAACCTAAAAAGGCTGCACACTAGTCACAACTCCCGTGCTAAAACATGCTAGCCTGAAGGTAAAGAGGAGTGTGTCAATCATTTGGCTTTTAACTTCACAGACAGGGTGTTATCTGCAGAAGCCAATGGCAGGGCTCGATGCAGCATGCTGGCGAAACCTGATACATGATGGTTGCGAGCCAGGAGGAGCACTATGCTGCTTTGATCACTTTACCCTCCAGCCTGGCCTACACTCAAATAAACTGAATGACCTCTCTGTGCTTTTTAAACATTTTCACAGAATTACAGCTACACAGATATACAGCCACCAAGTGAAACAAACTGGGATTCAATAAGGGTAGCAGAGAGGGAAGGGCAGAGTGTTCCCCCCCATTCTGTGCTCATATTTCAATTTTTCTCTTCAGTGTTACTGAACATAAAAGCACTGGACTCTCGGAAATGAAGAAAAATATTCATATAGGTTTTGTGGCTACCAGTTTTTACAGAAACTGTCACATTTTTTGCAAGCTCTATATACTACAATACCCATGAGCCACAGTGGGTCAGAGTGAGTCAATTCAAAATGCTTTGTCATTACAGTTGAGAACAAAATAAACCCCATGGCTGCTGAATTTATCCAAAGTAGACCCAGATTTTAAAAGTCAAGCTGCAGATTGTATTTTTAGTTTTATCACACTCTTCTCAACACCATTATCTTTAGCTGCCACCCACTATTAGCAGCGCAGACACACTAAAGATTTTTTAAAAAGGTCCAGTGTGGAGGATTTAGTGGCGTCTAGTGGTGTAGTTACTGGCTGCAACCCCGTCATTTTACCCTGTCCTTCATAGTGTGAAGGAGAAACTACGGAGGCTGTGAAACGTACGAGAAATGTGAAAGTCCTTATTCTAGAGCCAGTGTTTCATTTGTCCGTTCTGGACTACTGTGGTGGTTCAACATGGCGTACACTGTGGCTGATCCTTTAAATACAGCATTTGCCTCAAAGTTAACCAGAACCAGCACATAGTTCTTTATTGATGATTTAATCGAGTGAGTTTCATACTGATCCAAGCTGTAGAGATGCTGTGAGTCAACTGTAAGTCATGTAACATTGTCTATGGGGGGGGAAAAGGAATGGGACTTTTACTTCCAACACAGAGAGTGCCAAATATAGCTCCCCCTACTTTGAAACTCTACTACTCACATTTGGACACCAACTTCTCAAGCTGCTACAAAAAGACATTACAGTCGAGCTTCAAAGCTGCACTTTGTGTAGTCTATGCTATAAAAAGCATCTTTCTTCAACGTGACAATATCACATATTAACTGAGGAGCAATTGAGCAACTGTGACACAATCATTTCATTGCTGCCCAGAGCATGTGTGTCATTTTAAAGACTAAATATGCATGCATGTAAAAGAAATAATACCACAAAAAGGGCAATTTTTTTTTTTTTTAATATGATCAATAACCCATAAAATGTGTTAGAAAATAAAATGTCAATTGTGAATAATTTTCTTTATATATACACATTAAAAATGGATCAGAAGCATGTAAAAAGAAAAAGAAAAGAGCAATGAGCCCGACACACACCTAGTTGACACTGAAAGAATGGTTGAAATTGACACCAGCAGCCGCAGCACTGCCAAAAATCCAATGCAGCAATGTCCAGTGGACACTAGGGGTGAGGGTTGTATAACTCTATAGCACAATAGGACCCCAGTGACACTTGACAGGGTGGTCTGATGATTTCCTTATACATGGCCAGAAAAGTGGAGCCGTGACAGCTCTACGTGTAGGATGGCAGGTTAACACACTGTGTTGACTATTCATACTACTTTTTTAAACTATCAGTGCCTTTATTACATTAGTATAAATGGGGAGGGGCTGCAGATAGATGTATCAGACAGAGTTTACAGACAGAATAAAAGTTACATTTTTTCAGATAATGGGTGCAAACAGGCCACCTACCTACACTACACGGGTGGTAGCTCATGAACCATTATCATTGCAGTAAATTGATGAATAAAAAAATTAAAACAATTGCTCATCACACTTTCAGAAAAAGGCTTAATACTTTGCGCTGCCAGAAACCTCAAAACCTCGGGCTCTAGTGATTTATGTCAAGTTTTTGATCTCCATTTTCACAAAAAAATCTCACAAAACAATCAGGCAAAATGATTACTTAAAAGAAATGGATTAATAAATCACGAAAACAATCACATCTCATGTTATACATGTTGTTACTGAGCAAGCTGAAGTTGACGACTTCAGCTGAAAGACACGAGAGAGAGGTCGCTCTGATATTAAAACTTGGCTTCGGACTGTCGTTGGCTTCTTGTTATTATCACGCCTGCAGTGTGTTTTTCTACTGAAGATACTGCGCCCCGGTACTCTGCCAGAAGTCCACTTACGTACACATCTAAATGCGTGTTATGGGCATAAATTGATGCAAAGCAATGTGTGGTCAGTGTCTTTGTGGTGTTGTGTTAGTCAATAGAGGATCTACTGTTGTGAGCAGCTGTGCACGCTCTCTATAAAACTGGCTCTTCTATCACAAAAGTCAAGTCGTCCAGTGTTTGAGCAGTTAATGCAACATGCATCTGTTGTTATTTAAAGTAAATGTTATTTCTGTTTATGGTGCGATGTGCTATGTTATGTTAATGGAGGTATAATAAAGAAATATAGCACGCTAACATGCACTGACAAGTCCTCTTTGTGGCATATTTTTGTACTGACTGCAGAGGTATGCTGTACATTTACTAATCAGCTCAATAACCCTTGCTTTGCTAAGAGGGCTTCCACTCAATTGACTGCAAAGAAAAGTTAGCTCAAGCTAAACTTCTGGCTGAGATTGTTGCTGAGCCACCAATCAGATAGAAGCAATACTCCCTTCCCCACCTCCTCCTTGCACACCATTGGGTGCTACATCCATCAATCGATATACACAGGCCACCGCGCAGGCGCACAGCGACGCTGGCTGGCCTCGTTGAAGCAGCAGACGGAATGTCACCCTAGTTATTTCAAACATAAGGCGAGCCTCTTCACATTTTACAGTTTGTAACTGTAGTGTTCACGTCTAAAAAAGCACCAGGCACAGCACGATTTTATTGTCCTAAACGTAAAAAGCAATGTCACTCTCAAATTCGGCTTGCACCCAGCAACACAATAAGAAGAAGTCGCTCACATTTAAGTTTTCCATTAAACTGGTTCGCCAGGGTGGAATGGGTTTCTCTAACCATAACACTTGGTGGGGGCGGTGCGTTAGCATTAACTGTAGCACAGTTTTCGGATATATTTTCTACCGAGGCGGCTGCTTGTTGAGTTAGTTATCATTTTAAACGAGGCACAAGTACGTGTTTTCATGGGGTGTGGACGTGCAGGACCGATGTATTTTTGAATGGAGTTTGGCGTGACGCGTGTCGGGGCTGAAGAAAGGCTAGCTAAGTTAGCCATTTAGATAGCTAGTGAGGGGAGCGGAGGGAGGGAGGAGAGAGAGGGGGGGGGGGGGGGGTAGCTTAGCTCAACGCCTAACATGAGCGAAATCTTAACCAGACACCAGGACACGCGACAGGGCATGCTTTTCATGGAGCAAAATGTGTGGCAAAAACAATTAAATTAAACATTCACTGATTCATTTTGCCAAAGAAATCTCCGCCATTTTGTGTCTCACCCAACAAATCCATGTGAACTGCTTTACCTGCGTCTCCCAAGCCCCCTGCGCAGGGAGACTGAGGGGGGAAGAGGGGCCAGGCATTCTGCAATGGCCCTTACTTTATTCGGAGCCTTACCGTCATATCTCTCCGCTTGTTCGGCGAGTTTTGCCTGGTATACTAGGTTCTCTCGATCTGCCATGGTGCTCGGGGGGTGTAGGGACTGTTCGTGGCGTCCCGGTGCAAAAAAAAAGGGAGGATTATCGGCGGCTCGGCGATTCCTGGTGGTGGATCAGCAACAGCACTGTCGCTCCACTGAACCGAAGACTCACCGGTAGCACTGGCGTAAAGATGGCGTCGCTACTCCATCCGGGAAACCCACGCAACAGTCTTCATCTCACGCCTACACCCTCGTGCCAAGTCCAGAAATAAGCCTTTCTCTGAGATTACCCCAATAAACTCAATTCAAACACAGACAAATCCACCGTTTAGTGATTTATCAAGGCATTTAACATCACAACGATTCCGTTGTTTCTTATTAAAGTAAACCCTTTAAATGCCAATTTGTTTGTTTTTTTCCATAAATAACAACAGTGACATCAAGTAATCAAACTGGCATTTAAAGGGTTAAAATCCTCAAAATTAATGTAGTCTTGGGCAGGGCTGAAGTTGATTTATGCAGAAAAAAATATATTAATTTGAAACTTATAGCAGTTTTTTGGGAGTGGGCATTTTTTTCCTTAATGTCTTTGTTTTTCAGTGTTCTATTGATCTATTAGAAAAATTAAAGTTTGAATTCCAAAATTTGTCAAGAGAGAGACTTTGTTACAAAAAAATGTGTCATATGCACTAACACAGCCAAAATGATGGCCAGATAAAGAGGAAAGATTTGGCCAAATAGACAAAAAATGTCCATAGTGACAGATGAGGGTTAATTAGGCATGCATGTAAACCACAAATATGCATTTATTTTAATGTTTTAACACTCTCCTACCTAAATGCTACAGAAATAAGCAAAATGAAATTCACCCTCTGTCCCCGTTTTCTTCCTTTTAGTTTAGTTGAAGCCAAAGTATTTATTATGGGTAGTTTTGTTTTTTTGTTTGCTTTTATTACATTTAAAGGTCCAGTGTGTAATATTTAGGAGGATCTATTGGCATCTATCCTCATAACTCTGTTTTCGTTTGTGTATAATAACCTAAAAAAAAAAAAAGAATCACTGTGTTTTCATTGTCTCAAAATAATCCCTTTATATCTACAGTAAGAGCGGGTCCTCTTCCATGGAGTCCGCCATGTTTCTACAGTAGCCCTGAGCAGACAAATCAAACACTGATCTAGATATGGACTTTTACTTTTTAATGTGAATTTCACAGCCAGAGTTTTTCCTACACGCTTGGAAGGAGAGGGTGAGACGTGGGCGAGTATTCATTTGGTTGCAATCTGCAACTTCACCGCTAGGTGCCACTAAATCCTATACACTGGACCTTTAATTTTATACTTTCAAAACTACTCTTCAATATTTACATTGAAGTAAATCTAATTAAAATGTACAGCAGATTACAATTCTCAAAAGTAAGCCTATCTTGCAAGATGCTTAGTTTTTCTATATTATTTTCGAACAAATACAGCCTAACTACTAATCACTATGGTGCAATGCAGTGCAGTCATTGTTTATAGTAATGTACAGCACACAATAACGGGAATGCAGAGTAATTCAACCACACTAAAGATCCAGCTCCATGCCTTGATTTAACGCTAGGCCATAAATCACTATTCTTATACTCTCTTCAGTTTTGTCTTTAAGTAAAATGTTGAAATGATTTGCTAAATCATCAGACCATAAATCATTGTGTGTATTTCATTGGATTCAGACTGAGAATCTTGACTTGAAAAATCTGGGATCACTTACATGTGGGGAGTAGAGTGAAAAGCTGGATCAGCACATTGCAAACTAAACCAATTCAACAAACACTGAATTGAATTAAGTGGAATAACTTTCACCCTGTGGAGACAGAAATGTGAACACCAAACTGACAATCTGGTACATTTTTTTATTGACTAGGTATATTAACACATTACATGCTACAGAAAATAAAAAGGGTAAATTTTAACTTCAAATAATATATTTTCATAACACTTTGACACAAAACCTATTTCTGCTTGTTCCGGTCTTCTTCAAAGTCAGGGTGAAATGGCACAAAAGCAAAAATATATGATCAAGGTGAAAATTAAAAGAACAGTTAAACATTATATGGCATAAAGAGACTTAATGTGCTTTTTTCTTGAGCTGTAGAGGAGATAAGGTGCACATTGTAGGATCATCAGTGGTATCTTCTAAGAAAACTTTTCAGTATTTTCAGTATTCATTGGTCTGCAACCAACTAATAGTAATGACTATAAAATGGAAATATTTTCTCTCAAAGTAGTAGTGGGAGCTCAGTGCCATGCATCTGAATGCAATACCTGATTAACACTTTGCATAAAGGCATTATAACAAATAGAAAAATAGGATTAAAAGAACTTAAAATACCACATCTTTTTGATGTAAAATTATGCAAAAAAAAAAAAAAAGTATGACTGACATCACATTTTGCATTTTCAGTTAAGATTTAGTTTGTCATTACAAATTATACAATTTGTTAGATGCTGTGGTTTGGGATACATCTACATCAGATTTTAAACCATCCCAAAAATCACATTTGAAGCAGCATATTTCATAACTATTGGTCTGTTAATTGTTCACCTATGTAGGCTCTATACGGTCGCTGAATAATGTAGGTACACATAGCTGACTTTTGTAAGCACATTAACCGCTGAATGTGCCTAATTTCAATATTTTTGCTGATCTTAAATATTTCACCTTAACAAAGAAACATGGAATATGGGGACTTAGAACTATTGCATGTGTTTATTAACATATACAGGCCTGTATATGACCCACAGGTGTGGTTCAAAATTTTTAATAAACAGATCACGGTAATAAAAATATGGCATTAATGCGGCATACAAAAAATAATTTCCTTAAATTTGAGTCTCAAAAACAAAAACAAAAATGGAGGGAAAATTTCACAATTTATAAACACATTGTAAACTCAGACTACATTTGAGGATATCTGGCCAGATGTATATATGTATAAAAAAAAAATCTGTGTTGATTAAAGACAAATTTTCGTTCATACAAATGCAGAAATATGCACCACTCTACACACTTTTACATGTTTGATATATCTCATCGTGTGCAGGTTCTACTCCCACAGTGAGCTCTAACTGGACACAGATGCAACCGTTTGCACATCGACGCCTCGATTTCCTCCACCAGTCTTAAGACATTGCATTGAAAAGAACAGCAGAATAGCATCATTTCACCAAAACATAACAACTGGGGCAACTTACAGCACACTGACAACAAATTCAAATGAATATATGTGCCTTTGATTGCAGCTATAATATAGATACAGAAGGTGTTTAGGGTTGTTTTTCCATTTCTGCTTTACCACGTCACACTCTTTGCCTATGCTCTTTTGCTGTATGTGCACGATGTGCAACTTCTCACCATACAGTCTGTATTATAAATATTATAAATACTGTGGAAAGTGACATATGAGTGATTTTTGTGCATATATTGTTGATACATCTGACCCCAGGACATGGTTAAACTTGATTTGGAAAGACAAAATGTATTAATGTGAGTACTATGAAACCATTTGGCAGCATGCTGTTCATTTTAAAGTATCAAGGCTTAAGCTTCAGGCCAGCAAGTTCCTACTAACACTCCTCATCTTTACCAATACCAGACATGACATAGAGAGGATAGAACTCTGCCGATCCTGCCGAAAAAACTACTACAATGTGCAGGAACTCACCGTATTCCTACTGTAGTTTATCAGTGGCATTCATGTATCATCGGAAAGTTGATAAACCCAATCTTAAGATCGCTACTGAGTGATTAGACGACAACCGCAAGATGATTTTTTTAAAATTAGTGTTCACTGCGTTACCCAGAGTAACAGTGAGGATAGTGTTAACATCCCAAGCTGGTGATCTGCCTGTTTCTGAGGATAAGATCTAAATGTGCATTCTCAAACAGAAAATTACATTTAGCTAAGGAGAGCAAAATTCCTACAGTAATAAGACTATTTTATGGTTTATTTTCATATTGACACAATGCTCTGTGGGCCTATGTGTGCTTACAAAAGCTTAGTGTGTAATAATAGCATGTGGGAAAGGCTGATGAGAAACAAACCTACAGAAAATGACCATGACAGCATGTCATACAGTGACAAAATGTCTTACCGGTTATACATAAAAATGGCATTAGTGTTTTAGGGTGAAAAGCATCTCCGAATGACAACAGAAACATCCTGCTGGAAGACAAAAACTTTTCTCCACATTAGAGGATCTTCTTCTTCTTCGTGAAGGGTGCTTATTTAGTTCCTTTCACACTGCTGCTTGAAGTCATCCATGTTGGCGCTGAATAGTGTTTCAAAAGAGGAACATAAAATAATAATAGGTGTACAGTCTCAAAAAGTAAAAGAAAATATGAAGGAAGGAGAAAATGTTTACAGTATTTAGCATGTAAGGTGTGTATATATATATAGTCAATTCTATCATAATATTTTCCACTTTTAGTACAAAAAAAAGAGGACTTGGTTTGTAGTGTGGGAATAAGTAGGTGAAGTCGTCTTGGCGAGGAGGACCGTCCTTCTCCGCAAGACGGAGTTATCAGGAAGTCTTTGCTCATTTCACTCCGACGTTCACAGTCTAGCACTACAAAAACTCACTGATTCATGATTCTGTGAGAGAAGCTGAGTGTTTCGTCTCCTGTGTGCAATCGATTTTTTTTTTTCCCTTCTGTGTGTGAATGAAATGTAGTGGGTGGGGATACACAGACACCACAGGAAGGGAAGAGTAGGTCGACTCTGCTGTGTATGTGTGATGCAGACTTCAATACTGGGCTGGAGGTGTGTAAACTAGGGCTCGACTGATATCGGTTACTGGCGTTTAATGCTCCCCTTTTTGGAAACGGACATTTTGCTAATATTTAAATTTAACTTCTCTTTTCCACTGAAAGTTTCCCGCAGACTTTTATTCCTTTCAAAACTGATTTAAGTCTTTCAGGGTTAGTCACTGGTATTGAATGCAGTCACTGCACTGTCACCACTGGTTGTTGATCAAGAAATAGCTCCCGCGTCTAACTGTGCTGAAGGACGTTTTCACACCTGCAGTTTGGTTCATTCGGTCTGGGCCGAAGAAAAAGAATTCAACATTATTGCCTTTTGGTGCTGGTTCATTTCCTGTTCACACTGCCTTACTGTAAATGAGCAAAAAGCTGTCGACCTTAAAGGTAAGTCATTGATTGGACAGTTTTGGTGTCACACTACATCATCAACGCTACATTACAGGACCATATTTACTGTGTCGTCCCGTCATTTCATTCACTTTTTAATGAAGAACTGCTAAAATACATGAAGGGCACGAGCACAACACACCTCTGATTTAACTCCTTTTGAAGATTTCCGTACTCGCGTTGCCATGGTTACCAGATTATCTTGCATAATTATATTATTCATGCAGACCGCTGAGGAGACCATCTTAAGTTTCCAGTCAGCAGATGGATTTAAAAAGTTGTTGCGCTTTGAATTCACGTCTACTAACATAATCCCGTGGTTGGTTCTGCTTTGCATTCAAACCACCAACAAGTGCACCAGAGTTGTCTTATGCACTGAAATCAAACTTTTCAAGCCGTCTCTCTCGCTTTCAGCCAAAATGAACTGAAGCAAACGCACCAAACTTTGTTTGAACGAAGCAGGTCAGGTGTAAAGGCGCCCTAAAACAGTGTCTCATAGCTACACCTGTCCAATAAACATAATAAGAACTAAATAAAGATGCTTTGGAGTCGTTGCCATATTCTCTTCTCTTGACTCAGGCTAATTGTTTACACCTGCTTTCAGTTGTGGAGCTGAGCGAAGCTAAACACATTTTTATCTGTGCTGGATGCTAATATGTCTTCACCTGTGATTCTGCATTCCTTTAAAATGTAGCATTAATAAATATTAAATCAATAAATGCTGCTATTTATCTGAATACAAGGGATATTTAATTGCATGTTTTTAAGAGGCTGTAGTCAAGGAGGAAGCCGACAGTGGCGGTGTGAAATAATGGCTTTAAAATAAGCTAATATAGGCGGACCGATATCAGTCTGACCTTAGTGTAAACTCATCAAAAGGACATTAGGTAAGATCACCCAACACGTCTTGCATTGGCGGAGTCAGGAGTGCCTGACCGGTTTAGCTCATAGGTTCATATGCTGTGTGCTTGAATAAATCTTTTTCTTTCCGAGCATGACAAAATGACCGAAGGAGAAGGGATGTGCTGGACACTGTCGAGGTGATGGGAGTGCGTGTGTTTCTCAGCTCTCGTCATCGGGGTGGTGTTGTTCCAACAGTCGAACGTGGGTGAAGGGAAAGTGGCCTCGCTTGCCCTTGCACTCACCCTCCCACTGGCCGTTCACGTTGATCTTGGTCACTTTTACCATGTCACCCACCTGTCAGATGACAAAAAAAATATATATATATATATAAAATAAAAATGGATAAATGCACAGATGCAATAGACAAACACATTTTCTCTGTCTCTGCTTTGTATTAACTGGCAGGACCAGTTAAAAAACTGACCTATATATAACAGACATCCTAGTTTGACTGACACACAGGAAGAGTGTCAATTCTTGTTTCGTGAGGGGCTCAGTTTTGAGTTTTGAGTGACACATCACTCTTGACAACATCATGTTCGGTGGCTGTTGTTGCAGTCGCTTGAGGCAATTGACATTTTTCATTACAATCAAAGACACACGTCGATTTAAAAGTTGGAAACTGACTCATAACAATCTGTGCTGCAGTGTCACCATGTCTGCAGCCATTTTCTAACAATCACTTGCTATGCACGGCTCTGATATCCACATTTTTTATCACGCCTTCAAAGCTCTGGTCGGCTGGCTGGGACAAAAAGACACCGATATCGGGCAGCCTGATTGGAATTGCAGTTAAAATGGAGATAAAGGGGTTAATTCAGATGTTTAGGAGGCTGCGGCAGCTTTAGCTCAGACAACAGTCTTTTATTCGCCTTCGTATCGGCGGTCTGTCTGATGGTTGATAGTGGTTTGATTGCAAACTTGTTGTTTTTTGGTGTTTTTAATGTTCGAAACTGACAACAGGTGAGGTAGATGTACAGAAGAAGTGAATTACAGCAAGTAGATGAAACGCACAGGATGTTGTAATTCCATGTTCTAAACTGTTCTTCACACTTTAAATAGGATTTAATTTCAAAATAACACTGCCACATGAAAATTACAGAATAATTGCTAGTCCTTATCTACAGTGAGAGCAGAGTTTCCTACACACAGGCTATACTTTGGCAGTCCGCACAAATATATCGTGACCTATTATTTTAACAGCAGCAGAGGTTTGTAAACACTGCAATGTCATCTAGTCTGCTCTATCTCACACAGAGGAACACATATACACCATCTTCCACTCGTGTTATTTCAAACAAAATGGTGGCGTCTGTGTTTCTGAAGAAGACGACTCGAATAAACTGGGCTGCACGGTGAACACTGTGAGCCCCGGCTGAGGGATTTGAGAGCTGGTTGTGCTAAAAAGTTGGTACCAAATAAAGCACAGAGGTAGACTGTGTAGATTAACTACATTCATTTTAGCTGTTTCAGCTTCGGCTACTGATATCTACAGAAGCGCTGTGCGTAGCACTGATGGAAACACGCTGTGAGAAGGAGGCGTGAAGAGAAAACCTGACGACTACAACCACGTCACAAACTAGTTAGCATGTGAAGTTCACCATTTTACCATTTAATTATTTAAATACGACAGCTAATGAAGAGCTTTTTTTTTGGGGGGCAAAAAAAATCCTCCTTTCTTCAGCAGATATAAATCACAGAGTCTCTGAGCTGTGACTGATTAACTATCCGCTTCTTCTAAACAGTATGTCTTTATTACCCTCCAACATTGTCTGTGTTTTATTTATCTGAACACTGTTTATCTGTCTGTTCCGAGTAAACGTCTAAAAAACAACGTGCCTTGTTTCACCGGCCTCCAGTGGTACAATGTCAGACATTAATCCAATGAGCCAGAATGTGTACATAAAGAGAGGCCGATGTAAAGGATCTGTGTCTGTCTTTTTCTAATAGCGCCATCTCCACTCCGTGTGTCTTCATGTGCACTGTCAGCTTGCATTTGTAAAGATACTTTGTGTGCATGCTCACATGCATGAGTAAGCCATTAACAATGAGGACAATCTACACTGCCTCAGCTGAGACCTAAAAAAAAAAAAAAAGCAAAACAAAACAAGAGAGGCAAAAGAGGTTAACAGTGAATAGGAGGACAGCCCTGGAGAAAATGAATGGTGGGTGGGATTGCTACCTCCAGAGCCAGCGCCGTCTTGTCGTAGGCGTTGGGCACCCTCTTCTGAATGGCTCGGGCATAGACGGGCCCGTTCTGTAGATTAGGCAGCTGGGCGTTGACTACCGGCTGAGCGTACTGGCCTGGATCTCCCAGAGGGTTGGCCAGAGGGACCCCCGTTCCGTCTGTGTTGCCCACTACCCCTCCAACATGCCCCCCCTGTCCAGCCCCCACAACAGAGGGACCCAGGCCGGCAGCAGTGGGCGAGGCAGGCCGGTACTTCTCCACGTAGGGCACGGGGATCATTCCGGCTCGGCCCTCCTGGTTAGCAGCATTCCACCACTGCTCCTCCGGCTTCTCCAGCACGCGCAGGATGTCGCCCTTACGGAAGGGGAGGTCCTCCTCATCGTTGCCAGGGAAGTCAAATAGCGCCCGTACGAACTCCGCCTCCTCTGGCTGCTGCGGGACGCCAGCAGAGGAGCTGACGAATCCTGTGTGCTTTGCCTTGCTTATGGGCTCTATGAGGGTGGTGGTGTCCAAGTAGTGGATCTTATAAAACTCTAGCAGGGCCGGCAGCGCCTCGAACTCCTGATCGCCAATTCGAAACCGAGGAGGAGCCAAACCTGGTAGAGGAAACGTGAAACGTGTTAGTTAAAACAGAACAGAAACACACTACTCAGCAAATAAATACTAACATCCATGGACAAGGATTAACGAGCACTGACCAGCTTCAACTTTGTACTCATAGAGCGAGAAGATTAACTGTTCCAACCACCTCCGTGTTATCACATCAAGGAGATGAGGCTCTAGTATGCAAACCCAAATGCGGCTGATGTAATTTTACATCATGATATAGTAATTCTTCCTGAAATTCAAATGAGAAACTATTTATAAACACAATAACCTGAATGTCCAGTTACAAAATAATACGTGCCACAGTATCACGTGATCACAACACAATTGGGCCCACAACATTTACTGTAAACACTGGATATTTTTTATTATTTATCATTTCTATACTCTCTCTGGCTGGAATAATATAGTTGCCATGATGGCTCAACCATTGATGATTTACTATCAGAGAGACAGAAATAAAAATGACCCAATGCCAAAGGAAGCCCAGAAAGGACAAAGAGCTCTACAAGCAGAGCAGCAGACCTGGAAGCAGGGCTATGTATGAGCAACAGGGCAGGATCACAGACATTCCTGAAACGCCAATCTGACCAGTCATCCTCCAGTTGTGACAGCCCAGCCTGCCCAGTCCCATTCAATCCCTCCTGCAGCAGCAGCAGCAGCAGCAGCAGGAGCCGGAGCCCTGCCCACCTCACTACCGCTGGCCGCTGAGCTACCGTCCTGCTGCCTACACAAGGACAAAACACCGCCTCAACCCTCAGTGGGGAAAGATTAATAAATGATCCCAAGTACGACGGTGGTGGTGAAAACATAAAATCGGATTGGTTGTTGATAGCCAGCTAGCTAGCTGAACACCAAACTCCATTTGAAAAGTAGCACACTTAACTTTACGTTGGTCATCCAAAAACACTCAATTTCTACATTTGCGTCTACTTACTTATGTTTTTTTTCTTAACTGTCAAACCCAACTGACATATCTAATATATGAGGATTAGCTCCGATAAAGAAACTGATACATAATTTCAGTTAAAAAGTGCTACTAACAGGAGCTAACCAGCTAGCTAGCGCTACACGGTCCAAAATAGGGGCGGTAGCTAGCAGTGTAAACCACGCATGAAAGTTTACATTTTTACACAAAAGAGTGAATATTATTATGCTATATTCATGCCGATTTTAAGAGTAGCTTCCGGAAACACAGGGGATAGTCACACTTATATGATAGAGGGCTGGTATGTGTTCAAATTTCAGGAGATCGAGTTAAATTAGCCGTTTTATAAAGGGCGTTTGGCGAGGCTTAGCCAAAGAGTGGGACTAAATCACAGCAAACCAGATTTAAAATGAAAACACGTCCTGTAGCGTTAGTCTCAAGTGAATGCGAGTAGCAGGCTCACTTAAATACACAGCAAGGTGACAAATAATTCAACGTTACCTGAGCCAGATTGCCGGTTGTTACTGATGCTGTTGATTATATAATGGGACACTTTGGAGTTCTCTGAGACGGACAGCACGTAGTCACCGGGGCTGGTGATTGAGTCCCTCACCAGGAAAACGCCATGCCTCTGTCCCTGTAAAAGAGAAACGGCTTCCTGACGGCTTAGCCTCCCCCAGTACCAGCTAGCACGGTCTTCGGCATCAAAATTACCGGCCATGGTTGTGAAATCCTGTCCGAGGCTTGAGGCCTTTCCCCTTCGCCTCTCCCTATCCGCAACTCATACAAAAACTTTGGTTGACTAACGCTGCCCCCCGAAAAAAACGGTATAATACCGCAAATTTAAGTAACTTCCACGAGTAATGTCAAGGTGTTTAAGTTAAGGGGACTTCTGTTGTCCCACAGGACCCCACAGTCAACAGCTTACGCGTTAAAAATGACAAAAAATAAATAAATCAAAACTAATGTGCAACAAGAAACTCCGGGACTGAAATGGCGGATCTAGGGAAAAGTTGACCTCATCTACCGGAAGGGATGCCTGGTCAATGGGAAGCGCTGCATTCACGCCCCTTAAAAAACACTGTAGATACCATTAAACCACTCTTTTACTTCTTTTAGATCACGGTTTATTGAGCATGCCTTTTATCCTTTAGTTTGCGAGCAGAAAATATTTAAATCCCAAGGAATGACTTAGAAACAACGTGGTAGCTCAAAGCACCCATTTTAATTGCTCTCATTTTTATGTTCTGACTACTTTGAACCCGTAAACGCACCGTAATCAAGCTTTTCTGCAGATTTTTGTTGCTCCCTAATCAGCTTTTCTCATAAGCATGTATTTTGTGTGCAAGGAGACAGTGTTTGTTTGTTTTACAGTCAAAACAAACATGAAGTTGAACAAGGTGCCATGTGAGACTTGTCAGCCTCAGTTTAAAGTAAAAATTCACAACTGCTGTGAACAATTACTATGAAAGCTGAGTGATAGCATAGGTTTTTTTTTTTTTTTTTTTAAATGCTCCTGAAACTGTCCCACCTCCAGTATTTTCTCTCTCTTTTAGCCTGAGTTATTGCATCATCTAAGCACACATGATGAGAGGGAGGTCTTGAAATAGTAAAGATGAAGAAATTATTCAAAAATTGTACTTTAGGTCATTGGCCTTTTGCACTACATTTATTTTGCCAGTAGATGGCAATGTAGATTCCAATCCCATGAACCTGTTTCTGGCACTGATTGTAGGAAAACCTGCATCTTTCAAAGAGCTATTTACCAGAGAAACCATAAATCAACTTAAAAAGATCCATCCATCCAAGATTTCCAATGATGTGATGGTTCTCCTATGTCAGTAATGCTGAAGCTTGAATACTTGAAGAACGTTAAATGGCCTAGATTTCCACACCATCCACTTTTGTCTTATATTTAAAATCACATCATTGCATAAACACCTCGTCATTACTCAAATGAAGGGAGAAGTTTCCAGATGTTTGGGAAGTAACTTTACAGCTGTTGAGCATGAAATTTCATTCTTGAAAAATTTGTTTTAAAGTATTAAAAGTAGGGCTAAGTGAGAAATGCCTTGAGAATTACCCAGAGCCCAAAATGACCGCTTTGCAATGCTTGTTTTGTTTTCTGAACTTTCAACCACATCTCGCAGTCGTCCTCATCAGGAGTTTGCTCAGATCTCCTCACATGACTGAAGTATGTTTTTTCCTGTAGACTGAATAACATTCAGATTTATAGTGTTTAATAGTGGAAAAAAAATGCATAGCAAATAGCATAGCATAGCATTGTAATAGCATAGCAATCTGTTTTTGTGTCATGCCAACTACTATCTGTCTGACTGACTGACCTGGATTTGGCTGATCACATCTTGTACCACACTTACACTCCCCGTCCTGACTTAATTTATCTTTGCTCTGCAATTTACCACAGTGATGTATGTTGCAAAACATTCACACTTAAAATGAAAAAAGTATTAGAAAATTGCTTTATTTTGCCACATTACAATACCCAACTGAAGCAAGACACCAGTTTATTGTTACTGGAGCATCTCTACACTTGTTCAGAACTCCTTTTTCTTTTGTAACAATGCTCATGTTCCCAAACACTGATTGATCAACAGCAGCTATCGCAATTTTTTTTTTTTTAAACTGAAAGGTAATCTTCCAATCTTTGATTACATTATTGTTATTGATTTGAGAACTACAGAAAAACAACCTCCACTTTTTAAATACAGCAACATTAGAGCCACACACATCACAATACATGTCATAAGAAACTGCATTTTAAGAATCAGTGACAGTTGACTATAAATTCACAAGGAAATCTGGTGAATACACACATACAGTATAAAACTGATAAATATATTTATGAGAAAAATATTTGTTTATGTGATTCTAACAACAGTGGTTTCCTTTGCCTGTCAGACACTGATTTAGTGCTACATGTTAGTCCGCTCATTCAAAGTGTTCATGGCACACTGTGGTTAATAGCATCTAGGCTTTGTAATCTACTCTGATACAGAGTTATTCAAACTTCTTCAGGTGGTTGTAGAGGGACTGGACGTATGTAAACACACACATGGGGTCTGGCTTGTCCCCCATGTCTATCATGTCGTCCACCTCGATCAGACGGAGACAATCAGCCTGCTCCCTGAAACATAATAGTATTACAAGAGTAAAGATCAATCCAATTTAAAGTAGTGTAAGGGATTAATCTATTTCCAGTGAAAGAAGACCATCAGAAAGACACTCATTCAAAGCACATCCTTGGTTGGCTTCTCTACTTATGCTGCTGTTAGATTTTACCAGTGGGGCTGGCCTAGTGGTTAGGACACACAATGTATGGGCATCAGAGATGCTTTACTACAAGCAGAAACTGAACTGCAGAAACTACAAGACATAATGTTACAAGTTCCTCTCTCTTGGTGGTATTCCTTGGTTGAAAGGTGGTCAAAGCATTTGCATTGTTGGGCACCTTTCGGTATCTTCAGCAGGTATTGCAGGGCCACAAGCATTTCACCCCTTCACTTGAGTAGGGCAGCAAAGACTAAATTAGCCTTCACCTGCAGAATGTTTCCAAATCTCCACACCTCCACTTGAGTCATGGGAAAGTCATACAGAAGGAGTGGCCATTGAAGTCTGGGTATGATGCCATGTGGAGCACCACACCTTAAACCTCCCAAGCAATTACTTGTCAATTTCTTTGAGCCAGATGTTTAGTTGAGCCATGGTATCTTTGAGGTAATTGTTCCATAATATTATAGCAATGTCCCCAATCAAATGTCATTTCCCCTCTTGCTCTCCTCATTGACCTTTTCCTTTCCCTACATAGTATTTAAAATTATTCTAGTAGCCACCATTCAGCAAAAGTAGTACATAGTTTGGCTTTAATTTAAATTTTGATGGTAATCTTTGTTATTTACTCCACAGACAAAGTTTTGTATCTGTCTGATTTGATGTTGAATTTGCCAAATTTCTGTTCAACATTTTCCCTCAACATACTTAGGGGCGGCTGTGGCTCGGAGGTAGAGCGGGTCGTCCACCAATCAGATGATCGGCTCCTCCAGCCTGCATTTCGAAGTGTCCTTGGGCAAGATACTGAACCCCAAATTGCTCCCGAAGGCTGCGCCATCGGTGTATGAATGTGTGTGAATGGGTGAATGAGATATGTAGTATAAAAAAATGCTTTGAGTGGTCGGAAGACTAGAAAGGCGCTATATAAGTACAGTCCATTTACATTTACCATACTTGCTGAGAGCCCAACAGTCAACTAAATTGTGGTTTAACAGTGCCACCTTGGTTAGAATACATTTAATATTAGCACAAATGTACTTTGGTATAAGGGTTAGGGTTAACACTCACTCACTCACAACCTCACTCAGTCCATTCTAGCCAGCTTACTCTGCGGTGGTGAAGGCCAACTGGAGGTTTTGTTTGCGGTTTGCAGGGTTCAACGTGTTGTAATCAAACTCCAGTGGGAAGAAAGAGTGGACAAGAGCACAGAAAGCCATCCCATCACTCCAGCTGGACGAGAAGTTCTGGATATCTATGTTCTGAGAGAAAGATGATAATGGCATCACGTTAAATCTTTCATGCATTTTACAGAATTTGTCCTCTCCAATATTGATTTACTGCCCGGTGTGAGAAAAGAGTAAAGTCCTTTTTGCTACTCTTAAAACTTCTTTCAGAAAAAGTGCTACAGAGAGTGTTATTTGGTAAATATGCATACAGTATAATAAGATATTTTGATGACAGATATCTTACTGTCATACCTGATAGCCAATGGTTTTTGAGCGGCACCACTCTAAGAGGATCTGTTTTATACCACTAGCACTGGACACTCCAAAACTCTGAGAGCGCTTCAGTTTAGGCTTGGAATCCTTTGAGTCCTTTGGCCTGTTCAAGAGAAATATGTCATTGATCATCTGGGACTGAATATATGGATTAGGACAAAATGAGAAATATTTTTAAATATGCTTACTTTGTGGGCTCTGTGTTCATCCTCTCAAAGAGAGCCCTTTTGGCCTGAGCGCCACTGGGCCGTGGAAGTGTTTGTGATTTCATCACATCCTGCTTAAACTCAACGCCCACTGTCTTGTTCACTTTCCTTAGGAGAAAACAGTGAACAACCAATCAAAATGCATTTGGACTGAAGCTGCCAATAGACTGTAAATGGCAACATCAATCTAACAATAGTGAACAATAAATTAGCGTTGTGTGCTACAGTTACGGTCATGACTTACTTGTCCAAATTAGGCGAGAAACCAGATTTTATGACCGACTTGGAGGGAAGGAGTTTTTCTGCAGAACCAAACCAACCAACAAAAAGAAGAGACATGACAAGAACAAACCAAGAGAAATGCTTTGTATATATTCACAGATTTGGAAAGTTTAATTTAAATGTCTTTGTGAACAGTTATAACAGGGCTAATAACGGGTTTATTATATTTTACCTGCAGGTTGAGGAAAGCTCACGCTTCTCTTTAGACTAGGACTGGGTGTCTTGAGAACTGGCACTGAATTGAGTGAAGATAAAAGTGCAGAATGTTGGGAAACAGAAAATTAAAAATGAGTACATAAAAAAGTCTTTAAAAATATGTGACAGCAAGTGAAGTGGAGTGGAGAATCAGGAAACAAAGAACTACCCATGCCGAATCCTTGGTTGAACTCACCCCTTTTAAAGGGATATTCCCCAGGTTTTACTGCAGAATCCTGTGATGCTGAAAGACTTGGAGACTGAGCTATCAAAGCAGATAATGAAGACTCTGTGTTGGTTGTGGTCACGGCAGAGATATTCACGGTATCTAATGAAGAAAGAAATGAAGCACATGACACTCAATTTCTAAAAAAGTCTTTAACCATTCATACTTAGTTTAACAATGTCTTTGTATATTTTAAGGTATTTCAGCACATAAATCAGACAAAATAATACCACTTCAAATCAATATTGTAGCATCTTACTCACCACGTCTAAATGGATATTCGCTACGTTTCATTGTTGGGGATTCTGGTACTGAAGCGGTGAGAGGGTGATGGACAAAAGACTGAGATACAGAGCCTGACTGCTCCTGGGATACCTGGGACCTTAGCTCCTTTGCTACAGATGATGTACCTGCATGAACGAAAGAGAGAATAGAACAATAATGGGGTAGAACCAGGAATAAATGGGGCGAAAGTAAACATATTACACATATAGAATTACAAATCTTCTCAAGAGAGTTTACAGGGGGTTGCTGCTGAAAATTTGTAGTTGAAATGTAAAATAGTGCAGATAATATTTCCACTGTGTACTGCTGTTTTACTTAAGTTTTGTAGGTTATATGAAATATTGTTTTTCCAAGGAGGAAACCATTGAGTTCACACATTCAAATCACCCATAAGTATTGTCTGTATGTCCATTACTGCTTTTGTAATAACATTCTTTTAGCCACATTTGAACTGCGGTCCAGAAGCAATCAGAACATGGCCACTAGAGGGCAGCATGTTAGTTAATGATTTAATGTCATCAGTAGAAAATATCTTAATTGAAAACTGTTTACGACCCTGTATATTTAGCAATTGTTTGTGGATGGAATTCAGTACTTAAATTAAAATGTTGGCATATTGAAGCTTCATATATTTTCATATATCGTATATTGAAATCCAGAGAGAGGAATGTCAGTAATTTCTTTTCATTTGTCTTAAATTTTGTATGGCCTTTCAAACTGACCTACATGTCTTTATTTCTTAATTTTCTTTTTACACCAATTACATTTCAACAACATGTTGAAACATTTTTTCAATAAATACTGGTTGTTGTTGATTGACTGCTATATCTGATATCTGTTGACATACTTGGACCGTGTTGCCTAGTGTTTGATACTGGTTGCTATGGTGTTTGTTGCTTGATAATTGGTCGATTAATGGCAGGTTACTGTTAGGTGGTTGCTAGAGGTATTACTATGGTATTCTGAGTAGTTAAAGGGTGTACTAATTGGTTGGCTCCTAGGGTATTGCTAGGTGGTTACTAAGGTATTCGGTGTGGTTTCTATGGTGTTGCAGATAATAAGAGTCTTGCAGAGTATTTATGTTATTATACTCAATAATACTCAATCAGTGTTAATACAATAGGTCAAACAAAGTTACTGAATGCTTTCATAGTCAGGATCAAATCCTATGAATGCATCTCCGTCTTTGTATGCAGTAACATGAAGTAAAAGACCCACAAACTGACCTTTTATAAAAGAATATTCCCCTGCTTCCCCTGTTGGGGCTTCCCCTGTAAAATGACCAGTTGCATTAGTCACCGATGCAGGAGACTGGGCAGGTTTGGTGGCAATCAGACCCTCTTGACTGGGTTTAGTTGTCATGGCAGTGACAGGAAGATGGGGCTGTGGTTCATCAGCATCTGAAAAAGGGAGAATCTGAATAAAAAATGAAGTCAAAATGCAACTTAAAAAAGAAAAGCTTTAGTCTCAAAGTTTGAGCCTTGTGATTGTCTACATTTCCTTGTAGGTTTCTCATGTGAAAAATCAGGTGGGAAACAGAAACAGCACAATTAAGGAGCAGTTGAGATTTTAAGTTATGAGTTTGTTTAAAGTGACAAAGCAGAAATACAGCAGAAATAGATTTTCCACTCACCACATTTAGCAGGAGACTCTACTGATTTTACTGGAGATTCTTTTGTTGTTTTGGGTAATGACACAGGAGACGGAGGAACAGCTGGAGCTTCGGAGTTGGCTTTTGTCACTGCAGTGAGGGGTTGATGGGGTCTGCTCAGAAGACCTGATATTTCCTGGTCTGGAAGAACATTTGTTCAAACAGTCATATTTTTAAAATAATCATTGACAGTGATAACTGTAGATTTCTATGTATCACTGCTCAACTATCATTATTTTTAGTAGTCTGAACTTGTAAAACATGAACCAACTGACCAGGCTTGTTGGGGAAGTCCACAGTTGACTGAAGAGAGCTAGTTAAGGCTGAAGACTCTGAGCTTGTTTTCATGGTGGCAGTGAGAGACTGGTGGGACTGGAGAACAACTTCAGTAGTTTGGACTGCATTCAAGTCCACCAATGAGCATTCTGAGGAGACATAACCAAAGATGAGGTCAGCTTGTCAAGTTACCTTTGTAGAACTTCTCAGATTATCTGCCTACCTTGATTCCCATTCTCTTGTGCGGTAGTGGCAACATGGGCAACACTTTTCTCTCCTTTTGAATCAGTGCCCTGTTCAGGGAAGAAAAGAAGTTCATGAATCAAAACTATGACATCCACAAACTGGTAGGGTCATTTATAGCCTGAAAGGAACACATCAAGTTAATGGAGCACTGATGTGATAAGACGGTGGGTCTGATCTGAGCTATCTTGCTTGAGTCTATTGTGAGAAAAGTCTTGTGTGAAAGTGGATTTTTCTGTTATAGATGTTTGTTAAGTGTTTTCACAATAAAAAGTTGTTATTACAACAAGAATCATAAAACCTGACAATTCTGAATGAATAATTGTGCAAGGAGTCCCATTTCCTTTGCTCCTCGTAAAGGTAAATGAGTTATGTAAGACACGCAGCTAACTGTGTCTGTGTCTATTTGTGCATCTGTCTTAGCAACATCACTCATTGGGTTCAACATTCATTTGCTCACAAAGATGGTTGCTGTTGGTTATTTAGATTGCTGAATGCTGTGGAACTAAAATTAAGTTTAGACTTTTATCATCTGTGTGTATGTGTGTGTGCTCACTCCTATAAATGTGTGATCTTCAGCTGTTAACAGTTGAAAACATCTCCTTTAATGACAGCTGTGGCCAACAAACCCATGTTCCCACTGAGAAGCTATTTTAGATTTTGCAATCAGCCCCTTTGCAAGAGTTTCCGCTCCACTCTTCTTACGTCCCAATATAGCCCCAAATGGATGCTTTGGAAATCAGGGAGTTAGACTAAGCAGTTCAAACAGCGCCTAAGTATATCAGCCTGAAGCTTGGCCTGTCTTTGCCCCCTGTCCCACCCCCTAGCCTTTTGCTTTCCAGAGACATGCAGTGGTCTGGCAGCAACGCAACAAAGCCATTTCAGCCAGTCCGTCAACTCGTCATCAGGAGGGAGATTAGCGCCACAGTGATCTGTGGGCTCCTGTAGGATATCACAGTCTGACTCTGTCTGACCCTCTTAATGCCTTCAACCCCTGGCTGGGTTTAACTCCATATCACTTTTGGCTCTGTCTTAGAAACATGCAAACATACTTTGGTTAGAGACGACAAACACACAAACATAGGCATGTCTGGCCAGATGGTTTTTATTATGACTGAGGAGTGATTCTGATTGTTACATGCCACAATGAAATAATATATTATGATATTTAGCTTCCGTTTTTATTTGTCAGATTTGAATATTTATTCACTTCATTGCTAACAAGTAGATATGCACTAATAGCCTCACCAGATAATGGAATGACCCAACTTTGAGACACCTAAAATACCTGTCAGTGGAGCACTTTCAAAGTGTGGAAAACAGATAACAAATACCCGGGCCAAGACTTCCTCTGCAACTTGATATGTGAGAATGACAAGAAAGACACATTACGGTTAATCTCTGTAAACAGATATCTGCATATGAATATAGATAACTTTAAAAATCGTCACCAGATGATAGCTGATATGTTCTGAGATTGCATTTCAGCCAATGTGTTCCATCTATTTTGCTGTCCACACGGACTGCTGAAACCAAAGCTCACTCAAACATGACTGGTCAATAGTACTTGGACTACAAACGGAAACCAGAACTCTTCCAGTGCCAAAATCTTGGTTCCTCGCCTGCAGATTCTGCATGCATGCAGATATCTTTTATAGAGATTAGCAGCTAAGGAGTGAGATGTTTCTCAGGAATTGGTGAAGACCAAAACAGAACTAAAAGGAGAGTGTATTTCTGACTTAGATTTTTCAGGTAGATAAAAACACAACAAGTAAATGCTAATTTTGCTTGCGTAAACAGATTCACCAAAACATTACATGGTTAAACGGTTGTTAACTGATTTTCTGGAGCTAGCATCTACTCGTCATTATCGCACATCGTAAGGCACTTGACATTGGGAGCTTGGGAGCAACTTGAGACAAGATGTAATAATCACCCTTTCATTCCGAAAGTTACAAAAATTGTTGGACACAGGACCCTCCCTTCCCTATCTGCCCAAACTATGCTTACCATTGCTTGCTACTGTCAAAGAAAAATATGAATTCAACAGATTTTAAAAATACTGATGGAAGATGATGTCAACTTTGAAAATGGTGGGCTATCTTAGTATTTGGGGGTGGGCTCAAACTGTGGTACGTCAGAGTGGGGGGCTGACGGGTGGGAAAGGACCAGGTGATTTCAGTGGAGAGGAATGTTGGCAGGGTGTACGTTTCGACAGGACAGCTGGTTGTCCCTCTCAGGGTGTGGGCTGGGGGTATTATTGACAGGGACGTAGATGCAATTCAACTTTCCATTAGGAGATTTGAAACTTGGATTGGCTGGGAAGCAAGATTTATTTATATACATCTGTCTTATGAGTTACATCATAAAAATGCAACTCAATATGTGTACTGTAGGCACTGTTAGAAGCATGAGGTGTTGTATACTGTTCGTGTTTGTCAGCTAGAGGCCCCAAAGAGCCACAGCTCAGTCCCAAATCACAGACCCCAAAAATACATGTGCCCTTTGCAGGACCTGCTGTTATAAAAGGGGATCATGAGCAGAAGAGGGCCGGGATGGGGGGTAGGGAAGGGTGTAAGTGTGTGAGCATGTATACATGGTGTTGGGGTTGTTCTTGAATTCACTGGGGCCAGGGTAAAGATACAATCGCTGTAATTGAAATGGTTATAATTTGGATATTCAAGGTTAATAATGTATCATAATATCTAATAATACAAATGGCAGGTGATGCTGAGCCTATAGACCAGTGCTCTCCAGAGAAATGTGTGAAGCTGGAGTCAGAGGTTAAATATATACTGGACAAACATACTGCAGATCCCTCAAATTCTAGTTGGGTCCCTTGACACTGAGTCAAATCCTAACTCCTATCCACGTCCTCACATGGAGGTTTTTGTGGATCAGGACAGCTCAGTTCATAAGCATGGTTGATATTTTGAACGTACCACAGTGTTCTAATGAACGGGGTGGGTTCTTGTTGATTGATGCAGTGACATTTGAAAGGATCATGCAGTGCATTCACATGGTTTGAACACCTGACATAGACACAACTTTGTGAATGAAACCTAAGCTAAACTAACAAAGGAAAAGAGGTTGGACAGAGTCAGGTGGGCCTTCAGTGTTCGTACCAAAGTTCCCTCCTCCAAACACAAGGACTGAGGTGCTCAGGTTCGTTGGCACGGTAGGCTACTATAACATGAGGTTGTTTTCAGACAGACAGACTTCACAGTGCGAAAAACACAACAGTATCTTTTTATGAGGTCACTGCAATGAGTGGGTGCCAATGCAGAGAGCTTCTGCAAGAAATTGCAGGGTTGTCAGGCAAAAAAAGTTTAGGCTTACTAAAATATTTGCCACAACACAATCTGGCCACTCATTACACTGGTTAATCAAATACATACAAGGGCACATTCAAACAATTACTGCATGATTATCTTTCCATTATTTACACTTTTATGTTCTCGCAGGTAAATAAGAGCATCGCCCAATCCAAGTGACAAGTTGGTAGATGGAAAATAGAGGAAGTCCTTCAGAGCTAAAAGCAGGTTCATCATTTTTGGTGACCAGGCTTGTTTTGATTGGTACACAGCTTTACACGATACTACACCTCTTGTTCACCCATCTATACATGAATTCTACTCCAAGACAAACATATCCAATGATGTTGTTTATGTTGCTAACTCTATTTTGTTGCAATATTCTTTATTATGTGAACTGTATTATCTGTAGAAAAGCAGAATGAATACTCACGTTAACTTCAGCATGTCTCTTTGCTCTCCATGGAGGAGGAGCTCGGGTGTTGATGGGAGCAGCAGTAACAGCAGCAGCATGGCTTGATCCTGATGTTTCAGTGTATGTGAAAGTGGACTGACTTGACTGGCTGCTCTCTGATATTCCAGAGTTAAACAAATCTCTCTGGTCTTCCTGGGTCTTGGACTGAATCTGTGCATGTCCATTCTCTACACTACTCTCCACGTTCTTCACCTTCACTTCTACAAGACTCTTCTCAATCTTTACCCCAGCGAGACCCTCCACCAGACGGCTAAGGGCCTCCAGCTTTGCCCTGAGCTGCAGGTTCTCCTCCTGCAGCCTAGCCACCGCACTGGCCAGGGGTCCATTGGAAATGCACAGCTCCTCGATCCTCTGCTCTATGCGTTGCTTGAAAGCACTTACGTCCACGTGCACCTCCCTGACAGCAGCTTGCAATGTGGCCTTGAACTGAACCAGAGCCTCGCTTACCATCACCTCCTGAACACTCTCTGTGGCTACATCCATGGCTTTTCTTCTTTGACCCTCACCACCCCGGAGATTCAAGTCAGATGAGTTATGGGGTGGCCAGTATGGAGCTCAGAAACCAAACCTTCTGTCTTGTCCTACCTTGTCTTTTTCAGTTCGTTCACGTCCTTAAAAGCTCTTGACCAAACAATGCCACTACTAATTGTTCCTTCTGAAAATTTTCAAAGATATCTGCGGTGTTCCATGCCACTTTTCCAGCAACGCTGAAGATGAAAAAGGGTTTTAAGGATGACTGGGGTTGAAGGAAGGTTCCTTCCTTGGCAGCAACTTGTTAAAGTCCCATCAAGCTCCATGGAGGACTTCTCTCAATGTGCGTGTTCTCTTACTCTCCCCTCTCATCTGGTCAAAGTAAGAGCAGTTGTTATTTATAAGCCATGGAAAACACATGCACAATGTTATCTTGGGAAAAGAGATTACGCACTGCATGGGCAGATCAGGTTCTCAGTGCATGCAGGACCTGAGCAATGAGCAAACTAACCTTTCAAAGGGATCCAGTTTAAGTGACAGATGATTTTATTCCGTCTTCCTCTTGGGTAGTGCATCTACTATGTTTACTAGATATCAACCCCTGCTGCCCCAGACCAGTGTGTTGTCTGAGCTGTCTGTGTCTCCTGAGCTTGGGAGCAACAGGTTCTCCTCTGTATTTTGGGACATAAAGGGGGCGGGAGAAGATCAAATGGGGAGGCGTGGTCAAGATTATTCAAATGTCTTTGTCTCTCTTTGCTGCTGGCAAAACTGTGGTGTGAGACAGCGTGCCTGCAGTTTCCTGGGGGTCAGTTTCAAGATGTTCTATGCCTGCACAGTTAAAGTGAAGGCCAATTTCATTCTGAAAGATAATACTTTATTTATTCTAAAAATGTAGTCCAGTCTCTACATTAAAGACACATCAAGACTGTGATTTTAGGTACTGCAATTCATTTTTTTGACACAAAACCATATAATTAAATGCATACCACCTAAAAATCTAAAGAACCTTAGGTCTTGGATACTCTTTCTTTTTTTTTTTAAATGTCAGAATAAGAAAAGATCTTCACCACTTTGACATCTCACATTTAAAGATACCTGACAAATACATACATAGTAAATCAGGAAAGGCTAACAGCAATATCTCCTCTAGGCAGCTAATTTTAACCACACTAAATCCCGTTTACTGTATTTGAAGTGCATTTTTTTTGTGTATGTATTGTCGCAAGTGGCAAATGTGGTTTGATTTTTGTTTATTTACATTTTTCTTTACCGTGTCTTCATTTTCTTGTGTTTTGTCCACTTTCATGGTTTCTGAAGTTTCAGAGTGTTGAGTTCTCTTTGCCATTGTACATTTCACGCCTGAAAATACCTGAAAATAGGTATTTTCTCACACTGAATCACTTCATCTTTGTTGCTGCTTGTCATGTTGGCAATCACGGTGCAGCAGTAGCAGTAGATATATAACAAAAAAGTGACAAAAAAGACCATATAGTGCTAACTAAAGACCACCTCACACTATAATACCTTAAATTCTTTATCAGCCACCTTTAAATTGAATATTACATTGTATTTTGATTGATCATCTTATTATAGAGGCCGATGAAAAAGACATCAGAGTATTCCCACCGACATTAATGCTCAGAATCTAAACCCAGCCTGTAAACTAGCTTGCATAGACATTGCTGCGTTGTATGACTTCAAATAAGAAAGCTATGATAATTATTTAAATAAAGCACCCCTTTAAAGAAATATGGTGCTTTGAAAGTTATTTAAAAATCCTAGTTTGTTGATACAGATACAGATTTAAGCTTTATAAGTCATTTTGTCAGATAAACAAATGACCTTCACCACACCACCACCCACATATCTCTTCAGTAGACCATCTTCACTGCAGTAGCTGAGCAGCTCGGCCTCAGATGGCAGCTTGAGCCTGTAGTGCCTCTGGGTGGCCGTGACTTCACATTACAGCTGAAAGATGATCTAAAGACACCATGAGTAGGCACAGACACTGTACAAACTGAACAAAAAAAAGAGGAAATGCAAAGCATGTGAGAAGAAAATGTAGATAATCTTTATTTAAAGCAGACACAGATGATGACGAGAGCATTTTGCAGTGATATTTTCTGGTGAAGAGAATGCCGTCCATTCGAGGCAGGGACCATTTGAGTCAGTGCTTTAGTGTAATGGCTGCGTCCCAATCCACTCCCTTGTTCATTCACTAACCTCTTCACAGTTAATAATGTGCGAATTCAGACAATCAAATAAAATGGCAGACGGTGAATATAGTGCACTGATAGGGAGTGATTTGGGACATAGCTCTTGGTTTGAATGAAGAAATAGATTATTCCCCTTTTAATGGCTAAGTGTTTATGTGTGACTGATTCCTCTAATCATAATCAAGATGGAAAAAACAAACAAACAACAAAAAGCATAATTAAGATTGCTCAGTTGTTGTCCTTGCCAGTTTCCAGACCTCTGAATTGCTGCCAACATCTCTGATTTATTCAGTGATTCACATAGTTCTGGTGTTAAGCTCCTTGACAGCCATTTACCCAGTTGAAGAAACAATTGGCCAATCGGGGCATTGCAAGCGGGGTTAAAAAATTAGGGGTGGCGACCTCTTGCATAGCTAGCTAGCTAGAAACATTCTCGACCATTAGCCAACAGAAAAATGGCATGTGGATGAGACAGACAAAGCTGTAGTTTGTTGTCAACTTTCAGAGAGATGACAACTCTTCAACCTCATGTACATGTATTATGAAGTTACAGACGGGAAGACTGAACAACAATGGAAAGTCCATCCAAACGTAACAAAATCCTACCAGTGACTGTAGTGTTCATCAATTTATCAAAGTTGTGTCTGGTTTAGTTCTTCATTGTTCTTTTTGTGCAAATATGTGTGAGATGCATAAACAATTGTGTTGGCTGTTATGTTGTGGAGGCTAAACTAAAACCTTCTGTTATTCATGCTAACTGTTATCTGGAATAATACACCACACTTCTCTTGGGGAAAAAATGGTTTATACTGTTTTTTTCATGGGTCGAGTGAGTACTGGGCATATGGTCGTACCAAGTGCACAAACAAATTGTATGACGAGTTCTTTGTAGAGCTTCTTCTGCCTGGAATATGCTCCCAACCCAGACTGGTCAGATCTAAACAGATGTCCTTTCTTTCTATTGAATCTAACATAGATTAGATGTTATTTTGTTATTGCTGTTTTGCTTCCATTATAGGTTACTGCTATTTAATGTTTCATGTTTAGAGTCATTTCACTTGGATTTATATGGTTTATATTGCAGTTTCCTGTCTTATCATTACTGTGTGATTAGATTTCAGTTTAGTCTTCATTTTAAGCTAACTGGCTGCTGGCAGTAGCCTCATATTTAGCATACAGACATAAGAGTGATACCTACTCATCTAACTCTCCTTACATTATTCCCATAAACCTCCAATAACTGATTTTAACAGCCACTTTTAACTGGTTAAATTGATATGGGCATCTTATTTTCAAACAGTTGTTATCAGAGTAACGTTATCATTTGTTTGGAGTCATGTTTGCATCCATCTGATGAATGTATGTCAAATATTCCATCTCTTTTAGCTCTGTTTTTGGTCTCTACCAACTCCTGGGGGAAATATCTGGTTCTTTAGCTTTTAAATGCTTCACTCTGTTCACCAGTTAGTTGCTAACTAGGTTTTTTTTTTTTTACCTTTTTTTTATTGAAAAAAAGCTGCCTGTTGAGGCTGAACACGACAATTGAACCAAAACAGTAAATTTCAGGACCAGGCAGCTAAACAATGAGCTGAAATTCACTATAAACCTCAGTAATCATGAGGGGAGCTACAGATTGGGATGATAATTCTCCGTAGGTTCAAAACAAGAAAATCAGCCAACATGAACACAATGTCAGACTAAATGAAAGTGAAACATGAATATTTAATGTTACATGAGTTTTCAGGGCCTAAAACTTTTTTCTTTATGGATGTAGATGACATGCAGACATATAAAAAAGACAAGGAAAACAAAACAGAGACTTGTTCAAAACAGTCTATCAAATCAAATTTATTGAATTTTAAAGGGGTGCTCTGAATTCACAAGTTGCAGCTACAGTACATAACTCCTCTTATAATCAATACTTTTAAGCTATTTCGTAAAACAGTCCAGTCTCTTTTCAGATAGGAAATTTTCCTCAAAAAAGGTCACGCTACAAAAAAGGACAGATGCATCAAATCTGATATATATATATATATATATGTATGAAAAATTAGAATGCTATCAAAAATAATGTGGGGCAGGAAGTGTTAAAGGTTGTGAAGGTGCTGCATTTAAGTCAGTTACACACCCATGGTGGAAGAGTGAGTGATATGGACAGCAGGTCAAGATTAAAATCCAAAATCTCCAAAACGTACACATCCTCCAAACTGACAGATGATATTTGTAAAACAACAGAAACACAGCAAACAAATTCAAGACTACAATATATCTATTCTTTAAAGGGTTTCAACCTCAAATGAGAACGTATATCCATATAGAAAAAAACATTATGGGAGTGGTTTGGTGATTTCAAAATATAGATTAAATGCTACAAAATATGAAATACTACAAAATATTAATGTAAAGGCTTAATCTCAACAGAATCAAAGGACAACTTTTATTCTCATTCTAGCAGTAGATGCATAGCAATTTTTTTTCTCAAATAGCTTCAACCGGTTAAAATATGAATGATGTGATTATAAAATGAACAATGAGACTTTTCTTGATGCTTGCTAAGACAGTAATTTTGCTTGAGGATATGATGATGATGATGATAATGGTAAACACAATAAATACAGCCACAACCTGTAAACACTGCCTGCCAAACTTAGCTCTTTCATACTGAGTTTTGTGGGGTATCACAAATAGATTTTTCACAAGGCACTGGAGACCAAATTTGGTTCACTGTCCACAGATCAAAATCAGTCCCAGCAACACAGTATTCGCACCTCATTCAAAAATGTTTCCAAGTTATTCCGTGCAGTTCATCAGCCTAATGCCGCATTCACATTGTATCAGAAGAAACCAAAAACAGAGTACTGTGGCAACACTTTAGATGTAGAGCTGACTGTAGAACTGGTTATGTGTCATTACAACTTTTTCTTTCACTACTGATCTGTGTATGTTCGGCTGTTTGAAACATTTTGAAATTGACACCAATTGGGTGACGACAAAAAACAAACATACATGTTCCACTTGTAATTAGTACTAATCCTGGGATTCCAGGATCAGCATGAGATGATGTCACTCTCCATCAAGTTTTATTTACATCCAATATGACATGAACATGGCATTAGACCACAAACTTTAAATCCCGATCTAGCTTTAAAATCTTTATTCAGCCTTCATTAAAATACCCACCACCAAAACCCACACCCCCCCCTCCCCAGCCAAATCCTGCACTCCCCAGGAAAGAGGGACCAACCATGAATCGATGTGACAAAGCAGCAAATCATACAAAAAAGATCATGGGGGCAGAAGAGATCCCACGTGCAAGTTATCATTTCCATTCACATCTCAACAATCCACAGAAACTCCAAAAAAAATGTGTATTACCTAAATATACATAAGATTAACATATTGAATGATGGGAACATAGACACCAAAGTTTGGACACAGTAGTGTTTTGCACTAACTTACAGGAGTATTACAGGGCTACAACCCCAAACCAAAAAGAGCCAAAGTCCTGCCACATTTATAATTTCCTCCTCGGTTCCTAGTTTCTTTAATGTGCATGTCTGACACTGTATTAGCCTCCAACAACAGCTCCCATCTGTCTTAGACACAGGAGGGCTGTCAAAACATTATGGGAGCTGAACTGAATGAACGCTAACATATCAATCATCACTGTTGGCCTGAATATAGTGTAGGCTAAAGTATTAGCATGGGGCTTACCATAACTTCACATAATGTGTCAACATAAATTGTTAGCTTGTAGCTCATTATGCCTCAAAACCACAATCACATGGACCCATGTCTGCACCATGTGCTAAAGTGTTAGCATGGAGAGCACTCTCACTTAATAGCAAGAGACAGACCATTGTGCTGAAATGTTAGCATCCATAACTTAATACTGAAACATATAGTGTTGGTTTGGAACAACCACTCAACATAAATTAAGTGTTAGCATAGAGGTTTGTAAGATAAAGTGTTTGCATGGATGTGTGTGATATTAAGTGTTAGCACGATGCTTGCTAGCACCCAAAAGATAGAGTGTTAGCATGTTTGCAACCACTAAATACATAACTCTGCGTGCTAAAGTGCTAGCATGGAGTGTGTAGACCTGTGCTGAAACGTATGTGTTAGCTTGGGGGTTGATATGACTCGACAATGCAAGATGAAGCATGAACAGTGAACCAGCAAACAGTGTTACCAATAGGCAGAGGCCTATGCTAACCAGTGTTAGCACGGTGTAGCAGAGCCGTACTCGTGTTAACTTTGGTGTCCATGTTCCCATTCAACAGGAGTCAGACAATTAAATTCGACCCTTACATACAAGTACAGGGAAAACAAATCACATCTTTTCAAATGTTAATGTGTTATGGGTAAAGAAAGAGGTACATCAGGATGTAGTTTCACAACCAGTGTGCAAACCAAAGTAGTAAAATGTCACTGCCCCAAACTTAAATGTTAGTGGAGAGTCAACTTAACCGCTGGTAACTGTATTTTATCCGTCACAGACCCAACAAGTTGGTCACTCTCTGGAAACCCAAAGAAAGAGGATACAACTGGAGGGTAGTTATGTTTTTAAATGAGAGGTGGGTCACAGCATGTCTAAAATACTGAAAATCAAATGGATCTCTCTTCATACAATTACTGTGATAAACTCAAGTGCTCAACTCAGTCTTTGGTTTACCAACCCTTAGAAATTAAAGTACTACAAGCCATGTTGGAAAACATAAATAGAAGAAAACTCTATAAGGAAAAAACAAACATCATATAGAAAAGAAACCATTCTAGATCATCTTCAGAATCTGTCTCAGTTTCATTATCTTACAATAAACCTCTATACACACATGTTAACTTCATCAAACTTCAAACCCTGAGCAAAGAGGATGTACTTAAGACTTTCTACAATAAGAATCTATCATGTGACAAAGAATACCTGTTAAGATATGTGTACTCTGCATGCCTTGAACCTTTCGTAATTCTTTCTGAGGGATTCTCAGGTTTTGGATCGAATGCTGTTTATGTGCAACATGACTGCATGAGGCAGTCATCCAGCCTGCTAGCAATGGTAATAAGGTGGCTTGTCTTCCCTTGGCTATGAAACTTTCAAGAACTAAACACTGCAGTCAGGTCAGTGTAGCAGGCTAACTTCAGGTCAGAATAATTCATCAGGTATTTGGGTTTTTTTTTTATTTTATTAAAAATCATCAGGTATTGATAAGTCATCAGTTGATATGGGTGTTATTTTTCCATGTACAGAAATTACATTTGAATTTTGGACATCGTCACACAGCCTTACAAATATAGAGATTTCCTTTCTTAGTTACCAGAGGGACACAATGAGAAAAAAAAAAGAAAGACTTTTGATGATTATGATCTATTGTGGAATGTCATATTTTCTATATTAATACAATAATTTCAAAGCTAAGTCTAGTCCATCTAACACTGTCAAATGTGACAGATATTTCCACAACTATCTGTCAGATTTGACAGTTTCTGCAACTATGAAATGGGTCAAAATCGTGGGCGAAGGGAAGTTTAAAGTGACTTTCTGAACATCTAAAACGTGACTCTAGCAAAAACTGTCTGTTGATGCACTACTACTACACCTCAAAATGTTTTGTGTCATGATGGTATAAAGGTTGTTTCCATCAACCAATAATCTAGTCATTAAAGAACATTAGATGAAACCAATCCCAAAGCATTAAAACAACACCATATGTCGTATTTAGTGGAGGGTGAGAACACGGTGGCTGAAAACAGATATATTTGTGTCTGAAGGCAGCAGACTACATGCACGGTTTCTATAGGAAATGCCCAGCCGGCCGGCCGGCTCTACTGATCCCAACTGGCCCTGCCTGCAAACTGCTGAGTGGACAAGCAGATAATCCTGACGACAGATGGCAGCAGAGAGGAGGGAGGGTGCGCTCTGCTCTGTGAACGCTCTCAGCAACTTTCTATCACTGCAGAGCACATCAGCCAAGAGACTGAGAGGAGTAAAAATGAAAGACCAGAGCAGGAATGACGGGAGGATTGGAGACTGGAAGGGAGGTGATAAGAAGGAGGTGACGCACAGTTTGGGAAGGAATGACATGCAGGTTTTGAACACAAAAATAAAAATGGGTGACTAAACTGTTAGTTATGACTACAGTCCAACTTTGTTAGGGACTAAAGTGTAAGAATAAAACTGATGAACACAGCATTTTGTTTTTGTTTGATGTCAAAGGTAACTACCACCAACAGTGGACGTAAGATGCTGTGGGTGAACAGAACAATAAAGAAACAAGAGTGGGAGAGTTCAGCTGAAAGCAGGACAAAAAGCCTGGGATATTTCCAGTAAGAGTGGCCTGGTCAGCAATGGACAAAAGAGGCCTGCACTCTATTGGGGCTGCAGCCAAACCAGACAAACAAGCCCATCATTCAGCAGCTCGGCTCTCCTTACTGCCTCATCCTCGCGCTGCTCGTCAGCAAACAGTCAGTCTACCAACAACAAGACTCATCACCTTTTCCCTGCACTGCTGTTCCAACCAGACGTGGAGACTGATGTGTCTGCCATAGTGGCGTGCAGAAACTGACCGCAGGACCACCGCACAGGAGCACTACAGAACCCATAATGCAACAGCGGCGCACTGGTCTCTTTCAGCAGTCTTGATGCTTGAAAGTTGAAACTTTTGACTTCTTTCAGGGTAGAAAAATTGAGATTTAAAAGAGCCCTCAAGTCATGGGGCTGTCATGTTTTATTCGAAATTTCAAACACCCTCGCTTAACTCAACACACTTTTGCTACTGTTAGCTAATATTTTAGCATGTTTTTCGCAATCACAACGATCGTCTTAATAGATTCACAGTGGCTGCTGTTCGGCAAAAGTTACAAAGGCTCGCTTTAACGCAAAATCAAAGAAACGAGCCATCATGACACAAAACCTTCCGGGAGTGTAATTGTGTGGAAACATTTTGGATTTGAACCCAAACAAAATGCGGATAAGGGAAAGGCTAATTGCTGCCATTAAAACAAAGCTCGTTAGCTTGCTAGCTATGTCAAATTCTACAACAACATTAGTGAGTGAGTTTCATTCAAATTTATTCCAACGATTTTTCGTATTAGTTGCGTTCAAACCTTTTTTGAAAAAAGTGACAGCCCTGTCAAGTCAGTTTCCAAACGGGAAAACTTTGTCCAATTTGTCAACTGAGCTAAGTTGTAAACGTTTCGGCATGATGCTACAAAATTGTTAATAATGATCAATATACAGTTGTTTTTTTTTGTTTGTTTGTTTTTTTTCCAGCATTACATGAACTTGAATTAATCAAAACATCAGTGAGGTAAACTTGAAAGACAGGCAAAGAATTTTCAACTTCCAACGCAACTGAAATGTAACACGAGACTGTTATTTGTAGTGTGGAGTCCCAGTAGAAATGCACAGTAGAAATAAATGAATGGTCCCCAAAAAAAAACAAACAAGAGAAGAACATTGAGGTGTGGATCAGTTCGATATGACTTGACGTTAGTGTTGTATACATGCACCGCAGCAGCCTCTTTTTGCATAGATTGAATTTGCAGGACATTAAAAAAGGCCATTAACGTGTATTTAATCGGTTAGTTCACTATAAAGCTTGAATGACCGGGAATATTAAATGATTTTCTCTCATAAATGCCTTTTAGATAAATGTCTTTATAATTTCAACAAAACAAATAATTGCTTTGCATGATAAAAAAAAACAAAAGGTCCTCTCAGGTCTGATTACGATGTCTAAATATAGTTCTAAAATTTTTTGTCTTTGAGATGAAACTAAAATGTGATGCAAATCTCTAAAAACTGGAAGTATATACAGCCCTGTGTGAAGTGCTCAATGCAACAGCTAATACACAAGTGCATATAAATCTCTGGAGCCTCAGGGAAACTAAACTGGATCTGTATCAGGATGTCCTCGATGTTTTGTGGTAGTTGCTCAGAAATTTCAATCCACCCTGGCAAGCCACTGCTCACCTTATTGCTCTAACCTTGGCCCTGAGTTCATCCTACATTAGGCGTCCCCATTCAGGCCCTCTGTGGTCTGACGAGAAGACTAGAGGAACTTTTTACAGGAGAGAACAAATCTCCAAAAGCCTTCGACTTTTGACCACAAGTGACCCTCAAAGACTGATTTGTCCCCGGCTGTCAGCATCGCAGTGTTTCCTTAGCAGCAGCGACGCTCCAGCGATTCAAAAGATGAATCCTTCAGTAGCAAGAAAACCTAACATACCCTCTGCTCTGTAAAATCCTAACTTATGCAAATGATACAGACACAGCAGACATTTACAATTCCGCCTGTCCTTGCACTTGGGTGTACGCTAGTTCAAATACAGGCTATTTTTAACAGAGGGCCCTATCTTGTCCTTTCATGGCTTTGTAATATTTAGATACTGAGATCAGTCTGGTCTGTATTTTCTTAAGGTGATTCATTTGAGGACATAACTTTACAGTATCAATCTAACATGCAAAAAAAAAAAAATCCAGCATGGAGCTGGTTTATGCTATGCGCTTCACGAAAAATGACAAAGAATGGTTCCCACAACGGAGGTAACTGTTCCCAAACTCAAGACATCGGAGGATATTGCCAAACTGAATTCCTGAAAACGTTCAACTTTGTTAAAACTGAAGTTTCCCAAGAACATGGATGCAGCGTTAATTCTTGGGGATACACTACGCATACAGAGCTTCTGGTTTCTGGAAACAAATGAGCCAGGGCTGTTGAAAGTGTGCCGGATGTTACAGAGAGAGGAAAGACAGGGATTGATGCTGGCGAACTGAGGCCATGGTGTGACATGCGAACAAAATGAACAGAGGTGAAAAGTCAGAACCTATCACATTAATAAGGGTTTTAGCAAATGTAACTGTTTTTAGCTCTCAAATGTGGATGAGGTGACATGTGTTCCTCACAGTTATTCCTGCTAATACTGCCTGGATTTGCATCCCACCCACCACTATTCCTTCTCCTAATCCTTCTCGCCAGTGTTATTAGTGAATGGATGGGAGAGGGAACGCAACTATCCAACACATTACAGCAAAACCATAAAAATAAATACAACCTGTCATAACAGCAAGTCTCACACGCACACTGTAACAGACCTTCCAAATCAGCAGAGGCTGTAAACACAGTAGGAGTAAGAGATAAGATAATGTCTCTCAACGGAGGCTCTTCTTCAGTTTCTGGTGCTTTTACTCCCATGTATACTCGCAGGGAAGCAAACATCTTTCTTCAGTGTTATAAATGTTAACAGATGTAGTGTAGCACTTCAACAAGATCCAGGCAAGAGCCAAATCCAAAAAAAAAAAAAAAAAAAAAAAAAAAAAAAAAAATAGATAAACCCAAATCATCAAACTTCAGTAGTAGAATTGGATCGGTGGAGAGGTCCACTTAGGCAGCAGATTTGTAATAGAGGAGTTAAAGTGTGCGGAAAATGCCCGGAGTTGTGGGACAAGAGCAGGCAGTCCTGGTGTACTACAGTACAATGGTGGGGTTTGAAATGTGTTAAGTCAGACTAGTGCCTTTGCAGAAGTAGTTGCGTTAGTAGCTGAGTGTGCGGCTTGAGCGGGCAATCGTGAACCGGATATCAATCATCCTTCCTATTGTCAGTGACGGGAGCCGCAGAAGACGAGTTCGGCATACGGCTACGCCGGTACAGACGGTAGCCCTTCCGGCAAAGCAGGACGAACCAGTAGACCTGCGGCGCTAGGATGCAACAGTTTCCCAGGTTGGCGGACAACGGCAGGTGGAAGGGCACGCTGTAGAGCGGGATGTTGTAGTGGCTGCCGTACACCCAGTACATGTAGGGGAACAAGGCGATGCGGCACATAAAGAAGGTGAGTAGTACCATACCGCCATTGGCCTTGTGCACCCAGCAATCCTGGAGGCTGAGCTGGTGGAGGAGACAAAAACGAGGAAGGGATAGAAAGAGGATTTTAAAAGTAAGACGCGGTGAAATAAAACACATTTTTTCCACGTTTACAGTCCTGTTTCCTCGTGTTAAGTCTTATCTTATCTCATGTACCTTTCTGCAGTGTAGTATGTCAGTGTCAAATGTCAAAATACAGCTGAGACCTGTACCTTATGATAAATAAATAAATAAAATGCTCTGCCAAATTCTTTTGTTTTTCCATTTTTTATTTATTAGATTACATTTTAACACATAAATCCCATGTTATTCTATGTTACGCTTCTTAACTGTGATGCCTAAGACTGTGGCAATCAATAGGAATTGACGGGGAGCAGTAAAAAAAAAAAATGGCTGGCAGAGTTTCTGTTAGTGCTGATCCAGGCCAAAGGAGGGCAGCGTTTTTTAAAGACAGGGACCAGCAGAGCGTTGCCGTTTTTCTCTGCTGACACCAGATGACAGCAAAGACCTGAAATCCCACGGTCCACTGATTACACTGGGATACACAGTAAGACTCTTCTATTCTTAGATTATGGCTTTTCTCAAACACGCAGCCTCTGACTACAGCACATGAGCTTGTCAGGGTGTATAGTCGTGGGTAATGCCCACTGCACGGGTGGAACTAATGAAGGCGGTGACGGCTGTGGATGAGTTAAGGAGAAAACAGTGCCATAGCTTCTTAGCTGACTGACTGATGATTTTTTTGTTGTTGCTTTTTTTTTTTTTTTTTTTTTTGGTGAGGCATGCACCTCAATTATTGATGGTACAGTGGAGATACTGAAATGGAGATACTCGGGTTTTTGATGATGCAAGCACTGCACATCACCTGAGCAGGAACTGCAAAAGAAAAAGGATGAATGACTTTCTGTTGTACAGGCGGAGAGTCACAGCACTGATGCTGGAAGGCTTAAAGTCATATTTTATACACGCACAGATGTGTGAAATGTGGTTTTAAGTGCCATATTTTTCTAAGATTTGCATTAATTACAGACAACAGTATCACTGACAACCTTTTTGTCTTTCGAAAATAGACTTACAAAACTGGGGACTTGCAGTAACAGTGGCAGTTTTAACACTTAAAATTCTTCGTAATTTGTCATTTTTGAAACAAAAACAGCTTCTCATTTCTAGCCTGCAACTGATGACTTTTAATGTTACAAGAGAAAGGTTTTTAGGTTGAGGACTAAAAACAAGTTTGGCAAATGTAACGGTAGCTAAGATAATGAGTTAATGCAGGACAGAGTCTCTAATGCTACCCTAAACTCTGGACATGACCACGTTTTTTTTGCAGATGTTGTTAGAACTTACACTGTTAAATCTAAAAAGACACCCACAACTCTCTATACTACTCTTCAGATATCATCCTTTTTAGAGCCCCGTGGATCCAGATTAGGATAAACCCAACGCATGACTATGGACAACCACGGCCACCAGTGAGTAAAGCTGTCCTGACTGATAAGATGGCAACATTTATATGCAAAGATATGCAGCCCATTGATAAGTCAACATTTGATTGCTGGGAGAATGTGATGTTAGACAGGTTTAAGCTTGATTTTTTGGAAAAACTGACAGCCCTAACATGTGTACATGCTGTCTCACCTGAATAAGTATCTTCCCCAGGGAGACAAAGGGTGTGCTGAGCTCTGTTAGAAACAAGCAGCCGATGAAGAAATCCCCCTGGTCCCTTCTGAAGAACTGTGGAACAGACAAACAGAGCGCACACGGAGTGAGCAAACAAACATGAGCATGGAAAAAAAAAAAAAACACAGCTGACATTCAAGGACAATTTCTGGGACAGTCTCACTGGAAATCTGCTTAGAGAGGCTTTGAAACACATGAGAAAATATCAGGTTTTCAGCACACTTGTTTCTAACTGTTGATTCGGTTACATTAAAACTGAAGGTGCTGTTAGCAAATATATCATGTAAATTTATCTTACAAACAATTCTATATAACATCCTATATTTCAGGGTGTAAAAACCTATGAAACGGTGTTTCATCCAGCAGGTGACACTAAAACTTAAGGTTGCTACGTGCTTCGCGTGGTCGCTGGTCCTCTGTGAAACCAATCTGAGATGATTGTAAATCTAACAAAACATGGTGTGAATCGAAGATTCCCTTTATTAGCCTTTATATAACATTCAAGATTGCATCCTATTGTGTTTTGTGTAATATTTGTTGACAGAGGATGCCTGTGTAGCTTTGTTATGGACAGGACTTCGACACCCTCTCTTCAGTTATCAATCAACAGCAGCACTTGTGAGAGATGTCACTGGAACAAAGCTATAGCAAACATATTTTCATCCCAAAATGGCTTCTTCTTGTGACCATGCTGATGAGGGTTAGGGGTTAACTCCAATAAACAAAAGTCCTGCAAACAAAGGCAAACGAAGGTTGCATTGCTTGGCCTTTGTTGTGTGGAGTCTTAAATATGGGAGGGACCTCTGTTGCTATCATGTTTGTGGTCTAGAAGTGCAGGTTTTGGAGTATCAAGATCAAGAACACCAATCTCAAATCGGCTAAGATCCATGCAAGAAACTCTAATCCAAACGCTTTTCGATAAATACTTTAAGGTTACCAAGGTTTGATAGTCTCTTTAGCAAGGATGGAAGTACATGTATGTACCGTACCCTCCTACACATGCACAAAAGTACTGAGCATGTTTCAATCCTAAATTAGATTTAGCTGGATTAAACTCAACACTGACACTCCGAGGCTGTGGAGTAAAATCCTTTATCTGATATTGGCAAGGGGATAATCTCTACTTTTTTTGTACAATGCCACAACCACAAAGACAGATGTCTTATTCCACCGCGCTTTCAAGATGGCAGCAAGAGTGTAGCTGTGGCAGAGGAGGAAGAGATGTCCTGTACATAAGTAATGAATGAAGCTTTCAAATATTGACCAGTGGCACAGTGCTGCGCAGTTAAGAGAGGCCACCCTAGAATAGGTGAGTCAGTCTAGATGGATAAAGAGACTCCAGACAAAAGACAAGCACTGTCTGGTAGCTTAGCTTGCTGTGTGCTTATGATGAATAAACCATGAGTGGCTCCAGACGTGGCTTTGCCATCTGCCCATGAGAGAATGACTGTGACCACAGTGGGGAACTTTACACCACGCCTAACAATCTACCTGGCTACCTCATCCCACCCCCACCTGACATGGGCGTGTGTTACCGCTGTGTGTGTGTTTCAGATGCTGTATGAGGCAGAATTTAAACTTCACCCTGCCTCTCAAACACACAATCGCCTACATACACTGCCAAGAAACGGCTGACTTGAATCCATCTTGTGGATGCCGAATAAGACTTCTGAAAAAGGGCCACTTGGTCTCAATTGTAATGTAAGTCTGATATAAAAGTCTCTACATTCTTTGTACTTTGTGCTGTGCTAAAACTGGTTGTGAGCCACAACACACTATTCTGACGCACCGGTAAATCCTCCTAATTTGCCTGCAGCCACTGAGTACAATAGGTATATTAGCGGTTGCCTGCTTACCATCTGTCCACCGATTTATTTGAATTTCCTACAACCTTATCCCTAACTCTGTGTGCAAATTAGAACCATTTACAACATGAGTATCATGGTTAGCCATGAGCTAAAAGGTTGACATGAACATAAAATCAATTCAATGTATCACTATATGCTGTCAACCTGTAAAAACACAGAAATCTGGACTAGATGTTGAGGCAACACCTTACACCATTATTAAAAACCTGTCTAAATATAGGGCTACAATGTAATGACTAGGTTGTGGTGCCAGCAAACTAATTACAATAGTGCTTCTCTCCAGTCATATCCCCATGCACCCCCTGCTCTACACCTTGTTTGAGGAATACCTCCACCAGGAGGCCTCAGGAAGGCATCCTTATCTGATGCCTGAACTGTCAAAAGAAGTGGTTCCACTTTGAGCTACTAACCCTCATCTCTAAACCACAAAGACCTTGTGAATAATACATGTTTTGGCCGCAACTGTATTTGTTTGATCGCGCCCAAACCTTGTGACCACTGCAGCGATTCAACTTTTTCCCCTCCCGATACCGATTCCGAAACTCAGTATGAGCCAATAAAGAGGACCGATTCGAAAAGCATTGCTCTATTTCTTTTCTAGTCCTCACATTAAACAATGTTCTGTTTAATAAGGTCAAGATCTGGGTCAATTACTGATGTAAATATGCGCATGAGCATAATTTCGGGGTTGGTTCGTCATTGAACTGTTTGTCAACTTCAGGCTTATTTGCCAACTTACCATATTAATATCATCCAACTTGCTAATACTACTATACTGATACAACTGCCTTTTTCCACAACAGACATTCTGACTAGTCATGGCAGGAAAAGTACAGGTGGAAGTAATGTTGCAATCCATTGCAAGTTAGAGGTCAATAGTTCAGAGTGGATTTTTCCGACTCCCGATCTAAATGCATCTCAGTGCATCTGTTCAAGAAATGTTTGTATGGGAAGTCTCTGAACTGTAAAGGCATCTACTTAGCACACCTTAAAGAAAGGAGAGATTTACACACAATAAAGAGCTGATGAAAACTGTTCCATTCACTGATCACTGTGTGTGCCGTTATATTGCTGCTACTTCAGGGTTGTTTATGTCGGTGAATTCGGGTACGATCTTGCCTAACTTGAGTGTCGAACTTGGATTCCTGACTTCAATGAGTGCAACTTAATACCATTAACGACATTGAGTGAGCATGCACAATACCTGGATCTTTAAATGAAAAAAAAAAAAGCCTATTGTAAGAAGTAATCAATTTATTGACATCATCTACATCTAAAAGGTTCAGTCTTTTCCTCGTCCTCCATGTCAGTGTCCTTTAATGGCTTTTCGGATAACTCTACCAGCTCATGTATTACCAAGGCAAGCCAGAGTGGCATAAAGCTGATGAGTGCTGAAGAGACGAGGAGGAACACAGGAAGGGGTGGTGAGTTTAGAAAAAAGAGAATGACTGCAGCTGGAGCTGAATAATGTAGGGTAATGTGATCTCATATTGCCACTGACTGCCACTGCAAACAAAGGGCCGGGTTTCCACTGCACCTGGCCTGCTAACCTGGGATACTACTCGGAGAGGAGAGTGGCTGTGTTACGTGTTTCTGTAAACTCTATGGGATATAAATACTCTGTCAGCAGGTAGAATACAGTCTGGAGCAAGCCTCTGAATAACCCAGTTTGAGCGTGTGATGAAATACATTTTGTAGGGAAAATAGAAGGCTCCGGGTAAATCTCATTAATCAGAACATGTACTATTATAGAGCTCCTTGCAGACTTTTGAAGGAAATTACTTTACTGCTAAACTATGTTACCAGTGAACTCAAGTTGAACAGTTCAATAGGCCTTTGCTACAAGTCATTAGAGTCCAGTCCTCTTTAGTCGTCTGCTTCCTCTCTTGCCCTCACTTAACATCTGACTGTATATTCATCCAATCAAACCATTTTTTCAATACTTTTGTTTCATGCATTGAGATCTTCCATTTTTCCTCACACACTTGTATCTCTTGCAGAAAACAACCCGCACCTTTTCAATTTCTCTTCCTGTTCATTTGCAACTCTTACAATTGAAGGACGTAAAACAAAACCATTAATAATTATTCGCTGCCATTTGTTCAAAGAAAGAATCAATAATTACTGGCTTGCTATTCTCTTTCCTTTCCTGCCATTTACTCCCTTTGAAGCCTGAATACTTGGACCAAGTATTCTGCTCTGTATAAATCTGAGAACATTGTGGTTAAAGTTTGACCAACACTTCAGTTTTTAAGTAATGGGATTTAGTTAGAAATTGTGTACTGGATCATCAGTGTAATCCCTTTGTTATAACAGAAAACATTAAGGCCAGGTGAAAAGTCTGCTTTCCTAGAGAGGAGTGAGATTAACAGTTCAAACAAGGATAACGGTGTATGCGTCCAGAAGGTTGCAGATGCAAATGTGTGAAGAATTTTAAAAAAAGAAAGCTTGAGAGAGAAAATCAAACCGGTCTTCTTTCACACCTTTGTAAACCTGGCTTAAATTACTGTGAGAAGCTTTTGTGATTGCTGCATTGTAGGTTTCAGAAAGTTAGAGAAGCTGTCAGAAGCAGTGCCCTGACTTCTGGAGGGCTACAAATACTGTTTGACGAACTGACGAGCACTTTGGTTGAAGCATATAGAAATGCCTTTACCCTACCCTCAGGAACCACGACATCATTTCACTTGGACAGTTGTAGTGTCACTTGATGGTCTAAATTCTGTCTTAAGGAATGTTTCATCCTGGTAGAAATGAAAGCTTCTGCTAACAACTGACTGGGGATGCAACGGTTCATATATTTGTGCCGAACCATCGCGGTACTGGGTGCACACAGCTACACACAGGACTACATGGTATGTAGATTGATGAACGTAATGTGGAATTTAAGCGCAGGTTCAGCACAAATGAAATGTCATGGCTGGAAGAACCTTATGAATGTTTTAAATCTGTTGTTTGGGAACAATTTGGGCTCCCAATTTGGGCTCCCAGTCAGCTTCAACAGAAAGGGAGTTGTGAATAGGACAAGGATGGTGTGTTGACATTGCTCCACCGTTGCAGGGTATGTGAATGGAAACAAATCGAACATGATTCGATGTTTGACTGCTTTGAATGTGTCAAGGTGGAAATAATCGACTCACTTCTCCAAATGCACAAGTTTTATTTTTTTTATTATTCTATTTATTTTGTATTTTCAATTTAAGCGTAAGAGATGCTTTTTTAGTTTTATGGCCTATCGTGGCCCATTGCCTTTTTGGAAAGTGTTTGAAATGTTCTTTATCTTTATACTGTAAATAATGTACCTTAGTTACCAGCAAGGAGATTTGTTCTGTCTTGACACTTTCAGTGTTGTCTATTCAAAAAAAAAATGATAAGAAACATGCTTATGTATTTGTTTTTTCCCTGCGCTGTACCGAACTTGCACCAGACTGTAACTCCTAAACTGAGGTATGAACCATACTGTGACCTCCGTATACCGTTAACATTTATAGTCACTAACTATGTAGTTTGTTATCTACGATCACATCACTGTTCAAATGCATGTCATTACATACAACAGAAAATCAGCTTCAACATTAGCGTTGATTCTTCTTCAGTATTAAGTTCAGTCTGCTGCTGCTTCAAACTGTTTTCATTCAGTTCATTATTCAGTCTGTACCACTGGTTAAAGGCTTAATAGCTCAGCAGCTGCTTATTTGTAACAGCCATCTTATCATGATTGTTTCTGTGGCTTTTGTGGCCTTTCAAGCTTCTAAACAGGAAGTAAAGCACTGTGAATGCCAGCTGACCTGATAATGATGCTTTCAGCCTCAAGTGAGAGAAACTCGATAAAAAAAATAAAAAAAAACACTGGTTCAGTGAGTGATGATGATGATTCAATACAGTCAGTTCAGTTTGAGTGTTCAGAGTTAAAGACTTGAGTTCTTACATGTAATGAAGACCTCTAATTAGTACAATATATAAGCTGCAAGCAGCTTCAAACCATGTGTACTTGTGTGTAGCAATTCTGAGGTATTGTATAGATAATGCAGTGAGATAATAGATGTTTAAAGGACCAGGTGGATTAGCATGTTTGCATACTAATGTACTGCATATCATCTCCAACATTCCAGGAAGCTTCTACGTCCATTTATATCAGCAGACATTGAAATCTGACTTGCGGAGACATGAGAATCATCTGATATGTGATCCATAACAGTGAGCATCAAAACTATTTGTTTGTTGCCACTTAAGTGATCATTAGGAGATAATGCAGCTTAAAGCAAGGATTGATTTGAAAACAATGCACCGCATTACAGCGCACACTAATGACGCATTACTGGCAGTGGACAGTACTAAAATAAAACATGACTTATCAGAAGTGAGTTGACTTTTGAGTTGAGTTTTGTACCATGATGAAATAAAGAGACACCAATGGCTGCCTGAAAAACATTCAATCCATTAAAACCACTATGGTTTGCTTTGAAAACTGGTCAGGAGTAATGTGATGTATAATGTAAACAGCTCACAGAGGCACACCTTAATTTGATAGGGCTGATTTTGTGGTGTGATTGATTTCTCATTTGGTAAAACATCAGGAAACGGGAATATGGCCCTCACAATTTTCCAAAGTTGACACCAAAAATGCTTTTGTTTGGTTTGTTTTTCAGTCCAAAACCCAAAATATTCAGTTTATTCCCCAATGTAAACAAAAAAAACTGTAAAAGTTCACATTCGACAAGCCAGAACAAGTGAATTTTTCTTATTTTTGCTTGAAATTGCTAACAATTGCTAGATTATTAACAATAGTTTTTACAGATTAGTTTTCTGTTGATGAATCGATTAATCATTTCTGCTCTGAAAGTCTGTAGATAAGTAAGATGTTTCACTTTCTTTTGACAAAGCCAGCTAGTATCTACTTTTTTGTGCAGCTTAATAGTAGACAGCAAAATCTAACTCAAATACAGAGCTGCAGCAGCTCCACCAGAGCGGCTTCAAGTTTCATGTTTTGCTCAGACAGCTTTTCCTGGAACTCGCTATCACATCACTTTAAATTTTCTGCAAACTTCACCACTTTTAACAGAGCTACCAAACACTGTTTAATTCAGCAACTAACCTGTTCTCGTGTCTAAAAGCAATATTTTTACATGCAGGCTTTACTGTATCTTTTTGTATTCAGCCGACCGTCTTTTTATTTTACTGTCTTAATCTCCTATTTTCATAAAAGCCCTTAAAAGGGACAGGAGTTGCAAATTAGCATCCGCTCCAAAGGCTACGATACTTGCATCGGGTATCTGTTTTCAGTTTGTCTATGTATACCGTATCTGTCCCTATCAAATAAACCATAAATAAATAAACAAATAAATAACCTAAAACAACTGGTGTCGCTGTCGCACACTGAATATAACCCCACGATATCCATGACAGTTGTAGTAAACAGCCAGTAATCCCACAGTGCAGATGAAGATCAAGATCTGTGATGCTAATCGTTTTAGCACCAGCACTGCAGGACAGTGAATCCTACCAGCAGCCAATGCAGCAAGCCATCCATCACTACTACATTCAGATTTTTAATTATTGCCCTCGACTACTGACAACAGGACCTTATCGATGCTGCCTACAATCCCTCCCTCGTTTTTCTCACCACCTCCTCCCTCCCCTCCTCCTCCTCACCAGCGTGACAGGCAGCAGGATAGTGAGCAGGGCGATGTGATGCAACACCAGCAGGAACTCTCTGCGGACGAAGGAGTTTACGGTCCTCAGCGAATGCTGCTTGTACTCCTCGTGCCCTTTGATGCGGAAGCGATAGTAGTGACTGAGATACATGGCGAAGATGTCGTATGTCATGTAGGGCACACCATACCAGATGACAAAGTAGGTGGCCAGCCAGTGCCTGAGGAAGAAACAAACAAAATACATGTAAATAATATACATTGTTTTCCTCGGTCTCATTTTCATGTGACAATGGTTTTGTCATGTTTGCATTAGGGGGGAGATCTGCTGCGTCAAACCAAGTGCAAACAAATTCTCCATTTGCTGTGAGAAATACATGACAAGTGTGAGTTACTCCACATGACAAACTGTGCTTTTTAGGAACAAGAAAAAAACGGAAACACAGCGATGGATTCTGAAAGATAGTATAGAGAAGTGGTGACGCCTGCCGTTAGGAACCATCGTCAACGACAAGTATAACTTTGCTAGCATAAGTAAGACCACACATTTGTGCTACCACTTGAAATATAACAGAAAAACTTGAGATAAAACTTCATTGTAAAATCCTTGTTGCTGACCCCTCCCACTGCAGAAACCCTGAAAGACTACAGAGGCTATGGTAGACAGTCACAGATGTGGCTCTGGTCAATGCTACTCGTTGTGCTACGTGCTCTAAATGTTACACATTGAAATCACATGCAGAGCAGCAGTCAAAGTTTTTTGTAATCTTGAGGCCACGGCAGATTTATGTTTCATCCGAACTGTGCACCTGGTGGCACGTTAGCGTTAGCATAGCATTTGTGTCAAAAAACTGAACAATGATATCATACATGAGTGTCTTTTTTTTTTAAATTTTATCAGTATTAGGTTCAACACAAACAGCCTGTTTTCTCTGAGGATCACAGAGAAGCGGGAAATAACCTGCTGGAGTTTGGAGGTGGAAGGAAAAAAAAATGGTTTGCGCAACAAGGGATCAACTATTATGAAAGCAACCTCACTTCATAAGTGGACTTGGCCCCCGGTCTTCTGGGGCAAAGACTACATCTGGCAATAATTTTAATCAGGCTTTGATGACAAACAGAAAATATTTGGTCAAAAGATGCTTTGAAGAACAGAGACTTGTCTGCATGAAGACAAAAAATGTTGTCCTCAAGAATCATGTGAAAACAAATGGACAATGATTAATTGTATTAATCATTAACCTTATTTTATACTTTATTTTATGAAGGTAAAATAGCCAAATCGGTCCTCTCGCGGTTAATAATTAAGTATTATCACAGTATTCAGCACCAGTAGATGATAAACTGAACGCCCTTTAGTGTCAGTGGAGGCAAACACACATAGACACTCATTTAACCTATATGCCTCTCTTAACATATGCAAAGGCTTTAAGGCAGGCTTATGTAAGTACAGCATAATAAACAACTTGGATGGCTGCAGCACTCTAATGAGCACTGATTACAGTGATGGGTAATTATGTGGACAGAATGGAGTAAAGCTGCAGGGCAGAGCTGAACTACTGACCTTTGACCTCTGGCTGGATTCTTTAGCTCTTAAGGTCAGTGGATGGAGATTAGGAGCAGTAAGGCACAACAAACAGCTCAGACTAAGACTACATGAGTTGATCTAATGTATACGGTGTTTCCTGTGGAGTGGTTTGCAGTGGAGGCAAAACGTTACCAGTGGAAACACTGGAATAATTGCTTTATTAAGGGCAAAGCAAAATACTGATTAACTGGCTCTTTATAGTCACACGGAGTCTAGTCTTTCTCATATAAATATGCATACATATAACACTACCTCTTCATTTTATACTGTAGTTTTGTATTATTGTATTTTTTAGGACCAAGCATGAGCAATTTAGTTTTGTGCCATCAAGAAGTACTGTGAAACATTAACGTGTTGAGCAGTTTTAAGAGATAATTCCAGTTTATTACAATGTTGGCATCATTTCTATTTGTTAAATGACAATGTTCTCACCAGAGTTCATTGCTAATACCTGGAAATATGAAGACATAGTTAAAACAAAGCCAACGGGGGAAGAAACTCAAGCAGTCAGACGATCAGACAGGTTTTTAAACAAAGCGACAGTTTAGCCGTATTATTTTAACCACTTCATTTCAACTAACAGTGACTCATAGGGCCAATATTAGCTGATCATAATTATATCATTATTAGCCTACGGCATATGTCAGCTGACAGAAACATGGCAAAGAGACTGTAAGTTCTCTATCACAGTTTGAAAACTCCGAAATATGGCCTATAGCCAAATTTCAGATTTGAACCAAGTCACACTGTCTAAAAACTCTGTGTGCTAATGTTTCTTGTCCCATCTGACTTCTTTGTTTATTATAACTGACATGAAATGATGGTCAAATCTAGTCCCAAATTTCGATAAACCAGAATTTTCCTTTAAGAGGATAATACCAACTTTTTGTGACAGTACTGATTAGATTAGATTAAATTTTATTGTCATTGAACAAAGTAACATCTAACCAAGAAGTGCAGAGTAGTAATGTGCAGAGTATGTACATATGAACAGGATATATAAATATAATGCAGGTATAAATTTGAATATGCTAAAGCGTCAGGATGGAGCTGTATAAACCTCCAATACCATTTCCTCAGTATTGGGAATTTTTTCCACTGCAAACCGTCGCTAACGTTACCGCAACCAAGCCAATGAAGGCTAAATGAAGTGACAGATTGTGAGGGAGTATTAAGAGTATTCACGGGTCTGACTCTGGAGCATGTGTCTGATAAGCTCCAGGCATTGTGCACGTCACAGCACAGCAGAACTGAGCAGCGTTGTGGAGGAATTAAGCCCTATGGGTGAACGGGGAGGGGCGGTTGAGATTAGCAGCCTGAAAGTGGGCCTGCCCGCGTATGGCTGCTGACTCAGTAGGATTAACGGTGCTAGCATTAGCTTAGCGTCACACTCTAAATGCATAAGGGAGGCTAATGCTATGCTAACACTAGCATGTAAAGGTAGAATGTCCTTGAAAAGAAAATAGGTGAAAAAAAATTATTTTTATAGAAAACATAACAGTTGCTTAAGCATTTAGGAACCACTTGCTAGCTGAAAACCGCGTAACTTGTGTCCTAACATCTATTTTTAAATTCAAATTAATCAGAAAGTGCAGTAGCATATACAGTAATAAGTCTATGTAGTGTGGGTGAGCAGAAACAAGTGACTTTCTAAGAGGAAAAACCCAGCAGATAGCAAAGAAACTAAAAAGAGATTCAAAGAAACATGCAACACTGGACAGGAAGATGCAGCACAATGCTAACGGTGCGTTAACACCTACAGATACAAAGATGCTGACTGTTTGTTTTGTCATATTTTACGTTCAGGGTGATGTGCCCTCATGCATAGTCCGGGTAGCTTGTTAAAGCCACTGTATATTAGAGAAATGGGAAGACACTGACCATTTTTCTCCCATTTTGTATTTTTAGGTGGTTGACTGCAGTGGAAAAATTTTCTTCCCGTTTCAAGAAGTCATGAAAACAAACTTGATTTGGTTGCTGCTAGGCTGTTGTTATTATATGTAAAAGGACATCTGCATAAAGTTGAACCTTTCTATAACTTCCCCACGTCAGTAAAAAGCATCGTTTTGTGTTTCCAGTGTGGGTCGTTGATCTTATACGAGAGAAAAGTCCCTTCCCAGTTCTTGTTTCTAACCATCTGATATGACTCTAGTGGCTGCAGGTAAATGAGTGGGAAATCAGGGGAGGTGTTTGCGTTATTACTAGTAACCACTGTTTCTATGAGCTATAAACAATTGATAGCATCGAGTCTAACCTGTCGTTAATGATGTTGCCCCGGCATGATGACACGACGATGACTCCGGCCGTGGTTGCCATGATGGCATGGATAGAAGACACCAGTCTGAGAAGGACACAAAAACATTGAGAGAGAAAGGTCATGTAAAACGACTGAGCCAAGACATTCATGAATATTCATAAATCACATACTGAGCAGTCACAGCATCGACTGTAAAATTAGGATATTTATGTCTAATGTGTCTAGCCTTAGCAACGTCAGTCGATTCACCACTTTGGTCTAGACTGAAAGATCTCAACAACTACTGAACAACTGCAATCCATCCTGACAACCAGTGAATGAATTGTAATGAGATTTGTATAGACACTGATGCTCCCCACAAGATGAAATTTCATGATATTAAACATAACTTTTCAAGCACCGTGAGCATATATCTTTGCATTAGCCTCAGCTGTACTTTCTGTTTAGTGCTAATAGCAAGCAACTGTCGCAAGCATGCTAACAAGGTAAACTATGATGGCGAACATAGCTTAACATGACATGTTACACTGACATTAGCATGTAGCTCTAAGCATCGCTGCTCTGACAATGAGTACAACCTCACAGAGGCACTAGCAACACTGTGGACTCTTAATCCTGTTTTATTGCTTGTGGAATATCTTTGAATGTTACCATCCCTGGGTTTATTTATAGTATGGATATTTATGCTTTTATAGGCAGCATTGGTTTTCATTAGGGTTAGAGCAATGTAATCAGTTTGGTGACAGACTGTAGGCAGGGGTTAAAGTGGGCTTGAACCGTCTAGAATAGATGGTTAAAAGTGCCAAGACCAAATGAATACAAGTGGAGTTTATAATAAGATTAAGAGTTAAATAAATATAGTTTTTATTTGATCAACTTTTAAGACTTTTGTTCAAACCAACAGTCTAAAAACCCGCAAAACGCTGAATTTAAATTTAAATAAAATAAAGCAGGAAACAGATGTAAGACTTTAACCCTAACCCAAGGCCTATAGGGTTACACGGGGTCTTAGGGTTCCCCCACTTTAACCCAAGCCTACACAGGCCTTCCCTTTCAACCTCAATGAAAACAGAGAGCAGGTTATACCCTTAGCTTTTTGTCTTTCCATGAGTTTGGGTATTCCTCAATTGGATAAAGGTTTGATCTATAAATTATGACTATAAAACATGCTCATTCAATTTAAATTCAATTTTCTATCTTTTATCTCTGATCTCCAGTCCATCAAAAGATTTTCAGTGTTGCGGTTGGACAGTTGGTGGTAGAGTAACTCTGGGGACTGGGATACAACAATTCAGCAAAATGTACAAAGAAAAAGTGGTTAGCCACATGAACTAATAACTCATATCTGATATTAAATGAAAGATTATTTGGAAAACCTGCCACAATGGTCTAACCCAAGATATTATATTCGATTTACTATCCTATCCATGTGACCGATAGCTCCATGGGCAAAAAAAAAAATCTAGATCAAGTGTCCCTTCAGGTGAACTACTACAGCAGTCAGGCCTACAAGTTCAGTGTACCATCATGGGATTAGCAGTGCTTGGCCTCGACTTTCCTCGTCTATAAACAGACCCGTGACATAGGAGAACTTGGTACATCTCTATTTGAAGTGTCACTGTGTGAGGTGGCACACTGCATACATAACATTCACAGGCCTTGCATCTTAAGAGTGTACTCACACATCATAATTTTCTAACCTTACTGTAGTGGAAGAAACTTGCTGAATGTTCAGTTTACAGTCAGCGAGTTGCAGATGCATTTCCCCCCCCACCCTAACGCTTCAACAGAGTTAATTTTGTGGCCATTTTAAACAGGACGTTGGATTATATCACCAATTTGTTCAAACTATGAATGGCTGCTTTTGCTCAGACAAGCTCTCTCGCTGGCTGTTCTCCAACTTGGCAGCGCTGACAGTAAGCTGCTTTGAAATCAGAAAACATGTAATTCATTCCCCGACACTCACTGCAGCCATTAGAGACAGTCACCCCTTTAACACACCACTGCATTTAAATGTTTCAACGTTTCCCAGCACCTTGTGGTTCTGGTTTACATCACCACCTACAGCGATGAATGGAGACAAACACAAGTTACCTTGTGACGTAGCATCTAATGCAAATTGAATTCATACATTTTCTTTGCTTTGCAGGCCTTGTTTAGGATTAATACTGTACTAGGACAGCAGTAAACAGATTTGAGCTGAGGACTACCAATTCATTTTACCACAAGAAATAAACTGCATTTGCATAAATACCCCTATAGGACTACTGGAGCTATATTTTTCTAAATAAAAAAGGGATTACAGAGGGAATCATTGGGTTTGAAGGTCTAGATTGAGTCAAAAGGTCAGAAATAATATCATTTACAGTATTTATTTACTAAGATTCTGCCCTATAAACAAGGTGATGTCAGTCAGTTGGTCTGTTGGTCCAAGTTGTTGATAAGATATCCAAAAAAGTACGAGTTTTTGTGTGGTTAACACACTCTTACAATATGTAGGACCCCTAATTAGTAACTATTTTTCATCATCTGAGCATGGCGGGAAGAATTACCCTACACAGGAAGTCAGTGAATTAAGGGAACTTGGGATCCGAGGACCATTTTGAATCCTAACAACACAATATAATTCATTTCAATTCAACTGGTGTTTGCTTTTGGCCCATGTCCCACCATTAAAGTTTGAGTTCTGACCCTCAAAAGGGAAAAGTTTAGACTCCACTGCTCTACAGTCATCATCAGGCAGTTCGTATCAGTTTATGTTCCAGAGAGGATGAACCTTTTGTATTTTAGGGACTCCACAGTGCACACACAATACCTCATAACGTAACAGATGAAATTCATTGAGCACATTCACGCTCCCAAAGGGATAAACCCTTTAAGGTTTACTGGCCATATAGTCTTTCTTCTTGGACCATCGTAAGGACAACTTTTACATTTCTCCACCACTGTTGGTATCTGAAAATAGCAGAATTGTCGGTATATTGTTCGTCAGTCCAGTCATTTTCTCACAAGGGGCTCAGGGATCCAAAACTTTGGTCTGAACAATATTTGATCCACAAGCAAGATCCAAAAAAGATCCAAGGAAACTTAGACCTGATGCTAGAGTTGACCCAAACAGATCCAACCAATGACAACAGCATGATGCCCCATCAATTAATGAACATCAAAAGTCAATAAGAGCAGAAATTGTCATGTTTCTGACACTTTACAGTACCCACTTCTTGTCTGCCTCAAAAAACACAACTTTTCCCATACGATGACAATGGCGTAGCACATGATCGCACCTGATATAGAATATTCATGGATCCACTCGGGTGCTGGACATATTGTTACAAAGCCTAAAACCTTAGCCAACTGGACCTTGGCCAAATCTGATTAGAGTGAATATCATTTGGACCGAGCTCGACTCAGGTCTCAGTTAGTAGGACTTGAGACGACCTGTGTATTCCCCCTGGCGCAAGAAAAGCTTAAGACTTTTAGTCCTGCTGTAAATAATGACTAGTTTTACAAGGCCAATAAAGACCGCTTTCTTTCTCTTTTTTAACGAGTTATAGTGTGTTGCAAATGGTAAGATTGAGAAACAAAGAGTGTATTTGTGTGGTTTCCTGCTTGAACCTGCTGCCACCTCACACCAATCTCCATGGGAATGCGGCCATGACTCCAGCATCGGCAAGGCAACGAAGACCACATGACCAGCAACTACAAAACGACCGGCCTGAGCTGGAAAAGACTAACTGGCCTCTCTCTTCCCTACTCCCGCCCCCCCCACCCCCACATACAAACACGCACACACACACACACACATTTTACCCCCACGCCTCGCTGCGTTCTCGGGCTGTATGGTTGCATACTTTATCACAAGACCCAGATTTTTACACAACCCATTCATTGTGTGTCCAGCAATAACCCCCTCTCTCTCTGCTGATGAAAGGTTGAGGTTGACGGGGTGAGGAGCGTGCAGAGAGGGAAAAGGGAAGAATGCCTCCCTGCCTTGTCCAGCAATGTTGTCTTTTCTTTTCCTGCTGTGTCAGGCCAGTAAGCAACCTCGGCTTCCCTTTCACCGCAATCACGTCTTCCTACTGACTGTTTCGTTATATACGGACCACTTGCTCTTTCATGTTCTGTCACACACACAGTGTCTGACAGTCAGGAGAGGTGATTTTTTTTTTTCTTCTTCTTCTTCTTCTTCTTGCTCCTCCAGTAAATGGGCTACGTAATCTGTGGTACCATTGGCGCTGCAGCAGAGCAAAAGAAAAAGTGACAGCAGAGGCAAAAAAAAGCAAGCGGGGTAAAGTGCATTTCATGGCAAGAAGGAGCTCTCTCTCTCTCTCTCTCGCCATCACAACCCCTCAATCGCACAAATGGATGCAGCTACATCGCTAACTGCACTGTTCCTTAACCACTTTAGTAGTCGTAAATAAACAATTAATCAATCAGGCAATTGACAGAGAAAATCATCTTAATACTTTGGCTAATCGATTCACTGTTTCAGTGCAAACTGGTTTCATATTCCCTTTCTACATTTGTTTCATTTCGCCATAAATTTTCTGTCATTTTAAGCAAAATTAATAGAATAACTGATCATTAGTTGGAGCCATATAGGCGGGTAAACTGTGGCCTTGTGTAACTTAAAGCACTGCTATATAATATAATTCCATTTCCCTATGATACATATTACATCTGAGAAAAACAACTGTAATATTTTAGATCATAGTCAGTAACGTCAGGTGTACCAAATACTTTATCCATCCCTTTTATATAGGAGTATAATGTTTAGTACACATCACATATATTTATTGAGTTACATTGAAGAGCAAACATCCAATTTACTGTAATCTTGAAGTGATATTTATGTTAACTTCAGGTGCTTTTGATGGTGGTTATTTGACACCCTCTGTGTATGGGTAAACTGCAGTAGAGGCAGCACGTTCACAAAGGTAAGAAGCATTGTTAACCATCTGTAAGTGCTTAACATTGAGAGCACTGCTGCTGTATGAAACTTAAAAAGGCATATGGTAACTGTAGCCACGAGACTCTTAAGCTTAGCGTGTGCCGGGTGATGAGGAGTATTATAATCTCCTGTGAAGTCAAGCGTTTTTCTTTAAAGTAGGTTAAGGTTGCACCTGTTTTATATTTTGCTTTTTTTTTTTTTTTTTTGCTGTGTTTCAGCATCAACGCTTATTACAGATCACCTGTCAAGCAAGCTATGTGGCCGGTATGATTACTTATCTTTTTGTGAGTTCAGTCATGATGGTTATCGCTGCTGACTCTTATTACCCACTTCTCTCTTTTTTCCAGACACTGACTGGACACATATAAGGAAGTTCTCCCTGTGTGGCTGACCGAGCTGACACGGAAGTCTGTCTTTTTGTGGAGAAAAAAAACCTAGAAGTACAAAGTACAGCTTAGACTAATGATTAGTCTGCGATGTCTTAAACGGCCAGTAGATGATTTGAGCTGAAACCAAAAATGAATAAGCAACTATTTGGAGATTCGATTAACAGCATTTTTCAAGCACAAATGACAAATGTTACCTCGTTACAAGTGTGAGAATTTGCTGCTTTTCTTTATTTTATCTGGTAGTAAACGCTCTCACGCTTAAATTTACGTTTTATATGTAAGAATAGCATAATTTCATCCTGCTAACAGTTTTTTTGGCTTTCTTCGCTGCCTCTCAGCAACTATTTGTGTTTGGATTATCTTTATCGATGCTTGGGATTATTCTCGCTTCTTATTCAACAACTTCTTAAATGTTGTTTGTAATGCTGATGAAGTAATCTCCACTTTACTACACTAAGAAGTTACAGCACTGACACAGCCCAGCATGACACTGCATGTCAGGTCAACCTTAGTTGATGATAAACTGCAAAAAGAAACAACAGGAGCCGTTATTTGCCCTTCATTAGGAGAAATCCAACACAATGTGAACGCAGTGTTTAAAGACGTGTAAAAAAAGTAGATGAGAAAGGCCTCGAAGTTTAATGGAAAGACAACATCTAGAGGTATAGAATGACAAAGTAAGGCGTTACATGTATCCTGTTGAACCGGTATCCCTTTACCTAAACACTGACACTGTAAAAAGCAGATGCAGCCCCTCCCTCTGAGTGTCTTAATTTAAAAGAAGCATTCCAGCAATTTTACACATGTAGAATATTTATTTTTTTATACTACATAACCTGTGGATGCGACTTTTAATGGAAAATTTGCATGAATGGCATGAGTGGATGCAAAAACACAACCAGTGCAAGATAAAAATGTTTCAACTGGAGTTAAACTTAAATCCTGAGGCTTTATTAATCTGCTTCACAAACGTACAGAGACGAGAGAAAAAATGGAGAAGAAAGAATCGGGTTCCTGCTTCTGAAATCTGAAATCAGTCAGAGGCTGAGCTGAACCCTGAAGAACACGGCCGCTTCTACCACTGCTAGCTTGCTTACATTCAACGTTCAATTGGTACATTGGCTGTTTGGGGTGGTCAAATTTGTTGAAAGATGTGGGCACTTATCATGCATGCGAGGGTTTGATGAGTGACGCTATTATGTTGCATTGTGGGATTTGTAGTATACCTGATTTTTAGAGCATGACCTATTCTAGTCAAGGCCGCAGGCAGTGAGCCACGCTTTAAAGCCAATTTGACATAGTGGCCAAACTGTGTAATGACAGTAATGGCATCATGTGACTCACTGGGATGTAGAAGCATAAGCACCGCACAATGTGGAAGCATAAGCGGAAGATTCGGGTGATTTTAGGCCCGGAAATCAAACTTTTTTTTGGCTTCATTTGCCACTGAGGAGCTTTCACGAGAATGAACAGAGACTCGTCTCCAACGCTGTATCCAAGTCTCTTTATATATCCATGATTCTGGCTGGTCTGTATAGAGTAATATTATTTATTATGTCTCTTACAAGTCCATCAGCATTATGTAAGTGCTCCACCACATCAGCATCCCTTTAACTCACAAACAAATATGGCATGCGTTCACTTCTGGTCTAAGTGATATCACAGTGTAACAGAGTGATTAAATGGACTCATCACAGTTGCGTAAATGGTTGCTACATCACTAACTACATTAATGTAATTTACTATTAAAAAAAACAATATATAGGCATTATATTTCATAGATAAACTGCCATGTATCGTCACATGTATTGAAAGGGAGGCAGACATATATTTAATGGGACGTGGCTGTGTATGCTTGATGAAATTTACTGTAGATAAATGAGCTGAACTCACACAATGACTTACTACTTTTGACAAACACACTGAGACTTTGGACTTCTGGTGAATGTGTTGAAACTGTTCCACTAAAATCAAAGACTACTATCACGGTCCGAGCTCGTGATCTGCGTGACAGAGGAGATACAGTAGAATCTAGAAGGCCGGTTTGGGTGGTGAACAAACAGTGTGACATCCCCCAAGGCACAGACGCTTGTAAGAACAACATTTTCCGTTAGATGAGCATTAGTAAATTAGTGGAAGCGTTATCCAAGAGTAGAGTTCAGTGTTTTCCAGTGCATAGCTAACTCAGCAGTCGGCCCTGACCGGAGCTCAGGGGAGGATTAGCAAGAGTGACAGCGTACAAATGAGCATTGAACTGAACTGTGCACATGTGAGCAAGTCACACACCACACACATGCACAAACTGTATTAATTATTACTTTGCAACTCAATGCCTGTGAGATGTTAAGTTACAGAAGAGGCTGCAGATGTGATGGTTGGCCTGTAACAACACATGGATCGAGCTCAAGGCTTGGGTTCGTTCACGTCTTCCTGTGTGCACCACTTACAATGGATGCAGGGTTTTTAATGAAATACTGGATGTGACAATGAAAACATGCATGCTAGCACAACTTTGGAGCGCTGGTGGATACATGATATGCTTCACAGACATATCAATTTCACACACATACGCACAGATACAACTAAACATCCAACATATCTATGAAAGCACAGTGTGCACTTGTATTTTATGGCTTTACAAACGTTATAGCATTTCTATATTGCTGCAGGGACCCATAGTTTGGCTGTGATATCTGCAAATCATCATTGTAAGGACTGGTTTGAAATGTGTCCATTTTGTAATGGTGAGAGCAACATTTAAAATAGTAAAACACAAATTAATCCACATAAACATCCCGGTAATGCAGTACATATACATAACAGGCATTAAAAACATAAAATACAGGCACATTAAGCTAACTGAACGAGCCACAATTGTTACTAGCTTCAAGCCACACTAAGCAAGGTCAAATGCTATAAAAAGGCTAAATGCTAGGTGTTATTTCATCAGGCTGTGCTGTGTAAAGTGATGATTTTAGCCAGGTTACCTCTCGCTGACCAGCACCACGTCGGCATCGCTCCAGTGTTTGAACACACACGGCAGAATCCTCCTGAAGGCGAAGAAGAGACCGGGGAAAACTACGGCGCCACAAGCTAAAACTTGCAACATCCTGCCTTTTATTTTCCTCTAAAGCTGCCTGGAGACCTGACTCTCTCCCCCTCCGCGAGCTTCGGCCGTTTACACGCGGCGGTTAGGCATTTTTCGTGAGGCCGGGGGTCGGTGTTTTTCACCGGGAACAGTCCACCATCCACCACCACACACGCTATCTCTCTCTCTCTCTCTCTCTCTCTCTCTCTCTCTCTCTCTCTCTCTCTCACTTACACACACACAACACACACACACACACTGCTGAGGCTCAGCAGCAGCAGCAGCAGCACCACCACTGTCGAGCTAAAGTCAAAGGAAACGAGCGGAAGCTTCCACGGCGACTGTCAAAATAAAAGTCTTGACCCGGCGCCGGAATGAAAGTGGCACTTCCGGTGAGAGGGGTTCACAAAAAATACGACTTTTATTTTGAAGGTCAAACTTTACTCCGCTCACAATAATTTTTTGTTGCTTATGTAACTGATTTTATTTTCTGGTTGACCTACTTCTACCTTTGAACTACATTAAAAGTCAGTTAATAAAAATTTAAAAATATAAAAACATTTTTGATGGTGTCTTTGTAGCAGAAGAATGAAACATACATTTAATCAAATATTGAGGTCATTCGTATTTTACTTTAGTCTTTTCTTTTCATGCTACTCTCTTCTTCTAAGTCACCACATTACAGAGGGAACAAACATATGAAGTACATCTAAAATATTATGCTTTGTTATGAATTTAACAATCCAAGAGTATATATCCATTAATCAATACGTCAATTGACAGAAAATTAATTGCCAATAATTTAAATAATTTTCATTTATCTTTAATCATTTTCAGGTTTTGGACAGTTGGTTGCACAAAACAAGCACTGTGAAGGCGTCGCTTTGGGCTCTGATCATTAGCTCTGTCATAGTCAACTAAGACAGTAAAATCCTGTTTTTACATCAATGCTTGAGTAATAATAATCTAATAGATAGATAGATAGATAGATAGATAGATAGATAGATAGATAGATAGATAGATAGATAGATAGATAAGATGTGTTAAGATATGTACAAATAGTATACATTGATTTTAACTACATCTTCCCGATTACACTTACTTTTACTTATACTTATTTTCAATGCAGGTAACCAAGTATTTTTAAAGTTAAGTTCGATGTATAGTTTTCAACATTGTTTGTTTTGATTTTTTTTTACAGTCACTGAAATGCAAAATAAACTCAAGTAAACTGAACACCTCTATATCTGTACTTCATCCGTGCTAAGATGAGACTATCAGCCATCAGATGGTGCTATCAGCTGTCTGGTAAACGCTCCCTTTAATGTCAATTGACCCGGCCTCACTGGTCTTGTTGGGTAGTGTCTGATCGCCATGTGTTAAAGAGTGTCTGGCATCAAGATTCAGCATGATCCAAGTAAGCTTCCATTTTTAGAGGTGACAGAACATCTGGTTACACTAATATACATGCTACTGCCATGAACAGACTTTAAACTCTGAATCAGGTCACTGTTGTTTGTTTGTTTGTGGAAATAAGATATATTATGAAATAAAAAAGTTGTGTGGATTCATAATTTCACATTTTTCTCTCATACAATTATCACTGTGACATTTTTGTATGATGTTTGTATGATGTGTTATTTTGTAAACTGATGGCATGCGTGACTGCATTGTGTGTATTGTCATGATTATGTAGGTTATACTGACAAATAAAGATATTAAAAATGTCAGTTCTGTTATATATTATATACTATATTTACGTATATATTATTATACGTATATTATACTTTATAATTTACTATATTAAACTATACCCATACTATACTGTACTATATTTCATGTTCTATATGTTATATTGCTGTATCATACTATACTATATGCTACAGTATATCAGGTTATTTTATTTTATTTTACACTATCACCCCATATATTATAATTTACTACATTATAGTCATATGCTACACAGATGTTTTGGGATGAATTTATGGTGAAACAGCCCCCTTTTCTAGCCTCTAGGGCAGCCTACACTCAAAAAAGAATTTTGGCCAAAATGCAGGACTTATGCATTTCAATTACATAGGAATTTTCCATCCATTTGAATTACATGGTTTTAATATAAATCAACTAATAAATTTAATGTGAAGCAAGTAATACCATTTATGTAATAGTACTAATAAACTCAATGTGCTTCCACTACACAGTAGTGTAGTAGTAACCAATATTAATAAAGCCAATTTGTTTGCCAAAACCAAACAGTGAAAATAAACACAGTCATTTTGAGTTTAGTAGTACTATTACATAAATCTTATTACTTGCTTCACATTAAGTTTGTTAGTTAATTTATATTAAAACCATGGAAAATGGATGGAAATTTTCTATGTAATTGAAATGCATAAGTGGCCCAAAAGTGTATATGGCACCGCACATGCACATGCACATTTGCTTGCACACTGGGCCAATTCAAAATTTTCAAGGACGATTATTTATTACTGAATCATCTGGTTGATAATTGTTATTCTCTATTATATAATGTCATAAAATTGTAAGATATATAATTTATATCTTTTATTACTGGGATTCAGGAAGTCTAAAGATTCACATCAGAGCAGCCTACATTTCAAGCGTTTACTTTGAAGTCCAGGAATCACAGATAACAGTAACTATCTGCACTATTGCATCAATGGCTTACACATGGCAACATCCACATCAGTCTAATGTCCTACCTGAACTTGTTTCCTTATTACACTTGTGACCACGCACTGTGACAGTTAAGTTTCATGCTCTCTGTAAATGTAGACAAAATGAAACTTACGACCACATTGTTGTAGATTCAGGTTTGTTTCAGGTTGCACTGATGCCAGTTCGAGTTTCTCTGACATTCTCAAAAGCTCCGGCTGATTAAAAGTGTAATGGTATGACCTTAGTTCATCAAAGATGTAAGTGTTCTTGGAGTGAACACTTTAGCTGCCACTCCACTGTGATTGGAATAAGGAACACAATCCTTTCTGTAATGTGTAGTGCAGTCGTAAGCAGCCGTGTATCTGCCAGATCTCCGGTAGCTGAATTAGAAAAACCTAAAGGCAAAGATAATTCAAGAACAGTTTAAAGAGAAAAGAAACATGGATTCACATAGGGATACTGCACAGTTTTATGTGGGTTCAGTTTGTCCTTACATCATATTTACACCATCTTTTGCACACACCCTGTTACAGTAAATTGTAAACGTTTTTAATGAGCGGTGAAACTAACATCAAAGTACAACTATAAAATCAATGTTCGCATTCATTCAGACCAAGTCTACATTCAGCCAGATACTAAACACATACATGCATCAAGACTCGGATTTCTTCATGTCACATGTATTTGTAAAAAACATGAATTCTAGTCTTAGCACATTATTCAATAAAACTGGTAAACAAACCATTTTACCAAACTGGCTCGGGTATATACAGTACATGCAGACTCTATACCTAGTGGATTATGTATCCTAGCATAAGTATAAAACCATTAAAGATGATACGGTACACCATAGTGACCTGATGTTGTGCCACAACCATTGATAAAAGTATAAAAATCCAGTGCAATATCAGTGAGTAATCAGACACTCCCTAATTTCAAGTACCATAACCATTGCTCCTTTTATTGTATGTTAGACAAATCTAGACGCAAGAGTCAAATATATTTTATTGACTTTCAAAAGTCATATAGTGTACAGATAAACATAGTAGGTATTAAGAGTCAGGTTACTGAGCCTGTTAGTAAACTGTACTCTCATCTACCCGTTGGTATTGGTACATATTTATTTTAAGTTCATCTTGTTCCAGGAGGGCTGAATGTCAAGTACATTAGGCAAAGTTTTGTTGCCATGTTACTATTTTTACTCCCAGCATGAATTTATTGTCATGAGATAAGATAAAGATAAGCACAAATGTCAAATACAACTGCCTCTATTATTACAGTCTATAAGAGCATGTCTAGTGTCTAAGGGTGTGCATTAGTTACGGCTATTGGAACAGCCGTTGTCAAAGTATTCAATAACCTATCAACCACCATACTGTATTTACCAGAAATGTATGGATTTCTGGTAAATGCATTTTGAGAGTTGCCGCAATTACATTGTTTAATCAACATAATTAGGATATGTTTTAATAATTTATCTGCCAATTCACAAAATCATAATTCAGAAAGTATCTGTATTATTTCATTTGTTTTCCAAACAATCCACTCATAGCAAAAGCACAATAAACATTTTATGGTTATGTTTAGGCACCCAAAGCACCTGGCTGAGTTGTGGTCTTTGACAAAGTGACTTGAAGCATGAAAGGCAACGTGTTAACTGTATGAACTGGAACCACACCCCTTCTTCAAGAAAAACTAGTCCACGCATTTGTTACTTCTAGGCTGAACTATTGTAACTCCTTATTATCAGGCTGCTCCAATAAGTCTCTTAGGACTTTGCAGCTAATTCAGAATGCTGCTGCACGTGTTCTGACAGGAACCAAGATCAGAGATCAGATTTCTCCCATTTTCTCCCATTTTGGCTTCTTTGCATTGGCTAACCAAAAGTACCTTACTACCCCTCTAGAACACTGTGCTCCAAAAATGCAGGGTTCTTTGTGGTTCCTATAGTTTCCAAAAGTAGATTGGGAGCCAGAGCTTTCAGCTATCAAGCTCCTCTCCTGTGGAACAAGCTCCCATTTTGGTTTCGGGAGGGAGACACCATCAACACTTTGAAGAGTAGACTTAAGACTTTCCTTTTTTATAGAGCTTATAGTTAGGGTTGGCTCAGGTCATCCCTCATGGATCGTGGCTGTTGCTGTGGTCCTGCACGACATCCACTACATATGTTATTACTGTCATTATTGCTACTGTAACGCTGGTTACTCTTAGCGTTAACTATAAACTTGACTTTGACTAAGTTAAATTAGTTACGGTCTGTGGGTCAAGCAAACGCACGGGGACCGCTTCTTCTGTGTAACATGACTACTATAATGTCCGTCTCAACAATAGGACAACTGAACACTGACCAGCAATGTGATACATCATATCACTCCGCCAATATTAACAATCACTTATTAAATGCAAGGTGTACCATAAAATATAGTTCCTGTTTTGAATTAAGAAATAGAATACAAATACTTATTATACAACAACATGAGGTAATCTACAAAAACAAATCTAATCTTACATTCTTCCCTCTATTCAGATGAAATATTCTCATTTCAACAGTTAACAAACAGTCAATAACAGTCTTACACTACCATATCTCCATTACAGCTTATAGGTTGTTGTTTTGCTGCTGCTGTGTATCTGTGTCTCTCTCTCTCTGTCTCTCTATTTATCTATCTAACCCTATCTAACATAGATTTCGGTGTGGTATGCTAGTGGTAGCTAATGTAGCCTTGAGCTGCTAGCTTCCAGCAGAAATGAGGAGCAGGTTACAAAGGTCTGGTAAGCTCAATTCTTTCTGACTTTGTTGCCATTGTTCTGACGTCCCATTCTTCTGAAACCACTATAGTTCCATTGGATCGAAAAAGCCCATTTTTTCCAACAGCCCGTTATCCCAAAAACAAATGCCCGCTGTTCCGAATATCTGCTTTTACAAAAATACACACTCTTTTTTTATTCCTTAGACTAAGATATTTTTCCTTTAGTATGTTAGTATTTTTGGATGTGCAGTAAAGGAAAAATTCCGGTGACCTTTGCAAGGTGATCTTTGTATGGTAACAAACTTTATGGTATCATTAAATTATGGTAACAATAATAAACATGCGATTAGTGTTGTGAAATGATTGCAGTTTGGTTAGGTTCCAGTATCAAAACTACTTGTTTGTATTTTGATAAAGATCGTGGTCTAGGTTAAAGGTACAGTTAGGTCAGTTAAGTCACGTATGTAAGTTGGTTATAAAAGTGTATTTTTAGAACAACAGCCCTTCGGAGTAGTTTGAGACAGTTCCAGACTAATGGGCTGTTGAAAAAATTGGCATGGCACCGATCTTTGTTTGTTGGTAAATCTATTGAAACTAAAGTTTTGTCAGGGGTCCCACAAGGTCTATGACTTGGCATTTGCATTTTGTTGCTTGGAAACATTAAAAAAGTTTATTATTTATATTCTGACACCCAGATAACTAACATCCCTTCGTCACCGAGTTATATCATTCCAACAAACAAGCTTGTAAAGCTCAAACCGAATAACTAGGTTAGACAACAGGTTAGATGACTGTAATATTCTTTGGCTGGATTATTTCCTGGAATAAAATAATCACAAGGCTTCGTCACGAGTCAAACACGCGGTGAACTTAAATCACTTTAGTGGTTCTGATTGCAATACAAAAACAACTTAAAAATTATAGTAATAGTCTATAAAGCACTTACTGGTTTGGCTCTGACCTACTCACTGATTACAAATCAATCCAACCATGACCAAGCATCATGCAATCAACATGTTATCATCATGCAGTGTTTTTCCAACTGATGGTTGTGTAAGAACTTTGTTGTTCTTCTTTGGACCTGTAAATAAATCTATATTGTATTTATTTAATTTTCTTGTATTTTTATTTTTAGATTATAGACATGTTAGATTATTTGAGTGTTTTTTAACGTATCGCATTACTTTCCCTGCCAAATACCACTGACCTATTCTCAAGTACTTCTGATTATTTCATCTGTGTCTGCCCATCGATGTGGTAAATGCTGTCTGGGTTGCAGGGGGCTGTTTTTGTTAGAGTTTGGTTACTGGGAAAAGATTGGCAGCTATGACTGTTTCCATGTAAATGACATGCTGCTGTGCTATGGTGACTGTGTGCTTTCAGCCACAATCTGCTGCACAGTGTACCAAGCAGACCAAACCGAAGGACATCCAGACAGTAACCTTGTTTTGTGTCACCTGTGGGATCAATCTTTACTGCTCCAGCTGCCCTAGCTGGCTAGTATAGCTAGTGCTGCTGACTCAAGGACAAGTTAAAGGATTTAAGGAAACCAATGCACACAGCTGCACGAAGAGAGAAATTCACTCTGTAAGTGTCTATATTAACTAAGGCCTTGTATGCACAGTATGTGATATATTGTGACAAGCCTGTTAAAAATGTTAGCAAGTTAATGCTATTTGTTTCTTTCTACAAGCAAACTTGGTGGAGTCTTTCAAACTAAACAATAAAAGAGATGGAGATTCTTCATTGCCTTATAGGACCTTTTCTGATATGGTGCCCTAATCACCATCAGAATTATTCAGCGAAATGTTTTGCGATCTATTTTGGCAAAGTTTCAGATTGATTAAGGCACAAAAATGATTTGGCTAAGGTGAGAGAAAGACTGTGGTCATTGTTAAATGTAACCAATGTGGACTGTCGATAGGAAACAGGAGGGGAACAGTGTTCTCCCTCGTCACCATCAAAAACGGGATTTATATGATATCATGCCACTTCTGCTTTTGTTTCTGAGACAACACAGTCATAATTCTTATGGCCACAACACGTAGCTGTCAGGCTGACATAAAGTCGGACCGTCTTTTGGCAAGTGACCAATGCTGTCATTTTTCTTGTGAGGCCAGTCTCCTAAATATCTGACATGCTGAGGATTGGCTGCCACCAAGACACAAAGAGTTTTGATCAACTATGTATCTTCCTGTTAAAGATGTATCAGTGAAGTCGAAGAATGGAAGTAGCCAAATCCTTTACATTACAAAAATTCACTGGCTATCCCATCAGGCTGCTACTTCTGCTTTGTCTGCCCACATTCCAATCTCCACCTGCTTGGGAAATGATATGCAATCCCTCTGACCAGTGTTTACTGGATGTGCAATGAATGAGCCATATAAACCAAATATAGCCCTGTGGTAAGCATTACAAAACTTAACTGAATCAGTTTGAAATGGGACCTCATGCTTTTCTTTAGTTTCTGTCATACACTGTATATACTGTATATAATGTTACAGTGTCAGATGTTAATATTAAATGAGGCCAAACTGTCAGATAATGAATAGTAAACCTTTGAAAAAGTAAACCCTGTGGAAAAAAATCTCTTGTTTCAGACTGATCTGGATGTTTCCAGTGTGGATGGTTTCCGTCATAAAACAATATGGTAATCTGATGTAATACAGATAAGTACGCTGGGACATACCCCTCCAACAAGTGTTGCCAACTTGATGACTTTCTCAGTGGATTTAGTGAATTGTCAGAGCAACTTTATTTCTGTAAAGTAGCCAGTGACAAACAGCGCCAGGCTCTTTATCTCTGCTCCTCCACCGTGCACACAGGCAGCAGTGAGACAAAATCTAGTATATTTTTCCTCCATATTTTTTCGTTGCGTAGATGAGCACAAAAATGCCGTGTACAAACAGTGTTTGTGCTGTGTTTTACATAATTTTTGCGGGTCAGTTTGGGCTCAGAGGACATAGAGGACACAAGAGATATACAGTAAGATAAGATACTGTATTTCCTCCCTGCTGCCATGAGTTGTTAACCATCGATAGTATTTCATTGTTACCGTAACACTGAATGAACTATTTAACCCCTCCATATCCACTATGTCCATTGTTTTTTCCTAGGACAGTGAACTCAAGTTACATTGTTCATCCAGTCATCCAAACGTTCTTGATATCAAACCCTTTAATGACAACCCTAACCTTACTCTTCCTTGGGATTTGATGTCAAGAACGAATTATTAGATAAATAACTATAACTAAGTATAACTATATAACTAAATAGATAATTTAATTTCCTTAAACCACTTATGACAATGGGGCAGTGTTTAGCTCAGTTGGTAGAGCAGCCGCCCCATGTGCAAAGGCTCAGTCCTTGCTGCGGAAGCCCAGGGTTCAAATCCGACCTGTGGCTCTTTACCGCATGTCATTCCCCGTTTCTCTCTCCCCGCATTCCTGTCACTCTTCAGCTGTCTCTATCAAATAAAGCTTGAAAAGGCCAAAAAAACATCTTTAAACTATTTATGACTATGTCTTCACCATCCCAGGAAACAAAAATTTGCATCCTGGCTACAAACCAATTTTCCTGTAAGGTACAATAAGGATACTTTGAACTTGAAACCTATTAAATCAATACGCACATTGTCTACATGGCTGTTAGTGGTGATGTATTACAGCACCCACACACACCCATAAAGATGGGAGGGCTAGAGATAATGGGGTGGTGAGATAAAGGTGACATAAAAGCAGGTGTTTGAGGATACTGTCAGGTATTACGGGAAAAGAAAGTCATCATTGAGAGCCTCTCAGGTAAGTAACTCAGCTTTCCTCATGATGTTTCCTCTGTCAGAGAAAATCTGGGATTTTACACAAGAATTAATTAAAACTCAGCAAAGGTAAAGGTTTTTACAAATACAAATATCATTTTGATTAATCGTGTACATTGAGAAATCAATGTGTCTTTTTTTTTTAATGTCATGAACTGTGATCTGGTGCTAAAAATTATGGAATCATAAAACAAAAACTGATGTGGACAAAATTTAGATTTCTTTTTTACAGATTAGCATCTGTTTTATGTTAATTCAGTCCTACTCACTCTGATGTACTGTACGTTTCTTGTTAATGACAGATTTGGGCCAAAAAAAGAAAGAAATGAACTCAGTCTGTATGTTTGTGCTCTTGTGTTTCCAGCAGCACAACTCACACACCAAAGAGCATCTTTCAACGTACTGATTTATTCCCTGTTTTTGTGACACTTCACCCTGGGACAATGCTCAAAATGAATCTTCCTGAACTGACTCTTTGCCTTCTTGGCGCAGGTAAAAAAAGAAAAAAAAATCTATATTCACTATTCCACGTTCTTTAATGCATTTTTGGTACCATTTTCTAATAAGGTTTTCTTATACAAAGAGTTTATAAGCTGCAACTAACTAATGCTTTATATCAGTTAGAATACATGAATACATTAACAAATCCAGCTGCATTCTCATTTTGTAATAATGTGGGCATGTTAATAAGTCATTAATTAAAGGAATTTAATCATTACAGCTGCATTTCTAAGCGTTATTAAGTTAAACTGATTTGGTCCAGACGGTCCAACCAGTCAAAGACAATTTATAATGTATTTATAAAGTATTACATACATCAAATAACTCTTTATAAATGGTGTCTTATTAGAAGGTTTTATTTATTTATTTATTTTACATTGGTGCCTGTGGAATCAATGGTTCAATCAATGGTCAATAGTCAAGTTTCAAAATATTAGCCGAGGGGTTTGCACATCCGGCTTCTTTAGTTGTTTCCAGTCATGCTGCCCTCAAATGTCGTAAAATTCCAAGCATGATGAATCATCAAGTGAATATAATGCTGTGCAATAAACTGTGAGGAGGAAATGGAATTGTTGTCTATCTGTCCCTCTCTATCTTTAACTCAACCTGTCGCGGTGGATGACCGAGGTTTCTGCCTGTTAAAAGGAAGTTTTTCCTCGCCACCGTCACCAAGTGCTTGCTCATGGTGGAACTGTTGCTCTCTCTGTAAATAATATTATAAAGAGTACGGTCTAGACCTGCTCTGTATGAAAAGTGTCATGAGATAACTTTTGTTATGATATGGCGCTATATAAATAAAATTGAATTGAATTGAAATTGAATAATGATTATTAATTTAATGTGACAGGGGTGTTGGCAGATGATTTGCAGCAGAGGAATGTAAGAAATTATTGGGGTAATGTCATGAAAATGGTCTGTACGATCACAGTAAGCTAGCTTACTTTTGTTTATTGTGAAAATAAATTTACAGCTTTGCGTTTTATTTCAAAGGAAAGATAGGGAGGTTATGGTCTGGACTGTTGTAGCAATTTCTAATGGTTTGTGACAGAAGGTGGTCATTGATTGATAGAGGTCATATCTTCAGAGTCATAAATGTTGATAGTGTTTGTCAAAAGGGTTGGTCATATTTTGTAATGGAACTATTGAGTCAAAGATTAGGTTTATTATCTTTGGCATTGCCCCCATTATTAATATAAAACATGTAGCTCTTACACATATATTGAAGACCTCAATCTTGAACACCAAAGTGCTGCATAAATCCTGTTGATTATGGTGAACTAATTTAGTCATTTTCAATGTGTTATCATACTATAGAGAGAATATTTTAATGATTCAATACTTCAATCGTTTTCTGTCTTTTTGCTTTTACTGACGCAGTACTCCTGTGTGGAGCATCTATGGCACCAATAACAAAGGTAGCACCCAAACCAGCTACCATCACAGCAACAAGTGTAACACCCAAACCAACTACCATCACAGCAACAAGTGTAACACCCAAACCAACTACCATCACAGCAACAAGTGTAACACCCAAACCAACTACCATCACAGCAACAAGTGTAACACCCAAACCACCTGCCACAACACCAACAAGTGCAACATCCAAACCACCTGCCACAACAGCAACAAATGCACCACCCACAACAGCTGCACCTGCAGGAACCACAGTCTCACCCTCAGGTGATACAGCCGCTACTGGCACAGTCACTGACAACACAGCCTCTTCAACTGGTACCACTGAATCTGTGGGGGATAGTTCATCAGGCCTTTCAAGTGGCGCTATAGCTGGTATTACCATCGGCTCTATCGCTGGGGTGGCTGCTGTTGGTGAGTAATTTCTGCTTCCTCAATAACATATCATCCTGTTATCCATTAACATGGATACACTGGAGATTTGATGTCATCCTGTCAAGAGATGCACAGTAACTGGGGTTGTAGCAGAAGCGGTGGGAGTGCAAGTTTGTTATCCTGCAGGGGAAACCTAGAAAAAAATGAAATAAAGAAAAGCTTATGGATTATGAGTCAAAATGTTCTAAAATAAAAATAATAATTTTGAGACCATAAGTCAAAAGTGAGATTTTGACTTCCTTATGTCATTATTTGTGACTGGGGGTAGAAGGGCTCTAGCTTTGAGCAATAAAATTCTGTCAAAGAAATGATTAGTGAAAACTGTAACTGCTTCAAACTCCTGTTTAAGAAGAATCAATCTTTTTTCAGGTGGTGGTATCTTTGGTGCACTGAAGTACACTGGGAGGATCTGAGACCAGTTATAGCCAAACAAGGGTATGAATGGCTATGATTGTAAGCAGAAACATTTTCCATCCTACAGTCAAACAAATGAAATCCTGACCCTGTTAAGTGGACATTTTACTATTTTTTACTGGACTGTCTGAAAGGCCCAAAACGCTCAGAATATAATACGATATGATGATTATCTCATGGGCCAAGAGGAAGACATGAAAGTAAATTTGACTGATTGTCTGGCTGCAGGCCAGGATATAATCTTTAGTTGATCAAAAGAACTTTTCGTTGTGATACAAAAACTGTATTTTATAGTAATTTCCTTCATTAACAGATGATATAAACAAAGTACTTTTAGTTAGAAATGTAATACTGTTTGGTTTTAAAAAGTAATTTACAATGCCCTTCACATCTGATAACTTTGGTACTTTTGGATTTTGATATGTTCCAGATTTTTTAATAAGCTCTTTTTTACAATGGCAGCCTGTGTGTGTGCATGTGTGTGTGTGTGTGAGAGAGAGAGAGAGAGCGAGAGAGAGAGAGAGAGTCTTTGTCAGAACTGTCATCAGACCTCAGTGTCACAAGATAAAAATACAGAAGCTTTTTAAAAAAAATCTATGTTTTTAAGCTGAGTAAATTTAGTTGAACATCGATGACATTATAGTCTCATCTTTAACTGGGGTTTTGAATCTAATTTCTGTATTTGCTGAGAGAAAAAGCTTGTAATAAATAACTGTTGTAACACTTAACTTTTTCCTCCCTTTCTCTTAATTGACTTCTGTGACATTATATATTTGTAATTAACCAATAGCTCAAGTTGTTCCAGGGGAGGTCCAGGTGTCAATTATGTAGCACTAGCAAGATAACAGTTTTAAATTAGTGGTTGCAGCATGCAATAAAGAGACTTGCCATGTCTCTGAGCTTCACTTCAGAATGCAAAAGTTCAGCGGTGTTGTTTAGCTCAGTCGGTAGAGCAACCGCCCCATGTACAAAGGCTCAGTCCTTGCTGCGGAAGCCCAGGGTTTGAAGGGTCCAGGGTCCCGCATGTCGTTCCCCATCTCTCTCTCCCCACATTCCTGTCACTCTTCAGCTGTCTCTATCAAATAAAGCTCAAAAAGGCCAAAAAAATATCTTGAATGCAAGAATGCAAAAGTTAATTCATAACATTGGAAGTAGTAGTAGTAATAGGATCTAATGGCAAAAATGGAATATAATATTCACAAATATGTTTTCATTAGTGTATAATCACCTGAAATAAGAATCATTTGTTACCTCAGAATGAAACTTCTATATCTACAGAGGGAGCAGGTCCTTTACGGTAGCCCCCAACAGACAAACCAAACACTGGTTGTAGATAGGGCCTTTTCGAAGGGTTACAATCTGCAATCAGACTGCTAGATGCCACTAAATCACACTGGACCTTACTTACTAGCTTTTACTTGAGCTTTGCTCAGTTATGATGTAATGACCAATAATGTAGTATGCGATCAAATCATAACATAGACATAATTTTGCACATAAGTGCAACTTGATATTGTTAGTTCCTTTTAATGATTATGTACGGTGGCTAACTATAAAAATATTAAAGTGTTGTAACACTATAACAGCCTCCATCTAACCACTATTTGAGTTCATAGTAAGGTATAAGGGAGGTAGTGCTCACGGCTTCAGCCAAAACATTAAATGGATTGACTTACTCTGCTTGTTTGCTGCACTGAGGTGTTGATCAAATGATTGCCAATGGACTGGTTGCACAGCAGACATGTCATAGCAGGAAACTCATAGGCGTATTAAATATAGCTGTATTGCACTTATAGGCGAAGTCCTGTAAGTGAGCTAAAGTTACAGTTATGAAACCCACCTATGTTTTTCCTGCTGTGACAAGTCAAAATGGTAACATGTTACTGAAGTGAACTTGTTTGTGGTCTTTGAGAGTCGACATCAGTTTTGTCAGACTGAAAACTAATAAGATGCAAGAAGCTATGACATAGAAATGAACAGGATGGTGTGTCTCTGTTGGTTTAACACTGCAACCTCTGTTAATATTCAATGTACAAAGGCTTAATTATGGGATCGGGAATGGATGGGTAAGGCTAACTTGTAATGATTAATAATTAATGGAGTGGGGTGTAACAGTTTATGACAGCTGACATTTACCAAAGGGAAGGGCTAGGTAAAATATAACTATACTACCATAAAATAACAGATTTTATATCATGTTCATGCTACACTGACGTTTAATCAGGTGAATGGAGTGCCTGTCATTCCCACTCTGCACCACATACATCTGCTCTTGCACTATGTGCTCCGGCTACAATCACTTGCAAGAAATATGTGATGCTTTACACTAAGTCACACACCAACTATTTCACTTAGTTTGGTTAAACTGGATCATATTTTATGGAGAAAATGTGTTTTCCCTCTGATGTTCCAGTTCAGCTGTTGGTTATTGATGGACAGTAAAGTAAACTGTGAACTACAGCTGCTGTTAGCTAATGTTAGCTCAGTTTGTTAGCCAGTGTGAGTGTTAGTGTTTGTACCACAGGTTTTTTGAACCAACGGGAAGAGGAAGCATAGTATAATAAGCCATATTATGATGATGAAAAGACCAAAGGGGACATTGTCAGAGGAAAAAAAAAAAACGAGGGTGAACAAGAATCAGCCGGACAACAAAAAATCTGCTTAAAGACAGACGGCGAGCTGGGCTTCTTGCTATTGGACCAGTAAGTAATATAAGCTGGCTGCTATGTCTCGTGTTGTTGCACTTGCTTGATGTTTGGCAAAGTTGTCAACTCACTAGTTTTTGGTCCTAACTAATCATATCAAATCTTAACAAACGTGTACAACTTTACAACTGGAATTACACTCTGAAACTGAAGTGCTAAATCGCAAAAATATCAATTTGTACATATGTGCACATGTTTGTGATGATGTCTTTGTCAGACATTTTGGTTGCAACAACAAGTGATATTGATTCAGTTTGAGGTATCTAGAGGTTATTCACATTTTTTTTATGTATCCCAATATCACAAATTTGCCTCATGGGGCTTTAGAATCTGTACAGCATATAACATCCTCTATCCTCTATCCTTCGTTTGTTCCAAAACAAACTAACAGAGAGAAAATTTAAAAGATGACAGACGTATGTAAAATTAGTAGTCTTCTGCTTACCTAACTTTCAGAGTCACTTTGCAGAGTTTGTGACACAAAAAATTAGCCATTGTTTTACAGCCACTTCTTTCACAATGTAAACTTATGGTAAAAATCTTTTTGGGCCAGTGTGCATCACCTGATGGATGCCATTGCTGTCATTACACAGACCAACTATGTCAAAGCTGGGTACTTTTCCTGAGGGCTTGGGGAGAGAAGGATAGGTCCCAGGATGGCTGATGGTCCAGCACAGAAAAGTCTGAGAGAAAAGACAAGGAGGACAAACTATGGAGGAAGAGAGGGAGAGATAGCAACACAGCTTTGACGTTGTGTTTGTGGAAACAAACGGAAAGTTAGAGAAATGAAGTGGTTCTCAGAAAGTTTAGTCTACATTTTTATTCTACAGCCTTGTAAGTAAGTAAGTATTTATAAAGTGCCTTTCAAAAACCAATTACAAGGTGTTGTACAATACAAACTCTGCAGAGAAATAGAGAGTTAAAAACAGGAAATAAAAATAAACTACAAACCATTTAGCACTGGGATCACACCAGCCGTGATGCCAGTTAACACAATGATGTTCTGCACCATATTTACTCAGTAGTCATTGCTATGTTATGACATGAACTCTTTTAACTTTGTAACTATTTATCTTGCAATCATTTTTATCTTAATTCTGGACTACACGCCTGGACTGCATCCTTTATGGTTGTGAAGCCATCATGTTGACAAAATCTGTCTACGGACAGTTCCTGTTATAAGTCGATGTCTCCTGGACACTACATGTTGCCATGACACACACACACACACACACACACACACACACACACACACACACACACACACACACACACAGTTTCACAAAGTGGAAACTGCTGTGGTTGCTGGTAATAACAAAGGACATAAAACTATAAAAACTACACAGAAGACAAACACAATAAAAATAATAAAAATTTGTTGCGAAGGAAAACACATCTTGCAGGGCAATGGTTACAGAATAAATGAGGTTTTTACAGCTCGTTCCCCTTTCGTTTTGAGTCTACTTGTCAGGACAGCCAGAAGACTTTCACTATGAGATTTCACTGTGGCAAGGAAACACAATCATTCAGAAATATAAAGTGGCTCCAGCCTGTGGACACATTTATAGGCAATTAAAATAATTCTATTTATTCACAAGTTAGTTAAAGTCTAGCGACCGCATTTTGGACCAACTGAAGCAGGGACACAGAAGAGCGGCACAGGCTGGTGAACAGTGAATTATAATAGTCAAGACGGGAGGAAACAGAAGTGAGTGATTTACTCCAGATCTTGAAAGACGCAAGATACGGTGACCTGAGATAAGACAGGAGAGGAAAAGAAGGGTTCTCTGTGAGAAATAAAATTGAATATTAGCTGACAGCATTTAGCTACCCAACTTGCTGGGATGAATCCCATCTTTTTAAAGAGAGAGGTACGATAGCAAGTTAAAGTTCTAAAATCTGTTTTGAGACCAACCCACTGGAAGAATACAGAAACCGACAGGAGTCCTAAATATAGTCTAGGGCACAGGATGGGATAAGATATTATGAGATAAGACAGGTATAACGAGGCAAGCCCGTAAGCCATCAGAGTCTCCACACCAGATAAGAGATAAGTTATCTTTCCATCAGGAATCTCTGTAAATGACCTTTGGTACTGAATTCCCTGTTGGTCTCATCTGGGAGGCCAGACGAAAATCACAGAGAGGTGAGGCAGAGCTGCCGGGGAGGACGGACAAGAAACATTTTCCTCCATAAAATGTGAATAAAGTTATAAAGTTTTTGTACAGTACATAGTGAGGCCGTAACAATTTCTGGTGAGGTACAACTAATTAGTTGATGAAGATGAACAGGATAGTTTAAATTAGTTAAATTTGATTCTAAGTATTATCAATTAGGGCCGCAATCTCATCTTGTTTAGTAGCCAGTGCACAGTCAGGTGCGGAAGCTTCATTTGATGGAAGAAAAGCATTTGGTTGACACAAACCATTCAAATCCAGACTATGCTGAAGAAACAAATTATTTATTAAAGCTTTGGTGGAATGGTGTAACCACTTATCCTTATCAGGGTCATGGGAGCCGAACGCAGCTGACACTGGGCGAGTGGCAGGGTACACCGTGGACAGGTCACCAGCTCATCACAGGGATGACACATTTAGACAAACAAACATACACACCTATGAAAGATCCACACCAACTACACACACCGATATATACACTAATTTCCCCAGTGTGAGATCAATAAAGTCTATATAATCTTATCTTATTTTATCTTATTTAATCTTGTCTTTTCTTATCTTATAACTGCCACCGTGTTGGTGGACAGTGATCTGATATTCATAAAATCAAATATGAGGATCTTGTAGCCACTGCAATTATCAGTAATAGGCCAAATGGTAACACTACCAATAGAACTGCTTATTCTCATCAGGGTCACGGACATGGAGTCAGCTGACTTTTGGGCAAAAGGCGGGGTACACCCTGTACAAGTCGCCAGTTCACCAGACACGGTGAGAACATGCAAACTCCTCACAGAAAGACCTCAGTCGAGTTTTCGAACCAGGAACCTTCTTGCTGTGAGGCGACAGTGCTAACCATCAAAGTCCAGCTAGCCCGTTATTAACTGTACGTGATTTCCTTGGCAAGAAAATAGGCTAGCACATCTAAGAGTTATCAGCGGCCTAAAAAGAAAGCGTAGTTATGTTTCAATTAGATGGTTATGAATGGAGAATTCTCTGTGACTTTAAAAAAAATGAAAATGACTTGATGATAAACTTCATTACATCCATCGTAACTACCCTGCTAGCTCGCTACTGCTACAGATAAACCACATCTTTTCTATGTAAACTTATAATAGTAAAAAAAAAAAATTGTAGCTAATGCTCAAGACAGTCCGGACAAAGTTTTGTCTCAGATTTTTTGTTTTGCAGGACTTTATCAGGTACTTTGTGGGACCACCAGTGGTAGGGATGATAATCTGATTTCTGTGATTCACATACACTGGGAAAGAGAACTTGTGAATATTATGGCGAGGAAGGGAGACAGTCTCAATGTTGTAGACAAGGCTATCAGTCTGATAGTCTGCGCTGTGTTGATTTCCCTGGCTGGAAGATATTGGACTCCAAATGTGCACTAAACTAGCAGGCTACGTAAGTCCCTAATGTCAAACTTGATGAAACTTGATTAAACATCTAGATAATGTAACCCTATTCCAGTAGGGTGATCTTTCAGTAGGTCGTGGCAACCCCAGACGAAAGTCAACAAAACCAAATCCCTGATATTACTAAGTAACAAACCCGCCAGTCATTCAGTGATGTAAGCCTCATTATTACCCCTCACAGGTAAAAGACACAATTAATCAGTGCTGACTGATCTTTCTAGCAAGCTCCAATGTCCTTTCTTTGCTTCATCCTTGTGTTATTAGTGCAAACATGGATTACAAAATTGCTAAAGCGAGTGGTAGCCCTGGGTTTGCTGATTTTCTGATGCATGCACCCACTGATTCGCCTATAGGAAACTCTGCCTCTAGATATATGTGAACAGTGGCTGGCAATGCCAATAACATTAACACTGGGGGCAATAATAGTTGTTAACACTTGTTGCCTTCAAATGGAACTTGTGAGATCAGAGTTTACGACATAGGCAGTTGTGTACACGAATTTGTGAAGTCTGAGCTTTTCACAATACCACAAGAAAGGTTCGTTCATATCTTTTCGTCAACACGGTAAACACAAACCCATTTAAGAGCTGTAACAAACCATCCTGTACACAATACAAATGATACATACTCATCAAAGTAACAAAAACATTTGATTTCATAAGCTGTTACAAAACATGTACCGAAGGGGAAAAAAGGGGTCATTCCTTCAAGTGAGGTGACCATTAGGCCAAACTCCCATTATGTTAGTTTAGCACTTTAAAGTGGACTTTAGCCCCCATGAGACCTTCATGGTTTAATAGCATGGTCATTAGCTATGGAAGTGTCAACTGACATTTCTGCTCCCATGCAGGCAAACAACTGTTAATACCCTGAGCTGTATGATCAGCCCATATGGTGTGCATAAGAGCCAGAGGGACTGAGTGCATGCTGGGGGATGGGGAGGCCTATCTGTGTCAATCTGCAAGTACACAGATGAAAATTATATTGTGATAGATATTATATAATTCCATATTATACCATATGGTCTTTTGTTTTTAATTATAATGTCTCTCATGAAGATGAGTATCTATTATTCTCTTTTCTTTCTGTCTCTCTCTGTCTAGATCTTATTTTAACTAATTTTAACTTTCACCTACAGAATTTGGTAACGTAATGACAAATGTGCGCCCTCTGTCCCAAATGAGGTACTTATCCATGGTCAGTGTATTTCCTTCAGTAGACCATGGTTGGATAAGCAGACAGGAGGACCAACAAGGAAGCTAAGCAATGCACTGCTGTTGCAGCAACAAAACAGATTTTAGCCAACTAAAAAGAATCAATATCAGTTTAGGTGTACGCTGAATGTGTTTTCACTGTTTCATCTTGTTGTCGACAGTCCTTTCTGATGGGAAACTGAAGCGTTTATATCGACCTATGTTCCCTAAAAAGCTGCCAGACTAGCGTCGCACCACATGGGACTTGGGACATGGGTCTACTGCTGTTCCCATGTTCTGTGAAGTGAAATTAGGTTTTGTCAAAGGAGTCTGGTCTCAGATATATGAGATTGTTATGATATACAGAAGTCTCAAATAATTTTTAAGTCAATATTAATCAAATGGATCATGTCAGATTCATTAAAAATGGATAAATACCAGGCCTATACACACCCTTGTATGCCAGGCTAACAAGGCATTGATCTCACTGACGGTGTGTATGACTAACCCTGTGTTGTGGGAGAGACACAGTTAGTGTTACAGCTACAACAGCACTCGGCCCTGCACCTTTATCTTTTCCTCCACACAAACAGATCATCTGTCTAAACCCCAGAAACCTAATCACACACACACAAACACATTTTTCTTTTCCCTCGGGCGTTGACAAGCTCAAGGATAAGAGTTTACTCAGAGAGAAGAGACGGCAAAGATGGGAGTGGTGTCCACAGTAAACCTTCAGTTCCGGGTTAGACGTGGTTTGATTATGTATGTCTTTTGCAAATATCAACACTGGACTACACTCAAACAAACGAGTCTACGCAAACAAACCACAAGAGTACTGTACACAGCTCCCTCTAGTGGGTGCAGTTTGAAGCAAGCACCTCTGTCAGATGGCCTTGTTTTATCTGGGTCAAAGGTGTTTCTGACATAAATCCAATCTGACCATAATCTGCTCATTTAGCCCGGAAATTCACAGCAGGCAATGCACACTCACTGACCTCTGTTTGTTATGTAATGAAGATGAACTAGCTATAACCAATACTGGTAATTAATAAGACCACTAATCAGTTATGGCATGTTTGAGGTTTATGAGTTTTTACTAAAGTATCAATAATTCATTCATTTTTATGAGTATAATGTTTTACATTCCTTTAATAATAATTATATTTCTAGATTAAAATTAACTGGTAAATGGTCTGTACTTGTATAGCGCCTTTCTAGTCTTCCAACCACTCAAAGCGCTTTTACTCTACATATCTCATTCACCTATTCACACACTGGCATTAGCCAACTGCTCATCAGTTTTAGGAGCTAACCATTCAGACAGCGGACAGACAAAGTTAGTCAAATTAGCTGGTGAACATAATTGAGCATTTAGCGATCAAAGAACCAGTTATTTCCCTCGGGAGTTAGTTGAGATAAAAAAAAAAAACAGAGCTAAAAGGAGACAGAATATAAAGTCCTTCATGAGGCCAAAAAGCATTGTTGCTCTGTGTCTACTACTACTAAATAGGCAACTATTTGTTAACATGTTTGCAACTTTATAAGGTGATAATATGTCAAATGTTGTGTTTTTGATTTGTTTTGCTGCCCCCCAGTGGCAGAAAGCAGTTATTACCAGTCACAGGTCACAACACATGAAATTAACATTAGATTATAAAAATAAGCAACTATAATCTACCTAGATTACATTTTAAAAAATGTGCAATTGGATTATAGCTAATTGTCATGGATTACTTTAGAATTTTAAATGCATCTTTAAAATATGGCAATTTTAAGATTAAGTAAGTAACTAGTAATCAAAGCTCTATTAACCTTCTAGGGTCTATAGAGCTTGTTAGAGGAATGGGGTAAATCTCATATTATTTTATTGTGTGATGTGTTTGAGATCAGGGCTGCCATATGCATGCCCACACAGCTTCTGATTGGTTGAACAAGTCTCTGAACAGACAGCTCTGGTCAACAGACTCCACCCAAGGCAACATGGGACTGCCACTGGACGGCTAACAACCATGCTAACAAGAACAATGGTGTGAAAAATTGATAATGAGACATCAATGTGATATCATTTTATTTGCATTTAACATGTTTAGAGATGCTTAAAGAAATAAAATCTCAATTTTGTTGTAGGTTTTTTTTTTAGGATAAAATGCAGTTTTTTCAAGGTTTGATTTGGAAGTAATCCAAAAGAATTCAGATTAGATGTTTTTTGTAATCCAAGGGGTTACGCAACTAATTACAAAAAATGCAATGTCATTTGTATTCAGTACACATTTCAAATGAATCTGTTTATTACTGCTTTAATTGGTTTAGCAGTATGTCAACAAAAGTATTGTCATTTTTTTGTTACTGCTCACTTATGAACTACTCCGGCCGGCTGGATAAAAAAGGGTAAAAATAAAAAAATAAACAGGAGGCAGTGTAAGTTAACATTGAATTTTAATCATTTATAGACTCTGAACTGACTTGAGATGCAAAGTCAGCAACATTATTGCTGGAAGAAGTATTGTTGATGCATTTTACACAGCTGCTTTGGTATGTCTGGCTTTTCCACAGTGCAGTTACATTCACTGTGCTGTCCATAAATACTGTACAAAAATAAAATGTGCTTTGACATAAAACATTCTCCAGTGGACTTCCACTGTTCTAAGAGGAAACCATGAGGCTTTGTTAAATGATATATACAGTATGCACATTCAGTTACTGACATTATGTTAAATAGAATAAATTAGGACTTGCAATCAGTGTGCGAGGCATGTTTCAAGTCTCTGTTATGTCCTCACATGATGTGTCCATCTTCAAAGTGCAAAAGAAAAATCCACTCGAGGAAGTGTAGATTCAGGTGTTAAATGTTTTTTGTTTTTTTTACTCTGAAGAAAGCAGTTTAAGTTGGATTCACAGCTGTGCCTTGAGCTGAATTTCTACACTTTTTTTGACAACAGAAGTCGTGTTTTCTCCGTGTTACTTCAGTTCCACCCAACTTCTGAGCTCCGCTTGAAATCCTGAAGTGTAAATGTGCTTTCATGCCCTTCTTCTCCTCAAAAAAAAAAACACATTTCAGAGGAAGGTCAGAGGGTGTTTCTTTCCTGGCAATGTCTTGGAGCTCCACATTCACAGTCTGTAATAGGAGTACTCACTCCACCAGGTGGAGCTCTCTCTCTCTCTCTCTCTCTCTCAGCAGGCAGTGTCTGACTTTATTTTTCAGGCCGAGTTTAGCCCAGCTTATCACCCCTCTGCAGTGTCTAAAGCCGACATGTCTGATATTTGCTTTGTGGGGAGGGGGCCAGTTCGTAGAAGAGGACGTAGGCGTTGCTGCTGCGAACTTGGCTGGAGGACACTGGGCTCACCCTGCACAGGACACACAGCAAACACTGTACTTATTACACTGAATACCACAGAGGATTGTTGTGAGATTTAACGATTTCTTTAATTAAATATGGGCACAGAAATTACAATACACAACAGTCACTCCCAACCACAGGCACTTGCATGCATACGTGCAATCTGCCCATTTAATTTGTAAACAAGCTGACACACCTTTATACAGTCAGTCGTTTTCATTTGACAGCAGGTGCATACAGTATACTCAGACTGCACAGCTTTCTGCCAACCTGATAACATGATATGTGAGGTAATATGATGATACCTGGAGTCGTTGTAGCTGTACCATTCCCCCAGTGCCGGGTTCCTACAGTAGGCTGTGTAATGGCCTCCCAAAGCGTTTCCAGAGTGGTTGGACACTGCATACAGGTTATACACAGGACGCTCTGCAGGGACACACAAACACTGTCAGTCAACACTAGTGCAGTACTCATCAAATCCAGCCGACCTTGGAAAGTGCATGAACTGTCCTCCTCCGCTCTCTTCTGGTGACAGGATGTTTTCTTTGGCTAATGCTTACCGCTGCTCTCTGAGGCGAACTCCCGCAGGTCCAGCTCTTTGAGAGGGAAGTTGACATAAGTGGAGAGTTTGCTGGTTCGGATGTTAGAGTCTGAGAAACGCTTCAGGTCTGAGAGGGACACTGAGTCAAGGAGCCAACACTGGTTCAAAAAAACATTACTTAGCACTTTAAGTTAGAGATAACATGAAGTGTATTGTGCAGAGTAATTAGATTTACAAATCACACATTAAAATGCTGCCTACAGGTAAACTGAGCAACAAGCTAACACTCTGAACCCTGAAAGTAGTTAATATCCTATAAGTTCCTTTAATAAGCTAAAAACTAGCTGTGTCAGTCTACTGTTTGGTGTTGGGCAGATAATATGCAGGGGGTTTATGAATAACTTTTCTTTTGCTGAAAACAGCTGCCGGCTCCTGGAATCATAGGTTAATGTAAGTAGAGATTAGGGTGCCCGAAAAACAAAACAATGAGCTCAAAGACGCTAAAAAAGTAGTCTGTAGAGCTGAGAGGAACTGCAGGATAATCGTGAGTTTTCAAATTTCATATTATCCATAGTCATTGGATCCATTGTTAATATAATAAATATAGATTAGTGCAGCTTTAAGAGTTGCTGATAAGTAAAATATTGAAATCTAGAGTATATATACTGTGAGTAATATTCATTAAAAATGCAGATGATACACTAAGACACTAAGTAGCTAAGCAGACACTAAAAACATCTATTTATTTATGCTAATATGTTAGCAGGATCGTTCAAATGCTGGACACGTGAAACAAATGGTGTAGATGTGAGGAAAGGATACGAAGCACGAGGATCTGAGGGAACTTCTGAATGCTGAATCTTTTGGTGCATTTCCTCCTGGCTTTGCATCTGTTGCATGTCTGAGCGAGGGAGAGAGAAGACAGTGAGATACTGCAGCTGCGTAATCCAAAATATCATCTTCACAAAAGAATGTGCAGGGTGGTGTGTCTTACCGGTCTCTCTTCTCCGTCCAACACATCCTCTTTTGTGAAGAGTCTCAAGCAGTCTTTGAGACTCACTTCACCTGAGCTCTTCTGTGGAGAAATGAAGCATATCGTAACAGTTACATGAAAACTGCTTTACACTTGACATTTACCTTAAGTATTTCTTAGTTGGTCAAAATATGATTAGATACTGTAGCTTAGAGGTGTATTAGATATTATATGTATGCTATACAGCATGACAAAGCTGGTTATATTCAGAATATGACAATTACAGACCACTAATGACTTATCTTACAATGCAGCCAACAGTATTTTACAAAATATGGATGGCTACACCTTCCCAAGCTGTATATGTGTGTGTTCTGACCTGTGCGACAGGTATCGATAGGTCCCAGAATGGATCGAACACGGTGGAGCGAAAGCCACAGACGGTGCACGTCACAGAGCTTTTCAGCTGTCCAACAAACAGATCTTTAGGCAGAAACGGAAGATGGAGAATTATATTTAATACGTGTTTTAATTCAAGGATGGTTTAAAGTATGTGTGCAGCTCATTAAGGTAAATCTCTTACCCACTACTTTGCTGTCCTCTCTCTCCAAGTACATATTCCACATCCGCTTGCCTTTTTCATCATCTCTGTGAATGAAACCATACAGTAGAGCTCAGTAGAAGCCATTTTACTAAGGTCTGGAATTCCAGGTATTGATAAGCAGTTTTTCTTAACAGTGCGAGGTGTCAGCGACAGAGCAGGTTATGAGTGACTTATCTAGAGATGAGAGGGGGCAGGGGCTGACTTACGAGAGGTGGTCAAAGTCCTCGACGGACACCTTAGGACGGGCTGTCACTCTGTTCACTTCGTTATGGAGACCGTCCAATAAGAAGCGCAGAAACTCCTGGGCGTCCTGTTGACTGCAGGGAGACAAAATGAGAACTCATCAGTTTCCGAAATCAACTTTACTAGTTTGTAATGAATGAAACTGCTTACGCGCAGGAAGAGGGAAGACTTACTTGCAGCCCACGAATTTGGGAGCGTATCTCTGGATCTGGCTCCTGAAGTCAGAGGGACTGATGGCCTCGTTGCTCGCTGACGTCCACAGACTCTGAGTCAGCTTTGCAAATTCTGAGACAGGAGCAATGACAGAAAATTAGACTATAATGATGAAAAAACATACCTGCAATTTGTGAGAAACACTATACTTCACAAAAAGTATTATATACAGTATAAATATACAGACCGGATCCTCTTACGGTAGTATTTCCACCGACACAAACATTTTGACAGTTGCTGGCTTGCCTGAGCTAATGCAGAGTTTTGACCTTGACTGAAGAAATGTCTGGAAATGAAGCTGTGGCGCAAACCAGCCTGAACTCACTGGATGTTTGTATGAAAATAAATTTCATTTTCAAGCTTGCTGTGTACAGAACAGTCATTCTTAGCCTCGTCATCGGCATGTATGGCAAAATGATCTCACCGCGATGCTCACTTACTGTCAGTTGCATCAGCGAATAGAACTGGCTCAGGTGTCACCGTGCGGTGGTGACGTAATGTCGTGTACTCAAAGTGGGCCACGTGATGACACCTGAGCTAGATCCATGCACTAGTGAAGAGGCTCTGAAACAGCTACTAAGTGGATCTTAGCTTAAGAATATTTTGTCCCTTAAATTAGTTCTCAAAAAACTAAACCGAAAACTTTTTATACATGCTTATACATGTACAATACATGTTTTTTATTATGATTGCACACTATAGTTAGTGACCTGTGAGGACCTGCTGCTCAAACGCGCCCTCGAAAAGGCTGCAGGAGTAAAGTAAAAGTGAAAGTCTTGTTCGTTTTGTACTCGACTGTAGTATTATGTGATCTGTTGGCTGCTGATTGTGGTTAGACAGCTTTAGGTGCAGTTTGGTGTTTAAATATGAGGATATAAGCATGTCAGATCTTTAGCGTGATTTAGTAAGACTTCCTCATCTCATTACAGCCATTAGTGTAAATTAAATTTCACTTTGCTATGGTCAACTTCGGTCTGCATCTCCCTCCTTCATTGCAGCCTATCATAACAAATTGGTGGACCTCTCACACCGCAAGCGAGAATTATATCCCAAGACCAAACTGATTTACTGTTGAGCCATAAAGTGACTCAGGTCTACAGTGTTCCTCATTATGTTCGGAGTCTTGTCTTACCTTCCATGAGAGCAGCATTAGTCCTGCAGTTGTTGTTGAGGTCTGTGCGGTGGACGTTTCTCAGGCAGTAATCTCTCAGCTCGGGAGTGTTGCTCAGACATTGCAGGATTGAGTTCATGAAACACTGGAAATCACAAACAGCAAAAATTACAAAACATTAATTAAAAAAAACCAAGCCTCAGTTGGTCAACATGATGTGTAGTGTTGTGAAGTAGAAAAACTTACTGTGTTGCCCAGGTTCCTCAGTCCCACCAGGCCTTGAGGACTCTTGTTCTAATTCAAACAGAGAGGGAGAAGATTTTAGTTTGCATGTGAAGGGAAACAGTACGTGAGCATGCTACAAACACAGTTATCAAGCCATTTTTGACCATTTCGTTGAGAAAAATACTCACAAATCCTGCAAAAACAATATTGTAAACATGGTCATGAGGCCAATCATAATTGGCTTCAATATGTGTAAATTTGGGTCATTAATGGGGCCAAATTAAAACCATAAATGTATTAATAGAAGCTTCTAAAGAAACACATGCCCTCACTTGCCCTCATCTGCGCAGCCTGCTGTACATCTCAACAGATCAGCTGGCACACACTCTCAGTATGATGAAACTATTGTGTAACAGCAACCCTGTGACATTCCTCAAGTGTGAATAACCCTCGAAGGACCGCGCGGCATTTATTCAACCTATACCAGCTGATGGTCACATTGCTGGCAGCATGGCGGTACTGTGCCGTGGATATCAGCTACTGTTCCACATGCTTTGATGAAATACCACAGTGTGCCCTGACCTCTCCCTGCACTGATGAGCCCACCAGCCACCATTCACACCACGGTGACATCACACGAGCATGTGATTCAGAGCGAAGAGAAAAGCTCTACTGAGAATCTGCGGAACATGACGTGGTGTCGGATTGTTTGTGTGAAGTTTCACATCGCTGACTGAGTCGAGGATCAACTAGTTTTTGTTTATGACATATCTGGTGCCACCAGTAGTGGGGTGTTAATCTTCTGTAGGTCAAACAGACGCAGGGATCTGAAAGCCGAAGAGCTCTATTTCTTTGTAGAAACGGCACACAAAAAGGTAAAATAGATAACGAGAAGTCGGATTTCAGGGCAAGTTTGGGCTGCTTTGTTGTGTAAAAGCTTCAAGCTTGACCTGTACTTTTCTTCTTTTTTTTCAGCCAAGAAGAAAATAGCATCTCTCTTCAAATGACTGTCCAAAAATATATACATAAAGCAAAAATATAGTTGGGTTTTGGTTTTAAGTAGTTGCAGCTGGGTTTGGATTGGGTCTTACAAGGTCAGGTATGAGTTTTAGGCCCCTGCAGAACTTGAGCAGAGTCCCACTAGAACCAATTTATAATTCAAAAGATGAATAAAATCTGCTTTTTGCACAGTTTTTAATGCTCCTGTTACCAATTTTTGCTTTTCTTTCAAAACAACCAATATCCCTAGATGTGATCTTGGTCCAGTCACCTGTTGTGGGGACATTTCACTGCAGACAAAGTCCATCTAAATTTCCCTGGTCAAACAAGGTCACCCTCGAAGACTTGAGTTGAATAATAATGGTAAACGATGCAAGGATCTGAGTATTAACTGGTGACATATTGACCTGTGGCTCATCCTTAATGAGGGAACATGGTAACAGTGTAACGTGATGACTCGGTGCGAGTCAGCACCGTTATGCATCAACGCCTTTGCTGACGGCTGAGGAGCTGCATGTGGAAATAACACTATCAGGGCAGCAACACACTGACGGAAGCACACATGATGGCAATGTGGACGCACACAAACTGTAAACTGAGCAGCAACGTCAGCTACCTGTATTTTTGTTATTCTATTAGTGTCAGACTTGGAGATATAAGAGGGTTGTGGAGTACAGAGCTAAGCAGACAGAGTGCATGTTGATAACAGTTTGCTTACACTTCACATAAGTCATCTTAAGTAAATATGAACAGGTTAGTATGTGCTGATGTTCTTATCAAGACTTTAGAGCCTCGTGATGGTCGTCATGTTGTTCCAACTCTGAAAACAGGACCGTGAGAATATGAGATACCAACAGCCCTCTTGGCTGAAACCTCGTTTATTTCTTCCCTTTGTGTTTCTCTTCTTCTCTGCAGCATTTGAAGGTGACCATATGGTGCGAGTCTCAATCTGCTGCACTGCTGTGAATACTGACCAGCGGGGCTCGGCATGCTCAGCAGGCGGCTCGTGATTTAAAAAAGCCCATCCAAAAAAGGAGGAAGTGATGCGTTCGGGTAGTCAAGCAAGAAGGCTCTCAACTGGTTTGGCATGACTTCAGAGGACAGGAGCGAGCCGGAGAACTTAATGTCCTAAACACAGCTAGGCATTTCTGGTCAAGGCCACGTGACAACAGTCCTGCATGCACATGGTGCCAACTACGCCACTCCCTTTGAAACTGTAAACATGAATCCATGCTACATTACAACAGGGCTGGAAAAGGTCCCAAAATGTCACAGCCAAGTAAAAATAATGGTGCTTTCTGAAACGGCACCAAGTAGAAAAGACAATTCAATTGCCAATGTTTACACAATTTATAAGGCATGGACATTTTTTTTTCTCAGCTTGAGACCCCTGAGGAGAGGCTAGCAGCTCTGTGAGGCTCTCCTTAAGCTTTTAAGCAAAGAAGAAAGTGTTATTAACCATCCAGCCAAATTTGAATGATTAAAAATATTGACAATTTTATGAAATTAGGTGTTAAAAATCGAGAGTCAAGCAGCAATTTTGAAGCGAGTTGAGTTCAGAAAACGACCTGACTAACTTTGAAACACTCAGAGCGAGATGAATGAATCTCTATCTCTCTGCTAGGGGTGCAGGGGTATGTTCAGGGTGGCCTCAGCGTGTCATCGAGCCACCCTTTAGGACCATCCAAGAAATCCTGGACTGAAAACTGGTGAAAAACTGTTTTAACCCCTTAACTCCGCATTTCAGTAATATATTGTTTTATATATAATTTTTTTTATATATATAAGTTTTAATATAGTCTTTTCACATGTTTTCAGCAACTATATTCCAACATATTTAATGTATTTTGAAAGAAATACCTTTACACAGACTTTTTACTACAAATGTCTTTACCAAATTTTATGGAAATCCATCCAATACTTGTGGAGATATTTCAGTCCACACCAAAGTGGCGCACCAACTGACCAGTCATCTTTGCCACTGCTGCTTCTTGTTTGCAGTGCTTCTACTACAGACTACATTAAAACGTAATATAGTTTGGGCACAGGCATGCATACCACTGAGAGAGACTAATATCCCCCTACAGTAGGACACAGAATTGAAGTGCAGCCAGCTTACTCATCCAGGCTGCCATAAACACATCAAACCCACATGGACACAGATATGTGCGGGCTGTGGGCAGCTCTGCGTGTTAACAAAATGTACTGTGCAGATGATAAGGTGACAGTCTGAACACATTCCTTATCAGCAGCGCTCCTTCCTGTTATGCAACCAACGTCACACTCCAATTGTCACCTTAATTAATGCAGGCGGCCGTGTGGTGACCTGCCTGTTTTTTTGTGTGTGTGTGTGTGTGTGTGTGTGTGTGTGTGTGTGCTTACAGTCCAGACCTCCACTTAAGGGCTGATAAGGGCCTAAAGGTCAGATCTGGACCTCCACAAAGCTTTCAGTGGATTTCCACACGGTGGCACAGCTGAATAATATGTTGCAGTGATTTTACAGCGTCTTTCTTGACATCAACTAGTTTTTATTGGAACAGTAACGACCTTAAAGTGACTGTACTGTATTTCATGCTCTCTATTTTTCCCTGCTTATGTATTTCCATGATATTTTTTGATGGATTTGAATAATTATTTGTAGTTTAACTGTGTTATTTGCATAGAAATACTCAGACATATTGTTCGCATATTTGATCTACAGGCCTAAACCAAACTTGCATGAACACTGAGCAAACTTAACATAACAATAACATAACATGACAAAATGTGGATTTCTCATCTCATGAGGACACCTGCATGCACAACCTTCATCCAATTTCTGTAACTGCTTATCCTTAACATGGTCACAGGGGCCTGAAGCCAATCCCAGCTGACGATGGGCAAAAGGCAGGGTACACCCTGGACAGGTCGCCAGTTCAGATTTATAATAAACTTGAGGTAAATATATTTTTGCAACCACTTTTGAAACAAATTTAAGAAGCTTTACCAAAGTAAAATATCCAAACCTCCCGCGATGTTATGTAATAATGTTAATGTACCTCCTGTCCAAACCAAACCAAAGATAAATAATTTAACTTTAAGGCTTTTGCACTCCTACAAATACAGTTTAATACATGCAGATACATATGAACTTTAAAAAGTCTGAGTGCCAGAGGTGGAGTGTTAGTACATTCACTAAAGTACTGTACTTTAGTACAATTTTGAGTTATAATGTGGTATTTTGTACATTTTATTTTGTACCCATCTTGCACATGAATACACCAATAATTATAATGTATTCTATATTATTGTTGCATAATGAGTACTTTTACTTTTTAAGTAAGTTTTTGTTTTGATGTTAATATTTTGTACTACTTTTACTTCAAATATCTGTGTACTTCTACCACTAAAGTTACCACAAAGAAAGAGTATCAGGATGTTTATTAAAGCTGAGACAGGTGCAGAGGTGCAGTGGTCGGTGGACTCACCTTGGCCTGGTTGATGATCAGACCCATGAATGTGGACACCAGCTTGGACCGAGACAACGACGGACTCTTCCGCCGCAGGTCCGGTTTGTCTAAGGGGAAAACGGTCGGTTCCTCCGGTACTGTCACCGTGTATGAGTGTCGCAGAGAAGGCATGGCAGTGCTGTTGAATGTTGTCCGACACCAGGATGGAAGCGTCATCCAATGCAGCTGGACACTGCTGTGAAATCCCACCGAGAGGATCTTTACTGAGAGTCAGAGATCAGGTGAAGATCAGTCGAGTCCTGTTAGGTGTGAAGCCTGTGAGTCTCTCCTGTCCCGCACCTGCACGCAGATCTTCCTGTGTTGAAGTGTACACAGAGGTGGCGTGTGTCGGAGTTTTTACTGCGTGCTGTAAACGTCCCCTCCCACCCTGAGAACTGACGCTGCATTCAGGAGCTGTAGGAAATATAAACACTAACACATCTTTTCCACTTGGTGCATTAACTAAAAGTAGAAATATTCTGATGATGTAAAGGTGGCAAATTTGAATCACTTTATATACTGCTGTGTGGTTTAATCTACCGTTGATATTATAGCTATTATGATTTTATGTATTGAGTAAATGTTGTATTCATGATCATGGAAATATAGGCTTATATATCAAGTATATATGCTTTATGTCAGTGTCATCTATCTATCTATCTATCTATCTATCTATCTATCTATCTATCTATCTATCTATCTATCTATCTATCTATCTATCTATCTATCTATCTATCTATCTATCTATATGTGTATTGTATATAACTGCTTTTGTTTTGCCATGTGTTTTGTCATTTTATACTCAAATGACAACCAATTCTGGCCCATAAAAGGAAAACAATGATTTTTTTTCTTTTATTTTAATATTTCAAACACTCTTTCTCTCATCCTGCCTGCCATGAAGGCATGCCCAGGCAGCCACTATGACACATTTGACCTTTGTCTAGTTCATGTGCAAGAGGGTGTTGCTCAGTGCCGTCATCATGGAAAGACCTCCTGAATCTCAGCCTGAGGAAGAATCACCATGGCTATATGTAAGCAAATACATGACACTGTAAAACTGACAGACGCTACGTTTTTACTTGTGAGCTATGCGTGACACCATGAAGAGTGGGGTATTGATTTTATGTACGACCTGTGGGCACTTTTTTCAAATAAACTCAATTGAGTGGCACTTTTTGTGAGTGGCATATGACTTATTTGTATTATATGATGATATAATTTCATATCACATTGTGTACATTGTTATTTTGATATATATTTTTTTAGTAGTTGGAACTACTTTCTCAGTATGTTAACCAAACTAGATTTCAACTACTAGATAGTTTAAACCCATCCAGTGTTAAGTAATTGGCAGCTTGCAAAGCTGTGCCTTCAAAGTATCTTCCCCAACACTGATAATTGCCCTAAATATATACTATAGTGAATATTTTTGATATGATTTATTTTATAATGGAAAGAGCTCTATAGTTTAGTGTCAAGCACACAAGTGTAGAGCTTGAGTTTACTCACCTCTTCAGTCAGCATATAAATGCTGAGGGACCACATGAGAATAACCATTAATGTGTTTTTTAAAATGCCACTCAACAATATTCACATTTCATTGAGGCATTAAGGCACAGTAAGACTTTGCAGTTTGTGCCATTATAGCAAAAGACATGTAGAGAGATTTATTGACTGTTCCTAATATGTGGGTGGTTGAACAAAAAGAGGCAGAAAAAGTATGATGTGTTGGCAGAAAATAAAAGCTGTCGTCAGATTTACTGCACATTCCAAAGCCTCAGCTCGTAGCATGCAGAGAGACTCGCTGACCTTGACTTTGATCTTTGGACTGTGGTTCTGACTTGACACAGAAATCACTCTGAGTCTGATAAGAAACTTGATAGCTGCCTTGTAAACCTTTACAGGTCCTTCAACCTTTCACGTTCACCTTAATCTTTGAGCTATAACAGAGAGGACATTAAAATTACAGAGGCCGTTGCTTGCATGCTACGTAACGCACCATTCTCACACCAATATGTCTCTTACTTTAAAAAACCTGAAGGCCATTTGGTAACCAATAATATCCTCTGGAGATTGTCAATATTAACATCAGATTTGATGTCAATTTGACAAGTGACAACTGATGACATAACATAATCACACCTGCCTGCCACTCCATGGAAACAATTAATGTAGTGTGTCAACAAGGAAACACCTCAAACTCAACAGGAACACCGAATGAGAAAATCCATATCAATTAAACACATAATTAACCACCCACATGAACAGAAGAAGAATGTGGCCAGGTGACTTCAGTATGACTGATTCTCACAGCAGGTTTGACTTTTAATAAGATCACATACACTTATGAGGTGATTGCGTTGAGGTGGGGAGCTGCTTGATGTTTAATTGATTGAACCATACAAGCTATCATTAGCAGCACAGCTTAGCATGATCAGTCAGGAGTTCATTCCAGTTGATTCCAACGTCTGCGGGAAACTGGCTAGCTAAATGATAATGTCAGCACGCTCAGAATGACAGTATTAACATGCAGGAGAAGGTTCAGTCTTGTCAGCCCACTTGTCTAGATGGTAACCGTAGATATGCAAAACTCTCATGAGATTTCTCTGTACGCGGGAAACCAAAACTCAACGTTGATTTATTATTTAAACACAAACCATGATCTTTTCCTCAATCAAGCCAAATGTCAACCTCATGGTAATGCTAGGGGGAGTCAATGCATCACCAAAGTCATTAGGTTTCATCATCTGGGGATCACGAATGTTGTGCTATGAGATGTCATGGCTAACTATCTAACAGTTGTTCAGATATTTCAGTCTGGACCACGGTGAACGGACCAACTGCTAAAGATGACTGGCTGGATTTCAATTAAATTTACTTTGAATATTCATCATCCCCACAGCTGAAACAGTTTCAGTGTGGACACTCCATTAACATTCCTGATCTATCATAATACTGACCATCTCGAAGCCCCACTGGATCCTAAAAATGTAAGAAATTAGGCAAAGATTTTCAAGTTTTCACATAAAATATTAAACACCACTGTGTGTTCGATTTGAACATTTCCAACTCAGTGTTCTATAGTGATACAGTAAAATAAAACGATACTGCAATACACACTGCTAGTCCCTACTGAGGATAAAGACCTGTACAGTAAATGACCCCAACGGCCTTCTGTCTTAACACTATACTCCAAAAACAAACTCTACTGAATCATTAACTATAATATCAATAAAATGTGGCAAAACTGACATATACCTAAATTTATGGACTTGCTTAATTAGGGGGTGCAGGATAAAACTTGATAAAGATAAGAGCCATGCGCGGCACACAATGAAAAAAACTACTGTTAATAATCAACTCTGAATGCCCTGTTATATAACAAGACAGAGTACAGCGATGCAATAAAAAATAATTATCTAACAGGTATTTTTTTTCAGGTTGCTACTGTTTTCAGCAAGAGAAAATTCCTGTGCATTTAAATTAATCAAAACTTCAAACACATTCCACTGTAACAGTGCCAATCCCTTCATTCACATATGCAAATGTGCTCTTGCACATTACTCCTCCGCCCTCAGGTGTGCCGTACATCCTACATGCATGCACGTCAAGTAGGGAATACCTTGAGCAGTACTCATGTTTGAGCAAACCCAGGGAACCCTTTTCTCTAAATGTTGCAATCACCTAAACTCACTAGACTCACTCGATTAGCTGGATTAACAATGAGAAATGAATCATGCACAAATACCAGCAACACGGCAAAAAAGTAAAAAAAAAAAAAAAAAAAAAGCTTGAGAACTATGAATTGAGCAGAACAGCTAAATAAATCATTTCTATGAACTCTTATAATATAATTGTTGCATTTTTTACATGTTTCGGTAGATCATGTAAAGAAATGTTTAGTATTTAGCACTAAGATGTCCTGCAGTTTAAATTTATATTGATAAAATATCATCTGAGTATTTTGGAGAGGGGTAAATACTGGGTTGCCCTCTTTCATCACTCTTTTTAACAATACTTACTTGCAAAATAGAATAGACAAAGGTGTAACTATAGAGCTGTCAGTACAGGTAAACAGCAATATAAACTTATTTGCAGATGATGTCTTTGTTTTTATGTCATTAACCAACTTGAAACAAACATTTAAGATATGTAATCAGTGACAATAACCAATGGGTATATAAAAGAGAGTCTGACACACACACACACACACACACACACACACACCCATAAATACACACACACCTACAACCTTATGTAACCATAGATACACAACACGCTCAACGTTCACCACAAAGCGGCGTTACGCTTGAACAGCGTTTTCAATACCAACAGATCACATTTAAAAGGAATATATAAATAATCAGTGGCCTGCATGTGACATAAGGTGCAGGTGAATGGGTTAAAATAGTCTAGACTGTCAAACTTTTAAATGCATTGCTCAACATTCACTACATTCATTCACTGCATGATATAATAGCATTTCTGTTTGGATACAAATGTAATAACAGCTTTTGGAGGCCTGCTAAACTGCTTATCATGTGTGTAGATGGCCGAAAAGTGCGTGGCTGCAGCTGCACCTTTTACAATGCATTCATCTTACTTGTGACTTTTGTTTAACTTAGATTATATTACAGTGCAGGTGCTGTGTTTAAACAGTCAGTAGAAACCTTTGACAGCCCTCCAAGTGTTGCTCAAATTCATCGTTATTAATTCACTTGTTATATGTAGTTATTTTCTAACTGTATTCATGTTTTCTTTGTATTTGATTAAATACATTTGTATTTTTTATCCTTGAATTTAATTTAATTCTGTACAAATAACTCAAAATAAACTGTCTCTCGTCTTTATCTTCTTGTGGACTTGATGGAAACCTTCTTGTTTTAAGGCTGTGAAATGAAGTCTGTATTCAGTGAGCGCTGAGTGAGAGTCTTGTGTAAGTGAAAGTGGGTGTATTTGTTAACTTGGCCTGTAATAAGATCTGGTCCAGCCCTCTGTACAGCTCAGTCACGCAAGCCAAATTAAAGCACTTTGTAAGGATCTGGGAAATAACTCAGCATATAATCTCTATAAAAAAGATATCTGCATGCAGAGTAGTACTGACCTGCCACATTTGGGTAGGATTTGGTTGCAGTCTGTGTGGAGAGCAAAGCGGTGGCATTGGCCCTAAAACAATCTCTGAGCCCATCAGTTATCGTCTTTCAACAATTTTGCTTTTTTCAAAATGTTATCTGGATTCATGTTGCAGATACAAGTTCATAGAGTTTAGCAGAAATGTGTCTTTCTCATCATTCTCACATATCTAGTTGCTAATCAGACTGCAGAGAAAGTCTTTGCCTGGATATCTGTTTTCTAGCTACACCGCAGGCCCAAAAACACAGAGATTTCTTGACATAAAACATATTTTGTAGCGTAAACTGAAGAATAGATTGATTTATTATTCTGTTGACCATAACATCCACCATTTTGTCACATCTGTGACTCCTTTTATTGCAGCTGCAAGTGTTTTTACGATTAGCATACTGCTAACCTTGGGTTAGCTAACTGTATTTTGTTCTTTTCTTTTACCCTTGTGGGCTCTATGTGTATGTTTATGAGTACTTCGTGACATACTACTACTTACTTACAACTTTGTTTCTTCATGACATGCAGCACAATGTAGGTAGTAATTTGACAGCTAGCTAATCTATTTGTGATTCAGCTTTACTTGAACTCTGTCAGTCTGTCTGGTTTGAGTTTTGTTTATGGAATCTCATTGTTTTCTAATTTGTAATTACAAAATCAAATTTGTTGCATAATATTATGTTTGCACTTTCACTGAGTAAAAAAACTCAAAAAGGTCATCTCCTATCTTCAACCCTTTTCATGAAGTATGTTCAGGTCACAGCATACTGTAGCGTGCTTATAAATGTGCAGTCAGGTCATTTAATTCAGGTCAATAACTATGATTGTTATTATATAACAATGGTGACATGACATAGTAATTATAAATAATTATTCCGTCAAACTTGTTTGATCAGTGCAGCCCAACCTACTCTCAACTTCCCTTTAATTCCGCATTCAGCTACTATCAAATGTCACTGATTGATGGATGACGATAGCGTGTTGCCTCAAAGGCATGGCATGCAGTCAGCACAGGTTTAATTGTGGAAAGTATTTGCGTAGAGTGATTTTGCAACTCAACTGAACACAATTGCAAGGTGGAAGTGAGTCAGACAGATTATTTAATTAAAACTACGTTGCTAGGAGACAGCTGGATTGTATCAAAGTTTTACTTTAACACTGCAACAGGACAAAAGTGAAGTTTATTTCCGAGTGAAATAAATAAACTGTAAATATTATAATGTTTTTTTTTCTGCCCGAATAAGCACAGCTTCATGCTTTGCATCAAATAAACTTGACTCACACTGACTTTGAGAACTTCTTCATTTATTAAAGGTCGTGGTGGTGCTGCTCTCAAAGAATAAAACAAAAATCTTTTGGTCACTTTTTTTTTTTTTTTTTTTTAACATCAAAAATGAAATTGATTATTAAAAATAATTCATGAGATATACCACCAAACTGACAAGGACTGTACATTTGTACATAGAAGGTAGCAAAACATGTCTACCTATGAAAACCTGCTACTTACTGTAAAGCTAATCCAAAACTGAGAATTTCAGGTGGCTTCAGTAAAGAACACTGAACAGAAGATGCGTGGTGACATATACTGACATTTATAAGGTGCCAAATAGAAAACATCGACAGGGACCGTACTTGGAGAACTTTACTCTATTAACAGTATTACAGTATGCCCTCACATGTCCATCCTACAAGGCAAACTGTTGAGAATCAATAATCAGTCAATATTTATGGCAGAAGTGTTACAACACTATAACTGATTAAGATAGAAATGAGAGAAATTAAATATTTTAATGGCACAACTGATTGCATATCTTACAGCCTGGGCACTAAATATATGACCAAAAATTTTGAGTTAAAAATATATGAGTATTCATTTCACAAGGTGCTCTCCTCACACATAAATACTCACTTCATTCATAAACTCCACTTTAACATCCAAGATAAATGTAGGCCAAACATTTACAACGTACTCTCCCGCTGTTTACATTATGAAATATATATTCAGTTTTCTTCTTACATGATCCATCGCCCTTCTTGCTGCCGCAAGCTGATGTAGGTTTTGTTTGGGTTACAACGATAAACACTGTGATTACAGTAGTTGTCTTGGAGGTCAAATGGGGAGTTTTATAGATCAGCTCTGCTCTGGTTAAAGTTAGCCAGTAGATCTACTGTCCAACAGACAGTCAGGAGAATTTATATTCGCATATTTTTAAATCGACTCTCAGAGCAAGGCCTTTAGAGCCCACATACACCTGGTATTAGTGTCTGGTTATCTTGTCTGGATAAGGAAATATATGTTACTGCAAAGAAAACGTAACACCTCATAATCTGAATCCTATCATATCAGCCAGACACACATCTGGAGGATATCTGGCTTGTGTTGTGATTGGATCTCAGCCAGGTGTCAATGCAATCTGGATGTTTTTTAAGAAGTGGCAAAGGACAAATGTGTAGTAGAGTCCATACAGCGTGTACCATTGTATGTTAAGATGTTTAATATGTTACATTAGGTGATTATAGAGCCATAAATTGTTGCTGTGACTTGGCCAATAGACCTGTCAGACTACACGTTGGTCCCCAACAACCTTTCATGACCTTGGTGCCTGATGGCCTGAACTGTCGGGTTGGGCTATTACTGGGCTGATATCTTGTGTAGTCTGAACCTGGTACAGGGACCACGACTTGCAAGACAAGGGTCACATGATCAACAGGAATAACCCAATTAGCATTAGCAAGCTTCTTGACGTGTTCCTGACTTATGGTGTACTGGTATTGACAGTGATAATTTAAGCAGGATATGTTCACAAATTTCTTATTTTGTCTTAAAAGAATTACATAAATTAGTTTTCTGTCAATCAACGAGTCCATTAAAAGCCTTTGTTTCAAAAGTGTTCTTTTACACAGTCATAGAGATAAATTGAAAGTCTGCAGAAAGTCCACTTAAGGCCTCTTGTGGACTTGATGAATTGTGGAATTGGACAGACCGGGACACAGATATTTGTTAACGAGTCCACCATCTCCCTCATAATTTTTGCATATTTAGATCATAATGCCGGCAGACTCGAGACAATGAGAACATTTATTAATATCAGGTGTAAATCCAAAAACCTGTGGCCACACGTCAGACACGTATTTAGATTTTATACTCTTCGTCATGTTCATTATGCAGCTGTGCATTAGCGATTTACATTCAGCGGTAAAGTAAGGGTGTGGAGGTCAGGAAGTTGGATTTGGTTGGGCATTAAAGTGTTGAACACCAGTATCCTCTGTTCACATCCCATCGTTCTTCCTCTTCTTCTTTGACGTTAAATATACCTTGAACCAAATATGTGTACGATTAGAACATTTCGGACTTCAGTGCCATCTGGTGGTAGTATCAGAAAAAAAACACTGTGGCAGACTAACGCATTCATTTTTTCTACAAACAAAAAGTATCCGAATAATCTGAAAGATGTTATAATCACATTGTAAATCTACAAATAGTGGCTTTAGGTGAATGACAACACACAATGATGTGTCCTGATGTATGTGAATAATGGAGGAGATGGAGGTGAAGAATGACACAATGAGAAGTGGAGGGGGTGAAACTTTAGAGTTTCGGAAGGATCGACTGTCCACACGTCTAGAAAGCTGACGTACTTTTCTCGTTTAGTTACACAACTTCATTTGCATCAGTAATATCTGGACTCAATGATTTGTGAATGTACAGTGTATTCTGACTGGTACACAGCTGATCTACTGGCTAATCAACGCTGATACTTTGTGCATCTTCAAGTCTTTTCTGTGTTTTATTTATTTATTCATTTATTTTCATTTGTTGCCTTCCTGTTTGCTCACAGGGTGTTAGGAGAGGAGAGTATGAATACGAGCCAGGAACACGGAGATCACAGCGCTGACGCTCAGCAGAGAAACCGCAGGAGTCAGGTTACAGCTCGAGCTCACAGCTGGGAAAAGAAGAAAACATTAATTATATAAGATTCTCTGTGGCACTTTTTATACTGTTACAAAATCTGATAATTGTATATTTACTGTTTCTTTTGTTTATTATTTATAGATGTTATAGATGTTAATAGGTTTTTATTTATATTAATTTGTTCAGTGGTCTGTAGTGGAAGAAGATCCTTTACTTAAGTAAAAGCACTAATACTACACTGTAAAAATAAAATACTCAACTACAAGTAAAAGTGCTGCATTAAAAAAACTTGCTTACTGTAGGTGAGTGTGTAAAAGTAAGTATTATCAGCAAAATATATTTAAAGCATCATACGTAAAAGTACTCGTTGTGCAGAAAAATGTTCCTGTCAGTGTTTTACTATTATATATGATGTATTACTGCTGCATAAATGTGTGTGCTGCATTTTACTGCTGTAGATGTTTAAGGTTGAGCTCACTTTAACTACTTTATATACTGACGGCTGGTTTAATCTACAGTAATGCATCATTGTCTATAAGATCATCATATGTTTGTTCATAAACAGGCATGCTTTCAGCTTTGCAATGCTAATCCAAGGGGGTTTTTTTAAGTGCACTTATTTACTTAAAGAAGTAGGAGAATTTTCTCAATCCAAGAAGGAAAAAATACAAATACAAATCACCATATTTAGATAGGCTATACATGGTTTTTAGTAGACAGGAAAGGTATGAAAAAATGTAAACTGAAAAGTAACTAAAGCTGTGAGACAAATGTAGTGGAGTAAAACATACAAGGTCTGTGTAAATGTACTTAGTTACATTCTACTACTGCATTTATTTGTGTATTTGTGTATTTGTGTGGTTTTGTTATTTAGACACAATAACACAGACTACATGTGCAGGCAGGTAATGCCGTTTGGCTTCCAGAAGAGGTCACTCACTGGAACAACGACGACGACATGTGCAAACAGAGTGACTACCACCATTATTTAGCATTTTCTCATTCAATCATTGTAAACCAGCGGTGGATAGTGTGGTCAGTCTGTTCCATGTATATGTGCCTTAAACTCTGCCTGATTACACTGTTTCGCTGTAAATTAACTCTCCCTAATGCAACTGAACCAAAACTGAACAGTACTGTAGGTGGCAAACAGCCAGCGCAATGGTAAATGGTAAATGGTGACTGAGATAAACCATGAAAGCTGTTTGTCTGATTTCTTTATCATATCTCTATCAAAGTAGTGTTAGGTTAGCTTTCCAGGCAGTGTGCAGTGACGCAGGTAGAAGGTTCTTAATGCCTCCTTTCTGCATCAACTACCCAGCTTGTGTTACTTATTAATCAACAAACATCAGGTAAAGTCTGCTCCTTTTAAATATCCATGTTTCATAAGGAGGCTGAGACAAGCAGGGCTCATTAGAAAGGAAACAGGGATGCTCACAGATGCTACAGTACAGAGCAGCACAAATAAAACGAGACATGAATGAAGAATGAAATATTACGGCAAAAATGGGCCAAACCACCAACATAAACAAAAGCTAAAGAGGCGACGCAACATGACATTAAACGCCTTTGACGTAGCTTTAGCAACTTTTTAAAGAAACTAAAGTTCAGTTGGTGGGAAAGCTGCTTAAATAAACCTCCGGCTGGAGATCTGTCCTTCTTGCATTTTAGATGAAAAAGATATATACGTTTTGCACATGTGTTTAATGCCTTACATTTAAAATGCTGCTTTTACTGTCAAGCTGTAGTCACAGGTCAGTTGTTGATTAATTAGTTTTATTTAAACCTGCAATAACTAATTTTTTTGGGCCACATTAGCAACATTGATTTATCATCGTCTTTTAGTTAGCAAACAGTTGCTAATTTATACATCCAGCAGTTATAGAGCAACATTATCACTCATTTGGAGTTGTGTTTATGGCCACCTGGTGAATATAAGTCCAATATTTAAAAAAAAAACTGGCTCTTTAGCTGCTAAATGCTCCACTATGTGCACCAGCTAGTTGCTAACTGTGTCTGTTTTTAAGCTTTGTAGTTGTCGAAAGTTGCAATGAGAATAAACTTAACCTACGTAACCTAACTGCAGCCACTGTAAACAGGTATGACATCTTTCTGTGGTAACTTTGGTCAGAATTATTTAAATCTTCTCTGTGGAATCAATAAACAAATAAATAACTTAAGCTTAAAATCTCAAAATCTGTGCGTGTGTTTTGTTTGCATGAACTGTATGTGTCTGGTCCTTACTCCGACAGCTTTTCCCATCTCGTTGCAGCATCCCAGTCACACAGCTGCAGACCGGTCCAGTCGTCTTACTGCTACAGATCTGCTCACAGCCTCCGTTGTTGTCCTCGCACCAGTCTGCTTCTAAGGAGTCATCACAGGTGAGTCATGAAAATCCTGGAAAAGCTTTGGAATTTGACTGAATGGCTGAGGAAAGCTCTGGAAAAGTGAACTTAGACAGCATTGTTTGTGTCCTTAAAATGATTCTTGAGGAATTACTGCGATGAATCAACTGAGAGGAAATTGTGTTTTTACATATGTGTAATTTAGAAATATTAAAAGTCAGAAAAAACAGTAGGGCAGCTGAACGTGGACTGAGACCTTCCTTACCTCTTCTTCTTATGGGTCCAACACTCAATATGTGCTCTTTATGATCACTCTCCTCCGAGTACATTCTTCTCTTGTGTGGACAGTTCTGGACGGACAGTACACACACATTAATACAGCAGCCATTGTTTTATCGCCAGTTTTATTTAAGGTGGAGATCTTTCTTACCACTTTGCAGGCGTTTGTTTCAGAGTCGCACAGAGACACGTCACAGTGGAGGTGGACTTCATCGTAATCCCCGATGAACTTGAAGACGGTGACATGGAAGCGACAGGTTAGTGACACACCGTTCTCCGCCATGCCGATGGTGTTGTCCTTAATGTTTGGACACCTAGAGAGAGCCAGACATTAGAGGAATAGATTGTGTTTTGGGAGTGCTGATGTTATCCAAAGGAGGAAAGATTAGCCACTGAACAGCACACAGTCCCACAGCAGCCACCATCTTCCTCAAAGTTCCTGTTACTTGACATGGCTTAGTATGGCTGTATATCATTAAAATGCAGCTGCTAAATGATCTTTTGGCGATACCATTGGGTTTGTTGGTTTATTGGGTAATACAGTTTCTTGCATATATTGTTTTCACCCTAATTGGAACAAACAAAATGAGTGTTTTCGTTTTATCCCTTGAACTCAGGGCTGTTTTTGCACATTTTACCTACACGTCATATATTACTTAGCATTTATGTGGCAAGTTTTACATAGTTAGATATGACTGGATAGAAGAGTTGACGGGACACTTTTAGCTCTTAGTGTAAAATTAAAGAATATTTTTGACACAGTTTTCTTCTTATTATTTTCATTTGGGATTAATATTTTTTGGGGGGTTTTACACTACAATCCCATAATGCTTTTGGTGAAGCAAACAGGAAGTATTATGTTGCCATGGAGTTAATAGCTGTGTCCGAAATCACTCCCTATTTGAAGTAAGTAAGTAAGTAAGTGCAATTAAATTCAGTTTTATTCACATTCACCAAATCATAGCAAATGTTATCTCATGACAGTTCCATATAGAGCAGGTCTAGACCGTACTCGTTATAACATTTACAGAGACTCAACAATTCCCACATTGGGGCACTTGGCGACGGTGGCAAGGAAAAAATCAACAGAATAATCAATGATGAGAATAATCGTGCGTGTGTGTGTGATGTTCCTTCAACCTACCCTCTCTCTATGATGATATAGCGGAGTCGGTCGCTGCTGTAGCGGCTAGGCGTTGCCCAGCACATGTTTACTATGAGGATGAGCTGGTTTTCATCTGCCCCTTCCACAAAGACGCCCACGAAGAGGATGTCTCGTGTGCTGAGCACCACCTCCCCCTCCCTGTAAGGATTGCGGTACGAGGAGTTCTTGTATAGAGCCATCTTGGTGATGAAGTTTCCCTCCTGGGTCGGTAAGGTGAGGTTTATGACACTGTAGGACGGAAGAAACAGAGTTACTGTGTATTTGAAGTCAACATAATCATCACACAGTTAATCCTTGTGTCTACATGTTTTCTATCTGACCTGAGCATGGGCTTGAGAACGGTCTCCAGTGAGATCTTCAGGTCCAGTTCGTAGGCGCAGGAAAACTCCACATTAATGGTCTTGTCTCTGGTGATGACGTTCCCGGTGTTGTTCACACTCTCTATCCAGACAGTGTTCTTATACATGATGTGTGTGCCGTTCGACTGTCAGAGAGATAAAGGGATGTCTTAGAAGATTCACCATCAGGAAATAGAGACACAAAGATGCTCGAAAACATGTTAATACAGCAGTTCAGCTTTGTAATTATATTTTGATATTTCATTGTTAATAGTTATAATAAAGAACAACCCAACATTTTAGGAGATACATTTTTGGAAATAAGCTTATTCTCTTTCTTTCAGAGAGTGAGGTGAGAAGATCATTATTAGCTGCCGTTTTCTAAGAAATGCTGCTTTTTGATCATGTATTATACAAACGAGATACAGCCTAAGGTAAGAGGTGTTTGCAGGCACTCTTTTTCCTTATAGATGGAGCCAGGCTAGCAGTTTCCCTCTGTTTCCAGTTCTTATGCTAAGCTAAGCTAATCACATTCCAATTTCAGCTCTGTACTTAACACCCAGACATGAGATTAATACTGATCTTCTCATCTCGCTCTCGGAAAGAAAGCAAGGCTTATTTCTCAAAATGTTGGAAAGTATTCATTCTACTCCTACTTAATGATGAAACATGTACTGGACATGTTTGGGGCTGCTCTAGACTGGAGGCAAAAGGGAGCAGGTTTTATGCCAAGTTTAACAGAGTGGCATGTAATTCTGCAAATATCTCATCAACAATTTAAGTAACATACATGATGTAGAACCTTTTAAAATATGCAACTATACTGATGTTAAACAAGACCTTTGAGTGACATTCTTAAAATTATTATGGTTGGATGAAGTAAACTTTGGGATGTTGTAACTGAAGGTGGTAAAAGTTTGAGAGACTGCCCATCTAGAAAACAAAGTAATGAACTCATGAAGCAAGTATGAACTGAAATGAAAGTAAACTGACCTGTACGATGGAGCCGCAGTGTCCCTTAGTGTTGTTGATGTGGAAGGAGATGAAGTCCTCTCCCTCGATGCCGGCACAGTGTGCATCATTGATCCTGACATCCTCCCGTTCAAAGCCCAGCTGGAAGAGTTTACACTTGGAGATGGAAACCTCCATCTGAGCGTGCTTACAGGTCACCTCCGCCTGGATAATGTCATCATCACCTGACAAACAGACACACACTCATGAAGTACTGCACACCAATCAATTGTAAAGTCTACTGAGCTCATCTGAAGTTAGAGAATACCACCTCAGTTGTAACAACAGAATGGGTAGTAAAGTCTCAGTGGTTTGTTAATATCGTAGTATCATTTACAACATACTGGGGACTGGATCAAAACTGGGGATGGATGATATTGTCTTATAGCCCTCTGAAGCGCTCACCTCCAGTGGTGGTGGGTAACTCTGGACAGCCACAGAGGTCACCTCCGTTCTCCAGTTCACAGGTGAAGTTTGTGCAGATCTCTCCTGCACAGGGGTCGTAGATCCATTCTGCTAAAGACAGGTCCTCACACAATGTTAGCTGTCACACACAACATTAGCTTAATTAAACATGTATATATGTATGTATGTAGGCTGACTAACCAGCCAAACTATGGCTGATGAAAAGCACTGGGTGAAATTTCAGTCAAGGACAGGTTCCTCTGTCTTCAGTTTAACCGTGTCCTCTTACTTTAGGCAAATAAGCTGTGAATTCTGGGTTAAATCAACAAATTAAATGAATAATCCCTTCCACTAATTAAGAATATTGGCTTTATTGTTACACTAAACCTGTGATAACATATTATTTTGCCACTTTGAGGTAGAGGAAACAAGCACTGACATTATTACCTTATAAAGTTGATATAGGCCAGCAAAAAGCTGACACATAACGTTAGTGATCATTCGTATTTCTGTCCACTAAGTCAAATATTCTTTGCCTTTTTACTCTGTTTTGGTCTCCACCAACTCCTGACAAAAATATCTGTCTCTTTATAGTAACAGCTGCTCCATTATGTAAATGAGCTAATCGCTAATTTCGTCTGTCTGTTTTTTTGTTTCTGGTAGCTTACAGTGGGAAAGCTTTAGAGCCAATAGGAAAGGAGAACCAAAGAGAACCAAAACAATGAGCTGAAAGACACTACAGATGTCTGTAGAGCCGAGGCAAACCAAGGAATCAGGTGATGACTCTTTGTGGGTTTTTGAGCAATCCTTTCACATATGAGTAGTCACCGGATTTACTCTGTGGGTATAAGCCTACCATTAGCTATTTCATGTGGTATTCTCTACAGGAAACAGGAACAACAACCTCCGAGCTAACAACCTACATGCTGAAAATAGCAAGGTGTCCTAGCCATAACCTGGTCGCTAACAGTATGAACAAGCTAACAGCTGTTACCTTTTCTTTTGAGAGAATGATAATGGGTGGAGCTAGACCTCTCTCCTGTGCTGACAGTGCTTTGGCTATGTGAGACTATTGTTAATAAAATATTGATAGCTGCTATAATATCTCCATTTTTCTTTATTTGTTTAAATTGCCATTATAGTGGAAATTCTCTGGCCCTCATTGACGACATAACGTGTCTGAGAGGCTGGTGCCTCGCGGTGCCCTTACAGCAGTTCTCTTGGGTGATCCACTTGGTGGTGAGGGTACCCAGGGAACGGCAGGCCTCTGCGTAAGCTGCCAGCGAGCCACAGACCTGAGCCTTGCGGTGATTATAGCAGCCGTCCAGGTAGCAGGACTGGTAGAAGGGCCGGGGATCCAGCAGGCCGTGGCATGGCTGGAAGAAACCTTTCAGCTGGGTGAGCTTCTGACAGGCATCTTCACCTTGAAGTGCCGCCACTGCGGTGTTGTCACAGGACTGGGCCAGAGCCACGTACTGGGTCTCATCGCAACTAGAGGGAGAAGGACCAACATCCAACTGTCAAAGTTATTGTTTTGTTTTGTTATTCATTAGTATTTTAATTTGCTTGTGGCACTTTTTAGTGCTATCTGCAAGTACTGCACTGATACAAAGACACCCAATGGCAGAGATAATGAGAAATACTTAGCAGATGGGCCTGTGTCAGCCATCTGAGTGATGGGTGAATTAATGAAAGTTATGATGAACAAAAACCGTACAAGAGACTGCACCACAGAGAGCAGCCAGCCATTAAACTGATAGGCAAAGTTACATAGCTAAAGAAGCCTCTTCTGAGCCCCACGCACAACATGCTAAACCCGGTTCATGTGGTATCTCGAGCCCCCAGTGTCATTGTATTTCGTCCAGTCCAGATAGTCATACATTATCAGCAAGTTCCTGCAGGCAAGTGTCCCAGCCTGTTAGCCCAAACAATGTCAACATTCATTTGAGATGTTTCTGTCGACCTAACAAATTTAAGTCCAGTCTTTACTCATCTTCTCTGTTTTGGTCTTTGTCAAATCCTGAATGAAATATCTGGCTCTTTAGTCGCTAGATGTTGCACTTCCTTTCTTTTTTTTGCAGAAAGCAGCTGCTGCTGGTCATGGGGTTTATGAGGGTTGGGGTTGTAAAGCCAAGACAATAAGCTAAAAGAGGCTAAAACAACAAGTTTGGTGATGAATCTCTGGGTTTGTCGCAATGACCAATCCTTTTCCACAATACATGAAGTCGTTAATATAAAGAAAATGCTGATTAGAGAAGCTTTAATGTTATATTTTGAACATGTTCTCCAAAAATAATTGTACATTTATATACCTGCACACTAAATAGTGAATCACTCACCTGTTCTGCATACCGTTGGTCTTCCAGCTCTGGGCCAGCTCCAGGGCACTGACAGCTGGCTTGCCCCTGGAAGTAATGTAGTCATCACTGGGATCTCCGTTAAAATTCCCACAGAGGCCACACACCTTGTTCTGAAGCCGTTGGCCCATTGTGATGCTAAGGGTGTTAAAACGGTTGTATCGGACTGTTATGTCCTGGGGTGTGTCGATTACAAGGAAACCTTCAGATGTGGACAGACGTGTCATCAGTCCAGTAAGAAACGGTACTGATACTGGTGTACCATTGACCTGTGAAGACAAAGAAGATGGAAATGTTTACATATCTAAGACAGGGTGCACAGGTACTTTTATTTCATTAATTTTCACTGATAAAAATGTCCATATCTCTTTGTTCCCAATTAAACTTTTGGGATTTCAAGTCTTAATGTGATGATATTAAATATTGTCAAAAAATCCCTAAAGAGTGCAAGATTTAGAAACAACTTAAATTAAGTAAGTGACATCACAAAACACCATTAAGTGTAAATGAGTTTATTTATGCCATGGTTTCAGAGGTTTCTCATTACTGATTTCCTGGATGGTGTGCATTATTTTCAGATACCACATGGCTCTGGCATTGTGCCCTAATTAAATTGCTGATTAAGCAGCCTATTTAATAGAATTGCAGTGATTACCCATCCCTTTGACACAAACTGAAGAACATGAGGAAGGTGACTTATTTTTTGGGTCAGTTAGACTCTGGATAGGTCTCACTTCTTAAATAAATAAATAGCTCTGGGATTTGGGAGGGGTACTGCTGTGTAGTACTGCCAACACCAATCACAGAAACAGAGCATATGAAAATCCATTGTGTTTTTTAAAATGTTTACAGAATTTTTTTCTGTAGCTGACTTCTGAAACATCAGGTCAAAATCAAGTTTATAACACATTCTCATGAACCCAGTTAAAGTCATTGAGTATCAAGCAAATATACAAATAGATTATGAAGGTTTAGGGGAGACATTACAGGTGAATAGAATCAAATTATTAACTAATAGATATAACCAAGAAGTTTCCCCAGTTGAGTTGTGCTTTTATGTTTAAATATGCAAATTTGCAAAACTATCCATAGCAGAAATATGAACATTAAATAAAGACAGATTCAATACATTGTCAACAAAAATACATTTTTAAATATTTTGTTGAGATATTAGAGTGAAATGTATTTACAGAGGGAATTTTTGATACCTCTTTGAGTAAATGTAGGTGAAATCTAAAGACACAAATACAGAAAGTGCAGTAAAAAAAAAAAAAAGACTAGTCTATCTCAATACTGACCTGTGTTTAATATTGGTCTGTAGTGCCTTGCCAAATTATAGCAATGGTGTTTGAGCAAGTTATGCTCTTATAATCTAGAGTTCAGCTTTGTTTTGAATTGAAAGTGAGAACAAGACATTACATTAACGTGATCTTGTATATAAATGCTTATTTAAAATAGGAAAATGTTGGCAAAGTGATAGAGATGGAAGAACTCCAGTTTAGGGATGTCGTTAATTGAAAGTAAGCGGGAATCAAAGATGAATGCTAACCATGGATATCTGCAAGCTTTTGCACTTACTGTACCAAGGAGAAAGGTGGTACAAAGACATATACTTACACTGATATTCAGTTTTTTTCAGACTGACATGTTTGAGCTCATGCATGTAGGTTTTTGGTGTCATCTGCATAAACTGGTTACATATTCACAAAAGATATAACTAAGGGGCAGCATATAACAGAAAAGAAACAAAATAATCGAAAGCAAATATTGTGAGAACTTTAGATGGTGCTGTAATTACTGGCTTCTGGTGAATACGACCTGAGCCTCTAATACCAACATAGTTTAGAACATAGGCAATTCAGAAAAATGTCTCACTTAGATTAAGCGGGATTAAGACTCATGGAGTTAAGGGTCATTAGCTACCTCTGTGAGTGCACTTTCAGTGAAATGATATAGCCTAAAGCCTGAAATCGAGCAACTCTACCAGGTAATTAGTGGTAATTGGTAAATTGGACTGCGAGAACTCTTTCAAGTATTTTGGCAAGAAAAAGGAGATTTGAATCGGATCTGTTTGTTTAGCTTCTTGAGGACAGGTTCGATAAAGGCGTCTTTGACGACAGACGGCACATAGCCAGAAGAAAGTAAGTTGATGATAGAAACAAAAAGTCTCCCAATAGAGTTTTGTTAAAGTGAGATCATGTAACATTTGAAAGAAGAAATAACACAAACTTCCTCTTACAAAGTAGTATTCATAGAAAATAAAAGTTGCTTGACTCTAGTCTACGGTATACACTTTAGAAAGCAGATGTTTCGCAGTTAATTTGGTCTTGTATGACCAGCACCTTATGATGGCTAATGCTTGCAAATTTTAGCTAGATATTGCGTTGTTATTGACATTATTGAGTCCGTTTACTTAACTTGTGACTCTTCTTTACTTTTGGCATTCTTAAACTATGTTTTAGCATTTACGATTGTCCCATAATTGTCACCTGTGGCCTCAGATACATTTGACATAGCATGGCTTTGTACAGTTGAAATGGCTATGTTCGCAAAATATTGCCTGTTTACGCATCCAACAAACACAGAGCAACATTAGTGTTAATGTGGGGTCTTGTTGCTGTCCACCTGAGGGGTGTAAATTCAATATTTACTCTCCTAGCTTTGCTTTGGTCTCCAGAGAAAACATCTAGGTGTTTTTAGCGTGTCAGTATCTGTCTTCTGTTTGTTGCTGGGCAGGTAGCATACAACTTTTTTCTAAAAACAGCTGGAAATAAGGTGGATGAAAGAAGTGAGTAAAGTTGTGAGCTATAAAATCAATGAGCTGAAAGACATTAAAAGGCTCTATAAATTTGGGTGATAATTCTTTGTGGTGGTACAGTAAAGTTTACAGCTAATACCAACAATGACCCAACGCTTCTCTCACCTTGACAGTGCTGCCAGATATAAGTATATTCTCCTCATTGATGTAAAGGTAGACATGAGAGATGGTGGTGAGGTTGGGTGTGCTCCATTTATCAAAGTTAGCGATGAGCTGGAAGGAGAGGTCAGGCAGCTTGTGACAGTTTGTGGACAAGACGAATGAGCAGGAGGCCGGGAGTCGTAGCGATGCCCCATCAAAGGTTCTGAAGACCCCACCTCCAGATGCCACACAGTGCTGGGAGCGCCGCGCAAAGCAGCCACGCACGCTGTACCGTAGGGTGCACTCTTCTTCTGCCTTACAGCGCCTCGGGTCACACTGGATCAGGTTTCGTCCGATGCACTGGCAGCGTTTGGTACAATCACTGTTCCAAAACAGCTGTTTGGGCTGAAATTTAAAAAAAAGTTCTGTTATAATCAGAGCTGAAACAATTAGTCGAATAATTAATGAGTTGATTGTCAAAAAAGTATTTTAATTAATTTTACACTGATGTATAACAAACGTTAGTTGGAAGTGAAGCCTAAACATCTTGATTGCTCCCTGGTGGTCGGCTGCAGTATTGGTCATAAAGCCTGCCCACTCCATGTTAGCAGATGAGTCAAGGGCTAAGCTAAAGCATTATTTTTCACGTTTGGTTTTAATTACTTATTAGATGCTATAACAAGGGGGTCCATATAATGACTGACAGTTAAGCCCTGATCTCTAATAAGTCAATCAGATAATTCTGCTCCATATATGGAGATGCAGATATGCAGATACATGGGCTACACTGGCTCCAACGCTGATCACTACTGCACAGACTCTTGCTCGAAATTACGTCACCAGCATAAGATGGCAGTGGCCGTATCTTATATATTCTTATATATATTTTGCCTTTGTGTTTGTACAGTAAGAGGAAGTGGAGTCATATTGTCCATCTTTATATATGTCACTGCTCCATAGCATTTCTATAGTACTTTCTATTAAATGACACTAAATGAGCCAGAGAGGTTTGTTAATAATTAATTTAACAATACTTCCAGCATTACAATTTCAGACAAGATGTGAACCAATTAACATTAAACTGAAATAAATTTAGGCAAAACCGTCATTGCAGGTCTGTAATACCTGCCTGATTTAATGTTTAAAAACAGTGGCCAATGAGGCCATGAATAAAAAGCCAGTTCTGGCTGCACACGTCTTTGGGTTTAGTCCATGGATTTCTGGATGTGAGACTGACCTCATAGTACTTGCCATCAGTGTAGCAGCCACAGTTCTGAGGCAGGATGCAGTTCTTGCCATTAAGCACGTAGCCCTGGTCACACTGGCAGCCCTCCACACAGTCCTGGCTGCAGTCCCTCTGGCCGCGGGCTGGGGCGCACTGGGGCGGGCAGACCGGCACGCAACTGGAGTAATGGCTGTTAGGTGGACAGCTCTGGACTGGGAGCAGGCAGGTTGGCAAAGATATTAGCAAATGATTGTGCCGACTACATTGTTCACATAGGACATTTCGGTATAAACAAGGGTAAATACTTGTGGACACGTTGATTGGAGAGTCGCATGTCCACTTTTAGAGCTTATGTCACTGTATGAAAGCTGTTTAAAGGAGCAGTTCAACATGGTAATTAGGACGGAGCTGGAGTCAGGGTGTGGTTAGCCTAGCTTAGCATAAAGAATGAAAGCAGTGGGAGCACCCTGGTCAAGAAAACCCCTACCAACACCTCTAACCCATACATTTAACCATTTCAAGAGAAATAATGGCCTTGTGAGTGTGTATAATCATCCACTGTCAGTTTCCACTGGAACTACTTTGTATCGAGTACATGATTAAGTGCATGGTAAAATTAAGGTGAGTCCAGACTTGCACTCACCACATGGTGTGTCACTCCTCCAGCCGGTAACAGGCACGCCTTGGGTCAGACAAGTGCTGGCATATATCTGTAGCCAGTTACAGATTGTATCCTGAGCTCCCTGGTCCAAACAGGTGTCCTGCAGGCAGCTTTGATAAAAGAAAGCTGGCGCCACCTTACTGTGACAACGTGCAAACACACCTCCTCGATCCACAATTAGCCCACACAGCCTCACAGCCTCAGGCTCCACAAACACGTATAGTCCATCTCCAATGTGGAAACGTTGTATGCCTGCGCTGACTTCATTTGCTCCATTGTCGTTGTTCGGGTTGGCATCAGCCACCATGAGAGGGGCGTCATTCAGCACGCTTTTCTCTCCCAGGCCACAGCGTGGGCAAGAGTCTCCGCATCCCACCTGGCAGAAGGTGTCCCTCTCTGCCCAGGCCATGCCCCAGTCGGTTGTGGTAAGGGTGGGTGGGGATAAGGGCATGCCCTGACAGAGGCCGCAGGAGGTATTGTAGAGGTCACGGGGCAAAGTTAACAGGAGGAGTGTGTTCCAGTCAAAGGCCACCTTCAAGCCAAAATCTGTCTCCAGAATGAGCTGCATACCCCAGGTGAAGATGTTGACCTTTCCTGGGCCCAGCTTCAGAGGAAGGTACAATCGCTCCTTATTCACCTGAGTAAAGAGAGATTCAATAAAACCGGTTCTAGTTTAAACAGGTTAAACTTTAATTATTAGAGGATCACCACAAGCTGACACACACACACACACACACATTTCTACAGAAGGATTTTTAGCACTGAGTCATAGTTTCTAATCTAACTGACCTGCATGTTTTCAAAGTATGTGGGGAAACCCAGGTGATGAATAGATATCATTAAGACTCACTGAAAGAGCTTCTATGTGTTTCTCATATAAACTAATTGTATAAGAGAAAGAGCGACAGAGGGAATGAGGAAAAATGTGTGTGTGTGTGTGTGTGTGGGTGGGGGGGTGTTGGGTTATGTGTGTCATTTCTATTCCTCCTCAGATCTTTTAGTCCGTTTGTGAACCTGGTCCAAATGTCGCTCAGGGTCGGGGTTTTGTCTGAGCCAAATCCAGCCTGATAATAGATGCCCATTGAAATTAGATCCACTTTAAGCCAATCAAAAGGAATTCACCCTCTGCCTGGTTATTCTATCGGCTTGATTAGAAATAACATGTCCTCACAAATACAACAACTATGACCTTCACGGGTCATACATAAAAGGTGTAATTAGTCAAATTACAAGCCATGACACTCACCGTGACAGTGTTTTTGAAGCTTCGAGACACTTCGATCTCATACTCGTAGACCTCCAGTACAAAGCCCCTCACCCAAATTGCCTGGCCTGTGTCCCTTTCCTCATTACGTGCTGCCAGTTTAAATTGAGGAAAAGTTCCATCGATGGTTGGGGACTCCCTGTTATTTCTCTCACAGTTGGTAGTGGCCATCCTAAGAGTACAAGAGCTCTGCAGCTCAAATGGTATGCCACCAAATGGCAGAAAATGTCCATAACCAGCAACAACACACAGGGCCTCAGTGCGCGGCTGGCACAAATACAGGCCGTCAATTTCCTGGCAGTACTCCTCAGCGTGACAAGGTGCAAGCTGACAGTATACACTGTTGTCTGAGCCGTTGCAGTAACAGCGTTCCTGGCACTCCCAGTCGGTCCAGAAAGTCTGATTAGTGGCCAGCTGGCGCCCGTGGTACATGCAACCACAATCACTGCGTGGCACACACAGGCCATCGCGAAGTGCATAGCCGTCTTCACACTGACACCCCTCCTGGCATGGCAGAGGGCATGGCTCTTCAGGTTCATCTAAGTTGGTACAGGTCACAGGGCAGGCACTGGTGCACTCATCAAAATGACTGTTCTCTGGACAGGGGAGAGCTGAGAGAGAAGAACAAGGTAAGAGAAAGACAATGGCCAAATCCATATTATATAAGAAGAATACTTAGGACATGACATATCTACTCACGGCAGTTGGTGGCACTTCTCCAGGAAGTGAGGCCTACTTGAGCATCCTGACAGGCGGTGGCATAAGCCTGAAGTGAAGAACACAGTGCAGAACGATTCCCGTCCCTTACACACATGTTATACAAGCAGTTCCTGAAGAATGGTGAAGGGTTGACCACTGCATGACATGCCAGAAATGAACTATTCCCCGGGTCATTGATGTTGCCACACATCCAAGGACTCTGGTAGAGACGCAAGTCTGTGCACATTCGATACAGGTCATCACAATCACCATTACAGGTGAGGTCATCAGCAATGGACCGCCAGCCCTCTGTGAACTGTTCAGTAGACTCTGCCAGGCGTCCATTTGGAAGGCGAAGGTCATCAGTGGAATTGCTATTGAAGACGCCACATAGACCACAAGTAACGTTGTAGTACATGGTGGAGAGAGAGATGTTGAGGAATCCCTGGCGTGTGTATTGGACACGAAGCAGACCACGTGACTCCACCACTGTAGCATTGCCCGGTGCTTTGTAGATCATCACCGTATCCATCGGATGGACATACGGGAGCCCCACTGATTCACCATTCACCTGGAATACAAAAATGTGTCAAGCAGCTGCAAATAGATAATAAAAAAGTGTTTTTGCTCAGTAAAGAAAATACTAACCTTTACTGTATCAAAATCTGACCCTCCTATCTGAGCTTCCACGTTAGCCACTATAACTACTACAGGTCTTTTCCAAGAGGGGCCTTTGTTCACCAGCCTCCTGCCCATTTTCACCTCCACCATTGAACCATTAGCTGGCACTGGACCACACAGTTTCAGCAGGTAGTAGGAGCTGTCATCCGGGAACAGCAGGAAGGTGCCATCAAAGGAAGATGTCACTGAGTTCTGGGTGATTGAGCATACACCCTCCCTCCGAGGGTAGCAACCCAGCAAGCCCACCTCTGCCACACACACCTCACCCTCCTTACAGGATGCATTGACACAGGAGACTTCCCCAACAGGCCCACAGTTGCAGCGGAGGGTACAGTCACGTTCTTCGCCGCTGGGGCCTGCCCAGAAAGTGTGATTTAGGGGGTAATAGAGGCCGTTATGCTCACATCCACAGTCTTCACGCTGTACACAGCGGCTGCCACTGAGAACATAGCCTGGGTTACACTGGCAGCCTTCAGTGCAAGGATGAGCACAGTACAGGGGGGCAGTGAGGTCCGAGCAGGAGGCTGGGCAGGCACTTGTGCACACTTGGTAAAGGCTGAACGGCGGACATGTCAAAGCTGAGAGCCAGTAGGAAAGAAGAAATGATGTCAGATGACAAGTAAATGAATGTATAATAAAGAATCTGTGTAAACTGAATCAAATTGAATCTTACCGCAGAAGGTGCGAGATCTCCAGGGTCGTATCGTGACACCAAGGGCCTGACAGGCCAGAGCATAGGCCTGGATGGCCTGGCAGAGTGTGGTGATATTATCCCTGTTGCTGCACATGTCATATACACAGCTGTAGACAAAGGCTGTAGGGTCCACTACAGCTCTGCAGTCCCTAAAAGGTCCATCTGTTTTGTTAATAAGCCCGCAGTAGTCTGAACGAAAGTAGAAGGCTTCTGTAAGTGGATCACACACGCTGCAGTTCTGGGCGCAGCCATCTGTACACCTCCAGTCTGTGTCCTCGGCTCGCCAGCTTCCCCCTAACTCCACTACGCTTTCTGCTAGAGAGCCGTCAGGAAGCACAGGATCGTCAGCAGGGTCATCATTATAGTTACCACAAAGGCCACAAGTGTTGTTAAAGTAGGAGCTGGGTAGGGAGATGGATGCATAGTGTTGGCCGTCATAGGTTACCAAGAGTCCAAAGTCTGTTTCTAAAGCAACAGCAACTCCAGACTGATATACCTTGACAGCACCAAGCTCGAGTTGGACCGGTAAAGTCTTCATCAAGCCATCCACCTAGAGAGAGGAACAGAGGCCAAATCAGAAAATGGTAGAATGGTAGAAAACATCTATTGTTAATATATGCCAATTTCGAATGTTACTTTCTTCATATCTCTTTGTAATGACAAAACCATTAAAATGTTTATTATATGGATTGTCAGCTTGACTGAAAAAACACGTCAATGCATCCAAGAGGTAAAAAGCGATCTATTTACTTCCTAGACCACTATCCAAAGTGTAAATGCAACCACAACCATATGCCAAGAAGCACACAAGGCAAATATTGTGGTAATTCCAGATATAAAGGGGTCCACAGATTCTCACCTGGGCTGTTCCATGACTTCCTTTGGGTAACATGACTCGGTGACCATACACCTCCACTGTGACATCTCTAAGCCAAGAAACAGAAGCGACCCCACGGTTCTCATTTTTGGCCTCCACACTGAAGAAAGGCAATCCCGCCACCTCCCAGCAAGGCCGAGCCAGCAGGTAAGAGCATGTTCCCTGAAAGTGATAGAGGAAGCCATCGAAGGTGTGGTAATGTGGGTCACCAAATACCACACAAGTACTGGTGCGGGTCGGCTGGCAGTAAAAGGCTCCTTCCTGCTGCTCGCAGGTTTCCAGCTGCCCACACGGAGCCTCTTGGCAATGCACCTCATTATCAACATCAAGGCAACGGCACCGCTGTGAACACTGGTCAGATAGCCAGAAGATTTCCCCTCGACGGTAATAACGTCCTGAAGGCGATGTAGGAAAGACAGAGGAGGTATTTAGAAGCACAGTTATGCAAGCAGCTGATTTGAATCTAAAATGTCATTGACTGCTCTTAGCATTTGCTGAACTTCAGATGCTGTAGCTACTTACAAAAGAGAACCCTGCATGGACATAAGTATCAATGTTTGACATTTGAACTTGCCATTATAGCTGCAGCCATTGGCAGGATCTATCAGTTCAGTGTCTATGCGGAAGAACCAGCGGCCAGGGATATTTACATTGGTAGTCTGTTCGATGTTCACTACATCATTTGACCGTGAACCAGGCAGGTTGAAGAAGTGACCAATGTCTCCACCATTAAAACCTGACTGAAAAGGGGAAAGGTGTGAGGGACGTGAGGTGAAATGTTTATCATATAATTTCTATAATAGAAAAGGATTGTCATATGTTATAAGATGATCTTGGGGACATTGTGAGAATACCTGAGCTGTTGTCCCACCCAGTCCTGTTAATGGATCTCCACCACTGGCTGTTCCTGTGCTCCATGTGATTTCTCCATAGTTGAACATACTGAAGGATGCCGCGCCATCTGAGATTAGTACAGTTTGGAATGTGTTCACCTTTTAATCAGACAAGAGGATTAAAATAGTTTTACAAAGAGAAAAACATACACAAAATTAAACAACAAGGAATACCATTCAATACATTCAACAAATGTCCCAAAGTGTGATTTTCACAATTTTCAAATGTCTGACTAAATTATATTCAATAGATCTGGTCACTGAGGGGAAATCTTTCCATGTTTTGGAAATATTGCCATCAAATCAAAGTGGTGTCAGTTTAATATCTTTTGTGTCCCTCACTTCACATGGTTTTGCAGATAAAAAACAACAACAACAAACTAGGTGTCTACATAGATCAAAATAAGGTTTAATATAGTTTTTATGCTAGCAAAGATATAACCGCTGTCTCCACAGCATTTCAGTAACAAATATTTTTAGGTGTACATGCTTCACACTGAAATATAGTAACTGAAATGCTACGAAAACAATATTAATATGTAACTTGGATGGTTAAAACATTCAAAAATGTATCTGAATCTTCAGGCAAGCAAGTAACTATTGGGCCAGTAGAGAGGCAGGTCTGGGATCTTTTAGCCTGGCTTAGGGAAAAGACTGAAAGCAGGCGGAGTAACATCCAGCAAAAAACAAATACAGCTTTAGATGACATGAAATCAATTTTATTTACACGTTGTATCTAGTTCATGTACCTCATGGTGGTGAATGAAATCGCTCGGTTACTTTACAGTGTATCAATCGACCCAGTACCTGTGCCCAGCATCACATAGGAGTGGATATTTGGCCATGTATGCTTACTGACCACACTTAGCATGTTTTTTCTACTGGTTCACATTTCCATTGTAGTTTGGGGCTGTGTTATAATATGATAAAAATCAACATATAGGCTAGCAGTTTCCCTGTTTCCAGTTTACCTCTGTACTGGATTAAAATGGCATCACCTTTCTCATCTGACGCTGGGTAAGATAGTAAATACGTGTGTGTGTGTGTGTGTGTGTGTGTGTGTGTGTGATGCTGCCCTCCAGTCTCTTTATGTGCAAACAAGATATTTTATGTGGGTTTGGACTTTACCGGTGTTGTCTGGCTTCCTCCATAGAAAGTGACTTGGTGCCATGTTGCAATAAAGACCCAGGTGGCTGTGAACATGGGCATGTTTTTGAAGTATTTCCGGACATCCTGTGTTGCCCTTTCCAGTATTTCTGGTTCAGTGGACTCTCGGTAGTACACATCTCCACGGATGCCGTTGTGCACATCTGCCCAAAGTGGAGCAATGAATGATCTGCTGTCACTCAGGGGAAAAGCCTCTGGTGTGAACTGGCTAACCTGCACGTTGAAGGAGACCACACCATTGTTGTTGACCTGTGAACAGAACAGACAGGGTTGTATCAGCATCATAATATACTCATCACATTCTAATAAATTATTTTAGGATAGTAAAGTTTGAGAGTTTTGATGAAGGCTTACATAGATGGAACGGTAGGGGACATTGAAGTAAATGAAGTGAATAAGCAAAGTTATTTCAGGTGAACTCCCATCATCCATCTTCGGGGTCTCTAGATCCCTATGGCCGGGTCCATATGGATACAGGATATCCCGAGTACTAGCTAAAAGGAGAATAATGCATAATAGCTCATTAAATTGACTTTTAGCAACCCTAAAAAATGAAAGAATTGATGTGGAGAATGGCTTTAACATGTTCCATCATATGTGTCATACCTTCCATCTGTACAAAGATGCTGAACAGGTGGAGCAGAATGACTGGACAGCCTGGCCTGACCATTCTGAGAGACAGAGAAAGAGAATGAGATGCAAGATCATATCGGCAGTGTGATTTATTTGCTCCTTATGTTACCACTTCCTTACGTACTGAGGAACCCTGTGTGAGTAACTGTTACACTATCCGTCTTCCATTTTCCTTAAAGCTAATGGAAATGCAGGTAGACATGAGTCATAGGACAACTTCTCATAAACAAGGCTGTTAGACAAAAGTAGAGAGGAGGGAGAACCATCAAACCAACGTCACGTTACTTCTTTAAGATCAGGCTCCCAGGTCTCCCCTGAGGAACCCTGAAAAGGCCCTATTATGCATGCCAGAACAATGTATTAGGATCACATTTGCCTTACAGTCCCATGTGAGCCGGCAACAGTGGACTACGGGCCTCTCTGTGCCTTGGTTCCCTGCAGCTGACCAAACTGTGCTCCAGCGTCTCTGTGTCTGAAGCCGTGAGGCTGCTTAGGACCTCATTACCACTTCTGTTTGGGAGCAATCCATGCCTTGTTGGCTAAAGGGAGAGGAGCATAAACACTGGGGCACTAATGGCTTTAAGTGAGTAGGTTTGAATTGCCAAGGTCCTTGCAGTGGCCCTTTGGGGCTGTTCAGTGCCTGGCTTGGCGTACTTCCCATTGGCAAAGTCGAGTGTACGGCCAAGTTGGCAGATTTTACAATGACCATATACTGTAGCATTTCACCTTAATTGTTTAATGAAATAGAATGAAACTTCAAAAGGTATTGTTTGTACATTCAGTGAATTTAAACTTTAACGGAACGAGAAGTTAAAACTGATCTCTTCTGGTTACCATAGTACTTGTGAGACATTCTACCATTTATAATCTGCAGTCTTGTCTTTTATTGTTTTATTTTGGACTTGTGAAACTGTTGAAATTTGAAGTCCTGCCAGCATCCCATCATTCATTTTGAAACAACCAGCAGTAATGGTGGCAGCTATGAGCCATTCATTAAACATACAACTTTTGATCTATCACCAGATTTATTTTGGTGATTTTAAGGAGAGAAATTAACTATTCAACATTCAATGAAATATCTTGAATAACTTTGTCTTCCATGTGTTTGCTTTATCAGCTACTACTTGAAATGTTGTTCTGGCTAGCTGGTCTGTTAGCTACCCGTCAGCCAGCATTATCTCAGCAAGCCCATGGGTAATTTACAGGAAGCACTGATGCTCTCTTTAGTGTTTTAAATCCCTTATGCAAGATTAACTTAGCTTTAGGGTCAAAATCTGATATTTATTGCTGGTAAATCTGGTTTCAATAAAGGTCAAGTTAAGGTTTGTGTTTTCATTGGGCAGTTGATGCATAGTTTTGGCCTCTTATATGTATGCCACACTTATACAATAAAAATAATATATATAATTTTAAATTAAAATGAGAAGAGGCGGGATGGCGCATGATGATTTTTCTCTTTTTATTATCCCCACACATTATATTGAGGATGTGTTACCTCTTAGTTTTGTTGGTGCCATGGAAAGCTGTAAAAAAAGCAATTGGAGTTTGAACTTTGAGTTGAGATTGTTGATTTTTTTTCTTGTGTAGTTGAATGAACCAATGAAGCAATGAAATAACTAAACTAACTTGTGAACTCTGAATTAGAAATCTATGTGTAATTACCCACAGGCTAAACTTTCACTGTCCTGAAGACAATACTGATGTGATGTGTATCTGTTGATATGGAGGTATATTTGATACTTGACTCAGATCTCTTGAATGTGTAAAGTCTGTTCAGATGGATAGTAAATTGTGTTCAGGTGTGCCAAGGTTAGTGAGTACTGCTGAGAGAGGTCTGCTCTAATGTCATCAGCCTTTCATCGTTCATTGTCAACAGAAAGATTACTACAATTGCTCTTTTGACTCTTGTAGCTCACCATCTTATCTGACTGGCGTTAAGTCCATGCCTTTTAGCAGAACGATTAAGATAAAGCCTCTAGGACTAAAAAGATGAACAGGACACTTTGACATGTTTATCTCTGGGGTCACACTCAAAGACAGATAACTCTCACTGTATCAAGTAAGCTGCATGCTTTATCAAAAGTTAATTAACTTTCTAAGAATAGATTATTTCATTAATTTAATTTTTGCATTTGAGACTTGAAAATTAGTTAAGTCAGACCAATATTAACTTGTGAATTCAAAATCATGCTGTGGTGAAATAATGTCAATCACAATGTTAATAGTAAAAAGACATATGTTTAAACTGTTTATTTTATAGTAATTTAAGGTAAGTTTTTAATATTAACATTAGTAGAAATGTACCTGCTGCCAAAAGTTGACCAGTGGTTCCCAACTTGGGGTTTGGTCAGAAGATAAATCTGAGGGGTCACAAGATGATTAAAAGGGAAAGAAACAAACATTTTTGTTACAAAACTTTTGTTATCATTATTTTATTATATAATATTAGATTAGATCTATTTATTATTTGTTTGAACTGCTAATAACTCATATCCTTACTTTGAGTATAACCTGTGAAGAGGGATCAGAAGCAAAAAAGGTTGGGAGCACAGCAGGAATATCAGCAATTGTATTAGACCATGGAGCAATAGTGATATCCCCAACAGCAGCCTATATAACATGAAAACATGCCTCCTGAACAGACCCTCATGTTTGCTGCATCAAAAAATGACGAATGAGGAGAGTCAGTTTAGTTTTGATACAGAGGCCAAAAATAAAGAAACTACTTATGAAATCTGTAAGAGGAGGAAATGGTGCACTTACCTGCCTTCAGATGATGGACATCTAGCACCTCAACAGTCTAACCTGGCAACCTCCACACAGCAGCGTCTCATCCAGCAGAGGACCATCCAAAGAGTGGTGGTGGTCGTGGTAGTGATGGTGGGAGTAAAATAAGTCAGTGGAGGTGTTAGTTGCTGAAGTTATAAAAAAAAAAGAAGAGGGTATGTAGAGGAGTTGGTTGTCCAGATGGAAGAGCAACTCCAATTCCAGCTCCACAGGATTACCAGCAGAAGCAACAACAATCCAAAGGTCTGTGTTTAAATGGTGATGTCCTTAGAGGAGAATAACAGACAATGAAAAGCACCTGTTGAAGCCGTGGTAGGAGCTTTGCTAAAGAAGCAGGTGCAAACTTTACCTGGGATAGTGTTCAACTTAATCTGAGATCAGTGTTTGGGGAAGGGGGTAGGTGGAGAGGAGAGGGAAGTTGAGGGGAGGGACAGCATAGGAATCTGAGGAATAGAGGGAGTGGAAACAGAGCAATATGTAAGAAGGGGAGAGGGGAGGTCAGAGATCTGGAAATGATGGAGGGAAGTGGAAAAGCCAAAGAGAATTACTGCTTGCAGACGTGTTTTAATGCAGGAGAAGAGGAATGTTTTGTACAAAGAGCTGCTCTCATGCAGGATGAGTGTCAAGCCTTTTGGGCAGGATCTGTCATTGACACCTGCAAAGTGCCAAATGATGATAAAATATGTCTTTGGTGGAAAATTTGCAGGAAACACTGAGGCCTTTATCTTTTTGGAGCATTGACGTTTCAGTATCGAGGCATTATTAATGTTTCACTTAGCATCAGACGATGTATTGAAAAAATATTTAATGATAATTCCTATGAAAATAGACATTTTTCACCCTTATTAAATTATTTCTATTTAAGTCCCTAGCAAGTGTAAAATAAGGTTGAATTTAGACAGCCTTTGGATTAGGCCTCAATTGTAGTAAAGACCTTACCAGGGTTCACTCAGTACAGTAAAAGCTCAGGGCACCTGAGCACACAAACTCACCAAAGTAGTACAGTCTCACTCTAGGGCATTTATGGACAAAAAGCAGAAACACACACACAGTCTGAAACCTTGCTTTTCAGGCTCTGTGGTAGGTAGAGTTACAGAATTAACATGAGCCACTTTGGATACTCTGTGTACCCCCTTTTTTTTTAATTAGGAACAGCCTCATTTACAAGGTTATACAAGACACTTCATTTCCATAGATGCTGGAGAGATAGGGAAGGGAAATCTCAGGTGGATCCACACTGATAGGGTCTGGGAAGGAGAGGGCAGTCAGTTGGGTCTTTGTTGCTGGAGGACAGTGGAAGTAATTGGAGAGGCAGGGAGCAAGATGTGTGAAAGACTCCAGGACTGAGGGCAAGCCCCGGGCTCCCATTAAGCATTACCGAGGCTCTCTATGGAGCCTTCTTTTATACCTCCCACGACTTGTTGTGTAAATGGACACATACTCTTAATCAACCTGTGAAAGAGAGTGTTGCACAAAGACGGACAAAAAAATCAACAGTTACAGATGACCTACTGGGCCAGGAGAGCTTCCTGATCTAGGGTATGTGTTTTGGGAAATGTCGAAGATGGAGAAGCGGGAAAGATCGAAATGGGCTGATAAACCTGATTTCTTGCACATTCAACTCATTAAGGGCAGAAAATATGTTAGGAAACACTTCTATTTTTATACTTGGGTGGTCAACTTAAAGCTGCATCAATTAATATTTGTATGTTGCATCAAATGATTATGTGTAATATAAAAGAAGTTTTCTCGTCAAGACAAACCCACAGAGAATTGTTATCTGACTCTGCATTAACATTTAGTGTCTTTCAGCTGATTGTCTTGGATTAACAGCCTGTAAACTCAGGTTACGTCTCACCACTCTTATCAATAGCATTCCAGCAGTGGGCAGCTGTCTCTCTTAAAGATATTCAGATAAAACCAATTTTACGTTACATATCCGGCAAGCAAAGGTAGCAGTGGGTAAAGTAAGCGTAGCATTTAGCAGACAGATGCTTCCCAGAGTAAGACAGTCTTCTGACCTCAAGGAGAAGGCAGTGTCTCTCTCAACCTAAGATAACACCTAACACTGTCCCTACAGTGACCTCAAGACATATGCTTGACCCTGTGTAACCACCATATGTGGCATGCTGGTATTGGACTGGTTGGTGGATAGGACAATGCTAACAGCTTGTGAAAAGACCTTTGATGCTAAAAGACTGACGAAAACACAGATGAGAGCATTAGCAATAGAGTTGAACATCAACTTCAGTCAATGAAGATGCAGAGGGATGTGAATGATGCTGCATTATACAAGAACGTAACTCCTAGGGTTATTCCAAGGACTTTGATCCCTAGGGAAAAGACAACTGAGAGGAGCCAACAGGAGAATTATTGATTTTTAATAGCACTATCCTCTGGTAGAAATGGGAGTGGCTGAGAGTATCAATGTGACATGACCTGACATTTTTGAAGCCAGGAATTATCGAGCCTTGTAGTTGATCGACAACCAGCAATACATTTCTTCTTCTTACATTACCTTTAAAATTGTTTCAAAGGTTTCTATGCAGCAGGAGGGTACTGTGTGGGAACAGGGTCAAAGTATCCAGCATCACAAGTTCTGGAGAATCCATCAAGCCTGACCTTCACAAAGAAGGTCCTGGACTGGATACCCGCTGAGCTCTGTTCAGCGGTCACCTAATCCGTGGAGTGGGCCACTCTAATTCAACCCTTATGCCCAGCGGTTGGCTCTGCCCTGCCCTCCTCTCCTTCCTTTCCATTCACAATGGTGAACCTCCTTCCAGTAACCCAAACCTTCTTACCCCAATGACTCCTTCACCTCACCACACAATAGACCCTGTTCAGCCCTTCTGCCCTCAACCCCACTTCATAATGCAATGGGGCAGATCAGAGGCAGATCAGAATACCTACTGCACTGCCAGGTCCTGTTTACACAACAAGGTGCAAGGTGTGATCGATACAATACAACCACATCCATCTCCCGACCTTAGTCTGACCTTGCATTATCTCTAACGACAATGACCACAGGTTAAGGCCATGTTTTGATGAAGTTTGTGAAATTAGATTGGGTCTACACAGAAACAGGAAGGCTCGCTTAGGCCTCAATGGTCCAGAAATTTAAGATATACTTCAGTATATCTAGAAATTTCAATTTGAAACCCCACAAGCCAAAACAAAACTAAAAGCCATCATCGCCACCATTCTTTCTGTGGAGAACATAAAAAATTTCATGGCAATCCATTTAATAGTTGTCATTCTGTCAGTCTTTCTGAACCAGTAATGCCAACCTGCTGGAGGCACTACCTGAAAGGTCAGGGAATGATCAAAGCCATTGTCTGGGACATATGACATTTCACTTAAGATAAAACCTTATGATGCAAAAAGTCAGGGTTTACAAAAGCATGTACATGGAAATCTGCTAAACATTTGGTGCTGAACTAAAGTACACATTAAAGCACAAAGAGAATCAGCAAGGAAGGCAGGGCCTTTGCCCAAAACATCACACGGTGGTATACCAATAGATGTTCATGGGAGCATTATCTGGTGTGCAGACTGTATCTTTCTGCTTTCAATTGTCAGGTCATTGGGGTTCATCATTTAGGGATCATGAATGTCAGATGAATGTCTCCATGAAATGCTAGTGGATAATTTGAGTCATGAGGATTGATCTTTTGGGCATTGGGGATATATTTACCAAATTTCACATCAGCCAATTTGATAGCTGTCAAGACATTTCACAAAAACCCAAAAGTTGTCTAGTGTAGTCTAGTGGTAGCACTAGATGCTAGGGAATCAGGGGCTCACCAAAGAAAGTTAGGAGGAAGCAAGCAAAGAGATTAATTCATTTTGTCACTGACAAATATTGAGATACAAACTGGATCATTAAAAAGAGGATTTTCAGTCTTCCAGAATAGGGAAGTCACCAAGGTATGGCAGCTTATACTGTAATTCTGAACTGTGTATCGATCTATGTTCAGAGGCTGTTTCTTGATACAATCCTATAAAATGTGAAGAGCACCTTTGTGACTGAATGGACTACTGCCTCCTTGCCTAAGAAGGGGGTCCTGCTGGTGACGGTGTGTTGAGGGGTGGGTGGCATAGATATCCCACACAGGATTAGAGCCATGCTGTTGGAAGAGGAGGAGGGGGAAAATAGAGGGAATGCCCCAGAAACACAACACCGCCTGACACGTATGGAATGGACTCTTTGCAGCTCGACTAAAACACGGCTGCCAGAAAGAGAGAAGATCTGCAGAATCACATCTTCTCCATGGCCAAGTATTCAGCTCGTGAAACAGAGCTGTGGGTACTGAGCACGTGTACATACTGCTGCCAGTAACATGAGTGATTCCCTACTCTAACTTGTCTTGTCTTTCAGTCAGGAGTTTTAAATGCTCTACAGTAGTTCAAATCTAAGCAAGCCAATTATTTTAGACAATGTTTTTTATTATTGACCTATGTCTGTATTCTTTCTGTTTAGAAGAGATAATATTCACAAAGTTTTTGAAAGATTACTGTGTGTTCTCAGGTAACAATTATGAATAAAGATGTTGGTTGGTTCATTAGTCTGGCTAACACTTTGATCCACAGCAGGATACCAAGCCTTGACAACTACTAGCCGTGAACTCTGGTCATCCCCAGATAATTAATCAAAACGTCTTTATAGTGAGTCTGATCTGTCATCTGGTCAAAATTTTACCTTGGTCCATGACAACATACCTGTAAAAAGTGCTGAATCCAAAGGTTTTTTTTTTATTTGGGTTTGACATTTCGCCATACATTACTATTCCAGCTGTTGCTTTGAAAGGACAGCGGCACCCGAGGTCAAAGTCGAAATAATTTGAACTTGAACTTTCAAGCAGTGCACACCAACAATGGTAGCACTTAGCCTAACACTCCAGAGATTTTATTCATGAGAATGTATATTTCACCACCACATAATTCAACAGCATGAAAACATTGTAATGTATGAAAGAAAGTGTATTTATAACCATTCTGAAATTGAAGGCAACAACAACACACAATCTTTCCTTGAGGGAATTGATGGTTACGCACTGGTTATAATATACTTTATATATTATATATTAGTGACAGAAGTAGATGTGTGAAGAATGAAAAAAGAGCACTTGAGAGGGAAGGTCAAATCTTGCCCACTTACTCATCTCCTAGCCAATCACTTTTAGAGTTACAAAAGTTACAAAAATTGTTGCTTGTAGCCATACTGATGGTTTCGTCACACAAGCACCAACTGAAAACATCCAAAACACTGACACACAATATATTATCAGCAACTCCAGCAGGGGCAGAGAACATGCCGCAAACAGTTATTTCTTTCAAGAAGCCAGCTATAGTACATACTGTTGTGACTCAAGTTGTCTGCCTAAACTTGTTCACGGGTTTAATTTTATATATAAAAATATAACACACAAATAATCTGACATAATTAGAATTTATTTCTTTAAGTGAAGTGAAAGCACTATTATACAGTACAGGTGGAGAAATTGCATTATGATCTCAAGAAAGAAAACAAATTTACCATTGAAAGTATCAAGATACATTTTAGCAAACGTGATATAAATTAAACACCATACACTAAACAGCACAGGGCAAACTGTGTCACAGATTAGCAACTATCTTTTATATTTTTAAATCTGTAAATAATCTTTGTATTTGGTATGACTGAAAGATAAAGGTGAGGGTGACGGTAGCACAGATAAAAGTGTCAAAATTACAAATGCCCATAAACAACATTGTTTCCCTGAAATGACACAGCTCATACACATTTTAAATCAAACATATCAGAACATGCAAACCACTAACTTAATACGATCCACACCAGAAACAACAATGCTTCACGATCATCCCACAACTTCCCATGCCAACACTCAATCATAATATAATACAACGTAAGTGAGTTACAGATTAAAAAAAAAAAAATCCAGAAGAGATCTCCAGTTATCTACTACACAACGAAAGTTTGTGTCAGAGGAGCGATCCAGACAGCACAAAGGCTGCCGCAACATGACAACACCTCAACGCATTGTCACACTTTTTCAGTGACACAAGGATAAACTTGATACAAATGTGTTCAAGAAAAACATTTCACCTCTGTGACTTTTTAGTAATTTGTGACTTTTAGTAAATCAGTAAATCATTTTCATCACCTTTTCATCAACAAAAGCACTTCAAATTGGGGTCAGTTTAATCCTCATACATGCAACACACATACAGTGAAAGGTTTGCGCTATTTAGGGTCAGGGAATCTGGAACATATCCCAGCATACACTGAGCTAAAGGTCGTGAAAATTAAACAACACATATTTCAATTAGAGTCTCTGATCAGCCTGACCTGTCCGTCTTTGGACTACGGGAGGAAACCGATATATCCGTCAGCTGAAATTATTGGCCTATTTCAGTCATTTCCATATCGGCATATATACTGTCCAATCTGCCCCAAAACCTGTTTTCACTGGTATAAAATGCAGAAAAAATGTTTGTGGTGTCATTGCAACGTTGATCCAGCAGAGTGAAATATACTCTATAATACTGAGGCAGGGGCACAGAGTAAGAGAGAAGAAGCAGGTCAAATCATTTAACACGGTCATCATCTAACATGGTCATTTAACAAGACTGCTTTCCTTCTTCTTTATTAAAGAATATTTAATAAAGAAGAAGGAAAGCAGCCTTGTGAGTACCTTTGTATAGTCACATCGGTGCAAAAAAAGGGTTTTCTATTGCCATTCCAGCTCAAAGTTTACCAAATCGACTGCCCTCTTTGTTACTGGTGGATTTTCCCCTCTAAAATCAGTATTGGTATCAGTCTCAGTAATCTGTTAGCAGTCATGCTCTAAAAAAAGTGGTTATTTGTATGAAGGTATACAAAACTCTTGAAAAGGAGATACACTCCAAGTCCTAATACTCAACTGCCTTTAGGATCTGGTGATCACACCAATCTGCTCACAGATAACACAGGTTTAGCAACCCATCTGCTTTGTGATTCTTTTTCTGAGTGGTTAACTATTGACAAGTTCCACTGGTTATAGGCAATCCACTGATTGGCACAGTTATTTGTGAGTTGAGTTTCCAAGTTGGCTATATTGGGTTCCTCTAAAGCTCTGGTTTCCTCCCATAGTTTAAAAAACATGCAGGTCAGTTAACGGGAAACTCTAACATCCATTTTTCAATGCAGGACCTTAATGAAACATAACATGCAGCCAAAGTCTTGGGCTCTGCTTTTTTCTCGCGGTTTGTACACAAGCTCCTACTCCAGAGGTGATCCTAAAGGCAGGTTCCAGGTACTTTCAAGGGTTGCTGCTCACTGTTGGTCAATAAGATGTATCACCAAATCATCAAGGATGGCTACAACAAACACAACAGCAGAAGAAGAAGACGTACCACTCTGTACCACTTTTATCACTCTGTCTCTGAGTCTGTGGTTAGAGATGAAAAGGTGGACCAGAAGATTTTTTCACAATGTGTAAGTTCTTCATCTCTCTGTTGCACATAGACTCATCAAAATCCTCCATCCTTTTCCGCTGTTGTTTGTCCCACAACTGCTTAAACTGGGAACATACTTCTCTGGAAACTTACGTATAACATGCTCTTCACAGTGAGCATCCAGTTAAATGTGGAAAACACAATGAAAAATCTGGTACCTATGCCTCTCAAGGTTCTTCAAAGTTCTTGTTGTGAGAAGGACCGGGTTATGGGCTGTCAAGTGCCTGCAGTCAAAATGTGTTGTCCTATCTATTCTTTGATTTTGAAAACAATCATCGATATGAGCCAGGGGAGAAGTTCACAACCCCACATCCTGTGAAACAGCAGACACTAGAAGTGTCAGGTTTGTCAGACGGATGTAAAGGGAGAGATTGAGGTAATGGGTGAGGGGCAAGAACCTATTGCGTGAACCCACTCTAACCTAAATGCAGCGGAAGTGTCCATGACACAGCGGCTGGTGTATGGTTACCATACAGACTGGGCCTCAGCGTTTCTCAGCTGCCTTTGCAGCAGGGGAGAGAGAGCTGCTCCATTCATGGTCTGGACAGCCAGAAGACCAGCAGTAACTTGAGCATCAACACTCCTTCTTTTCTCTGTCCTAGACCCAAGCTCACCTCAGACTTGTCTCGTCTTTCTGCCAGGGCGTCCTGACTGAGCGGCAGCCATGTGCTCTATGTTATCCCAAACACAGTGCATTTGTGATTTCAGCTCAGGGGGTTATCCCAGGATATTTCACTTCTATCAAGAGTCATGTGGAACGAGCGTGATCTGAGTGACAGGAAGAAAGCAGGGACAGAGTTGTGTTACTTATGCACACACACACAGACACTCATGTTCAGGACATTCTCATCAGCAAATCTACTCTGCTTAAATTCAGGTTAGATAGAACAAAGCCTCTTTGACTCTGTCGTGACCATGAACGTGTTAAAAACACGGTTTGTCCCTCATAGTAGTGAATTGTAAACCCTACCAACACAAAGGAACTGAAACATTACGTGAGGACTTCAGTCAGATTGGCTGCAATCATTTGGCTTTGTATACTCCCCGGCATAAAAAAAAGTTGCACTGTTCACAGATTACAACAGAGAAAAAACAGGAGAGCTGCTGATTATTGTGCCAAATGCAAAGAACAGTGAAGTTACAGGACATGTGCACAGCAGCTGGTATTTAAAAAAAATAATTTCCATTTGATCTTGTGTATCATTTATGTTTTTGTCACCTAATTTCAACATGTTTTACTATTTAAATAAATACTAATATAAGCCATGCATGGCACAGCAGTGTCACTGGCATGTCAGACAAGCAGGGGGAAGTTTTTTTTTTTATATACAAAAATCTCAGATCTAATCAGACAAATACTCCAATTATAAAATCTTTTTTTTTTAATTAATGTGCAAGTTGTGCATTCACTTGGAAATTATGGCAACTGTTTTTCCATTTAGAGGACAATTTTACCATGTCTGGATTTGCATAATTTTTGTTTTTATAAATGAGATGTAAACTGCAGTCTTAGCTTAAGCACAATCTTTGTGAATGTGGAACTCCTATGTGCAAATATACTATTGTATATGTTTGTTCAATATGGTTGACAGCAAACATCTTTACATTCATGGCTGAAATATCACTTAAAAAAAAAAAAAAAAAAAAAAAAAAAACTAAATAAGGCTCAAGTCAAAGCTTAGTATCCAGTCAGTGTTCATTATCTGAAATTCCTGTCCCATTTATTCAAAAGCAGAGAGCCTCCTGACTCAAAGGTCGGAGGAGCTGCAACGGCTTTTGACTTTGGGCACAACTAGAATCTCATCCCCATCTCGAATGCTGTAGGAATGGAGGGCTCGGCTCCCGCACTTCAGCTCCTCAGGCCCCAAGACTGAACACATCTCCCGGTTGATGTAGAAAAGCCGGATCCCATTGGTAGGCAGCTGCAGCAGAGCCTTAAGCTGTTTCCTCAGGTCGCCCACCGTCTGCTCCAGACGGAGGCTGACGGCCTCCACCCTCTCGCCCCAGCGAACGTCCACCATGGTGCTGCGGGGGCTCAGGTCGACCTCTGCCAGTGGAGCCAGTTGACCATACTTGGATACAAGGATGTGATACCTGGGAGAATGCAGAGCTCATGTCAAATCACTGAAGGGTTTTGCTTTTTGGTTGTTGTAAAGACAGGTAGGAAACATTCCTGTGAAGATGTTAAAGGGTATCTACCTCCTCAAACTGTCGCCTTCATAGCATATTTAGAATCTGACTGACCACCACTCAGTGTAGTATGGACATGTAGAGCTCGTAAGCTGCTAGTCAGAGCTAACCAGCCATGAGAAGCTACTGACGCTCGCCATTTCTATGCTGGAAAGACGGAGAGTCTGGTGGAGCTTTGACCATCCTAAAAATTTACATTTGTTAAGCTCAGAATATAATACAGTATTTTTCATTTCATTGGGCCCATGAGCTGTGATTACTGCCACTGAAGAGGAATAAATCTTGTTTAAGTACGACATTGTGTTTCACGCTTGCAAACGCTATCAGCAGCAATGTGTAAGAGGCACAAACTGGGGCTACGGTTAATCAGTGATCGGCTTTCTTTGCTGATTTTGTCACGGTTACGGAGGGGCATATAAGGCTAGTTTTGATCAGAAAAAAAGTACAGTGCATAAAAAATAATTCAGTTGGTGTTCCTGTTCCTCCTCATTAGGAGGTTGATATATTTTCATCGGAGAGAAGAGTGTGTGCAGTGTAGTTCATTTTCTATTTAAATGTTGCACAAGTTTTAAAGAAATAGTTCAACGTTTTGGGAAATACACTTACAGACATTAACTTTCTCTCCATGAAGTACAAAGCTACAGCAGGAAGGCAGTTAGCCTAGCTTAGCATAAGTACTGGAAGCAAGGAGGAAACAATTATCAAGTGTAAGAATACAACTACCACCACCTGTGTATGGGTTTAACAGATATTATACATTGTATCTTTTAACTCTGACGACATCTTTGTTAGCCGTTTCCTCTTGCTTTCAGTCTAAACTAAGAGTACCATTTCCCAACTTCAAGCTTGTACTTAAAACACAGACTAACTTTAAATAAAGCGAAAGAGGAATTCAAACAATATTAACATGTTGTTTTCTGATTGGGGTAAAATAAATTGTGACGTGTTTCCAATAACTAACTTTGTGTGAATATTTTTAAAGGGAAATGTCAAAATGAAGACTGAGCTAGCACCACTTAGTCACAGCATTTTATTGAAGGCAGTGTGTGTTTTTAATAAATAAATTTGTCCCTTCTGATCCATGTGGTGTTTTTATCAGCTTCTATGGTAATACAGAGCGGGCTGAGATGCAACAAGGACCCTCGTCTGGACCCACTCAACCCGACACTGCGGTTTATTTTTTCTGATAAACTCTTTTAAAGCAGAGGCAACATTAAGGTCTATAAAAACATTTATTTTCATCTGTCTTTATTGCATTTTCTGTTGTTTTTTTTTTCAATATGCCAACTTTTCCACCTCAGCCAAAAAGCTTTCCTTGAATTTCCAGCTTACGTTTCCGCTCAGGTTATTTTACGAGCAAATTAAAAATGATCATAAAAACAGGTAAATGGAAACGTAGCTAGTGTGTGTTCAAGGGGCAGAGAAACACTGAGTTCTCTGCCTCCCGCTTGCCGTGAGAAAGCTCTCAGCCATCTCAGGGGAATGCGTGTTCGAGATAAGGACCCAGGAACGATTAAATAAAATCCAGGAGAAAAGGCCTGTGCTTTCAAAGCTACTGTAACAGCTGGGCCAATCAAAGCAATTTCCCTTCCCTCCCCCAAACTCCCCCACAAAGCCAATCCCCTGGCCTGGGGTTTCTGGCCAAAACTTGTGGTCCACCCTGGGAATTCTCCTCTAAGGCCACAGTGCACAAAGTGCCATTCTAAAAGAAGCCATTTAGCTAAAAGGCTTCATTTAAGGTGGTAAGCATGGTATAATGGGGCAAATAATGCTGCAGGTGATAACAAGTCAGCATTCCAATTGTGTTTTCCGGCATTCTTCGATAATGGACAGTAAAGTAGCAGGAAGGAATAACAGCTTTTGGAGCTAACAGAGGCCCAATTAGACCAAACCAACCAAACGGTGGTGTTTTGGTCTCATTTTCTCATTTATTCTAGTTGAAAGATGATCTGCTTAAAACGTTAAAATGTTGATTTCCCACTTTCCCTCCCAAACTGGCCCTTAATATCCACTGTTCCAGGTCCAGTCCCCTTTCAGTCCCTCTCTACTTATTCTACTGGATACTCTGACTCTCAGATTTCTTTTTTTAAACCAGTCCTCTCTTTCGCTCTTTCCTTGCAACTAATCCTTCCTGTCCAGCCAACACATTTCTCTCTTTATATTTCTGTTTCCTAGTCCCACAACCCCTAAACCCTTTTCCAGATTACCCACAATCCTCTGTACGTCTCTTTTTTGGGAGATTATAGAGGTATATCAGTCTCTATCAATCTGATTTAGGCAGGCAAGGCAGTGTCAGACGTGTTCACCTGAGAGGCTGTGACCCACCCTGCAGTGCTCTGATGTCTCGGGGTAGCAAGGCCACAGCCCCATTCCGAGAGGAAAGGGGATAGTGGTGATAGCACTGCTTACTGAGCGTGTCCGTCACCCCCATAACCCCACACGCAGCGATGGTGATCCCTAACCTCGGACCTACACTGAGAACCTGGTTCCAAACCAAGACCACGAACACCGGGTATGAAAACAGGAAGGAAAGAAATGGAAACCCAGAGAATGGTAAAAATGTTTGAAGATCTTTGATTGGCTGTGGTGAGGTATGATAAACATGTGGCGTTGTTTAAAATATGCACAGCATAATTACCAAATGATCTTGGATCTTTGCTGTAACCGGTAAGACAGAAGTGTTCTTCCAGCTCCAGTGACATCAGAAAAACAAATCAATCTCTCAACTTAAGGGTTGAGGTTGACAAAGTAGGTGTATACATAAAAAAAAAATCAACCTGCTACCTTGTGTATCACTTTTCCAATCAGAGAATTCCCGGCACAAAGGACTCATTGAGCAGGGAGAGACTGGTGGCATTGTCTCCCAAAGGTTAGTTTCCCCCAGTCAGGGACTACACCTTCCTTCACAAATCCCTCTCCAACATTCTGCTAAGGTTAAGTGGAATGCAGTCAGCAATTATTTGACCACTGTCAGCCTCCCCGAGGAGGGCTTTCCAAATTATTATATCACATACGGTAAATGTGTTGAGTACAAAGAGCAGCTTATTGCGATTTGTTACAACTTTACAGGTGTTCACAGTATACAAGTATACGTGAAACATCTGCAGGCAACAATGGTTTATTATTTTTACTCTCCTGTAGTGAAAACAACTAAAGTTTGCTAATGTCACATGGTGTTAAATACCTGGCTCCATGTCACAGAGTCAATGAATATATAACATCTATTTTATTTCTGCTGAAAACATCCAAGATAAATGGTTAATAATTATACTTTAAGAGTCACCCTTCTAATATTGTCTTTAAAAAGTGTATCTCTGTATCTATATCTCTATACTGTATCCGTGGCTGTATATTTTTATTTAAACTTACATTAATTCAAAGTTTATTTTCATTTTATATTTTATTCTGTCCTGTTTTATTGTATTTTAATATCTGGCCACATTTGAATTTTAAGTGTCTGTTTGTATAGATATACTATATATACTATATGTATATTCTACACGTTAAGTTTATCTTAATTATCAGAATTATTACATATTATCCTTATAAATATTTAATGCCATAAATGTCTTACTGTTACCATGTTACTAGGTCACAATGTGTGTGTCTAGTCTGATAATGATAGGCCATCCTAACCAAAACTACATCAATACTCCATCCTCTTTTTTGGTATATTTACATTATCATAATTAAGAATAATAATTAGTACTTGGGGCATCATTGACCTGTTGCTTTACTTGTCAGTAGTTTGACTTATTAAGTGTAATACAACAGTCTCTACTCATTGATATAAAAGCAGATTTTCTTTAAAGATGGTATTTTGTGCTTATTCCTGCCTAAAAGATCAAACAAAGAGTTAAGAGCACAAGTTGAATGTGTGTTATTTTATGACTACGACTGAGGACAGCAAACATTCTCGCATTCTTATGTCACGGTGCTGGAAATGCGTCAGATTTTATTTTTAGGGTTCGTACAGCTCCCTTTTCATTTCAGCACCCATGTCAGTCAATCTAGCTCCACTCCACATCTGGTATGAGATGTATGAAGACACCAGCAAATATGATAGCAGGATTGTTTCATTTAAAATGATTTGTGTGAGGAATCAATGAGCGTAATAGAGAAGTGTTTTTCTTTAACTATTTGTAAATGGTTTCAATTCAGAGGTTCTTGATATCCTAATTCATGTAATCACTACTAGTCCAAACTAAAAAAGTAAGATCCAAGTGTAAAACTCATGAAAAACAGATCATCCATCACTAAATGTACTGTGTCTTATGTCTACATACCTCTGAGGAAGCTCCTGCTCAGGACAGTCCTGGTAGTACCTGATGAAAAACCTCTCAGCATCCTCTCTCTCCCCATTAGATACTGCACCGCCATTTAACACCACTACAGATGGCAACCTGTAGGCAGGGGTACGTATAAAGATCAGACAGTAAATAAGTAAACATGCTACTGTGCATGTAAAGGACAATAAGGATTTGATGTGTATGCATGTATGAGTTCTGACTCACTGTGCTAAAAGAAGGCTATGTCTCTCGTGGGCAGTGTAAGGCTCCAGTAAAGCAATCCCCTTCACTTTGACTTCCTCCAGCTTGGGGAAGAAACTCAGCCTTTCAATGTCCTCCCACTTACTAAGCCCTGAATAACACACATTACAGAGTTTTCAGCACCACAGTGAATGTGTTTACACTATGCACTAAACACCGGGCTGAAAACGAGCCTTCATCATCCGTCTCACACCTGAGTTGTTGAGGTTGATGCTACGCAGGTTGGGGAAGAGGCACTGCAGTGTTTCCTGAGTGTCACCCACGGAGTCCAGGTTATTATTGGCCAGCACTAGAGTGCTCAGGCTCGGGTACATCGTCCCAAACTTCCTCACTTCTGCCCATTCCCGGAGGTGGTTTTCTGTAATCTGCAGCAGGCGTAGTGACGGACAGGACGCCTGGGATTCTGACACAGTGTCGTAGCCATTTAGGCACAAGAAGAGCTCCTCCAGCCTGGATGATGAGGGGGACATTTTGGAAATGTAGAAAAAGAATGTAGAAAAGTAGGCACAGCTAAACATTCACGAAAAAATCTGCATCTGATGAAGTTACTTCTTATCCTAGCTCTTTGAGCTTGAATCCTTTAATGTTTGATATGCAGTGCTCTGCATAGATTGCCTAAAAGCAGTAATCAATATGAAATGCCTATGCAGTGTGTGTATATTTTTCTACTGAGATTACTGTGATTATTCGCAGCCAGTGGGGTATGGCATGACCAAATGAATTGTGGGTACTTAAGATGGTGTCTCTTAGGAGTCAGAAGTCAGAGGAAGAGCCTTGTGCTCCAAACATTTTGCTAATCTCCCGCTGAGCTTTGTGGTTGTGTGGATTTATCTGTTTCATAGACTATTTTCAGCTGCCAATCAGTACACATTTGGTGCTCTAGTGACTATATACAGCAGCAGGGCGGTGTATATTAATTTAACTCAAATCTCAATGTCTTTTTTTTTTTAAGATTATATTTTTTTTAACCTTTATTTTGATAGAGACAGCTGAAGAGTGACAGGAAGGTAGGAAGAGAGGGAGGAGGGCGCATGCTCTACCAGGGCAGCCAAACTGAATGTATTTTTAATAGTTTTTTTTTGACAACAATGACACAGGAGTAAGATTTCTGTGATAATAATGTTGTTTTTGGTCTGTTCTTTGGATGTGTTGACAGTAAGAAATATTAACTTTTATCCTGCAAGTTACCCATTAGATGAGTAGACATACTTTCCAGGCTTTTCGTGAGCCATAAAAGGTGCTTCAAGTGTCAAAGATTTTGTTTTTTTCCAGTGATTTTGTTATTGTCAAGATGTACTACTTACACGTTGCTTCCAGCTAATGCATATTACTATGTATGACAGATTTTTATCGACTTACTCTGGTGTATGTTTTGTGAGTGTGTGCACGGTGTTCCAGCTGACGTGTGTGTTAATGAGGACCAGTTGTCGGACCCTGGAGAAAACGTCAGCCATGCTGGGCTCCAGCTCTACGCCACTCAGAGGGTTCATGCTCAGATTGAGGAAGTCCAGGTGGGGGACATTGGAAACAATGGTGCAGATCTGGCAACCCACAAGCATTAATAAAAAATAAAAAAAACACACACAAAAAGAGAGCATTACGTATATATAGTGTACGTAACTTTGAAACACACATTTATGGATGCATGTTGTACTCTTTATTCCACTGCACTGATTTTAAAGCTTTAGTCACTAGTTATTTTTAAGATGAAGATTATTAAGACAATATATAATTTAATAAAATAATGATGAATTATATATGATTATATATTGATCTACCCAGAAGTTAGATGAGCTCCACTTTTACCAGCTTCAACATAAAAGTGATGAACACATTAAAGCAACAATAATGTGTAATATACATGATTCTGAATATTTTTGTACTTGTAACAGGGTATTTGTACACTGTAGTATTGCTACTTTTACATCAATAATGTAAAATGTGAAACAAATGTGAACAATAATCGATCAATCTGCCAAAGCTGATCTTTTATGGTGTGTGGATTTGCTGCTTTTCTCTATTTTGATACCATTGTAGCAGAAACAGAGAAAACCAGACTACAGTTTCTTTGTTGAACTATTCCATTAATGTATAGGGCGTACAAAAAAACACAGCACTATTACTTCTTCCTCTACTATCTGCAGGAAAACCACAGCAAAGCTCAGCTATCTTTGTTGTCAACACCCATCAAAGACATCTTCGCTGCAAACCTCCCTCCTCCTCAATGCTTTTGAGAAATATTACTGTGAGTAAACCTCCGCCCTGCAAGTGCTGTCAGATTTCTAAGTCTTTGAAGGACACCCACCTCGACCCAGTCGTTAAGTTGATTGTGTGACAGGTCCAGCTCCACCACATGCGCACAAAAAGCTGCGATGTCAGTCCTGTCACCGGCTTTACTGATTCCACAGTGATTCAGGACCAGTATGCTGGGCAAGAACAGGCGATCTGCGAACAAACATAAGTTTGTCAAGTAAGGATTAACTTCGCTTTTACGGATCATCTTCAATAATTTTGACTAAGGCTGCAACTAACGATTATTTTCATTTTTCAATGTTGTTTCCCAATTCATTTAATAGGTGACAACTATTAATCATTTCAGCTCTAGTTTTGACACGAACATGTATGGATGTCGAGGTGAACTCTCACCTTTGTTGGGGGATCCTGGGGGGCTGCACAGAACCACTACACCTTGGCCGTAGGGGAAATTCTCTGGGTTGTATTTCTCACTCATGACTTTGACGAAGGTGCGCACCTCCTCTTCATCAGAAGACAGCGACTCCATGGTTCCAGCCCTGAGCAGGGAGCCAAGAAATAAAGAAAGACAAAGAAACAGAGGATGAAAACAACACAGTCAGTTTTTGATTTACCAACTGTGGAGTCATTACAACGGTTACAACAGGCCCTGCATCAGTTCAGTGTTACTCTGTTTCACTGTTTAAATTCCTACACTGTCTGTGGGACTGTATGTTCTTAATAAAGATGCCTTAAAAAAGGTCACAAATGTGTAGTTTCATTTTTAAAGCTCTGTAACAGCTGGATGTTGTAGTTTTTTAGCACACAGAGATAGGAAATGCTATTTTTAGCTGCAGATTTAGTGCTCCAGTGAGTATTTAAGGCACCAGGAACGACATGTGGGATCAACTCAAAATCAACTATAGCGCGTGTGTTCATATAGTAATGGCAGTAACAGTTACCAGGTTGCCATTGGCAGCCATTTACTGTTACTCCCATTACTATAATAATCATTATTATTATAGCAATGGCAGTAACGGTTGCCAGGTTGCCATTGGCAACCATTTTAAGAAACTGGCAACCAGTTCTCGGCCTTTGTTTGCCATCAGCGGCAATCACCTTCAACCAGGAATACAGGGTAGACATTTAAACTTAAAATTCAAATTCTTTAAAGCATCAGCTAAAGTACAAACTACAAAAATGTTTTTATTCTTTTATGTCACATTTTTATCATCAAGCTGACGTCTTGGCTACACACACATTACTTGTTAGTAGGATCGACTAATTGTTGGTTTTGGTCTTTTCAGATGATGTGTTGGCAACAAGAACTACCTTTCTTTGATATAACAATGTGACAGTGTTGATGTAAAAGTATATTTCTTTACTAGTTCATATCAGTGACACTTCCAGAAAAACAGAAAATGCTGTAAAAAGATATTTCTTTTGTTTGTTAGCATATTTTGTGTTTTCTCCCTCAGGACCAGTCCTAAGGACGTGTTCAGTCTATCTCTGTCTGTCAGTCTTCTGTGAGGCCAAGGATCACACGCAGACACACACATATACACAAACACACACATATACACAAACACACACACGCCCTGTTGCTCAAAGTTAACACCACCTCCTCTCTGATAGCGTGTTCTGCTCGTGTTCCTGAGAAAAGTGACTTCAGCACTTTGAGATATTCTTCATGCACCTCAAAAACATGTCCATCTGTTCATGTGTCTTCAGAAACATCTATAGTAATATCTTTAGTAACAGACCATAATGACTATAGTTATAGAGTCACTATAGTCTATTTGATTGTGCTGCCTAAACAAGGCTAAATATATTAAGACTGATCTAAATATGTTAATACAAATTATAAGTAGTAGTAGCAGTACTAGTAGCAAAAGCCTAAAAATAGCAGCATTATTTGTTTAATTGCTGGTGAAATTAGCTGTTTAGCTAAGGTTGCATAAGGCTAAGCTAATTGTTTATTACTCTACACTGTCCCTTTTAAATGGACAAATAAAGAATACAAGAATTAAGTAGTACAAATAGTTTAGCAGGTGTAACATGATATATTTGCTTTTTCTTTGTGTATTTAACAGAGAAAGCTTGTTAAACATTGTTAAAAGGGAAGGGGGAAATATATACAGGATGTCTGGCTGAAGCTAATTTGGAGCATGCTGCAAGTTAGACTTTTGAAATCGATGTAAGAACAGCACAACAAAAATGCAGTATAATACAGATTAAGAGTAAAAAGATCTGAGCAGACGAAACAGCTTAAATGCAAATAGCGTGCATATGTTTGTATCATACATTGTACTTCACATTGCTCCAGTTTGCAGACATTTTTTCTTCTGTGTTTGGTAGTTCTCTGCATACAAGTCGGATGAAAAAAAGCCTAAAAATAACCCATCATCATCGTAAAATAACCTCCAAGACACAGAATCAGAAACGTGAGAGGCAAAGCAGCATTGACAAGAGCAGGTGCGCTGTCGACACCAATGCACTTCTTAGTGACGCTGAACCACCTGTTCTTACTGCAAGTCATTTTGAGAAGTATGAAACAATTAACTGACTAACCGATTAGTCGTTGAACAGAAAAATTGTTAATCAACCAAAAATGAGCTTTCCCAGTGTGTGTGGATTAGCTGCTTTTCTCTATTTTATATCACTGTAACATGAATATTTATAGTTCCGTAGCATTAATTTGATAAATGAAGTAATTTAAAGACATTACGTTGGACTCTAGGAAGTTATAATTGACATTTTTCTATATTTTTGGACATTTTATAACCGATTAATTGATATCAAATAGACAGTTGTAGCCCTAGTTGCATGTCTGGCACAACAAAACAGAGAAAAGCAGAGTATAGTTTCTGTATGTAACTATTTCATTAAAGTATGTGGCATAAAAAACACAGGGTTATTACCACTCCTACTGTAAATAATTTAAATAGAGAAACCACCCTGTCAACTTTGGCAACTAACAACTGATGGCCGGTTGCCAGCCTGGCAACCATTTCCAAAACTTACTGCTGTAGAGATAACAGTGGCAGTGGAAGAAATGCATGTTGGATTGGCCGATAAGCACACAAAAATTACTTTAAAGTATGATTTTGTGACGATATCTTCCAAATCAGAACATACAACCTCGACCTTGTGTGTCCACACACAGCACCCAGGTGCCCAGGACTCACGGTTCAACTTCAACCCTGATCAGCCCTATCAGTTTCAGTCAAACTGGGTCTGATCATCTTAAACTCAGCCCACCAGAGGTGGCGCGTTTGCAAAATGACGTCCGGATTCTGTCTGATGTTTCTGTCATAGATAGTTTCTTGTTTCACAGATCTCTTGATTTATACCTCTGATGTAGCGGAGACCAAAGGAAAGGCTGTTTTCAACGACACATCAGATCACATGCCTCCTCTCATGCTGAAAGAGAAAACTTTGATGAAACAAGAAGAGGAGCATCTAAAGAAAGGAGCTGAAATTCGTTTGGAAACCAGAGAAAACTCATTTACATGCATGCAAATGTCGTTAAAATGTCGTTATGGCACATGAATGGAAGAGAAACGGCACAGGAAGACAGCCTTTACTCCTTATGAAAGGGGGAGAAACCTGCATTATAAGGCTGACAAAAGGAAGGTAGAGTGACAGCTGGGTTACTGGCAGGGCCAAGAAAACCACTGACAATATAGTAGCTGGGGCACAATGATACTGATAACAAACTAACCTTTCAAAAAAGACCTGATGAACAGATGTCAGACTGAGGTGATATTCTCAATTATAAAGAGAAACCCATGCATTTTACTGTCCTTGAAATGTCACATTTCCTGGTTATTTTTAATAGAAAATGGCTTCTTCTCGAACCTTTCTTCAATTCAGCAACATAAAACAAGCAGCAAGTCATTTTCATGATAAAAGTTTAAGTTTTTTTAAGTTTGAGTTTAAAAAAAAAAAAAAAAAACTACTCACCACCGCCCTCCTCGGTGTAGTTTGGTGGCAACAATGCCTTAAAGATTTACAGTTTTACACAAAGTACCAAACAGCATTAATTGATATATTAATGCCGAATTAAATGGCAACCCATAACGATTCATATGAGGTCAAATGTGTTGCTGTAGCTCTTATATTCACTTGTAAATAAGTGAGATAACATTGAACTTCCAGGTTTTTAAACAGGGTCCGGCGACACATTAACGTGAAGCCTGCAGACCACAACACGTTTGGGGGGCTGCTTACAACCGAGGCCTGGTTGCCTTATGTCGGTCGTGCAGTAACGACTGTACGTAATAAACACATTGAAAGTCGACATTTAGACAGTAACCCGAGGGGACATTTATTGCACACAAGTTTACGACACCTCGAAAGAAGTGTGCAACATGTTTGAAGGTTGTGCACCACCGTTGCCACCTTTACCTTTATCGAGAAAGGTAATGAGATTTAAAGTGGCGGGTCGTGACCGCCTCCAGACCAGACACCACATGTAACTACTCATACTGCATTTTGTGACTGATGCCGTGTATTTAGAGACGGATTGCACTCACCGTCCCCGGAACCCCCTCGGTGCTGTGTTTGTTTTTGTTGTTCTTCGGTTAGTTGTCAGTTTAAGACACGCCTCCTTTCCCGGAAGTGACGTTGTTTAAATGTCTTGTTTTTTTTCCGTCTTTTTTACTGTACATTTTTCAAACACGGAGCAAAATCAAAGCATTCATGTGATAAATACAATTAAATAAATAAAATTTAGTGATTCACTAACGTAAAAATGAGAAAGGCTGTGGTTCAAAATGTACTTTCTGAAGTTTTGAACTGAAGTTTTCTGAACATTTTTGATTTAAACCAGATGTACAGTACATCACATACTATAAAGATCTACTACTAATAATAATAATAATAATTATTATATTATTATAATATGATAATAATCCCAAAGTAAAGCTTATTTGCATTTGGTGTTCAGTGCAGTCACTCAAAAATCACTTACTAGGATGTACTGTATATAATCTCAATCTCCAAATAAAGAAATACTTTATTTACTTTTAAAAAGTAACTGCAGTTGTCGATATATCATAAAATATAAATGTTTTATAAATATAAATGTTTCTGAATGGACATGCCCTGGTAAAAGTACTGTACTACTGTTTTGTCACGTATCTTCTTGATAATGTACTTTCTGAATATGTTTGTGAGGACGTATCTTGTATGTGTGTGTTCTTCAGGATGTATAGATTTGATTATGTATTTTAGTCTATCTGCCAACTGCAGTTGTCACCTAAATGTTGCATGAATAAAAATGTCAAATTTGACTGAAGTATGAAGGTTATTAAAGAGTTACAATGACAAACAAAACAATCACTCATTTTAAAAATGTGATTGTCTGTCATTGTTTTCATCATTTGACCTAATACAGAAAGATATCTGTTGTATTTGTAGTCAACCATTTTCCTGAATTTGTTCGGGTTTTTCTTGTAATGATATGCAACAGAAATATTTGACAATAGCTTCAATGGCTGGGTTAAGGGACTACCACATGCTGCCACCAGATGGCAGTAATGGCATGTGTTCAGTTGATCATCCTCTTATACAGAGTACAAAGATTACGCTGTACGTGAAGGCGTTTGTACTAAAATGCAGTAGTGTAAGAAACACCAATACAAAAAATACAAATGCTCCCTTACAAGTAAAGGTCCTGCATTTGAAACTCTACTTAATTTTTTTTCTACTGTGACAAGTCAAAATATATTTTTATATTTCTGATATGGACCTGTGATGAAGCCATTTTAAATTAATAGTAACTGCACACCATGCAGTTGTAATGTTCACTATAATAGTTACATAATTTAATAGACAATAGTTTAGACAAATGTCCGCCTCATGGTGGTGCTAGAGGGAAGTCATGAAGGGAAGTCAGAGAAGTCATGGGAGCACTTAAAGTTTCCCAGACTTTCCTACCTGATGCTACTGTTGCCAGGAGAATTGGCCGAGGATGTCAAGCAAAGATTAAATGCACTCAGTGTGACCTCAACTGTTCATTTATGTTTTATTTATTACTGTATTGACTAGCCTATTACATGAAATGAATACAATATACAGTAGATAGCCTTACAACACTGCAGTGGACTTTATTTGTGAGGTACTTTTCTCACTTTGCTTTGTCAGTTTTCCCATTTTGTTTTTCTTCACTGTTGGTTTGAGAATAATGAGCTGAGTAAAGAAACAGGAGCTGCAACAGGAATAATGATGAAGGTAGCTCTGATTTGATCACAAAGACCATTCTGCTGCTACTGACCAACCCCACTTCCCATTCTGTATGTTGGCTGTACACGCTTGTACTCAGGTGCCATACCTTCAGGTTTTTTGTATCCTGGGTCCAGGACAAAGGCCCACTTAGGGCTTAAGCTTGTGAAAAATAAAGAAAAGCGTGAAAATATCTGAATATTAGCCAAGAGGCACAGCTTAAAGGAAGTAAAGACTGAAGACGTAGAGAAGAAATACAAGAAACTTGCTTCTGAGTTTTGAGATTTTCACATTTTATTAAAGTTTGTATAAAATTTAAATACCATGGCCCCTCCACCAACATGGCTTCTCATTGAAAATGCTATTAAATCATCAAGAAGAACTAAAATAACAAAACATTACCAAAGTAACTGGATTTCATTTAACACTACAGAACCATCACACATAACACTGTAACAGAAAGCATTTCTCAGTGATTTTTTTTTCACAACCTTTTTAATGTTTTTAACATTTAACATTAACAAACAACAAACCCCATCTTGTTTGGTGAAGAAAAGAAATGTCTTCATCACACTACAGTTCGACAGTTGCAGCTTTACTGACCCCATCTCAGCTTCATGCAGACTCTGTGCCATTTCTCAAACTGTGGATTTTGTAGTTCCAGTAACCAATAACAATGGTGTTTAGTGGTAAACCCAAACCCAGACACTGCCTTCATATGTCTCTACAGGCTATGCCTCTAACCCTAAAAGCAACTTTAAGATTTAAGATACAGTTTAAAAATAGATCAACAGGATGTAATGACATTACTGCAAAACCCCCCAAAAATGGATTTGAGATCGTTCCCACACTCCAGAAAGATGTGCAGGAAGTTGCAGAGTCAGGAGCAGTATTCAGTAGGAAGGTCTGACCTCCCACTTGCTGGGATGCATTAACCTTAAATGGTTTTGAGGGTTTTCAGGTATACCTGTGGCAGGAGTGGACAGGGGACCCATTAGAGTTGGTAAGAGAACCATTGTAGGTGGGGGAACTAGTGTAGCACGGTGGGTTGTCGAATTCAGAGGGAGATCCAATACTGTTGCTGGATGAGTCATCAATGGAGGGATCCTATAAAACAGGATAACTTTAGTACAAAGTCATTCTCTGCTAACAATTATTATTATAAAGTAAAATGTTCATTTCGTAAAATACAATTTATATTGTGGAAATGGCCCCTAGACTCTCTTATATGTACATTAAATTGGAGTTTTTCCATAGCTCTGTGAACTAACTTAAACTCGTTGTACAGAGTGTTCACCAATAACTGAAGGAGCCTCAAGGGGGCGCTAGTGTTGCTTTATCTTTTCAGTCTTGCTACCTTTTGTGAGTCCCACAATATAATAAAATCATGGTGGTAATGACATAGATACCCTTTGCTGGAGGACGTAAAGTGAAGTTACTGCATGTACCCCGTTATGGTCTGTCATTTTTGGAAGCACGTCATCTGTGGCAACAAACAAATAAAATCATACACATTTCTTGGCAACTGTCTAACTGGCTTAAACTGTTATTGCAGTGGAATATTAATATTGTATAACAATACCATACCAGTGTGATTCATTGGTGAGCGATGAGAGTGATCATAAAACCTGGAGAGAGGCTTTCTAGCTGGATGTTTTGGCCTAACAAAGACAAAATCAATGTGTTAATGCTATATTTGTTCATTTGCACTCATTTGCTATTCAATGGTGGTTTAAAAACCTATTCGAAATTCGTACTTTTTGGAAGGCGTCCAGCAGGCACATATTGTTACCAAGGTGATGAGGAGGAAGATGCCTCCTGTGGAAAGGATGATATAGAGGGAACTTCTTCCTGACAGAATATGCAAAACTACAGTTAATAAACATTGACAGAGAACAGAACAACACAGGAACATATTTTACAGTATATTATTGTAAAATATATATTTACATAATTTGGAAAGCTAAAGTAAAAATAATGCTAGTTTTAGACATGCTTGAAGCTTGGCTACAAGAATTGGGGTGGGTGGTCCACCTCTTAAGTGCAGACTGAAATATCTCAGCAAATTTGGGATGGGTTGCCAATAAAATTTAGTACAGATAGCCATAGCGTGCAGAGACTGAAATAACTTTAGTGATCCCAAAAGTCCCCAAAGAGTTTTCCAGCGAGAGTTCCACCAAGAGATATAACTCTTCATTTATTAAGTAAAATATCTCAACATCTTTTTTTTCTGGATTGGTACAAAATTTTGAACATTCATGGTCCCCAGACAATGAGGTCATAATTTTGCTGGTCCCCTGACTTCTTCTTTAGCATCACCATGAGGTGGACAGTTGTAATCAACTACCGGGTGGATTACCAAGGAATTTGATGTTGTTGATGTAATCAGAGTCAATCCCTTTAATTTAACACTATAATCAGATTGAAAGTTAATGACCAAATATCTGTAAAATATATGAGATTAACATCAGCCTCAGATGTTCTTTGTGCTAATGTTACCGTGCTAACACGCTAAATTAAGATTGTGAACGTGGTAAACATTATTCCTGCTTAGCATCAACATGTTAGATTTTGGTATCTGAGGTGTTCTGTTATCCATTTGTAGTCTGAGTAGTATTGACCAATCACGCTTCAGTGGGCTTTGGTTGCATGCAGATAAACAGTCTGTGTGGAGGGCAAAAGAGGTGGAAGACATTGGCGGAAATGCAATTGCAGAACCCACCAGCAATTGTCTGACAATGAGTTAGATTTTTATTGGCTTTTTAAAAATGTATCTTGTGAAACAAACTGCTCATAGATGTCGTCTCTCAACTCCAACTCCTCAATTTTTGCATCTCAAGTTGCATCTGGCAGTTGACAACTAAGGCTAAATCATTGACAGACGATAGCCGATGGGTTTCAGAATTGTCTTTACGTAGGTTTGAGGTTTTTAGCTTTTGTAGATAACAGATTTATCTCTTATCTTGCAGCTCATGTCACTCTGGCATAATGCGTTTAACTCTTGTTGACACTGCAACAAATAACTAAGACAGCATCACTTACTGTAGACAGTCAGTCTGATTGGCAGGCTTGTCATATTGCCCACAGGATTCTCCACTGTGCAACTGTAGATGTCATCATCTACCATCAACACCCGTGTGATGGTCAGTAGCTTCTGGTCAGGTGACAACATGAACCTCGTCATATTGGTCACTGGCTTTCCACCTTTGAACCACCTGTATGTAGTCCTAGTTCCATTGTCATGGGAGCAGTTGAGGATGACGTTTTCACTGAGCTCCAGTACTGATGAAGCCTCCATATGGATATATGGCCTAGATATAGACTCTGGATATAAATGACAGTGGATACAATAGTTTTTAACATGTAAATAGACAAAACAAAAAAATACAGAACAGTAAACATCCAGGGGTAAAACAACTAATTTCAGGAAACAGGTACATTTCAGAAGAGACTTAGTAAGACAAAGACATTGAAATTGAAGGAAATTATCATGTTATTAAGGTTATAGGTTTTGGAAGATTCATGACATTTGGCTGATCCACACATTGCACATTCATGCATACATAGATGGCTCATAAGTGCCAAGGAAGTTTTAGGGCATCAGTTGGCAGGGGATTGCATTCTCAGCAGTAGAGTAGGAAGAAATGCTCTCCCTGACACAGACATTGTTGCTTCCTCCTACTCTTCTTCAGGATACAGGTGACCTTCTTACAGTGGGTTTGTGTGGGCAGGGTTGATGCCATTCTTCCACTACTGCGTGCACCAATGAGCTGTAACATATCAGGGGGTACTTTCCACAAACATCCTCTGCCTGTGAAAGTTGGAGATCGAAGATCTGTGCCTTCTGTAGAGCTTAGAGGTAAGCATAGGCCAAAAGAGGTCCTAATACACTGGGTATCAAGATGGGTGGTGTCTTCAAGGTATGTGGATGCAGCATTGCAACTTCTACCATTGACACTATTGACAATATTAAACGTTTCCATTATTTCCCATATTTGTAGATAAGTGATTCAGAATACCCAAACGACGAGGTCACTACATGGCTCTCATCAATACACCCTCACACAACCACTAAAGCCTATTTTGGTTGGGACAGGCCTGCATTCCTCTACCAAATCATTGTGGTTACCACAGTCTTACCGTAACGCCAGCGAGTGCTGCTGCTCACACAATGGTAAGTATTGTAGTCCATAAACACACACACACACACACACAAAGCACACACAAACACACACCTAAATAATAATTAGGGTTAGGGACAGAAAAATACAGAAATACATTGTTTATGTTTAAACTAATCTACATCTGAATTATTCTGTCATATACAGATGTCCCTGCATATCTCTACAAGGTTTTTCAGTCTTTGCTGTGCCACTCTGAGTCATGGTTAGTAGCCCCTTACCCCTATGAGCGAAGCATGGCTCGACATGTCTTTGACCTGTCTCTATACCTATAACAAGGGTCCAGACAACAGAGAAATAGGTAGAACCGTACAATCAAACTTGTCCTCCTACCGTCCACAGTGAGTGTGATGCTGCCCTCTCCTGTAAAGGTATCATCCGTGATGGAGATTTCCACATCATAAGTTCCATCATCGGTGAGTCTGAGGTTGTGGAGAAGCAGAGTCCCGTTCTCGAATACCAGGATGCGGTCACGATACTCGGGCCTCAGGGTCCCAATGATGTCAGTTCCGATGGACTGGACGACAGTTACAGACTTTTCCCTCTTGAGCTGCCACTTGATGACTGGCAGGTCGGGGCTGAAACTACTGTAGCGAACAGAGAGAAGGGCTTCCCCTCCTAAAGTACCTTTAATGAGAGTGTTGGGGATAGTCATATTCACTGCCAGCACCACACCTGCAGAGAAACATAGAAGAGAGTTTCCTGTGTTAGATGTTCTATCCACACCATTCAACAACGCATTTCTACAAGTTCAATGATACCAAAAAAAGTTGTTTATTATGAATATCTTTCTCTATGCTACATAGGCGCTTGACTAGCTTTCAATTCACATATTTAAATCTATGTAATAAATGAATAAGCAATTGAATACATCTGTGTTTGTGATTGTAGGGTAGCTTAACCACAATAAATCACATAAAATATTGGAGTCAACAGCTGAAATGACAGCAACTAAGATACGCTAACCTAATAACCATTAGCAGGAGTAGATAGGAGATAACAGCTCATGTGAATGATAGTGGATTATGGATAAATGTGAACCAAGATGATTACTAGTACTGTAAAAGGGATTAGGTATAAAGGGATGAGAGGACAAATCAGGGTCATGGATGAATGGAGGTGTCAGAAGATGGACCGATGTTGGTTGGTCACGAGGAGACCCGAGGGAGTTCAGACTCTGAAAACTGAGTCAAGGAGGAAGTGAACAGTTAAGATGTGCTTAAATACTTTTGGTGTAAAATTCTTGAGGCGTGTTCTAAGGAACCAATATTTCATTCTGCAGACCTGCACATTTTTTCTATAGTATCTGTACATGGCAAAAAAAACAACAACAACCAAATATTGGGAGGCAAACTCAGTCTGATGCAGAGAATTCAGATAAGCTACACACCCATCCACCACCCTGATCTCCATACTCTTATATTCTGCCTTGGACAAACCACTTCCTGCATTGGCACTGAACATTGGCATTGGACACAAGTATATTATGCACTGTGGAATCATCCAATATGAATATAATTTGTAGGAATACTGGGCTGTCTATTGCAACAGCTTTAGAAACAATAGCTTCTTGCACATAGGCAAAATGCAAATAGTCCTCATTTGTCACTGTCATTTTATTCTCTCTATCTATGATGAGTGATACAGTAGTTAGCTGAAGGAAAGAGTGGGCATCACGCCCCATCGCAGCTGTATACTGGAAGCCAGTTTGCATGGCAGATCCACATTACCATGGTAACAGCTGTCAGTCCTTGGGATGGGCCAGTATGAACCAACAAAAGTGGTGATTGTTTGTTCAAATTTCCTTCTTGGCAGTTCATGAAAAGAACACTGGGAGAAATCCAGATGCCATGCTAACTTTGCAGAAACAGAACAGCTCAGTGACTCTGCTGCTAGCCACAACAATACCAGAACAGTGATGAGACACAGCTGAAAATAACTAAACATCTGAAAACACTGGTTCTGGTACAGCCTGTAGGCACAATTACTGTATTACTTACAAGGATTGTAAAAGCGCCCACACAGTCTGATGCAATCCAATACCCCACCAACAAATGCTACCTTTGTGATGTCTATAATGTTCAGCATGTTGTCCATTTAACTCTATATTTTCTGATGCCATCATTTGTGATGACATATTATAAACAATATTACATAATTATGCATAACACTGCAAAAATTAACTATAAACATCATGGCATACTGTGTCAAACCGAGTAGATTTTCTAGTTGTATTTATATTAAATATGCAACTTTAAAATCACCATAAAGTTGGCTCCTGTTGTTGGTATTTTTCTCCAATCCCCAGCTAGTAAAGTGCAGCAGTCTGAGTAATTATAGATTATACTAAGGAGTGGTTATTGCCATTGCAATCTACTAAGAGGACCCTCTGTTTGTTTTATCCAGCAAGTTGCCGCATTAATAAAGAATAAAACAGTTATTACCAAAATCTGTAATTTGTAATTTTTGGAATAATTAAACAAAAACAAAACAAAATTCTTAGTAATAAAACTTCATTAATCAACTGTTAATTATTTGCAACAATGTAAACTATGTGCAAACATAATCTTTACAAAATCTTTCGGTGTATAGACATGAAAATGAAACATCAGACCATTGTTAGACAAATCAGCGTGATCTGTCTATTGCAATAACTTTACAAACAATAGTTATTAACAGGTCTTGCACACAGGCAAAATGTCTTCATTTGCCACTGTCACTTTTATGTGTATCAAAGTATGTTTGTAATGATGTCATCTATTTTGTATCAAAATAGATGTATCTAGTTCGTACCATCAAACTTTTATCGGCAAACTTTAAAGCAACTTCTGAAGTAGAAAATGTGACATACCTGAATTGAAGGAACCAAGGCAGACAAGCAATAAAACCTGCGAAATTATTTTGGCTTTTGAAGGAGCCTCCGTCTCTGCCTTCATCTTGGGTCTCAGGCTTTGTTTTGGTCGCAGACAACCAGCATGATTTGTGACTGGGCAGGACGGAGAACACAGTCATTCATTCAGGCTGTGCTGGGACTGAGTACATGTTGTTCTCGGAAGCCAATGTAGAAGCAGGACAAATGTGTGTGTGTGTGTGTGTGTGTGTGTGTGTGTACATTTTGTACACTGAGTTAGCTCTAGGTTCAAATAATAATTATTATAATATGTGATTTGTTCAAAAACTGAACAAAAGCCCTAACATAGTTACAAAAGGCGTCAGTGTTCGTCACTCCACAATATGAGTTTATCAGTGTTTAAAAAAACATGTTTCTTGTCTTACCAGTGGGGGACTTACCTCTGGGGACCATGAATGTTTATTGTGTCATTTTTCGTCAGTATCTGTCAAGATATACTGAAGTATCTTCCTCTAAACCACACAGTTGGACAAGCTAATACGTATTAGCTACAGTCTGTAGCTAATACGTATTAGCTTGTCGTATTAGCGTATTAGCGTATTGACGTATTAGCTTTAGATGCAAATGAATGTCTTCCACCACTTCAAACTGTGGGCAAAAATATTGTTTACATTCAGTATTACCCAAACACATTTTGTGTATCCTTGAAATATAAAACCTGTTGAATACATTTCCTTATGAAACATTTGCTAGCTTACTTGCTAGCAGTCTTTGTAACTGCCTTTTGCTGGCACATTGCTGCATTTCTTCATCTAATAACTAGTGTTGTGCAAGAACTAGCTCAAAGTTCAGTTCACAAAGGTGAAAATGAGTTCACGTTAACTGTTCACAAATTTAAATTTTGAAATAAGTTCACAGTCAAATGAACAGTTCACGTTCATTTATTCTGTTTTTGAGCTGCTTTACAAAATGCTGAGAGGAACTTTGCAGCTGTCGCATTTGCTGTGATCATTATTCATTTAATGTGCCATCTCACTGTCTTGTCTTCCTGTTGTATCTGTGGTATGTGGTAGTGGTGGGCGGATCGATCCAAATATCGATAGCAGTGCTGTCACTACCATAACGCACGTTACGCACTGTGCATAGGGCACCAAGTGCTGGAGGGGGCACCAAAATGGCCCAATTATCATCATGTTATAAGAGTGGCGTTAATTCCCTTTGTGAATACAGCTGTGCGTAACGTGTGTGTGTAAAGTGTGTGCGAGAGAGAGTGAGCAGCGGAGACGAGTGAGTGAGTGAATGCGGATGGAGGAGCTGCAGATTAGCAGGAGGAGCTAGGTTAGGAATAAATGTACAGTGTAGGCTACAGTGTGTGATCAAATAAAGCCAACGCCGGAGCTCGTGTGTCTTATTCCACTGCTGAAGAAAGTGAAGGGGGTTAACCCCGAAGATGACGTGCAGTTTGGCCCCAGGAGACAGCATCTCCCCTGTGCCAGACAGGAACATGGTTAACAATTATAATTATGATGATCATAATAATGAACATTTAATTTAAATTTGAATTGAATGAATCCATTCTGTAAAGGGCACCACAAAGCAATTCCGTTTAGGGCACCAAATTAGCTAGCAGCGGCCCTGATCGATATAATCGATACCAACAATGGTATTGGTATTGATCGATACCAGTGTAATAATATCTATACTTTACTTTCAGTGTCTCTCCCGTATGCACTGCTGCGGTTTCATCAAAGAGGCAACTTGACTGTCTGTATCTGTGTAAGTGTCCCGCTGCTTTCAAGTGCCGCTCCCTTCACAGGCACACTTTGCTCCCCTCCTCTCTTGTGTTTTGGTGTTGTACCATCACATGACTCAGCAGCGCCAGGCAAACAAGCAGACCAGCCAGCCTTTGTTCCATGGATTATAGCAAAAAAAAAAAAAAAAAAAAATGTTCTGAAAATCTTTTGTCTGAATTTTTTTTGTCATATTGCCCATTTGTACTTTGTGAAATGTGTAAGAGGTTACATTACTTGACAGCTGCTAAAGAAATGACACAATGCATAAGATTTCAGCACCACTTCACACATAACCATGTTCTCTAATGCAGAGATCAAGTTGAAATACTTGACCAATATTGTTTCACAGGAGGATGCAGGCAGCAGAGAGACAACAAGCAGCACTGTGCAGCACTTCAGACCATCAGGAGGAAAGAGACAAATATTAATCTGTAGGTTAATGGACGTGTAGTGGGAGAACGAAATAAAACTGCATTTGTCTCACGGTCAATGCGTTTGAGTTGGTGGCCCCTGTGTGAGTCAGTCAACTTACCACTGTGCAAAGTGAGGAGCAAGCAACATTGAAAGTCACAGTGAATGTGTGGGCCCTCTAGTAGTTGTGGCCCTACGTCTTTTCATTAAAAGCAAGTCTATGCTAGCTCCATTTTTAGATCCCACCCTGGTGGGGGTCACGCTCATGCACAGAGTAAACAATATCACTGGCTGTAGAGTGTGACAATCTGCCAATGAAAACATCAGCCTACTCGGATCTACATTGATCTCATAAATGGCCTCTGTGAACTTTTAATTGATGGAAATTCGTTGTAGTCACGGAGAACTTTAATCCATGCTTTGTTCATTACTTGCAAACGGATATGTTCAGTTCACCATCAACATGAGCAGGTTCAAAAATATGAGCACATTTGTGAACAACATTGCTAATAGTTGTTGAGTCTGAACCAAAATGTTGGCCTGACCAACAAAACAACTTTGCCATCCCTAAAGCCAAGGCACAAACATGGCTAAAACTTGTTTAAAAGTGTTTGACTTTTAGATTAACATGAACAGTTCAGGGCATTTTTATAGAAAGGAAAGTGAACTAGGTGACTGAGAAAGAGTCTATATCAATAACTTTGTATGTTTGTATTGTATGAATCTTGTGTGAGTTGTGCCTGATGCCTTCTGCACCTAGCAACCACCTTTTGAAATTCTAAACATTAGCATATTTCAGAACTAGAACTGTTAACATTCATGGAACATGACACAAAATTCTGTGTTCCATGCAGAAGACCTATAAGAGCACACAAACACAAGAGAGATCAGTTACAGACACACGTGTTGGATCGACGTTCACTTGTTACTCTGTTATCGTATTTAAAACTACTTTAACTTTGGATCAAGACTCACAGACTTGGAAGAAATCACAGTAAGTGAGAAATCCAGGCAAACCTGTAGTCGCTCATAAATTCAGATCAGGTATGGAGGGCACTGTTTTAGAGTTAGTACCTGGAGATAGACAGATAAAGTATCTCTGAGATAATTTCATACAGTTAGTGACTACAATTAACAACAAATTGATGTTCTGGTTTGTAGAGAAGAATAACAGCATGCCACGGGAAAGTGAAGCATCTTCAAAGGATGGCAAGACTAGAAGGGGTAAAAGGAAGGCCAGTCCTGCCTCCGAAAAGGCCCAGAGGAAAAGGACAAGGATGTCTAAATCTCCACCCCGAAACACCTCTGAGAAAAATGTCAAACAGAGAGTGAAAAGGAAAGTTAGAGAAGATGGAGAGGAGTCATCAAAGACAAAGAAGAGGGCATTTGACATTATTGACCTTACCCAGGATGACGATGAAATAGCTTCCTCCTCAGTGGACACTGGTAGAGGTGGGCAGATCATGTGAAAATGCTATTAATAGTAATGAGATGAATTTATGTAACTTTTTTCAAGGGGTTTCAAGGAATGCTTTACATGTGAGGGTAACAAATAGCACATTAACAGAAAATAATAGTGGCAGTGTAAATTGGGATGACAATATTAACATAGATCAGTGGCCTTACTGAACAGATTGGTTTCCAGAAAACTGTTACAGAAAGTCCATAACTGTCTATCAAGTGTGGTTTATTAATCTAAACACACTTCAGTTCACCAAAATTACAAAGAAAACATTCTCTATTGTAATATCTAGTGGCAGATATCTGTAATTGATGTTCCTCACAACTGTAGTTAAACAAAATCTGTATGTCTGTATCTTTTCAGCTAAATTTGAGGCCAAATACGTACAGCAAAATCAACTCGGCGAAGGAGGCTGTGGGTCTGTTTTTGCTGGCTACCGTAAAGCGGATAACTTACCTGTGAGTGTTACACACACATTCTCAAACACACACACACACACACACACACACACATACATTCACAGACATCACAGCATTGTGAGGAAGTACCAAGTTCTGTTTGTGTCTTGCAGGTTGCCATCAAACACATACCAAATGACAATGTGTTTTGCAAACATGTGGTGAGTGAGCAACACCAACTGCTGTTGGAATCTGTAATTTTGGTTATCTATGAATCTACGAAGCCTCTTATTATTTTTATTTATTTATTTTTTTTTTTTTGGTGTCTCAGGACAATAACGGAAAGCAGATTTCAGCGGAAGTCGCCATTATGTTAAAACTTGCTGAAGGAACAACTGGAGTGGGCACATCAGCATCTGTGTCCCTTCTGGACTGGTATGACCTGGGCCAGGAGCTGATCCTAGTGCTGGAGAGACCAGTACCCTCCATAGACCTCCTCAAGTACATCCAGGGCAACGGAGGCTCCATAGAGGAGAATGAGGCCATGGTAAGCTGCTGGAGGTCCCCTGTGTTTTAAGTATTTCTACATACAGGAATGTAACAACCTGTAAACCAAAGTAATTGCTGGGAATTGTGAACACAGTGACAGTAAGATAATTCTAATGGAGCAAGAAATAAGAAAATAGACAATCAGATCTCTGACCCTTCATTCCTCTCTTTGTGTTTCTGTCTCAGATCATAGTGAAGCAGTTGGTTGATGCAGCTAAAGAACTTGAGGATAAGCGCATCTTTCATCGGGACATCAAGGTGGAAAATATCTTGATTGAGACGGGCTCAAGGACCCCCCGTCTCCGGCTCATTGACTTTGGACTCAGCTGTTTCGTCAAGGAAAGCTCACGTCACCACATTTTCTACGGTAAAATCTCTAGCTTCTACCCCTGTTCCTCACTAACTCCTGTGACCTTAACATTTAAACAAAGCTTCTCCTCATCCTCACGTCTTATTGTATATTGTAGGTACCCCTGATCACATTCCTCCGGAGTGGTACAGTCGTAACACCTACAAGGCTGGCCCCACAACAGTATGGCAGGTTGGAGTGGTTCTGTATGAATCACTCCACAGAAAAACAAATTTTGTGACCCAGAACTTCATCAGGAACAAGCAGAAAATCAGTAATAAGCTGTCCGAAAGTAAGAAAAACAAACTCACATGTAGATCTGTCAGCAGACACACATCTGCTCATTTTAGTTCACGTGCTGATGGATTACTTTAGCCGTTTGCCTCACCTTTCTCATCCCTATTTCTCTCTAGAGTGCCAGGATTTCCTCAAAGGATGTCTGGCCAAAGTCCCCGAAGAGCGCCCCACCCTGGAGCAGCTCCGGCTGCACCCATGGTTAAGGTAAACCAACCCGTGTTTGCGTGGGTTTTCTCCAGGTGCTCCGGTTTCCCCCACAGTCCAAAAAAAATACAGGTTTATAGGCTAATTGCTGACTCTAATTTGGCTAATTGCTGACTCTAATTTGGCTAATTGCTGACTCTCATTTGGCTAATTGCTGACTCTAAATCCCCCCCCTCCCCAACCCGTGTTTGCGTGGGTTTTCTCCGGGTGCTCCGGTTTCCCCCACAGTCCAAAAAAAATACAGGTTTATAGTCTAATTGGTGACTCTAAATCCCCCCCCTCCCCAACCAGTGTTTGCGTGGGTTTTCGCCGGGTGCTCCGGTTTCCCCCACAGTCCAAAAAAAAAATTCAGGGTTAATTGGTGACTCCCCCCCAGCTAATAGATAGATTAGTGACATTATGTGCCATTGTGCTAAATAAAAGCTCAATAAAATAAAAGCCCAATACTTCATCTTTGCTTCATGACCACAGTTCTTCAAACTCTTTCTTAAACGATTGCTATATGAAGGTTTTGATCCAGCTCCAGTCTTTAGTCCCAGTTACAACTAAATACTAATAAGTATTGTGACAGTTTTCAACAATAACATTGCAGTATATACATTTTCCTCTATCCAGCTGTAGATGACAATTGTACATATTATATTTAAGTTAGAGTTAAGAGCAAACAAGTCAAACTCCAAATTAAATACATTATATATTACTCATATTCAGACATTCGTACATACGCAAGCACACATACAAACAAGTAACCAAACCCAGCTCAAAATTGTCTGCTCTATAGTATGCACTGTTGCCAACTTAGCAACTTTGTCGCTATATTCAGCAAGTTTTCAGACCCTTCTAGCAACTCTTTTTCAAAAAAGAAAAGACGTGAAAGCACGTATCATCTTCTCAGCGAGCAGCGGGTGCTGCAATCGGCCCGTCCCCTGTCCCAAAGCACTCACAGGTGGCCCAGAACTCGTGCAGCAGTCCCCCCCAGCTGCAGTCAGAGCAGGAGATCTTTGCTCCTGCAAATGACTTGCGTATGCGTTCTTGCAGGCCATGGACCATTGCCCCCGCACTTGTATTTCTGTAATTTTTCAGCCATATGGGCTGATGCCACTACTCTACTCGGCCTTTTGTGTCCCAACGATAATCTCTGTGGATTAATAATTTATTTTCCCAATTGGAATGGCTGTTTCAATTAAGAATTATTGCTATTTTTGCAGGAGCCCAAAAAATAGCATCCTACTCCATGCTCTGCTGAATAGCGCCGCCCAAAACAATTTAACACTGTAATTATGAGTGAATCAGGGTTTGTAGATAGAAGTAAGTCGAGTACTTTTCATTCAAAATTTTACACCTAATTAAAAATGTTTCTCCATTCCCTCTTTCATTAAGAAAAGACATTGTACCTAAAAAAATATGAATAATAAAAGGAAGACAAATTTTTTTTATACAGCACCTTTCAAAGCAAGGTGCTTTATTAAAAATGCACTAAAGAAAGATAAATAATAGTGTTGCCTGTGTGCAGCGGTTGCCGCAACGATACGGAAATGTATTTCTATGTATTATTGTTATTTTAGGTCCTAAAGCACACATGCAGACTGTAAAGGTGTGGTTATTTCAATAAATCAAAAAAAACAACATCAAATTAGTTGTTGTTATGTGTGTGGGCAAAGCAATGTTACTTCTGAGTTTGGCCACAAACACTATCCTAATTAATCTGGAGAGTCGTGACTCTGAAAGGTTGAGAGAGAATCACTGATTGAAAATACTAAAAGGCAGCGAGTGTTCAAAATCAATCAACTATAAAACTGACTGGTAATCAATCAAACGATAGACGTGACGTGATCGCCAAGCTGCACTTTGTATCAGTTTAAGGAGTGAAATTGTTTTGACTTGTTTGCCTTATAGAATAAGTTCATTGTCAAAGTGAAAACAAAATAATTCCACCTGTTTATACTGGATCTTCCAAAGTTATAATCTTTGGACGGTTTGTATATTTATTTTTGCAATCAGCAGATGAAACTGTGGACATATCTGTTGTTTTGTTGTCAGCCTGCTGTCGTCTGCGTGTTTGAGTAATTCAGACTCTTTTTTTATCTCTATATTCGGGATAAACATAAATATTTATGGTCAAGAAATGTAACACTGTAACTTTAAGAGCCTACATGATCACAAACCACCAATGAGGAAAACGCTGAGTTGCTTAGCAACAGAAGCCATGTAAACAACAACTGTGCTCTTTGAAAACTGCTTAGCTGTTCATTTGTAGATGTTTTGTTTTTCCCTACAGGTCAAGCTTAATTATAATGTTACTCTACTCTTGATAATTGCTTTTGATTAATTGTTTTCTTTTGATTTTTCTTCCTGCGATGGCTGAAATCATAATGTGTGAGCCATTCGAGCTCTACAATCTGCTCAACCAGTGCGGCTGTGTTTCAAGGCTGGCAGAGATCAACTACCTCTGTTTGATTGGTAAGATATAGGATTTAGTTCAGCTAGTTAAAACAAGTTAATGCGTGGCTGCTCTGCTTTAATTCAATTTAACTTTAGCTGTAATTTACTTGTGTAACGTGTGTCTCTTTTTCCTAGATGCTCGTGAAACCCAAGATTACAGAATAAGTCACATCATAACAGCTAAAAGTGCCAAGACGGTATATCATCCTCAGTTTTGCAATTTATAAACCCAAAATAAACTTTTTGCTGTGTTTTATTTGCAATAAACTGATCAAAAGGATGCAAAAATAATATATATAATATAGAATCTGAATCCATATTTTGCCAGGTCTGTCTAAAAGACAACAAGCAACTTTAGACATGCTTGTTTCATAAATGGAGTTTGGATCGATGAGGGTTATAGTTATAGTTTAGTAATATATAATATAATAGTTTCACACTGTGGTATTACAATTGAAGGATCGGAGTACTCCCACTGCTGCTAAAGGCTGCTGTTATCTCACTTCTTATTTTAAGAAATTATGTCCCATCTTCATGCGGAAGATATTAGGTACTTAATTATACTACGATACTAAATTATCTGTAAATGTAATCAAATTTGGGGGCCCTTTATTGATTATAGCGGAAAGAAAATGGCTCTCAGCTGCAACTAAGTAATGTAAGTACAAGTACCAATTTAAACTAAGAACAACGGGAGCTACAATTAATACCAGTTTGTCTTGGTTCAGTGCAAAGAACAGGGTGTTACACTACTAATCAAATAACATCATATTGTAAATGAGATATGAGATAACTAATGGAAACCTTCAGGAAACTTTTCAGACAGAACATTATTATTACTATTATTACTAGGCTATCATCTCAGAGTCATTTTCATTATTTCCATGTAGAACTAGTTTAACACAGAGCTGAATTCAGGTTTAATGCAACACTACAGGCGTACTGCCATTATGAAGTCTTTTTGTTGGTGTCGCCTCATTGTGCATCATTAAATGTTAGACATTGAGTGTTAATTATCCTGTAAGAGTAAAGATTGTGTTACAGTAGATGTTGATCTAAATACACAAACTAATAGACAATCCTTGAAATATAGCTAAGTTAGGATTATGGTTTTTTTCTAGGATTCAGAGGGCACTTTTCTCCTGCCAGAGGCTGTGGAGGTGGACAGTATGCAGCACGTGATGGTCTATGATAGCAACACAAGATGTTTACAGGAACAAGGTAATTGGTTAAAGCAGTTTTGCACATTAGACCATTAGACAATTTGATAACATTTCTTTATTTTTATGTCTGAAAATGGAAGAAATTTGTCATAATCAATGATCAAACTACGATCAGGACAACTGTGTAGGATTTATTGGCCTCTATCTGTGTTGTTGCTGATTGCAACCCATTCGCCTCACACTCCTCCTTCCTAGTGTGAAGGAGCAACATAGACAACACAAAACTCTAACGGCCCTGTGTAGAACGGGTGTTTAGTTTGTCCGATCTAAAGGGGCATGGCGCACTCCGTGGAAGAGGACCCATAGATATAAAAGGCAGTGATTATACTGCAATGAAAACATATTCTGTGAATATAGCCCTCTAAATTGTACAAACTGGTCAAATAATTGACCAGTCCAAGAAACAATATAAATTGGACAACAATGCAATATGTCACCAAGGTCTTTTTTCCACAATTCCCCTGCATGACTCCTATGTGTTTCAGCTGCAGATGCCTGCACACTGTTATGTGATGTTTCTGAATGTGATTGCAGGCAGAGCAGTTAAATGTGCCCAGGCCCTCGCCAAAGTTAGCCTTTACCCAGTCCACATAGTGAGAGGAGGCTTTGAGAGGTTCTCAGCTCTGTACCCTTCTTTAAGAACTGAGAAAATCATCTACACCATCACGGTAAGTCAAACACATCTGACCTCATACACTCATGATTAAGTCTGTCCTGGGAGCCCAGTTAGTAAAATAGCCTAAAAAGTCAGTGGATTCAAATTGATTATAAATATAATGTAATGTATTTTTTGATTATCTCAGGAGCTGGAAAACCTGAAGATTTATCCAGTGGAGGTCATAGCAGGACTGCTATATATGGGCAACCAGAAACAAGGCACGGACTACTGTATCCTCAAAACCCTGAAAATCAGTGCTGTCATCAGCATCTCACAGAGTGACGCTTTGGAGTAAGGCAGGACTTATCATTAGAAAATATCTTAAGAGAAAAGTCTGAATGTCGTGTGGAATTAAATTTGTTCTGAATTTATTTTGAATTCTTTCAGATCTAGATCCGTAAAGGGGAACCAGACCATCCTTAGCATTCCTGTGGCCGACTCAGTGGTGTCTGATTTATATTCAAGTTTTGAAAGGATTTGTAGTTTTATTGGTGAGTCAGGTGTGCCCATGTTTTACTTAATGAGCAACTCCACTACAGTTTAGATGAAAATATTCTACTTTTTACTTCATTACATTTATTTGACAGCTCCAGTTACTAGTTACCTTTCAGATTTTGCATAAAAAATCCACCAAAGAAACATTTCTCCTAAAACTTTGCAGATCGATTAATTTTTAGTCAAGAAAAGAAGCTAAAATTAGCCAATAATTTGTCCAATTTGTTTATACTTTTTTTTTTTTCTCCCATTAATCATTAAATTTATCTGGTGACCCTTTGTAATTAAATGTAACATTGTTATATTATATCTTATAATGTGCCACCACAATTTGAACATAAATCTGACAGGTCAGAGGTCTTTTTAGGGTTTCATGACCAAAGGTTTTGATTATATATTTTTTTATATACAGTATAGATAATATTGTATAGTCCGTCCCTTAGAGGTTTTGTTCATTTCAATAGCCATCTATCTTCTGTTTGCAGGTTCACACATCAACATGGGCTCTCGAGTCCTGATAGTTTCGAGGCAGGGCAGAAGCCGTTGCAGTGCTGTAACCATTGCCTTCCTCATGCACCACCTTAAATACACACTGGAGGTAAGTGGGGTTTGTTCAGTTTGGTGTCAGTGGGTGCAGAATTGAATTGAAACTCTAAGATGAAATGTTTTGTTCCTGAGTCCCAGACTTTTTTATTTACAACCTGAATGGAAAGTTAATGATGACAATTTGTGGGGAATTATGAGTTAGAATTGTCTCTTGACAAACGAAGGTAAAGAGTCTGTCCAGCACTTCTTTGCACCATGTTTGGCTATAGTCTTTACAGAAAAATTGTAAAATTTTTGGATAAAAGGTTCATCTGAATAAATGTAATCTACCAAATCTTGCAAACTGTGATTTTATAGCACAAAACACATGCCACAAATTGTCATTTTTAGATTTCTGTTCAACAAATAACATGCTAATGATACTACAACATGCTAAAAAGTACGTTTAGCCCTGCCCTGTTTTAGTCTTTATGCTAAGCTAGGCTAACAACATCCTGACTCCAGCTCTGTACTTAACCAGAGATCACTATTTAACACATTATTCTGTATTTTGACTGTACAAAATATTAAGTGTAAAAGTGAGAACAGTATCAATTTTCTCATAACTTCACAAACAGAGCAACTGTCAGACTATTCTTTAAACACAGAGACACTGACCAAAGAAAGCATGTGAATATGAAATATAATAACACATTAACTGTACTTTTTTCAGGAGGCCTGGAAGTACATGCTCAAATGTAAACCCACCATGAGGCCAAACACAGGGTTTCTACAGCAGCTGTCTGACTGGGAGCTTCACATTGTGGGGGAAAAAAAGACTGATATCTCTGAACCTCATTTTTAACAAAGGAACCAACAGCTATGACAATGATGTGGCCAACTCATAATTATTTCATGCAATGAAGACAGCAGATTTTAGTTATATTGTCTGTACAAAGCAGTGGTACCATCCAAAAATAAAAAATAAAAACAAAATGAGTAAATTTCATGTTCGGTTAGTGTTGATTTTATTTTTCTCAGCAATTAATGTAGACATTGTTACATCTAGAGAGTCATACCCTTCTTTGGATTTTTTGTGTATGGACATAATGTACATACTGTACTGTAGTTACTAAACATAAGGGAACAAAAAAGAAAGATAAAGTAAGTGAACAGTGACACCTAGTGTTTGTTTGTTTGTTTTTTTTACCTGTGCTGTTGTGCAACTTTGTATGTGGGTTGTAGGTTCTCTTGTTTTGTACTGATGAACAGGTTATTGTTGAATAAATGTCATTAGCTGTTTAGTTCATACATGGCTCCGCCAGAGGTGCTAATAAAGTTTACAGAGTTTAAAAAGTTACATAACATGAGCTCTAAAAATACAGGCCACATGCCAAGTGGGGACATATTGCCCTTAAACTTACCTTGAAGGGGACAGAGTGTCTTATTTGTAGAGAACCAACCCATGTCATTGAAATGACTACGTTTCCGTTATAGATATTACAATGTCGGGACCTTAGGTTGGGGTTATACAGCCAAATCCTGCTAATGAGACGTGGTGTTGCCTGATAGGCATAACTCAGGGCAACATAGTTTTATGATCGACAAGCGATTGTTTAAAGGTCCTGATGCTGATTGGCTGAAAGGTGAAACTAAAATCGTAAACATCACTATCGGGAGACCTGATTGGACCAATCAGTTGCAAATTATCACGTTGGCGTCCAGGGAGCACGACGCAAACTCACCATCTATAGCAGTGATCAATCCAGACGCTTTATATGGCCTTCAAAATAAAAGCACCGAATTGTAATACTTAATGTAATTTGGGTAAAACTGCAAGACAGTTGATTTAACTCGGTTTGAATAAAAACAAGGGATCACATAAAATAGCAAATACACATCTACATATACACACAGTCCTATATACGTATAAACATACACATAACATATACAATACCTTTACAATAGCCTTTTGTTTATATATAAAAGTGAGTTAAGAGCAACTTTTAAAAAAGATACCAATTTTGCAAATCTGAGCTTTTCTGGCTCTGTCTGTCTTATCAATTACCCACTAGTGACTTATTTTACAAGCTTTTAGTCATGCAAGAAAACTGTATTATACCTACCAATTCAGTTCATATGTTAACTTGGTGCACTTCATGCATCAGGTCAGCCAAATCTGCAAAAATGGGCAATTTGTGTGCAGGCAAGCATATAATTCAACATGTATGAAAGGTAGAGTTTACCGTATGAATGAAGACAGCATTTTTACTGGGGTTAAAATGGAGCAGTTCTATCAGGGAAGCAACTTTAAATACAGTTAACCTAACTAAAACAATACAATATAATCCACGAAATTACTAACAAATACTTATTTTCAGAGAAGTATCATCACTATTACAACTAGATATCATTTATCATCATGTCAACTCTTATCAGGAAATTTTGAGAAATGGCAGACTCCTTGTCCTGAACTGAAGACACTAAACCAGGGGTCTTCAACCAGGGGTCCGTGGCCCCTAGGGGATCTGCCAGGGGCTCTGCCAATTTTTGTCATAATAATTGACAATTTTCACCAAAATAATTTGTGAGAATTTAAAAAATATAACAAAAATGATAATGAGTAAACTGCAAGCATTAATATGCAATAAAAAGCTACTTTTGACAAAAACTATTTATATATTATTTATAAATTATTCCATTATGCCTGAATGTTTTATCAGTCATAAACACATATAGGCTAATAACCCAGTATATAAGTTAATAAGGTGAAATAAAAGGTGAATAAATTCAATCTAAAAGTTATTATAAGCCAGGCTTAAAATGTGACACATGTGGGGGTCTCTGTTCTGTTTGTCTCTCGTCCAAGGGGTCCTTGGGCTGAAAAAGGTTGAAGACCCCTGCGCTAAACTATTTCAGTCACTGGGGCTTTTATTTTGAAGGGTCTAGCAGGAAGCCGCTCTCGTTTCGTTGCTTAGCTTTGACAGCTGTTGCACAGCGGATCTTGAATATTACTCAACTCCAGGAGGTTTCCCTGATGTCAGGGTAGAAAATGTTGTTCAGTCCATCGGGTTTATCTGAATGTTTACGAGAATGGGAAGATTTAGAGAAGAACTACCAACAAATTCAGGTGAGTTCAACAGCGTGTCTCCTGTCTCAGTTACACCTATGGAAGTGTGCCCTGTCCGGGTAAGCGAACAGTCAGAGGCTCGGAGCGGGCTGGGCACACAGCCGACACTGGGAGCCGCCCTCAGCAGCTAAAGATAATAGTACTGTGATAAAGTAAGACAAAAACAAACACTCAGTCAAAGGAAGAGGAGATTACACTGTGTCATGCCACATGTCACCGGAACGATTGTCATATTGTCTCAGTACGACACTATTTTGGTGAAGGACCATGGCAGTAATATCTTAAACCAAAATATGTGCTACAGTACACATGCAGTAATGTATAAGTACTATTTTAACTGCATGGTATGGAGGATTTGGTGTGTTGTCATTATATACAGTAATGGAGGAAGTAGTCAGATACTTTCCTTAAGTAAAAGTACTAATAGCACACTGTAGAAATACTCTATTACAAGTATAAGTCCAGCATTTTATTTAAGCATAACCAGGAAAAGTATCAAAAATAAAAGTACTAATGCAGAGAAATGTCCCCTGTGACTGTAATACTGTTATGTATTACCATATTAGATCATTGTTACTGATGCATAAAAGCAGGATTTAACTATTTTGTATAGGACTGCAGCCTTATGGATTCATCTGCTGATTATTTTCTCCATTGATCGACTGATTGTTTGGTTTGTAAAAACAACACAATTACTCAGAAGCCCAAAGTGACACCGTCACAATACTCAACCAACAGTCCAAACATTATTCCTCAACATTATTAAAAACAGACAGCAATAATTAAAAATGGAACAGCAGTAAACTGCCACATTTGTGAAGCTAGAACCATCAAATATGGTTTTTTTTGCTTGTCAAATGACCTAAACAATAAAAAGAATAAGTGCCAATCAACTTGTCGTTTCAGCTGTATAAACTGTTGGGTAGTTTAATGTATAACAAAACATATTTTATAAGTTCTTCGTATGTTTTGTATGCAAAAATCTAATGCTGACAGATACATTTAGTGGAGTAAACAGTACAATACACAACACAATAACTGCAGTAAAGACACCCTCGCATTTATCGTGTGACCACTGTAGGGGCCTGATGCCTCGGTTTGGATTACTACCAGTATATAAAGTAGTTAAATTAGCTCCACCTCAAGCAGCTACAGCAGTAAAATGCTACTTATGTAACAGTATTACCAATTGAATGATGTAATATACAGTATGTATCAGCTAAAGGGGACGTTTCTCTGCTGAATGAGTACTTTAACTTTTCACTATGTAAAGTATTCTGTTAGAAGGTGACCATACTGTATGTTTTCTGTAACAAATATATACAATATACTAAAAAAAATAGACTATTTTCTCTAAAATGCACCTCAAACTTGTACAAAAGCATAGTACCTGAGGACTAACTGTTGCTGGAACACATGTGACCAGTCAGCCTGTTGAATTATCATCAGGAAGTGTTTGGTTTATTGTACCAGAGGACTCTAAACTCAACGCATCACTTACTGTGGATGTCAAAACATGATCTCGATTACAACAGTGCTATAATTGTGCAGCAGAACTGTTAAGCAACTGCCATCATAGGTCACATGCTTAGTGGCAAACAATAAGCCAATGTTGAAGCATGCCAGAGCAGTCACATCTCACATAATTAACACGCACAGACATGATTAAATATGTAGCGAGCAACTGGTGGGTTATTACCGTGGCAGATATCAATGAAAGTCAACAACGAAAGACAAGCACGAACAAAAAACAAGATACTTCCTCATTGAAGACGTTCCTCCTTTTCCTTTTCCAAATGTTTCAGTGATAAATCTGAGACTGCCCAGCTTTTTGTGAAACATTCACTGGCATCTTTTTTGTGTCCTCTCTACAGTGCAGATGTTTGTTAATACATAAAAAAATGAAAACTTTTGCACTGCACAGCACAACTTTTTATATTTATTTTTGTTTTTACCTCCAGGATACTCATCGTCTATACAAACAGAAACTTGAGGAAGTTACCAAACTGCAAGACAGCTGCTCCGGTGCCATAGCACGCCAGAGGAAGAAACTGAAAGAGCTCACTGTGTCACTAGAAGAGTGAGTACTGATCAGCAATTTCATTGAGAATATGCTGCCAGTGTTTGTGCAAAAGCTGGTCAGTCAAATGTCCACAGGGTAGGTGCTCATTACAGGTTCTGATCCTTGTCTTTGAACTTCTCAGTTGTCTGGTAGCAGATAATATGTAATATTCTTCTTTAAATTCAATAATTCGATAGTATTTTATTGAATTCAAGTCATTTTGAACCCTTTATTAGGTTTACGTTTCACTATGTGTAAGTAATTTTAGCATAACAGTCACAATAAACAGAAAAATATGAACTGTAAAAGTCAAGAATCATACATATAAAATGTGTTTTTAAAATGAAAAGAGCTCTACAGTATTTAAAACAAAGAATGTGGAAAATATTGACTTAGGAATGTGCAAATGTGTGAAAATATTAAGATTTCCCTAATTCATTTTAGCCACTAGGTGATTAATGTTAATTACCTTTTGCTGATCTATGTACTATCTATTGCTCTTTGCTAATAAAGAGTGAGGAGGGATAAAATGTTAAATAAGAGATTCTTTAGTGGCGAAGCTACATGCATGGGTATTTTGCTGACGGAGAACTGGATCCGGCTATTGCAACTTGTCCCTATTTGTGGTGGTGGGAAGCCAGTGAGGGATTATGTTGTTTCTTTTTGCTCTAGGACAGTCACAGGCACCACAGGGCCGTAGAATTAAAAATGACAAAAATAAGAGCAAGCCAAAGTGTAACAAATTCCAAAATAAAAAAAAAAGTTGGGACACTGTGTATAACATAAATAAAACTCTCTTTCAACCTGTTTCCAATTAAATACAGTACGAAGACCATTAAACATCCCAATCGTTTTTGGAATTGGGGTTGTAACTCTGCTGTGTTATAAACATGCCATAATGTCTTTTCCATCATTAGATGCAAAGAAAATCCCCCAACAACCAAATTAAGTCCAGAGGACGTGGATGCTATCACCGAAATCGAGGACTCCATGAAAGACAGAGCAGATGCTTTCTCCGAGATGGAAGCTTTTCTGCCAAAGAAGAACGGGTATGATTCTCTCATATGATTTATTTATGATGTATTTGAATGACAAAGTGGAGTCTCATAAGAAAATGTCAGTATTTTTTTTTTGCATAAAACTGTTGAAAGTAGTTATTCTGGTGCAGCTTGTCTTTGTGTAACAGATCTGATACAGTATTAAAATGTATAAGATAACATTATGAGTGACTTACTCCTCTTCCTGTTTAGGTTATACCTCACTCTTGTTTTAGGAAACGTCAATGTAACACTCCTCAACAAACAGTCAAAGTAAGTCACACTGATTTTCTTACATCACAGAAGTACAGTTGTGTCAGCATCACATTACATTATTTCTGTTTGCTTCACCGAACAGGTTTGCCTACAAAGACGAGTATGAGAAATTTAAACTGGTCCTCACGGTCATCCTCTTCGTCTTCTCCTTCACGTGTCGCTTTTTGCTCAGCTACAGGTAACATTTACCGACATCATGTTTATGTTTTGTTGAATTACTTCCATTATATGTGTGAATTTGGTGGTGATTAACTTCTTTCCTCTTCTTTTTTGTTCTTCTTTCAGAGTCCTAGATGCCCTGTTCAACTTCCTGTTGGTGTGGTATTATTGCACACTCACCATCCGGGAGAGTATCCTCATCAGCAACGGCTCAAGGTCTGCAACTGTCTCCACCATGTTCACCATGGATTGTTTTTTATGTAAAGGATTCAAATTTTCCAGGAAAATCCAAATGATGTGATGTTTATGCGTGCTCCTGAATGCCCTCTCTCTCTACCTACTTCCCTGCACCCACTCTACAAAGAGTCCAACACCAAGCCCAAAGTCAAAGCTGACAGTACTGCAAAGCATTTGACATGTATCGTTATATTGTGATTTTAGCTGGCTAGCCAAACACTCTCTTGATGTGAATAATGTCAGGTAATTCATCCCGAGCCCAGGGGTTGATCCAGCTGATAAACTGACTGGCCTGCAGGTTACAGTCTTCCATGTTGTTTCAGGATCAAAGGTTGGTGGGTTTTCCATCACTATGTGTCGACCTTCCTGTCTGGAGTCATGCTCACTTGGTAAGTTATGTTATTTGTTCTGTTATTTTCTTTAGAGAAAGGGCTTTACGCTTTGTACAAAATATTATTATGATGATATATTGCCTGGTTGATATTCCATTCTAACCAGATGTTTCGTCTCTGTTGTCAGGCCTGACGGCGCTCTCTACCAGATGTTTAGGAACCAGTTTCTAACATACTGTCTATACCAAAGTAAGAGATTCAAGCTGTGTCCCAAGTCCACACTACATACTTACATTATGAAATGTCCACTATGTGCTGATCAGAGTAGGATACAGTTTAGGCCAGTGGTGCGTGAATTGCAACTGGCAAGATATTTCTCATACTTTTTGTCGGCATTTTAAAGCTCTAACTATTGTGTGTTCCAGATCTCATCACTCCAGATCCAGTATTTCTTTTCCTCCTTATTTTAAAATTTATTTATTCATTATTTTTATTTATTTATTTACTTATGAATGAGCCTTGAAGAGGTAAACATATCCAGTGTATTACGAGAGGAAACAGTAGAAAAAAGAAAAGCCAGAAATGTTCTTTTCTTTCTTATAATGATCTTTTGACCCCTTGTGGGGCTCTGATTCCCAGATTGGAGACATCCATAAAAAGATGGGGGTTTTTTTCCTTCTTTATGAATGGCATTTATTTTTATGTTTAGCAAATAAACTTGAACACAAGGAAAGCTGCTGTTCCTTAAATATATTTACTTATTTTGACACTGACATTCCCAGGGTGAATACATAACCTATTTAAACCGTGTTAAATTAGGTTGTATCAAGTGTGAACACAATTTCAGTCTGAACTTTCAACAGCGTGAAGTCTGCTTCTTTTTGCTAATAACACAATATCTGACACAATATGATATCATGAAAAATAATTCTTTTTTTTGTTGTTGTTCTGTCTGCAAAGTAGGCTTTGTCCAGTTTCTTCAGTACTACTACCAGAGTGGCTGTTTGTACAGACTCAGAGCGCTGGGAGAAAGACATAACATGGACCTTACAGTCGGTGAGTGCAGTCTAAACTGCTGTCGGTCACCAGCTTGTCAGTTTCTATTTATAACTGAATGACTCTTAAATAATGGAAGAAGAGGCACAAATGAACTACACATGACAGGACAAAGGAGGCCAAATGATTCATGTTTTTATGGAAGGAAAAAAAGAATAAAGACCCTTATATACAATACAATACAATGATATAATATAGATTAAGTTAATCTGAGACTCTCTTCTCTCCTCTCTCGGTGCTCAGAGGGTTTCCAATCTTGGATGTGGAGAGGCTTGACCTTCCTGCTTCCTTTCTTGTTCTTTGGTCATGTGAGTAGCTTCTCTCTTAATAGTGCTTACTAAAATAGGAACTTTTTTTTTACTCCAGAGTTACCGTTTTAGAGCATCTTTTGACTGCTGACTGTTCCTCCTTTTTACAGTTCTGGCAGCTCTACAACAGCATAACACTCTTCAAGATGTTTCAGCTCCCGGAGTGTAAAGAGTGGCAGGTTTGTACAACTGAGAGCTTCAGTGTTCGCTCGCTTATATTTATTTTGTATTCTCTGAGTGAGCTGATTTTCTTTTTTTATAATTTTGATTTTTTGTCGTGGTCCATCCTAGGTTGCGATGTGCGGCTGCTCTTACATGGTACTCTTCTTGGGAAACTTCTTCACCACACTGGGAGTGGTTTACCAGAAATACAAGAAGAACCAGGACAAGTCCAAGAGCTTCTAAGACTGGAATAACAAACAGGGCAGAATCACCAAAAATCCTTCATGCAATTGAAAACATGCAAAGTTACTGTAGCTCTAAGATTCTCTTTAGAGCTTTATCAATGTTATGATTGTTGTCCTCGTGGACCATTTACATGTACTGCACCTAGTATTCACGTTCTCCTGAGTTCATATTTGTGTAAATGATGGTCAAAGCAACATGTTAGACAGGTAGGTCATAGACATTATCACACTGACCTGTCAAAAAAATAATAATAAAAAAAACACCAACCAGGAATCCAGCAGGTCTTACTTAGTAACACTGTGAGGTTGTTTCAGTGGGATTTTCTGTCTCAGTCAGAATTGTAGAACTCCAATAAGGAAGTGTTACAGAACAGAGGAATAGTTGTTATCTGCATCATATTTATTTTGGGAAATCAATACTTTGTTACGCAGCAGCAGCAGCAGACAGCAGCAGCAGCAGCTATGTATTTCAGCCTCACAGAAAGTGCTTAATAAAACACTCCAGCAAACTCGCACTTGTGTTTCTTTTCACTGTTTCCAAAGCTTCATTTAAATAATGACTTGAGGCCCAAAGAGTAATTATTATCTAATATTTTACAGGAAAAAAAAGATTAGAGAAAAATACAAATTGGTGTAGGAGAGATATTAATTATCTCTTAAGAGATAACCAAGACTTGCAGTATTTTGTGATTCTTTAGACAGGCCTGACCTCTAGATTGGGAACCACTGGACTAAACCACTGAACTTCACTGTATAATATAGTTGAAACTAGCTCCACTGATGATTACTCGTGCATTGATTCATCAGTATTAATAATCTAATAACATGATAAATAATCATTACCCCAGTTACCCCACAACCACTGCATGAACAATGCCTGGTTCTGCCACTCGTTTGCTCAGGGCAACCCTTCCCGTCTGTTGTTCCCCGTTGGTGGAACGCGCTACCAGTTCCTACCAGAGCGTCCTACCTTTAAAAAACTCCTGAAGAACCAGCTCTTCAGAGAGCACCTCCTCTCCTAGCACTACCAACAACTGGACATGCTAAATCTGTCCCCTGTCACACTACTTATTGCTGCACTAACATGTCCTAGTCTCACTGTACCTTGATTGTTTCCCTTTTTTGTAAGTCGCTTTGGATAAAAGTGTCAGCTAAATGACTAAATGTAAATGTAATAAAATATTCCAAACTTCACAGTAAGCGTTGAAGTATAGGTGTTACTGCATTACATGAAAATGACCACAAGGTGGAAGCATTGTATTGTAGCAGCTAACAGTGAACACAATCTGGGTCATGCTGTTAATGTAAATACAAAAAATAAGAGTCGACTTCTTGTATCAAAACTCACAATCATCACCCTTGTCATCATCACAGTCTTGTTTTATGGGAAGTTTGGAACAACTCTTTCCAGATGGATCACATCACTTGAGGGTGATCACCATCTGGTACTGCAGGAGTGATGGGGACGTGTTGAACTGCTGTCCTTATTGTTCACACGCCATCAAGGTCAATCATCAATTTCGCTGAGTGAATGTTATTAATCAGAGAATGGTTCAGAATCATTGCTGTAGTTTGAACAAGACAATTATCAGGTCTCAGTGGGAACTCAAGGGCCAACCCCCGTTTTTAATTTTAATCTGGCCTCTATTTTAAGAAATTATTGCCAGTCAACTACAGCAGATGGAAGTAAGAATAAGAGGATGCTTGTATAGTTTTGGTCTCGGTGTAGGCACAGCCCCAACATACTGTCAAAGGAAACCAACTTCATTTCATTTAGCTAAAAACCAGGCAATCATCAAGAGGCATAAAAACATCTGTGGTTTTATCAAAGCTGTTTTTTGCACCGAAAAATGAAAAAAACAAAACAATACCTACAAACTGCCGTCTCATTCCAAGTACACCTTTTATTCTACGTAGACGGGACAATGTTATGACCTAAAAATGGTCTTTTACAGGTAAAGCTGAGGATGTGAGCACAACTGTATATTAAGATGAGCTGTGATGTGAACGGACATCGCATATTATCCATGAATTCATGCGCTATGCAAATACATGTTCCTTCATTACCTTGAACATTGAACGAATACACAGTCCTGCTGCTGTAAATACTCACATCAAATGTGTATTAATCCACCACTGAAAATAGTCCCTAATGCTCTATTTCTCCCTGTTTGAATGATGTTTGATAAAAATAACAGTGCCCAGCTGTTTTTGATTTAAAAAAAATTACTGTATATCTCTGACCCATTTGAAAAGATTTGCATCTTTAGTAGGAATGAATGAGCTTGGAGGGGTTGAGTGCTATCGGCTACCTGCCTGTGGCACTCAACCCTCGGAAAATCAGATTTGTGACTCCAGAATAAGGATTGGCTTTAAGGCCTGGATCGGTTGGGCTGGGTTGTGAGGTAGGACCATGCCTGTCGTTGTGTGGCAGTCAGACAGGCTGGTGGAGGGAATTGGGTATGGCTAATTACTGGCATGCATGAATGGATGAACGAGATTCCCACTGTCCCTATCTAGTGAAACCACAGCCAAGTGAACTGGCTTGGAAAAGAAGACCCTGTCTATGCTGTGATTGGAGCACATCATGTCCAGTTTTAGTCCCCACTGCTGTTGTGGTAGTTTTAATTATTATAATTATTTTAAGTCAAAAGCACTATTTAATTAATTTGTGGTCTCTCATGCAGACATAAGTATATGCATGACACAATGATTAAGAACTCACCGACATCAGTTTAATCATCAGTATAAAATTGGACCCTTGGACCAACATTCATCCAACATTTCATGATCCTATAACAAAAGATGAATGGAAATATTTCAATAAAGCTGCATTTCTTGGGCTTTATGATTTAAACATTTGAGCCAGAGTGCCTGAACACAAAGAAATAAAGGATAGAAAGAAATTTGCACATAAGATCAGAGGGAATAATACCTGAAAAATTTAAAATGGAAACCAGCCTCACTTCCAATTTATTACAGTAGAACTTCCCCCACCCCAGCAAAAAGTCTTGCATGAGATACTGCTGGAGGCCCAGTGAGAGCGAGGCTGGGCTGAACAAACGGGACGAGGAGTAAAGTGAATGAAGGGAAAGCAAAGGAGGAGGGCTGGGTATTCTCCCAGCCTGCACCGCTTTCATCTTTCTCATTAAAGCCGGAGCAGTGGGGGCCGTCAAGAATGAGCCCAAGGACATGGGGATCGGGGACTGAGTCTGAGCTTCGCATCAGGAGGTGGAGAAGGCGGGAGGGAACAGCCAGAGCTAGCAGACGGGCTGCCATGTCAAACCTTCACCTTAAACTTAACCCACCTCCCTATGGGACCCAGATAAAGACCTCTTATCTGTGCTCACCTTCTCACCAGGCCTGGGAACGACTCTAGCGGGTAGGGCGAGGAGTGGTGTGCCTGGTTGAGTAGGTCCAAAATGCACAAGCTTTCTCTCAGACAGTGCATATAAAAGAGGAGGGCAGCTCTGATGAGTTTCCATCTGGGAAAGACTGATTAAAAGGGAGGCGAGGAGAGGAAGTAGCTCATGATAGGAGAGGTGATTCTGAAGAAAGAGGCCAATCCAGGAGTGGAAACATAGGGGTCTTTGATTGGAAAGCTTACAGTTACACTGAAGTCTTTGGATTTATATTGATGGTCTGTATATTGTGTGTTTTTATTGCTCTAACATTAAGATTTATTGTCCAGGATCTCGAAAGTTTTTTATAATTTTTCATATTTTTGCTCTATTGCCTATAAATTAGAGGAGAAGATCAATACCACTTTCACATCTGTACATTAAATGTTGGGGATTAGGGTTAGGATTAGTTAGACTGGTAAGCAAATCCACCTACCAGCACCTCTAAAGCTCACTAATTAAATCGTACAAAAACTCTAGTGTAAAAACAAAGTTTTCGTTTCTTGGGAGGTTATTTTGGAGAGTATTTCTTCAGTCAGTCTTCAGGCTTTGCCTAGCAAGTGCATGGTGATAACAACACTCCAGGAAGTCACTGCTTTTGGTCAAGAAACAGCCGCTAAAACATTTACCATATCAACTTAAAAGTGATAATATGTCAATGCTGTGTTTCCACTTTGTTTCTGCCGCCCCCAAATTACAAAAAAATCTGTTTATGCAGGTGCACGGTAAAATAAAAGGGAAAACTGGATGATAAAGGTTCAATTTGTATGCATTTTAGTTTAAAAACATCTTCACAAGAATGTGAAGCAATAACAGCTTTGATGTCAAAGATGTCTATTGCTGTGTTGCTGAAATATCTACTAAAGTTAGCATGCTGACCATCTAGCCCAGGGCCATCTGTCTCATCGTATGACTTTGTACCTCAAAAAGTGAGAGTGAGTCACTCTGGCATCAGGTATGCCCTCAGGCCATCAACACTGAGGTGGTTTTATTACAAGGTTTGTCTCCTGGCACCCCAAGGCTGACCCCACTGTAAATCCCTGCCCAGGCCTGCAGAGATGTGCATTGGCTGATGCCCGATGTCCCTTACATTCACCTCCTGCTTCACTCCTCTCCTGTCCTGGCCTAAACCCACCATGTCTTTGCCATCCCCGCAGTCAGAGTCCTGTTAGGAGCCAACAAGACCCTGACTTTGTTCACTGAAAGGCCGCTAAGCTTGGCTCCACTGCCCTGGTGGTCCTTCTCCTTCCTCTAAGTAGCTAAAATGGCGACGACTGAAGGTGAGAAGTGACCGTATTGACCGTTATGACATTACATAAGTATGGAGGTACACAAACTGAGACACAAGACTCAGCTAACTGAGCTAACTAGCTAACGGCAGCTACAGTTAGCAGCAGTTTGTAGTTAATATGGTGATCTGTTGTCAATTCTTAAACTATTAATTGCGTGGATAGATTATTGTAGCACCAATATTTCACAATTTCTTCTGCCGGTTGCCTGTTCCTGTGATACTGCAAGTTTTCTTTATTTTAAGTTTGAAAATTCACATGACTGCGCAGGACAACAATGATTTTTCTACTGACAAAACATTCTGGGTTCAAACGAGTAACTGAGTCTCTTATTCACCGAGGAACAGTTCAATATCTTCACATCAGTCTGTACTATGGCTGTTTAATAGCTATTAGCTATTCTAGTGTATCCTTGACTTTGAATGACAGCATCGCCATCTGCCCAAATGATAAAAACTGGAGGAGTACATCCTTAAGAGCTTCGGATGAATCCAAGCAGGTGTGAACATGTCCTGAGTCCCATACCGTGTAACTGAAACAATACGCGTTTTAATCTGCACCATCAATTTGGCACATGTGTTGCTGTCTCTCTGTACAGGAGAGTGGGAGTCGTAATCCAGACCAACAACAGGCAAACATTATAGCAAATCAGTGGGGAAAAAGGAAAATACATGCATATGATTTAAGTAAATGATTCAACAAAATAGAGGTTGCATGGAAAAACACAGCTCTATGCTCTTACAGCTAAGAGATTCAGATCTTTCCCCTTCCTCATTAGTAAATTAACTCCCACGACAGCAACTCCTTCACCTCTTGAAATATGATCTGACTGCCAAATTAAATATGCATATTTAATAAGAGAGAAACATGATTACATCCACTTGTTAAATGAGAGCATGAGGAATGAGGAAATCTGAGAGAGTGAAAGTGAGATTTTCATGGCCTGCAGAGTGTGAAAGAAAAAAGAGAATTCATCTTTATTTTAACACGGCTCTTTGGGAGTAACCCTAACAGGACTTCCCCCACTCTGTAGAGCTGATTACACACATTCTGGCTTTCTGGGGGTTTGGACTGCGGGTTCCTATAGCAACCACAAGAAGCAGACAGTAAGGAGTAGACCAAGCGCCTTAACATTTTTACCTCTTGAACCATCAAACAGCATTTTGGAACAGACTGTGCTGCCAAGTATTCTGCTGCTCAAAGTATTTTTTTGTCAGACATTAAAATCCAACCAGCACAGTGCTGAAGACTTTTACTGTATACCATATCCAACATGTTATCACAGTTAACATTAGTGACAAGGATTACACACGTTTACTGTGTATGTGCATACTTAACAAGTCAGCCTAAAGCTACCTGCTTTGTGAAGCTGTGCTTAGAGCTAAATGCTAACATCAGCATGCTAACACACCCATAATGAAAATGCCAATGTTCTGATGTTTACCAAAGGACAAATCAAATAGGACATTGGACAAATCAAATGTTTATGGTGATGATGGTGGCGTTAGATGAAAAGTTAGAGGATCACCAAAGTTAGCAGGATTCCTCCTCTGATTTCAAATTTCAATGCAATCTATCAAGTAGTTGACATTTAAATCTGGACTTGCATTGCCTTTCATGGAGCCATGGCTGGAAATAACAACTACTAATTGCTAATAATAATAGGAATAATAGAGACTTTAGAGAATGGAGGTTACAACTTGACAAAATTGACATTTAAGACTACAATAACACAGCAAAGGTCGAGACAGTGAAACTAACCTGAAAGCAAATACCTGAGCCCTGCAAGTAGATATTGGACTTTCAACCAGCAATTAGAAACTATCCTGAGGCCACACACATCCACTACCTTTTCCACATCATTGAAAGACTTCAAATGAAATCAAAGATCAGACTCAAATTCCTGGCAACAGGCTTAATGGAACAATCTTTGGCCCAAGTGTAAATAAAAGGGACTATATCACCCACCAAGTCCAAAGTGCAGGGCACATTCAGTCGGTGAAAACAGGTTTTGGTTTCTGTATGGGCACACTCAGATTTAGAATCAGATACAGGTTTACTGGGAAGCTTTCACATACAAGGAATTTGTTGTGGTGTTTTGGTGCATATCAAACCTGGCAACCTCACAGGACTAACAGAACTCCTGGCTGCAAAATATGCACCACCAACCATGACTGCTGCTATTGTGCTAGGACTTGACTAGGACTTGATATTTTTGTGTGCAATACTTGTACCAATACCAGGACTGTTGCTACAGTACCAGGATGTTCATATCTATTTATCTGGTAATACTTATCCAATACTTGTACATGCTATATGCTTGACACAACCATGTCGCACTTGTACAGTGTATGGTACACTTAAAATACTTAGTACTTAAAGTACACTTATACATTTGTCATATTCTTACTTGTTAAATTGTATTTATATTTCTTTATAGTTCTTTTTTTTTTTTTTTTTACTTGAAATTGATTACTCCCGTAGCTTATTTTTATAATTTATGTCCAGTATTGTTAGTACAACTAGTGTTGAGCTGACCATTTCAGTTTTAAAACTCATTATGAAAAGACTCTGGGATGCGGCACACAGCCACGGTGTCCGGCTGTTGTCAGTTAAGAAATAGTAACAGCACTTAGCTTTCCATAAAAGCACAAATTTTCAGTTAAGACACAGCTAACCTGATTATTTTCCCCAGCTTTCCCCTGACTCTCCAGCTCTTGAAAAAGAAAGTGAAGAAGTTTAAATGTTAAACAGTTTTTACAGAAATTAAAGAATACAGCGTTAAAGTACCTCGATGACAGTGCACGTTGGACATTATGCAAATGGTTATGCAGAACTTGCACAAAAAACATTCAAATTTTTCACATGACCCTTTTTACTTCCTCTTTGGTGTGATTATAAACCATCCTTGTAGCTGTCAAAATCATATTACAGTTTACAATCCTTCTAAAGTATACAAATTCAGTCGTACAAAGTCGTCAGAATAAAGGTCAGAAAACAAAGACAAATTGATATTCCAAAATAAATATACCCTTTTTTAAATATACCATAGTACTATATAAATATATGGAGTCCATATTTACATACACGATCGTTCACAAATGTGTCCTTGACCCACATATAAGAAATTTTCGGCCTTGAGGGGGCAAAGAATGAACAATGAAGTAGGTCGATAGGCCCACTCCCACACACACTGTGTGTTCTTGTAAACCAGATGGCCAATTTGGTCTGAGCCAAAAGAAAATGAATCACAACACATTTTGTCCTCGATTTGATTGAATACAATCACCCTGCGCCGTGCAGAATAAACACCCCGCAGCCTCCTGCGGTGCTCAGTCAGCATGTCACGTGCGGCACTTTTCATTGAACATAGTGGTCCGTAGTGAATATCTCAGGAGGAAACACTTTCATTGTCATGACAGCTGTCATTTTGTGATGAAGTGTTGTAATTTACTTTTTTAGTACGTGTGCATACTGTTTTTTCAAGATGACTTATATAACTTTACTAACGTAATGTAGTCTGTGATTAGCTTTTCAGTAATTAGGGTTTTCTTTGGATAAACCCAATAGGAACCTTGCATGGCAACCTCTGCCATCAATGTATGAACGTGTGTGTGAATGAGTAAATGTGTTGTAAAAGTGCTTTGAGTGGTTGGCAGACCAAAAAGGTCCTGTATAAATAAAAGTCCTTTTATCAGACCAAATTTGAAAATATCTTTGAATTAACAGGATTTACATGCCAGACACGCATGGCAAATGAGTGACAGATGAAGTGACAAACCAACATAAAGGTGTTAACCCACCATGATTTTATTTTCCTCATGGTGGTATAAATGCTAAATTTAATAGTCTTTGCCTTAAGTGAAAAAAATCAAAGTAAAAGAAAGAAAAAAAAGAAAGAAAAGTTTTTTTATGCAATATAAAGTCAATTTGAGGTTGTTGAACCCTCAGATTCCCAGATACCACACAGGGGGCCTGACTCTACAGGGTTAGAGTCGAGCCTGTTCCACATTTAAAAGGATGGGTTAGTTGCTTTCCAGTACACTAAGAGCGTAGTCATATACTTGCTGCAGAAACTAATTTGAGCAGGTACTTACAATACTGAGGACTATGAGAGAACAAGGGTCTGCCGGGTTAAAATACCCACATTGTTCACACACCACCTCCACTGTGACAGATTTGAAATATCACATCACTGCTTGTGTTGCTTTGTTGAAAAGCTTTTCTTTTCTGATGTCCGGTTTATTGCTTTTGTTTCATTCTTTTCAGCACAAAACAGAATAAAAAAGCCTTCTAAAGCCTCGGCCGTCATTGTTATTTTCACTGCAGCCATTGTTGGGGAGCGCTGGTCACCACTATTTCCAGTTTCCCCTGGTTACCGTTTTCCTTTGAAATCATCATGCGCCCCCACACTGAGCTGAGGTGTAAACAAGCAAATAAAATAAAGCTGCAGTGAGTATACACACATTTGTAACACTGGATCTGAATAAATCCAAATGATGCTTCATGTTCTTTTTACCATTACGGCGCTCATACCTGTGTTTTAACTTTGTTTGCTATCTAGTAACACATATACACCCAGAACAGCTTGTGGTCTCACACAGATTTAATGTACTGATGAATGCTGAGAGTCGGTGACAATGGAGAGGTTTATGTCATAAACTGATGGCCTACTTCCAGTCTATTTTGGGGGTTATGTGACAGGGAGTGATGTAAGAGAAAAAGAGCACACACACTGCTTCAAGTTTGTAATGTAATAACCTATTAAGTTATAATTATTATTTAGCTTCTTTTGCTGAATCATAAGATTTCCAGCAGCAAAAGTTTCTTGGCCTGTGGGTTAGGAGCAGCTGAGTTAAAGGACTCCATTGTTGTTCATAGATTGCTTAAAGTCTGTGTAAAGTAAGAATAAATATGTGTTCTGAAAGAAAGTGTTATTGACTCAGCCAAATTTAAATGATTAAAAATATCGACAAGTTTATGAAATTAGGTGTCAACATCGGGTAAAAATGAGCAGGTTTCTCAGCTCCAGGACAGTGGGAGCAGTCAAGCAGCAATTTTGAAGCGACTGAAACGTGTCAGATGAGTTCAGAAAATGGCATGACTAACTTTGAAACGCTCTGAGTGAGATGAATTAATCTCTATCTCTCTGCTAGGGGTGCAGGGGTATGCTCAGGGTGGCCTCAGTGTGTCATTGAGCCACCCAAAAAACTCCACATTTCAGTAATATATCGTTCAAAGTCTTTTCACGCGTTTTCAACAACTATTTTCCAACATTTTTAATGTATTTTGAAAGAAATCTCAGAATTGACTTCACATAGACTGAACAAGTGCATCCCTCACCACGACACTGAGAATACAAACACTTGTTGCTTTCTCTTCTAATTAACAATCTCAATTAATTGCCTTGCAATTGTCAGTGCACAGCAGGTCAGCAGATGTTGTTTTTTTTATTTTCTTCAACCAAACATATCATTCAAAATACATGAAGAATGACATTCAAAATAATTAATAAATAAGTTCATGTTTACGAGGATTTAGATGGAAAATGTTCTTTCAGGGGATAAATATTATTATATATAGATAAATATTTTCCCCACTAATTAATACATAATCATCCTGAAGGGGTTTAATGTATTACATGGGTACTACAAAAATCCATGACTTGACACTAAATTATTGATTAAAATTACTTAATTGCGTCCACTGTGGTCCTCCAGAGTCTATGATCAAAACTGCATCCATAGAAAGAGTCTGTTGTGTCATTGTGAACGGTTAGGGACCAAAAAAGCAAAAATACGTGCCAGGAGACCAGATTCAGTGAAAACAGTTTTCTGCACACGGCAATTACAGTATTAGTTAAGATTAGGCAACTGAAGTCAAACAAATATAAAAGACATAAAACAAAAGCATGTTAAATTACACAATTCAGCTGAAGCACTGCACACTTCCCATAACTAAAGCACTAAATCCAACAAAACAGTGAAAATATAAAGCTGGCAGCTGCAAGACACTATAAAAACCACACTAGACAATGTAACCATTAGGGCCACTGCTGTGTCACGGCTGTCTGTGGCGCAAAGGCAGGGTAACAAAACAGTGCTGCAACACTGAACAGTCAAACAATGAAGGAGCAGAAAACAATGGGGTTTCAGTTGTAATAAATGTCAAGAATAACAGCTACTGTCAGCTAACCCAATAAGAGGTGAAAGAGAGTGTGTTTGTTTGCAGCAGGACCACTAATACGAAGAATATACAGAGTAAAATGGTTGACTGTGGTTAAGTCTAAGAAAAACACATCAAGCCCTCATGCCACATACATAGAGATTTGAGCTGCACATCGATGGGAAGCTTGTACCCTAAAATTAACCCCCTGATTTTAAAATGTTGCAGTCATGAACACTTAACACCTTCGGGAATACTACACACTTGACTTCTTTATGTGATTGGATGATTGAATGGTTTAAGGTTAATAGTGTTAGTCCTTGCACTTGGAGTTGTCAGTCAGATTACAGGGGGCCAGTTTCAAGGGGCCAGTCTTGACCCCCTGTAACATACCTTCCAATGCATAAACAAGAAACTGTATCTTGCATTACTGTGTGAGGAGTTAAAGGGTCTGTCACCAGGTCTGTTGAAGACGTTGCCTGCATTTTGTAAATTCTAATTTTGAGTGCAGGTTTTCAGGCCGTGAGAACCCCTCAGCAAAAAGCAGTTTGGCTCTTATTTCTTGTCCGCGGAGCTGTAAACAGCTGAAAGGGCTGCCGTCTTTATGTGGCGGGAGGTGGAGGAGGAGGAGGAGGAGGAAGAGGGGGAGGTTAAAGCTGCCTTATCAGAGCTGCCTGAAGGCTTCAGCTCTTCAATTCAAACCCTGTTTTTTTTTCTGAATTAAATTTCACAAGGATTACTGAACACATGTAAACACTCAAGAGCCACATCATTAAAGCCGCTCTGTTTATTGTTAGACAGAAGTATTCAGACAGATTTGAACTTTAACTCTCTGTTTTAAGTATCAGACGAGCAGCTGGCTGTGGGTGCAACATACCCTTCATATTTATAAATCTGAGAAACATCTTCTGGGTTTACATGTGTTTTTAATGTTCTTTGTATTACTGGAATAAGTGTTAAACCTGCATTAACTGATATTTTGACAAAAACACTGAAACCACTTAGAATTAACATCCAACTCTGTAGCCTATGCAGTTTTTTTTTTAGCCTCTTTTGTCTTATTTTTTTGCATATCTCCTATACACATAGACTGTATGGTGCAGCCTAACTACTCATTGAACCCCATAATGTAAAACCCTTCACACTTGTCTGTAGCACTATCTTGAGGTTACACTTAATGAACCCATTTCCACCTGGGTATTAACTGGTATTAGCATGCAACCTGTATCTATGTTATCTGGAAAATGACATTTCACAGGCCTTTGCATTTACACTCACCATTAATTGGCTTTTATGTTATCTCTGCCTATATTGTGATTGGATCTCAATATGCAAATTAGGCGGGAGGGCAGAGTGGACACACAGAGACCGCTAAAGGCATCTGTAGGCTGTGGCCTTGATAACAAGGTTAACTTTTCTAAAACTGCAAGAAGATAATCAAAGTGAGCGGAGAAGTTTGCTAGCTTTTGTGCTTGACAGACATGGTTTTTGGTGTCTTTCTAAAAGCACAGTGGGACCATACTGTCTAATGGCACCTGGCTGATGTTCGCCAAGAAATAGTTCCAGTATGTATTAACAAAAACATAACCAGGCTAGCTGTTTCCCTGTGCTTCCAGTCTTTATGCTAAGCTAGGCTAACTACATCCTGACTCGAGCAGAGAGAAGAGAGTGGTCTCAATCTGATCTCATTTTAGCTTATTTCTCAAAATGCTTGAGCTACTACTTAATATCATTATTAATGCAGGAATATATGATACATGGAATATAGGTAAAAATGTCATACAAGTCATGGAGGATTTCCACATGCCGCAGCATAATACACACAAAAGTAGATACAGTCTCTCCATTATGTGAGTAGAAAATAGATGATACAGTCCTTGATGTCTTGTTAATGTAATCAGAGAAGAATGAATGTGAAGTGTGCTGTCTGCTGGTGATTAAGAGCTGCCCTGACCAAATTTTGATTCACTACATTTGGGAACAATTGGCCACCTGGGTCCCTTGGACTGATTTATCCAAACCCTGTATTGTGTCTATATGGAGTCCTGGCCCCGCCCTGTGCCTCCCTCCCTCTGTGTCCTCAACGAGACACTGATGTGTCTGAGCTGAGGTGTGCCAGAGTGATTCATTAGTTCATTAAGGCGTCTTGTGGCCATGGCAACAATCTTTCCAAGGGGTCAATGGTAACGTGACAGTCCCCTTCAGGGCAAACCCTGTCAGAGGATCTGAGCAATGTCAGGAGGTACAATCATTTACCCCTCCCCCCAAAACATCCAGAGGTCCCATAACCCATTTATGCCCTCTGCCTACACACACCCCCACAACACACAATGCTCCAGCTTTAATCTGATCTGATCCCAAATTCTGGGTAGTATATCTAATGATTGTTGTTTTAGTGAGCCTCCAGCCCAACAGATTTCACCACTGCTAACAGGAGGTGAAGGCACATGGGTTTCTTTTTTGTATTCTTTATTCTTCTCCAACTGAAAAACATGAAAGCTCCTCTCTAGAGCCAATGTTTGGTTTGTTCATTCTGGGCTAATGTAGGACCCCCTCTGTAGAGGACCCTTTCCCTCTGTAGATATAAAAGGCTCATCCTAAACTAACAAAACATAACAATTATTATTTGCAGGTGATTATACACTAAAGAAAACATTATATTCCATTTCTGCCACATTCTGCCAATAGATCCCCCCTAAATCTTATACACTGGACCTTTAATTACCCAATCTGAGCATGCAAACTGGTTCCATATTATTTAAGCAGTAGAAACTGAAGTCTCAGGTCATTGTTGCTGCAATCTTACATTTAATTACTAAATGAAAATTGTTAAATTATTGCATTCATTCCATTGACACTGATTGTTCTTATTTTGTCATTGCTGTTCAGCTTTGGCTCACAGGTACACACATATATATAATGCAGCACAAAAAAGCAGAAAGCAAAGAAATATTTGCAAGCTTTTTGGGGGCCTAACTCATGGCATGCAGTCACTGTAAAATAATGCACAACTTCGGTGAGGTTTATTGGATTTTTCCTGGCAGTTTCCAGCAATAAAAATATCATTACCTTTGCAATATATTGTTTCAAGGGAAAATTGAATAAACATGACTTCAGTAAGTAACTCCAACAAGCAGAAGAAGGGTGAAACTAGCAGCCTTTCATTTGAGGGTTAATTTGGAAAAGTGATGAGGACACCACATCACAGTCTTTTCTCTCAGCTATAATCAGTACAGTAATAAACACGAGATTACGTGGTAATATACAGTATAATTAAAGGCGCGGGCAGGCAGATTTTTTTTATCGCTGTTCTCTTCTACTGTCTCTGGACAAACTTTTAAGGTCCTCCTTGGTGATTCACTGTGTTACAAGATGAGCTTTGCTTGCACAATTTAGAAAAATGTGGCCTCAGCAAAACATTGCGGACCTGAGTTTAATCAAGACGTTTCAATTGCTCTGTTCATACTGCTGTCAGAGTGATAAGTATGCAGCAAGAACACTGTTTGACTCTCAGGACTGCAATCTGCATAAAGTTTATGAATTTAATGCCCGTCTTATCACTGCGTTGAAAAATGCCGCAGGACATCGAGGATTTCCACTGTCCTGTCAACAGTTTTAGAGACGTATGTTTTATAATGATAGTCTATACTATCTGTACTGCAGATGGTCACGAATTGGCAGCACTTTCAAACTTAGAGCTACAGCTCAGACTGGACCAATGCAGCCCATTGCGTTTTTTGTGTGTGCAATGATAATTTCTGTCTGAATACCCACTTTTAGGAAGTCGTGATGTCGTTTTTTGGCAGGGTATGCCTCCCGTTCCTATTAGGAGACTCGTTAGTGTGATTGCTGTAATTTTCCTGAAGACATTACAGACATAAATCTCTTTTTCCTTGGTCAGCATTAACAAGTTATTAAAATCCGTTTATTCAAATCGGGAAGTATGCCCTTGAAGCCCCCTGGCATTTTTTTGGTGAATGGCGTCCTTTCTTACATTCCCACCCCTTCCTCTGACAGAATCTGTTCAAACCACTGGTCCTTGACTTAGTCTGGCACCCCTGTGGTGAAACACTCTGCCCCCAATCTGTGTGAGCAGAGCAGCCAGTGTGAGGGCTCACTGTGGGCTACAGAGACATGGATGATGATGATGGTGATGGACTTGAGTCCAATGCCTTGACTACTTCAAAGATTTTTTATTTTATTTTTTTATGCCATTGGATGATGATCACGATGTCAGCCTACACAAGACCACAGCTTTGATTTGATTTCTACTTTGAACTGACCAAGGCCACTAAAGTTACAGCTACTATCAAATTGAATAATGAGAAATCCAGGATACAGTGCCCTTTGAGGTAGTTATATACAGGGGACAAAAAGTCAGGATCTCTGTACTGCATCAATTTATTTCTTTTTTTTTTTTACTGTCTTCCACAAGTCCGCCAACTTTCTGAAAGTTCAATACTACTTCCTTTGAATGAACCCTTTAAAATTGTGTAGTCCCACATCTTTTCTCCTTTGGCTCCCATGTATATAAATAAATGATTAGACACTTAGATGAAGTACAAAAACAAGTCTGGTTCTTCCTACAGATCCCAGAATTCTTGGAGGTTAGCAGCTTCTCTGTCAAAAATACAGCAGAAGGGTAACTAGTGATTTTTTGTTTGTGTTTTAATAAAATACAGCAATATTCCCGTCATGCCAGGGTGCAGTGTAAGGAATTGGTTTCCTTGTTGCAAAAGTGGCGTGCATCGCCTGCAGCTCGTCATCAAACAATTCACTGCATCTGGTCTGTCTTGTTCCACTATTCCCTGCAGTATTTTAAACTAATCTGCTGTCAAAAAGTGGCAGAAATGAGTGTGTCTTGCTTTGTAGATGGATTTTTTGATGAATGATTACTGTCAGCACTAAGGTTGATGGCAAATACATTATGTTTCCAGGAATGGGGGACTCCATCACACAAAGAAACAACAGTAGAAACTACTATACAGGGATGTAACTACAGAATTACTGACAGAAATACTTTGAATGTAAATAGAATCACAGATCGGGTCTGATTTCATTCAGAACTTCAAGAAAAGATCGCAAAAGAAAAAATCATAATTCCATTAAAAATACACAATTTTTCTCAAGGATAAAAGTCTCTCTTCACCAAATGTGAGATGATGACAGATGACACCCAGCTGTACATCCCTTTTAACCAATTAAATGCTCGTATTATCATATGAAGCAGACACTCATAATCTGCTTTATGTTCCTTCAGATTTTTGATCATGTTTTGGAAAAAAATCAAATAACTAAGGAAGTTAGGACCTGTTTTCTCTATGTAAGGTTTAAAAAGTTTCTGATCCCAAGCTGACACTTATATTTCTGCTTTGTCTCCTCTTGACTTGACTGCTTTGGTCAGCAATTCCAGTGAAAGAAACATCAAAATAAAATGTTTGTGTCCTCCAGGATGACACGTAAGCGTTTTCTGATCTGATGTTTTGGCACAAAAACAACATAGTTGGGGTTTGGGATAGATCATGATTTGGGTTCAAATAACTACTTTGTCAAGGTTCGGGGTTAACTACTTTGTCATGGTTAAAAGAGGAACTACATGGTGATAGTCTGGGAATAATCACGGTCATGGTTAAAGAGACCAGTGTTGACAGCTGGTAGGAAACAGGAAGTAAACAGAAGTCTCCTGTGTCAGTCTGATATTTTTTTTATCTCGACTTCGGCCTCCCGCCTCTGCTGAGTTTGTGGCTCTATCCCAACGTCACATTCTTCCAAACTAAAACATCAATTACATCAATACAATATCAACATATGAGCTTTAGCGGTATGTCTGCAATCTTCTGAAGGAGGATTTACTGTTCCTAAATCTTGCCTCAACTAATATTTTGGATCTTTGCAGTTTCCCTCTATTTTCTCTTCAACGTAGTGTGCCCAATTCCCTCTGCACAGGGGGAGATTCCCAGTCATTTCAGTGCCAACTCTACTGTTGTTCTTGTTAGGGCGTGGACAGGCATGTGTAACATCCGTGACAGATGGTATGGTCATGCAGCTACTTCTCCTCTTCACCTGCCATAAGAGAGGAGTTTCAAGAGCATAACATGCCGGACGTTCATACTACCCCCTCAAGATCACACCCCTGCTCTGTGCTGACGCCCTGACTAACCATGCGCTCTCATAACTCAACTTTGACTGGACTTTATCAGTCGGAGCTTCTGAACTTACCCCCCCCCCTTTGAACAATTTGAACAAATTGTTCAAATGTTTGAAGCATCAAGTACTTCATCTATTTTTTTTTTTTATTGTGGCCCCGTTTCACCTTTCCCATGTCGTTCAGCACTTTATAACACTACTTTGAAAAGTTCCATACAGCTAAAATCATCATTAGTAGTAGTAGTATCAGTAGATGTTCTAGTATTTGTAATATTATTGCAAGCGTATGTAAAAATGAGAGGTGTAGCGTTCATATATAAATATCAAATGAATGCAGTCGTTTAAAATGACACATTTTACAATAAAATATACAGCAAACAAAAAATGTATCACAATTAATGTGAACAGTGATGGTGTCATGATTGTAGAGCCATTATTTTACACTCTTTAAAATAATTTGACGAGTAAATATTGTTCATTCTATACTTGGTAACTAAATACTCCTCTCACAGGGTTTTGAAAAGTTAAAAACAGTACTGGAGTTAAAGTGGCCGGGGGTGCTGCCTTATAGTGGTCAAAATCTATCTTTGTCTCTTTAATTCTTGGCTCCGAGACATGAAGAGGCCACACAAATTTCACTGGCCTTTGGAAATGGACTGTTTTCTAAAAGAGTGGAAAGAAAGTCAGAAGTTCGTGTGAAAAAGACTTTGAAGTGGGCAGCAATCCCAAACCCCATCAGAAATCCTTGAGAGGAGAGGCCAAAAAAAGATGACTTCCCTCTGCCAAATCTTTCTTCCACTGTATTTTTAAATCAGCTGTACCTCTTTATTATATCGCTTCCCCTCAACCTTTTATTGCTTCTTCCTTTTCTTTATTCCAGCCATCTCTGTTGCTGTTATGTGGCTTGAGAGCAAAAAGAGAGACAGGATGAGAGGAGATATAATGGTGTCAAACTGAAAATTTAATGGTCAGTTAAAATGTGCACATGTTGTGTACATGTAATCAGACCTGACAGGAAACAGGAGTCAGTGCAGAGGATACTCAGTTTCCTGTCAACTTCTCAGGTATCTTTTTGACATAATGAAACCATGAAATCGTGAAGGTTGTGAGTTTCAATGAGTTTTTACTTTGGGTGTTGTACCCTAATGTCAAAACAATGTCTATTTTTACTACGATATGTCCTCCTGACATATACAGATGAACCTGTTAGAGGTCTTCAGGGCAACACTTTCTTATTCTTTGTGTTGTTAATTCGTCATTTTAATAAAAACCTAGGTCAAGATCGATGTCAGTCTCTTGTCTATATGTCTTGATGTCTATAAAGATTTAAGAATAGCAGTAATGTGCTCACTTCTCTTGGTTCTTGTTAGAACTCAGTAGAAGAGCAGCGAATAAACTGAATACAGTCCACTTACACTTAAACGGGTATTGATTTTTTGAGGTGGGCCTTTTTATTCATTCATTCATTTTCCACAATCACTTATCCTTATCGGGGTCACAGCAGGTGTATTCAGATGTATTCACATTCACACCTATGGGCAATTTAAAGCCACGAATAAACCTGCACGTCCTTGGACTGTGGGAGTAAGTCAGACTACCTGGAGTGAACGCACAGACACGGGTACAACATGCAAACTCCAAACTCACCTTCTTGCCTAAAGTCTTTCTGTTGACCCTGTTTACAGCAGAGCTTTGCTCTACTTCCATGCAGGAACCTCTGTCTGCTTTTCCAAACTGCGAGCATGCTAACCACTGTCTGTTGAAGGTAACACAATATGCATGAGTACCTCATACAACCCCACAAAACTGGAGCCATCCCTTTAAATATAATGAAATCATTTAGACAGAAAGTACCTTTGACATTTTCAGTAGAAATCTTAATCTCTTCCAGGTTTTATTCATAAGTTTCTTCTGCAGCAGTGTATTTAGGGCATGCTTTGAGCTGAGGTGAAAGAGCCAGTGGATTGTGAGCTACTGGTATTAACAAATGAGACAATGTGTGTAGAAAAGCTGAGGGAAAAAACGGTTTTGGAAGAAGTCTGGTAAAAATCATGTCTCATGAGAAAGGGGTAGATAGATTTCATGTGAAAGATGGTTTCCTTTAGAGTGGAGTGAGAACTTGGCTCAAATCCAAACCAAATATCCCCTGATATGAGGTGTAAGATACACTTTTACACATGTGTGCAGCTGCTGCTGCCCTCTTTTCAGCATGAAGCTCATTTTAGGTTTATTTTGACTTGACAAAGGTTGATCGAGTTATGATTCATATGGGTGCTTTTGCAGGAGCTCCTAACAACATGTCACAATCTTCATTGATGAATGACACAATTATGTGTTTTTAAACCTTTTCTCTGATTTTGCTCTTTTTTGTTGTGCTGGATACTTTCTCCTCCTCAGGCCTCAAATAATTCTCCAAATGAAACAATCTGAGAAGGGCAGAGGTCCACATTCAGGTCACAAGCCACAAATATTGCGGACCACTGGGTTAAAATAAATCTGAGATAGATATTTTATCTCTAAATAACTCACCACAGCTGACAGAATTAACATTTTATTTTGCATAATTTTAACTTCATGTCACTGTGACAAAATATATAATTATATATATTCCTCCATAAATCAAATGTATTATAATATTCATTATTTTCAAACTCATCAATCACAGCTGTCATCAGTATAATATAATGCCAAATAATGCTTATCACTTTTGTGATTCCATTAAATTTATTTCATATTGATTCAACACATGAGTGCTTTTCCTACATAAGATTAAATTCCACTGTATGTTTATATCAAATTCAGTTTATCTATTATTTAAGCTTAGAAATATGAATATTCATACAGTGAAATTATACATAAAGTGGAATTATTTTTAGATGTGCAGTCTGGTGATGATTAATGACTGTAAGACACTGTGTTCCTACTGTATTACTGCAAACAAGTCACTCAAAGTGTGACAGTTTCACAGCATGAGTGCCCCACATACAGTATGTTTGAAAGCACTTTCTAGTAAACCTATAGTAGACTATAAGTGTTCTGTAACCACAGGATTTTCTTCTCCATGTCTAATACCTGTGCTGTGTCCACAGCTGTGGGATAATGTATGATGAGGGCTGGACAGCTGAGTGACCAACTCCAGGAAGCTTTTCTGCTGCAGCTGTTAGCCAAGGTAACTCTGCAGTCACTGATGAAAACACCAGAAGTCGGCTCACTTTACTGGAAGAAGTCCAGTGCATATAACCTGTGCTTCATGGCTGTTCAATCTCTTTATTATATATCCCAAAGTTAAAAGATATTCTGATATCGGTATAGGTCAATATTAATATGTATTATATATTTTTTCTGCATGTGTGGGCAAGCTTAGAGTGGCTGGAAGTATCAAAAACCCTGATATTTAAAAGGTTGGTAAGGTGTTATTACTGCTAAATGATCAAAACTGGATACTGTGGTCTTCACTGATGGCTTGCTGATTTATAACTTACAGCATTATTTCTAAGATGACCAAGATAGTTTGTGGTTGATATGGAAGTAAAAGAGTAAACTTTAAAGGATCTGTGTCTAAGATTTAGTTGCCGGTTGCAATCCCTTCGTCTCACCGTCTCCTTCCTAGTGTAAAGGACAAATTATGCTGCCAACCAAACACAACTAGTGTTTAGTTTGTAGGAACATGGCGGACTCTTTGGAAGAGGACCTGCAGCATCTGTAGATATAAAGGTCTCATTTTGAGGTACGGAAAACAAATGAAAACATAGCTATGGATATTATAGTCCCTTTTTACTATATTCTGTAAATAGAGCACTCTAAATCTTATACACTGGACCGAGCTGCTTTTTAAACTTGTCCACAGATCTTGTCTCCAAAGGGAAAGAGCTCCAAAGTGTAGAAAACCACAACTTCAAAGGCACAGTCTCCTTTAGTGTTAAGCCGGGGGGGAGGTACAACTAAAAATTCTTTGGGCAAAAGACTTAAAAACTGCAACAATAAAAAACATAAAATATTAAAAGTAAAATAAATTAAAGTCCAATAAGTGAATAAACAGAAGGGATAAGAAGTATCAGAATAAACAGATGAGGCTTAAAAGCTAGGAAATGACAGGACACTTTAAATAAAATCCAGGCTAAAAAAATACGTCTTTAATTTTAAATGTCTATAGAGGTGGCGTGCCTCAGATCAGGCAGACTGTTTCAGAGACCAGAGCCACAGTGGCTGAAAGCCGACTCCCTGTGTGTTTTTGTTGAGGTCCTAAGTACAACTAAGAGTCTAGCTGCAGGGGGACCTACTGGTTACATATCTAAGAAGCATGTCTGAGGCCACAGTGATTTAAAAACTAAAAAGAGGTTTTTAAAATCAACTCTAAAATAAGAGTTATATGTGCTCTCTGCCTGGCCTTTGTTAGTACACAGGTGGCTGCGCTCTGAAGAAGTTGTAGGCGACCAACAGATTATTAGAAGACCAAACAAAAGAGCACTGCAGTAGTCAAGCCTTGAAGTGATGATGTAATTGCAAACTGAATCTGCTCTCACGTAGGCTACCACTGAATGTGGTAGGTTGAGGTATCATTTTTAGTGATACTATAATCAAAGAGGTAATAGCAGTGGTAGTAGTGGGATTTGTAGAAGTAGTAGGAATCATGGTGAAAATATAGAAATAATGGCAGCAGGAGTGAATTTGTAGTAGTATTATTGTTGTATCAGTGTCAGTAAATCCATGACAAAAGTGTTGTAGAGTAGCCTCCTGAAACTAGTTTCTATCTCAGCACTCAGCACAACAAGCAAACAAACACTAGGTTACTGCGTCTGAAATCACAGTCAAGTGTCAACACTTTAACTCACAAAAGTGAGTATGGGCTAGGCTAGCTATTTCCCCCGGTTTCAAGTTTTAATTCTGAGCTTAAGCTAACCTTCTGCTGGCAGACATGAAAGTGCCAAAAACTTCTCAAGCAGCAAATAAACCTAAACCCAAAATGTTGAACTATTTGTTTAAGTGCAGCACTTGGGTAAATACTTGGTTACTATCAACCAGTGGCTGTCTGAAGTGCAGGGGCAAAAAAATATAAAAAAGGCACCAGCCTTTTTACTTTATTATGTTTTGTCCACTGGAAGGGTACTGTAGAGGGCACTTTATCACATTTCTTTTCAAAAAAAGACATGGATCACTGCCGGAAAACAGTTTTTTGTACCAGGCTGTTAACATGTCTATTTCTGCTGTAAAGTTGGACATTTTAATATGGGGGCTTATGGAGACTGAATTGTTCTGTAGCCAGCCTTAAGCAGCTGCTTGAGAAGTTTTTGGCACTTACGCATTGGCTTCATTTCCCATCCATGGAGGTTGCCGCTTGACTTTATCCCATTTTTTCCCCTGGAAATTCACCCTAAAGGACATTTCATTGAAATTCCTTACTGGAAGGGTACACTAGACAACATCATGTTTTCTCCACTGGAAGGGCACCTTATCATGTTTTTTTTTTCTTTTTGCATGCTGGTCCACCATAGATGCCACTTTGTCATGTTTTATCTACTGTAGGGGGCAATTTTGCTGCCTACTTGCCCCCACTTGTCCACCACTGCAAAAAAAATAGAAATACTCAAATTTCAATACTTGAAAAATTAAATTTTAGCCTCATGTATGAATGCATTCATTACCTTCAGCCACTGTGGAAATGCTAATAAAGTTTTAAGCCGAATTCAACCAACAGGCCATGTGATTTCGGCTAAAAGGTGTGCAGACGTGATAAGGTAGGCTTATTATCGTGACCTTGAGGAGTTTTTACCAAGAAAAAGTCGCTGTGTGTATTGGGAAACGTAGTTTGTGGCAGAAAAACACACCGATAAGCTGCTTCTACCACACACACACACACACACACACACACACACACACACACACACACACACACACTCACATGTAAAGCCCCACAATAGGCGGAGGAGGACCCCGCCAGCCTGAGACTTTAATTGAGCTCCCTCCCCTCTCCTCCTCTCCTCCTCCTCCTTCTCTCCTCTCCTCAGTCTCCTCCGGGCTGCTGGCTAACTTCTCGTCGACACACCACTTCACTTCAGATTATTTTGGACTGGATACGACAAGCAGCAATAAGACATGGCTTTCCTACAAAGAACATTTCTACCGCTGTTTCTTCATATCTGCCTCCTCAACTGGGGCGGTGAGTTAAACTAAATTAAATTCGCTTCTTTTGTGCCTTTTTTTTTTTTTTTTTTAATAATACAGTTTAAGTTTAGTGAAGGAGGAGAGCCGGGTTTGAATGAAAATACAGCGTGTGTGGATGCTCAAACCACTAACAATGGTTATTTTGAAGTTAAGTCGAGCACAGTTTTATCGAATAAAAGTGCATTTTCGCTCGTGTGCAGTTAATGACGTTAGCCTATTAGTCGCCATTCGTCTCGGTAATGAATTTGAAAGCTAATTTACCATTTACATATCGTGTAATAAGCACATGGTGACACTTTTTCAACATCTCCTCTCCTATTTTTTGGTTGTTTTCAGTCTAGAGTCGTCGTAAAAATGTTTAAACGTGTAATTAATTACTGCGTAATTGATGCTGTTAGCGGACCAATTAACCTACCAACACGTAGCTGTACAGCACGTTTGAGCATCATGCACGCGGCGTGTGACTGGTGTGTGTGTGTGTGTGTGTTTTTGTTTTTTGTTTTTTTAAACTGTTGTGTGACACAGTCTGGATAAGTTATTAAAGGTTTAATAAGACTGCTGTAAACATCTAAAGAACCACAGTGGTTAAACCACAGGACCAAACTGAGCAAAGAGTCCCAAAGCAGGACATGGTTAGTGTGTGAGCCTTGGTGAAGGAGACAGTAATAGCAATGTGATGGGAGAGGCTTGTTTTACAAGGAGTTGAACAGTGGGAGACTGACCAATATGTGTGTGACTTTATGCCACTTTATTATCACTGAGGAAGAGAACTGAGACCTTGCTTTCCTCAATGAGTTGTATGTAGAGTTGCAACTGACCAATATTGCCATTATCCATCATTTTGTTGATCATTTCCTCGATTAATCGATTCGTTTTTTTGGTCCATAAAATGGTTCGTTACCTAACTAACTAATAACTGACTTCATTCTTAACTAATCTAAATATTACTGCCTTGATTAATTGATTAATAAAATACAATATGTCCATCAGAAGGTCACATCTTTGGACTCTGGGAGTTCAAAAGCCAAAGGTCTAACTCTAAATTCAGTGTACAATAAGGTTAAGGGTTGAGACTGCCCATGTAATTTGCCAAAACGATTAGTTAAATAACAGTTGAGATGATTTAAGGACAATTAATCTGCAGTCAGTTTGATGTTAATAATGGTATTAATTGTTGGTCAATTTTAGAGCAAAACTGCCCAACATTCATTGGTCCCAACAAAGATTTTTACAACGGAAGATAACGGTTTACAATCTCTGCTATTGACATGAAACTGTATACACTTTGTGTCTCCTAAGTGGGCGTGGCGTCCTAAACTTGTTTGTAAGTCTTATGAACATCCCTGTGGATGGATGAAAACATATCGTGTTGTGCCAGAGACGGTTCAGAAAGTTATTTAAATTTTAATGCGGTTGTTATTGAGCGTTTTTGGTTGAAACCAGACTAGCGACTCAGTGCCAACTGAGAGAAGAGATGAGATTCCATATCTCACGTCAGAGCGTTGTTCCTGAGAAGTTAATTTTCTCCTAATTTGTCTGTGTGAAAAACGTTATTTTAGTATCAGAATGTTCAGAAGATATTTGGCTTGTGAAAAATTAGTCCAATATTGATTTAAGGTGAAAGAATAGCTCAATCTGTGCTCACGTTGACGTCTCCCATTAGAGTCAATAGAAAGTGGACCTGCTGCTAGTCTCCTAAAGGGGAGTGGCAGTGGCTAAACTCACGTGACACAGATACAAGAAATGTTCCTAAATGAAACTCACAAGCTCACAACAAAGTCTGTGGATTATTAAAAGTACCCGGGTCATGTTTCTGGAAAGAGACATTGATGCCAACTAGGCAGACATCTCTATGGCCGATATCTCCAAAACTTGGCAACACACACCAAAACAATCTAGTGGGATAAAAAGAAATACAGGTAAGAGGAAAAATATGTGTGTTTGATTTTGGGGTGAACTGTCCCTTTAAAGTCCCTTGTCCCTTGATGGATTACCTGACTCAAGCTTTACCGTAAAGACTTAAATGTAAACCATCCTCCTCCATGTTGCATCTCACAACAGGACAACACTCACTCTGTCTTGACATTAAACCTCTTTTTCTCTTAAATCCCTGTTTTTTAGTCCATCAGCCTAGTCTTAATTGGGTTACCTCTATTTAATCCTACCTCCTCTGGAGACAGAGTAAAGCTGTCTGTTTTTGGATTAGGTCGTTGGTTAGTGATAGAGACCCCGTCCCCTCTAAAGAGCTTCCAAACCAGGTTCTGTCAGAACTGATCTGCTCTCTAATGGGCCCTGAAGAGCACTTACTCAAATACAATTTGTGGCTAAAAGCATTTCTGCTGCATGGAAATAAACCCATCCCGAGTATGAGAAGAAACCCAAACATGTAGCGTAGTTGATGCAGCCTCTATTGATTTCACAGACCAGTGTTCATCAGTATGATGGTCATGTTGTGTTACAGGAATGAGCAAGTGGTGCGGGCGGTGTGGTTGTGCAGTAAATCAGAGCAGTGGGAGAGCTTTTACGCAGACATTTACAGAACAGAAAGTAGATACGAAGAACATGCTTACTTAGTTCATGCCATCCTGAAATATGTTTAACCAAACACGATTTTATCCTCCAGTACATTTCAAGATCCTTACAGTCTTCTTTTGTTGTTGTGGAAAATATCCAGGCCCGCTGATGTATAGGATGAAATTAGGGTTATGCATCTATGTCACACAAACAGTTCAATAAATATGTAGATACATGATTCACAATGCAATATGAGAACAGCACATACAAGACACTTTTGCAATGACACAAAGCCAGGTCAAGCCTGCAGTTCTTCTGGAATTTAATATTGCTTTAGTAGGATGTGATGTTTTTACTTGTTCATGAATGAAAGTGTTTGGGGTTTAGCACGAAATTTAAAAAAAGCACTTTCGCATAGTCGAAAAGTCAATCAGAAATACCCCAGAAAGTTATGTCAACTGCTACATCAACAATAGGTAACATGAGCAGTGATACTTGGGATAACATTTCAGCCAAAGAGGAGGAATGTTTCACTGAAATGTTGCCTATAGGCAACAATACTATGTCGGGACAGCTGATGGTGTAATTGCCTCTAAAGGTCGGTGATAGTCATACATACTTTACGTACATACAATTTCCATATTGTTAGTAAAATATCCAATGAAAAGATCCAAAGCAAATCAATGACATTGTCTCATTCCTGTGTGCCATAGAGCTCTGTTGTTGTCCATTAACTGTGGCATGTTCCTTCATTACTATGAAGCACACCCACTGAAGTTTATTTTGAGTACATACATCACCGTACTGCTGTAAACATGTAATAGAACACCAAATTTGTAATAATCCGCAGCTGAAAATAGTCCCTGACAAATGCACCATTAACTACTGTTTGAGTACTGTTTAATGTGCCCATTTTACTTAATTATTGAACCTTTTCTAAGAATTAAAGTGTATTTTTGTGACTGTGATAATATTTTGGGAGTAGTTTGGTGCTTGGGTGCCTTGGAAGTAGCGTTAGTGTCGTGCTATTGTTATTTTCCTTGGGTTGAGCAGAGAGACCAAACTTGAATTTCAGTTTTTAGGTTGGTGTCAATATGTGACTGTGTATCTATGCAGCCATATCTCTGACTCTTGTGTCATTTTTCTGCTTTGTAGTAGTTAATAAATCCACCGCTAGTGAACATACAATATCCACACCAGGATACTCACTTTGTTCGATGAATACAGTGTCTGATGACACTGTCTGTGATGATATAGGGGTAGTTTGACATTTTAACAGTGTTTGGACTCAGACCTTTCAAAACAGCTTTGGCGTCACACATATACGATTGATAGAATTAATGCACAATTGACAACTTTAATACTAACAATTAATAACTAATTAATACTAACTTTAATATTTAGGTACCTGGTGGTTGTCATTGTTAATGACTGCAGAAATAATTAGTAAAAGTAATGTGGTGTCAATGTCAAGTCACAAGCAAAAGATCAAATCATTTCAAGCTCTCAAATGAATTTCCTGCTTTTCTGATTAATTTCATCATATATCATCATCAGTTGAGTATCTTTTGCAAAGCAATTTGAAGATATAAGCTTGGGCTATGAGGCATTTTAAAACTATTTTAGTCTTACACATCATGTTATGACTGTGTGTTTCTCCTCAACATACAGTAACTGTTTTGGGAAGTAATTCAGTTTGGTATTCATTGAGGTTTATATGGATTTATTGATATTCTAAAATTAAATTAAGCATAATACATTTAATCACATTAACCCTTAGAGTCCTGAGCCTATTTTGGCCGTTTTTGGATACTTTTGATTTTGTCTTCATGTACCACATTACAAAATGTTTACCATGCCCATGTTTGATATCATTTTTTTCAGCACAACATTTCCTATATGATCTGACTATTATTTTTTCACTTTGACATACTGTATCAACACATTTAGCCAAAAAACACATAAAACACATAAAATCCGATTTGAAAAATTATATTAATTTTTGCAATAAACAACACAAACATGCTTAATGAAGCATTTGAAATCTTGAAAATGTCAATAGAGGTTGCAAAGGTGAACATACAAAGGTAAAATTGAGAAAAAAATTAACAATATACAATTATTTACCAATAAGAGCAGGTGTGGCTATAGGCGTTTTCCCCCTCCTTTTTTAATAATGAAACTCTGAAATAGTTCATGTACAAATTTGACAGAGCCACATCAAAGTTTTGACTTCCCAGAGTTCCAAATAGTACAAATGTAAAATACAAAAGGTAAAATTGAGATAAAATCAAACAAAATACAGCTATATACAATAAAAAGCAGGTGTGGCTTTAGGCGTTTTTTTCTTTTCCTTTTTAGTAATGACACTGAAATAGTTTATGTACAAAATTTGAGAGCTACATCAATGCTTTGACTTACTTAGTTCCAAATAATGCAAATGTCAAATACAACAGGTAAAATTGAGATACATCAAACAATATACAACTATATGCAATCAAGGCAGGTGTTTGTTTGTTTTTTATCTGTGCCACTCCTTGAAACAGTTTCTGTCCACGATGAGACAGAGAGCCACATCACAGCCCTAAATATCTCTCCCTATCTCCACCTCTCTATTTCACTGCCTCCTACTCGTCCACAAACTCTCTAAACTGCTCAAAAACTCGCTAAATATCGCTAAAAAACTTGCTAAATATCACTAACCTACTTTCTCCGTGTCTCTCTCTCTCTCTGCTCGCCAAACTCCTCCCGCATTTTTTTCAAATTTCTCCCGCGGTTGACTTCCGATCATACGCCCCCCCCGACACACAGCCTGTAGAGTATATCTATGCTGTAGAGGACAGCCAGCACATTCTGGCATTTTTTTACCGTTTTCTGATATAACGAAAAATGGCGAAGATATTGAAATAAATGCAGCCTCTCTGTGCCATCCCGTATCGCGGACCTTACGCACGTCCGCGATACGATGTATGATTTTTAAAAAAAAACTTTAAACGATCATATCTCCTGTTTTACTTGGTCTATCGACATCAAACCAAAACTAGGAAAGAGTTTGAAGCCTGTACTTTCATATAAATGTGCCTGCATCGCTCTACGTGCGCTATACACTGTGCAGTGACGTAATGAGGTGGTCACATGATTTGATCACGCCGGCGTGATCGTCGGCTTCTAAGGGTTAAGTTACTCAAACTGCCACTTATATATCAGATGAGATATATGAGATCCAAATTGTTTTTGACCACAGGGTCAGACTATAAATGACAAACTACACCTTGCATTTTTAGAGCAATAACTATGCTGTAAATAGTTCTGTTTTTTTTTTTTGGTCCGCTTCTTAGTCATGTTCTTGTTAGTCTGTGAGTGACCTTGTTTATCATTCATTATTAGCCAGATAAGAAAATGTGTTGTAGTAGCGAGTAAAGTAGTGAAGCATCCAGAAATGACTCATAAGGTATCCCAGTGAGTCAATCTCCTCATGTAAATAATGGCTGGTCTCCCTGACCTCTTCTTCATCCCTCTCAGTGGCTGAATGCCTGAGAATGCCTCCACTCTGCTGCTGGGCTTGTCTGAATGCAGCAGGAAGTGTGCAGCTGTTGGCTGCAGTTGTTCGTGTGGGATTAGTGCGTTTGTCTGAGTGATAGCCAGGCATGACAGCCATATAATCTAATGTATTGGCTCATTGTTTTCATTAAAGAGAGTGCGCTGTTTGATCCCTGCGGCATTATAACAGTGCCTTGCTATATAGCATTAGGCATAAGCTAATTCAACTAACATGTATGTCAGCACGGCGGACAATCAGATACCTTACATGTTATTGAATGCACTCTTTTCATTACTCTTACTGATTATACAAGCCTGTGAGCTTTTGTCTACAGGCATTCAACAGTCTCTGCTGGACATGCACACTTTGTTAAGGTTTATGTTCAATGCTAAAAAAGTTAATGCTTCAAGTCTTGTCTTGTTCACACTTAACCAAGACAACAATCGTCCTCTAAACTTATAAGAACTTAGATTTTTTTTCTCAAAATAACTATAGAAACGATTCTCATACTTTAATTGCCAGGAGCGGATGTTATAGAAAAACAAATAAAGCATTTTGCAGATCTTTTCAATCTGAATGTTTCCTGTTTTTGTTGATAAAAAGAGAATTAGAGTGGCATTGTATTTCCTACAAAGCAGGGAGACAGAGACAGAGTAGGTCTGAAGTGTGCACCAACACAAGTTTCTTTGTTTTTGTTATAAAACCGCAACAGGATTCAAAGCAGACATTGATTTATAAGAAAAAGTTCAATATTGCCTCTTTAAATCTGTTAGGACAAAATCGTTTCACTTGAATGTACCTTGTTCTAAAAGCACATTTTTTCGGTGTTTATTGGTTCAGTCTTTGGTCTAAAGCCTGTGGATGCTTTGAAGATCCGAGACATGTTTTAGAAAATCAAAGCCGTAGCTGTTTAGTTGGCAGGAGTAGAGCTGACATCCACCCTTAAGCCTAAACTGAAGGGTTTTCAAGAGCCTTGTCTTGCATGTCTGGTGTATCTCTGCAGTCAGTAGATGGTTGATGTCTGAGTGGGATTTTATATCCAACAGCTGCCTCTGTAGTTTGATCCCTGGCCTTCTGGGAGGGAATTTCTATTCTATTGACTGACTACCTTTCTGGTGCTGTAGAACTTTCCAAAACATCCCTGACTTGTGTGTTATTCAAAGCCCATCATCCAACACGGTGAAAAATCTATACGGTGAGCAGTGCGCCCTAGAGAAGGCAGAACCTGATTGAGGAGCTTGTGACGGTTGTTTAAGCAAACTCAAATCAAGAAGAGGAATGTAGGAAATTACTCATGACATCCATGTGCATTCAGGGGATGAAGAGCTCTTCATGGAGCAGTGCCAGAGCGCCAGAGCGAACTTTTATCACATACTGTGTCAGAAACATGAACAACGTCTCCAGCACCACACCAAGGGCTTTTTTGGATTTCTTTTTTAAAAGGATTGAAAGTGCTGTAGGGTTCCATAGAGTTCTCTCTCATCATGCTCGGCAAGTGCTGAGAGAGTTTGTTTCTTGAAAGCGTCTTTGAATCCCAGATATTGGATTTGGCTGCACTGCTTGCACTGCATTGATTATTTGTATACAGTATTGTAAGAGCAGTGTGATGAATGTAGAAGTATGTTTTTTGCCTGGTTGGATAGTCTATTTTTGCTACACAGCGTCATATGCATAATATCTGTCTTTACTAAACTTAACAGGTGCAATGCGTTATACTATTGGATAACTAGCTAGCTAACTGAGGTACAGCATATTTTACTTATTTTATATACTGCTAGATGGTTTCATTCAGTGTATACAAATGCACTGTGCATATATACTTTCATAAAGCAGCACAAATTCCTCAAGTTTTCAAGTACTTTAGTAAATTAGAAGAGTTTTGCCACAGTCACCATGTGGAATCAGAGTTGGCCAAACACAATAACATAAACAGCCTCACACCTATCCCGAACACACAGCGTTGTGAACGGGTGACCTGCAGAAGTGCATAAAAAACCACAGGCAGCGGTTTGAATTAACGACATCCGCACTAAAAGCATGCAACTGATTAATTACCACAAGGCGAGCGATGATAAATCAGTCACCGTCACCTCAGCTGAATCAGACAGATCCTGATGTGTCTCGTCTTGTAATCAATTTAGTTACGAGATGACGTTGTATGTGGCCTTTGTTGTGTCATGCAGCTCCTCTGCTCGTTTTCTCTTTAGATTAATGTTATCAACCCTGTTATATTTAGTGTTGTGGACATCTTTTGACACACTGTCATTGTCACTCATTATTTAGGCTTAATATATGACAGTATATCGTGAGACTATGCATATATTTAGAGATGTGTGCATGTATGTTGAAGACCATCTTGTTTTCTTTGTTTTAAAATAAGACATTCATTAGTAGTAATTTCAGTCTTTGGCAGTTTTGGCCATTTGTCTCTAAACTCTGCACAGGCAAAATTGGCCATCTGTACATGACGTCCCTTCATATTTAGAAGGCCCATCTGTGGGACACATGGCACTCTCTTGGGCCACAATCCAAGTCTTGGCAGCAGTCCCATCAGTGCCAGAGGGAGAGACAAAAAAACCTCCAGTATCGCCTTCATTGAGAAGCCTTTTCTTCCTCCTTTTCCCAGTTCTCTCTCTCTTTTTGGTCTGCAAACAGAGCTTAACCAGCAGCTGCACACACCTGACGCCCAATCCATCGGACAAGGCACATTCTGCTGTGGGGGCAACAAGCAGGGGCTCACGTTACAGAGAAATCGTACACCACAATGGTCTTTGCCTCCTTCCCGCCTTTTCTAAGCCGTGTCCCCCATCCTGTGTCTCCTCACACACCTCTCTCATGCCCCCTCCTTTGCCTTTTTTTGTTTGGACTGAGCCTGGGAATATTTACTTTGCTCTTGTTGTTGTCAACAAGTTGGAAAGAGTTGTATGCAAATCAAGGGTGGGATTAATTTAACAAACGTGTGATATGGTGCTGGAGCGAAAGAGCTCACCATCCTTCTTCTTTGTAAGCTTCTTTAATAAGAAAAAATTAAAATAATGTCATGTCAGCTTTCTTAGTTGATCAAGCTTTGGCACATAAAGCTGGCACTACATAACATACCACCCACATGGAAAGACCAACAGTTTCTTATAAACTGGAAAACTGCACTTCTAAAGTGTCCAAACCAGCAAGGACAAGAGATCCTGATGCCAAACAAAACCAGTTTGATTTCAGAACAATTAAAATTTTGGCTCTGAAGGTGTGTGTTTTTTTCTACCTGGCGTTTATGCAATCCAGATCATTGGGAGCTACACATTTGAACATTTTGTGAATAATAATGTTAAAGAAAATTGGAAACTAATGGACCAATGAAAGTTTGAAAAGATGATAAATCTAATAAGATACTATTTTTTTTGACAATGCTCTCCTTAAATTGGTTATTAAAGGAATGACTATTTATTTTGGGAAATATGTAATACCACAGCCTGTTTGAGAAACATGAAACAACCGCCAGTTAGCTTAGCTTAGCTTAATATCATGACTCTGAGGGTCAATAACTCAGCCTGCAACGTCAATCAGAGAGGATGTCCATATTAAAAAGATTCCATAGCGAACTTTTATTACTGCTGGTAGGTGGAAAGCAAGGATTCCCCTTTAAATCCCGAGGGGGTTAGGTGTGTATGAAATATGACCACAGCACTATGTCATTGGTTATATGTCTCACTCTGAGCTTTATGTCTGTTCTGTTGTAATGGATATGAGAGATGTGTCTTTTTGGAACAATGCAGGTGCCACCAACTTGTCTTGAGTATTTGCTCAAGGCTTCCCCTTAAGACCACGTCATTGTCCCGAGGAATGCCAAGTCCTCTGATTTCTCTTGCTCTTCGGGGTTATGTCAAACTGCCAAACCAACCAATGTGTCATTGTCACCTGGAGCCTGCAAAAATATATTTAGTGTAGCATTCAGCTCGTTACCAGGATTAAGTTGCAGAGTGATAACATGAGTACATATGACGGAAGTAACAAAATAATAAATACAACAGGTAATGTCTTTTTTCCAGACATTTAAAGGTCAAAGAGCACAGAAGCTCTGTTAAACCTGATAATGAAGGTGATTTATTATGACAGCCACCAAATATAACTTCTTTATGTTTCAGTCTGTATTGTTTTGACACTTGAGACATGAGAAATGTGAGGATACACCACTTCTTGACTAATTCAGAAAACTTTCCACATGATCAATTTTCTATTTAATTAAGCATTATATTATCACGGATGGATTTGCACAAACACAAGAGACGTAGTGATGCATTTCTCTTTTCATGACCAACCAACATACATGTAAGGATATCTTATTATTATATATTTATTATCCACCATTAAAGAGAACAGCTAACAATTATCTGTACTTTTCTTATTTCTTACATGATAAACAGATATAATGTTTACTATAACATTTGCTAATTAGCACAAAACACAAAGTACAGCTGAGGCTGAAAGGGATGTAATTTCTTTTGCAGTCAGATTTCATCACAGTCCACTCAATAATATTCAGGATATTTCCCTCCAAACCACAAATGACAACTTCATGGTGGTGCTAGAGGAAAAGTCAGGGGGTCACCACAGTCATTAAGATACACAAACTGGGAACAATGGATATCTGTGCTAGATTTCATGGCAATCCATCCAGTAGTTGAGATATTTCACTCTGGACCAAACGGGTGGGCCAACCGACAAAGCCACATTGCTAACATGGCAACTTTGCTTAAAAAATGTATTGCATTTACCATCACATCACATTATTAGACAATATATCATTTATTTTCTCATGTCTATCCAGATTAAATGATAAAACTCATGACGTCTGGCACTTTGCCAGTCAGTAGCTTGTCACATCAACTTGCATTCACATCTGTTGTCAAATTAAAATGAAGTCAGTTTTAAATTCAGGCTGACTTTGATGGTGAAAAGACATCTCTGTGTTCGGCGTGTACATGTGCATATGAATATTCATGACGACCTCGGGGCGGACCAGAACGTCTTTCATGGTGTTTGCCTCTTGTGCTAATGGGCTGTGCCATGCCATGGATCTGGCATACATCTGGCAGTGTTTTTTCTGATTAGTCTGTTCATTACTATAACCTAGGAAACCATCTTTAGGTTTAGAAACTCCTCAATACCCAGTTTATTTAGTTAACATAAGAAAAACACCCTCAGAGTTGTGTGCTTTTTAGAATAAACTTTGTGTGAGGGAGTACAGGGGATGTCTGTGTATGATATTATGCACAAAGCAGGATTGCAGGGTCTTGTGTCAGTGCTGTAAATGTTATCCCAACCCCTGAGGCTCAACGATCAGTGCAATGGTAGAGGGCCAGATTTAACTCACATTTCATGCTTTGTGTGGGACTCTCCCCCTCAGCTGATTCATAGTGCAGGCCTAATTATTTCTGTCTTTTTCTGTTGTTCAGTTCGTGGTTGCGGGGCATTTGTTTGTTACATTCCCCAGAGGGCTCATCTCTTTGTTTAAGTGTCCCTTAGGAGGACCAAGAGAGGCAGAAAATAAGCTGGCGAAGGAGAACCAGCAGCAACTGTTGATTGGGCAGTGGAATTTGACTAGAATATTTCCAGCCTTTCTGTTTCTCTGCATCATTGTAACACATGTAGGACTACAAATATTTAGGATTTTCATTATAGATTCCTCTGTAGATTATTTTCTGGATTCACTGGTATATTGTTTGATCAGAAAGTTGTATAAAAAATGGCCATTACAGCCCAAAACCCAAGGAAGTGTGGTTATCACTACGACTGGGTATTGTTTAGAATTTTTCAAAATGACTAGATAATAAGACCATACTTTTTCCTGATAACTTGCTTTTATGAATGTACATACATCTCTTTGTCTTTGGCAACAGTTCTACTCACTAGCTTTACCCTAATCTTTCAACCACATCTGTTTCCAAGGACAAGACTGAACTTTTACACTCAGTCTTCTTTTGTTTCATTTCAGAGCCCAAAGTTCTAAAATGTTCAATCTTTAAACACAGGCAGCATGCAAGATCTTTTACTTCATCAGAAACCACAATCAGAATCGATCAATTATAGAATAAAAAACAGGATGATGGACATGACCAGTTTTTTCAGTACTTTGATACTTTTTTTGGTACTTTGTTCTATGAACTACCAAGTACTCGATATGCAACCATACTTTTTACTGTTCTTTCTGTAACAGATCAGTTTGGGCAAAACATATACATACATATTTATTGAGTTTGATTTGGAAAGCTTGTATTTTCTGAGTCTGTATGCATTTTGTCACTCTCCATCTAGTCACCAGAAGTCATAGAGTAGATGTGTGGGAGGAATTTTCAACAGACGCCTGGCAGTTTAAAGTGATATGAGCTGAATTTGAATTGGAATAGATCAAACAAAATGTGTCCTTTTCGAACTGTGAAAGTCTTTAGCACGGATACCACAGCATGCAGATGGAGTAACATGAGCTTTGTGCAGTAGATGTTTAGTTATAACAGAGCTTGCACGGTGAAATGTGGTGGGCTTTGTTGTGAAATGTCACCTGACATGGGATGTGATAACTGGCTTTGTTCACAGATAACAATCTGACACTGAAGGGTGATGTCCGAGTCACAGACAGGATTTATTAAGGAGCCTCGGTGCAGAGTTGACTTTTGGGGCAATTTAGTGGCTGCCAGACACTGCTAGTGTCTTTTGAAGACGTGTCTGATGAAAGCTGTAATGTGATCTACCTCTGCAGCTCAAGTTAAGGGGTTTGGAATCTGCCTCATGGGGCTTCTTCTACAACTGCAATTTTAGTATAAAGACATGTCAACGCTCCAGACTGACAGTATCCCATGCACTGTAAGAACTGAATTCTCTCTTGACTCTCTGAGGTTCAGGATGATAAAGGTTAACAGTGTGGTTAGCTGCTGGCAAACATCCTTCTGGTTGATGTGAGAAGCAGAGTTGACTATCAGTCATCAGTATTATACAAGTAGTACTCTAGGCGATTTGATGCAACTCATTGTCTGAGTGTATTTACTGCATGTATTCATATTTAGCTAGTTTTTTATGTAATTACAAAAAAATACAGTCTCAAACATACCTGGAAGTCCTCTGCTGACAATTTAAAATGTGATAAAGTTGGACCAAAACCATGTTTGTTGCTGGAAAACACTCAACGTAATAAAAAACTTGAATCAAACTCAAATGAAGACATCTTGCTTACTGTTGGGGATTATCTAGCTATCTGTGGCAGCCAGCATTATGCTCCAAACAAATTAGAATTGATTTGTTGGTAGTGAATAGTACGTGACCAAAATAAAGCCCCAACACATTTGGGTTTGACTGGTGTGATTTATGTAGATTGACTGGAAGATGACTTGAAGTATCACTTCACATCTTCAGTCCATCTGTTTGTCTGTCCATAGTCTCCCAGAGGAATTCGACATTCCTTTCACTTTGGTCCTGATAAGCAGTACCTGCATGGGGCTGTTGTGCCGCTGGATTACAGCAAGAACTACACAGCAGATATATTTTTTTGTGAAAGTGTGGTACAATTCAAAGTGAGATTTCTCCTCAAGTTTTTCTAATGTGACTCTTGGCTCTCTGTCTCTGTGATAGTCTTTGTGTTGTGGGAAGTGGTTTTTAGCTGAACTTAAATGCACTTCTCAGCTTGACAGCAAAACAGCAGCAAAACTTCGCAGCATCCCTCGAGGTGGAGACAAAAACATGAATCTTATCTTAGCTAATGTCTCCCTGTAGTTGGGTGACAGGAGCAGACCCTTGCGCCAGACTGCAGACTCTCCACATTGAGAGGAGTCATTCGAGGTGGTTTGGGCATCTGGCAGGGTAACCCCCCATGGATACTGGAAGACCTGGATGAGGTTGCCAGGGAAACCGATGTCTGGGTTGCCTTGTTTGCCCTGTAGTGAAAGTGACCCTGACGTGAATAAGTGACAGTAAATGGATGAAAAAGAGTTTGCTATTGTGATGCTGTAGAACCATACATGATTTTATATTGTAAACCATATTTTGTTGCCTTTTTGTGTTATAGACTTTAGTGACAGAACAAAGAACCTCTAAAAGTTTTATGGGACATATTCATTTCTCTCTTTCTGCAAGTACATGCGTGTCATCTAAAAGATACCAGTAACTACTACATAAAGTGTGTTTGTACAGCTTTAAGAGCTGGAGGAGGGCCTAGTCCCTTGTTTAAGTTGCAACATATGTCATACTCATCTAATATGCAGTCATATTGATATAACAGACCCCATCCAGAGCACCATTTAATAAGTGATGTGTCCTGAAGTGCTGCACAGTCATCTACTGCATACGTGTGTCTCTTAAGAGCCCATACAGTATGTCAGCTAGCTACATACATTTAGTTGAAAGAGTCAATACAACTATTTTATTTTTATTTTTTTTGGAAACCACATCCAAAAATACAGTATGGTTGTATGGTTGACGAGCTGGAGACAAGATCTCTGACTCTGCAAAGCCCCCCGCAGGGCCAGAGAAGTCATGACGCCATGGGCTTCCTCCACCTCCAGCTAGCTTGGCATCTGCTGCCCAGCAGAGACCAGGAACACTGATATCGACGGGCCTGAAAATACACACTTGTGCTTGTTAAAGGGTACGTAACCCATGGGAAATACTAGTGGAGGAGTGAGAAACACGTCAGACATGTAGTACTGTAATATGGCTGTAGATAATTTATTCAGACTGATGATATTGTCATGAAGCCGGTTCTGACCATCAGTTCTTTATATCTCACCACCTACTGGGATTGTCATTTAGATGAGAAATTCTTAACAACTGGGCTACAAACATGCTGTGTTTGTTACCCAGCGGCAAAGATATCATGACAGCAACATACATCTACCTCCTCCCCACCCTCTTCTGTTGGCAATCTGCTAGATGATGTGTGGCGTAAATGACTTTTGACGGAGTATGAGTGCTACATTTGATAAGTTTCCATCATTAACTCTAACCAGCAGCTGGAGAGGAGTGAGTGACACAGTCTGAGAGAGATTAGCTGTCAGTTAAAAGAACAAAATCAGGTTTCAGATTACAATATGTCGCCTCCTACAATAATCCTACAGATTAGTTGCAAAGTAACTGGTTCGAATTTCTCAGGACCTGTGTACTCAAAGGTTAAGGCTGGCAATCCTTTGTATTTTTATTTTTCTGTAAATCTAATTGCACAGTGCCAGTTAAACCACAGGAAACAGGTTCAAAAAAACAGCTGGGTTATGTAGTTTTTTAGCAAACATTACTCAAAGTGGCATAAATAATGCATTTGTTGCACATAGTGAGTATTTTCAGCATTAGCACAATGTTTTCGGAAGAAGCTTGCATCGGTGCGACTTTCTTAATGTGCAATTAATAGTTTTTAGACAACAACTGTAGCTGTAGCTACACAGACAGTAGAATATTATATATCACCAGACTTATCCTTTAATGTTTGTCTGTGGATTTCTCTTTTATATTTGGTCTACTGAAATTATTTAGCACTGAGCTTCCATAAAGTTCAGGGACTTGTGAGAGATTTAAAAAGCATGGTTTAAATCAAAGCCGCATAAGATGGTCGAACTCCCAAAACCCTGTATCCTACACTTTCCATAATGCCCGCCCGAGGACTGCTCCAAGCCAAAGCCCAGATAAACCCCAAAGACATTGTCCAGGTTTTCTCAGCTCCTCCAGAGCCCACAGAAAACTTTATAAAAGTGTTTCCACAGGCAGAGTAGTTCTCTCCACGGCAAGAAACCCGATCCTCATGTGTAAAATCAGTAGAGTTCCCCTTTAATAAGAGGCAGTCATGCTGTCAAAGGTGCTGACGTGTTCATAGTGACAGATGTAGCTTCACCTGAGAAAACTCTGAGGTGACCAAAAATGAGCTGATACTTTGAAACTTTAACCCACTTCATAACTTTTTAAACTTCACTGAATTCAACTTAATTCAGCTCTGATTCAGCATCTTCAGAGTTATATTTCCTCCAGGCTCGCTGGTTCATCCCCTGGCGTGCAGGCATCGTCCAGTGGACTCAATCTGCCATGAGCATTTGCTATAAGCATTTGATCACCTTATCATCTAAATGTTTAGCTTTGTACGCGTCTACGGGAGCTGAATCGATTCTCAAGTGCTTTTCTTTGCAGTGCAAAATGAGCTTACAAAACGTTTGGATGTTGAGGGCAAAGCAGCAGCATGTCGTGCTGATAAAAAACGTCTTGGGAATAAAAAAAGTAATCCGTCAAGCCTAAAATATTGTTTTGTATCAACTCAGGAATTCTCAAAGCTGTTAAGATTGAATATGACTTCCTGTCTTTGTTCTGTTCATAAGTACAACAGACCACACACAAAATAAGCTCTTTATTTTTATTTACGTTTATAACACCATATAAATATTACTCCCACCACCACATATCATAAATGGTTTATATCACAAACCTCATTATTGTGTGTACTATATAATAATGTATTATCTGTTATGAACTATCGTGTTTAGTTTATATATAATGTTTTAAATGTAAAAAAAGGGGAAGGAACCGTAACACACTGTGATGGGGTTATAAGGTGAAAAACATGATATTGGCCCGGCTCTATCTTTGGCGTATTAGTGTTATTTTCAGGGCGTTGGCTCCTGTTCAACAGGACATCAGGCTCTGTTTGGCTCTAAATGAACTGGCAGTGCTTCATTCAGTGACACTGGCACTCTGCTCAAAATTGTGGAGCTGCATATCCATCACTTGTCTTCATTATGGACAGCAAAACCGTCTCATATTTGTGTTTAAAAATGACACAAACTGAAAGGACTTAACGTGGGATATGAGTGTTACATCAGGGAGACTGCTTGGGAAAGTGTCCTGATTGAATAAGTCAGTTATTCAATTAGAAAAGGCTCAAACACACATTATGAGCATTTCACTACAGAGAAAACACTGCTTTGATTCGATTAAAAAGGTCTGATCGGAGCACGAGGAGCAAACATCAAAAGCCTGTTTGCAGACTTTAACATAATCAGACTTAATAACACTCCATGTGTACCGTCTTGCGACTCAAAGCTGTGATGATGACGGTTAGGAGTTGCTGTTTTTTTCTTTTTTTCTAAGTCGTCTTAGCTCACAGATCAAGGCCGCTGGTCTGGATCTTTGAACTTGACATTTCAAAAGGGAGAGGATAAAGAGATGCTTAAATATCAAATCCCTCCCCCACTCCCTCAGCCCTGATATTGGACGCTGTTAAAAGATCAACCGCCTAATCAAAGAGGAGTGTTCGGAGCAGAGGATTTTCCCCGTGTGCCTGTCTGTGGAAGTTAATTTATACATGTTATAGCATAAACTTGGGTTGTCTAATTTTTGTCCCATGAACACTTGGGTGTATTGATTCTTTTTACACATGAAACTGGTGTCTTTGCTAAGAGAAAAACATTAGTACTCATTTGAAGTCGTGATTCATAGATGTAAGTCCAGTATCACTTTTAGCTCCATTTTTGGTCTCTACCTACTTCTGAGGGAAATCTCTGCTGCTTCCACCTCTAAATGCTTCATTATACTCACCACATAGTTACTAACTTAATCTGTCTGCTATATGATGCTATATGATGCTGGGCAGGTAACATATAATGAATTTTAGGACTTTTTCACTGAAAATATCAATGAAGAATATAAAAAAATGAAAAAAAAACGGAAATGAAACAGGATGCTTATCTTTTGGTCAGTAGATGGCATAGTTATATCTCTCAATGTATTATTACCCTCTTATGGACATAATGTGCAAAAATAGATATTCAATTAATCAATTTTGGCCAATTTTGACAGCACTAGATTGAACCAAACCAGTAAATTAAAATAATTATCTGAAAGACAGTAAAGGGTCTGTAGAGCTGCAGAATTAGGTGATAAATCTCTGTGGGTTCATCACCGTGAATGACCCCTTTTACGCCACACAAAGTCATTTGGTCTGCTGTTAATAAAAAAATATTGATTAGCGCAGCTTTAAGACCCAAGTTATGATAACCAGAATTTTACACTGAACTCATGTTGAACTCTGAGAAGCATTTATCCTGACTGAACGGTGAAACAGACCTCAGAATCTAACTTTGAGCGCATAGACAGGTGAATGCTATATATTATTGTGTGTTTATGTATGTATGTACATATAGGTACATATACAGAGGAGGTCAAATAATTCCTTTGATCGACTGTCTGATTCTGCTGTGCTTTCTGGCTGGAAGCATGAATTGTAGGCAAGCCATTCAAGCATGATGGATCAGTTTTGAGTCTGAAGGATAATTTTATTGTCCAGTAAACTGAAAGAATACAGGAATTTCTTACTTTTCGACAGTACTTGAACATGGCATGGGTTAGGGGAGGGTTAGAGGAAGTGCAAGGCTTCTTTATAGATGCACAGGTGTGTGTGACAGGGAAATCAACAGTCATTTCATTGTGTGTGGTCCTGTGATAATACTCTTCTAAGTTACTCCCCCCATCCCTTCACCCTCCTCCTCCACACATACACCCTTATTTGCCCTCCTTCCTCTCTTCTCACTGCTCCTACACTCCTTCCCACAAATCACTTGACAAATGGGCTGCCCACAGGTGCTCTTGGAGCACTCCCCTCCCCAGCTGCCCCTGTCCTCCACAGCATGGGAATGGGGGCGACATTACTATTGTTCACAGCTGCTTGTGTCAACGTGAACCCCACCTCCTCCATCCTCCCCAGCCCAGCAGGACACAGTGCCACCCGACGACTGGGAATCCAGTCATAACCATAGTCCTGGCTCAAGGTCTTGGCACACTGCAGCCCAGTGAATAAAACAAGTGGTGGATATTGTCCCCTGAGAACTGGAGTCTCCCAGTCTAGAGATCAAGATAAAGTAGGCGTTGAGCTGCTCACTGCTCTCATATCAAACAATGCAACTGGTTATGAGTTCTGGACACAGATATATCATTGTGTTTGACATTGTGTCTGACCGTCTGCAGACATGTGGCTCCCGTTAGGGCTAAAGGAGAAAGTGTTTATTACTTCCTGGCGGCGAGCACTGTGTTTTGACGTGAAATACGGGGCAAGTTTGTTGTGAAAATACATGAGTTTTAGATGTGTGAGACATGTCAATAAGGCTGCTGTGAAGGTGAACATGTTTTGAACCTTTGACTCACACAGACTGTTTACATGCACACACAACAACCAGCACTCGAAGTTAAGGATGTCCCTTTCCCGAACCATTCCCATGTTCCAGGGACAACAAAAATGGGACTTTTTCTCTGGATCTCCGTGAATACTTAAATAGTTTGACTGATCTTCTCCCTCCTTTTAAAAACTGATTGTTGCCAAACACCTTGGGTAGTTTCAGTTTTTTATTGAGACATAAGTGCAGCGAACAACAAGCAGAACTTAAATGGTGGACCACAGTGAGTCATTGAAGTGATGTGATTTACTTAAACAAAACTAAATTAAATTATGTAGAATGAAAAAGGAACATCAATTTGGGACAATAGTTGTTAAATCTAGGACAGCTGAAAGTGGAATTCGGGACAGTTGCGGACGAAGTTATTTTCGACAACAACCCAGGTTATTGGGGCAAACCAGAAAACAAGTACACAATTTTGTCCTGGCCATTTTCATCCTTCTTGTTCATTTCACTACAGTGACCCACCAGGGGGAAAAAATACAGGTTTTATTTCTACCTTTATACCTGTTGATCATGGAGACATAGGATAAAACCGTTGCTACCGTGATACCTTTCCAGGGTTGTAAGATCTTGTCAAGCTTAAATCCCACATGTGCTTTGTTTGCTTCCCATCCTCACCCCCCTCCACAAGCTTCCCTCCCCCACCCTGTGATGCCTGCCACCGCCACCCTGCAAGTTATTCACAGAACATTTACAAAGCACACTAAACAACTGATTTACTGATTAACCAGACAAAACATTAACATCAGAAAGTCTAATCTGATCTTAAAATCTTTCCTGTGAATTTGCCTTCCTGCAGCAGTCTAGCAGCTGGAGAGCTCAGTTGTAGTGATTTTGGTGGATAAGATTCCAGTGCTGGAATACGTTACACAGACTCACCCATACTTACAGAAATACATACAGGCGTTCCTATCAGTGCTTTTCATCTTTTGCTTCTCTATCAACAGATGTGTACACGTCTGCTCAAACACTGCGTGAAATATCAAAAAACAATCAAGACAGAAAATACTGAAAGAGCTTGAAAGAAAAACGTGCATTTTTTTTGTCTTTTTAGACAGGTTTATTGGTAACATTTAACTATTAGTGTGTTAAAATTTTACTTATATAATCAATTGTGTTTGTGCTAAGGGTGTAGGAGACACCTAGTTACATTTTCATCACACAATATAATAAATTCATCACATACATACTATGGTCTTGAGCTAAAACAAGTAGTTGATTGACAGAAAATTAGTCTGCAACTATTTTGATAATTATCTTTCAAGCAAAAATATCCAAAATTTACTGGTCTTAACTTTTTGCAGTGTGCTTTTGCAGTCCTTCTAATGTGATACTAACTATTTGCTAGACAAAACAAGCCATTTCAAGGTGTCACCTTTGGATTCCAGGATATCGTGATGGACATTTTGAATATTTTTTAGACTAAACAATAACTTGACAGACCAAATGCAGACCAAAATACAGTTGCAGCAAAACGTTCCACATCAGGAGCAACCATCTTGGTTGAAAATGCCTCTGTGGCGCTCCTCTGTACAGTCATTATATCAAAGTCCTGTTTTAGACAAACAGTTGTGATTGGCATGACCCAGGCCAGGCTGTCTGCCCCAGTCTTCTCTTCTGAAAGCACGTCTCTTATCGCTGCCAACACAGTGAAGATTATTGTAGCTGAGCTGTGAAAGTTGTAGAAACAGGAATGTGGTGACAACAGTTTGTGAGGCGATTGGAGCTCATTTTCACACCTGGCCTTTCGTTGTGGAAAACAGGTGTGGTTATCGGATGGTGGGTTTCAGATGGGGGTTGGGGAATCTCAATTGAGATTATTATTGAATACTGTCCAAGCAACACTGCTTTTGAATCATGTAGAATGTGTGTGTGTGTGTGTGTGTGTGTGTGTGTGTGTGTGTGTGTGTGTTGAGAGGAGGGGGGTTAGTAGGGCTGTCCTGGGCACAGGGAGTAGCCTCTCTACCTCATTAACACAGCAGTGCACCTGTGATCACTCTGATATTCTCTTTGAGAGCATTAAGGTTCTCAGCGGGGGGATTTGGGGGGGCTGGGGTTCGCCATTTTGATCCCGGTGAATTAGGTGTGGCACGCTCAGCCGACAGCTCCCCTCATGTCTGGTAGTTGGGATAAAAGCAGAGGGAGTGCACAAATACGCCTTTGTTGTAAGGCAGGCGCAGCTTGAATACTAATACAGTCAGATGCAAACAGATGCAGAACCACAAAACAATGTAAAAAGAGTTAAAACAAATATGAATGCAGACACACGTTCACATCAATAGATGAGACTTCTCTGAGGGTGTGATAGAGCCATAGCTCGCAATCACCATTAAAGCAAATTGTGTAAGATTTTTATGTAAAAACACAGCTGACTCATCAAGTACAACATGAAGCTCTATCAGAGAGCATCCCACTAAATAGATTCAGCCTTTTTGCATAAATTATAATTATGTGGTTGGGTGTGAAGACCAGTAGAATTAATTATCCATCCTGTTGTTTTTGTAGACTTTCTGTTCATGAAAATTGTAACAATATTTATCGAGGTTAGAAAAACAAAGAAAGACTTTTTGGCTCCATTGATGTAAAGCATATTCATTAAGCATAAGCCCATATAAAGAAAGGAGACAAGACAGGATCTCTCAGAGTGACTAAAGCCTGCAGCTAAATGTCTTGGAACATTCTGAAGATGATGGTGGTGATGGTGGATTTGCAGTAGCATTTCTGAAAGATAAAAGGACTTGCAATAATATTTAAACAACAGAAGCCGACGTGTGAGTGGCTCAAGGCAGATTAGAACTTTGACAGTTTGGGAAGGTTGAAGTGATGGAAGACGATAAGATAATAAAGAAATCGCAGAATCGCAAGAATAATGGCCAAACATGAGAGAAAAGAAGACAATGCTTCTTTTAGTTTGCACGCTACCACACTGGAAAACAGGTTTTCCAGTGAAAAAAACAGATTTCCAGGTTTTCCAGTGCTTTTCACTACTCCTTTCTTTAATTTACCCCCTTAAACACCAGCCATGTTCCCCTTTCTCAGAAAGCCAGATGAAAGAAACTCTCAGTGAGAGATTGTGTCGAGTTACAGAAGCTAGTGGAACAGTGGCTAACCCACATTGGCTGTCTATGAATCATGAACCCTTTCATGTATCAACCAAATTCTTGTTTCCCTGTATCCTTTGGGTCAGGATTAGTCACAGCCTCATCAGTTTACAACAATGCTGCAGTACTGACAGGAACAGTGACCTCAGTTAGCTGAGGCCATTGTGTCAAATGAAACAGATCATACCTCTACAACACTTTCTCCAATTAGGATCATAATTGCTCCCTGACTTGACAAGTTCTCTTTGTAACAGTATACTCTCCTTAATGTATACATATTCCTTTGCACTGATCCAAAACCCTGCAGATAAAGTACATCACGGTGGTTTGATGGTTATACAAAACTGTCTATTTAAACTGTCAACCATCCAACAAAGACAGACATGCCAGAAAATAGCACTGAATATGTCTGATCTTGTAACAGTAACTTTTTAATTCAAAGTTAGCAGAGCTCTCGGTTTCTGGGGATTGCAAATGGTAGTGATTAACTCAGCCCGGCCTTTTCTGTTAGATGGTGGAGGGAAAGCTAATTTAGTTGGCACCTAGTTTGTAGCTTTCAAGGATATGCAGCGCTGTGATGATGACCACCGGTGCTGGGATAAGAAGGCCTTTGTTAGAGTAAGTCAGTGTGCTGTCGTCAGAGGTTTGATTGAAAAAAAAAGAAAAGGTCTATTTATAGTGTTAGAATAACAGCTGAGGCCTCATACCTGGCCCCTCTTACCTTAATGTCTCGTCTTTCACACACTTTAATATAAGACAAAGATGGAATAACTGCTGTTTCCAGATTCGATACCTCAAAATGTCATTTCGCCTACCTTCAGTGAAGTGGGATCACTCAACATGTTGCTGAGTGTTAGATTAATCAATGGAAAAGGTTCCAAAGCTTCATATATTCAGTTGCTTTAAACACTGCATTTTTCACGATAGGTCAGGATATGCTCCATACTTGTGGTTTGTTTTTTATCCAAACATACCAAGACATTTAGAGGAAGGAAATCCAATCATGTATCCTTGTATTGATATTTATGTTTGAAATGGAAACCAAACAGAATTACACTCAGCATTTCTCCCAGAACTGTAGCACTGTGGTCAGGGGTATTTCTGGATTGTGGAACTGCAGTTCTTGTTCCCGGTTCCAACATTAGCGTCGGTGATAGTGTTACCGTATTCCGGCTCCATTCAGATGCTTAATCCACAGTTTTTGGGGTTGGATTGGGTTTGTTTTTGGCAAGCGAAATGACTAGATAATAAATGTGTGTTGTTTTTGCATGTTTTTAGCTCTGTTTCTAGAGTTTCTAGCAATGAGGTACACACAACTAAATTAGTTTTAAGAAAAATTAGTTACCGTAGGCTTATTCTCCAAACTTATTTTTATTCTGCTGCTAGCTAAAGGAGACCCCCCCTGATGTAGATACAGTGTTTAGCCTGTTGACCTTTAATTAGCCATCCTGTGGCTGTGGAGCAACCTGCACGGCAGAGCCCAGCAGCTCTGGAGGGGGTCTATTGATGGGTAGTGGATGCAGAGGAACAAGCCACACTCACTGCTGAACATCAGATACAAGCATAAATAAAACATTCATGTTACTACTTTAATGAAGTCTCACCCATCGGGTGTGATGATGAAAAATTAATGCAGCTGCTGAAGAAGTTGCTAACCAGCGGGAATGATTAGCAATTCTTTAAAAGCCAGTGTTTGTGATGGTTTGCTAGAGGTTGGAAGATGTAGTGAAACCCATAAAACAAGTCGAGAAACATTCCCAGTATGATGACATGTTTTTTTAAGTCATGTATGCGGACAGATTTATGAGAAGCAAGATGCCAGGACAGTCTCAACACATTTCTTCAAAATTAGCATAAATTCAGAAACACAGATTCCCTTTTGTTGACACAGTTAATGCAAAAATGTGAAGTTTAGATGACTTGCTATATAAATATAGAATAGAAAAACATAGAATAGACAAACAGCTGCAAACAAAATGAGAAATGTGGTGTGTGTAACCCAGCCAAGTCGAGCAAACTGAAAGAAATGTCTGCACAGCTACATCTTCGTCTGTCCTTTTTGGCGGGCAAAAAGTTTTTGGTGACTCCATGAAATGTCTTCTGCGCCACCACCAGCACAACGACCTGTGCACAAGAAATGTCAAAATTGCGAGGAACAGTGCGAACACTGAAAGGACAATTCATGGGTGGAACTACGTAGCTAACCAGCTATGTAAGAAGATGGTATTCACATTTCTCATCCTGCCAACAAAGCTCTGTTTGTTCTATTGTTTCTTCAACCATCAATGAACACAACTCCAAACCTATTTGAATCACCTGGGATGAGGCTGTGTGTATAGTTCCTCTGTAACTGAAACCACAGAAATCTCACACATGCGTTTCCAAAAAGAGGTGGTCTGTGCAAGTATAATCACGTCAAATTAGTTGCCGACATCGCACTGTGCCACCTGATCTTTGCAACTACCTTGATGCGTGTGGTACTGTTTGAAGTCAGGAACTGCAGTGTGACCAAGTTTGCCAAATGCAAAGTATTATGAATGAAATCAGTATCAGCCCCCTCACTTTTCCGAAAGTCTTAACCTGAGTGAGTCCACCAGAACAATGATGATGGCAGGCTACGTGCGAGGTCCCAAACTGGAGCTGTGATATGCTCTGCTGCATGAAAGGGGGGAATCACTGATGCATAAAGAGGTGCCTTTGAGGAGATTTGCAGCACTTCCTTATCTCTCTATGTGAAAGAATAAAGCCTAGACCCTTCACTACCACTGTCTGTCACCCCGGGAACAGGCTGCTGGGAGATTTGTGCCAGATGCTGCGTCTGAAAGCACAGTCGCATCACTAGGACAAGGAGCTCTCATCTCCACTGTAGGGCTGTATGCTTTCACTGTGTGTGTGTGTGTGTGTGTGTGTGTGTGTGTGTGTCTTTGTGCTCTTTGATGTCAGGCAGTACACTGTGTCCCCCAGGTGTTCGACACCACACCAGGGTTGCGTATTGATGCTAGCTTTTTACACCCTCCACTCTCTGAGGGACCCACACTGTCCACACATAACTTTTATTCAGGGAGTCTTCGGGTCCCGGCTCTCACATTTCCTCACAAGTAGCTTCAGAAAAGCTGAATTTCATTCCCCAAAATGTCATTACATATGCAGAGAATATGTTCTAAAATGCCTTTGAACCTGTATAATCCTGATATTTTCATATTCAAACCCCAGACAGCACGTTTTCTCTGGCGACAACAACATTACAACAAATGGAAATATATTATTTCTCACCCCAAAATCCAGTCCAGTGGACAGAATGGTTTATAGGTCATTTATTACAGCCAGTTTTTATGTTATCAGAAATATTCAGTCTCATTTCACGGCCCGCCAAGCATGTGAGGGATTAAGGTTGGTAAATGAGGCTGGTTTGTTGTGTCAGAGGTGATTTGGACTCTTATCAGGGGTGGAGCTGCAGATCTACTGGAGGCCTAAGCTGACAGCCTCAATCGAATGGGAAAGCTAATCATGGTGACCACTTTAGTTAGTGTCTGAGGGTATTGTCTGAGTGTTAGGTGCATAATGAGCCACTGTATGCAGAGACTGTCCTGGAAGTATGGCCCTCATTATGTCCCTTATTGTCTCATTTGTGTTGTGAGAGTATTGTGTGAGTCTGTCTCTATTTGCCTTATCTGGAAAGACAGAAAATGAATTTGCCTTTTCTCTTTCTTCCCTTAATTCTGTCTGAATCCCCTCTAACATGCTTCGCCTTGTCTGTTAATGTTTTACAGGGGTTAAAAGTGCTGCATAACAGCGCAGATCATTACCAAATTAATTTTAAGACTTTACAGTAATCACTCTAAACAAATGATGTCATTTCTCAGAATGAATTTGTAGCACGAGGTGAGGTCTCTCATGCAATCTGCATTTACTTGTTTTATTGCACAGAAAAAGCACACACTTTTTGTGTGTGAAAGTGGTGCAAGTGGCAACATCCTCTGTGAAAGTGTTGGTATTTATAGGAAATGTGGTCTTCATTTTGGGGTCGTGTTCCATCAGTCTTTCCTCGTGCTCTTTTACCCAGAACCAGGAGGATGTAAAGAAAGGAAAAGAGGGAAATAGTTGAGAGATGGAGACAGAAATGACGATGCTAACACGCTAATGTTTAGGTGGTAATGTTCACCATCTCAGTTTAGCGTGTTTGCATGTTAAGATTTTTCTAATTTCAAACACTAATGTCATTAATTTGGCCTGCAGGCATTTGGTGAAATAAATGGGCAATGTATTGGACAAATTTGACCTGATGATAGTACTAGATGAAAAGTTAAAGTTAAAGTTATAACAATTCAATTACGATGCAATTCATCCTGAGGGTAGCATGAATGTATGTACCAACTGCCAAAACCAGGAAAGGAGATCACTAGTCATTCAGATGCATTCGTCTTTGAATCACCAATGTCTGTAAGTAAGTTTGTGCCAATCCAACCAATAGACGTTAAGATTTTTCACAGGATAAGTGATGCAAAAAGTCGGGATCACTAAAATTTGTATGATTCATCCTCTGGGGGACATGAAACGTCTGTATAAAAAGGTTTTTGAAAGTTTTTTGTATGGATCAAAGTGGTGGACCAACTGAGATTTGCAGTCATGTTTCCTTAGTCTTTAATCAATTTAGTGATTTAATTTTTTTAATCAGTTTTCTTGTACAGCTGCTTCTTTTCAGACGTTTGAGATATTTGGCTTCAAATTAACAAAGGGCTTTTCTATATTCCTCAATGTAAGGTATTGAGAACGTTTTGGCACCAAAATTTTGGCACTACTATTGAAAAAATATCCAATGGTACCCAGCCCTGCTGTGATGACTGGCAAGACGACAACACTAAAATCAGTTTTTGGATCATAAAGGAGAGAAGGATGTAGGGAAGGAAAAGGAAAGGAATGGACCGCTTTCAAACTCTAGCATTAATCAAATCACAGAAGTGATCTTTAGTGTGGTTTTATTTAATTGCAGTTAAATAACAATGACATAATAATGGTTAAATAATGAATAATCTGGCAGCATAGTTGAAGAGTTAATCAGCCATTTAAAATGTAATTATGTTTGTTGTTGAACTGGCTTCTGCCCTGCCCCCTTCTGTTGTTCATCTCTCTGACAGGCCAGTCATTTGGGGTCTGGTTGTCCAGTCACAGGCCTGATCCTGTCAACACATCCAAATATTCTGGAGTAGTGTGCGTTTTTTCCCCCTGAATGAATTAGCTCTGTATCATCCAGACACAGACAGCAGACAGCCTCAAATGTATGCACACACACAAACCGGCAGCAGTTTTGGTTGCCAGGGTCCATAGATCATGGGTCATGTGTGTATGTGCTTTAGTCCGTGCAGCATAAAGTCACAACAGGAACAGATAAGACCGGTCCCAGGTTGGCTTTGGAAGCCAAATCCCCAGCAACCCCCCAGTGCTAATCGGATTAGCTGAAAAGTTAGCAGCACGGCCCCAAAGAGACACAACATTTTTTACACTGACTTCTGTGACATATTTTGCTCTGCAGCCTCCTTAATCTGCTTCTTGTCTCAAATCTGTCTCACATCATCTTTGTCACAGTAAACAACAACTTCGGTACATGACGAACTGTTTTTAACCTCTGCTTCAGGGATGGAAAAGTATCTTTTGGCCGACTGGGTGTGTGTGTGTGGGGGGGTCCGGTCCACCCAGGTGGGGGAACAATGGTGCGCCCGTTGTCTTGAAAGAAATGGTTGGCTGAGCATAGACTCAGGCAGAAGAGGGAGGGACAGAAAGAAAAAAAATGAGTTGTGAAAATGATTGGTGCTGAAGTGGGGAGGGGACACGGTGGTGATGGGGGGAGTAGCAGACTGAATGGGGGCAGCAGGGTGGCAACTGGACTCTTAAAGCTCTTTTCATGCTTGGTCTGCTTCAACCAACGCTGAAAACACGCACACACACAATGACACTGTAGTGTAGCACTTGCTAATTGTTTTTCCTTTCTTCTGAAAACCATTAAATAGTCAAAAACTGGGATATGCCTGGTGTTTTCTTTTGGCCTCAGTATCTGGTAACACAAAATGTATGTTTTCCTACATAATACAGCTGCACGGTGCGCATAAAAGCTGGCCTACAGTAATATCAGTAAACTCAATACAGTAATTCTTGAGACAATAAAGTTTGCACCATAGTTTTCTTATTGTGTTTTGTATTCTGTACACTAGTGGAAATACATTTACTTACATACTGTTCTTAAAAGAATACTCTTTTCTTTTCAGCATTGCACTTCAACTCATCGACAGTAAAAATAAAAAATATTAAAATAAGGCAACAGAACCAGAGATATCAAGGAAGATATTCATTCTATCTATTTTTTACTAGTTTATACATGTACTCCACTGCATTTCAGAGGGACATATTCTACTTTTTACTCACAACATTGATATGAAATCATTAAAAATCACATTTTTAGGACCAAAGATATCTTATTGAGTGACTAACACTCACACCATCTGTTGACCTCCACTGCTAGCATGTAAAAACTTTTTTTAAAAGTACGTCGTGTCTCTCTTCAGACTCTGGTCTGAATCAAAGGACATTGAACTTTTTCAAGAATAACTGGTTTGCAGAGATACTCAGCTATCATACTGAGAGAAGTCATTGATAGAGGAGGCAACACTAACTGTTCTATATATGTGAACCAAAGTCATCAATTAAAAGCTAACTCTAAGCAGGCGAGTTAAGGAAAAGAAGGTACCCTAAAACAAGTAAATCCACCAAACATCACACAGTGACACCTGACAGTGTAAGGTGGAGGGGAAGGGGAGGAGAAGTATCCTTTACAATCTTTCATAAAAACGAGATTAAACATAGAAAATAGACTTTTTGTGCCATCTTGTTTCTCTTTGTCACTGTGTGAGTTGGCCCCGTCAAAGACAGCAGCCAAGTCCAACATGGCTGAAAAAGCACTTGGCTCTCTGAATCAACAGCCCAGTGTCAAACTGGCTAGCCTTCCCATGCCTGCATTCCCCCAATGATGCCTAGGGAACTGATTTTTTTGGCCAAGATGTGGTTTTGTGGTTACAGTCAGCCAGGCAGAAGGGAGATGAAAATTATGCCATGTGGACAAGAAGCCTTTTCTTCTTTGTTCTGCGAACATGGCAGACTGGCTCCAGGTTGGTTTGGGAAGACAGTTAGTCATCTGCCAAACACAATGCAGTTCAGAATTATATGAAGGTCAAGGATCAAAATTAGAATTAGATGTTGGTGAGGAACTTGGTGAAATGCCACTTTTATTTTGACTTTAATACAGTTTTATGTCTTTGAATGATTCATGAATAATACTGGACCATGGCGCAGTGACTGTTGAAAACATTGAGTTGATTTATGTGTATGTCTGTGTGTTTTCCAGTGTGGGCCAAGGTGGAGCTGACTATGTATGAGAGTGTTGAGGTCTACCTGGGTGACTCGGCTCAGATCCCCTGCCAATACAGCTTCACTGATGCCAGCAACGAACCCAGCTTTGTCATGATCCAGTGGTTTGTGGTGAGTACTGATGGACCCGCTGCGAAAACTGACACTGCCTGTCGGGAACTATCCACCCGTGCATGTATGGAGTAGGCCTGCTCCCTTAATTTGAATTATGGCCAGGGCATCCCAAGCTCAATTTGTAGCTGTAATGTCAGACTTTTTTATTTCATGGAAAAAAACAGGATAAACAGAGTATTTATACAACATGTTACAAAGTGATTTAGAAGTATAATACATGACACACACAAGAGTGGTTATTTCAGTGTTTCAGCAGGTCTTTGTTCCTCCGCTGACATCAGAAGAACTCATTACACTTCAGGGAAAACAAGCAGAGGCATTACATCATCCAGCAAAGGCCAGATAATTAATGAGCAAGGCACTTGTTTCAGCCATCATCTTGTGACAACTGTAATGACTCATTAACCAAGATCTAGACCCAAAAGCATAACTCTCAGTAGAAGGAGTCAAAACAATGTTAACTGAAATGATGATACAACATGTAACCCATGGGCATAAACTAGCAGGACAAAACACAAAAACACAAAAACAGGGTTAGAAAGCTATGGCTAGGATGGCTTAAAGGACGATGGACAGAGCAGGAACTGGTGGGAACACAGTGAGGTCAACTGCTGCTATGACTGAGGATCTGGAATGACGAGCGAATTAGTGTCTGACAAGCAAAATGGACAGAAGAAATTTGCACAAATTAATAACTGTCTAACTGAAGATCTGTCTGATTCAACTCAGCAGGCGTCAGTAATTGATTGATGGATGGATCACATTGTTCGTTTGTTTTGCAGAAGTCAGTCAGAGCAGCACGTCAGCATGTCCGGGGAACAAAACCCCTCTGAAAGTAGAGACAAATGGCTCAATCCGTCAAAGTCATTTGAGCATGTGAGAGGAAAATACCCATCAGACACAAGTTACTTTGATATTTACCTGTTCGACATGTGGTTTCAGTCATACCTGGAAGCAATAGCCAATATCAACTAAACACACAAGCAACTGTTTCCACTGATTTAACCCTCAAATATTGTCCAAGATGTCAGAATTCAGTGCAAGGTGAAGTGTGTCCTAAATGTGTCTTTTCCTGCAGAGAGCTGTAGGGAGCAACACACGGATGCGGATCTTCTACGGCGATCACAATGAGCAGATGGTGGACAACAACACAGACTACAGCGGTCGCATCGAGGTGACTTCAGACCAGCAGGGAACTCAACTCACCATCCAAGATGTCCAACTGTCTGATGAGAGGGAGTTCTTCTGCCAGGTTAATGGGCTGGCTGCCGGCTACGCTGAGGGCAAGACCCACCTCAGAGTGTTTGGTAAGGAAGACCACAAAACACAATCTCCGTGGCAGACAAACCATGATTTAAAGAATTATTCAAAGTCTTATTATTATAAATTATTTTCCTGATTCAGCTCCTCCAGAGGCTCCACTGATCGAGGGTGTTACTACTGGAATATCTGTGACCAATGAGGTACCGTCAAAGGTGGGTACACTTGATCTTTTATCCACAGCATTTGTGTTTCCCATTTACTGCTGCTAGATAATAAAGATTTATCAATGTGACTCATCCAGGTTGCATCGTGTGAAGTTCGTAACGGCTTCCCTAAACCCAACATCACCTGGTACAGGAACAGCATGCCATTGATGTCTACACCAGGACGTAAGTGCAAACAGTATATGGGCCTCACTATAGTGTTTCCTTTGGTTTAAATCCAGGCTTTGACTTTGCCCCATTTCATTTCAAGTCTTAGCATATTGATACAGCACTTGAACAGGGAAGTTTTTCCACCCTAATCAGTAAAACAGCAATATCCTTAAGTACCTCTGAACCGGAGCCAAGAATTTCCCCGTCCACAGAAAACGGAGATATTTTTAGCAACACTTGGCTCGAGGGATGTCGATTGGTTTGTCAGTCCGCCCATTTGTTCCAGACTGAAACATCTAGACAGTATTGTATAGATTGCCATGAAATATGGTACAGTATAAGCATTCATGTTCCCTGAAGGGTGCAGAGTAATAACTTCAGTGATCCCCACGTAAAGAATAAAAATTGCTTTAATCTGGTACTGGCTGTGGTCCATTGTTACATATCTACGTTGTCATGTTCATACTGCAGATGTAAATTTGTTGATCCTGGTGACCCGGGAGCCCAGTGGCTTCTACTCTGTCCAGAGCACACTGGAGTACAAGGTGGTTAAGGAGGACAAGGATGCCTATTTCTCCTGCGAGGTCAGCTTCTTTGTCCCGACAGCCATCAGGACAGTCGAGTCCAACAGCATCAACATCACTGTTCACTGTGAGTCGAGCCTTTTTATATTTCTGTCATGTAGGCCTCAACCACTGACTATAACAGCTGACATTTGTATCACATCTAACTGCTCAGAGGCCAAGTGAAACGCATAAAGTTGCACCTGCCACTCTTTATGTTACAAATTCCACTTCTTTGTGTATAAATTAAAATGCTGAAAGCGTTGAAACTGTTGATTTGTATTGAATCCTATCCTCCTGTTTTTTTAGTGCAAATTATTTGTCTTGCTCACTTATTTTATTTGGCTGTAACAGATGCTAATGCATAGATCAAACCTGCACACTGCCAGTAGAATATTCATGAGACGCCCACATCAGGAACAACAACCAATGAATCCACAGGAGAGCTGCTGATAAATTGTTTGTGTCTGTGAAAAACACAGCACTTGGTTGAAATTATTTTGTATTAGTAAAAATGTTTATGTGCAATTCAAACTGGAAGCCAGTGTCTCAGGAGGATGTCTTAGCCTAGAAAAAAGATGTATAATATCTTCTTTAACTTTAGAGGGAACTGTATGAATCTTGTTATTGTCAATCATGCTGCATTATTTCAAGTTTAACGGACACATTGTTTGTCTTTTGGTCCAATCGTTTGAAACAGTTTTGTAGTGATACTGTGGCAGACAGAGCCAAAAACAGTCTGTGCTGTCAGCATTATGTAAATGGCCTTGTAAAGTGACTTTAGCTGAATAAGCCTACTTAATTTGATTCTGTTTGTGTGTGTGTGTGCATGTGTCCAGACCCCACCACCATGGTGGAGCTGTGGAAGGAGTCGCCCCAGGGCTTGGTCAAAGAGGGGGATACTGTGGAGCTACGTTGCCAGGGTGATGGCAACCCCCCGCCATCCTTCATTTTCAACAGAGAACAAGTAAGAATGGAAGGCATTTTCTCACCCTAAAAGTCCCCAAGAGAGAATGGGTGACACACAGGAGACATGTAGGGAATGTTTTTGATATGCAGAGCTCACAGGGCCCCATGTAGACATGAGTGTGCAAGGTCTATGAAGGCTCTGTCAGCTCTGACCCTGCAGATCCGAGCTGGGGTCTGAGACCGGAGGCCACACTGACAGGGCTCATGGGCAGGACTCATTCCCATGTCAGACACACATCCATTGTATGTGTGGACAATACAAAAACTCAGCTGACTGCCGACTTTTCCTAACTAGGCAGTCAGGGGCATATGGTCATGACTTACGAGATGCATTTTTTGAATCTCGATCTTATCATTTTTAGACATCATCTTATGTCATAGAGAGAGCCAAAGAGTCCAAAATGGAGGAAGCTGAGTTGCCCCATTTTTTTTAACCTCTTCTGCTCTATAAACAGGGGATGGTTTGCAGACAAGAGTTGATGGTACAAATACATGTTTTGAATAGACTGTGTGAATTTATTGTCCATATAGTGACTGAGCCAGGTCTAAGTTTTCTAACTTACATTTAGCAAGCTTGCTAACTCTTAAATTCTTGAAGAAATCAACAGGGTTTATGTACATATGTATGTGATGAGTGTGAAAGTGATTTTGTATTGTATTGATTAGATGCAAAATGGTACTAGGATCCAAAGTTGCCTTCATTGACTTACTTCCTAATTTCTTTTATTGATTTTGAATTGTTTTTCTCTATGTTTGTTTTTTGTTGCTAGAAACATCTCCGGGTCAAATTGAACCGTACATTGGCCCCACTTTGCGGGTACATACCATTGTCATTGTAATGGTATACCACCAGTTATATTTTGAGACATGGTATATATGCACAGTTAATCCTCTGGAGATGATCACTGGAGCCAGTTTCATAGAAATCCATACACTAGTTGCCACGTTATTTTACTCTGGCTGAATTGACATGAAAATCAAAGGAAAAATGTTTTTACTTTCGAAGTGGGTTTGGATATTACGGTTAAACATTTAGGATTTGTTTAAATCCTGTCTGCGTGTCACCACTTGTGTTTCTTGGCGTAATGGACTTCAGTGTAAATGGTGTCTTCAGATCTCAGGAGTGAAACTGGTCAGTAAAATGTTACCCCGATGGCTGAAACTATGAAAGGAAAACCACAATTGTCAAAACAAATCAAAATGTTCTGTAACCTACATCAACCTCTGACAATAAAGTCTCAGATGTCATGACAAAGTTGGAAGTAAGTTCATGTACATTTGGGAAAAGTATAATTTTAAACCAAAGCAGGATTATACCCATAAACTCTTTCTGCCAAATCAAACCGAAGGAAGTAAGTCATTTTTTCAGTGTAATCATAAAGTCTGCAGCTGTCCCCCTTGGACTAACCTCTGTGACCTGTCTTGAAAATACAGCATGTCTTGGAACATTCACCGTAAAAGCACATCTGATAAAGAAAACAAAGAACATACTTTACTTTCTGCCATCGCCCTCACATGATCACAGCATGGATTCAGATTACAAATGAGCGTATTTGTTGCAGGATATGGATGTGGACTTGGAGAGCAACGGTGATGTGTTGACCCTGTCACCAGTGTCACGAAAACACAGCGGCATCTACCAGTGTCGCCCTCTGGACTACACCGGATACACCGAGGTCAAAGGAGAAATGCAGCTCACTGTGCACTGTAAGAAATGAACACTGAATCACACACACACACACAGAAAAACATACTATATGTACATACACACTTATGGATAACATAACATACTGTATATTTGAACTGGTTTGAAGACAAACAACAGAAGATGTAAGAGGTCAATCTAGCTGTCTCCCCCTGCCTCCAGTCTTTATACTAAGCTACGCTAACCACGTCCTGACTCCAACTTTGTACTTAATGCACAGACATGTCATCAAGAGGTCATCTCGTCTCGATTTCAGAAAGAAAGTGAATAATCACAGAAGAAGTCTCCCATTGAATTAATCCCAGCCCAACCTTGTGACAACGTGTTTCCTGTGTCTTATTTTGGTGTTGTTTCGTCTGTTGTGCTCAGACTTGGACCCAGCTGTGGTGGTGCCTAAAGACTCAGAAGTCATGCTCAAAGGAGAAGAACTGACTGCGACCTGCAACGCTCTGTCCTCCCTGAAAACATCCACTGTCTGGTACAAGGTATGTACACATTAGTGCAGATTAGACTAGATTAGATTTAAAATCTGGTAAGCAGCAGGCAGTTACTGAGTCTGCAGCCTACAGTCTGTGAAGGCTGTGTTTAGACACAGTGGTCCTTTGTGTTTGAGCTAAATATACCTTAACATGAGCATGTTAACATGCAGTTGTAATGTTTACTATGTTCACCATATTAGTTTAGCATGTTAGTATGCTAACATTTGCTAATTAGCACTAACAACAGAGCACAGCTGAGGCTGGTTAGGATGTCATTAGTTTTGCAGGTATTTGATCATAAACAAAGTATTGTGTGTGTGTGTGTGTGTGTGTGTGTGTGTGTGTGTGTGTGCGTGTGTGTGTGTGTGTGTGTGTGTGTGTAGGATGGGCAGCAGGTTGGTAAAGGGAACACATTGCACCTGAAGGATGCCACCTTTGAAACAACAGGAGAGTACGTATGTGAGGTGACCGTTCCCTCCCTGCCCGCCCTGCACACAAGCGGCTCCGTTCACATCATCGTTCAAGGTCAGTTGTCCCATCACCTTCCAAGAACTGTGATGCCAAAAGAAGCTCCCACATAAATACGAGAATACATTTCTAGAGTTTGACTTTTGCATTAAACATGTAGCTAAAGCTGAAAGGAAATTCATGTTATTATTAAGTTTCCATCCACCTTTACACGCAGCACTGAAATGTCTTCTTTATTTCTTCTTATTTATTTATGCAGTTTTTTCTTGTTGGCTCTTAGATATGTGGTCATAGTTTTGTTGCAGGTATCTTGGTTCTTCTTCTTGGTTTTGAATGGTCTCTCTATTGGCTCTGTTTCTGTGTGCTCCAATTTGGTCAGCCTGATGAAACACCTGCTTCTGTTAATGCAAATATGAGTCAGGTGAAGATTGGAATCCGTCCTATAGAAGGATGTGTGCAGTCAAAGACTTATGTGCATCTCTTTTCCCTTTAAAAACCTACCAGAAAAGAGGAGAACTGTGTCCTTTCAAGTCACCGAATGGCTTTTAATGTAAAACATCTGTGCATGAAGTGAACTGAACTGAATTATTTATTTGTGAATTTTAAGTTTTTCTGTCTAAAAGAAAAACTCAGCAGCAGAGTGTGTGACACAAGTCTGTTATTGTGCTTGACTAATGTGGAAATGTACAATATACTGAATTTATCAAATTAAAACAGGACCCGATCAGAAAACAGACTTGTTATTCAAATATGATGAACTACACATAAATGTAATTTGATGATTTACAGTACATACACTGAATACTGTGTGCGTGCGTCTAGGTGGTCCCCAGCTGGTGGGTGTGGAGCAGGAGGTGCAGCTGGAGGAGGCAGCAGGGAGGATGGTGAACCTGAGCTGTGAGGCTCAGGGCCATCCACTGCCCAGCATCTCCTGGAACATCATCGGCAGTCAGGTATCCAGTCTGCACTGTATCACAGTACAAACTTCACAGCGGTCTCCATTAGATGCAGTTCATCATGCAGTAGAAGCTAGATTTGTTTTGTAGTGATGCTCCTGTAACAGTTAACATGTGAAGATGATGAGATTTGAATTTAAGTCCTGCCGTTAGTGCGGTGGGGAATAAATTACGTTCTTTACACTGACAGTGAAAGCATGTGAGTGTTTGTGGGTTGATTCTAGTCGATAATTATAGCAACTTTGGTGTTTTTTCCACATCTTTTTGTGTTTAAGTGTCTAATAGGGACAACAATTCTTGAAACTGGTCCAGTATTGAGTGAGCCATGAAATGGGCTGCAATGTAATCCTTTTGGGCAATTGCACACCGTCAATATGCATCTACTAAAACTGTTTAACTAGAAACAGACGTTCTGTTCAAAGCCACCAGATTCCATTTATCAAAACAGTAATTTTACCTTGCAGAAAATTGGAGTTTCTGGTCTGCTGCTCCCTGTAGTGTTTCTGCTGCTAAACAATGACAAACATGAATGCATAGAAATAAATAACCAAAATGAACCTGGACTCCTGATGGTTATTATTATTAATTTAAAAAACATGCATGATCTGCAGTGTAGTCAAATAAAATATATAAAAATGTGGTGACCACGAGCTTATAGCCTTTTATAGATTGTCAAGTTGTGAGGATCAGCAGTATCAGTTTGTGAGCTTCATTTTGCAAACAGTTAATATTCACTGATGTAAACATGTGTATGGCGTTCTCATCAACAAGGTGTGTGTGTCTCCACAGAGCTGGCATGAGGTGGTGAGCAAAGCGAACGAGCACATGACTCACAGCGTGGTGTCAGTCAAAGTCACCTCGGACATCAGCGCTCTGTGCAACGCTTCCAATGACATGGGCACTGAAGTCAAGGCTTTCAGCATCAAAGCCAGTGAGTCTCGCTTTCACTTGCACTGGAAAGTCTGTACGAGTGGATCATGCTGTGGGTTTGATGAAGACTGCACTTACATTTGCATTCAAACAATGGAATCAGGGTCATACTGGTTTTCATCTTTTAGCCGTTTAATTACAGCCTTTATTCCAACATGACAGCACTGTTATGGAAAAGGCCACAATGCTCATGAAATATTTGGCTTCTGGTACAGTGAAGGAGCTGCGGTGAGTGAAAAAGTAAGAAGAGTGTTCTGTGCTCCCTCACAGGCTGCATCAGTGATGGAGTTTCAAACTTAGTTTCACTTTGAAGCTTTCATTAATGCCCACCATTAGTGTGAGGTTTGCTTGCCCTGCTTCTCACAGTGAATCCTCTCATACATTTCTCACCAATTTCATAATTTATTAGAGAATTTCTTAGGTGAAAAATATTATGGAGGGAGTATTTGTGTGATGACTGTAGTTGTTCAAGGGTTTTTTTTTTCACCTGCAACAGAATCTTAAGATTCACACATCATAAATCTTAATTTTATGGCCTATTTTCTGGTCTTGACATACAGTGTGTGAGCAAATAAGAAGCTCCAACTTAACATCTTTTCGTCAACACCTTTGTTGGTAATTTACGCAGAAAAGTGTGGCAAAGTATGTTAACACATTTTCTCCATCAGCTTCTTACTCCGAGTAATGAACACAGTATTATCTGTCAAAGTTAGAATAGTTTTGGATCTTACTTATTTAGTCATGAATATTAAAATGTAAAAATATTAAAATAAATACCAATAGCTACGTTTTCAGGACACTGTCCTGGGCTTTTTTCACTAGTTAGACTCAGTGCATGTCCCTCACATTCATCATGGCCATTAATTAACTCTTGACTTGCAAAATCCATCACTGATGCAGCCTGTGAGAGTTTTCAGCTCACTGCTGCCATAAGACACCAACGTCTAAGTGACAAAAAGCTGCAGCGGTTCCCAACCTTTTTGGCCTGTGACCCCATAAAATGATCCACCTGTGACTCCTCATCACAGGGTATGACCACAGTGCAGGCATTAATTGAGTTTCATTTTGTACCAAAATATTTAGGTTTTATCCCTTTAATCATCTTGTGTCTCCTCCGGGATCCTGACCCCCCAGGTTGGGAAGTGATCCTTTAGCAGATGAATAAAAAACAGTATTGTTAAGCTCTGTTCCCTTCACACCTCCAGAGGAATATGGGGTAGTTTGTAATTACTAAAGCAGCTGCGATCAAATGAAACATGAGAAGTGTGTGTGTATGTTGGGGGCCCACTCTAAGTGTTGTTCTACTTGTTCACAGTTCCCAGGGTCACTTCAACTGCTCCCTTCTCTCCTGGTAAGATTATCGCCATACAGTTGCCTTTTTCCCTTTTTCCAACTAAAAGACTCTCTTCTGTCTCAGTGTTCACGCTTTAGACTAAGTTCTATCTGTGACAATGAAGGGTTGAAGGACTGTATACATTATTTATAATTTTCATACAGGGGCTCTATACCAGGACTGTCTTTGGTTCACTGGCAGATCTTTGGGATGGCCTGTGGGCATATTAAATATTCTGTTTGATGCAAAGAAAAAAAAGATAACACCAGCAAATTCAAGCACACCAACGGTTATAATGCTACTGCAGTAGTAAAAGCAGTATTTGTATATCCCAGAATTTTTGCAACAAACATAAATAAGTAAGAAAAGAGTGTCTCACTTTTATTGACTTTTCCAGACAGTCTTGTGTTTTATAGTGGATTTTTACATCTCAAGTGAAATTGCAGTGAAGTATGAAGAGGGGAATTATTATGAGGCAATTTTCGGACTTTATCTGAACAGTCACTTCATACCATTAAAGTCTTCACTAGCCTTAGGGGAGTACAACGAGCAAATAAAGGGCATTTCAGAGAGCCCTCCCCCTCCACACCCATTAAAACGACAATAACAAAAAAAAAAAAAGGAACTATGTTAAAAATTTGTGGAGTAGAGTGCTCTGCTGCTCCCACGATATAAATATTTGGTCGCTCTCCTAATTGTTTACTGAGCTTATTAGAGGCCATTTTAAACAAGTATACAGGCTCTCAGAGTAGAAGCTTTCTACACAAAATTAACAAGGAGTGGATGATCTACTTTAAGAATGAATTGCATCACTGTTTTATGACACTCAGGACCACAAAATGAACGCTGTCTTTAGTCTGTTCCTCCATTTTTGTGCATTCAGCACATTCAGAAGGCTGATCTCAATAATTGAATGCAGGAGAAGCAAATAAAATCCTAAAAATAGCGTGGCTTGTATGTCACACGAAAAGCTAAGCCTAACTGTGTCTCAAATGGGGTATGGCAAATGTAATTAAATATGGGGCCCGTACTTCTGTCGGAGCAGCAGCATCAACCTGAAATTCAATCACAGTCCAGGCAGAGGGGATTATTCATTTTAGATCTGGAAATGTTTTTTACTCTATACTACTATTTTACCTTAATAATCATGAAAGATCATGTCATGTCTGAAGAGGCTTGCAGACATTTCAGATAAAACTGGGTTGCTTGCCACAAAGTCTAATGTCACACTAAAGACCTTTCGCACTGAGGACATTTTGATCCTAACTAATGTTATTAGTAACACTCTTGTACTTTTCCTACCATGAAGGTCTGCTGTGGAAGAGACCTGTAACACAAGGTTTGAACGGTAGTCAGCCTCCATCTCTTTTGTATCAGTGTAACATAAATTATTCAGTCTAATGATAATGATACGCACAGTCAAAAACTACACTTCAGAGGAGAGATCATTAATATGTTGTATGTGGAACTGTCAAAAGAAGCTAAATCAGTGTTGGGGTAGAAATAATGGAGATCATATTTCTTTCTTTCTTTTGTCTTTTCATCCTGCTCTGACGTCTTCTAATGTGAAATGATTTAATGCAAAATGTCCCAGCTCTGCTGAAGTTAATATATTCTATCAAAGAACATCCACAGGCTTCCCAAAGCTACCATCATCTCTCCTACTTTCTGGTTTTGTAACTGAAATATAACAAATTCAGATGGCCACTTCTATTCTGTTCTGTTCTTTGCTTCTATGTGTTTTTGTTTTGCTTGCTGGTGTGTGTATAAATGTGCTGCTGTTTTGTCTTCTGCACCACAACAATGAACCGACTCATATGGTTAGGAGAGTTCATTGGGAAAGTTAACTTCATGTGGGTGAGGTAGAGGTTTGAGGGGCATCAGTTCTTCAAATGAGCCGATATACTGTATAACAATGAACAACATCAATTTGGGATTAAAGCGGACAATGACAATGTTAGAAATACCATGGCTGGAATTTGCATCAAATTCTGTCCACCATCATCATCACTCACACAAATGGCAGTAAACTGACAAAATGACTAAGCTGGCAAAATAAACTGTAATTAATCCTTGAGAATACACCACTGCACAGATTGTGACTGTCTGATGTCATGCATTTGATAATAAGTAAGCGCAAAAGAATATCATGAGTTACTATAGGAATATTTCAAAACATTTTAGTGAATTGAAATTAAAAAGATGAATTCAAAATGCAAAAAGACACTTCAAGGTCACTAAACCATCCCAGATACCTTCTCAGTCCTGATAAAATATTATACAGGGCTTGAAATGCTCCTGTAGTAGTTTGGTTTTATCTTTTGAAATGTTACTGGTCGCCCCTCACACAAACTGAACCAGCAGACTAAAAAGTGAAAGTGTCTTTTCATTCTGGAGGGATTATGTAATCTAAATAAAATCAGTTATTAAGACTTTGAGTCACAGATGCTGTGCAAACAAATGACATTTTTCTGCAGTCCTGCAACTTTAATGACACTGAAAAATAATGGATATAATTTCACGCTCAGCTAATTATTTATTATGCATGAGGAAATGGACTTCGTTAAATAAGCCACTTAAGAAACAAAATGGTTGAAATAATGCAGTCAGTTTGTATGGAACAGATGTTTCCTTATCCTGTTTTTAAAATGGCACTCCAGTCATTAAGAATTACACTTCCACAAAATTGGGGGATTTGCAAGAGACATATCAAAATTAGAATACTTGAAATAAGGATTTAGTCTATTGTCTGAGTGAAGTCCATAGAAACTTTATCCTACACTTCCCATAATGCAACCACTATCATTTTATGTTAGGCCTTTCCTGCCTGATAAATGGCCAAACATCACAGGTCTTTTAAACTTCACACCCCTGGTTTGTTTTGTCTCTGGAGATCACAGAAAATATTATACAAGTGTTGCAACTAGCGAGTAGTGAACTGACCTTCATGTGTAAAATGTGGGAGGTTAAAAATAGACACAATGTGGTGTTTCAAATCTGAACTGTGTCCAGTAGCTGCATGCTATACTATATCAATTCATAATGAACTTGGTTAAATTGTTACTGTTGCCGATACTGCCGATATCGTGATTAACACTAACGTGTGATTTGTCTTTCTGTTTCTGTGTGTGTGTGTGTGTGTGTGTGTGTGTGTGTGTGTAGCTGAGGGCAGCGGAGTGATCATAGTGGTGATCATACTCTGTCTGCTGCTGCTGGCCATCCTGGGCAGTGTTCTCTACTTCCTGCATAAGAAGGGGAAAATCCCTTGTGGACGCTCAGGGAAACAAGAGATGTGAGTATTGTCTTCCGCTATGTCTGACTACCATGTCAACAAAACAACACTTTTTTTCAAGGATAAATCTGAGGATACTTTTCTTATCCCATAAAATAATTACATTCCTGTAGATCCTGATGCAGGAATGTTGAAAACAAACTGACTTAAACCTGGATATAATAACACAGCAGACAAATGTTGAAAGAACAAATGCATTTTTAATGATATGTATTTGCATAATAAGGCCCACTGCAGTTACCTGGGTTTTTTGTCAAATTCCACACGTGCTGACCTCTTGTTTCTGTCAGCAGCACCAAAGAGAAGACCACCAAAGATGACATTGTCGTGGAGATGAAGACCAACACAAAGACCGAAGACGCCGTCCTCCTAAAGGCTGTCAACGGAGACAAAAGGGGCCCTAATGAGCAGGTAACTATTGTGGTGAATGAATATGATGTCATTATTTCACAGCATAAAAAAGCGGCCCCAAAGCAGCAAGAGCTGCAGTGTTCAGTACACCCCCACAACAGGCAACATCCACACAAAGTTGGTTCTGTTTAAGTTTGTGGAGTTTAAATGTTTAAAAGGTTTTCCGGAGGGAGATGCTAGAGCACAGATGCATGTCAGGAAGTGCAGAGTTGGCTCACTTACTTGATTAACGCAGAAGCTGTTTGAAATTTGGTTTGTAATATATTTTGGGGTAATAGCAGAAGCTTTTTTATCAATTATTTAATGGTTATAAATAAACACACACCAGCTACTAGCGTTTTTTCAGTATTATCTCCAGTGCTCCAGCCTTTTATATTTACAGATGGCGGAGTCCGCCAAGTGAGCTTCCATGTTTCTACAGTAGACCACAAAAGACAAACCAAACACTCTAGATAGGGCGTTTTGTGTTTTTTGTGCATTCCTTGACCATTGTAGTTTCTCCTTCATGCTAGGAAAGAAAGGGTGAGGCATCAGGGTGGAAATCTACACCACTAGATGTCTCTAAATCCTTCACACTGGTCTTTTAAAGGGATAGTTCCACATTTTGGTAAAACGCTTATTCACTTTCTTGCTAGAGTTAGATGTAGAATTAGATGAGAAGATCCCACTCTCATGTCAGTACGGTAAATATGTAGCTGGACCCAGCATCTAGTTAGTTTCGTGAAATACTGGAAACAGTAACCCCTTTGTACCACTTGGGTTTCGTTTTTGTAGTTTTGGTCATCATTTGTATCAGTTATGATAACGTGGTAATTGGTGAGATCTGGGAACTTGGCAACAAAGTCTAAAGGAACAATACAACAAAACATGAGCAGTCAGACGTGTTTTCATACTTCCCATCTGTCAGTTAGTTATTTTAACTTAAGAGGAGTTGTGTTCAGTATATGGATACACTTCCATGCACACAGTCTCACTACTTAAAATAGTACTGCTGCTGTGTTTAATAAGCTCAAAGGAAAGGATCCCACGTACAAACAGCTGTAAACAGAACGTCAGTATTGACGTTTCAGCAAAACCCCTGATTATTTGGTAAACACATCTATTAATCATACCCATTACAGACTCTAGAGAGTCTGTGCATCAAAAAGTGTGTTTTGATCGACTTTTTAATCTGTAATAGTTACAAAATAGCAGAGCAAAGCGAGAAAATTGAACATGTATGTATGAAAGGTGCTCTGTGTGTGTACATCTGTCAACCAAAGCCACAAAAGTGTGTCTATTGTGCACACTGTGATGTTAATGGACAAGTTTCGGTGCTGAAATGTGAAGTTAAGCCATACGCTTGTGCCAAAACGGTGACAGTTGGCAACTCTGAATACTCTCTCAGTGCACAGGAAAACTTTCCCAGGAATACTACGGTTATTTGCAGTAGGTCAAATATGAAGCAGCACATCAGTCAAAACTGTGATGGATGGATAATAACTTCATCACTCCCCTGGAGGTTTGTTGACAGCATGTCTGATCGTCTTGCTGCTCATGTTTAGTGCCCCATTTTTGCTGCATTTCCAGATCCCAGCGATGTTTTTATTTCTCATAGAAATCACACAAAAAAATAGCAAGTTTGGAAGTATTTCAGCTGCAAGGTCAGAGTCCTCACTCAGTGTGGTTCAGAGTCTGACAAAGAGAAAGTAACACACAGGGTTGTACGGTTTTTGCCCTGACCTTGGCATGATTGTGGAGCTTCCTCCTTGATTATGAGTTCAACGGAAGTTCAGTTGTAATCCTGACAAGGAGGTCCTCCCAAACGGACGAATAGACCCTTATCATAGCTTTGCATGTTAAAGAAGAACTCCCCATAGGAACTCATATGAATAACAGTCAGCTATACCGGACATCATTTTACTACCCCAACTGTTGGCTGACCCTTGTAACGAGGCACAGCTATGAGGGAAGACAAGTGTTTCAGCACTTATCAATTTACAGACATTTATTAGCGCTGTTGTTGTCTTTCTTTGTCAAATGAAGCCACGTATCAGACCGTTCCTTTCTCTCCACCATGATGCACTCCTTATTGCAAGTGCTGGAAACAGCACGAATTTGACGTCACTGTCTTTGCGACAAATTGGACAAGCCGGTTCTCTATACCCATCCCTCGCCAAAACTACAAAAAATAAGACCCAAGTCTTCAAATTGCTGTTCATTTGTCATGTGTAGTATCTGAATTTGTTCATGGTGTCCCGTGTGTGTACATGCAGATATGAAGCTGGTGTTTACACTGATGTCCTCCTCTGTCCCTCCAGTAAAGTCCCACGATGTCGCAGCAGTGACGGTGTTGTGCAGAGGGAGGCAGGACACATGAAGCCAGCAGTCAGTGTGCGTGTGTGTGTGTGTGTGTGTGTGTGTGCGTGTGCGTGAGTGAGTGAGTGAGTGTGTGTTGGAGCAGAGGAGGCAGAAGACACGCTCACTGATCTGAGTCCTGCAGAGTAACACCACCTCACAGTCTGGACATTCCCACATCCACACACACATCCACCCACACCCACACCCACACACACACACACACACACGAGTATGGATGTACTGATGTGTATTTTTCTTTTGAATGAATGTTTGCTTCCTCGACATTCAGTTCGTCCATTTGTTTTGTACCATTTCCTCAAACTGTGTTCAGCTGTCGGCTGTTGTTCGGTGTGTGTGTGATGGTGTCTCGTGTGCATCATCACCGTTTTTTTTTTTTTCCCTTTTTTTTTTTATGAAAGTGTATATATTATATATATTTTGTTATTTAAGATATTTTGGCACTCAGATTTTCATTTCATGGTAGCGTCTGGGTCATGTGCATGTTGATCCGTGTTCATGCGTCCAGGCGAGTTTCAGGACAGGATATGATGTCAAGAGACCAAACGCTAGCTGTTCCTCCGAGGCAGCTCTTTACTGTTGGTTCACAGTCACACTGAGAGAAGGCTTGTCAGCGTGTTTGCTTCAATATTTGTACAAACTGATGTTGTGATTTACCAAAAAATAGTTGAACACTGAGGCGTTTCCTCTTAGACCAGCTGGAGGCACTAAAGCTTGAAACGCAGGATAATCAGAACAGTAATAATCACGGTCAAACCAGTGTCGATCACACACACTGGCAGCCTTCTTTTGCAAACTGCTGTCAAGCCCTTGTACTGTTTGTAAATACATGTAGTGTACAGACCTGCTAGTGGTGGCCTTGGACTGTTACTGAAGGAGAAAAGGTCAAAGTTTAGTGATCTGCTGTGCCTGTTTTGAGAATGCATCATACACTGAATTTGTTTTTCGTTTCTTCGGTTTGCTCTGTGTGTTTTCTTCGTTTCCACTGAGAGCTAGTTGGGCCCGAAGTGTTCCAGTGCTGCAGTGTGCATGTTCAGATATCACATATACTGCTGAACATTCAAAGGTTTTATAGATTTTTTTTTTTTTTTACCATCCAGGCAGCTGTAGGTTTGCTTCAAACTTGCTTTACTTAGATAATCCATCAGAGGGAACACAGACAGTATTTGGTTGGTTATTTCAAGTCTGCTCTGCATTAACATGAAACTATCATGAATCTCTAACAACAATAAGCAGATGTGGATGTTCCTCTCTGTGATGGATTACTGAACTCCAGCAAGTTTCAAGGTGTTTTCTTTTTTCAAACATGTGACACAAATGTAAAGCAACGGCTGTAGAAGGTAGACGTACATTTAACGTGCATCTACAGCTCTCCACAGTTTGTCATGTGTTATCACTACATTCACATGACCGAGCCAAACATCTGAGAAATCCATGACTTTGATCCATCTCTGTAAAAACGCAGAAAGTTGTTTACCGAGAATCCTTAAAGACTCGTTTCATCTGGATCAACAAAATATTCCATCCCCTGCATTAAGTCACGTCCTAAGATGCAGCATGAAAAATGACAAACACATTGCTCTCTTTGTTGTGTATGAAAATATCGATTGAGCAAAAACACAAAAGAGATTTCATTTCTGGACACTGTCTTGGGGAAATTGGGGGGTTAAAAATCTTAAAAAAAGAGTCTTGAAGATTCTTGAAAAACTGTTTTAGGATTTCATGTTTCATCTGAATGAGCAGCTGGTGAGTTCCTGATTCAGAGTAAATGAGCTGAAACATGCAGCAGCACTGGAACACTCCTTTAAGAGCCCGTGTTGTGAATACGATGTACTGATTGTTCACTGTTTAGGTTCATGGTGAAGACACGTTTTGTTGCTGTGAGCGCTACATTGCCCAGATGACTTGCAACATTAACAAAGTAGTGATACGTTTTCAGCTTCCTTTGTTTGTTTGTTTTCTCCACTGAGTTGAGGTGTTAAAAGTTGTAGAAATATCCAGGTACAGGACGTCCTCAGGCAAGAAGTGTCCTCGTGTACGGTGTGATGCTGTCATTATGGTTTAGAAAATTCTGCACAAAGCCATAACACCAACCGGGTCCAGCGTGCAGATGTTTGATCCATAAATCTGCACCCGTCTTTTCAGTTTAGAACTTAAAATAAGTTTGTGTTTATTGTTCTGGATTCTTCACCAGTGTGAAAACAAGTTTGAACATTGCAATTATGCTTTTTTTTTTTTTTCTAAATGTGTGTAAATTAAGTACTGTACATGTGATTCTTTGAGGCTTGCGTTTCTTTTTATATTTTTTGCAAGAAAATAATGCCAAATAAAAAATGTTTCATTTCAAGAGAGACTGTTTTTCTATCATTATTTTTTGCAGAGGTATGAAAAGAGCACTGGGAATGTGATCACTGTTGGGCTTTTCTTTTTGCCCAGAGGGCTCAATGTGAACCAGAACAGCGGCTGGGTTCAGTGTGCTTTCGGTTAGCGCTGCACAGTCCCACAGTGAGGAGACAGGAAGGAGCGCTGTCTCCAAACCGCTGTCAGCGCGAGCTGGAAATGACTCAAACAGTTGCTCAGATTTCTAGCTGGAGTCTGGGAGGAGGAAGGACAGAAAACACAGCTCACATCTGCAACAAATTGAAGCACCTCAGAGCTGCCCTCTCTTCTCGCTGCAAAACAAATCAGCTATTCCCTCGTCATTTAGTGTAAAGCGTACAAATCCAGGTGAGGCAATACTGAGATAAAGGAGTACAGTACTATCACTGTGTGTTGTTCTGATATGAACACTGGGGTCGCTGAAGTCAGTACATTTTTTTTTATTTTATTTACTTTACTAACCACAGGTTGTTCCTCTTATGCTGTTACGAAACGAGGAGTTTTTCTTAGAACAAAAAGTGTTCTGTGGATTATCCAGAGTAACTAGACCAGTTTCTGAAACAGAGAACTGCTGCTGAAATGTGGTCAAATAAAACCAAAACTATGTGCATGGATTTGATACCAGATTTCAGTCAACAGAACCTTTAAAACTCATCAAGACTACTCCAATGATTTAACTTTGCACTCTTGTACTCGGTCTTAAGATAAAAGGTTTTAAATATATATATATATATAGAGAGATGTCTTTATTCCATACATTCTTCCTTGTCAAAACCTGGCGCCTACATTACCCACAATGCAACTAAACTGCTGACCGCTGACGACTTTGGCTGAACCTAAAGGTCTGGACCTTGCGGTGTGTTCCCAGGAAGTCTGTGAGTTAAGCGCTGTCCAAACCCATTAATACATAAAGTCCACAAGGGGGGTCAAGTGTCTGCCTGTGGTGCAGACTTCACTGATTTAATTACAGATGATTCACAGTAATATGGACACAATGTTGTCATTTTTTCAATTTAATGACACTAAAAAAAAAAAGAACGTATCCATCCATTTTGTAGAACCACTTACTCTTATTGGGGGTCGCAGGGGGGTTGAAACCTATCCCAGCTGACATTAGGCAAGAGGTGGAGACACCCTGGACAAGTTGCAAGTTCATCACAGGGCTGACCAAAAATAACTTATGAATGTATAAAGTAATTATTCTTAATTAAAGCTATACTTGAATCATGTAGGCCAGGAATCATATTCAACCATATCTATTGTTTCAAACGTTTCCACAGTGATGACAACTTCATTGTCACAATATGTGACAATGTTTTATCCAAAGTCAAGAGGTAGCAGAGAAAATACATTTTGGACATCATGTCTGTCTTTATTTCCCTCTTTGTTTTCTGCTTTAATCACTAATAACTACTGTTCACTGACTGAAATTAATATTAAATAACTTAAATGTCGATCATTTGAAACTTTTGCAGGCAAACTGTTGCCGAGTGTCGTTTTGTTCAGACAAGTAAGAGTTCCCTTTCTCTCTAAAAGATGTAGAAGACCTTAAAGTCATTACGGACAAACCACACAGATCAGATGTTAAAGAAAATACTGTTTAATTAAAAATCTTAATGGCTTAGGCATGAAAACATGGCAACAAAACAAAATGCTGAGGATATTAAAAAGACAATAAATAAAATCATATTTACACAAGCAACAACAAAGCAATGACAACTTTTTTTTAGTAGGCAAGTTCTTGTTGAAAAGGCTAGTAACCATGATTACACCACACATATCATTAACCAGTGGACCAACACACCAGCTGAGCTTACCAGTGAGGGAAAGTGTTTGTGTGTGAGACGGCGGAGTCTCTGGCAGTGATTCAACATTGACTGTCAGCCTCAAGTGTATCCTCACACAGCGACACTTTCATGGTCAAGAGTTAAGTCCCCGTTTGAGCGTTCAAACGTTTGAGCGAGAGCAAAGCTGAGGGACACATTCTCTGTAAATCAACGCGAGCTGGAGGGGGCAGCGCGGGGGGCATCGTGCTCATTTAAAACACTTTTGGTAAGGGGCAATTAAAGCTGCAGGATTTCTATGGAACCACAGCAGATTCAGCAACCTCCGCCTCGTCAGCAGGGTCGTGATCAACCTACAACGAGGACAATTCCAGCATGGTTTACTTCAGTGTACAGTATGTTTGTTACTTTAATCACATTAGGCAATACTTCGAGAGCATAAAGAAAGAGCCCTGAACGGATTCCACAGACATGTAGACATATTTCAAACCTAATTCCAGAAGAAAAATATGTCAAATTAAAATCTGTATTATCACAAATATACCAGTTATAGAGTTAGGCAATGCCACAGTATCTGGTTTTGATCAAATATAAAGCAATACGAGGGTCAAGATGACCAATATTAGTATAGATAAATACATTTTTATTGTTAATGTGCTTTAATGTAAGAGAGAGAAATATGTCACGATTTATGAAGTGAGTGCTTTATTAGTAGGCTATCTCTAAATATATCTGAATTACCACCAAAGAATTCTGTTCATGTTTTAATCACGTGCACGTTTAAACACAAGATAAATGGATGCAAATATCGCAGCAGTAAGTGGAGTGTTCATGCGCCCGGGATGTCTAAGGTGGTCACAAATCTTTACCGACCAAATTTATGGGACCTTATCAGAAGTTTCCATGACAATTGTATTTATTTAACGGGCTAAGAAAATCAATTATTGACTGGACTCTTATTATCCATTTTTGACATTTCCTGTGACGCTGTCTGCATTTGAAATGACCCCGTGTGATATTCTGTTTATGAAGGTGAACATTTGAGACAAATTCAATAAAAAAAAAAAAACAGAAACTGTGTAGATTTCTGTTGCATTTAAGCAGTAAACGTGGAGTTTTGTGTGTCTGCTGGCATGTGCAGGTTGTGATGGACAGAAGGCACATTGACATGTTACTGCAAGGATCAAAGGTGACGATCTGATGAGGATCTAAAAGGAGACGTTTCACTCTTACAGCTGTTCAAGGGGACACTTCAGACATATTAACCTGCTTGTATATTAAAATGAAAACGAGATGCTCAGTCCAGTCCTGTCTTGTTTCTGGCAGTGTTCCTAAATGTGCGCATTAATATGGAACAGCCATGTTACAGTGGATAGAGCTTCTCTTATAATGGATTTGTATTCTGCACTGATGTAGTCCTGGACTAAGATCAGACTCCCTGCTTTGATGAGTCAGACATCTTTTCATCTTTGCTTGAAGTGAGCCCATGAGCGTGTGGAAACACACACTCTTGTGTAGATACAACATCAAAATGCCACTGATAGGATGGCGTGCAGTAAAAGTTAGAGTGACAGCTGCTCATTATTGGTCCACTGGAAAGAAATCTAAAAACCTGAGTGAAACTTTAGAGGACTGTAGAGTTGAATCCGTCTCGATTTTTACGTTAATTTGAACATTTTGTTGGAGAATGGATCTGAATGAAGTCGAGCTGATGACTTTGTATCAAGGACTCAATCCAGGACAGGCCTACTACTTATCACAGCACGACTCGAACTCTTGACATTTCAGTCGCTCAGTTCAGAACATTACGTGAAGACTGAAGAAGAACTCATCAGAAATCTCCTTGGTAACTTTTTAAAGGTGGAAAAAAAAAAAAAAACAAGACCAAAAATCTGTAGCGCTTTGAGCTAAATGCTAACGTTAGCATGCTAAAATGCTTGCAATGACAGCCCTAATGTTTTACAGGTATAATGTTCATGTTCACCATCTTAGCAGGGTGAGTTATCATGCTAACATTTGAATATTAGTGTTGAAATCAAAGTGGAGATATTTAGTCATAAACCAATAAATTTTGGAGTTGGTAATCACATTGGATTTAAAGTCAGGGGATCACCAAAGTTATTACAATTCATCCTGTGGAAACATGGATCTTTGTATACCGTATCGTTTAGATATTACAGCTACTGTGTATTTCAGCAATATGAATGATAGAAATAATCTAATTTATATATTTTATAGGGCTCCAAGATTATTTTCATCTCTTTTCCAATTAAACATTTGGTCTGAAAATGTCAGAAAACTGTGTAAAATGCACATTACAGCTTCTTAAAGCCCAAGCTGAGGTCTTCAAATAGCTACTTTTATCCAATGGAGAAGCTGGATCAATGAAACGTTGAATATTTTCACTTAAAAGAACATTTGATCAATTGTAAAAAACAGCAGAGTGACCAAAATGTCTGAGTTGCAAGAGACAACCATCCAGGACTGTGATATGTGGCAGTACGATGGATGAATTACTGCAACTAAATTAGACATTTCAAGAGTTTGATTGAATGGGCTTTTAAAAACTGACTTTGAAATATTAAATATATGTATATGTGTTTGTATGTAACAACAAACAAAAGAAAATCCTTAGAGGAGTGTTTGCAACGTTATATCATCATATTTGTGTCCTTTAGCATCTTTTCATTCATTACATTCATCCCTGGCTTATTACTGAGTACCTGAGTCCACGTGACAACCTTCAGTTTTTTTCAGCTCAATGTAAATCCCTTCAATCTGATCTCTCCTGAACCACCTGAAGCTGTTCTGGGTACAAATGTGATGCTGAGCTGAATCACATCAACAGCACATGTTAAAATCCTTTAGCTTTTTTTTTTTAGTAAGAATCTAGAAGAGAAGCTTTTGAGTAAATAAACCAGCCTTCAGTGTTCGACCACCTGAAATGGTGGCAGGCAATCATGGAGTTAAAACGAGAAAATAAACTTCTGAAAAGTCAGCCATTGTTAGTACTACACACAACACGACACCTTATGAGAGCACTTAAACATTAAACTTGTTATTTCATTAATAGAACCGTCATTGAACCGGCAGCTGAGAGGAAATATGGAGCCGACTTGTCAAATACCATCGAAACAGAGCGAGCCACAGTGACGCGTACGACATGAAGCCCTTCGATACTGCACTGCGACTGAACATTCACATTCATCAGCATGAGCGCACACACGCACACCACGGAGTTAATCACTAATTTTCCAACCGAACTCGTGTCGCTACATATTCGTACGCCACAATTCGCCAAGAAGCCTGTAAAGCGTCAAACTTGAACGGCTGCCAGCAGCGGGACACCGAGTCATAAAACGACGATCCGCAGGTTCCCTCTACTGATCAAAAGTCACTGTAGCTTCAACACTTAGCTTAATGAGAGAAAAAAAAAAAAAGTACTCTGACTGAGGGGAAACACTGCCACAACACGAGTGGACCTCAGCAAAGTACAACAGGGTCAAAGCTCGGCTACGGAGAGCTCACATCTAAAAGGCTTCGACTCTCCATGTATGCTGCGTTCAGGTCATGTCGGACTTGTCTGCCCGTACTGAGCTGCTCCTAAAACCAAACTGGACCAAAGGTTTGAACCAACCCATGGGTACGTCTATTCTGGGGAAGCTTCTGGGCCAAAACCTTCAATCTCCAAGTGGCGATTACGAGTAAACAAGAGATTTTGAGGCATTTTCAACCACTTTACGTTGGTAGTCCAAGACAATCTAAACCATTGCACGCAAGTTTGTTACAAATGACTTTGGATGATATTTCAATGAGTAGAACTTGCAGAAGATGGTCATCTTTTTGTCTGCATCTTCCGATATGACGTGAACGCAGCTCAGTGTAAAGCCTTTTGGCAAGTGCTTGTGGCCCTGCAGGAAAGTGCTTGGTAAATGCTATCCATGGTAATGGCACAGAGTGGAAAGACAAGACATGGGACAGAGAGAATGGGCGTGCCTGGAGTGACTATGTGGCGATGTGTGCCGTGGAGGGGATGGAGACAAACTCGCGCAGGATGTTCTTGGCCGTCTCCAGGTTGTTCTGGGCGATCATCAGGGCTTTCTGGATGTCCTGGATGGAGTAGCCTTGGGACATCAGGCATTCAATCTCCCCGTTTAGAGCAAGGTTTCCTGGGCCTGCAGCAGGAGGAGGAGGAGGGGAGGCAGAGGAAGAGGAGGAGGGGCCAGGGAGGTCTGGCAATGGAGTAGAAAATTCACGGTTTACAGGCCGAGGCCGTCTGTCGGAGTTGGCTCGCCGCGGGAGAGGTTTAGGGGGACGTTCGGGGTCGACACCTGCTGCGAACATACCTGAAAATACACAGAAAAGGTGACAATCTGAGGGAGGTCTTAGATTTAGAAGAAAAAACAAACGCGTTCTACCATCAGTCAGCAGATACATTTGTTAAAATACATACTGGCTTCGACTGCACTGTCTATGCTGAGAGTGCTGAAGGCAGCTGAGGGACCGCCCATATCTGACAGGGCTCTTCTGGTGGGGGCGGGAGGGACGACTGGTCTGGGACAGTCATACTCGTAAACATCCTCCTCATTGGTCTCCTCTTTCATGTCCTGGGAGACGGCAGCTGAGTGTTGAGGGTGGTCTGAAAAACAAACATCACAGTGATGCCTACCTGTAGTGAACGGACATCACACAGTTCACATAAACAATAAATGAAACACCTGCGCAACGTCCCCACATATGCTTCTTCAGCAATCTAAAGCACATTAATCACAACAATAATACAAAATATAGTGAATTTATGTATTTTAGTTCTTGTATTACGGGTTCAGTGCAGGTGGTACAAGAATAATAAGACCAGAATTAGTAAGTAAAACAGAAAAATGTCCATTTATTTTCTCTTAGGACGGTGATAATGAAGTGTGAATGCTACCTAGGTCAGAGGCCTGTGCCGGCTCAGAGGAACCAGCCTGGGCCTGGATGTTACACATGGACTCGTAGACTTGGGGGTCCTCCGAATCACTGTCTCCCAACTCACTGCTGGGACAAATAAAGAGAGAAAGAACAATAATCAGGAGTGTTATTAGATCTAATCCACTAAAAATAAAGTCAAAATATTGTTCTAGATTCCTGAAATGTGTCTTTTTAATTTAAAAAAGACCCGCATACCTCTAGTTGCACATGATATTAACATTAAGAGCACCAAAATAAATCAAAGAAAACATCTGAATTGAAAGGTGCTCATCACAAGTCTATAATAATCACATAACATAGAGCTCAGTGTTTTTATCATTCGTTCTTCCCTTGTTGTGTAGATTCTTTAATGACTCTGTCATCATTTCATTTGAACAAGCTGAGTAACTTTGCTGCCCTCTTGGCAAACATTGCATTCGCTTCATCTCATTGAAAGTATTTAATCAAGGAGGTTAAAAACAAATAAGTTACAGGAGTTGTTTGCAGGTTCAGGAACAGGCACACCCATGGAGAAACAAACCTAACGCTCTAGAGCCCCCCGGTGGACAAAAATAACTTCTCCAGATAAATGATTGCAGCTGTTTACTGATTACTGTATTTATAACAGTCAGTGAATCCTTCAAAATGTCTAACATAGTCTAAATATCTCTAGTGAGATTTAAGATTAAATTGTTTAAAAGATTCTCTTTCATTACAGGAACCTTTTCACAGAGAAGTGATAAATCGGATTAGTAAACCTGACCTTTTTCAAGATTCTAGCTCCATGAACTGACCTGAATTTTCACTCTAAAGAAACCAACTGCATTATTTTGATGTGCCATTTGGCAAATGCAAGGTGAGGTTCAGCGATTTAACACACTAAAGTCTGTTTACAGGTCCTGCAGAGTACTACTGCATATGTGAAAAAGGTTGGCAGGATGGGTTGGACACATTTTGGTTTCTAATCTCAGACTCAAGCTCCCTCCTGTGGCCTCCGCTCCTCAAATACTAATGAGAACAAACGTTCTCCACTGTTCTTCTTTCAAAAGTATTGGCTGCTCTGATACATGCGTAGTAAAATAATGACGTTGGGTTTGTTGCATTCCTCGTTGTGATACACTGACACATCTACTTGACTGATCATGATTGGCAGAGCAAAGTGGGAAGAGAACCATGGAAATAAAATGGCTTGGACAATTTTATGTTAGGTATATTCATGCAATAGATAAAACACTTTTAGTCTCATGTTCACTTTTTGTTTTTGGTCCAAGCACCCATTTCCACACTGAGACACTTAAATAAACACTCCGTGATAATTACAGGATGATGAAAGCCTCCGGGGATGAGCACTTGTTCGCTTGTTTACCTGATGTCATTGTGGTGGTTCGCCTGGACCGGTGGTGGGGGCACCAAGGAGCCTGTTATAACCCATGGGGCACCAGAGGCTGGCAGAGAGGTGGGACTCATGTACTCATTCTCCTCACAGTCAGACGATGGCTTCTCCCCGCTCGACACCAGTGGCGCTGGCAGAGCTCTGACCATATGTAGAAAACACAAAGCATGATGGGACTTTGTCCATTTGTGGTTTATAAATCAGGTAAATCACGTAAATTGGCACCCGTCAGATTTGGAAGCTGTCTGTCCAGAACAATGCAACAAAATTAACACTTACTATTACTATTACTTGGCATATTTCCTCAAACAAACACAAATAAATGCTGGCTCTTAAACAATGACTGGGGTGTAGTCAACACAAACTAAGTAAGGCCGGATAAACTCACAGTTATATAATGCGCGTGCTAATTAAGCGTAACGCACATTTCATCACAGCCAGATTGTGTTTTGTAGTGAAGTACGACTGCCACAAGATGGCAGAAGCTACATTTAAAATAGTTCAATACAACAGAGCAAGTCACTGAATTTTACACCACGCATTCCCCGCAAATATTTCACAATAAAAGCCTTGCTAAGCTATGAAGGAATTCCATCAACTTAAATGCTACAGGGCTTTTAATTTAAAATGGAAATAGGAAGTGGTGGGTTTTTCCTAACAGTATAATGTAGTAACAAAAATGTAACACAACGGGGAACAGAGCAGAAAACAAAAGGAGGCTTTGTACAAAAGTATGACCGAATATATTTAACAAACAGAGGGACTTGAAATGTAAGCCTACTTCAAATTAAGGCCTGCTACTTTCTGCAGTTGAGGTAATTACAAGGCCCCAACTTATATTTGAGGAAATACAGTAAGCAGTTAGTTCAATATGTGAAAAGCAAGTTTACCTCTGTGTCGTTGAGACAACATAACTTAAATTCATCCATTTATAGTATTTTTTTCAGAGTTCAGTACCTTGCAGCCAGGCAGTAGACAGCATTAGTAGCTGCCTGGGGTTTGCTTCCCTCGACACTGGTTCCGTTGCTCTGAGGGGTGGAGGACAGGGCTGACAGGGCCTTGGTTACCGGGCGTGGGACCATGTAGTTGGAAGCCCAGGCGGGCTGGTCAGGAGTGGAGGGCAGAGGTCTCCTCTGGAGTCTGGAGTCTGAACCGACCAGGGAGGGGCGTTCGGGAGGGGGAGGAGGGGGCAGCTCTCTCAGGGCCGGAGGCAGAGGTAGAGGCTTGTCTCTATGTGTGGCTGCAATCTGGGGTCGAGGCAGGAGTGGATGAAATGTAAAGACACGCATACACACACATCCACGCAGCTCTGTACTGATTAGGACCTGGATCAATAGCTTTGTTACATACACATAAATAGCTATTGTAAATACCAAGATTAAGGCATGGTTTACAGGAGCTGGACTTCCACATTAATGTGTACTTGTATGAGTTGTTTGATATGCAAATGGATGAAGGAAATATGAGTGTACTTTTTGCACCGAATGAGGACTGTAGATTATGTCCTCCAGCTCTTCTGTGGAAATCTCATTACAGCAATTTTGGAGAGGGGGGAACACTTACAATGACCAATAACTCCTGAAATGTACCTGTGGGAATGCACGTATTGCTTTAAAGACAAGACAGAAAAAATGTGAGCCTATCATCAAGTCCTAATCCACAAACAGGGGGTCTGAGACTCGCACTCACACAAATAGACACACATACCTTGGGCGTGGCTCCCTGACCCTGTGCACTGTGGCAGCTGGGGGGTCTCTGCTGCAGGAGGTCCAGTCTTGGGGGTACCGGGGGCAGTTGAGACACTGGAGATGGTGGGCGCTCTACCTGCACACATAAACACATATAAAACATTTAGAGATGCTGCATAGCACAAAGCAATGACATTACACTGAACGAGCAGTGACTAAAATAATCCCACATGGATTCCAGTGACTAAATCTGATCAGGTAAATGTCTATGGAGTTGATGTTTCTCACTGTTGGTGTGACTGATGTGGTCCTCTTACCTTGGTGCAGGCCAGCCTGCTCATGACAAGGTGCTGGTCCTCCAGGCGATCATCCTCATCCTCATCATTGGCGGCAGCTTCTGCTCTACTGGACCCCTGGAAACCAGCAAAGGAAGAACCGCTGGCCTTCGGGTGGAAGGGGTCCACTACGATGGGCTCTGTGCCTTTAATCTCGCAGCGACAAAATGGGCAGCCTTGACCCTCCGATTCCTGATATACAAAAACAGGAAGGAAAGTGTCAAATCTGAGGCCTTCGTCATATACAGTATGGGACACTTAACGTTTGCTCAAACACAAATTACAGGGCATCTGTCCAACAAGCTCAAAGGGCAGAATAAAGGGAACTTGCAAACTACCAATGCACGTCAGATGGATAAGCTGAAGTGATTACAATAACCAAAAACAGCGCAGAAGCTAAACTGAGATTGTTAAAAGACCTCAAAAGTTTATAAAATGGTGAAGAGAGAAAGCAATATTGATACCAGAACATCTGCAGTGAATTTATCCAGACAACAAACAAACAAAGTGGAAGTTCGCTCTAACATCAAAGAGGGATGCCTCAATTATGTTTTTTGCCATCAGTTCAGTTTGCAGATGAGTCATATCAGCTGATGCCAACTGATTTTTGTTTTGTTAAACCTGCAGTACAGCAGCATTTGTAATACAATCAAGTACGGGAATACCTGAAAATAGCATTTTATGCTTAAAAAGTCAAAGTTTAAGTTCAAATTAACCTCATAATTTATAGTTCGGCCACAGTTTTGTTCATCAAGTCATAATTCAATTGCTCAGAATTAGAAATCGTTGAGCTTTTTCACACCACTGTCTCTCCCTCTCCGACTCGTCACAGGCTCTACCTCTTCTTTCGTTCTTCTTCGTCTTGAAAACTAAATATGCCCGGAAAGTGTAAATTGAATCCAGGCTGGAAATTGATAGTGATATTAGATACTGTATAGTGTTTGGCGTTGTCTGTTTTGACGGCTGACTCTCCATCACAGCTTATCAAACACAAAACTTACTTAGTCTGTTCAAGTCTTTGTCATGGCTCAAAATCTGACATCCATAGAAATATCTGTACTTCCCTTCTGACTGTCAGGATTTACTGAGCTGCTGGAAACCAACGTAATAAAACTTTATAGTGTGTAGACAGCCTCACCTGCCAGGCAGTCAGACAGGAAGTGCACATCAGGTGTCTGCAAGGCTCGATCTTCACGTCCTTGTCGTTCTCCGCACAGATCTTACAAAGCTGGAACGTGGAGCCCATCTCACAGTACAGCTCATACTGCTCCTACAGGGGTGAAAGAAGAAGACACGGGTTGGTTATATTGAAGCTACAAGCTCGTAAGTCATCAATTCAGTACAATTCTATTTATTCAAAACTTTATAATTAGTGTTTTTGTTTAATATGCAGCCATAACAAGCAGTCTATATATTGTGGCATAACAAGCATGTTAGGCAGTACCTTTTGCAGTGCGGCTACCGCACTTGTGAACTTGGTACTAAAAGTGGCTTTCCTGAGGCACAAGAATAGGACTGACTGGTTTACAGATGAGAAACAAACCTGAGTAACTTTGATGTGGTCCTGTGGAGAAGGTTCACACAGCCCTGTTAAGTCTGGGTTCTGTGCACGGCCATCTGGGAACAGATAGCTGGAGAACCACCGCACATGTAAACAGACACACACAAACAAATACTGATGACAGCAGCCTTAAGATCAAGAATCCCTGCCTCAGCCGAATGGCGACGTGCATTTAAACAATACTTGCTCTCACGTCCGATGGCTGTTTCAAACACTCACAAAGTTCGTCATTTTTGTGCTGCACTACCATATATTTAGGAATTTATTGGTGAAGTGATGACAACATGATGAGGTGAAGACAGATGTGTATTAAAAGGCAAAGAGGAGGATTATGCTGCAGGAAGTGTTGGAGAAGTTTCTCTAAATTTGTTGACATTTTTTGTCATCGGAATCAATTATAACTGTTGTCAGTATGAGCTGTCCTCCACCAAGCAACAAGCCTTTTTACAACTTTGTACAGGCGGCTTTCAGGTCCACCGTGGAGGAATGTTTGATACTTTTAAAGATACTCTTTGCATGCTGCAACAAGATGCATGCCTACAAGAAAGTTTTGATCATTAAAGCGGTATATGCTGACATGTTCAAGGGAAATATTCTTTACCAGTGAACTTTTTTTTTTTTAGCCATTCCTAGAAGCGTGTATAATCTATAACATAATGTAGCCTTAAAATGTATAAACTGGTGCATTGACACTGTTGTAGTGAGACTCACAATCCCTCTCTGTATCCATCAATGAGAGCTTGGAAGAGTGGTTTGTTATGGGGGATGGTCTGCAGGATGTTCCCGTCAGCTGTCACGTAGCCGATAGCCCACTGGCCCAGCCGAGTGCAGCTCAGTCTGAAGATGTAGCTGAGAGGAAGACAACAGTTTCAGCCAACAATACACACCAGCAGTGTTCAGTTGAAAGAAATATGTCAAGTGCAGTTGGGAAGCTGACTCTTGACCTATTACTTCATTCTTAAAAATCATGAGGGAAGCAACATTTTCATTTCTGTAGTTCCTTCTGCTCCACACAGGGTGATGATGCAAAAATGTTTTTTGAAAACGTGTTTAAAAGATGTACAACTCATCTGTGTCTCACCTGCCAGGTTTGTGGATGAACCTGTGCAGTCGAGCCTTGACCTCGTCGTAGGTTAGGAAGGCCATGTAACCAGGGTGTGTGACTGCCAGACTGTTCCAGTTCCTTAAAAGAGATGACCACGGCTACACACCACACACACACAGACAAGCAAAAATATATGTTTATGCATAGGATACATAAGCAGTTTCTGACCACTGTTTTTGTGCAATGTTTTTATATGTGGGTCCTCGTGTTGTTAGTTCTCAAGCAAAACGGATCCGTTTCCCAAAATAAATTTGCTTTACAAATGTTTTATAAAAAGAAGACATTTGCTTCAGCAGGTTTGTTAGGCCTGAAGGATACACACAGTGTGTTTTGGTTACTAACTCTGAATATAAATAGAAGTTCTGTTTGTTTAAGAAACTTCCACAGGGCCTTTAATAATTAATCTATAAGACAACACTAATGTAATTCCCATAATCATTCACATTAAACATCAAATAATCATTATTAGCCACTAATGAGCCTGTTAGATCAGACTTGTGGGCAACATGTGCTTCCTTAATTGGTGAACTCAAACCTTTAACGTGCACGTATTACTGTATGTAAAGCTGTGGATTCAAGACACTGTTGAAACTTTGCATAATATCTGTTAATGCGATCACACAATCAAGGAGAGGCCGCATTTCTATTTCTGTTTCTATGTGGAGTCCATCTCATCTACTTCTCTATCTTCAGAGCAGAGATTTCAGCTGGACTCGCTACAAAAGTGGTGGCCAAAGCCGAAACATGCCAGCTTTGCACTCAGCTGAAATTGCAAATGTTTTTCTACTCCACCCAGCATAATGTTTGATTCTCTAAACTCACTCATGACTGAAAGCCACTAAATGTAACTGCCTTTGGCTGGAATGTGATTCGGAGTTCAGACTTTGTCTTATTGAATTACTCCATGGATCTGTGGATACTGTGACATCCCCAGGACACTTTGTTGTTATTGTGCCTCACCTGGAAAAGCCTGGTGAAGATGTCAAACTCAAAGACAGAGATGTAGTCGTTGCAGGTGAGGTCAATGGTGGACTTGAGAGCCATGGCCTCCAAGCCCAAGCTGATGGGGTGAAACTCATGGAGGGCCTGACGAAATGTCCTCCATGGCACTATGGTCCTGCAGCACATGGGTGGGTGAGGGCCACAGAGTTACAGACTTTGAATAAACATACATTCTCACTATCTCAAAAAACTGTGGCAACAGAATCAAATGAATGGAAGGCTGAAACAGAGGGAAACGAGTCAAATTTAACTTTAACTAGAATCAAAAATAAATACTTGCAAAACGAGTTCTAATCATGAAACTACACATAAATTTGCAAGTTTAGTGTGGAAGCTAAGGCCTGAATTTACATAATTCCAAGTTCCTCTTTTGACATGTTCAATATTTGATAAACAAAAACTCACTTGTCTCCAAATGACCGTCTCCAAAATTCAGCAGCATCAGCTTTGGTGATCCTGAAGTTGTCGCCCTGAAATAAGCCATTGGGGAAGATGGCTTTTAGCTCTGCTAGCATGTGACTGAAGATCAGAGACAGCTTGGTAAGGTTTCTCCTGAGTAAGAGGAGAGGAAGAGGAAGAGGGAGAACGACAGAAACAAATACAAGTTAGTAAGGATACTATCAGTTTTATTATCAGTTTATCATCAAGTGCCTTGTCTAAAGATAATTAGAGGAACTTCTAGCCTTCTTAATGCATTTGAGACCATCAGTTGTGTTGTTCCGAAAAGAACGGAAAAAACAGTAAATGGCCATATTCCACCACTATAGTAATGCAAATTAAGAAACGCTCAACTAAGTAAAGAGAAATGACGGTCCATCATTACTTTAAAACATGAAGGTCAGTCAATCTGGAAAATTTCAAGAGCTTTGCGGACGCAAAAACCATCAATGCTATAATCAAACTGGCTATCATGAGCAAACACCTCAGTTTACAGCTCACATAAATGCTTTAGAGTTCAAGTAGCAGACACATCTCAACTTAGAAACACAAGAAATGGACATTAGTCCAGTAGAAATCTGTACTTTGGTATGATGAGACCAAATCTGAGATTTTTGTTTCAGTCGCTCTGTCTTTGTGAGACACAGAGATGATGGATGGATGGCTTCTGCATGTGTGGTTCCCACTTTAAAGCATGAGGGAGAGATGGTGTGCAGATGCTTTGGTGGTAACACTGTTGGTGATTTATTAAAAATTTAAGGCACGCATTATGCAGCGACATGCCATCCCATCTGGTTTGCGCTTAGTGACAACATCATTTGTTTTTGAAGAGGGCAATGACCCCAAACACACCTCCAGGCTATGTCAGGGCTATTAGACCAAGAAGAAGAGTGATGGGGTGCTGCATAAGATAACATGGCCCCTACAATGACCTGACCTAAACCCAGTTGAGATGGTTTGGGATGAGTTGGACCACAGAGTGAAGGAAACAAATGCTCAGCAAATAGGAGAAGTCCTTCAAGACTGTCGGAGAAGCTTTCCAGGTGATGACCTTGTGAAGCTGACTGAGAGAATGCCAAGAGTGTGCAAAGTTGTCATCAAAGTAAAGAATCTAAAATCTAAAAATATCGTTTGCCTTGTTTACTACATAATACATTTTTTTTTAAAGAAAAAAATATATTCTTATTAAACTCATAAGCATACAGTAGAGAAAACATGGAAGAATAGGCTTTATCAAACACATCCTCTTCACGATGAAGCTGTAACCCCGATGTCTGATTATAAATGCAACATAGTGAATGGTTGAGTACTTAGTAAAGCGCTGGTGATCGACAGACTGTCACAATAGTTGTTGACGAAGAGTCTTTAAGAGGAAATGCTTGATAAAAATCAGAGTGTGTCAGAGGAAGGAACTTTTGCTTAGTAAGAGTTTTCTGAGAAACAGAGGAAGTGGATGTGATTGCGACAGTTTCATCATGCCTTCATCATTAATTCAACGGATCTGACTTCAGATCACATGGCTGGTCTACTTTTACCGAAAGGTACTCGAGTTGAGTTGCATTCTATCACAGTGACGAAAAGTGTAAAAATAGAGTGTAGACAAACTTCTTAGAAACCTCAAAAAATGAGAAAAAGATGAGCAGATCATTTAGCCTCTGAGGGCAATGACCAATGTTTCAGGGCTTCTGGTGTAGTCAGTGGTTGTACGGATAAAGGATAACAGATATCCGGGCCAAGACTTCCTCTTCCACGCGCCTTTCATTGTTTACAGTCTGACTAACTTGGGGCATGAGATGGAGTTGAAACTGTCAGATGATCTCTATGAGGATCGTTACACAAGATACATTTTTAAAAAGCTATGCTGTCATTGGAAGACAAGATAGCATTTTGGCAAACATGCTCCTCCTCTTTTGCTCCGTTTACCTGCATGCAACCAAAGCACGCTCAAACGTGATTGGTCAACACTACTTGGACGACGAAGGAAAACCAGAACACTTAAAATACCCAAATCTTGTCCATTGCTAACTGATTCTGCACTCATATGTAGATATCTGTTTACAGAGGTTAATTATGTTATGCTAATTAGGTAATTATGTCAACAGGTCACTACCAACTTAATGTTGAGGAAATATAACAGTTCAAAATTGAGGCCACTTCAATGTAAATGAGTTACTTTGAAATGTTTCTAACTTCTGTTCATCATAATCTGTAATGAAGACAGTAACACTGGCGAAAATGGATGCAGGACCTACTTTGAATTACTTTACATACATGTTTGTTTTTAGTTTGGTTTGCATCTACTTTGTGAATAACACAGAATGGATATGTACAAAGGGTTTTCACTTCACTTCACTTAGATCAACCAATACTAAGCACAACTCTGTACTGTAAAGCCATGTAATCCATGGTGAATTAACTTTGAGACCGTACTGCTTATAACAAAGAGGTTTCAGTCAGCAGCCGTACTGCCAATTAGGCAGTTTAATACACTCATGATCTGGATGTGGAGCCAACTCAAACAATGATAAGCCTGATCTTTGTAACATCTGTCAGTTACCCAAGCACTTTGCCTGATCCACAACTCTTTTTTCCCCCTGTCTTGCTGCAATAGACTATTTCTCCCGTAATGATCAATGACAATTCATCAAGATATAAGCCTACCTGGGCTGGGAGTTCTCCTCATACATCCTCTCCTTGGCCTCCTTAAAAAGGCTCATGGTCTGCTTTGTCTTGTTGGTCAAGTTCTCCATGACCACACGGAAATATTCATTCTCCCCAAGGATTTCTATTTTGCCCTCGTATCGGGACAGAATGGTGCGTAGGTGTTGGTAAGTATCTGGCAACAGGTCCAGGATGTAGGGTGGGCTGTTCTTCAATGCCACCTTAGGGTTCTGGCACAAACGCACCACCTGAATGGGAAACACAAAAAAGGCGAAAGATGATATTTCAGGATAGGCCCGTATGTAGATTAAAACAAGATCACTTCCAAAAGCACCACAGTCCTCTTCTGTGCAAAAATACATTTCAAAGTTTATCTAAAGTTAATGAGGCTTTAGTGGCCCAACAAGGAGCTTTCACGCTTACTAGTTTAGTTCAACTGGATGAAGAGTGTTAAAACTGACTGTGGCGGTTTCCTTTAAAAATTTAGGGGCATTTTTCTTTTAGCTTTTGCAGCAAAAACAGGAAGAGTAAGTGTTGATTTCCACTGTAACGTACATTAGGTGTTAAACCGTGAAAGCAACATACCGTGTGTGTCAGTGTTTGCCGTGCTTGACAACATGACACTTGACAAAAATATTGTAAACTGCATGTCTGTATAAAGGAAGTTGGGAGTGCAGAAAAAGATCTTTGGGGTCATTTAAATCTATTGCTTATATTCTTTTTGTGTTTTTTTAAGTATAGTTATTTGCAATTATATAAAACTAAAACAAAAATCCAGTATCAGTCAGGCTCTAGTCAACATGCAACCATTCGAAAAATGTATGCAAAGTAGGAAACCTGATGTTCAACGCAACAAAACACAGACACACTTTCCCACTGCAAGGGCCGTAAACACCAACACTGTATTATCACCTGGTCCTAACTGTAAGGGTATGATCCAGGTGAAAAGCATTTTTTAAAACAAAAAGGATCAGTCAGTGCCATGTGACGTGAAGACGCCACATTAATGCAGGTGCAGATGAGGTAGCACGGCCACCTTTTTGCACCGTACACTGCACCAACATGCATATGCTGGGTTGTACTCAGTCTTATCTGAGATCTGACTCGCTTCTTCAAACAGGCCTCCCCCCTAAATGAGTCTCTTGTGATCTCCTTGTCCCTCTCTACTTTGTGTGTAGCTCAGTTAAGATTGTTCAAAAGATGAAGTGGAAAGTGACAGTCAGAAATGAATATTTTAAAAAAAGTCAGTTTCCACACACACACACACACACACACACACACACATCCCTTTTGATCTAATATCAATCACAAAGACATCCGTGTGCCCTTTTAAGTGTTTCCACAAAGTCCATGACAAAAAAGATCAACAGATTACCTACAATGTGACCTAATTCACGGCAAAGTGTCCCAATTAGATAATGCACCAGGGAGCTGTGCTGTTGCTCATAAGAAAATGTAGCTCCACAGCTCAATGCTGTGCCAAAACTTCTCTATGAATGAGATTAAATCTAATCCTAGGTGTTTAGTAGGGCTCATATTTATTCAAGGTGAGAACCAGTTTCACTCTAGGTCATGACAAAATGTGTGTGTCTAACTAATAGAGAAGTCCAGGTGTAAGAAGATCATGTCAAAACACTATTTTTCCCCCCATAATTATAATAAAAATGAGGGAAGTGGGAGAGAATATTTGTGGAACAAGTGATAACTCACAAAACGCAAATGACTTATTTTCAGTTCCCTAAAAACACTATCAGTACCTTATCCATGAGTTTCCAGCATTTCTCCACCATTTTCTTATCGACCACTGCAGGTTGGTGAGGCTGTGGAGGCTGCTGGTGGGGCTGAAAGGCGTCCTTCATCAAGCCGATGAGACCGGCGCCCCTCCTCGGATTTCCGGCCATTAATTCGGTCGGCGACCGGGGGTTAGCCCCGGGGCTGAAGGTTGACAACCAGGTATTACTCCTGACACGTTTTTCAACAGAACAACCGCTGTTTTTTTGGCGCTCTATCGGACTAATTTGCCATGCAGAGCCTGTTCAAGAGCAGAACAAAAAAAAGGCTGTGTGTACACTGTGAGCGACGCAGCTAGCTAACAAGCTACATTTGAAAAGCCTCTCTCTGTTTAATTCCGTCGCCAGATAAAAGCTCAGGACATACTCGTTGTGTTGCTGTATGTGTTGTCAGACAGCTAGCTATCTCTTCCCGGCGACGGCAAGTTAAAACCCCCTGAGAAATCAACCCGGCTCATAATAAACTCGGGCTGTTAATAAGCCACACAGAGCGATCAACAAACAGGTTGTGCAGCAGCTCCAGCCAACGGCAAGCCAGCAGTTAGCGTAAACAAGGATGTCCGGCTGCGGCCTTCAAAATAAAGGTATGGTCAAAGAATATGCAAACGTGCGATTAATATGAGCCAAAATAAATGTCGAGTATTACAATGTCAAAGTACTCCAATGCAGGATAAAAGTCTACATAACAAGTTAAAGCTTCACTGCTTTTGAGCTGAAAACACAATTTAATTCCTTCTTTTCGTGCATTGTTTAGACTAATATGCTGTCATTTTACCCCCAAATGAAAGTTTATATAAAATAAGTTTGCAATTTATTAATTTATCTAGAGGGAAATTGTTGTGCAACACTTGCAGTGGAAAGTAGGAAAGAGTGTACATATTTTCCTTGTTTATCCTGCAAGGAATGCCAGTTAGTTCATCTTTGAGGCCACAGAAATTGGCAGCTACCGGTGGGTAGGTATGAATGTGGTTGTCTGTGAATGGTGTAGTGAATGAAATGCATTGGTAGCCTGAGAGGAAACACATGAAATAAAATAAATAAATAAATAATGAGCCTAATCATAAAACAAAAACACTGGTATGGTCCTTTGAAAGTGTGTATAACGGATGGTAAGGATGATGACCTTCACATCAACGGCCACCTCTTTACTAAGATGCTCCTGTGTACTGCAGCGGCTGAGGAGCTCGACCTCAGACCAGCTGGTGCCAGCAGTGCTCCTGTGTGGCCGTGTCTTCACATTACCGCTGATCAGCCACACCAAAGGCACAGCCACGATTGGTGTACGAAATCTGAGACACCCCCAGCTTCAGTCACAACTGCAGGGAACGTAAATACACACGGTGAGGCAAAGTGTGTATCAAATGTGTTTTTCTTTTTTATTAAAATACATTGCATGTGTTTCTTGGCCCATATCTACTGGACAAATAGACCTCTGGCTAGAAACCATTCCAACAAACCGGTAACCAATATATGTTGTTGCATATTTTTGTACTACCTGAACGTTCATGTTATTAACAACAATAGCAACCACATTTGTAAAGGACAGTAGGTGTGAAACTCATGTAATAACATGCATTTTTATAATTTTATGTGATAGAAATTTGTGTTTGAATTTGAATTCATCAAGATGCATCTGCTTCTGTCATCACTTGCAAAAACAGTTACATTCAACTATTCAAGGTGCAGAACTAAGCGGTGCTTCGAGTCTCAGGAGCATTGTTGATTATTCAAAAGTGAAACAAAGCTTGTAGTCTCTTAAATGACCTTGGACAGGTTTTTGACAGACACAATGAAAGGTGAGGTCCCATTTCAGTGTCCATGGATTCAAGACAAAATCACAAAAGTACCAAGGATATTAAATTCATAGGCTATGCCAAATGCTGCCAAGAAGTGTGGCCTTCTTAGCCAAAATTTAAAACCCTAAGATATGTCCAAGGAATCTGGATGCTGACCTCTGACAGTACATTCCTGTGCATCATCACATTGGCCTATATTGGAGTTCCTTGGAAGCTCAAAGCAATGTTCAACAGCTGAGCTCCCAGCTCTGCCTGCTGACCTCCGGGTAGGAACTCTGCAGACAGCTCTCTGTAGGTGCTGCAAACTCTACGCCCGTGCACATCCTCCCTATGAATGGCATGTTTCCATCTGTGCCGCGCCTCGCCGTATAACGCTACTAAAGATCTGCGAGGAAGCTGCACAGCTATGTGGATTTCCTCTGCTAGTCCCAACTCTGGCAGGCCCTGTTCAAGGGACATGGTGAGTGTGGTGTCTGACAACATGTTGATGGTGACCAGGTGTTCCCCCCACAGCCAGGAGTCGTCTAGGTGTGGATCGATGGCGGAGCCTCGCTGAGGATGGTAATCAAGGTTGCACTGCTCCACTGGTTTAAAGCCTGCTAGACTTGGCTCTTGCTGCATCCGGAGCATTAGTTTTTGGCTCAAAGCGGGGAGTCCACTGAAGCCACCTATACGCACTCTCTTTTTCTTGAAGTTAACTTTTGGGCCAAAATCCTGCAACATAATGAGAAAAACTTTTATTTATTTCAAATAATACTACTAATAATGTAACATTCATGGGACACAAAGAATTGTTTTATTTCCACTAACTGTTTACTTGAATACTTACTCCTATACTTTGTTTGGGCACATCACGAAATTATAATGACCGTAAATAATAAGAATATAAATTGTGGCAAACGACTAATAAGCTGGAGAGAATTTTGATATTTTACATTTATTTTTGATTAATATATTAATTGGTTGATTATGAACTATTAAGTAATTCGACAAAGCTGTGTAATATTGTCCAATAATTTGGATTTTTAATGGTACAATCTGCATAGTTAGTAATGTTAGTTACTGCATATCAAAAATGATCTAGTCCATCTGTGTCATACTATCAGCAGAGACACCATGCATACATTACCAATGACAACCTGGCAAACTTTATGCAATGCACGTATTGTTAAAATCTCGCCAAGGTCATTTAGATTTAGCCAATGCCCCTTCAGAGGCCTGTGAGTTTCATCACAGATGCTGCATTTTGCTACAGCACATGCCAAAAATGTAGTTTCTGGTGTAAGAAGACAGATTTTTGACACTGGTGAGCACAGTTTAATAAAGTTAAGTTGAAGCTAGTGAGTTGGGCGCGAAACAAATTTACAGGTATTATGGGCACAACTTCCCAACGCCAGTACAACACAATTTTACAGGTTTGTCCAATGAACAATCTCATTGTTAAACTATGTGACATGTGCCATGACCCTGGAAGACCAAATACAAAGTTAACTGAGGCAAACAAAACAACACGTGTTCCACATAACCTGTTTCCTACGACCAGACTGGGACTCAGTCCACACATCCTGGTCCATCGAGCTTATCAGCTTTTCCTCCTCCTCTTCTGATATGAAGTTCTCCCACAGGAAGACACCAGGAAAGAGGAAGGATGCAGCCGTGGCATCTTTGCAAACGGCAAGCCTGGTCTCGGGATCGTAGAGGAAATGATGCACAATCTACACGGACCAAAACAAAATAATAATTTTAGTTCTACTCTACTTTAAGGTGACATGGCATTCCTGATATTGTCATTTGTCATGACTAACCACAATTTGTGACATTCAGGTGCCATGACTTGAGTCACTTCCAGACCAGCAGGTGAGATATCACACAGTCAAGCAGAGGTAAGTGTACAGGATACAGACATCATGTTATAACGATGATAAACAACATATATATTTACTATTATGTCGTAATAACGACAAAATACTGTACAAAAAGCAACGCTGCACGTAACTTCAGTAACTTTTTGGCAGATTAATGTCCTATGAGGGCATCCATAGCTATTTGTGAGTGGAGCTAGCCGCAGCTACTCCCGTTTCCCGCTCATAAAACAATGTTTAAATATATATTTCAGCCAGATATGATTACCTTTGGTTCATTCGCCTTCAACTGTCCCTGTCCTTTTAACTGTTCACATACGAGACACCGCCGTATGCCTTTACAAGCACATGAAGCGTCACCGTCACTGCTGTCAGGAGCCATCATCCTGCATCTTCTTCTCCTGTTGTTGTAGGTGAACCTGTTAAAAAAGATTAACAGCGCCACCTACCGAAATGTTTGGTCTTATCCTCCACACGCTGGTTTATTTAACCATTTTCAACAAGACAGCTCAAACGAAGTCATGGGAGTTAGTTTTATTTAACTCAATAATACAAGCATTTTCATCTGTATGAACTTTTATTTCTATTTGTTTGTCTGTACTATAGACAAACAAATAGAAATAAAAGTTTTTATAGAAATAAGAAATAGAACTACAAATAGAGATGAGAAAAAACTATATACAGCCAAAATAGGCTGTAGACAATGAATGACATCATTTAACAGATCATTGCAATAATGAGACTGTATATATAGGATATATATTTTTTTTTATAGGATATAGGAAATAATGCAAGCAGCACTGACCTAAAAAAAAAGAATAAAACAATTAAAAATAAACAAACAGATAATAAATAATACAGTATCATAAATCGCAAAAAATATGGAAAAAAGCAAAAAAAGACAAAAGGGAAAGAAATGACATAACATAAAATATAAAAATATAACATGTTCAATTTTTTTTTTTTCGTAGAGATCATTTTCAAAGGTTGAAAACATGGGGTCACTTTTGAATGCATACTTTCTTTTATATATAATTATATAATAATGTGACTTTGGGCAGTACGTTGTTGCCTGGCAGGCCGTATTCAGGGTTAAAGAAAGCCCTGTGAAGAAGACTTAAACCACGCCCACCGGATATACGCAGAGTTTCCCCGGGAAATCTCGGTTTCTACTTTGGTAGTGAGTTCGGTGAAGTTGCAGAAGTACGGGTAAGTCATTTTATCCTTTAATTTTAACAAATTCATGACTCCTAATGTTTGCTTACGGGAAATAAACGTCTGGGATGTCCAATACAACTCAAGTACGAGAGGTTTATCGTCTGTAATGCTGAGACATACAAAGACATGGCAGTGGGTGCTACCAACGTGGCTCGCTAACTTCTGTAGATGCTGAGAGAAAAAACATCTTTCGAGCATAATACATTTTCTCAACAGATGTATCGTGATAAAAGCAGAAAACATAGATTTTAAATCTCTGATTGCATATTTGAAAAGCTCATTTTGTTCGGGGTTAAAACCTCCAGGTGTGGCCGAAACTTGTTTTGTTATTGTGTCTAACAATAACAACTCAGGTGGAGTGGCCTCTTCTCTGTGTGAAGTGGATATACACTCACAGTGAATGTGTTTTTTTATTGCAGGAAACTTTCCAGTCATAAAACAGATTCAATAAGAAAACAAGACGTACATAAAGAATGGTTGTATTTTACAAGATTGTATTGAAACACACAGCCCATGGGGGCACTTCTGCAGATAGTAGTGGAGTAATCTAATTTTAAAAAAAAGCAGAATTTTTGACCAGGTGGATTGCAAACACACACACTGGATTACACCTTGTTGTAAGGCAGAGCTTGAGAATAGTTATAGCCACAATAACATACAGACTACCACCAACAACAGGCGGTTTTGACCAGACATGCATACCAATGCTTTAACACCACATGCTGTGATTGGGTAAGCAAATGAGCAGCCGAAGGCCACAAAGCAAACTTGACTGAAACCTCTGAAACAAAGAGACTGAGACTCAACATCAACAATGATCTCAGTGTCTTGTAATACTCAGTATCCACTGCTGTATAATTATTAATGTTTCATAACATGTAGAATAAATGTGAGCACATTTAGAGCATATTCATTGATGACAGGGAAAAAACACTGGGAACCACTGCTCTTATTATTTTCAATGCTTAACAATTGTGTTGAATACATTTCAACTTCCACATTCTCATCTCGCTGTAGAGAGGTGGAGGAGTACTGTAGGAGTACTCAGGGTGTGGTCAGTACACTCTTGTATTAAAGCAGCAGCAGAGCACACGTATGAACCTACCCATCAGTGATGCATGGTGGGATTAGTGTTGCAACAGACTTGAATTTTTCAACAGAAGGCAGCGCTGAAACAGTTGACTCTTTAATACGCCGTGTTTGCTCTACAGTTGCGTCTCTCGCATATTAATTATTTAATTGTGGTCCTTTTCTACAGATAAACAATGGAGAAAATAACTGAGAAACTTTTACTGGAGAAAGGCTCTCCAAAAACCAACAAACTGGAGCAAATCAAGACACTGAAGTAAGCATGCTTTCATTCTTCATCCTTCTTGTTAAGTCTTCTAAAGGGGGACGAAATATTGCTACATTGTTTGTATTGTTTCTGTTTGCGTATGTGACTGAGGGATGCCGTTCTTCATTTTAAAGTAAAGTAAATTTCCTGCTTTATGGACGCTGACTGAATCTTTCTACTGTTCAGTCTATCTAAGCTGGGGCTGAAGCACCAGGACCTTCCAGTTAGGCTGCTGTCCCGTCTCCAGTCCCTGGAGCAGTGGGATCTGTCTGGGAACAGGCTGCAGGAGTTACCCAAAAAGCTGGAGCTGCCTGCGCTACGATACCTGGATCTCAGCGACAACCAGATGGAGGATGTTACCACTCTGGAATCTCTGAGTGGTCTGGAAGAGCTTAAGATGGAGGACAATCTTTATATCACTGTGAGGATTTTGCTTATAGCTTTTTATTTTCTTTTAGTTTTCAGTTTTAGGTAATTTTTTTGGGTAAATCTCGAGCAGAAATGTGGGTCAGTGGTTAGTATTGTCACCTCCCAGCAAGAAGTTCCTGTACTTAAATCCACCAGCCGGCCTTTAGGTGTGGAGTTTGCATATTCATGCTGTCTGCATGGGTTACCTCCCACGGTTCAAAGACATGCAGATTATGTGAACTGGACTCTTTAAATTGTCTGCTGGTGTGAATGGTTGTCTGTCTGTGGTTGTTCCCCACCAAGTGTGAACTGGGATAGGCTTCAGCCCCCAGCATCTGGTACAGGATAAGTAGATATATATGACTAGACAGATGGCATTTTTACCTTTAGTTACTGCTATACTTTGCTTAGGAAATACATTAGCAGTTAAAAAAAGTATAAATAATTTGTAACAGACAAACAATGCCAAAAAAAGGTCAGTTTCTTTTAAAACCAGCTAAATGCTAAACACATTCGATGAAACAAACAACATGCCCACATATTGTAACCAAATATTTAAGGAGTACTCCAGCAAAGTTATTATTGTGACTCCTGTAATCGATAAAAAAAAAAAAAGAGATCATGAAAACAATCAAAAATCTACCCCAAGGGAGCAACCTGGCAGCTCCACCATGGTCCTTCGCTGTGCGTTGACCCCTCTATCTCCCTGCTTTCCTGTTTGTATTTGGCTGCATAAATGCCAATAATAATGGCACGGTCCACCCCAATGAATGGATATTTTCTCCATTAACTGTACCTGAAACGTGACATCATGTCCCTTTTCGGGGCATAGCGATGGGAAATTATATAGAATGGAAATATAATGTTACCATAACTTTTCAGTATATATTTTTTATATAGTATCTTATTTTTCAAGAGGCCTTTCAAACTAAAATGACTTCACTGGGTCTTAAACTTCATTGTTAATATTACTTTTCTTCTTCAGGTGAGTGATAATTACAAGTTGATGGTGTTGTTGCCCAACCTGAGAATGTACAACGGTAAAGATGTCAGCACTACCGCCAACCACTTGCGCTACGTCTACACAGAGAACCTGAGGACCAGGGTATGAAACCAGCTGCTTATTTTGATGATCAAGATCATAAAATGTTGCATGGCAGTAATCCAGTGTTATACTAGGAATGATGTTGACTGTCTCTTTGAAAGTGAAAGTATTTATGCTGCAACGTTGCCCCATTTTATTGTATAAGCTGTTGTTGTTGTTTGTCAGTTGAACTGTCTCTGTTCATTTTAGATAATTGCAGTTTGGGAGAAAAGCTTCAGTCTCCCGGATCCCATCACAGCACAGGAAATGTCCACCTTGGAGGCAAATTTTGTCAGCACTGCCCGTCAACAGGTTAAATTTGGACCGAGTTCGGTCAGCGACTTCACTAAATGGAAGGTAAGTTCAGGATGTTCGAGACATTCAGACCACCTTTTTTGTTGTTTTCTGTCATTTTTAGTAACAGTCTCAAAACTCATTTGGTTTTTGGTTTTCAGGTGGAGATTATGGCTAAGGAGTATTTGTGTTCTCTGACAGAGCCAAAAGAAGAGCCAGAGAGCAAGGAGGCTACTGACACCAAACTGAACTGTGTAAGATTTTAAAAGATGACTTGCTTCAACATCTATAGCACAGCTTTGCTGGGTGGTCATTGTGATTCTGAAACTACACAGTAACTTTAGAAAATAGCATTCTCTACACTGTTGGGTCACAGCTAGGTTTTTTTTAAATTTATTAACCTCTTCCACTCCACGTGGATGTTGGCACACATGGCCAGTATACTGTTTTTCAGAGGCTGTAGCAGTCTCAGTTTTAAAGCTAGAGTGAAGATACTGGTATCATATGAAACTAAAAGATGTAAGGCGTCAGTACTGGGCTGAGGGGACCTCAAAACAGACAAAACAAAAATGGTTTGTACAGGTCCACCTTTAGCCTCGTATATTTAAATATTTCTGCATACTGGGGCTCCAAAACTGTATTGGAATTGCATAAATTGGGTATGACTGAAATGTTAAGATTCTCGTGGATTCAATAAGCACAGTTGTATTCACGTGTGTTGATGTTAGTCCCCATAGTAGACATTGCATTGTAGTGGGAAACTGCAAAAACTGCAACTTATGAGACATAATAGGGCATGGGAATGAGCATCATATACTTCAGTTAGAAAGTACAAAGCCCTTATGCACAGAACTTTGGATATTTGAATAGACACCTAAAAAACACAATGTTATGACATATTATCCTTATTATATCCTAACTTTCAAATCATATATACCACTTCTGTGTGGCTTATACATGTTTATAGGATGAGATTGGTTAAGAAGAGGTGAAGTACAGTAGTGGTGGGTTATACAGTTGATGAATAGTAAAGAAAATTCAGGATGTTGTGTAAATGATTTGTTCTGGACTTGTTTTAAAGCTCGCACTGTCTTTGCTTTTTTTCAGGACATCAGATCTCCCACCAAGAGGAAACCGTCAATGGACTCCAGCATAAGCCTGACGCCTCTCAAGATACTGCGCACAGATCCCCCAGCTGCTGAAGACAGTCCCCGCAAATCCAGTCTCCGCGTCAAACCTCTAACCCAGACCAACGCCGTCAGAATGAGCCCCCGCAAGACAAGTCAACCACCCTCCACCCCCACCAAAGGACAGACGAGGCCAGAGACACCAAGGAGAGGTTCTAAAGTGCGACAAACCAAAGAGGATGAAGCTCACATTACACAGAAGGAAGATGTCAGCAGAAAAGAGCTGCAGAGAGATGCTGACACGCAGCCAACAATAAAGAGCTGCAGCAAGACACAGGTAATGTGATTATTCTTGATGCCATTAAAGATTTAGATGTTTTGTTTGGAGCTCCAAGAAGTGTAGCTGTGAACTGATATTAGCTGTAAGAGGCTCTTTTTCTCAAGCTTTACATCTGTACGTGGGTATTAAATCACCACTCTGCTTTCTCCTCCCCTCCGTCTTCCCCCATGTCCATGTTTCCTTCCTTTCCAGCAGCCGGTCCATCTGAAGCCCCTTCACATCCTCCAGTGCCACAGCAAACAGGACAGCTCGGAGGACTTCTCTACGCAGCTCTGGGCATGCTCTTTCCAGCCCCCAGATGCTACTGGTACTTGTCTACAAATTTCTAAAATCTCAGATTTATCAGGGCATTTTAAGGCCTTTTTAAAAGACCAACATTCGAGTCTCTTTTCTTGTACGAACAGGCGCTGGTGGAGGAAGCCGCTTGGTTGCTACCTGTGGCGGAGACTCTCTCTGTGTGATTGACTGTGAAACAGGGATGGTGATGAAGAAGTACAAAGTTCACGGAGAGGTTTGCTCCATTTATTCTCCAAGTCTTAAGTCTTGTGATTCCTTCCTCAATTTTTGCCCATGGTCGTGTGCTTGCCTATTTTATGCTTACAGCAGCTAGCATGAATTTTGCATTAGCACACGTTAAATATTGATTTTTAGATTCATATTGTAATTGTTAAGTATTGATTTTGTGCTGCGTGTGATGAATCTATGATGGTGCAGCTTAGATGGCCTGATACTGGGGAAAACGCTGAGTATGCACAGGAAAAAAAAGAGTGTTTGTATCATGACGTAAGCTTTAACGTGGCTCGTATCTGTTTCTCACAACAGGAGTTCTTCTCCCTGGCCTGGTCCACAGTGTTGATGTCCAGGGGAGGCAAGGCCTCGGCTCAGCACTGCAGCATTCTGGCAGCTGGTGGGAAGAGAGGATTGGTCAAATTGATCCACCCTAGAAACAACGTGGCCTACGGGGAGTTCAGAGCCAGCCGCAAGGCGCTGTCTGTCCTCCGCTTCAACCCCAACAAGGGAAACTTCCTCTTCAGTGAGTCATGACTACTTCTTCTGATCAGCATTTTTTTCATGAGTGTGTGTTTGGTCTCACCAGTTGACCTTTTCTCTTGCAGCGGGATCGTACGATAACAAGATAACGATGTGGGACATCGGTGGAGTGGACAGCCAGTACAACTTCAAAGTTGTGTGAGTATTTTTGCTTTTATACCTTGCTAAAAATGAGTCTTTAGAATAAATTTTCTGTACCAGAAATCTTTGAAACAATTTCTTTTTTAAAATGATATACATTTTTATTTAATTTGGTATCAGCAAACTGAGTCCTCTGCTAAATTTCATATTCTTTGAGTTTGAACAAATCTCAGCAGCAGGGCAGTGTAGATTCAGGCTGTGATTTTGAGAATATTTCTGTCCTGTCTGTCCTTCCAGTCAGCTGCTGATGTTGGAGATGAGCGCTACCCCTCTGCACATTTGCTTTCCCCCAACTTCCCCAAGTTCACACCTTCTAACTGCCTCTGAGGACGGCCTGCACTGCTACAACACACAACTCAGCACCAACAACACCACAAAGAGGTAAACCATCCAACGTGTGTGCATATGCTTGCGTTCTTGTTTGCTTGTTTGGAGAACTTTTGGCTGATCCTGCCCTTTTTTCAAGAGATTTGTGCAGATATACGCAGTATCAAGACAGATACTTACAAAACGCAACTGACGAGTCCGACTCATTCTGCATTTAAACTTGTTGAGCAAATTCTTATCAGCATCAGATCAGTCTTTAAAAATAAAACTTTGTTTCTGAAAGCCTGCTGTCCATGTCCCAAACGTAATGCTAACAGATATTTTTCCAGTTCTACAAAATATTGCTGATAGTTGCATAGTTTGTCCACTGGAGTTTTAATCTGTTTTTTATTTCTCAGCAGGTCGAAGGAAATGGAGATAACTTTCCCCATATATAAGAAGGAAGACAAAGACCACGACTACCACACCATTGATGGTCTGAGTTTTCTTACAGATGACATTGTGGGTAAGTGAAGCTCTCACAGTGTACCACTGTAGTCTTATTTACAAGGCTTAAAAGAGTTAATATCACCGCTTTGGTCCAGACGGAAATACCTCAACACTGGTTATGTGGATTCCCATGATGTTTTGTATAAATTCATGGTCCCCAGAGGATGAATCAAACCCCTGGCCTCGCCTCTAGTGCCACCATTAGGTCAGCACTTTTTTATTGTTTTTAAATGAATTTCTCAACAGCTATTTGCTATTAGATTTGGTAGAGATGCTCAGAGGGTGAATCCTAATATATAATGGTGTCATGACCACACATGGCGCTTTGATGGCATTAATCCAATCAAAGCACGGTTGATCAGTATGTGTTAATGTGTAAAACTGAGCACTGTTTGTTCCTCAGTAACGTCCTCATTTTATTACTTTAGTAATCCACTTGGATGGTGCTATAATTAAGTTTCATGTTAGTCACCATCTAGTAAGGCCATGACTGCCAATGAACTACATGTCTGTCTGTACATTAGTGTATTTATTTGTTGACTATGGACCGGCTATAAAACAACTTAAGAGGGTTAAATCTCTATGTTGCTTAGTGATATGTCTGCAAATGTGAACTTTTAGTGTACTTACTTTACTGTGTTTTGCACGGTTTGACATGAAAGCAAATTCAACACACAAGAAGGTCATTGATTTAAATTCTATGGTTGCTCTTTGCTTCAGTTTTCTTCTTTTTTTCCCCTTCTAGCCTCCAAGAACTACTTGCACGGTTCCATTTACTTGTGGAGCTGGAGCAGGACCAAAACCCAGCGGCCCGACAAGAAGAGTAGGGCAGTGTGTGCTGTGGTTCTGGCTGAGCTGCAGTGGACCAACACTGAGATTCCTTACCTGGCTCTCAACACCTGTCCAGGTGAGTCCAAGTCACGTAATCAAAAGCAGTGGGATGAAATTTAATGAATCGTGCTATGATATCTGTAAATTCAGATCAGCTCAAGCTGCATTTCCAGTTGTTTTGTTTTGTTTGAGTCTGTTCCACTTCAGTCAATGACTCACTTTGAGGCTGGACTCCAGTATATTGTATTTCCCGAGCTTAGTGTTTCAGTAACAGAGCCCGTCTGAACTCAGGTTGACGTTATACTGTGTGTGTCTGTGTTCATTCCCTCTCTTTAGGCCAAGCCTACATAGTGTGCGGTGATGACAAAGGCAGGCTCTGGACCTACCACGTCACCAACCTGCAGAAAAACAGTTTCCAGAGCGGGAAACCCATACAGCCCACCGAGGTATCCGTCTCTTCCAAATGTCCTGTTACTTATAACATTAATATTGTCAGGGGAACGCTCTAATAATTTAGTTTTTTCTGTCAGTATGATAACTTTACGCTCACCAAATGAATTGCTGAGATCTGGGAACACGGTGAATTTCTTAAAAAGCAGTCAGACGGGGAAAAACACACAGAGTCAGACAATCAGGCACATTGTAAACAAACCTGGGGAGCTGTAAACATCTATTGCAGTTTATAGACCAACTTTCTGGTTCAACTGCTGTACTTACCACTGGCTTTCCAGTGCAATAAGGGATAATTACTGACATGTTGTGTATTTAACTCTTTAAATAAAGTAATTTAGAAGTACTAGTTCTGTGGCTTATTCTGAGGGACTAACTTTTAATGACTCTAATAAAAAGTGCTGTCACCATTCAACCTAATGAATGAACTTTGACTGTATCTTAACAGAGTTAAATAAAACATCTAACATTACGACATAGAGCTCATTTACCCACTAATGATCATGACAGAATAATGTAAATTTGTATTTGTTAGAAAACTCTGGCACTAGTGGCATTTCATTATTTTGTCAGCGTGTTATCCTTTCCATTCAGGAGGAGCTTACAGTCTCTACTCTAGCAACATAGCAACAACAAAGCAAAAAAGAAAAAAGACCACCAAGGCAGTGGCCCACAAACCGCAAACAAAACAAAACAAATAAACCCATAGAACCTACTTGTCACGACGCAAACAAACAAACCTACAAATGGACAAACAAATGGACTTAAAGCAAACAGGATACACCACATTTGAACCCCACCCGCCCCAAATATAAACATACATACATGTACTTCGTAAAGGCAGTCCATCAGTACACACCAAACAAACAAACTGCGAATGAACGCTTGTTTCCATCCACTACTGTTATGCAAATATTAGGAGTTGGTTCACGAGATAAACACTAGGTGGCGCCAATTCTCCAGTTAGAAAACCAGAGGAGCGCGCAACAAGGTGATGTTAATAAAAGAGCGCATTTGATGGACTAACAGCTACTGTCCAGCCAGACCAGTTAACCCATATCATCAGGTCCACCTGGATTACATATCTTAAACTTTGCTCACCTCTCGGTTGCTAATGTGTTCTTTGTTTTGACAGGTGTTGGAGTGGCCGACCCCGGTCAGGAAGGGCGTCGGGCAGGTGGAGGGCCCCTCCATCAACAGTGTAGCAATGGACCCCGAGCTTCAGTTCCTGGTGGCCCTCAGTGACAAGAATATGGTGATAGTGTGGAAGAGAGAGTAGTCTACCTGAGCAATACGAGCTATGTGACTGCAACTCAACTCATGAAGAGAGCCTTACAGATTTCCAAAGCTTTTTTTTGTACTGGGAAAAAAACAGATGAGTTTAGTTTTATTTTTTTATTTTTTGTACTCTTTTTATTTTTAAAGGTAAGACATCAGTTAAAGTATTGAGAATGTGATGGAAGACGACTTCCATATAGGTTGATGAACATACAACTTATTTGGAAGCTGCAGTGTAATCTGTCAGAGCAAGAAACAGCCAGACATTGCATTAAAGCAATGCAATAACAGTATTCTCCTTTTTTATTCATATAAAAATGAAAGACATATAATTGATACCACAAATATATCTGCTTATGGATATGTGTGGTGTAAAATATGGGACATTACAAATTGCTGCTGTTACTGTGACATTGCCAAGGCAGAAAGAATGTTGATTGTCGCTATGTGACACATTATTCTTTATTTTTTATGTAGTTATGTATCTTAAAGGATACAGCACATACGCATGCCCAGTCCAACTGTAAAACATGTTAATCTCACAAATGATGGGTTCATTATTGAACATAATGATACACTGGAAATGTGTAAACATTTTAAACAACTATATTTAAGTCTACATAATTACAATAATTCTGTAATTGGTATTTCATTTTTGATCTTGTTTTATAGTCTGTACTTTTATTTGAGTCCTGAGTTTCATGTCATGATTTTTAACTGTGTGCTTCCATATTAAATTAACTTCTACTCAGCTGTAGTAAAAACCATCATCATTTTTTTGTGTGTGGGCATTAACTGTTTGTTTTTCAGATATACATATGTGATGTGAATAACTGTATGTTTGTATATGCCATCTTTAAAACTGGTCTTTGGACCTTGCAGTATAATGTACCTTTGTAATGTCCTGATAACATAAAGGAACGCAAACACTCCCACTCACTGCTGTGAGGAGTGAAAAGGCAGAGTAGGAACTTTGCCTAGCAACTGATTGCTAAGAAAATAAATGTACTGTATTTTTTTTCTTAATCCTACAGTAGTTATACTGTAGCTGCTGTTTCTGTGTGCATGAATTCCTTGATTTTTAAGAAAACTTTTTTTTTTTCTTTCTTATTTCATTCTTCTGTGTGGACTTCTTGTGAAAGGACTGACTAAAAGATCAGCTATCAGTGGCTTATTCTATTTCAAATGGTACCTTGTATTAATAAACTAGATTTTTTTAGTTTTTTTTAGTTTTACTGTATCACAAGGTTCCTGGCAGAATCAAACATGTATATTTTTGCCACCTGTTTGAAGTTTCATGAATTAAATTAATTTACACCTTGTAATAATCCTGGTTATTGTATCCAAGTTTGAGCATGATCTTAAGGAGGTTAAGTGACAATGTACAAATGCTAAAGGCTCATTTTTGGGTTTTCTTAACATGAAAGAGTAGTCTTGTATGTCACGTGTTATAACACAGGGTTTTAACAGATGGTGGATGGCTACTTTGAAAAAAAATGGGGCATAAATTAAGAGTATACTCATCTCTCCAGACATCTCTATATCACTGGTGAAAGTGTGTCTCACCTCTGTGTTTAAAACAACCATCTGTTGATGACTCCTGAGTAAGGATACCTCAGGAGAAGATTTCTTGACAGAAATGCATAAAAATCTAATATATAGGTCTATTGTATATACGTCTGAAGCTTTCTTACACCCCTAACAGCCTGTGAAGCTTTGAAACCTGTGAGATAGCACATTGGTCATGACTTTTTATTTTTTGTCTACATGTGTTCTTACCTGCTCACAAAATGGTTTATTGTTCTTATCTGTGTGAGATGAGTGATAAATAGAACGTACTACTCAAAGGACACATTTTGGGTGTAGTTTCTATTTAATGGGAACAGTATACATCCAATGGATAGAGGGCTGGAGATGGGTGGGGGTCACCAGGTGTCCAATAACACACTCTTGCCCTTGGGGCCCTGTAAAAAGGACCAATTAAACTTCTAATTTGTTTTTTGTGGGGGGATTAAATAAAGGAATCAGGCCTGAATGACAACAATCATAACTTATAACCATGCATCTTCTTGAGTCTGCTAAAGTAGTCTGAATTGTTTACCGGCCGCTCCTCCTGTTCTTTGCAGTACAGTACAGTAGCATAGGGGGGGCTGTTGGTGCGGTTTCGCTCCGCCTCTGGCCGGCTGATTGGTTTAGCTGTCATGTCGTAGAACCAGCTCTCTCTGCCACTGGCCAATGCGCACAAAGCCCTTTCTGTACCCTCTCTCTACTGTATTCAGATACGTGCCTTTGTGCACCATTACGACGCGACCCCAATGGCCTCGTAGCAACACTAGAATTTAGTGGTTGTACGGGAACAGGGCAGCCCTGTTCAGACACACAGCTCGTCTCCAAATGCGACCGGGACTGGCGGGTATAGCAGTGGAGATGCTGAGCGGTGCTACCTGCAGGGCCAGGCCGAGGCTCGGCAGCCTCTTGCTGGCCCCCCTCACCAAAACAGTACCGCCGATGTCAAGCACAGGGAGCCAGAGATTTCGGTCCACGTCCTCGATGCAAGGGTTTTCGGAGTTGGCAAGAGAGCGGTCGAAGACTGTCACGTCGTTTTACAACCAGTCAGCAATTGACGTTTCCGCAGAAAAGGTAAGAATGTGACTTTTTGCCGGCACACTCCTCAGAAACGGGGAGTCCTACTACTACTGTAGCAACGAGGGCGTAAGCTAGCTGTAGCATGAGAGTAACGCTAGTTGTTAGCAATGGCTTGTGCTGAGTTCACTGACGTTGAAAATGTAGTAAATAAGAATTTCTTCTCCAGCTAAATTAAGTTACTACTCCTGACATGAATAAGGAATTAAGGGATGAACCTCGACTAGTAGCTACTTTTTAAATTTGTATTTAATTTTTTTTAATGACATTACAGTGTTGTGGATGAGTACTGAGTGTACAATTACATTACGTGTTTTTAATAACCCTGAGTCAAGACCGTTACGTTAGCTCCTAACCGCTATTTGTCTGATTTACTCCCTAGGATTTGAACGCAGCGTCACTGTTGATGAGAACATAATGTTTTGCTAGCTGACATTCGTTAGTCTCGATGAAAATAACACAAATGTGAACTGTCTCTTATGTTGACCGGACAAAAAAGTTGTTTTTACCAAACTTAGTCTGTCAGTATTGGTCATAAAAGTGTAAAACAAACATGTAGTGTCATTAATTGAGGGTCTAATCTGTACAAATGCACCAGCACTTTTATTGTTTTCGAGAAAATATGTTGGCAAACAAGGGTAGCTCTTTCCCCGTAACTCCCTCTGACTGTTGTTTTGGTTAAAATTCGTTCCTCCCCATTTTTTTCCAAATAGTTTTTTTTTTTTTTTTGCTTGGCAAAAACATGGCTGCCTCAGCACTTTGTCATCTGCTTACCAGTTGTGTGTTGGACATGGTGGTCAGCTTAAAAAAAACAAGAAAATTCTTGGTAGTAAAATGAGGAAGGATTTTGCAGCAACATGTTAATGGTGAAACAAAGCACGCCCTAATAAAACAACACTGTCAGCAAAACAAATGAAAAATGTATCAAAGTGCTTGGTATTAAACATGTGCTAGCCTGAGTGTAGCTACTAATGCAAGGGCATGAAAGTACTGATAGCTAAGACTACAAATCTGGCTGAGGGCAGTAAGCTGCAGTTTTTGTCTTGTGACTTAGTCACACATTAACCTGTGGCAGTGGTCCCCAACCCTCACCTCAGAGGGAGGTCACAAGATGATTTAAGGATGAAAATGGAAAAAAAAATAAGATGGATGTGGACGTTCATGGTCTTGGGAGAATAAATCCTAATATTTTTTTCATTGACTTCCTGACCTATATTCTCAAGAGCAACATTCAGGTCAGATCACATTCCTGCCTTTCTGCACTTGAGCAAAGCATTTAACGAACGGCACAGCTGGGTCAGCTACAGCTTTTAGAGGACCGGTGTGTAGGATTTAATGGCATCAAGCGGCGTCGATTGCAACAATTTCGCCTCACTCTCTCACAAAAAATGTTTGGGTTGTAAATTCTGGGCTACTGTAGAAACACAGTGGAGCAACATGGCAGACTCTGTGAAAGAGCATCTGTAGATCTGAAAGGCTTATTCGAAGGCAACAAAAATAGCAATTCTTATTTCAGGTGATTATACACTGATGAAAACATAGTTATAGATATTCAGTTTCTGCCATATTCTGTAAATAGAGCCCCGTAAATCTTACACACTGGAGCCCATTTACACGTGGTATTAACATGAGATCTGATCACAATGCAATTCTGCGTGCATTTATACCTTTTTCCTAATCCAGATAAGATATCCAAATACGGATTGCACGTAATGCAAGGTGCCTCTTAGGAGCAGGTAATTACACTAACACCAATGCTGGCTTGGCTTACTTAAATAAGACCTGCTATTGTTGAGATCATGGCCTGTAGTTGTGTTTTCAACCAGTCAATCAAATGTTGTTTATAGTGCTCCAAAACAAATCAAATGTGATTCAGAGTGTGTTGTCATTCACTTGTAAAGCGTCCTTAATAATTGTTACCAGCTACATATTCTTACTTAGCACAGATTACCTTTAAGACCTTTTACACCAAAGTGTAGCTAGGCTAAGTTTGTGGACGTGATAATCACGGACAGCAATGAATCACATAGGTGTAACATTGTTCCTTGGATCAGTCCTTTCCAATCCTTTCCCCGAATTCACAGTGAGTCATTACTTACTGTTTGGAAACACTTTATATTTTTTTCTCCCATAATACGTGATGATTAGTGACCGTTTCTGGATGAGCCTGGGCAACTCCCTATCTGCACACACAAATATATTTTTATAGACCACTTGGTGGCTTTAAAAATATATGTTTGACCTTGCGGTTTAATTCAGTTATTTATGGTAGGGTCCAAACATTGTTGGCTTTTCTGTTGGCTAGCTGGTACTAACATTAATATTTGAGAGTTGAAACCTAATGACATGTTCGCTGATATATTTGAAACACACATTTTTGACAACAAAAACCTCTTTGAATTTGGCTTTTAAAGAAATTATGACATTAAGGTATATACACGATTGGACAAATGTATTGAAAAAGTGTGTTTCTGGTATCTTGAACTTCGGAAGGTGTGTTTGTCAAAGAGATGGGGATGTTAGCAATAAAGCAGAGAGGTGTGCTGCAGAGGAGCTGTGACTGTATGTGTTTGTGTCTCTCCAGGCCTCAGTGCGACTGACCTTAGCCACCCTGCTGTATTCTGGGAAGTCTCCTGATGGACACCACATCTTGGTAAATATTTCAGCCACACTAAAAGAGGTGTATGTTTAACGAGAAACTCCTTGATCTCTGTCACTCTTCACTCACTTGCTTTCCACCATCGTCTGTGTGTGATCTCAGAGCAGTGCCAAGTACCTACACAAGGAGCTACCTGTACGAATCGCCCATCGCATCAAGGGCTTCCGTAGTTTGCCGTTCATCATCGGTTGCAACCCCACCATTCTGCAAGTGGTAAGAGCACAATCCTCAAGACACACACAGCACAAGGGGGCACCGGCCATGTGGCAGAAACTATAATAAGAAAGTGACAACTGGGCCAGCGCACATGAGAATCGTGGTGGAACTTTGAATGAATGAATGAAAGGAGAGAAAAATGTTTCCTCGGGGAAGACACTGAACACCAGAGCTGAAAGTTGCATCTTAAAAATACACAACACAAAACTTTAGCAACACATGTGGTGTACAGGACTTTCTGGAGACTAAAGGGAATCTTCAGGCGTTTTCCCTCCTGCCTTGGAAGTAGGTAAACAAGCTTGCTTGTGTAATACAGTTGTACAGACGTAACCTTCACTGTTCAGTAATTGGGTCAACGTGACACGACCCATTTCTGATAAGAAAAGCTTTTATTGTCACTAGAGCAGGGAATGTCACAGTGGATAGCACAGTCAGTTTGAGTTGTCCTGTCCCCTTCTATGAGCTCGTGATACACTTTTAAAAGGAATAACTAACTGTTCTTTCGGGGGGGAAGGTCATTTCAATAAACATTGTCTACAGTGAAGTCTGTGGAACATCCAGAGCCACCAGGACACTTCCTGGAAAGATGCACCGAGTTTTTCAAATGCCATTTTGAACAAACAAAATTCCTTCAGGGCCCCTCGTACGGAGGCCTCGCACACAGACGCCTCAAAACCACAGCTGATAAAACCCACAGTACTACCTGAATGGCAATATGAAGTTTCTCGTTTGTTTCCAGGGCCTCCATGTGGGAACAGAGTCCTCTCTCTCTCTCTCTGGCTCTCTCTTTCTCACTTCTCACTCTGCAGTCCCTTTTGTAACAGATTCCCGGCCTCCACATGTCTCGTAGCTGATGAACTTTCACCCAGATTCCTCCCTTTCTGGGATCGCAGAGCTCCTGTGCGCCAATTATATAAAGAGCGTCTCCTTTTGTATGCCACCAGCTGTAATGTAGGTCAGGGTGGCTCGCTCTGTCAGCTCTTCTATCAAAAAAAAGCAACTGATACTCATCCTGATTATGAATTAACTTCTGATGAGTTGAGATATATATGATCATTTGAACTTGAATTTCAATGAGGAACAAAGCTTTTTTTTTTTTTTTTCTTCTTGTTCAACTTTGTTTGGTAACACAGACAGAATTCATCACGTAGAAGCATCCTGAAATGTAAACCACATGTGGACTTGTTAGTAGTGGTGTGGGGCCCAGTGAGGGGCCAGGGTTGATGCTGCTGCTGCTGGTGTGATGCTTTATGGTTTGGATGGATGATCACAGGGACTCAATCTAACAGCTTCCACCTCTCTTGTCCTTTCTTACAGCATGAACTGTATATCAGAGCCTACCACATGCTCAGTGACTTTCCTCTGGTAAGTGTCCTACACAACACACACACACACACACACACACACACACACACACACACACACACACACACACACACAGGGGGTCAAGTTCAAGTTCTTCATTTGTCAGGGAGAGGCTGATCGTAAACAGGAAGTGTGAACATTTGCTTGAGTCTTGCCTGCATTTTGCAGCTCTTCAGGGTTGGTTGATCTGTTCAGCACTTTGTCAGCCTGAAAGTAAACATAAATCTTATCTCCTACTGCTTTTTACCTTCTAAATTTATTTCATAAAAAGCCAAAAAAAATGCTGATTTGGTCTGAATATATCCCCCAAAAAAGCATTTAGTTCACTTACATTTTTACAGTTATAAATAAAGAGAAAAGATCTATGTTTGCTCAGCTGGAACCACCTTTACATTTTATTTATTTAAAATACTTCAATCACACATCAGTTTTTGGTTGAAATGCCATTTAAGTTCTTTGGAATTAAACTGATTTAACACTACGAAGTGTCAGACATTTACTCCTCAGTTTAGTAAACATGGCTCACACACCGTTTCCACTGAGAGCTAATGAAACCTTCAGGTTGGTGAGATCAGCAAAACAGTCTTGCCATCTTCTTATTAAGTGAAAGTGTAATCACATTATTGCTGATATAAAATATTCTGTGCACAGCCATAAAACTGTTGGATCATGTTTTTGTCTGAGGTCTATATAATGTTGTCATGTACGCTAAAGTAATAAGAGAAATTGAAAATGGCTTATCTTTATATGTTTTGTTTTTTTTAATAAATGAATGAAGTAGTATTACTGATTCTAGGTGCATCAGAGCTGCATTAAAAGCTCTGTGTTTGAATTCAGAACACAGGAGAGGAAACATAAATATTTACCTAACCATATTCAAGGTAGCAATAAAAGTGGTGTAAGAGCAGATGAGTAGCTTTATATGTGTGTGTGTACATGTTTGTGTTAGTGCTGAGTGGTTGGGAAGTGTTGGGTGATGTAAGAGTCACATCAAGTCAGATTATTTTTATCACATTCAAAAAACATCAGGAGATGAGCCAAAGTGCTTTTCCAGCTCAGAATGAGCCTCCATACAGGTGAAAGAAATATTACAACAAAATGCTGAAACACATAATGTGATACATGAGCGCAATGATACAGAGAAGGCAGGGAGAAACATGGAAATGTGATAAAATCAAAACTATGTATAATATTTGAACAAAGTGTAATTTACCGTTCTGCTCAGATGTCACTCATGTTGTTGCCACGCTCACAATTATAATAGGTCTGTTTTTTTTTAGCTAACAAAAGCTGACAACTTATGCAATCCTAGTCGTAAGCTTTACGGTGGGTTCAGTTTCAGGAAACATGTGCCGTGTGGAATGTGGGTCAGTCCTCCTCAGTTATTTCTTGGTTGGTGGTGACTGTAAACAGCCAAATACTCGATGCTTTTGTAGAGAATCATCTGTGCAGAGAGTGTGGTTGCATTAACAGTAATATAAAAAACACTAAAGTAGAATGCAATTCATGCATCGCCATCTGTTATTACACAGATTTAGAGCTGCGAGAGATCAGAGGACAAGTCTTTAAAAGCGAATAAAGGCCTGAGCTTTTTAAAGATGTAGTTTTTGAAGGGTTAATACGACGTACGTCCCCTCTATTTACAGATCAAGGATCAGGACGTGGAGGCTCGTTTCTGTAAGCTGGTGCAGCAGCTGCTCGACGACCATAAAGACGTGGTCACCATGCTGGCCCAGGGCTTCAGGGAGTGTCGCAGACACGTCCAGGTAACAACTTCACCTCCAAAACACCAAGAACATCAAACATAACTGCAGGGTGGACTTGTAGGGTATTCTGTTTCATTACTTTCATCAGGGTAATTGAATTTGTCAGCTGTGAGAAGGATCTTGATAAGGGTCTAATTTCAAGTTTTAAGGGTGTCTTGAATATCTATTTAAAAGATGTCTTATTCCTTTGCTTCAGAAACCAATTTGATCTGATCTTCTTCTGATCGTGACCCTTAATCTGATCTGTGGTCTGCGCTATTAAGAGAGTTTTGGATGCCAAGAAGAAATCATTTTCTTTCCTTCTGTTGCAGGATGAGACAATCCTCCGCAACTTCCTGGACACAACGCTGTGTTCCCGTCTGGGAATCCGAATGTTGGCCACACACCATCTCGCCCTTCACGAAGATAATGTACGTCTGAGTGTTTGTGCAATCCAAATGATTTTTAAACCTTGTTTTGTGTTGTTTGCCTCGAGCAGGATATGTGGTAGGATACATGACTTTGGGTTGTTTGCTGCCAAACTATTTGACATTGTCACATTTCCCAGTCACGTCTCATCTCTGATGGCTGACTAAAACCTCTCTCTGCAATTCTCACCATGTCTGTGGCTCTCTTGTTTGGCCCCAGAGTCCATTAGTTCCTATTTAATTTCATTTTTTAAAAACTCAAATTATTGTAGTTTTTTAGCAAACATTACTCAAACAAGAGGAAATTGTTGGGGAATTTACGTTATATAAGTTGCCATGTTTGTTTTAGCAACTCAGCTAGTATTTTAAAGTATGTCAGCACCTGAATTAGTAACAAAAGTTATTTTTTAATACATTTTTTGTTTTTTTTCTTGTTTCAGCCTGATTTCGTTGGGATTATATGCAGACGTCTGTCCCCCAAAAAGATCATAGAGAAGTGGGTGGACTTTGCCAGGTAAGTGTGTGCTACTCACACAGCTCTGTTTATTTATCAGCTTTAGATGACTTTGAACTTCTGTATGAGTGCTCTGTTGACTGAGGGAAGTCAGAGTTCAGCTGATAAACCCTCAGGAACATCCATATTTCAGCATCTAGAGCTGTGAATGAGATATGAGCTATTATTCCTGTTTACCTTTTGTAATCTTATCTAATGACCTTTTTGGAGTCAGCCACTTTTACTGAGTTCAAAAGAAAGTTCACAAAGAGAGCTGTGAACTTAAACTTAGTCAACCAGATTGGAAATAATCATTTTAACTGAACACAATAAAATCAGCACATATAAATTATGATTATGATATTTTCTTTGATTCTGAACAAAAGTTGTATTTTTAGGGACACTAGCAGCGACTTTAGGGATCCAAACCAAAGTAGCATTCTCCTCAGCCTCTGTTGCACCTTGTGTTTAGTGCTAATTAGCATATGTTAGCATGTTTCCACACTAAACTGGGATGTTGATCATGTTAAACATTAACTTTGCGAAAAAAAAGAAAAAAGAGGAACTGCCTAAAAGTTGCATCTCGGTGTGCAACACAGCAATATTTACTTTAGTTTATTTGCACAACAGTGTAAAGCAAAATACATACACATAGAAGACAGTAATTACAGTGCAGGAAAAATAAAAATGTAAAAAATGACATTATTACTCATCAAAAAGAAAGTAAAACAGGCAAACAACAAAACAAAAACACATAGCATAAACAATCTATCTATACACAACACACACAAGCAAGCGTACACATATGAAGAGATGTATACAATGCAGGTAGAATAATATAATTTGATTAGACTGTCATGTTAGGTGGCATGGTGATTAATATTATTCAACATCATTAATATTGACTGATCTCGACAGTGTATAGTCACGTACACCATGGCTGGAAGGAAGGACAAGAGATTGTTATGTGAAAAGGGGGAAGTATGCAACAATAACAATAATTAGGGGATTCAATAAATCCTACTTGTGTGGAACTAATCAACTTCAGTTTGTCTCATAGAAGAGATGATCGAAGCTAGAAAGACTGAACCCGCTTAAGCTTTTTTTTAATATTGTATAGCTTGTAGTTCAGATCCTATATGTTGCTGTAAATGTTCCTCACGTGTTCTCCAGGCGTCTGTGCGAGCACCAGTACGGGAACTCTCCCAGAGTGAGGATCAACGGACACGTAGCAGCTCGATTCCCCTTCATCCCTCTGCCTCTGGATTACATCCTACCCGAGCTCCTCAAGAATGCCATGAGGTGACTTCACCACTCACACATACGTGTGCACATTGTTGGCCATTGTCACATGAGCTTTTTGGTTGCTTTAACTGCATACTTTTCTAAAAAATTACTCAAATGCTGAGATACAGGTCTGCTGTATACTTTTTAAAAGTTTCCTTACACCTCTTAAAGTCAAGAAGGCTTCGCAAACACATGTAAAGCTTTGGAGACACCTAGTGGAGGTGAGGACCCCCAGGTTGGGGAAAAAAGTTAAACTCCAGGTAGTCCTCATCATCACCTTTCTTTCCATCCAGAAAATAGTCCAGTATCTCCATTATAAACATTGGTTTAATGGCAACCAATGATCTTTTTTTGATCTCGTGAGAGAGAGCTGAGCAATAAAGACGTCAGTCTGTATTATGAGTCTTGCCTTGTGGTCAGAGCTGGAAGAACAGTATCTGGCTGGAACTGCTGGCTGTACTGTGTGTTGTTGGCTACATTCCCGTCATTCATCTTAGTTACTGGTTAAGAGGACAGGAGTAGGAGAGGCGAGTTAGAAAAGTAGAATCTATGTCGGCGTACTCACAGCTCCCTTTTGTTTTGGACAATTGGAGCCTGTCAAAGTTTGGGCAGCGTTTAGAAAATCCTGTTTGTTCCATCTGATGAATTGAAGGTTCATTTATCAACTGTTAACTGAGAAAAAGCAGATTTAAAGTGTGACATTGTCTGCCAGCATTTTTATGTATTTATATGTAACTGTGAGCAGCACCCAAACAAATTTAAGTCAGTGGGTTTTAGATCATCATCAAAACATCTTCAGTGTTTACAATGTTTTTTAGCTAGAGAGCACAGTTTGCACACTGAGCATTTACTCCCCATGACATCCATCCATTTTGTCTCTTCAGGGCCACCATGGAAAGCCATCTGGACACCCCATACAACGTGCCCGATGTGGTTGTCACTATTGCCAACAACGACATTGATTTTGTCATCAGGTGAGCGGCTTTGGTGATGGTGAAGTGTTGCTATCAAAGGATAAAGAGTGGAGCATGTAAACAAAGAACTATTTGTTCCCTTTTCAGGATTTCAGACCGTGGTGGCGGCATCCCTCACAATATTATAGACAAGGTGATGGATTACCACTTCAGCACGGCTGAGGAGAGCGCACAGGATCCCCGCATGAGCAACTTCTTCAACAACATTACCAACACTGGAAACCAGTCCAGCCCTATGCATGGGTAAGAATGAGAAAGTACACAATGTCCTTATTCAGTATGAACAAATATGCATTATGATTTCCAAATATCAAAACAACCAGATGTTCTGGTATTAACATTTGCAAACTGCTTTCTAAAGGTCTGGCATCCACACTGAAAAACGCCTACAAATCTTTAATCCCTCTTTTGTTTTATTGGCAGTTGACATGTTACGACACCATCACCATGTGGTGAAAGTTGTGGTTGGAATGAGGCACATGCAATCTAAAAAAAAAAAACACAAATAAATGAGTGCAGAAAACAAACAAACACATGTTGAGCAAAGACCTAAATCTAAATGTTGATCAAGAACTAAATCAAGTTCTTCTGACAAAAATACCTCCAGGTCAATGAACTGGCGGAGGTACACCGAGGTTCAAAGACACGTAGTTACACTATTTCCATCCTCATCTGAGATTCCCAACACTTTCTTTCAGATGAAACCCTTTGTATAATTTGCCTATGACTTCTTTAGAACATGTTGCAGGCATCAAATTCAGAATGAGTATGTATGAAACAATAAAGTTTATCAGTTTCAACATTAAATATCTTGTCTTTGTACTGTATTTAATTGAATATAGGTCCCAACTGTTTCGGAGTCGGGATTGTAGAGTTTTCAACATCTGGCTAAAAAGTGTCTCAAACCTACTCCCAAGCTGGCTATCTGCCATTAATAATAGACGTATGAAATTATCCGGCCACGGAAAAAATATCGATATATATCGAGTATCGCCATTCAGCTAAAAAATATCAAGATATGACTTTTGGTCCATATCGCCCAGCCCTAGGTGAGAGTGGAGTTTATTAACTCAGAATATCCTTGGCACCTCATGATGCCTTCAGGATGCTTGGCAGTGTCAGTGGTTACCTGTATTTACCTGCAGGTGGCTTTTCACGGTTCATCCACAGTTCGGTTCATGTTGTACCATCAACAGATCATCATCTCACCGTCATCTTTCTCTGTGTCTTTGTCTTTTGTAGGTTCGGCTTCGGGTTGCCCACATCCAGGGCCTACGCTGAGTACCTCGGCGGCTCTCTCTCCGTACAGTCTATGCAGGGCATCGGCACCGACGTCTACCTGCGTCTGCGCCACATCGACGGCAAAGGAGAGAGCTTCCGAGTGTAAAGCTTTCCATCTGTCACCATTGTAGAGCCCAACCTAGGAATCAGGCCATGCAGGAGTACAGGGGAGCCAAGAAGGCTGGCATGGACTACAGGACTTTGGTCCACAAAGTGATAGCCTACACAGTATGTTCAGAAAGCTCCTAAATTCACCAAACCCACTACTTGTTCCTTTTTTGTTTTTGCCTTAGACTGATTATAAGCTATGTTAGCTCTCAAGTTGATGATTTCAGTTGTTTTCCTTTGTGTTTTGTACCCTGTGGCATGTCGTCTAGTTTTAAGGGGGTGTATGAATTTTTGAATGTTTAGGTTAACGGGACAAACTGTGCATGATCGTGGACGTTGATGTTACTGCAGAAGGAAAAGGAAAAAAAAGAGCTTCAGTTTTAAGGAAGTTCACTTTGAAGTTACTTGTCGCATAGCCTCAGAAAAGGAACAGGCATTTTTGACGATGAAAGTTTCAAATGAAACTCCACACTCCAGCAACCCTGTCAAAATCTCCTCAAAGTGCTCAAAGCTGCTCACATGTTCCATGATGATCAATAGGTAGTTTGAATAACCAGATCCTTCCAGTACATTATCAGTTGCTTGTATCAAAATCTAAGGTCTTACAAGGGAAAACAGCTTCAGTGTCCTCGTATTACAGTGGATACGCTCTCCAGCATGAGCTGTAAACCTCAACCCTTGACAGCCTCTTAGTGATACTACTACTACTACTATAAAGCCTTCTCTGAGTTCAGCCGTGGCTGATGAATTCAGAAGAAACTGCCAAAACACCAAAAGCTCATTAACAGATTTCTCACTTGTTCTGTTTTGAGAACACACTCCGTGATGGACATCTTTTGTTCAGCAGTATTTTTGTGGAGCTTTCAGGCAGGGAAGCCAACCCGAGATGTTCAGTGGCCTTACTGTGTGACACTGGTCCTTCAACTGCATGCTGTCTTTTTACTTGTCTTGTTTTCTCTATATTGTTGCCTTTATCACACAGATGCACACACCATGTCATCCAGATGCTTTAGTTTGATGTCAGATGTTTTTGCTCAATGAATAGATTACCCGTTATAATTCTTGACACACGCACCAATCACAGCAGTTTTTGACTTTATTATAACAACTTGTAGAGTAACAATATACCAGAGAAGTATTGTCTAATATAGTCTTCTTTTTTTCTGACCTTAGTTTTTTTTTGTCAGTTGTATTTCAGGTCTTTTTGAGATAAGCTTTGTATAAGATTACATTTCAGGGTGTTTCTGCACTGTTAACTACGAAAGTTCAGTTTGACTGAAGGCGCTAGTCATTTTTTTTTGTAAATTTCTCCCAAACACAACTTGATTATGTCGTTACCTTGAGACAACAACAAATGGCCATATCTGTTAGTTTTTAAATTCTTGTTCTATTTTCAGTCCTCTAACGACTTGTCACTGCTTAAGGTCTCCGTATGTTTCAAACAAACAAGTTCATACAAGATGTCATCGACCACTTCAAAAGACAAAAGTCTGTTCAGACAACCTCGCAGAGAAGCTGACCTGTGTGCAGTGGTGACATGAAACGTCAGCAGTGCCTCTTGTTTGTCGGTCTGTCAAAGGCAAAACTGGCATCCCCAGTTCAAACCCTGCGCATTTTCACACCTCCGAACATCAGTTTTTACGTAAGGTGTGAGTTTGTCGGATTGTCTGCTACAGAAAGTTGTCAGACACAGGACCCCAATCGGTTCCGCCATCGAATAGGGTGTTTCAAATGCTGTTAGACGTTCCGAGAAGCACTTTGTTTGAAGCATATTGAGTCACTAGTGCAGCAACAAGGATATGATCCCTTACTGGGGGGATTGGAAGATTTTGCTTATGAAATACAAGACCAAGCAGGGGGTGGGCAAACCCGTTATGCCCGTCATTTGAAAATAGTGATAAAGTTACTTTTTATTTTCTTCCTCTAATCATCTCAGGATAACGGGCATCTGTACTTCATGGTCTATCCAAATCGGATTTCAAAAAGTCATTCCTCTCGACCTGAAGACAAACGATAAGTACCATCGACTTGGAAAAGTAATAACTTACGATCATGGTTAAAACTGTTGTTCTCAAGCAAAATGACAAAATAATCAAGTTGTGATCAAAAATATAAATAAAGAAGCAAAAATTATTAAGAACCCCTGTTTCCAGTTAGTTATATGAGTAAACTAATGCAGTACAGATCAATGTCATGAGGTATAGAAATTTGACCACAAGCACTCCTCACATTTTGTTGAACATTCCCCAGTGAGCACCAGTTGTCAAGAAAAGATCAACCTGAATGCTACATGTACACTTAAGTTTTATCTGTCGGGAGCATTTGTTATTATATTAGCTTGTGCCGTTTGTCTTTTTAGCAGAGAGGGCATTGAGAATCTTCAACTGTAATTAACAAGATTGGAAATCTATGAACTTTGTAAACAATCAGAAGTCAGTATTCATAGTAGTTTCCTGCAGCATTTTGGCTCTGAGAGAGACTCAACCTGTTTATTACTGGTTATATCATCAACCTGGAGTGCAACAATTTTTTTCTAAAGCTGTATTATAAAGGCTTCAGAATCACAAACATTGTCTAGCCTACCTAATTGGAAAACAGGACTTTTTTTTGTTTTAGAAAACCCTTTAAATAATATTAGATTCAGAAATGTTTTATGTCTTACAGATGAACTAACTGGTTCACTTAGATTTGCACTAACAAACAAAAAATGTGTTGAGTTTACATACAAATGTTCCTTGAGTTAAAATGAGATTTTAGCTTGTGAGACAAACGAAACATAAGCGAACCACTTGTTTCAGTTGTAAGATATTTAAACATATTCAATTTGTGAAATATTTATTTTGACAATTTATAAAACAACCCTGTATAATTCACAGTCCCAGAGAGACGGAGAGCGGCCTGTATTATCTGTACCTGTATTCTCGCTGAGGCCGTGTGTATGAATAAATGTGTTTATCGTGGCTTTGAAGGTCTTGAAGATGTAGTATATACTGTATGTAGCTTATGCATGTAAAGGGGGGGGGGGGCGTTTTGAGACGCATTAGCAGACAACCAGCATCATTCTGAGATTTTCTTCTTTCAAAATATTGCTAGAGAAAATGTTGAAGGTGGTTTGTTGAAATTTGGATTTGGCAGCCAAGCTGTGGATTTTATGAAGTGTGGGATATGTACTGTCTGCCCCCTGCTGGCTTTAGAACAAAAGTGCAGGCAGACAAAATATTAAGTGCAGCAGTTTAGACTTTGAAGGGCAAAAGGATGTACAACAAATGAGTTTCTGGATTTCTATTTTCTGATTTTGTAATTTTTTGCTAGATAGAAATGGAGATCAACAACAACAACAAAAAAAATACATCACCTCCAGTACAAAGCCAAATATTGGAGTCATGTTACTTACAAAATGTGCTGCCATGGAGTGTTTTGTCTTCTAGACTGAAATTAGTTTCTCTGTTTCTCTTATGTTTTCTGTTCAGGACTCTATAAACATGAAATTTTACTTGGTTGGAAAAGTATCACGACTGCGACCTTTTTTTCTTGCATGTGTCTCATCAGGGAGTTCATATGTCTTGTATCTATGTGAAAGAGAATCTGCAAATATTTGCAGACTCTGTATTTACCTGAGGTGTGCGGTAGAGCGTTGTCTCTGCTGTAGGACTGATACATGCTGTCCCTCGTGGAGAACCATTCCTGCTAACGTATACAGTCCACCATGATACCTTCAGGACAGGTGGGTTTCACCAGGAGGACAAACTCATGTAGTTCACACAGACACACTCCTGACTAGTGTTGGATAAATATAATTTCATGCTGCCAAAAGTCATATTTCCTTGTCAGTCTGTTTGCTTTCATTACCATCACTGTCACATTTAATCCAAAAAATGTAGTGTTGATTCAGCTCTGCTCACACGGCCGTGAGCTTCTCTCTGTTAGAACAAAAACCCAGTGTGCTCTGTAAAAGCCAGACCAACGCATTGGCAGACAGATATCATTAGCTGATATCGTGTTATGAGTTATGATGTCAGGTGATATGCAAATACAGTTGCAGAGCAGTAAGCTGTATCATTTGGTACACAGTGTAGTTTTGTCTGTTTTTATCTTTTTTTGTTTTGTTTAGATATTTAAATTTAAATTTTGAATACTGTTGAAAAATATTGTTACTGTCCCCTTTAAAGTAAAATATCTTTACTTAGACATCTTTTTCACAAAAAACAAATACAGCCATGCCTCTCTGAGGCTGTACTTACTTAGGCATTAGTATTATGTATTTTGGATAAGCATACAGGATGTATGTAGGCTCACTTAATACCTAATAACTGATGGCTGATGTTAAGAAGAAATAATGTTTTATGTTCACCTTCTTAGTTTAATGTGTTAAAAAAAAGTTTTTAAACAGAATTTTTGACCAATATTCACACTTTTTTTAGTTTTTGTCTCTGGAGGGAAATATCTGGACTCTTTAGCTTCTGAATGCTTCACAGTGTTCACCAGCTGGTTGCTAAGTTTTGTCTGTCAGAGCGTATAAAGCTCAGAGGGGAGATGCAGATTCAGGCGATAATTCTCTGTAGGTTCACGACAAATGATCCCTTTCACATTGATTTCACAGTCGTTAGATATATCATTCAAAAATATTGATCATAGTGGCTTTTAAGAGATGATCAAAGTTATTACAATTCATCCTGATGGAGTCTGTACAAAATCCTGTGGCAATCCAACATGGGGATATTCTCGTTTCACTTCATGCAAACCCATTATGTTTTATATTCAACTGGTTATAGACACACAAGAGATAATGAGAACTTCAATATTTGTCTTTATTTCAGAAGTCTGCTGCAGGCTGTGAATTTCATCTTTCAACACAGGTCTCCAAGACCTCTGAAGTATTCATTTAAGAAACACAAATCCACGGACATGAGACAAAGAAAGGTGTTCCCCGGCACTTGCTCGCTGTACAACTAAACTACAAGTGCACTTTTGTCTCAACTGAGAAGCATAAAATATAAATGAACAACTGAGCAACACTTTGGTCAGTCATCGTATTTGGAATGTGGTAACAGGTTGGTACATTTTACTTTTTGAAATGCAGCAACATACTTTGACCTCATCTAAGGCAGTGCCAACTCACTCACACACACTGTGTGTGTGTTGATTCTTTTAGTTAACCCACACTCACAGAAAGGTCTCAAATATTTAGTATGTAAACCGGAGGTCATGCTGATTACAACATGCACTCTGTGACTCTTCTTATTTCATACTCTTCACCGTTTTGACCTTTTTTCCAGCACCCTTTGGGCCGTTTAAACTTTATTGATTTAAACTCTGCTTCCGTTAAGCAAAACAGCAGTTCATAAAAGGCAATAATTCTGTAAGGCAGAACTATATTTGGACTGTAACACATTCATATTTAACCCATTGAGCAGCATGGGTATGCAGACTCAACTGGTTTGACACCTTTTACATAAGCCCCGAGGTCTTTGTAAAAGACAGTAAAAGCTATTCAAAGGAAGAAAGTGACAAAACAGTTGAGGCTTGTCTGAGATTTTGAACATTAAAAAAAAAAACACAGTGAATTTTACAGGAACATTGCTTAAGACTTTACAACAAGTATCACGTTTGTTTGTTTTTTCCCACGGTGCAGCACCTTATATACATGGTGCAGAAAATGCCCTCAATCAGCCAGAATGAAACGTGTGACACATGACTCGGCTCTTTGCGGTTAAAACAACGAGCTGAGGACAGTGTGACGGTGAATATGGCGAGATGATAAGAGCTATGTGAGCCTCTGAGTGAATCTGGTTATTTCACATGTACATGTAACCAGCTATTATCGCCCAACCCTAACAAATAAACACAGACATGGCACAAAAATGGCACACAGAACATAATAGCCCTTTTCCTGTAAACCTTTTTACAATATCCTTGACCAACACGTTTTACAGATCTAATACACAGACACTGCACAAGTCTTACAACACATCTTAACCTTAGAGAATAAATTAGAAGTCTGCATTGTGCTGTAAAGTGAAGAGCTTTTAAGCTCGCTGCCTAACAAGTCCCAAGCAAGGCTTTAACAATGACCAAAACAATCGTCAGAGAAGGGAGAGGGTTTGATAAATATGGGATACAAAGGGAAGTCTGTAAAGCTGTCGTCATGTTATCACACTGTCTGGAGGCCTCTCTCGTGGCCGTCTAGCTGCAACTTAATCTTGTGCAGTTCCTCAATCTCGTCGCGGTGACGCTCTGTCTTGTGGCGCACCAGAGAGCGATAGAAGTGAATGGTGAACACCAGAAAAATCACCCCCACTGGGACCATGATGATCGTGGAGGCCAGCGCAGCCTGCCAGCCGCTGCCCCGCGGCACAGCCGTCATAGGCGGCGTAAGCGTCGCTGCGTTGGTGGCTGTTGTGGTGCTACAGGTGGTTGGCTTTCTGGAGTCTACGGGCAGGAACTTGATCCAGCAGAGGAGCACCACCTCTGCTAAAAACAGCAGGATGCCCAGGGCCGTAGAGAAGCCCCACGCCAGCTCGATGTAGTGGTGCATACGCTCGTGGGGCGACTCACTGACGGAGTTGAGGTTGTGGATGTTGCTCACGGCCTCCACATTGGGCAGGATGCAGGTGCTGATCAGCAGAGCGAAGAGGTGCACCGCCACCAGCACGGTGGTGCACACGCTGAAGGCAATGAGGAGCACGCGAGGGTAAGTGTATTCCACCCCCAGCTCCACCTCCACCATGGCCACCTGTGACATGTATACAGGGACAGCCAGATTACAAACACACCACAAACCTACATGACATCCTAAGATTATCTATTATTCTTAACGTCTGTGCCTTCAAAACAATGTTTCACATATTAAACATCTTGTGACCTTGACATGTGATGATGGAGCAAGGACTTATTTTGGGTATTTTCATTATTTTGAACAACTGTGTAATTAAATATCGGATACACGCATGTGGACATAAAAAAAGGAGAGAAGCCAACTCCCACGGTAATTTCTCGTGAGAAACTTTACTTACTTGCATTACTAAAGGAAAGTTTAAGGTAAAGATTACACTTTGTAGGTACCTGATAAAACATTCCACAATTAAAAGAACGCAATTTCAGATACTGGTTCAATGTTAGATGACTTCAGTAACTACGGCACATGTTGTGAATTTGCTTCAGCTCTGAGGTTGTATTAATACACAAAGAGTCTTCTTTGTGTATTCTCCTAACAAAATTCTAAGGCAATTATGACACTTTTCAGTATATTTCCAGAAACTTTCCATGGGAAGTTAAACTGGGGAATTTTGGAAATATTCCAAATTGGAAACTTTCCATGGGAATTATGGAAATGTATGGGAATTAATGCAAATTAACTGGAAATTGGGGGTAAGCTAGCATCATGATAAGATAGCCCATAAATGGTGATGAAATGATGCTAGCTTTAGCTTATTTAGCATCTAAGTTATCAGCTAGCTGTCTCCTGTATGAATACATTTTCATGTGCTATTTGAAAGTTAAACATTAATACCATACATCAAATATATTTACCCCATAATATCATCAAAACTTACTTCATTGTATATAGTCCACGGGCTCAAATGTGTGGCATAGCAAATAGCATAGATATTCAAGTGTACTTGCATGAATCTGGTTGTCTTAGTCAAGATTATGCTTGAAATATATTTTCTCCAACTATATTTAAGTTCCCTGTTAAGGGCCAACCTTCAATTTTGTAAATTCCCCGTTTATTCCCGTTTATTCCCATAAACTTCCATTTCCCATGGAAAGTTTCAAACTCTAAAAATTCCCAGAATTTTGCAACCCTACTTGTCAAGAATTTCTCATTGAAGTTAAGACTATATCCTGGTCTTTTAGGAGGCTTCTTAAGTGGAGGAGAAAGATTCTCCAAACGTTGAAGGACAGTTCATGAAACGTCACAGATTAGGTCGTGTAGAGATAATGTTCGTGGTTGATCTCATTAGAGATGTGCTCTCTCCTAATAAATTCAACAAGTGATCACACGGTTACGATGTTGAAAACAGTGCAGCGGTGAATTTGTCACAAACATCCGTCAGTAGATGACAGTACTTTCACATATAGACCAGACAGCAATCATAGAAACTGTTGAAAGCTGCACCATTTTCCCTCGTTAATATTATCAGCATGTCATATCAGCATGTGAAGCCTTGTGGCCTACAGGGCTATATTTAAAGTATGGCTTACAGTTCATTCAGCAGAGATGTTTATTACATAAAAATGGATTCATAATTACACCATGTCTTCATAAAACCTGTTTATTTCACTGTCCATTCTTATTACTAAGACAGATGATCACCACTTTTGGATCAATCACATTGTTTAAAACAATGTGTCAACTGGGACAACCACACATGCTCACTAAGGTATAATTTGCTCTCCCTTGCTAAAAAAATTGCTCTGAGAATTTTCTCAGCCTTTGAGAAGGCTAAGCTCTGCGCTCTCTGAGTATCATTAACGTCTCTGACTGGCTTATCTTCCACAGCAACAGTGGCTCATGGGTAGAGCCATCTGCCACACAAAACTGAACCACAAAAAGAAGCTGTGGTTGCTCACATTTGAGAAGCTGGAGTCAAAGAACGTTTGGTGTTTTTGCAACATAAATGACTGAAACAACCAGTAACATATGAAAATTTCAGATGTTCAAATGTTACCAAGAATCAACATGATGATGTTAAGAATAAGGAAATGAAGTCCAGGAGACAAAGGTTGCAGGTTGTTGTTCAGCAGCAAACAGTGAAATCTTGAAACCGGAATTGTAGAAACCACTTCCTGCCCACAACTGCGTCTCCATCAAATCTAGGTTAATCTTCACTGAAATTAATCGAAACCACAAGCTGCCTGGAACATGAAAAACACGTGCACTAAAGCATGTTGCACTAAAGCGTGTCCTAAAAGATGAATATGACTGACCATTGCGAAGCCAGAGAGCAGTGCAGAGGTCCGGCTGGAGGCCTTCAGCTTGGCCCGGCTTAGGTAGAGTTTCCTCCAGGACAGGGCCTGCACTGAGTGATGGTTGGAGCTGACCAGCTCCAGGTAACTGCGTCGCACCCAGTCCCTGTAGTCCATCCCGCCGCCGTCCGCAGCCCTCTCTGAGACCCCTGGGGCAGGGGAGCCCATAGGCACGTTCAGCTCACTGCTCATGGCACCTGGTGGGTATGAAGGGGGAGAGATGGTCACAACCCTATTTTCTCCACTTCACTAGGACTACATGAGATGCAATGCAAGCTATGCGATTAAACCATAATCACATAAATAGGCCGTAATAGGACCAAATCAGGCAGTGCTGCGATTGGCTGCAGGAGATTAGCTGTGGGGTTGTGCAGCATTGTGTATGTTTATTTGTACTAAATGTAACTGCTGTGAAACAAACGGAAAATAAGCTTCTTGGTCAGTGCTTAAAATAATTGTTTGTGGAGTTAGAGGTTAAAACAGGTTTTCATCAGTTTTCAGTCCAGTTCACGCGTGAAATCGTGACACTTAAAATGACATATATTCCATGACGCAGGCTACTGGCTTACAATTCATTCAGCAAAGATGTTCATTACATAAACACCTTCATAATTACACCAGGTCTTAATAGAGACTAAAATCTATTTCTAATCTATGTTGATTTCACTGTCCATCACAACTTTGAAAAGCTGACCAGCTCCAGGTAACTGCGTCGCACCCAGTCCCTGTAGTCCATCCCGCCGCCGTCCGCAGCCCTCTCTGAGACCCCTGGGGCAGGGGAGCCCATGGGTATTAATTTCTCTGCTAAAGCCCCTTTCAGACATGCGTCTTGTTATGTAAAAGTGGTGGCAATTCAACACAACGTTCTCAAGCCTGATTAAGTCCCAGAGTCATTTTTATGTGGAAGTTATTAAGGTATCAAGTAACACCTCTTTAACACTTCCAACATGACACATATAAGATGAAGTTGTTCAGGAGATGCTTTTCCTGTCAGACCAGTCCATGAATTTATTTCTTCCCCTAGTGAAGTGCAGGGCCAACGAGGATAAAGAATAAAACTCGTACAACCACAATGATTATCCTAAACACAGCATGTGAGCAAAGAGGATTTAAACAGGAGTCAACTCAGTGTCGCTGTGTGACATTATGAAATAGGCAGCAGGATTCTCTATCTAATAAATAATGAAAAAAAGCAGAATGCATCCACACTAACTTTTAACTTTTGAAATCCATCCTCCTGCATGAGCCAGAGGAGTTGTAAAGTAACTTGCAAGTGTCCTCCAACCCCCACCCCGCTCTCTGTGCATGTTTGTGGAGATGGAGGAATAACAGGAAAGGCCTATTATGAGAAAGATAAATCTTGAATAACGAGTTTTAAAAATAGCGGCGGCTATGCTGCCATTTTCTGTTCCCTCACAAGATGTCTGTGCCTCGAAGATGAGAGAGATTAGAAAATACTGATTTTGTGTCATGATAATTGTAATAAAACATGTGAAACGTGTTAGACATCTTATGTAATAACTGACAGAAATAATAAAATATTTTAGATATATAGATATATCTAAACCAGCAAAAAATACTGCATCCGCATATAAATAACCAAAAGTATACGGACACTTACATCCACCTTTATGTACTTTTTTGGGATTGTTTTTTTTTTTAAATATGCTTTGTGCCCTTTAGTTCCAATGAAGGGGATTTTCCAGCATAAAGTGATATTTTAGGCAACAGTATGCTTCCAACTTTGTGGCATCAGTTAGGGGTAAACACTTAAACATGACAACCCCATGTTATCCATGTCCATAAAGGAATGTTTTTTTTCCCAGTTTGTTGTGGAAGAATTTGACTGGCCCTGACCTAAACCTGACTGGGAGCCAGGATTTATCAGCCAACACCAGTTGCCGACCTCAGTAATGCTTGTTTGGTTGAATGGGAGAAAAACTGGGAAAAATTCCCTAAAAAGTAAAAGAAGCAGAAGAGACTGGAGAGGTTTTGGCATGATGTGTTTTTTGCAATTTGAAAGAAGAATACTCAACAACACAGGATGGATCGGGTGTCCAAATACTTTTGGCCACATGCTAAAGTAGTTCTTGCATGTCTGCACAGCTCCCCCACCCACCCACTCACCCACTCACCACAAGACACTGACTGAGCAAACACAAACCACTGGTTTTCCGAGTTTGAAAAAAAAAAAAAAACCGTTGCATTAACCATCAGGCACCTTGCCAAACAGGAAAAATTACACTTATGATGTCGAAAACTGGAAGCACAAAAACTGTCAGTTGTGCTCACAACTTCTGTGTATTTAAATGAGCAAATCTAAAAAGCAATGCATTATAAACCTCTCATGCATATGCATGCATTCTCAAACTTTAGAGAGTCACACACTGAGAACTCGTGTGACCCCCCCCCCCCCCCCCCCCCCTGTTAAACTGCAGGGGTACCACTCAGCAGATGAGTGCACCTCTAAGCCTCCATGTATATTTAGACCGGTGCCAAGTTAGCAGGATCCGTTTACCGAGTTTAGCTAACAGAAAGCTAGTCTAACGTTACTCTAACGTTATTTTAACCTTCAAGCCGGAACAGCTCACATTAGTGTAAAAAAAAAAACCTCACAGGTGTGTGAGTTAAATGAGCCTGACATCGTCCCCACATGTCCTGACAAGTGAAGCAATATTCAGTCAACGTCAGACGAGTCCTCTTTGCTAGCTAACATAGTTAGCTCACCAACTAAATCAACGCGCTTTCTAATCAAGTTTCTCGGCTTGGCAATTAGTTTGTAGACTCGTTTCTGTCTTACCTGTATGCCGAAGCGCCTTCCTAAGTGTAGATAATCACTAACTCCAAAGAGGTCTTCTCTCCACACTGCACAACACAATAAATGAACACTGCCCCGACCGCTCCGACTGTTTTGGTTGAACAACTTCCGCTCCTCGGTTGCAGTTAACAGCAACACCTCCGTTCAGCTCCAGCCGTCGAGCCGGGGTCTGTAACGTTACTCCTCTCCGTCATTTTTACCGTACCTAGGTGGTTTTACTAAATTAACTCAGTGGACATCGGTTTTTTCTCTTTAGTTTGGAGCTGAGACACACAGGATGATAGATGCGGAAAACTACAGGCGTTATACAGGGTTTCCGGTTGGGCGTGTTGTCTTCAAAATAAAAGCCCAAAAGATTTACCTTGAGAGAAGTGACAAGTTAAATATGCATAAATCATCACAAGAGGCTGAAAACGCGTCATAACAATAAGAAAAGTTTCCAGTCTCCAAGTCTCAAGAGAAAGAATAAGAAAAAGTAATGCTTTGTGTCATTTTGAATTATACAATTACATATTGTTATTTTTCCTCTCAACATTACTTCATTGCTGTCAGCTGTTATTTCAGACATCTCCATTTATGTATTTGTTTTTTTTATTAAGGGTCCATGTTGATGTCAGCCACTCAACACATTTTTGTGACTTGTGGTGCAACCAGAAAAATGACCTCTGGCCTTGCCTCAGGTTCTGAATGAGCACTTCAATTTCACACTGCAACAATTCTATTTTTTTTTCTCTCTCTCTAGCTGGAGGTTAGATGTTGTTGAGGAAATGTTCACTGATGCAGAGCGGAGAGAACTGAAGAATTTAGCTCTGTTAAATACCATGTCCAAAACATCCTCGGGATATCTTTGGTCATGCTCATGTGCTCATGATGATGACAATGGCAGCACTGTTTAAATTTCTATGAACAGAATTGTGATCCAGAGCCAGTGTTACCGATGTGTGCAAGAGATCACATTACTATGACTTTTGCAAAATGTAATCAAGGAAATGTTCATTCCTCAAATGATTGGACTTCAGATCAGGAACTATGACAGTACATATCCTGACAGCTGCAGACATATCCTGCATTCACACATCCTGCATCATGCACTCAGCATGTTATGGAAAACAGAGACAAATGAAAATCAGAACTTAATCTACCCCAGTGCAGACCCCAACTCACTTGTATTAGTGTCTTAATCTCAGAATAATTGCAACTTTGATGTGCATTTAAACTTGATTAATGATAAAGACTTCATTTCATAATGAAACAGCACACTATTGTCTCACAGTATTAGAGGGATAGATAAAGGGGCTTATGTGAATTTGGGAAGATTATGTGTGCTATTGCCAAATAAAGTTGTGAAAATAAGCACTTGTCTCCACTAGCCGTGCAATGACCAAATGAGTGAATGAGGGGGGAAAATAATGCAGTTCCAATAGAGTTACTCATAACCTAATCTGTGAAAGTACGAAGTTAACTGGCTGGTGTGAGGTCAGAAAACAGATATGGTCGGAAGTATTCCATATTTCTCAAAATGTCAACAAATCTCCTTAAAAGACCAAAACCAACATCACATTAGTCATCTCAATGCTTCCTGCCTCCCCTAACTGGTCTATTAGGTTCCTACTGAAGACATAACTCTTTAAAAATTCCGATTTCTCATAACAGCTGGTCAATGTAGTTTTTAGCATATCTTAATAATAAACAGCAGCAAACAGTACTAGTCTTTGTTAGTGGTTTTTTAATTCATTTCATTTTTAGCTATTTCATGCTCTACTGAGTATATTTATGACAAATTTAGGGCAGCAGGATGGTATATGTGGGATTTACCCAAAATAAACTCCAGCACCCATGGTTATCATAATGCAGGATAACGTTTCCCAGTGCAACTCACTGACGTGTTCTTAATTTCATTTTTGGACAACAATTAAAGGAAAGGAATACGCTATATCAAGCTGTAATTGAAGTCTTTTCATGGATTTCTGGAAAATAAAAATAACTGTACGCAGTGTATCACCAGCCCTATTCTGAGACATGCATACAAACTATGCCATGGAGAATATGAGGAAAGTGAATATACTGACCTATAGACTGTCAAGTGAAGACAGTCAATAAAACAGGAGTACACAGAGTATTTAAAATGTTTATTGACTATCATCACAGACTACAAGTGAAATAGCAGTGTGAATTCAGCAGCCAGAAATGGCTGTTAGAGTAGCTCCATGTTTCTGACCTGAAAATTCAGATTCAGAGGATTCATTCATGGTACTGCATTGCATCTGGTACATCAGAAAAAAAAGAAGGACTTAACCTTTTTGTCCCATGTCCTTCCTTTTGAAGGTTTAATGGTTTACAGAGAATCCTTCAAAAGGGAGAGAAGGCACATCTGTTGAGCAAGGTGTTGTCCACCAGGGCACTGTTAAACTTGAATAAAGAAGAATTGCTACTGCATAATAGTTCCAGTACACAGATTTACTCAGATCAGTACATCTGAGCATCTTTCTTTCTAGCTTCACCTACATGTAAAATTTCCTAGAATTTTGGAAAAATACAAAGTAATATAAAACATATATTTAAAAAAGCTCATAAACAGTATTTGTTACTGTGCAGTAAAAATCTAGTGTTTTTTAAAGCCCTGTCTAAAGGCCTTATTGTGCATTCACACTGCTTAGCAACACATCCACAAATCTTGCAGTCACTTTCTGTATGTCTGAAATTTTCAGTGTGCCAATCAGCAGGTTGGTTTTAGATGGCGCTGATTACAGGTTTATAAACCTTTACAGTACTCTCTACAGTTTTTTAGATCAAAGTTACTACATGATACCAGAAATGGCCATGACAGTAAGTAATGCGCTCTTGGAGTGGCTACCAAAAGGATGCATTCAAAGTTGAAAAGAGTCAGTGGCAGAAAGGCTAAAACATGGTTTTAAAACTACATTAGGGTAGGCAGTTTTGCGGATCACGGGAGAAAAACAAATACAGTGGGCTACTACCTTTTAGGCATAACCTGCTGCTGCTTTACGCGTCATGATTTTAAAGCATTTTTTCAACAGATTGGGGGTTGCTGATGGTGGTGAAGATAGATAGTTTAGAGGTTTTTGGGTTGAAATTTCTTGACATAGTAATGCCGTCGTAATGTATTCCTGGGGTTGACAACCCTACCACATCACCTATTTACCCCTAAAGAGTGCTTACAGCTTTCTATGTTAAAACATCAAAATGATATGCATGTGCATTGATAAACCAGCAGATAAAATAAAACACATAATTTGGCTTGTTGAAAACTCCACGATCCATCGGCCAAGTTGCTTGCAGGTCGGATGCACAGTTCAAGGAGGATGTTTCATTAAGGGCTTTACTTAACGATGACTATCGAGGTGCTGTGGATGGACTCCAAGACGGCAGCCATGCGACTGCACAGGTCATGTGCCTGGTTGACGTGGACTTTGGGTGGGTCTTTAAGAACTACTGTCTCAGCTGAACCATCCAGGACCCTCGGCAGAAACTCACCCAGCTTCACCTGCAATGAGTCTGAAAACAAGGGACGAGCAGGAGAATTGCGGGGTATTATTTTAGCATATTTTAGTTTATGGTTTGTTAGTATCAGTGTTTATTTTATTATATTATTATAAAACATAAAGATATTTTTTTATCTCACAGGATAAGGGTACAACACACACCTTTACTTTCTGCTAAACATCCTGCATTAGTACACAGTTAATACAACCCAAGAGTTAATAGAACAATGGCCATGAATCAGGGAGAAGAAAACACACATTCATAAAAAATAAAAAAAAGAAGCCTGTTAAGTGTCTATAAATGTTAAAAATGTAAGAAATGCATAACATAACAGACAGAGGATTGTGTTAAAAGCTCTTAAAACTCCAATGCAATATTCACAGGAAATTCATCAAACTTCACTTGTTAATTGTGCCTTATATCAGTTGTTCTGTATGGTCATTGTGGTCTAATTTGAAATATCCATAAAATATGTCACTTAGTCAGGGTGATAGAAAATCTAATCTTACCATCCATTTCCTGGCCCAGGCAGCAGCACCAGTGGCTGCGGATGTTCTCCATGGCGTCACGGTCTTCCTGGGATAAAGTCGAGTCCCGGCTCATCAGGTGAAGGCATGGGATGACAGCCTCGTCCATGATGGCAATGCCCTCTTCCACACTGGTCTCCTCACCACTGCAGAACAGCCGTGATGCGCTTTCATTCAGTGCCTGTGTGACAGAGGATGGGGAACATAGTAAAAGTTATTGCCACAAGGTTTCCTCTGTATTTATTGCTACTATTATTATTATTACTTATTTAGTACCATTGGGATTGCTTTTTATTTACTTATTTACTCACTTCTTTCCATAATAATCATATTTTTAATTATGTTTTCTATTCTAATGATGCTATTTTACACCATTTAATTGAACAAATTTTAGGAGCTCACAGAAATGTATTGCAGACTGAAGTTCATGTTACATGATTTACTGATCTACTGTACTTAGTGGAATTTGTGGTGAGATTGTTTTCTCAACTTCTTGTTTCAAAGTCAGTCAGCCATTAAAGTTACATGTTCATACTCTAACTTCATGCAGAGGGACTGAGCCCACTGCTCTCGTGCTTCACCATAATAATAGCACTGTGTAGTTCCACACACTGACGGCAAGAGCTGCCATACTCACAGTGAGGCATTTTCTCCTGTAAACTGCAATAAGAGACTTGTCCATGCCACGTTTCTCTCCGTTCTTCAGCAGGTTGGCGTTGGTTTCATACGCATGAGCCAAGTATGTCAGTGCCTCCCGCATTCTGCAGAAGACACACAAACAGTCATCATGTCATTCTCTATAAAAAAACTGTCCCACAGTTGGACAAACAGTAAAAAACACGTGGCCTTTTTCTTAGTAGCTATGTTCAGTTTGTGTTAAAAGCTGGGTTGTGTTTTCTCTATGTTGTATGTGCATTATGGTTATTGTAACTTTTCTGAAACTTCAAGTTTCAGAAGTAGAAGTGATCTGACACATGCTGGTCAGGTAATGTGGTGGTGAACGTTGGATACCTACTTCCCATGCTGGTAGTGTTCCAGCCCAGTCAGTAGGTAGACAAACACTGTTCTGAACAGCCTGTAGTCATCATGCCACTGCTGTGAGAGAGCACACAGAAGAACCAACAATCACTTCATCTGCTCTTTGCTTCTTTATAGAGGTAAGCTGCAGATCATATTTATGTTTATGTTTATTGACAGAAACTAAATCCAGGTTTTATTTTGTAATAGAGAAAAGGCCCATTTCCACTTTAGCTGTCTTTTTTATTTTTCATTTCAGGGAGATCATTGCATTTCACCCCCTTCTTATAGGATAAGGTTACATGTTACTGTCAACAAATCTCATGAAAAGACCAAAACAAATACTTCTCAATTTCATTTCATTTGGCTCTCAGCCCCAGGTAAACTGGTTCCTACTGACAATGTGAATAGTTCCTTTTTTACAGAACACTGGCTGGTCATTGTAGTTTTTAGCAAATGTTACTCAGACAGGAGAAAATAGAGCATTTATTTGGGGCTATTTTTTAGCTGCGGATGTGGTGCAGTAGTCAGTATTTACAGCAGTAGGACGATGTGTGTGGGATCAACTTAAAATAAACTGCAGTGGCCATGTTCACCACAATGAACAAATATGTCATCCAGTGTTAAATAGAGTAATAGATTTTGGAGAGCAATGGAGGTATATGGCACAGAGGAATAAAGTATATCAGGCTTTGACTACATAGACCAGAGGTTCTCAAACCCATTACTCAAAGTTGAATTTTTATTCAAGTTCAGAAGTCTGGAACAATTGGCAATGATAAAATAAAATATAATCAGCTCACTTTTAACTTTTAATTAAAGTCACATCTCTTGTGATTCGGCTCAGACAGTTAGTCCATTTCATTTCCGACTCAAGACATAGTCGCTGTGAATAATCTTTTAGTTACACTGCATATTCAACATCACTAACAAATTATTGATCAATAGCAAATTTATTCCAACGAGAAAATGTTAAACTTCATAACTTAAATGTATTCAGAACATGAGGTATGTGCTGGGTTTGACCTGCCATTTGGGCCAGATGTGAATTGAGGTCCAGACTTTGAGAAGCCCTAACGTAGACAATACTAGTTCGAAAGATTAATTCCATATTGGTCTTTTCATAGGATTTGTCGACAATAAGAAAAACATAGGGGCTACATGCATCCTGCTGGAATTCCAACTACGTAAACCTAAATACACCCGTAGGATCCATGCTTTAACAAACTGAACAGAATAAAAACCTCTTCCATATAGACTGCAAGTAATAATGTGTTTTTATTACTTTGTGGTACTAAATACGATGCTAAATAACATTTTACAGCTAAATTCTAGCCAGAATGAGGTATAAATGTGGTCAGGTTGTACTGTAGTTGGACCACAGATCAGCTACTCTCACAGTTTCTTCACAGGTGCTCTCTGGTGCATAAAACCTTTGGCCCTGTAATCATAGGGGTTTTTTTTAGTAAGCTGAACAGATGTCTGACACTTATTTCCTGTTTCTGATGTCTGTTTTTTCCGTGCCGTTTCAGTTCACTGACATACAACAAGATAGATCTGACGTCCATCTCAAAATTACATTTAATGTCCAAATCTACATGCTGGAGATTGGTATGCTGCTCCTGAATTTAAATCAATCAAAGAAGGCAGCAGACACATATTAATTCCCTGTAAAATTATTACAAAAAGGGGACAGATTCATTGCCAAAAAGACAAAGAGTATGTCTGAAAATAAGTCAATTGTCCAATAAGGAAGCACGTCTGTTAGACAGTACCAAGTACTCATCCATATCCATGTCCTCTGGCTTGATGAGGCGCAGCTTGGATCTGGCCTCCCTCATGATACTGATGGCCCTGCATGTACAGAAAGGTCATATGAATGTTTTTACTTACAACAGGATTCAAACAGGAACATTGCCACCATGCTGCAGGTCTCTGCTCTGCACACTAGATGGCATTATAGGCATGTTGAATAGTCTACTGAGTAAATGCAGCTCTTCAAACACTTCATAGAATAAAATGAATAGGAAGAAACACTGTTCCAGCCATGTTTTATCATAGTTACTCACTTATTTCTGCTTTGTGTACTCACAAAACCTCTCAAACATTATCTGTTTTCTGACAAATCAATTCATCTCGTCCCCTAATGCTTCTCACAACTTGTGTCAATATAAAATGTCCAACAGAGGCTTCTCCTCGATCTTGAGGTTTGTGATCAATTTTCTTTTATAGTGTCAGTTCCATCTTAGATTGATTGATAACAGTTTATCTGCAGTCTCACTTTTATAACATTTGCAAACTCCATCCAATATAATAGACGAATGTCTGAGACTCATCAAGAGGGCCATTTGTCTGTACATCTGTGTGTACCTCTCATCGAAGCTCAGGTTGCGGTCAGTAAACTGCTCCAGCAGCGTCCTCTCAATAATGCGTTTGGGTGCTTTGTTCTGGAAGAAGTAGACCAGAGCGTGCTGCAGACGACAGTCCTCCTGGGGTGTCGTCTCCTCCTGGGAGAGCTCATACAAGCGCGAATACTCCTCATGGAAGGCCTGAAGGAACAGTGGACTGTTTATCTCAGTTTAAATTGTATTGAAATTTGCTGATATGATCGCAGTTGGTAAACATGTAAAAGCGCTAGATTAGATTTTATGTCTCAATAGACAAGGTTAAAAAGTTCTTCTTGTTATTGTCTTTGACCTTCTTACATTTTTTATGTTTATAGTTTTGTTTTAGTTTATTTGACAATAGTTTATAAAAAAAATTCATTTATAGAAATACATTTTTAAGAGGCTTCTCAACCTCCAATGATTAATATGGTATATGTTGCGTGCTGATGAATGAAGGAATTAACTTGCAGCCAGCAGGTCCCTCAAAACTTTTGGATGTTTCTGTGTTTAGGTCCTGATTTTGAATAATGTGTGAGGAATAGATAACTATTGGGTTGCTCCTAATGAAGGACATAGTTTAATGTAACAATATAAATATTTTATGTTGTTAATTATTTTGTGTGACGTCGTATTGATGTGAGACACGGCCATACCTTGATGAGGCCAGCCTCAGGGCCTTCCTTATCGAAAACTTGTCTGGCTTTGGCTATGGCTAGAATGACGCCCTGCATAGCTGGAGTCAGCATCATCTAGGAAATGACACGGTGAAACAAGATTGATGATTATAACACCAACTGGTTAAAAGCAAACAGGTTAAACGAAGAACAGACAAACAAAAATGAATATGTCACTCACATCCCGACAACCAAGAAAGATTGCCTCGCTTTAACATGTAATACAGTCCATACTCAGCAATATTAGTGCTGCAACCAGGGGGATTTGGAAGGCTAAAATCTAGTGTAACCCTGCCGTGGTGGCAGGGGAATGTGACATTTATCAATTTTATCTAATCTTATGTTTTAAAAGGGGGTTAGAGGGGTTTTAGATTGTTGGTCAGACAAAACACCCTTGTAGGACTTGTAGAACAGGTTGTGCCACAAACATAACATCACAGTTTAGTTTAAGAATGTGGGCACTAACTAAGTTTGCAAGTGCAGCTATGTGGTATTGGCCACTGAGCTACTAACCTCTTCATTGTATCCGTCAGCATCAGCTCTCACCATGATCCTGCCCACATTGGGGATCTCCACTTCCGAGACCTCGTTCTCAGTCTGTCGCTGTCTAGCTGGGACCACCTGTTGTTGTTCCTCATCCTCCTGCTTTGCTTCCTGCTCAGGAGCTTCTCCAGAAGCCTCTGGCTCGCCCTCAGCTTGTGGGCCAAGGCTTGCCACCTGTGTGTCGTCCTTCTCCTCATGGAGGTCAGATGGTGCCTGGTTATTAAGCTCCGCTTCAGGACCAGGAGTCTGACAGAGACAGATTTAACAAGATGCATCACTATACCTTCAAACCATTTGTTATCTATATCCGCTTATCCAGTTTAGGCACTGAGGGTCTTGTTCCTATCCCGGCACAGGACTTGCATAGCGTGCCTCCATATAGATATGCACCTACTTTAACCTACACATCTGTATGTGTTATAAACACCTGTAGAGTGAAGTTAATCTGGAAAACGTCTGTTCAAATACAGCATGTGTTTCTATCTTAACTCTGATATAAACACAACACCAACCCCCCACTCCAATGCTGAACAAATTGGCTCAGGGAGTGTGTGAAATTCAAAATAGCTACTTGTATCCAGTGAAAGGTTGGTCTTATTATATGCAGTCAGGTGGGTCAGCAGAAAGGCTGCAGCTTTATATATTTGGAAATACACTTTGGGAGTAATTACCTTAACTAAATTACCAGTTTATTTAACGCCATCTAAGGGAACAGCCTACAATCACTCATATTTCTTAAGCTCATAATCAGTCATCAATCATATTGTGTCAGGGGTGCTGATTTAACTCTATGGTCATTTTTCAGGCTGCGGTTTGTGGTGTCATATTGAACTGCACTGGTGTTTCTGACCACAACAAAAACTGAAAATGATTAGGTGAACATAATATGACATGCTTCTGAACAAGCTATTAACTATCAAACAAATCAGCTGATAGCAGTAATTACTCCTGACCTTTAAACTAACTGTACATTACTCTATGCCTGGCTGACATTAAGCGCAACGCTATGCTAAATGGTGAAATGAGATCCTTGACCCAGATGTACACACTTTATTTTTGTGGCCTAGAATTTCTGACCCATATTCTACAGAGGGGGAACAGTGGGGGGTGTCACAGACATGCCCACCTGACTCTGAAGCTCCTTCTCAGCTGAGGTGGAACTTTGGCCCGGTACCAAGGTGTCAGTGACTGCTGCACTGTTGGTGCTGTCTGGCTGGCAGCCAGTCTGTGATGGTGGTGGCGCTAACTCTGATTCTTCTGGGGTCAAAAAAAGAAAGGGGAGAAGGTACATATGACTGTATTGAAAAGTACTGATGGGTACTTACCATTACTAGTAGGACATAAAATAGCTACCTCTAAGCAATAATACACTCATAACACAAGATTTCTAACAATTCCAACTCTCCCATCATATAAAACTAGCCAGACCGCTGCCTTATCAACCTATCAGAGGCCTGAAGAAATTCAAGTGTTGCCTCGACATAGATAGATAGGAGGCATTTTCCTGGTATTTTCCTGACCTTGAAATTCACTTTACCAGTCTGTGTGGTGACCAGCACAGAGTGCAGGTACATTCAAAAAAGGCAGCTCAAAGCAAGTTGTTGGTATTTTGATATTTAAATGCAAACCTTGCAGGATTAACAAGAAAAAGAAGCCTTTTGCTATCCAGGCCAAAATGCACACAAATGCTACAATTCCCCTTTGATTACCTCACAGCTTATTTTGGAAATTTCCATTTTAAACCATAACCATTTCCCAAAAAAACAGTACTGTATATTTAGATTTTAAGTAGAAATGTAAAAGGCCAATGATTCCCAATCTCCTGGACTATTTTTTCTCCAAAAAGTCTTAAGGTTGTGTTAAAATCCATGCTAGATTTGGTTTACATTCAAGAGTGTTACTAAATTTTTTGTGCCTATGCAAATTATTGGGAACGATGATCATACAACTATCTGAAAATTAACCCAATGGTTGTTAAGACTTAATCCTGCCCTCATTCCCTCTTCTCCAGTCACCACTACCGACCTTCAGGTTTTTGTCTGGGTTCGGGCTCTGGATCCTTCTCTGCTTCTGGGTCTGGTTGTGGCTCTGAAGATGCTCCCTGCTCCTCCAGCTCTTCAGTGGATGGTCCTGACTGGGGTGCTGGTTTAACTGGTGTTTGCTCTACATTGTCTGGACTGGGGTTTGGGGGCTCTGCAGAGGTTGTAGACTCTCCCTGTGGGGTTGCGGTCTGGCAGTACTGCTCCTCCCATTCACTGAGCTCCTGCTGGAACCAGCGGTTATCTTCATGGACGTAGCGCCTGAGGACGGACGGTAGGGAGTCCATGCCATGTAGTGCCTGGCCTGTCTCATCATCTGTGTCATCTGGGTGGATGTGGGATAGTGTTAGTTAATAGACTTACACAATAAAACCCACTTCATGTGTAAATATTGGCCATTAATACAGAGGGGGACTGTACTGTTACTGTTCTAATTTCTTTTTCTTTCTAATCAGAACACGTAAATATTCATTCATATAGCTGAAAAGACATACCTGTAATAAGGTGGGGTAGCCTGTCATCAATGTACATCAGGCAGTAGGCACTGGCGTTGGTCATGCCCCCAAAAGAGTCTCGTTCCAGCTCCTCCCACGATGACTCAGTGATGCTTATATCATTGTACTTCATCCAGCGCTGGTTGGCATGGTCGTAGATGTAGGCCCAGTAATGACCTGCTGATGCCTGGCCTTCATGGACAAGCACTGCATGGAGTCTGTAGGGTACCTAAATAAGAGTAGAGTAGGAAACAGCATTGAATCCCCACTGTATAAAATACTAAAGCCCTACAAAATAGTGATTGAATTGCTGTTAGGGTGAATTAGGTGAGTGTATGTCTTACCTGGCAGAGACTGTTGTCTGAGTACATGCCCTCAAGCATCTGAGTGAGCTTGTCAATGCTGGCCTTTAGCTCTGGCACACACAAAGAAACACACATAAACAAAAACACACAAAAGTTTAAATAGTGAGTTAATATAAATGTATAGCTGCTCTTACAAAGCAATCTTATTAAATCTGAATCTAACTCTGTGTTAAAAGAGATGTTAGTGTATATACTGTATTATGAGCATTTGCAATAGAATACCATTTATGTCATTCTCGACTTCGGTCCTCCAACGCTGTAGGCAGGTCTTAACAAAGTGCAGCTCTTCTTCAGTGATGCTGTGGGGGGCTGGGTGTGGTGGGCATTCAATGGGGAGTCTGCACTGGGTGAAGGGCTTGTATATGGGGGTACGCTGGCAACTGGAAACACTGGAAACCAGGCCCTCCAAGGAATCTGCGTCTCCAGGTTCACTGAGGGAAACAAAGACAGCATGAGGAGGTTGGAAGTCTGTGTATTAATTAGTCTTTGGTCAGGGGCCACAGTCTTGTACAGGTCTTTGGTTCTGTGTGTACTCAACCTGCTGTCTTTGGAAATGGCTTCACTGAGGCTTGTAGGAGTCGGTGAAGATGAAGTTGGTCTCAAATCTTCAGCTGGGGAAACATTTGAAGGCTTGGTGGTAGCGAACTCCAGCACAAACTGAAGCATGTCAGCCAGAGGATACTTGGTAGGTCCTGAGCCATAGTTTCTGTAGCTGTGAATAAAGACAGGACACCATTAGTACAATAACTGCTCTCTATTAAAAGTTTTAAAGTCATATCTCAGCTTCAACAGGTAACTCACCACTCAAGTTTCCGTTGAAGAGCTGCAAGTTGCTCCTTGAGTTTTTTCACTTCTCCTCTCCTCTCATGGGTCTGTTCTATGTTTTTGTGAAGATATCTGTTCACAGAAAAATCCAGCAATACCCAAAATTGATCAGTACATGTGTTTAGGATATAAATAGACACGTAAAAGCTTTGTTTTTTTTCTTTCCTTCAACATTTTATAGTATACTGATATAAGTTTGTGAGAGAATCCTGGTGAACACTTTAAAGTCATCCCCATGCCTACTGTAGAAGCTTCTTCTTCCATGTTGGAACAAGTGAAAGTGAATGAACTAGCACCTCTATGTTTGTGATATCTGTACAAAGCTCACCTGTCCATATAAACGATTTGTGGAAACTCCAGTTTCTTGTGTATCTTTTCAGGACGGCCGAGCTGGGTGTTGAATTCAAATCTAGACAGCTCAAAAGTCAAGACTGGCGGTAACCTTTTGAACCATCTCTGCAACCAAGAGAAAATTTGACAGTCTTAGCAAAGCAACAAAAATACCAAAACACTGAAAAAACCTTATACATAGAAAATATATTTCTAATTAGCCACTTGAAGATGGTTCACCTCGCGGCCAGATGTGACGCTGTGATCTGAATGTAGTGACTCAATCTCCTTCTCAACCATAGCACCTTCTAGGCATTCATCCAGGTTGTTGAAGCCGTTGACTTGCAGGGGGTACTGGCCAAACTGCTCGATATTGCACAAAGTCTTACCTAAGCAGAGTTACAAAGATGTGAGTGATTGAGAACAGAATTCATACTGACGGTCACCATGACAGAAACTCATACAATACCCTCATGTCTTCTTTCTGTCACAAAGGTACCATAGAAAAGCTGGACCATGGGATTTTGTTGTTTGTCTTCTGCGTTACTGAAAATAAAACATGACATTTGTTACAGTATTTGTTTGCCTATGTTATGTGTTGTATGTATTGTCTAAATTGAATAAAAAAAACAAAAAACAAAAAAATCTCATGGCAAACAAAGAGAGAAGAAGAATAGTTAATGTATGTGGATTAGATCGACATACTGTATAACTTACTTTCCATTGGCGGCCAGCTGAAATGCATCCTCTAGCCAGTCAAGCAGTTTGTGGGAAAACTCACTGACATCCTAAAATAAATGTCAGAGAATAATGTAAAATCAAACAACACATATTGGTTAATAAGTTAAAATAAGCTGTGTAGTTTTAATACAATAGTGTTAGCATCAAAACAGTAATTAAAACCCAAAATCTTAATGAAAGGTTAACTTTTCTAAATGTATGAACCTTAACCTTAGTGGATGGAGTTTGCTCATTTGTCACGGATATAGCTTAGGTGTATGACCAGTCATCACATGACCACATTTCCATACTTAGGTCACCTGAGCTACAGTATCTCAAGCTAACTGAGTAAACTCCATCGATGAAGGCCCTATAATGTGCATAAATGTTGTTTAGACGGGATCTATGGCAAACCCTCTTCACACCCCATCAATGTGCCCTCTGGAAAGGCAGTTAAGAGGTAGAGTCTCCCATTACAAGATGCAGTCTGGGGGTGGGTGGGTTTACAAACGATGCATGTTTTGGTTCAGGCTCAATCTCACGCTCTTTATTTTTCCTCCCAAATCACAAATAAAAGCTTCAGTACCTCGTTAGAAAACAAGCGAGACAGATAATAAAGCGAGAGTGAAAAGAGAAAAGGGAACGCAAAAGAGCAAAACTAAAAGGTAATTACTTTACTTAATAAAATAATATACACAGTGACAAGTTACAAAGATCAAGCATATTTGTCCTGAGGGACTCTAAACAGTGTAGTGTTTCCCCCCTCATAGATGGTAATAATTGAATAAATGTATTGTTCTCTGGATATCTTGCTTCTATTAAAGTGAACATTAGAAGCAAGAGCAATTTGTTTTCATGCATACGGGCTAGTGCTTCTGAGAACAAGCCAGCCTTATGAACGGGAGTCCTCTATACTTTAGGTGCGCCTTATGTTACCATTTTTTAAGATTTTTCTCTCATAAGACAAAGAAAATGATGTACCTGTTGGGCCTCGCTGGTCCTGAAGGCGTCTCGCAGTAACTCCACTGCAGCTGAAGGATCCACAAACCTGCGAGTGGAGCCCACCATCAGGGCAAACAGACAGCGCAGCTCCTGCATGAAAGCTATGTTCCTCTTGTCCTGTTAATACAAGCTCAGAGTCAACTTCAGCCCCTTTACACTCTCACGCAGTGGCCATGTTTATATTAACAAAAGAAAAACCCAAAGCTTGTGTGCAACGAGTGATGCTGAACTCTCTCCTTTAAATGTATGATTATAATATATAAACAACGGTCTGCATGGTGGGAGAGAATACTTAAATGTGCTGGTGACAGTAGTTTACTCACAGAATGGCTCTTACACTTCTCCAGTATTCGCTCAGACAGATGGTAGTTGAGAACCAGCCTCTTGAACACAGGCAGGTGGAACAGTGACTGCAACAGGACAGCAAAACAAGGACCATTAATGCATCCTTCAGGTCAAAGTCAGACATGCTAGATTACCAGCTGGCGGATCATGATTACAGTGGTCATGAATTGTAGTGGTGGTATAACATAGAAGTCATATGCAAAATAAAGTATGTGCTTCGGGGTTTTGACTTCAATAAAACATGTACTTTGTGGTCCCGCCTATAAGATCCAGAGATTCTTACGATGCTCCTAATCTTCTGGGAGTGGGTATGAAGCACTCATTAATCATTATCATTAATCAGCAATTATTTCTACAAATGTCTGTGGATGCTTTCGGTAACTACTTTAGCATATTAAACATAAACTAAACCCAGCTGGCTGGGCAACTAAGAGCTCTAGAGAGAAATACCATTTTTAATGTAAGTCTGACTGCACATTGAGCCCAAATATTGTATTAATTAAAAGTAGTATTAATTAATTAATTTAAAATTTTAGACAAAGTGCAGCTTTAAACACTTCAGTGTATACTTTCAGCTATGGTGGTTGCCACTTCATTAAAGTCATCTCAGTGACTTACTAAGTTATATAAATAGGATATAATTCAAAATTAAAATATTATTCAAATTAATAAAAAACATTTCCATGACCTTCAGGGATATAATATAGGAGGTAAGAATCTCAAGAACATTTGAAAAAATGATGCACATAATAATCAAATGCACAAACAGCACCACTCTGTCATAAGATACTTGTGTTTCTCATGATAAACTTGATAAAAGTGATAAACGCATTAATACCAGTCAGATACTCTTATGTGTCATGTGTGGTGGTGAGTGGAGCTTCTGAGCACTTATGAATATCTTGATATATATTTCCATTTGAGTGGGAAATTCAATTACGGCTTATCTGAGTTTTACTGTAATTCATACCACAAAGGATAATAGAGGGAATATGAGCTGACAACTGAATCATGTGGTCACTCAGCCTCAATCTGATAGCATAATTACTTTTTTTCAGGGAGACTGCTTTATCAAGAGTCGGGCTCTTGTTGAATCTACAAAAATCGGTTTAATTCTAACAAACAGCATCAACACCAGCAAAAACACAAACAAAAGGGTATCATTTGAACACCATTTGTATTCAGACAACACTGCCTCATTTTCCCATTTCTATTCCCACATAATAACCCCTGTCCTTTGGGGGGTTGACTTCTAAATCAATGTAGAAGCATATCTGAGTTCAACAAGAGACAAACAATCACCGTCTCCTCTCTGTCTATTTCAGGCTCCGACTAGGAAGTCTACTGCTCGCTCCATCATCACATCACTCACTATTTAATTATCCGCACGGCCTGTGCATCTGAATGAAGTCTCCTGTTTCTGCAGAGCCACCTGATAGGCCTGAATAAATTAACTCTGAAATGGACTTGTAATAGAATTAGCATTTCAGAGAAAAACTGTATGTTCTCATCCAACAGAAATATGCCCTCACCTGATTTTCTAATAACTCTATTAGGATGGTACAGAGTTGATTAACAGGTAGGATTGAAGGGAGGTCTCTATATATGCTGTACGTATCTGCAATCAGTTTAAAAACATGTCTGGACTCGAGGGGGATATCATTTTGAACCATCTTCTCAGGAAAAAAGATCAAATAAAAAAATATATAAAAGATAAAAATGAAACACATGTGCACCAGTTTTTTAACATTATAGAGACTGGTGAAATTCAAAACAACATTTGCTGACTGCACACAAGGTGCGACACGTCTGACAGACTAAAGTTAGAAGTCTTGAAAAGGAAACTCAGAGCCTATAAACGTTTGTTAAGCCAAGTGAGAGAGCTATTTTAAGATTTAGCTGCAAAGGATGTGAGACACTGTTAGACCAGGTTGACATTTAGAGGGAGCTTAGTACACCTAACAGACTGTTAGGTGTGCACTGTGCAGCTGTATTATGAATTTTGTGCTTTGAATTTTAATACTTATTATTACTCAACTGTCACATGTTCACTGGTGCCTATCCCACATATACAGAACACAACTACTATTAAGTACAGAGGTAAGACAAAAGAAAAGAAAAGCAGGTAAACGTGTGGTACTGGAGTTGTATGTGTCACAACTTAGTACACTGAATATAAATAATATATAACTATGAATATAAACCTAACAAATTCAACATAAAAACACTTTCATATGTTACAAGTTTCCACAGACAGCATGCCAGATCCTAGCAGTACACAAACAGACCTTCAAGCTCTGGCCAGGTTAGGAGGTTAAGACATATAATTTTGGATGCAAAAAGTATTTTATAAAACAATATATTATATAATATTTTGCTTTTGCAGTAGCTTCCAAAATAGATTATGCATTTGTGTAGGGTGTAAGGATTTGAAGGCAAAAAACATAAATATTCATTTTAGTATGTATTCATTTTCTACATCAACAACTTTAGTATTACAGTACTATAATCAAGTACAAGTCATCAAATTAAAAATGATAATCATCAATAATGATGATTATCTAAGTAAATTTCTGAACACAAAGTAGTGTGTACAGAACATGTTTGATAGCATTGTACCTGAAGTATGTGGGTACTGTTTGACCAACAATGATTGACAAATAGCACCCATGTTGTGGAGCAAAAATGCCATCCGACTTTGATTGTTGCAGTTTAATTATTTCCCTGGACAGATCCTCATCAATTTGATGTAACCAATCATCCTCCTCATTCTCACCTGGATGACAGCACTGAACCAGCAGGTGTTTCCAACATTGCGAATGCCCACTGGCCAGTCGTCCTGACGGATCCAGTCTGCAGGGCTGCACATCTCACTCTGGGCTTCGGATCTCTTCCTTTTCATTCTTGCTGCATTTTCCTCTGCACTGGCCTCCAGAGCCCTGCAGTACACCAAATTACCCTTTTGAAAGCATTGACGTGACAACGCTATTAAACACAGGTTAGTTAGCGCTCCCATCCTGCGTGAAGGCTGAAAAAAAAACTCCACTTAAATCTCTCAGGATATCTGTCCCAAGACAGAAGCATGGCTCATAATGAAGCGTTAAAATGCGAATGTCATGATCATGATTATCATGTACACCATCCTAATTTAGCGTGCTATTGTGTGTGTTATCTTTGCTGACTGTCTTGGCTGTGCAATTGGTCATAACCTTGGTTATAATCTAGGTGGTTTGAGAGCCAGAGAAAAAGAAAGCAGTGTCCACACCCACTGTTTCTATTTTCCATCTTTTCTCCATAAAAGTCAGCTCTAAATTAAAAAACCCAATCACAGTCACCTGTAACAAAGAAGCATTGTATAAAAAGCAGGTTATCTTGTACCTGTTTAATTCTCTCTCCTCTTCCTGGGCATTGTGGGACTCCTGCAGGCTGAGTTCTATGGCGGTCTGCAATTCATCTTTAGGAAGTCCTGAAGAAACAGATGTGTAAATCAAGATCCCACAATTGATTCATGTTCATTTCATGTTTAATGTCTATAGTTCTTTATAAAATAGATGTCTCTATGTTGTTGACTTCATTGTCCTTATTCTGGAGAACCAACACACGGAAGTGCTCCGTTGTAATGTTTTGAAACATAAAATTTGACCCTCAGATATCAAAATCCGACCATACAGACAGCTATGTCTGGTATGAATGTGAGGAGATACCGTCCAAAATGCACCATTACACATATTTGTACAGTTACGGTGACCTATGGTGGGTGTGAAATGCTCTGAGAAAGCAAAACGCCCTATCAAGAGCCAGTGTTTAGTTTGTCTGTTCTGAGCTAAAGTAGAAACATGGTGGACTCCATGGACATCTATAGAATTCTAAGATAACAAAAACATAACAATTCTTATTTTCAGGTGATTATACACTATTGAAAACATAATCACGCATGTTATATTCCATTTCTGCCATATTCTATAAATAGAGCCCTCTAAATCATAACCACTGGACCTATAAGATGTGCCTTTAGTTGGACGACACATCGTACAACCTAGTTTGTTTCAACAATTTTGAGACCTTGACATTAGCTTAAAATGTAGTTTTTGCTGACGTCCAGCTTTTCGGCCTCTGATCTTGCTTCACTATGTAGCGCGTGGAATGGTAAAGGTGTTATAGGTGTAACAGAGTACACTTCTAATTACACCCATCACTGATAGTGGGTGTGGTCAGAGGTACAAGACTTGAATCTTTCATCCTGAACACAGCTCTCAAATCTTTAGCTTGCTTTATGCTGGATATTCCTCTTCCTCTTTTGAGACTACTTCAGTTTCCCCTGTCCCACATAGTAATTACATGTAAATCTTGTGTTTCTAGTGGTCTCATTTGTTCATAACGATAATATTTATATTACTAACAGACTAATATTTCAAAATGAATGTGGTAATTACTTATTGATCTGAACACTTGTAATATCTGCTGTCAGCCTTGTGTTAATTTGCAGTTCTATGTGATTATCTTTTGAACATGAAAATTATTTGACACTGGAGTGAATGCAGTCAGAATTTTGTGCATGATTGTTTTGTATCGAGTGTACCTTTCTGGCCCTCCCAGGCCTCTCCAGAGGTCCCTGATTCCTGTGGTTCTCCAGAATCCTGGACCTCTGCGGTCTGGGTTGTCAGCAGTCCAACAGCATGTCCAATGTCACCCTGACTGGCCTTAAAGAGAGGGGACAAGGAAAAGACAAGGTCAGATATTCTGGATGTTATTAGTCTGCAGAAGATTCAGTGTTATAATACACCACAAGAATGAAATACAGTTGAGTAATTAAGAAGACACAGAAAAGTGGCCTTCTGTGTTTAAAACCAGTATACAAACATTTCTAATTTTGTATGGGACTATGGATGATGTCTGCACCACAGTCAGCCAGACTGTTTATTGAACTCTTTGTCAATTAGCACTTTTATGAGGTTCCTATTAACTTAAGCTCCTAGGGATTTGTCCGTTTGCACTTGTGCTTCAAAACATAAGCAGTATGCTGTGGTGGAAATGTGGCACCCTGTGGGTGCTTTTAATGCAATCAAAGGGTGTTCCTTAAACATTAATTAAACTTTAAGAACAGACAAATTAATTACAATTCGAGAACAGAACAGAAGAGAACAGCAATTTGGCATGATATTTTTGAACAGACATTCACGTTCTCCACAGGATAAATTGTAATTCTTTCAACATGTTTCTGCTCATAATGTGACAAATGCTATAGATGTAGGTCACCAAGGACCTTTTCCTCTGACACCATCCTCTGGCTAATGTTGACATTTAATATACCACATGCTTAGGCTCAAAAAGCAATTTTAAACAGGAACTTGGTCATTTGGTTTTCTTTAAAATGAACATTACCTCACAGAGCTCCAAGCATGGCTGTAGGTGCAGTTTCTATGTTTTTAACTCAACTTTCTCCCTGTCCTGTGAACATGTTTCAATTATCAAGGTGGGGTAGAGGATGGACTGGCACGCACTGTGGCAAAATAACTGCACAGTACACACAAGGGAGACATCATCTATTGCCTTGTTACACAGTGGCGGATCCTAAAAGATGATGATGGTTTCTTGGGTCTTACATTCAAGGCTCTGTAGAGAATCTGCGGGTCCTGGATGCCAGTGATCTCCCTCAGCTGGCTGATCAGCATTTCGCTCTGCTGAGGGAAAGGATTGGAAAAAAGGGAAAAGTAGTCACACAGGGTTTAACAGGAATAATAATAACAATATATTTTCGTGCACTGCTTCCCCATAAAGAATTATTTATTAAATGACCAAACTAGCCTATGTAACCCATGTTTAACTCTTGTAGTAATTAGCAGATATTGCACTTTTTGCCCATAAAAGGCCCACTTGCAGTCCACTTTTCCCCATGTACAGTTATTGGACACAAACTGGAACCCATGTGGCACCAGAGGATAATAGCTGAAGCTGGCCTCACTCTTAGCCTGTGACCCTAATAGGCACATGACTTATACATGGAGCTGAAGGACAAATGTCCAAATGCCAATCTGCCATGCCTATATTGAGGACCACATGTTGGTGGGGTGAAGACAATGGCTTAATAAAACCAAGCCGAACTCAGCATCAAAGGAATAGTTTGACATTTGAAGGATATTTCTCCCAAAGTTTTTTACACTAAATTTTTGTACCAAATGGTTAAACAATGGTTAAACCGAATGTGTTATTTATTGAGGTTGGAGTCCGAACGGTTATGAGGCAAGCACTACTGTTCCCCCTTTCCAGTCTTTCTGCTAAGCTAAGCTAACTGGCTGCTCGTGGTAGCTTCTCCACAAATAAGCGTATTTCCCAAATTGTCTAACTATTCCTTCGATTCAACTTATTGATGATTTGAAGAAAGGTTTTTATCAACAAATGATGAAGTTTGAGAAGTGTATCCTTGTTGTGGATGACATATTGAATAAACCATTTTAGGCTACTGTTTCCTATTGAGTAATTTAGTGGGGCTGGGTGCAACCAGTGGTGTGCCATCTCACCAAACACGCCAACAACATCCGTTTATCCGCATTTAGACGGGTCAACACAAACTCTCAAACGCCGTCATATGTTTTGACCTCATAGACACAGACATGAAGAAAGAAATAACATGCTGAGTGAGAAGCACTATATTAAGCCTGCTGCCCCAACAGCAGGTGGACATGTCATGGTATCTCTCTCTCACATACATACACACACACACACACACACACACACACACACACACACACACACACACACAGGAAGCCAAGAGCAGGCTGACCAGACTTATATGGAGTCCGGGGGCTATCTGAGACCCTCTTGGTTAGCCTCTATTTTGGGCTGCTGACATGGATAGCACAGGCTTCTGTTTATCATTCCACTCACCATGCCACCAGACCTGAGTGACAAAGGCACTGGGTGTCTCTCTCTCTCTCTCTCTCTCTCTCTCTTCTCTCTATCTCTCTCACACACACCTCCTATTTCAATACCAGACAGAAAAAAACAGGCGAACAGTATGAATTTTATGACATTTCACCACACAGTTTCTACTGTATGACAACATTAGAAGCTCATGCACTGTCTGCTGAAATGGCTGATTAGGAAGACCTGTTGATAAAACATGTATGCATGGCAACAGAGCCAAACACTGATGAAAAATGCCAATGTGCCAAATTAATCAAATAGCCTGTTAATGTAGGCTATTGAATGAAATATGGTAGGCTTACAGAGACTAGAAACTGAGAACATAAAAATAAGTTCATTTATTAAGCATTTGCTTCATATTGACTGGATATATTACTTCTTTTTTAAATCAAATGCGGGATACTAATATATATTAGGAGGCTGAAACTATCTAAGCTTTTCTTTGCTCATCCACCACATCGGACTTGAAACAAGTAATTCACTTGTGAATTTTATTGTAATAAGAGCGGTTTGGAGTGTTTTGTGTCTGCGGAATTCAAAAGTTATTTCTAGACATTATGAAACATTATTATTATTATCATTATTTACCCCGTTTTTACATAAAATTACGTCAAAAGTAACTTTAAAATTGCGTGTTTTCAGTCCGGGTTTGGGGTTAGTGAGAGGGGTTAGTGGCATTCCGATGCAAACATGTCACTTAAGTTAAGTTAATAGAGGTTCCATCATCCTTTGCGCTCACCGAGTTCGTTGAGTTTTCTCCATTTTCAGTCTGTTCACCTCTCATTGCAGACAAAACAAAAAACAACCCCGGTTTTCTTCCTGTTTTCCACAAATGTTCACTGCCCTGACTCCAGAGTCAAACCAACGTCCATCTGTCAAGCGCCGAGAGCCAACAGCCAGCTGCGCGCGCTCACCTGTCAGGACCCGCGCGTGCACCAGAGGGATCGCTAACATTAAGGCGCGCGCTCTCACACCGGGACAGTGCTTCATGTTGTACAATACCTCCAGTGTCTGTGACAGATTTAAACCGTATGACTTTACACTGTGTGTCTATACTTTAAAGTGATTTCAGCTCATTTTATTATATTTTTTTATCTGCTTTCTAGTTCTTGCTAACTAATGCTTTCTAATTAATATTGGACAAATATGTTTCTTTATCTTTTTTAGTCTATTAAACTCATTCATTAGCAATATAAACACAGTTTGGTAAGTGATGTCTTTCTTTATCAGATCATAAAAGTTTTATCCGTCTTTACATAAGATTTCATATGTCTCTCTCAAGTACTTTAATTGTCAAAAGGAATTTGACAATCAATTATTATTACCTAATTGTTCATTGTTTTTCAATTCTATTAATAACTCCAGCTTGAGTCTATATATTTTTTGCATTGCAACCTGCAACAGAATTTAACAGATTTTTTAAATGAACTGATTTGTGTTGATATTCAAGCCAGTATGAAGCAGAAATCGAAATTATCCACGATAAACTGAGGAAACTTATCAATGAATGTATCAAAATAGATTAATCAATAAAAGAGAACAATTATTTAATCAATTAATTAAAATCAGAAAATCTGCAGTTACTTTCACACAATAATGTAAAAAACAGAAGTATTAAACATTAAATGATACATTTACCTAGTTCCTTCTGTCATTTCAGCCTTTTCGGTGCCACAAAACACTTGGAAATTAGTCTTTTTGGGACTGGGCAATATGTTATTTTCATTTTTACAATAAGAATGTACATCAATTGTAAAGTCATTTGCAAATTGGGGTCCTTTAAAATTTCAGCTTTATTACCATTCACATATCACGCAACCCCTTAAGTTCCCCATTCAATATTTTCTCAAATTCAAATTTAGAAAACATTTTTTTCCATTCTGCATGATTAACTGTTGCACCAACTTAATTTGAAAACTTGACTTGGTATGAAATTGACTTGATTTGATTAGTGATATCAACCTCTATGACTGACTTTGGCTTCACTTTCTTTACACTTTTAAAGTGTAAATATGTGATACTTTATAAGACGGAAAACTTAGTTAACTGGAAGTTCATGACATAATGGCTTTGTTTCTTGTTTTCCGCTGGTTTAAAAGCACCTTTACATTAACAGACACCTAAGTGTTCATGCTCCTCTGTAATGAAGCAACACACTGACACTAAACAAACCTACAGGGAGTTTCCTCTCCAGTGTGTTTCACTGTTGTATGTATCATCTTACCCGGGGAGTGGAAAATCAATACCAGTGCAACCAAAATGTCTGCACAACCCTATTCATTGTTCTTCCCCTACACCAAGTACAACTACTCCTGAACTTATTTGATAAAACTGTGGAGATTTTTGTGTTAACAGAGCAGACATTTGGATGTGGACACCTGGATAATACCTGTAATCTGGAAGGTTGATTTTTTAGCTTGATGTCTCTCATTTGGCTGACACTGTTGTTCACAGGTAAGATGCTCTTTCTTGGCTAAAGAGATGACTAGAAACTTTCATTTCCTAATAGTATGAAGTATTTATGTATTTATGTGTGGGTTAAAATTTGCCTGCGAGAGTTTTGTTCCAAACATTTCTGCTTTGTGAAATTTTCCATCAAAATGGACCTCCTGTAGAGATATTTCAAACAACATTGTTCGCTCTTTGGAGTGTGATGGTTCAGACTCATTGCTTTTATGTCTATTTTATGTACCTTATCAGCATTTTAAAGCATAGTCATATTTCATGCACTTTTAATAATGAATACACTGGTAAAGAATTGAGCTCTCCTGGTCTCTGGTTATCACAAAGCACCACAATCAATGTGAGCAAATAACATTCATATTAGTGTGTAAAAGGTTTAGAATTGGAAAGCCATTAAAAATGTTTTGCCTTATTCACAATCCTGACTGTTCAATAAAAACTGTTCTTGAAGTCTTTCAGCGTAAAAATGGGATCAATACAGCCCACATTTACCAGCACTATGGACTGTATGGCATTGTATTGAGCAACATTTAGAGTTGGACTGAGCGGGTTAGAGGTCCTGATGTAAAAATGTGCTGAGTGGCTTCTACTGCACCTCCCTCACCCACTATATCTCCCATTTCCCACTATTTCTGTATTGTGTTGCCTTTACATACCCATCAGACATAGTGCATATGCCATATTAGATGTGGCAGCTTTATTATATTTTCACCAAAGCTCCAAACATTTTTAAAGAAATATGCACAATTTAAACATAATTTGAACTGAAACAGTAAAGGTATTCCATTTTTGACATAGATTCCCTCTACACGTCTAAACCCAACGTTACACAAAAATATAGGAGCCTCCTGTGGGACAGGTGGGACATACAGTGTCACCAAACAAATCTGCATTCATTATATAAACTTATTTCCACATGATTAGCCTTCAGGCCCCTTGATGGTCTGTGTGGCCCACTTTTTCCAGTTGGTAATCCAGCTTTGCCTTTTAGCTCATCTGGCTGAATGTTTGCCAGAGAAGCCAAAGAGGTCAGCTCTGAACCAGCTGACCAGGACCCTCCTCAGGAAATATGACTGCGGAGTTCGACCTGTTCACAACTGGACCAGTCTCACCACCGTCTACATAGACCTCATATTACAGTCTGTCCTTGATGTGGTATGTAAACTTTGAAAGCCCTCTGTTATGATCACACTGCTGCTAAAATTCAGGTTTTTCACTTTTCTGATTTTACATTAATGAAAAATTAAAAGTAAAAGCAATACCTTAGCTGTACACAAAGACCAGACATATGAAACTTGTATGTGAACACTTGACACTGACTGTTTTTTGTGCATTTTGATATCTTTGTTTATATCATGGTTTTGTTCGTATGCTGTCATCAAAGTTGTCCTGTAACACTATGAGCTCAAGGCAAGTTCCTGACAACTTTGGTTTTAATGGCAATGAGGTTAGGTCAATTCAAGTCACTTAATATAAATTAAAAGTATTATTAATGCCATTAAGACTCTCTCTCTCCATTCTCCTTCTCACAGGATGGAAACACCCAGAGCATAACTACAAGTATTTGGTACAGGCAGGTAGGTGGCCTCTCATTCCACTCAGTGTTTTCTTTTTGTTTAAAGCTTGTAAAGGAAAACACAAATTATTCCCTTTATAAAATCCACATCTTTATAATTAAAACTGTTCCAATCAACTGCCTCCTCAGTGACTTCTTATATAATTCACACTGTCAGCTTTTAACACATTATGCAAAACAGTGGGTATTAATTTTAAAGGTTCTTTACATGTTGTCTTCACAGTGCTTCACTTTGTATGTGAACTGATTGGGATACACTTCATTATCAATAACAGGCAGTTAAATGTAATTTTAAAAAAAAAATTTTTTTTAAAGATTTGCTTTTCTATTTAAATATATAAATTATACTACTATAGAATTATAAGACATATATATATACAGACAATATGACTACAATACATTATCGTACTGTATACTTGCCTCTGTTTTCAGATCTGGACAGATGAGTTCTTGGTTTGGGACCCAGAGGAGTTTGATGGAATCAACGAGATCTCACTGTCATCTGATGCCATCTGGATACCTGATGTTATCGTCAGTGAAACGTAAGAAATTACTGAAATTCCCCATTCTTGTTGTGTGTTTTTCCTAACTTTCAGGTATTGACCATTGACCTCCATTGATTTTGATACTTTATTAAAATCTGTTACTTGCAGAGACCATGGCCCAGTCTGAACCCAAAGTACTGAGACCTTACAATAAAGTAGCTATGAGATTCATTTAAAAATGTCTTACTTTGGTGCCATCTCCCAGTGAAAAAAGGCATCAGGCCTTTCTCAATAAAGAGTACACAAAGTCTTCTTGGGTGGTCAATTTTGATTTGATGTCAGAGAAGCCTCTTTTTTTTCAATTGTCAGCAAGAACCATTTGACTCTGAGACCAAAGCTTATCTTGTGAAAGTAATTATATTTTATATTCATAGTTCTACAGAGAAAAACACCTTACACACATTACACAGTACAAAGGGGCGGCTGACTGTTCTCCCAGGATGACCGTGGATGCTTACTGGACAGTCATTGGTAGATGGCCTACTAGCTGGAGCTATCTTGATCTGCTAGTGGGCTCCTCACATCTCTGAAAAAATTGAAGCAAATTCTCGTATTACTTGACTGTTCATTGTGAATCGATTCTCTGCAAGATGATAATTGACATACCCATCTATAATAAGTAACTGGAACCCAAGGGCTGTCTGTAGGATTGGAAAAAGTAATCTCCATGGTTTATAAACAAAATTGTCCTATCCATATCCTCTACTTTGCTTCTATCCTAAGCATTTGGGATTGGTGTTGCAACTTGATAACTAAAGTCTAAATTTGAATTCCATGTAGACCACTTGTTCTAAGCATTGCTGGACAACACCGGGCCACCAAAGGGCCACTACAGTTATGTAAGCAGGTCATATCTACTAAATGTGACCCTAACCCTAACCAGTCTCATATTCTGCCCTGTTGTCCATTTCTCACCTTTCCTGCCCTTTTCTTCATGTGTTCCCAGTGTGGACGAGGGGAAGTCCACTCCAATCCCCTATGTGTACGTCAACTCGTCTGGCTCAGTGAAAAACTACCGTCCCATGCAGGTGGTGGTGGCCTGCAGCCTGGAGATGTACGCTTTTCCATTTGATAAGCAGAACTGCAGCCTTACCTTCCGCAGCTGGCTTCACTCAGGTCAATTTCCTGCCTGTGATGTTAAGATGCTCTGTAAGCTCAGTAAATTCAGGTTGACCCTTTGTATTTGCTGGATTACATTTTCAAGCCTGCAGGTGTAACTGCTTATTCTTAGGACCTCCCAAACCTGATAGGAGCTCAAGGTCAACTTACTTTCAACTTTTTTCATCAGTGAATGAAGTTTGCTCAGTTTTACAATCAATAGGCACCAGGAGCATCCCAGTGACACTTCCTTATGTGCTTCAATGCCGGCTGCTTCACCCTGTACCCTCCATAAAGGAAGGCTTTGATGGTGTACTGTATCACATGTGACAGCTGTGAGGAACGCTACATTAGTGAAACAACAAGGACATGGGGTTCAGACCAAAACCAGTCACAGCATTTACTATGAAGGGGTCAAAAGTCATCGACTGGGAGTCAGTGGATGGCTGGAGAAAAAATCAAAGAGTCCATTAACATCTGACATCAGAGACCATCGCTGAACAGACACAGGGGTTACAACTAGGGAGGCAAATAACTATTTCCATTATCTGGTAATGTGTCAATTACTTGCCTGATTAACTGGCTAATTAATTGGTATGGAGGTGACTTCAAATTATTTATTGTTTCCAAAAGCAAAAGAATTGACTTTCAAATAAGGCTAAGGCAAACATCTTCATGCTGCAAAATCTAGGAGCTGTTACATTGAAATACTAAAATACTAAACATTACTAGGTAAAGTTGATTATTTTTGCTTAAGAAATCTAATTAATAAATGTACAATCAGTTATTAAAATAACCGATGATTATCTTATGTTGATCGACTAATCATTCCAGCTCTAGTTGCAATATGTAACAACCATGTGGACCATCTCTATGGTAACTGAGCAAACTTCTTGCATTAATAGTGTAAGACGTGGTTGAAAGCTTAGAATAAGTTAGTAAATGAACCTTGACTTGAGAGTATTTTGTCACATATTATCATAAGCTCACAATTCAGCTTTGTCTTTTGCTGTTTGATAAATAAACCATCAGGGAGGAGTGATAAAATAGAAATACAATATAAATAAAACTGAAATAGCTGGATGAAATCCTTGTAAACACACGGCCTCTTCATGTGATGAACATGATTAAAATAAAATGCAGACTTTTACTGCTTTACTTTATTGTTTTTCCACCTGCCGTCTTTTTTTTTAATCCTTCATTATCTCTCCCTCTGCAGTGAAGGAAATAGACCTGGCTCTGTGGAGGAGCGCCGAGGCCATTGCTAATGATAAGAGGGAGTTCATGAATGATGGAGAATGGGAACTGTTGTCTATTCCCTCCCGCTACTGGCAAATCCGCCAAGACAACACTGACTACGCCCACATCCAGTTCAATGTATGTGTCTAATTGTCTCAACCATTTGCCACATTTAACTTATTAATATATGAAAGTTAATAATAAAAGTTAGTAAAATAATAAAGAGGTTCAGCAGTAACAGAAAGTCATTTTTATATAATGGTGTCTAATGGTGTAATGTTGTGGATGTGTAACAGCTATGTAACAAGTGAGCCAGTAACTGCACTGTGATGGCTGTGATTGCTTATCGATGGTGAGCTCTAAACTGTAGCCCTCTGTGGGTTAGTCCCCCTCCCTCACACACACACACGCTGTGCGGTAGAATTGTAAAGTGTAAAGCAATTGGCCGCGACCTTCATGGATCGGGCTAGTGAACTAATGCCAAATCATGAGACTGAGGCTGTTTCTGGCAAGTAAAGAGACAGATAGAGAGGGAGGCTGATAGACAGGGGAGGGTGAGCAACCATAATGAGACTGTCTCAGTGGCTGCCTGATCAATGGACTTCTTGTTAGTGGTGAGGAAAATGGCCCCATAGCCCATTGCAGGTGGAGAGCAGGGAGGGCTGCTATTTATTCAGCTCAAAGAGCGAAGGCTTTTTCGTAATGGAGCATTTCATGGCTCACTGGGATATTGTTACACTGTGGCAGTTTTTCTGTTAAAAGGTAAAACTGTCGTATGAAAAGAGTTTCGGATGGAAAATGATTTTGTTCGTTACCACCTCTGAGAAAATATTGTTTTTTACAAAACATGACGAAGATCTATATGAAGCAAAGTTTACTTAGAATCACATTGACATTTGTAAGAATTCTAGCGCAGGCCTAGTAACACACACTTGCTCAACAGGAGGTCATGTGGTTCACTCAGTTTGAATGTAATATAGTTGTATTAAGCAGCCTTGACATTCAATGAGAGCTTGAGTGGGAATATCGTGGATAAGGTAGACACTGTGACAATGTATAAATATGCTGTGCTGGAAATATAAAATGGGAGATGTAGTGTTTTGAATACTAACACATGAATGGCTGTTTGATATGATCAGTGCTGTAGACATTTATCTTAAAATATGGATAGTTAATCTCTATGAACAGATATGAATGCAGAATCTGTAGGCAAGGGACCAAGATTTTGGCAGTGGAAGGGTAGTGATTTCTGTTTGTAGTCCGAGTAATATGGAACAATCATGTTTGAGCAGGCTTTGGTTGCAACAGTCCAAAAGAGATGGAACGCATTGGCCGAAATGCAATCCCTCTTGGAAGATTTTTGATTTACTTTGCATGCACAATGCCAGCTACATGAAACTATTCCATTCTCCATAAAATTATCCTTATCTGGGCTGGAGATGATCCCAACTGCCATTGCACGAAAGCTGGAGTCCATCCTGGACTGGTTGCCAGTTCATTATAGGACACATAGAAACAAACAGCCATCCATTCTCACATTGACACCTATGGGCAATGCATGAACATGCATGTCTTTGCACTGTGGGAGGAAGCCGGAGTACACAGAGAGTATCCTGGCAAAACAATAGGGTTGATAGGGTCTCAGGATGTGATTTCTTCCATCAGATCTCAGCTCTCTGCCCTCTTATTTCATTCAGGTGTTGATCCGCCGGCGCCCCCTGCTGTATGTGGTGGGTCTCCTCATCCCCAGCATCTTCCTCATGCTGGTAGATGTGATTAGCTTCTACCTGCCTCTGAACAGCGGCACACGCATTGCCTTTAAGATCAGCATTCTGCTGGGCTACACTGTCTTCAGAGTCAACATGACAGATGAGCTGCCTTCTACTGCAGTCAGTACTCCACTCATAGGTGGGATTTTTGTTTATCATTTAGATCATTTCAGTATATTTTACCATTGCATAGATTTTGCTTGAGTTTAGACTCAAGCAACTTGTTTGGCACATGTACAAAATTAAAACCCAGTTTGTCCTGTTGTTCTTGCAATCAGAAGGCCACTGTTTTCACATAACAAATTCTAAAATACTTGACCTTAACTGGCCAGAATTTCTTCAGAACAACATCAGTAAACTGTAAGGATCATGTTTACCAGCCCGGCCTGGTCTGTGATGCCTAGTAGGGAATGAGAGAGAAAAAAAGAACTGAGGCCTCCAATAAGAAGCAGGTTTACTTTGGATATTAAATAAGTTACAACCATGGCTTCTCAATCAGTGGTAAATCTTTAGACCAAAAATGTATTTTTACATGATAAATAACCAAGCATTTAAGTTTTTGTTTGTTATTTTCAAATTACATAGTCAACTATGGATAATAGATGAAAAAGTTAGGAACAATTCGGACCTCAGCACATCATCCTCTCTGCGTGAAGACATCTGCACAGAGATAAAACTATGGTGGACAATGACCCAAAGATCAGGAACAGGATTATTTGTGCTATCAACAACCCATGTTAACAATATCGCCAATTATTATTAGTCCAATTATTGTATTATCTTATCTAGCTATTGTGCAAACAGCCAGTGTTGGAAACTTTTCTGTTTCCTCCATCTCCATCCAGGTGTGTTCTTCGCGGTTTGCATGGCCCTCCTGATGCTCAGCCTGATCAAGTCCATACTGGTGGTAAAGCTGCTCCACCACAGTGAGAAGGAAGTCAGGCAAATGTCAGTGTCTGCCTGCCTGCTGGACAAGTATGGCTCAGCTGGTCACGACTTCACTGAGAGCGCTTTAACCTCCATCAAAACCCTCGACTACATCAACCCATCCGGCGGTAAGCTGCAGCTCAAAGACAGATTTTCCAAAAGTCCTGCTGACAGGCGATACCCCAAGTGTGTTCTTGCTTTATGCTTCACAAAATCGGTTTGCAAAAAATAGACTCCCTGGAGTCAAGGCTGTCTGTTTAGAAAGTTTGAACACTTTCATTTAAAGAAAGTTTCAAATTTTGATGTCATGGTGTTGTTGGCTACACAAGACTATGCAAGGAAAACATGAATACTTTTGACTTTCTTTTTTGAAGTATAACTTCAAACCTTTAATATCAAGGCCAAATTGATGGAAGATGAAACTGCATGAATCTATATTAATTGCTCACATTTAAACCAGATTCCTTGATCTTCTCATAGATTATGAGCTTGAGGCCTCACTGGAGGAGGATCTGCTGTCCCTGAATGAGATCCAGGATACTCCATCTGGGCTGGAGTGGCTTCTCCAGGAGCTGGCTTCCCTCCGCCTGGCCTTATCCCAGGAGGACACAGAGTCTTCGGCTCAGGCTGAATGGCTGGCCCTCTGCTCAAGGCTCGACTGCTTCCTGTTCCGCTTTTACCTGTTTGTTCTGGTCTTGTATGCTGGTACTCTGCTGCTGCTCTGGGCCAGCTGGAGCTTCGCCTGACCACACAATCAGAGAAATAATGATTATTTTTAATACTATAACTGAGGGTTTAATCATATTTATATTTACAGTGATTTGGGATGAAGAACTTAAATCGGTTGAGAAATGATGCAAAGGGAAGAAAGCAGAATGCATATTGTAGACAGAACAATGTATATTTAAAAATATATGTATGTACTATATTTCAAAAAGTGGTCATATTTTAATCCACAAAAGTCAAAATTAAGATGAAATAGAATAGAGGACATTATATATTGTGTGCCAATGATGTTAACCAATGCTTTTAAATGTTATTATTACAACTGATTCCTTATTTTTTGTAGTTCTTTTCTGGTTTTAACAATCATGATAACCTTGCACTAATCAAAGAAATTACAGAGAACTGGGTACATTACAACACGGTTACAACAAGTCCAACGCAGCAAGAAACACGAGCAATCAGAACATTAAACTTTGTGTAAACAAGCTGAGTTTGTTAGTTCAGAGTTCAGGTAACAAGTATCATCTTGACATTCATAGAAGGGTTTTAGACTGTTGCTTCTCCAGTGCTAATGCTGATTGATGTGCAACTCCATCCCCCACCCCAACGTCCTCCTCATGTCATTGAAGCTGTCATCAAAGTCAAGTTGTCTGAACCTAGAACTACCCTTAAAAAATTCTGTTTGCATAACCACCGCTTATTGTGCCACCACTGTACAGCAACAACATAGTTTGATCTGTCTGTAATATTTCCAGAACGTGAAGATTTACTCGGAGATATTGTATAATAAAGCAGTTCTCTAGAAGTTATCCTCATTGCCGGTGTGACATTATGATATTGTATTCATACTTTAATCTCCATCACACAGCCACAAAATAGATCAATAAAACCCATTCAGAGCTCAGCTGCTCTGTCTCTATTCCCTGTTGGCTTCCTAATAGTCATGATATGAATATCAAAAGTGCGTCATAGGAAACTTGCCAGTGGAAAGATCCACATTAATGCAATTTTCACAGTATCTGCAAACCTCTTCTTCCAGTGGATCTGGTTACATGGTGTTATGCAGCAAAGCTGAAGATAAATGTTTAGTCAATGCTTTGATACGGCCTGTATGAGATGAGGAATGGCTGTACTGTATGTTCAGTCAAAGCTTTGTGTGATTATTGAATGCCATCTTGAGATGATTGTATGTGTTCTTTAGAAATAAAAAAGCATTTAAGCTGTTCTGTGAAAATAATACACAACAGAAGTGAAAATAAAAGCTTCATGGAGTCAAACCAATCATAACCTGCCTATTTTTATTACTTATTATTATTTACTTTGATGGGTGACTTAAATAGAGTTCATAGAACAATGATGCCATTACTGAAATGATGAATTCCGTGTAATATGACATGAACTTTTGATTTAATTCAACTTCAAAAGCAAAACCCAAGGTTGCATTTTCCTTTTTAAATTGAAGTAGTACGACCAATTTGTGAAAAATCTGTTTATATTCATTTTCTTAGTAACTATGGTATGCTTATACTTGGAAGTAGGGATGCAGCAATTAACCAATTTCACTAATAACCATGATGGTTTTGTAACTGTAGGCTCAGCTGCACAGTGTTTCTGTCACTTACAACAAAGTAGTGTTGAGTTTAGAGTTGGGCTTTCAGTGCAACAAACCAATAGAAACAAAGCAGAAACAGAAGCTCCCTTCAAGTGTTTAACACCTGCAAGAGGTGTTTTGAACTGAATTGCAAACCAGGTCTTATCGCTCAACATTTGTGGCCGACCTCTCTTAAGCTTTATTGACTGAATGGAAAATCCCCGCAACCAGGTCCAAAATCTTGTAGAAAGCAACCCAAGGGTAACGAGTAAAAGCTGTTATAGCAGCATATTAATGGCCATAGTTTTGGAAATACAAATGTTACATATATGTGGAATGTTGAGGTGTCTATACTTTTTTGTGTGTGGATATAATCATGCTTTGCAAACAAGGGAAGTCTTTTATTCAAATTTGTCATGTATAGAAAATTAAATTTGATTAAATGGCAGCCTTGAGCTTCTTCGTGTGATAAAATGCTGATGAATGCTGAAACTTGTCAGTAAGTGAGTTTACAGTCTTGCCTTACAATCTCTTTAATTGTTCTAAATCACTATAATGTACTGGCCTGGTGTTGGTGTATTACTTAATTAAACTCTGATAAACTCTGACATGATATACGATCCAGTCAGTAGCTTTTATTTCTTCAGTCTTTCAGCTCCATTTATCTCTGCTTGTTCAATAAAGCTGATGCTTTATTGAACAAGGAGGAGTGGCATCACAGCAGACGGATACACCCTTATGAACTGAGTGACACTAATAAGGTTTTGATAGTGGATGAGGGTGAAGTCATGGATATAGTAGATGGATATGGAGGATATGGGTGTCATGCATGCCAAGGCCTTTCATCAGAACGGCAGGCAGTCTTCCACAGCAGCAGAAGAAAACACAGGTGAACTGACACCATGAAACTCTCATCAGCCTGGACAGCTTTCATTTTGCTACTTATTCAAGGAGCATCAAGGGCCTGCACAGGTATGCCAGCCTCTGTTTTACCCTCAGTTATATGCCTTCAGATATTTTACTGTTAAGCTAATATATGACAAATTCCCATTACTCTTATTTTCAAAATTTGAGTCCTAGACGAGAATGCTGAAGTATTTTAAATTATATTTTTTATATTTTTCTGGTCAACTATTTCGATTCAAGGTTTATTAGACAGATTTGTCTATTAACAGTAAGATTGAGAAAATTATCTAGAAATGGTATTTTAATATTACAAAAACAAAGCTTAAATATATAATAATAATAATAATAATAATAATAATAATAATAATAATAATAAGAAAATCAAATGAAAAATATCACTGGTGACAGCACTATTAATTAGATCAAGCAAAAATGTAAACTAATACACAATTTAAGTTTGTCTATGTGTGTTTTGTCATGTGCTGAATTCAGTCCATTATCATTATTTGGTCAGATGTGGTACATTATTAGACAAAAAGATTAGGAATTACTGACATTGTTACTCTAAAAATACAGTATACATCTTTCCAACATATATGCTGATTTCTTTCTTTTTATTTAAATGTGTATACTTTTATAAATCCTGACATTTGTGTCCAATAGACCAAAAATAATAAAAATTGTAAAATACAGAACAAATAATTTTAAATAAATAAATGTACATACAATAAATATAAGAGTAATCTTGCTTGAAAGTTAGTGACTTTCAATATTTTACATTTCATTGTGGGGAATATATTATTAAAAAATATTTAAATATGCTGTGGTAAGTCTTTTCTTAAAGTAACATTGCTTAAAACAGCCAGGAACTGTTACTAAACATTTCAAAATTAATTATAACTTTGATTTGTTTTTATATCTTTCACTTTTTTTTAAATTCAGTTTCAACTTGAACAAAATTCATTAGAAATTAGTTTCCTCCCCTTTCGCTTGTTTGTTTTTTAGTTTTTAGTTTTTTTTGTAATTGCTTTAACCACTATTGACATATGGGTGCATTTCAATCAGCCAGATCTTGTTCAAATAAAGAAATTGTTTCAATGAAGATTGAACATTGAACATTTATAAAACATCTGTACTCTGAATTAAATTCTGTTGAACTTAATTAATACACATTTAAATGCTGATGAGACAAAAAATGAGACAAATATTGTATTTTTGACTTCTTCATGACAATGCACATAACAAATTAATACTTTGTACATTTTCAGTGAAGAAACTGGGCAGCAGCACAGGAAGATTTGCCAATGCCACATTAGTGCAGCTATCTGAGTTTTTGAGCGCGGGTTATAAGAAGGGAGTGAGACCAGTGAAAGACTGGAGGACGTCCACTATAGTGGCCATAGACCTCATGGTTTACTCCATCCTCAATGTGGTGAGTGATGATGCACAAATGTGCATCATATGCAGAATGTCATTGTGACACTATGTCACACTAACCTGCTAAGACTGAACTGATATGCAGTATTTTTTATCACCTACAGTGCATGTCATAAGTCCTTTAAATATTGTTTATATATCTTCTGCATAATTAAGGTTATACAAGTGAGGGAAAGAAGTATTCATCACAACTTTTTTTCATTAAAACATAATTTCCAATGCCGCTATTCACATGGAAATTAGATCAGACAGTGGTATTAACTAAATAAAACTACACAGATAAAGAAAACCAAATATTCCCCCACAAGAAAATGGTATTATGCACTGAAATTGATATAATACTTGGCGGAGAAGCCTTTGTCAGCAATGACAGCTTCCTGTATGAAGAGGCTTATCTCTCAAAGTGTCCAGGTTGGATTTTGTCTTTAAATCTTAAAGTTTCAGGGTGGTGAATCTTTAGTTCTTACCACAAGTATCCTTTTGGGTTAAATTAGTGTTATGTTAATAGCTGCATTGGAAATATGTTTAATGAAAAAAATGTTGACGTGTTGAATGCTTATTCCCTCCCCTCTATGTATTTAATTTCTAACATTTTAAATTAACCTTAAATTAATACAGCAGCATGGATGGATTAACCTGCTACGGTCCCTGTGGCAAAAAAATTAGCTGCTAATTTTGTAGAGAATGTCCTCCTTTGCTGGAATACTACCTGGCCCCAGTAGTAATTTGATTAAACACATTAATTTAGAAATATGCAAACACACAAACCTAGAGACAGTGACCCTCTTCAAGACAGGAATTCAAGATAAGTAAATGAAGCAACCACATAAATCACTTTATGTCCCTTTAAGTTCCTTATTACATTTTCAATGAAAAGGTCCAATGTGTTTGATTTAGGGGCACTGTTTGCAGAATATGGCAGAAATGGGATATACTGTTTGAAATAGTGTATAATCACCTGAAAATAATCATTATGATTTTTCTTTATCTTAGAATGAGCCCTTACAGATGCTGTGAGTCCTACCACAGACTCCACCGTGTTGCACTGCCATGTTTCTACAGTAGCCCTGAACGGACAAACTAACTGCTGCCTCTAAATAGGGCCTTTCATGTTTTTTTATGACCACCATAGTTTCTCTTTTAAGCTTGGAATACGAGGGTTACAATCAGCAACTACACCACCACTAAATCCTACACACTGGTCCTTAAAATCAGCACGGTCTAAATAAATACTAATAGAACTAAATGAATGTGAGTGGTTCCTCATGTGTCAGGCAAGGCAAAAATAGTCAATTTAAAAACTGATACACAATTTAATTATTTTAATTTAAATATAGAATGTATTATTATGAACATTGTTTAAGTAAACAACATGTAATTTAAATAATTATTATGCAGTATTATACAATTGACAGTTGACTGACATATTACAATATAAAGAATAGAAGAATGTTTTCTCTGAATGTCTTCTTGTATTCCACAACAGGATGAGAAGAACCAGGTTTTGACAACATATGTGTGGTACAGACAGGTGAGAGAAAGTAAAGAAATTTTGATTTACTGCATTATTAACCAAAAAAACAACTAGCAAACAAAGTTATTTGTAATTGCAGTTAGTACAGTTTGTTTTGAATTGTGTGGTAGTCATGTATTTTGTTCCGCTTCATGTCTCTATATCTTCACAGTACACCTATAACATGTATTTTCTGTTACTAAGACACTAACGCCACATGTGTTTACGCACAAAAATAGATGTTTATTGTCATTTTCATGTGGTGGCTTTACTCATTTAGCTTCTTCCATTCTTGAATATTTTAGTCGTGGACTGATGAATTCCTTGTGTGGAACCCAGAAGACTTTGATGAAGTCAAACAAGTTTCTATACCTACTGCTAATGTGTGGGTGCCCGACATCCTCATCAATGAGTTGTAAGAACGGCTGCTTGTTGGTAGCAATATTTATGCTACTTCTATTATTCTACCAGGGCTGGCTCCAGACTGTCATTGAAACAAATTGTTGTTGTCACTTACGTTTCTAACCTGCAGTGTAGATGTGGGGAAGTCTCCAGATATACCTTACGTCTATGTGACACATGATGGCCTGGTGCGCAACTACAAGCCCATCCAGGTGGTCACAGCCTGCACTCTCAACATCTACAACTTCCCATTTGATGTCCAGAAGTGCAGCCTCACCTTCCAGAGTTGGCTACATACCAGTAAGACATCTTCAACCTACACACTCAACTTCTGGCTGAAATCTAGAAACTCAGGGACATCACAAAAAATAAGCAAGATGGGGCAGGAAAGACAGTCAGCTCTCTCAACAACTCAAATTATCTGACGTTATGCTTTTTTGAATTACTGCCATTAGAAAATAACATCCAACTGTCTCTTCAGCTGTTCTTTTTCTGTTTTGTGCATCCATGAGCTCTCTCCTGCTGTGACGTGCTGAGAGAGCTCAGTAGAGGGTGAAAGGTAACTTGTTGCTTTGGCTGCTTTTCACGCTGCTCCCATCATTGTGTTCGATCTGCAGTTGATGACATCAACATCACCCTGATGCGAAGCCCTGAGGAGCTCAGGGAGGACAAGAGTGTCTTCATGAACCAAGGAGAGTGGGAGCTGCTTCATATACTGTCCAACTACAAGATCTTCAGTGTGGACAATGATGACTATTATGCTGAGATGAAGTTCCATGTAAGTATTTTAACTTAAGAAATCGTAAGATTTCAAGCTACGCTACAGCTTATGTGTAGTATAAATGTGGGGTGGTGCATTGACCTGACCTCAAGACCTGTCAGACTGCTGTTATTTCAGACATTCATTATCTCCTTTCTCTTTTTTGACTAAAGCTGTCTTCCATTTAATAACAATGCAACAATCATAGACAGATCCAGCCTTAAAAATTAGACCCAGACCAATATATCTGTCTATATATCTGTCTATTGTCTATCGCAGACATGATGACACCTCATAGCTCTAGTACGTGATTACATATGCACTCACTTTTCCCCAGTATATAATGTAGAAAAATGGACAGAATTGATAAAACAAATTAAGATTATTATTAGAAAATAATTTTTTACTTTCAATTTAGTCCGATAAATAACATTTCGTCTTCCTGATTACCTGATTGAACTATGTACATGTCACTTTATTTAGAACTAAATTACTTAAGTATTATTCATTATCAGTATTAATGCACGTCTTTGCTGTTTATACCTAACTTTATTTGAAAATTATGTTTGATGCTGGGCTACAAATATTTTGTTTACATTTTGAAGGTATAATGTGTAAAATCTAGGCTGATCGATCGAGAATATGGCGGAGAATATTCATGAATGTGTTTTTATTACTTGGTGGGGTATGGATGACCAAGGAAAAAAATATGGAGCGATACTAAGTTGATTATGACTTATGTAGAGAAAATAAAAAACTAATCTAGAAAAGGCATGTCCCAACTTGGGATTGTAGATAAAAAAGTCTTGTTCTAAGGCAATGAAAAGACATTGATTCTCATTTTCAGGTGATTATACACTAACTCAGTGGTTCTCAAACTTTTTCTGATTCTTTTTAATGCTATTCTGCTGACCTTTATTTAGTTAAAATTCAACTTGGATCCTTTTTTTCATTGCTAATGATAGGGGAATGATAAATGATGATAGCAATTGTGGGCTAGGGGGTGTGAACTTTCAGCTTGTGAAGTAGGGCATGCCAGAAAAAGTTTGAGAACCAATGCATTAGAGTATAATCACCTGAAAATGAGAATCAATGTCTTTTCATTACCTTAGAACAAGCCCCTTTTATCTACAACCCCAAATCCAAAGAAGTTGGGACGCATTGTAAAACATAAATGAAAACAGAATGCAATGGTTTGCAAATCCTTTGCAACCTATATTCGATTAAATACAGTGCAAAGACATGATATTTAACGTTCAAACTGATAAACTTAAATGCTTTTTGTAAATATGTACGTATATGTAAGTATGATTCATTCTGTCTATATTTCATCCCTACTTTTATTGGAATCAGGATTGTACATAGCGAGTCCGCCAGGTTGAACTGCCTAGCCCAGAATGGACAAACCAAACACTGCCATATAGCAGGCCTATCGTGACTTTTGCGGTAGGTTCACCTACAGCTTAGAAGAGGAGGGTGAGGTAACGGATATACTGTCTGGAACATCACCTCTAGATGCCATCAAATCCTACAGACTGGATCCTTAACAGATATTTTGAAAACATTTTGTGGCGTACCTACTGGCTGAGGGGTTTAAAGCTCTGGTCATGGACTGCAAGTTCCCTGGTTCAAATTTGGCTACTGTCTCTCTGCTGTTAACTCTGTAATAAAATCACAAAATGCCTTCAAGTAGCAGCCTACTAAAAAGGAAAGGTTCATTGAGTAACTACATTATACAGAGCTGGAGACATGATTAGCCTTTATAACATAACAACTGGAAAGTAGCACCTGTGCTCACTGATCATATCTGGCAACCTGTGTTGTAGCTTGAAATGCTGTTTTCACAATTCTGTAAACCAAGGAGAAAAAACGTGTTAATTAGCAGCTGGCAGGACAGAGCCAGGTTTGCCGTTTCCCTCTTTATGCTAAGCTAAGCCAACCACGTCCTACCTTTTACACAATAGTCATTTTGAATTTCTTTAAAACCTCCTTTTCCCAGGTGGTGATCCGGCGGCGGCCATTGTTCTACACCGTGAACCTGCTGCTGCCCAGTATCTTCTTGATGGTGATGGACGTTGTGGGTTTCTATCTGCCACCAGACAGCGGAGAGAGGGTTTCCTTCAAGATCACTTTACTGCTGGGCTACTCTGTCTTCCTCATCATCGTATCTGACACTCTGCCTGCCACCGCCATAGGAACCCCGCTGATAGGTGACACTGCAGTTTGTATAAATAGATGTGTAAATAATAAAACAAGAAAAAAACGTGTCTGCAAGTCTGCATGTGAGGAGAGATTGGTGAGGACATAACAAGTTTAGAGGGTGGAATCAAGACTTAAGCACTGATTTCGGGAATTTGGATATCTAGCGACAATCCCAGCATGCATTTGGTGGAAGGCAGGGAAACATCCTCGACAAGTTACCACTACATCTTAGGTCTACAACTGACACCATCTTTGCTCAAGCTGATTGTTGGAGGAAGCCCAGGTTAACACACAACTCCAAGATGAAATTAAAGTATTATCCTACTGCCTTTACAGAACACCCTCAAGAGGATCATCATCAAACGCCTTGTCTCTTACCTGTTCTGTAGGTGTGTACTTCGTGGTTTGCATGGCTCTCCTGGTGATCAGCCTAACAGAAACCGTGCTGATTGTGCGTCTGGTGCACAAGCAGGACCTACAGACCCCTGTGCCCCACTGGGTGAAGTACTTGGTGTTGGAGAGAGCTCCGGTCCTCTTCTGCATTCACAAGAAGCACCGCCTTTGCTCCAGACTGTCCTCTCAGGCTTCTGACCTGGAGCACTACAAGGACAACAATTATGGGACTGGTAAGGTTGGTTTTCATTCTTGTGCCATAATGAAGGAGGATGAGTTTTTAGGTCTTCAAATCAAACCAAATGAGACAGCAGCTAAATTTAATACTCTTGATAAGTTTTCCCATTTGTAGTTGAAGATGCTTCTGTAAGAAAATCAGCTGCTGGAATGAAAAGACTGGTGCATCTTTAGAGGCTAATGTAGCCTTGCTTTGATGGAATTGTGTAAATAAAAACATAAGCTGGGTGGCATTATGTTATGTGGCATTATATATTTCCTTCCTTCACTGTTGAAACATAGTGGTGTTATATATATGTACTTTGTAGGAGACAGGAATGGGTGGGCAGAGAATTAATTACCAGTAGTAGGTCATTAAAATCAAACAGGGTTTATCCCCTTGGGATCATGAATGAGTTTTACATCTAATATTACATCTAATGTCGAATGTATGAGTGGACGTTCTATGACTTTACAAAGCAAAATACAGAAAAAAATTATCTTCTATCCCATCTTGCAGCCCAGTGCACCCTCCACCACACTTGTGAGATAGGCCGAAGGCTCAGCCAACACGACAGAGAAGGCGGGCTGCTTGGACTGGGCCTGCCCCCCTCCAGGGACCCCACACCGCCTGTCATGGACAACATCCTGCAGGAAGTGACAGCGATACGCCACTTCCTGGAGAAGAGAGACAGGTGCCGGGAAGTTGCCAAGGAGTGGCTGCAGGTCGGCTATGTGCTGGATGTGCTGCTCTTTCGAGTTTACTTAGTGGCCATGGTGGCCTACAGCATCACACTGGGCACACTGTGGTCAGTGTGGCAAGTGGCCTGAGTTTCACTCCTGTGCTGCTGTGGACACAAGCTCAGTGGGTAGAGCATAGAATTGAAAAGGCCTGTTATTGGCTCTATGCCCTGTGTAGCTCAGTCGATACAGGTAGGCACTCACATAGTAATGGAACAGGGAAAGACTTCCTGTACTTGGGCCCTACGTACAAAGGTTAAGTAACAGAGTTTGCCACTGTATCCCTCCAAACATTATTATCATCATGATCATTTTAGGTTAATGAGGAATTTTATTTTTATTTAGAAGGTTTATGATGTAAGAAGAATCTGAGATGCTTTTCATGGCCGGCTCAAGGGCTAGGCAGAAATTGACACACTAATAAATGCAATAACTGTTCATCCTTACATTATGAAGGATTAAAAAAGTAGTGGTAACCCAACTAGCAAAGATAGAATTGAACTTAAATATTGCAGACCCATCTCCCCATAAACAAAGAAGTATTAATATACAATATGTAGTATCTGTTTTTTAATTTTCCTTTTCAAATAAAGTACAAATACATTACATTTATTTACCTAAATGATAAAATATTTAATATCGCCAACATAATTTGTGCCTTAAAAGGATCAAACTTGAAGGAAACTTCAAACTTCAAGCATTGATGATACAGTGAAGAATGCAAAAAGGATATTTGTGAACTTTCAAGTTTTAATATTGCTGTGTATAGCTTCTATATAAATATGTAAAACAAATATTTATGGATTAATAAATATGAAAATCATAACTATATGGCAACAGCTACATAAGATTAACTGTTTTGCACTATATGATTATTAAGGCAAACATCTGACTGCATGTTCTCTTGCCTTGAATGTGGGATTTCTTAGATTGTTGATGAGATGCATATTATTTGTTTATTTATATGTAATGGTAGATTGTAAGTCTTTAAGTGAGATGGTGGAAACTTAGATTCAAATACATGTCATGTCAATATAATATTTAACTTCCATGTGTCACCTTACAATATAACTGTCTGTCTAAAAACTATTATAATGTAGAACATGATTTTCATAGCTTGGATAACGTTTCAGCAATTTTCTGTATACTGGCAGTATGTTGTAAAGTTTTTATTTTTTGTAAATTATAATTTTTGTAATTATATATAGTAAAAGATAAATGTAAAAATGTTTCATCCATTTAAGCAGTTAATAATACCCATACATGTTATGTGAAATAAAGCATTTACCATCTTCGCCTTACTTTTTATGGGCTGAAAATGTAGAAATGAAAAAGTAAAGGAATCACAATATGAATGAATGAAACAATGTTTCAAATGAGCCAAGAAATAATCTGAAATATGTTATTAAAACTCATGTGATTATTCTGAAATGTTATTTCATTATTCTTATGTTTACAATGAGTAAACAAGTAAGTGTCGGAAACAGACAAATTGAACAGGAAATTTAATTTTAAAATTAAAATTGTAACCACAGAATAAAAGCTCTGATGAAACTCTAACTCCAAAAAATGATTTGTAATATTTTTGTTGTTGTATTCATTTATTAGTATTTATTTCTAACTTATTCATTTATAAGTTGTCTACATTTATTATTTGAATGGTTTATTTAATAAAGACTCTTTTAAAAAAAAATAAAATAAATTTCATTAGTTTTATCCCACATGGACTTCTCTCACTCCAAGTGTTTAAAATGGCCACAGGGCAATAAAATCATTTGGGTGAATAATTTCTCTACAAAGATGCATGATCACTCAACTGAAACTATAACGCATGGCCGAGTCCATAAAATATTACAGTATGCGTATAGTCCTCTGGACCTTGTTTGCAAAATAAATCCAGAGTGTGTATTTCATGAACCAAACTGGATTAAAGGATTAAATGCTCCACTGGCTGATAAATATCTCCAACATTTTAGGCTAAAATCATCCACCAACTGAATTATCTAAAAAATGACTTTTCATGACATTGTTTTATATCATGAAAAATTTGGAGACAGTGAATTATAACTTTTATATGCTTGTAATAAGAATAAGATAATGATTTGTGAGTAATCTTGTTTTAGACAACTGTAAATTGCATCAAATGCGTTGATACGTGATATGCGTCAATACACTGTTGACATTGTACTGTTTCTTTCTGTGGCTTAAGGTATTTAAATATCAATATAGCACATTAATGTACTGTTACTGAAAATGTTCATGCATTCTGAGTTAACTGCAGTTCACCACAGCAGCCAGAGGATGGCACCATGCACAACAGCATCAGTTTCCCTCAGCAGCAGTTTTCTCATGCGGCCACTGGAGCAGTGCCAGCGAACATTAAGATGAGTATCAATCAGTCTTTAGTTCTATCAGTTTAGCAAATTGATCACACAACGTGAAAGAGATAAAGGACACTAATTTTTTTTAAATGGAAAAATTTCTTGAAGAAGATTTTTGCTGCATGGAATTAAGACAAATGAAAAAGAAAACATGGTGACTTAACATGAGCAGTTTTTGGTAAAAATTCTCAATAATCAGATCAACTATTTTGTATAGGACTGCCCCTAATGCTCATTTGTATTAAATCTGCTCAATATTTTCCCCAAATTATTCTATTGATTGTTTTCCAGAACTCAAAGAGATACCTTCACTATATTTTATGTCTAACCAACAGTCCAAAGCTCAAAATATTAAATCTAAATTAAAATTCATTAGTTAGTATTAGTGAAGCTGGAAGCATGACCTTTTTTGCATGCAGTTTGGTGCACAAAAATCTGAATTTGTAAAGTAACTAGTAACTAAAGCTGTCAGCTAAATGTAGTGAAGTATAAATTACAATATTTCCCTCTGAATCATGGTGGAGTAGATGAGTGAATGAATGAGAAGGTACCTCAAATGTGTACTTAAGCACAGTACTTGAGTAAATGCACTTCAGTGTATTACATTCCACCACTTGTACCGATGAATAAAGAGGGAACATTTGTGCAGAGTGAGTCAACTTAGGATTCAGAAAAAAAAATGTTGCTATTACAAAATTGGCCTTCGGGGGACATCAAAGTATTTATTAATTCTATTTTTTGTGACAATAATATGTATACATTATATTGTATATAATATATGTATACAGGATGTGAACATGTACCTCTGATGTCGAGGACAAACACGTTTTCACGCCCCAGCCACCACCCTGATTAGACTTCATATTTGATTGATGGTCTGGTTTAATAAAGTCTGGTGTATCAGTAGAACTTAATTTAACCCTTCATATTAAAAACAGCAAACTTCAGGATCGTCACTTTAGTAGTGAAGACTGGCCACCTAAAGAATTCAGCAAAATCGATATGTGGGTCAAAGATCAGTGCTGCAACACAAAGGTCCCTCACTGTTCATATTACCATCCTGACAAACCATTCACTACCCCCTGCCCCTTCCTTCCTAATACCCCAAAATAAGATCAAAGACACACTAAAGCAACAAGTCCAACAAAACCATTCGCAGTGAGTTTTTTCCCCCTCTCATTTCCTGTCTTTGCTTTCTGCCAAAATCTAAAAAGTGAAACAACAACAACAAACAAACAAAACCACAGCGCTGCAATGTGTTTTTTGGGAGTGAGTGCATAAGTGGACAGGGAGAGTGGAGAGCTGCCTCGTTAGTTTCCAATACGCTGAAGTCAAGATCTGATCATGTGTGCCAGAGAGAGGAAATGAGCAAATATAGTGGCATTACTGGGACTTATTGGAGACACTTTTGATGTTTATTTGTTGGACACACAGATGGGCTTCATTGGGGACAAAATTACAGCAACCAGCTGCCAATGCATATTTATTCCATAGTCTGATATATTTCAAAGAAACATGAAAGGACCATACTAAGAATTTTGCATATTTTAGCACTTTAAATGCAAACGATTAAAGATTACTTCTAAAGCATACCATGTACTGTATACGATATGTGTACACATGTGAAGCAGGAAAAGTTTTCACAAGTGAACTGGTGCGAGGACACCTAATTGTTAGTCATTTATGTGTGATAATTAATGCATGGTTAAGGCGAGGGTGTTTTTTTGTTTTTCCCATCCTGCCACAATGGTGTGAATGCAGCATTTGAACCTTAGCGATAGCGAGGCCAAGATTCTCCTAAGACGGTGGTGCGATGTCATTGAGTACATTTGCTGTACTTCAGTACAAATTCGAGGTACACATTTTACATATTAAACTCTACATGATGTACTTTTTACATCAATTTATTTATGTGGCAGCTCTTATTACTACAGTACAGTGCTTTTTAAGATGTTTGCACAAGAAACATTAGTGAATCATTACATCATTAACAATTAGTTGATTAATCCATAAGGTGATTGACAGATAATTAATTAACTATTTGATAGCTAATCAGTCTGCAAAAATGAAAAACATTTCATGTTCCAGCTTCTCAAAATGTGCAGATTTGTTTACTTCCTGTTCATTTTTAAGTGTTTGGTTATCATTGGTTGGAGAAAACAAGCATTGTGAAGGTGTCACTTTGGGCTCTGGGTAATGGTGATAGCATTTCTCACTATTTTCTGAATTTTTACAAACCAAGTAATCCATCCATCTATGGAGAAAATAATTAGCAAATGAAAAAAAAAAATCATTAGTTGCAGTGCTGTCCAAAATAGTTCAAGCAACTACAGCAGTGGAATCCTGCTTTTACTTTCCTTTAATGCATGAGTCACAATAATCCAGTGATATAATATATAATAGTATAACAGTCACAGGGGACATTTCTCTCTGCATTGAATACTTTTCTTATTTACTTATTTAGATAGTACATTTTCCTGATTATACATACTTACCTAACTAGACATTAAATGCAGGACTTTTACTTGTAACAGTATTTTTAGAGTGTGGTATTAGTACTTTAGCATTAGTAAAAGTTAGTAATACCTCTTCCACTACTGTACAAAGCTAGACTAACCAAGGCCAGACTCCAGCTCTGAAAAATACACAAATGTTAGTTTGAACAATCTTCTTATTTTACTATTAGAAAGACAAAGAATTGTGTAAAAATGTGCATCTTTTACTTTTGGTGCTGTAACACACTGGAACAAGTCAAGACAACATTCAGTATCTATTGTATGCAAACGATACAAAATGATATGTTTAATCAAGTGCTGAAAGAAAGCAAACACAATAAAGGAGATCATCATGAGTGACAACCTGCCGCAGAAAGACTCATCTAAACCTCCGCTCAGGTCAATCTACCCCCCAACATTCTGTGTCTCGTCTCGCTTCCTCTGTAATGACAATCATGTGTGTGTGACAATAGAGGTGCACATGTACACACGCCCTGCATATCTAATGATAGCTTTTATGACCTCCGTGGCACAAGAGGCAGAACAGACAAAAATGCAGTCACGCTTGAAGTGCTGCAGCAGTTAGCCTACCATTAACACATCACAGCCAGGTGGTGAGTGTGAAGCCAGACAGCGGAATGCGCTTCAACTGTGAACGTTTGTGGAAGCATACAGCAAGCTGTCGAGAGTGAGCGGAGACATGTAGTCAGGTGCTGTGATTGTTACAAAAAGATAATTCAAGTGAATGCATGCGGGAAAATGTTTTACTTTTTGTATCAGTTCATGTTGTAAGGATGTCAACCAACAACCATTGTGTGTTCAGAGTTTGTCAGACCAAAGAAGAAAGTGTTATTAACCAGATTTGAATGATTAAAAATATTGACAAGTTTATGTAAAATCAGGTAAAAATGAGCAGTATTCTCAGCTCCAGGACTGTGGAGGTGTGTTTGCTGAATGTGCTGAAGCCACGCCCACTCATGGCAGCAGTCAAGCAGCAATTTTGAAGCGACTGAAACGTGTCAGATGAGTTCAGAAAATTACATGACTAACTTTGAAACACTCTGAGCGAGATTAATTAATCTCTATCTGTCTGCTAGGGGTGCAGGGGTGCAGGGGTATGCTCAGGGTGGCCTCAGTGTGTCATCGAGCCACCCTTTAGGACCGCCCAAAAAACTGGACTGAAAACTGGTGAAAAATTGTTTTAACTTCTAACTCCACATTTCAGTAATATATTGTTTTAAGTCTTTTCACATGTTTTCAGCAACTATTTTCCAACATATTTAATGTATTTTGAAAGAAATCTCAGAATTGCCTTTACACAGACTTTAAGACTAAAAATTAGGTAATTGTGGTGCAAGGAATTAGTTTAGTAGTTGATTCAGCTAAACTAACTAATAGTATGGGGCCTTTGGTGTTGACTTCACACCCTAACTTAGGAGAGAACATATAGCTGGTGCAACCCAGTACAAGTATTTATATCTAACTACCCCGTCCCCTTTCTTTCCCCCTCTCCCCATCTCCATCACTAACTCAAACAGTCTCCACAGATGGCCACCCACCAATCACCTAGGTTCTGTTCAAGGTTTCTGTCCATTAAAAGGATGTTTTTCCTTGCCACTGTCGCCAAGTGTGTGCTCATGGTGGGAAGTGATGAGTCTCTGTAAATAATGTTATAAAGGGTAAGGTCTAGACCTGCTCCATATGAGATAACTTCTGTTATGATTTAGTGCTATATAGATAAAATTGAATTGAACTGAATAGATAGTTTTGGTTTTATCCGTTCGTGTTTTGCTGTCTGTCCTTGAAATTTCTGGCTCTGTCCCAATAACTATGGACAGAAATGGAATTTTGTCTCACAGTATTAAGAAATTATATTTTTTTAAAAATCAGCAGTGACATGTCTTTCCAGAAACCTTTCCAGACCTCACCGTGCATTCATTGAAACTACTTTCTACAAAAAATGTTTTTGTCAGATTGGGAGACTCAACCCTTAAAATGCCTCCCTTAAAATCCAGGTTTGTTGTTTGTTTTGTCTCAATCTTTGCAGCTAAACTTGGTGGTGTTTTTGGACTTAACACCAGCTATAGACCTAGACCTCACCTGTCAGTAAAGCAATGAGCCTGCTCCATTTGGCCTGGCTGGCATAGCTCATGTTGTAAAGCAGCAGGGGCAGAAGAGGTTACAGTAAACTGCCTGCAGGTATTGTGTTGAATTCCTATCAGCAGGCCAGAAGCTGTAGGAACACTCCTTGTCGAGCACAAGTTTAACCATAAGTTTTATACAATAGGGAAATGTATTTAATATGTCAAATCACTGTATGTAACCCTCATTCAGGACATATAATATTCATCTTTGTGCAAACTGCAAGCACTGAAAACAAACAGTACACATGTACTGAAATGCTACAAGCCATTTGTTTGCCATATTTAGCTGTTGCAAACCATGCTTGTTCAGAACAAACTGGCGCTGTAAAACCAGCAAAAAAAAAATACAGATTATATTTTTTCTTGCAGCCCCAGAAGTAGTGGATTGGAAAAGTAGATAAACAAACACTCAAGCTCAAATCAAAAGCACGAGTAAAGCTTGTCCTGAATGGTTCATCCTCTTGGGAGCATAACAGTGCTCGGTAAATTTCAGCAGAGCAGAGAAGAAGAGTCTGCATAAAAGCATCTTGTTTCTTGCTTGTGCTATAACATACGATTCTTTGAAAGTGTGAATAGATTTTTTGTCTTCTTTTAGATAACTAAGATAAAAAAAAAAAGCATAAAAAAGAAATTTATTGAGCTTTTTTTAAAGATAAAATGCACAATGTGCATATAGAAACGGGAGTGATGAAATGGTTTGATGCCACTGAAGCTGCAGTATTACAGATTACATAATGAAACATATTTAAATCAGCTTCAATTTTGTGGTAGATTCTTCTCTTACCATCTGTTCTTTACAAAAAGAGTGCTAAGACAGACAACATGAAGTCCATTTTTTTTATTTTTTTCTAATACAACTGAACATCATGATTTGATTTTTATTATGAGACTCATAAATAAAAATACAAAAAAATTCCACTACAAAAAACAATCTACTGTTAGTAGGATGTAAAAAAGAAATATTCTTTATATTTTCACTATCAAAGGCACAACATTGACTTTAGTGACAACATGGAGAAGAGAACCTGCAGCATTAAATCTTTTATTTTTCCTTTTTATTTTTTTTTCACACTCCATCAGAGAACACTGAAATGTTACAAAGAGAGGTGTCTGATTCTACATGGAAAGAAACAAAAAAAAGAACAACCTCTATATCAACAGACGGTGGCTATAGATTGGTGGCACAGCTCAACAGGAAACGTACTGCCACGAAAAAATAAAATAGCACGTTGTCGCTGGAAAAGACAAAGGACCTTTGCAAAGCTCTAATGCAAATTTCAAAAAATTATACAACCGACAACAATAAGAGAACAAAATAAAGAACATAAAAAATAATAATTGGGCACCTTCTAAGATTAGGCTAAGATTAGGTGCTGAGGTAGACAAAAACTATAACAATTCAAATCATAATAAAAACACTATTTTCTTAATACAGAGCAACTTGACTGGCACTTGTGCTGTCACAACAATGGAGGAGAGAAGTAGCACAGACAAGCCAGGGAAAGACAGAGAGAGAAAAGCTTTGTTACATAAAAAGCTTTGTTATGCTTGGTCCGACAGGGCAATTGGTCCTCAGTGCTAATATAAAAAAATACAATGTCTTGGTGCTTTGTTACTCAAACAGTTTTTAGTCTAGACCTCGATGGCACATGCATTGCAACACTGCATGAAATGGCTACTTTGTTCTAGAAACACCACACCAAAACACAGAGTGCCAGCTCCAGGGATGCCATGATTCCTCTCTGACGAATTTAACATCCCCTTCTAAATGCATTTTGTAGAAAAGAAAAAGTACTTTAAACAAATAACTGAAACAAAGCAGAAGGGGGATACCCCTAGTGCCAACCTACCCAAATGGAGGTTTTCTTTATTTTTTTCAAAGAGCAATATAAAGTTGTCATCAGCAAACCCGTTGCTGACGAAAAAAGAGAGGAAAAAAATAGACAATCTGAGTGGAGAACCAGATTTGGGGTTTAGTTTGCTTGCAGAAAAACATTTTAATGGAGAAGATTTTTTTTTTTTTTTTTTTTTTTTTTTACCAGAAAGCAAGGTTTGCCACTGCAGCCTGTCTGGATTCCAGCAAATTTTCCTTATGCTTTGTTTTTGTGTCGCTAAATAAATGCTTTTTGGGTGCCAATCACAGAGTACGGCCTAAGAAAAGAAGTGAATGCAGAATCCCAGTTGCTACTTCAATAGCATTAAGGGTTTATTGCAGTCCTTGAAAAAGAAGCCCTGCTCTATTCAGGATTTTTTTTAAAAATAAAAAAATGATCAGGTCATTTTCGAGCGTCATGACATCCCTAGGGTGCTGGAGACACCATTTTTATTTTCTTCTGAAAATACAGAAACTAAGCAGATATAGATGGATATTTTTGTTGAACAAATTCCATTTTTAGGCACAAAGATAGTACAGAAACATTGGAGGAACACTGAGGGAAGAACTATAACGATGCCAATGTATATATATATTTTTTCCAACATAGAGAAAAAAAGTGGCATAGAATATCATTTTATTTTGTATCTGATCTGATTAGTGCATTTTTCCACTAATACACACACACACACACACACACACATACGCACACACACACAGTTACACACTCTTGTACGCACTCTTTCACCCACACGAAAAAGTAGAAAACATTCAGAGGACAATGATAGGAATAATGTGACTGATCAGGTCTTGCATTGTGGTGGTTCAGACTGAGCCGTGACTGGGTATATTATAGTGGGTGGATATTATATGAGGGTGAAAAAGCCCCTCAGCTCACAGTGTTTGAGAATAAAATGGCAAGACACCATGGGACGTGCCATCCCTTCTTCTTTTTTTTTTTTTTTTCAAATACAAAAACAAAACAAAAAATACGTTGACAGTCAAGTTTGATTGAAAAATTGTGAATGACAAGTACTAATTGGTCGGTTTGGCAGCGTCCTCCTGCCGTCCCGTATTTTATCATCTTTTTTTTTTCCTTTTTTTTTTTCTTTTTTTAACGTTGTCACATACACACACTCGTAAAATTTGTGGCGGATAGATTTAGTCCTTCACCTACAATGCAATTGACATCCAGAAAGCGACACTTATTATTACAATATGTTCACACACATGTTTTTTTTTGTCCAACAATATCAAAGAGGAGCAAGGCAAAAATGATTCACACCCAGAGAGAGAAAAAAAAGACAGGTAAAAAAAAAAAGAAATACAAATATTTGTGCCCTGCTGTAACCCTCCACAAATGGAAAAAGGACTGACACTGAATACAAAAATATCACAATTTTTATATATCAAATTGCCTCTGTTGGCTCTTGTTCAGGAATACGCTCATTTCTCAAGAGAGCTTGTCAGCCAAGAGAATCTCTATTTTTAACCTTCTGGTTTTTCTTTTTTGATTACCACTTGCAGTTCCAATTGTCCAACGCACTCTGCATCACTGCAAATATGACCTGTCCTGGGCGGTTCAGCGGTTTTTTTTTTTGATGAACCTTCTTTTTTTTCACATTACAAAACTACACTTCTATTCACATGTTTTCAAGTTTAAATTCTTGTTTTTAAACCCTCTTAAAAAGCAATAGTACTTCCTCTTATCTGCCGCATCCCTCTTTACTCATCACTTAAGGCTTCAAAATTGCTTTTTTTTTTTTCTCTGCTCGTCTGTGGTTGGAGGTGCAGGGGGAGACTATAAGAGAAGAATAAACATCCATTTGAATGACTTTTCAAATCCTATCAACCTCTACTTTTGTTATCTCTTACCCTTTTATATACATTTTGCTTAAAAACACAGACAATCATGAATCAACTTTTGAAAAAACGAAACAAAAAAAGAAGCATGAGATGAAGTAGCAATGATGAAATAATGCAAAACACAAACGCACAAAAAAATGTGCTTTTGCCAAAAAAAAATGAACAACAACTTAGAGGTAGCTTTTATAACAAATGACCAAACCATCCGGCTCATTAACAAGCGGGGTTAATAATACCAAGTTTGGTAACAAGTAATGCACAAAGAAATACACAACATTAGAAAAACAAAAATCTCTTCACCGTGGCACTTAATTTTTCTGCGTACACATTGCTTCATCATGTTGTGCAATGCATCTTTTCAACATACACTCATGAACACAAAAAAAAAGTGTACAAATGAAACAAAAGGGAAAATTAAAATACACAAGCAACATGAGGTCACAAAACGAGGTAATTCAAGTACGATGTGTTGAGATCAAACTCAAGGTCAATAATAACAACAACAATAACAACAACAACAACAAGAACAACAACAACAACAGGAGACGAGAGAGACTAAGCACAGGGACAAAACCACAGAGAGAGAGAGTTGATTTATTCTGTCGTCTTACTGGTCGCCCCCTAAGCTGCTGGGCCGTGTCTCGTCCCATCAGTGATTTCCCCCCTTTTCCACCGGCCATTTGGATATGTGATCACCCCCGGTGACGCTGTGACATGCAGTGATGCTCATTAAAGCCTTAGGTTCAACCATAATACCTGTGGCTGCATAAGTCATACAGGTTTAATGCTGCATTTCAGAGATGTCAGAAAGTTGCAAATCCTCACCTTGTGCTGAACAAAACAGCTGTACACAGATTTTTCTTACAAGATGCAGTTATGTCAGCATTGCAGCATGCCGTAAATGCCACGCATAACTTTCAACATTTTAACAACCAACCAAAAGAGGGCCTATTTTTTTTATTAATAAATGAGCTGAGGGCCCCTACTCACCCCCTTTTCTTCCACTCTTTACGCATTAGTGTACACAAGTACACATAGCATCTTAATTATATTTAGCATAAAGCCAGAGTGGTAATTTAAATCAGTGCAAATATATTTAGGAATATGCACCATTAAAACATAATATCTGTAATATAACTACAGGAAAAGACCCCCAGATAACGCTGCACCCACCTTACATATTTCAATTGATATTCTACTTCAGTGGTGCATATTCTCAAACAAAAATCTACTGACAAACAGCAAATATGAGGCCTCAGGAGCTTCAGGTGTGACTGGAGCCATGGGCCCTCCCTTCGCCCAGTTAGTAATTTCAGCCTTGCCTACACTTAAGTTTGAATTTGAAGATCATGTCACAACTCCAAAATGTGATCTGTTGCAGCCCTTTTGTCAGATCCAGTCAATCAAAACACCTGATTGTGAACAATTTCACATACTCATTTCAAATGTAAAATAACATTTACGGCCGCTAGCTAGCTGGCTAATGTATGAGCTGTTGCATGGAGAACAGCATTTGATGGATGGAGAAAATCATTTGAACTGTACCACTGGAAGGCAGGGAGAGTCGTGACAACCTCCGAGGTTGGAATTGTAGTTTACAGACTTTCAGTGAAAGGCAGCATTAATTTAGCTATATATTCTGACACAGCCGCGTGCGAACCTGGCTCACAGTCTTTCACATTCATGTTTTGATGCCATATAACAGTCCTGAACCTGCCACACCACCTTAACAAATGTTAAAGGCGGGCAGCTAAGGCATTCCCAGTACTTCTTCAACATTCACTACGATCAAGCGGTCAAAGTCACAGGACTCCCACGGAAAGCAGCGGTTAACCATTTTCCCATTTTGTTTTCCATCCCTGTGGTGAATGGACAGATCTGCTGTGGTCAAAGTGTTACTGTTTATGTGTCAGTTTGTGTAGTTCATCATTAGTGTGAGAGAACGAGAGTCATCTGGTTAATGTACATGGATAAAAGCAGTCCAGTTATCTATTGCCGAGTAGGTGGATAGGCTGGGTTTAATGTGGCGTACTGTAATAGAGAGTTATGATGTAATGAAAAAATATATAACTTGCAGGAATCAAACAGAGACTGTTGTCGTAATTTGTTTTACCTGTGCAATCAAGCCATGATAAACTATGATGCAGAGCAAAAAAATATATATATATATAAGATGAAAAAGTGACGCAGGTTAGCCTTTGGCTCTCTGGGGAGAACCGTGGGTGGCCAGTGGTGACTCGACTTTCTCCAGCCTTCATCTGACGGAGATGTAGAACCAGGAAGACTACTGAGAAAACTGGGGAGACTTCCAACACACACACACACACACACACAAAAAAAAAAACAGCACTAACGTCCCCCTCCCCCTCTCACAAGCAAACAGGTGCTTGGTTTGCAGTATTTTAGTGCTCCAATTCATCCAGTTTAACTGTTTCATCTACTGCATACGCTTACCGGCTCCGCTGCTGATTCTCAGGGGCTATCTCATTGCCACCGCTGGGACCTGGTACGGACAGATTATACTTAGATATTTCAGTGAAAACTGGGAAGATCTGTGACTACTGTGCAAGCAGAGATGATAGGAGGTGGCAAAACAGACACATTTCCCATTAGGGCTGGAAAGAATTAGGGGCTTGATCACCCAAAGCGGGTCATTCTTTCCTTAATTTGGTTGGTATGTCATGGTGGAACGGTTAGAAGGTATGTCTCCAAAATAACTTTGTTGTGGTTCATAACTACCATAACATGAAGTTTTGTACAAGCAGAAGGACTCTGGCTTCTGAAAGCCAGCAGTTTGTCAATAGTTTGAAAGCAAGTGATGATGATCTGGGGGCCTAAACTGATACTTGCATATTCTTCATGCAATCCAAACTAGTATTACCAAACAGGGTGAATGTAAACAAACCAATACTAAAGTAGAATAAAAAAAACTTTCTCCTGTTTGGAATACAATAAACTCAAAATGGAGTGAAAGATTCAGTTCCTGATAGTAAGAATGTGTAAGTTCAGATAGCCCTTGAGAATCTGCTTTCGCTCCACGGTGGCAGCAGCATCCCCAAAAAAAAAAAAAAAAAAAAAAAAAATCACTTCTGTGCAGCTCGCTTTATGGCACTGCATGAAATGACCTGAAACGATAACACGGTTGCAGATGTAGTGAATGACCCGGTGAATCCGAACAATGGTGGAGAATCTCTCTCCATGTCCAAGTCTTCCTCTTCTTAGCACTTTTTGTCCCATCATCACCACCCTTTTACCCCATCGGTCATCGCCGCCTTTGCATGAAAAGAAAAAAGAGAAAACATACCCTCTTGCTTTCGAGTCTGTTGCCGTTGACATTCCTCAATCGTCAACACTCCACCACAGCCTCATACCTCCTATCCGCTCAATTACATTCCCCTTACCTCTCAACCCCCGTCCCCACCTTCACACATACCCTCCCCTTCTCTTCATTCACTCTCCCGGCCTCAGACATAGCAGAGGTACAGGTAGGTCTTCTCTATGCGCCAGTCTGGGGGGATGTCTTCGGGCTTGTGGCCTTTCATGTGCTTCTGCATGGCTGACAGGCTGGGGCAGTACTCCAGGCAGATGGTGCATTGGTAGGGCGAGGCGCCGTTGTGGGTGCGCAGGTGCTTGATCATGGCCGAGTAGTCCCTGGATCGCTGGTGGCACAGCTTGCACTCGAATGGCTTCTCACCTAAGGACAATGGGGTGGGTTGAAGACAACAATTGTTTTAGCCACAATGCCATTCAATGACTGTGTTATGTCCTTGTTGAAGTGTGATGTGCATTTGATACAGAAATCAATTGAATGGGAAGGGTACACAAGGCACAGCAGCTTTTGTTATTCACACCACAAGACAGTCACATTATTTTAGTGCAATGTGAAAATTCGCTTATCCACCAATAAAAGTCCTTGTTGCTCCATAAACAGTATACTGGAAAAACAGCTTTGTCATTTATGGCCATTGGAGTATTATTACAAGCGTTTGTAGTTTTGCTATCAGTTTTGATACTGTACTTCATGAGTTCATTGTAGAAATCTGGGAACATGATGACAGAGTGCAACGGGGCAAGAAGCACGAGCGGCTGGACAAACCAACCGACAGCCAGATGATCTAAACTACTTCATTTGGAGGTAAAACAAGTGAGTGCACCCAAAATCTTGCAACAATCCCTAATTGCTCAGGAAAACAGTGTGATGTGCCTTTTTTTTGGTCTGTCAAATAAGTTGGGCTAACCTGAGGGTTTTAAACTTGTCTGACTGCCTGAATGCTCGACTTCTTTTCAGTGATCTTAACAATTAACTCAGTGACAGCCCTTTCATTACTGATGTGGGAATGTGGGCCAAAACTACAGAAATAAGATCCACAGTGTGAGAAAACTGATTTATCTTTGAATAGCAACATTTTGTCTATTAACAGTGAGACACCGCCGCATATGAAACCTGCTGTGTGAGAACTAAAACAGTCTCTACTGTATTTTGAGGCTTAAGGAAGGAGGAAGAATATCTCATCACCACAAACTTAGAGACCGCAGATTCCACTCTGTTGGCTCACGAGAAATTTTGGTGTTGTTATGATAATTGGACTGTGCGCACATTAAGCGACAAGTCAAAACCCAGGAGTGAAATCCCAACTGTCTTCTGAACAGCAGTGTGCAGCAGTAAAAGACCACTCTAACTAAAGTCATTCCAATAATTGGTACAACTCAAAAGACAAAGGAGGATAAAAGTAAAAATGTACAGTAGTTTGTTCACCTCTGAGAGACAGTAAGTATCAACTCAGTGCCAGTCAGGTCCATCAAACCAACCCCACTAACAGCTAACAAAATGATCTTTTAATTATTTTTGCAGTTGAGGGGACACTTTGTGTTCAGTCATTATTAATTCTCATTACTGCTTTTATTAAAAAGACTCCATTGTATTGAGATTTTGGAAGCATGAAAGGCTTTTTTACATCATGCTGTGCAACAGACGAAAACGAAAAAGAGATGTCCTGCTATTTAATCGAATCTGTAACTATTGAAGGTGGCAGCAGAGATTTTGAAGACCATGCAGAGAACGACTTGCCTTACAAAACCGAATTCCTTTGGAAAACCCCAACACTCAGGAGTTTTGACATCTGAATGTCGTTGCCGATTTTGTGAGCAGCGGCTGAAAGCTTCAAAAAAAGCTGCCAACTTTCTAAAGCTAGTATGTGCTTGTCTTTCTTGCCCCGTCTGACTTTGCTGTAGCGATGTCAGCATGTTTCCAGTTCAACGTTATCATAAATGGTAGAAATGATGGTCAAAAATGTGAAAATAAGAATTGAGTCATCTTTTCTGAGAATAGCAGCAGACTTGTAGTGATTAAGATAAGAGCAATCTAATAGAATTTAAATGCAGATCGAAATGGGCTGAATGAAAATTCCAGGAATGTAAATGTCCGGCATCTCTTTCGTAAAGCACATCTAATCAACTAATCTATGCTACATTAAAAAAAGTACAGCTCCTGCCACGGAGAACTCCTGAAGGTGTCATAAATCAAAGTGCGGCGCTGCTTTCTTGCTGTGGGGGCTGCTATATTCAAGAGGCACATTTCAATTCGGCAACAGCAGCCGTCCTAAATGTGCTAATGATTTGAGTGATGGCAGGGAATAATCCGCCAGCGCTCAAGCCGGCAGACGCAAATTAGACATGTAAATGCTGACCTTTACCAATGGCATTTGAAATGAGCTGTCGGAAGTGATCTGGCCCAGCGCTTGCTGTCACCTTTCAGCTGGAGCATCGCACATGTGTGCAGGCGAAGCAGGCTTCATGCCTCCGCTGCTCGGCCTGTCGGTTCTTTCGGAGCCCTGGTTAACCTTGACCTTAGTGAGGGCTTGGTTATGGTGCCATTTAGCCAATAAGCATAAATACGGTGTCGCAGGTTGTCATGCGTTACTCTGCAGCAGTGTGGACACCTGCATTCTGTTGATATTGATAACCAGACTGTAAACAGGGTCGCCTCAAATAACCAGCTAATAATGAATTGCAAATAGGGCCCAGGTATTGATCCGTCATTGGCATTTGGGATGTGTGGAAAGAAGGGGGCGGGGGGGTTAGGTTGCCAATGTCGATGATTCATCAAGCAGCTGCCTTTTGTGCGAGGTGGCCTTTGACTGTGAGCTTGTCACTTGCTCTTGTTATCTGCTGTTGCTCTCCGGCTTAACGCAAAGCCCCCCTCCCCCACACAAAAGGGGAAAGGGTGGACGGAGGGGAGCCAATTATTGGACAGGCTGCCTTGATAGTGTGGCTTAACAGCTGGCTTATTGAATGGGAGATGGGAGGGCGCTGCTGTGTGTGTGTGTGTGTGTGTGTGTGTGTGTGTGTGTGTGGAGAAAAAGAGATGGTGAGGAAGTATAAAGCCTTGGCTGTGTGCCACCCTGGTGAGCACTTGTGGTATCCTTGCTCAGTCTGGTACGTAGCGTGCACTCATTCTCCAGGGCACCCAGCTTATCACTGTGTCAACATCTTTATGGGGCTCTAAATATACTGGGATCAATACAAAGTCTTCTGAGACATCCATCTACTGTATCACAGCAACAAAGATATTCATCTGGTCTGGGCTGTGCCTTGCAACTTGGATTGCCTAACGGGGGAGTCCTATAACAGGCACCAAGGGCTGTAGTCGTGTTTCAACACTGTATTATTATAAGGGGCTCATATCAAATTAGGAGAAGTGGAAGAATGAGATCTCATTGCTGAATTTGAACAATACTGATGTGTGTAAAAACAATGACTAAATATAATGGTTAATATGTTTTTAAATATAAAAAGATCCCAGAAATAGTTGGGAAATACGCTTATTGACTTTCTTACTGAGTCCCATGTCTGTGCACAAGTACACAGATGGAGTCTGTATGTTGTTAGCTTAGCATAAAGATTGAAGGCACTGGGAAACAGTTAGCCTGGCTCTGTCAAAATTTAAAAAAATACAACTGGCAATCCATCTAAAGCTCACTAATTAAACAACATGTTGTATGTTGGTTGTTTAATCTGTGTACATAAAAAGAAATGGTAAAACGTCAGATTGCTTTAGAGGGAGCTATGCTGTGTGGAACTGTTTGTCACAGCGGGGTTTGGTACCACCACCGAGACCAAAACCTTATCTGGCAACCCGTGCTTTAGCCTAATATGCTGCACAAAAAGTTGTGGGCAGCAGGTTGTAACTGTTGTAAATCAAGACATAGTTCAAGCACACAACAGTGTCCAAATCCTTTGATTAGCAACATCAATGAATGCAGTGTTTTTCTCTTCAAACATCTTCTTTGTCAGCTGGATTGTGATCGCAGTACCTGTGTGCACACGGTAGTGGGTTTCCAGCTGGTGCTTGAGGCTGAACTTCTTCCCACAGCCGTTACATTCATAGGGCTTCTCCCCAGTGTGGATGCGTTTGTGGCCCTTCAGCGTGCTCTCATCTCGAAAGCAGCTCCCGCAGAACTCGCACTCGTATGGGTGGTCCCCTGCTGAAAGGTGGAGAAAAAGAAGCGAAGCTTACTTCAACTGCAGTCAAGACCTTGTTGCGAAAAGGCAAACATGCAAGAGAAATATAAAACTTTGCTTTCACTTACATGCATAAATTCATCTGAATGTGGTTAAAACGTTCATGTCATGTTATTGTTCATGGTTGGATGGCTGTCACCAGCAGCCTGACTATGATTCCATGTAAACATGTAGTCGTGATACCTGAAGGGAGCCGCATTACTGAATGTTTTGCCTGATTATCTGGGTGGGTTTATGCACAATACTAAAACAACAGCAGTTACACGCTAATGGATACCCACGCCATAAGGCTTTAATTCCAGCAGACAAATGTAACTCTTCTTTTGTATCCGTCTACAAATCACCTGCACTGATGTTTTGCTTTGTGTAAAGCCTTAAATAATTGTAGCCTGTCATGGCTGCTCACTGGCCGTGAGATGTATTATTGACCATGGAGTCCCAGTCCCACAATGCTTGGATAACCTGGATAACCTGACTGATGCATATATGGATATATTTACATTTTAAATCTGTTTTTCGTTTTCTATTTTAGAGGGACTTAAAATCATATTGAATTTCAGAATTTATAGGGATTTAAAACATTTAGGAGAATATTTTTCATGCATAATGAGAAGAATAGAAAGTAAAGCTGGAACTAAAGTCGTAGACAAATCTATCTGCCTCTGTATACCTTCACTTTCAACACGTTATTTTCCCTGCCAGCATACTGTCTGTTTCTATTCATGGCTCCTCTGTCTAATCCTTTCACACTGAGTAAATGTATTCTCACTTTTTATTTACGGAGCACCATATTTGCAGTCAGAGACATTAGACTCATTTCAGACACCAGCCTGGCGGTGGATGTACAGTTTGTGTGCGTTCAGAAATGAAAATAACAGGCATCTCATTCTGCTCCTCGGGCTGCCACAGCACAGGTCCCCACAGGGCAGCTGTAATGGATATTCAGATGTCAATGATCAGGGATATTATGATTTGCAGGAGGCTCTCACCAGCAGTCCAAAGACTAATTGTATTCGGGTGTTTGATGAGGAGCTGCTCCTTGCATCATTTGCCCCCTCCCACCAACCCCTTCCCCGGTTACACTCTCCAGCCAAGTAATGTTGTGGATATTTATTAATGTATTTCACTCCACCGCTGCAGGTTTAAGTCACCATCAATGACCTATGCCTTTCATTATCTGCCTGTCCGAGCAGCAACGTGCCAGGGAATAAATTGCATTTCTCGTTATGTGCTGCTGCCGTTGCCCGCTGTTAAGAGACAATTTCACTTCCATCCTGCATATTTTATTTAAGATTTTATGTCTGCATATACAGTATGTATGAGTTTACTTGTTTTATTTAGGAGGAGAAATAAAAGGAAGGATGAAAGAGGTATGAGAGGTGAAAATCCTGTAAATGCCGATCACATTTTGGGTGTGCTATACTTTCATTGAATAATAAAAAAAAAAAAAAAGACAAAACAAAAACGTTTTCGATGCCTTGTGATGTTGGACGCCTTCCCATTAAAGGAGAAGCTTTGATGGGGATGGAGGGGTGCGGGAGGAGGAGGGATAAAACTGAGACAGGGATGGAGCAGGGGATGTGGGTGTATATGGCGGCGGCGGTGGGGGCTGGGTAAAAATCAATAAAAGTGACAGTCTTTATTTGTCTGCGTGAAGTTATCAGTGGCTCCCGCTGTAAGACATTGTGCTCTTTCTAGCGTTTCAACCACAGCAGAGATCACAATCCATCACGGAGCTCGGTGGGCTCGTGCGACGCTACAAGAATAATAATTGAGCTCAGATTCACCTGCCTTTAATTAGGGCCTCCGATCAGACCAGCGAGTGGGATGCTAATACTCAGAGGAGGCCTATGGAGGGTTATTTACGCTTAATGTCCTGTTGCTTCGCTAACGTCTGCTGTTAGCAGACATCATCAAAAATCTTGGATTAGTAAGAAACAGCTTGATTTCTTTCTCATTTCAATACAAATATGTTTTTTTTTTGTTGTTTTTTTTTTACTAGAAAACACTAATCTTTATGCGTTAGAACATTAACTGCAAAATGCAATACATATGTACATGTTGTATATGAACTATCTTTGATGCCAGGGTTAGGGTTCTTTACAGTTCTGATCTGAAGCCTTGATGTAGTTTTGGTAAGTGTAGGAAGCTCATCCCAACTCACTTATCTCTCATCTCTTCTGTAGTTCTTTAAGCTTAATCTTTATGATGAAATATTTATTGTATTTCATCACTATTTAGTTTAAGTCGGAGCTCCATGCACATCCAACAACCTCAAATATAGCAAACTAACAATGATGCCTTTTTCCGTAACAACTGTGCTGCACTTGCTGGTTTAGAGTAACGATACCTTTGATGAGGTGCAAGAAACAACACATAGTGCCCCAAATTTTACTTTCTGATTTCGATCAGATACTTCACATTCACACAGTAAAACCGTGCACAGATACAGACATGTCTAGGCATAAAATAATAGGCTTGAGTGGTATAATATGCAAAGTGATTCCTGTCCAGCCCCCAGCATCCTGTTTGTGCTCGGTATGCATATCATGTATGATATCTCCTGTAGCCACTCGGGGACGCCAAAGTGCAAACTTACACTGCAGAGCTTTAAATAAATCAGACACAATTCTATAATCATATTGTGAGGATGTAAAGAGCCAGACAGGACTTCATTTTGTCGGGGTATTCTCACGAGGTTTGGCGCATAATGGGGACCGCCGTCCATCCCATATATGCCATCATTACTTTCTCTCTCCCTCTGTCCTCCTTTCATTCCTGTCTTCCTTCTGTGCCTTTCCTTCCCTTCCCTTTTTTTCTCTCTCTCTGCTGTGACCACATGGCAGGGAGGCCACAGATGAGGACCCAGCACAGTGAGGTGGAACCACAGCATGGTGAGTGGACCCTTGGGTGCCCCTGAGCATCACCACCTGCGTCTCCTGACCCCCCCGCCTCCCATCCGCCACCTCACCACCACCTCTACATTTACACCCCCACCCCTCCCCTCCTCTCTATCACCTCCTTTGACACCCCAAAGGCCTGCTGAGGGTGCCTGTGCCCATGGGCACCCGGGGCGTGTTCATTATATACGGTAAGAGGCTGTAAATCACCGGGCTCCATCACTGCCAGGACCAGAACTGGCTCATTCTCTCTCTCTCTAAATTCAATTCAGTCCTCTCTCTCTCTCGCTCTCTGGCTGTAGCACTATCAAATACAGCTGCGAACACAAAACACCCCGCCATAGCAGACAGCAAATTGGCTCCGGATTTAAAAAAAAAAAAAAAAAAAAAAAAAACACACACACACAGACACTTACACACAGACAGTGCACAACAACGGAATATTAATGAAGGCCTGGTCTGTAAAGAGAGAGAGAGTGTGTGTCTGTGTGTGTGGTGTTAGGGAAGAGGAACAGCACAGCTGCTATGACTGCCACTGTTATAAGCCCGCGTTGTGCGCATTTGTGCGCGAGTGCTTGAACCTACATCGTAGAGTACATATATGTAATCAAGATATATAAACAAAATAAAGAGGCAACATGGAGCTGAATATGTGTAATATCCTGGCATGTTAAGAGAAGGCGCAGATAGACGGAGGAAAATGAGAAGAGGCTGTGAAGGGAGAGAAGGAGAGATGACATGATTAAGATGCTGAAATAAACACCATCAAATCAGTTTTTTTCCCTCTCTCGTCCTAAACGGTGATCCAGTGTCAGAGCCCGCACCAGCAAGGCTGCTCTCAAAAGATAAGCCAGGAGACAGGTAAAATGAAGCACACGTAATGAATGTCCATAAAAGTGCTTTTTGCAGCTTTCTGTTGCCAGTTGATACAATAGAACGGTGACTCAACCAATAACCAAGCTATATCTAGAAAGCTTTCTGTGGTAGATGAGCTGCCACAGTCTGTCCATTAAAATTAGGGTTGAATACTGGGAATTGAAATTGACTCCAATTTCCTGGGAAAAAGACCCGCGGGAACATGTGACTCTTTGCATGTGCGTGCTACACACTACTATATAAAATAGATGCCTCATTATGCCAGTAAACCTCATTAATGATGCAATAAAACCTAAGTACTCTGACCTTGAGATGTCATTATTATGGAAATATAACTGGATCAACTTTTCAGCTCCAGCATTCTTTTTCCATTTATTTTTCATGCTTCAATGACTGCCTAAAGTCCAGCTGAGTAGCAAAACACTTTTTATGATTACTGTGACTCAAAATCTGTGCATGAAAACTTTGCAGATGGCTCAACAGGTGGCTGAATCAGATATTCAAGAGTACCATCATGAAATCAGACAGCAGAGCAGCAGTCAACAGGTCGAGCATTGGCTGCATGAGATCACATTAATGTTAAAACTAAATATCCAAGACTAATGCTAACACGGAAACAACACGCCAAAATGCCTGCATTAAGGATTTTCCTTCTTTGCCACTGCATGCAGTAATAACCTCAGTTCAGCCCTAAATAGATGGTCATGCACTCTCATACCACTCACATATACCGCTTTAAAAACGGTAAGAGGATATTCTCTTGTGTTTTTTTTATATAATCTCGAAGACAGGGCACCTTTTAAGAGAAATTGTTGTCCTACTAAATATGGACATGGACAATCCAAGTTTTCCATGGAAAAGTGTGATATGTTTGTGGGAAGTAATCATTTCAAAATCACAGGAAACAGCCAGAGCAGAATATTCATCAAAAAGGCTGCGCTTGACTCACATCTTGTGCCTCCAAAATTAAAAAAAAAAAAAAAAAGAAAAAAATCTGGAAAAGTGTATGTGATGAATCATTCTGAATACAGAGAAAATAAGAGGACAGGCGAGAACATGTCTGACTCACCCGCCTCTAGTATCAAAATATTTGCTTAGCAATTAATAGACAATATTAGGCTGAGTGATGTGAATAAAATGTTCTATGATAGCATGACATTCATCTGCGTCAATATATATCATAATAAGATACATTTATTGGAAATGTATGGATGGTTTGTTCTTTATTATATGTATAAATGTTGGATCTTTGTCTTGGCTTTTGAATTATGCTGAGTGACCGGCCTTTAATACCATCCAAGGTAACAGAAATGACTAAATGTCTTTAAAGAAACACTTCCATTGATTGAATTGTTATAGTTGTACTAAAAAGACACCGATTAAACATCAATTAAAGGCAAGACAGTAAAGGTTAAGTAAAGTAAAGATGCAAATATGTTTTTTTTTATACATATTTTAAGACACCAATTTACATAACATTTATATTTTTTTGTAGTACCATTGTTGTTTTAGTTGAAGAGTCCCTGACTTTATGTCCTTTCCATGTCTGAAACCAAACCTACTTTGTATCTTGGACGCATATTGGTTTAGAAAGCATAAAAAAGGGCTAAACGGGGAGTGAAGGTGCACATAGGACAGTAACAAAACCCTGTTCTATGGACATGGACAGATGTCCACATTGGATGGAGTTTGTTGGATTAGCGCAGTGCACGTGTGTCTCTGTACAAACAAACAAGACTAGATGTAGATAAACGTCTTGCTGATTCTCTGGGGTGTCTAGTACTGTCTGTTTTTTTAAACACTATTTTTGCCTTGTTACCCAGCTTAAGTGTGAATGAGATTATTAACATCAAAGTGTAAATGTAGAGGAACACCATGCCTCTACTTCTTGTTTTTTTTTTTTGGAGGGTAAATTAGGAACTATTTCTGGCACCCATGATGCCTGTGTGAGTTGCTGACTTTATAATCCCCTGACAAAAGGCTCCACATCATATTTAAACGACTGCTTTCACGGCTGGCTCATTGTGATTTAACACACGCCCACAGCGGGATGAGGTTCAAAGTGGCATGAGGCTGCAAAGTCTCATCTGCAGCTCCAGAGACGAGCTGAGGTGACATTTGCGTCGCCCGGGTGGGCAGGTGGATCAGAGACGACGCTTGTGTCCTCTCCAATGTCTGGTAGACGGAGCAGATGTGCGCATCGCTACTGTACAGGCGGCTCAAGCAGCACCGTCCACCCCCTACCCCAACCCCCCTCAGCCCACTAGCCCCTACCACCATCACACACTAATGGTGTATTCGCCTGACTTGTAAATAGGGCCGACTGCTCTCATCTCACTGCCTTTCGTTTCAAATATTTATCCGTGAGCTGGTGAGCTAAATCGGCTCTGACAGTGAGACTGTTATTTAAGGTCGCAGACAGGCGGCTGGGTGAGAGTGAGAGAGAGAGAGAGAGAGAGGGGGGGAAAAAAAGCATCCATCCCTTGCCGGTGAAATGGGATTCATTTCCATGTGTTCATATTCTGTCATGGTTACAGCTTTTTTTTTTTTTTTTTTTCACTCTGAATAGCTGCATCCGTCAGGCTACCTCTGCTCCCTCACAACAATGTATTAGTATCCTAGCCTCGCCTCAGTAGAGAGCCGGCACTGAGAGAATTACTAGTGGACTGAAGAAAAAACAACAACAACGACAAAAAAATAGTCACTGTAAATAAGCATCTGACTGCTGCAGAATTCATTTTGTGTTGACCTGAATTAATGCTGTTTATTCAGCTGAGCTAAAGTCACAGTGTAACAGGGTAGGGATAACATAATTCACTCCCATTTCCTAAAATAAAACATGGCTTTTTACTTTGTATTACAGTACATACTGTAAGCTTTATTTGTCTATGACAATCCCTGCCGTGAGAGCCAGAGTGGAAGGCTTTTTTGCAGGTTTGTTCCTACTATGGCTGTACACAACTCACTTTTTTCATGGTCGGGTATTCTATTACACTAATACACGAGGGTGGCGGGGCAATATATTCTGATAAAAACAATGTTCTATGTGAAAGCACAAAGCAAACAAAATCTCAATTCAAAGAAAAATTTGAGCATAATATTTGTATGCAAAAAGTACGACCTACATGTAAGTGAATGAAAAAGCCTTCTGCGTGACAAGTTTGATATATACATAGAGAAAAACAGCAGTATTGTTAGTTTCACATGAATTCATCACATCAGATGACAGGTATTACAGGTAGTAAACATGTGCTTTTAAGATGTTATCTTACTTTCATGCAACTACTTACATGAATTTTTTACATTTTACATTTTTTGGGCAGGTCTTCAAACTACATTTTGACACAGGGACCCTCTTTAACACAGATCCTCATTATCAGGTAGTAAAGCCGGTCACCCCCGAAGGCCCTTATTATGTCAGTTCTAGTAGAGCATACTCCCATATACCTAAGCAAAAATCTCAAATTAGTCATAATACCAAAAATCCTGCTGCAACACAGGAAAGCTGGGGGTTTATTCTGGGACCTTGGGGGAAGATGGTGAGCTAGACGTGCTGTTATGCAATATACTAATAATAAATCATAATAATATTGAGACCGACTTTAATCACAGGTAGTATTTTGGAAACTGCTTCAATGATTAAAATGATCTGAAAGAAAATATTTAAAATGACACTGATCCCTGAGATTTGTTAAAAAAATTTTTTATTACAAATCCTCAATGTCAATATGAATCCTTTCTTCTCCGTCTGCTCTGCTCTATTTAGTAGTTTGGTGGAGACAGAATTAATTCAAGACTGCTCTTTTGAGAATAAAGGGGCAGACACAAACGGTGATGCAAGTTCACTGCAAATTCTTATTTGAGCATGACCAACAGAGTTGAGTAATTTCCTGACCAGAGATGCTGCTGCAGCATTGCACTGGTGCACCTGAGGCACTGATGTAAAATGAGTTGGTATGGGAGGAATAATATATTAGTAGGTGTGGAGCTTTAAGGAAATATGGTATTCTCATGACCTGGGTCCATTTTTGGGCTGGTAATCAGTGTACTACTAGGTATTCTAGTTAGTTCTGCACAATGTATTCAATATTTTAACAGACAGTTTACTATTACTAATAATTTACCAGATTATCATGGCTTTAAGGGCACTGAGTTTGAAGATAGACTCTTCATGTGTCAGGCAGTTTGTCTTCCAGCCCTCTGGATAGTGACTACAACTCCAGTTGTTGGCAGATTTTACAAGAAGTGCACCTTCACATTAAAAGCATCTACGTGTGGTGGTTTGTATTCTGACGTCTCTCACAGGATTACATGTGAAGATATTTTGGGTTAAATGGGAGCAGACCCTTGGGTTGACCCACAATACACTGGAGGGATTACATATCCTGTCTGATCTGGAAAGGTCAAGGGATTCCTGGAGAATGTTGATGTGGTGGAGAAGATCAGTGCTACACTACTTAGTTTGCACCTGAAGGCGCTGAAAAGAAATAAATGGATAATACACTGTGGAATGCACCACTGTTGCCTTTTGTTTCACTGATGCGAGTGCTTCCACTAACCTGTGTGCGAGCGTAGGTGACGTTTGAGTGCAGTATGGCTGGGGAAAGTCCGGTTGCATTCGCTGCAAATGTAGCTGCGAACGCCGGCGTGGACTTCCATGTGCTGCTGCAATGCTGTCTGGGTCTGGAAACGCTTCCCACAAAGCAGGCAAAAGATGGCCATGTCTGACCCTGCAGAGCAAAAGACACAAGAGAGGAATTAATGGTGAGAGCTGTCAAGCATGATTACATTTCATTTACCACTAATTTATCACAACTTGGGTTTTATTTTCATAGTTTCATGTTTCTTGGCCCGTTGCACGCCATGACTTGTTAGACATGTTGCAATGTTCCCAGATCTCTTTCTGATAGGAATGAAGTATTACAAAACCAGACCTAAGCTGTAACATAAACTTGGGTTTTAGAAAAAAAAAGCACTGTGACTATGAAGCCTGGAGTGTCACCTCACCCTTCAGCACTTCACAGTAGACAGTGCCAGTTTTCCTCAAACAAATCGCACTAAATGTTGTGCATGTACAATGATTAAGACACAGGATATGCAACAACTTCGGTGCGATGATGTGTGCTCAGACATATTACAGTTTCCTAACTGTGCCTTTACAGGCTTACATGAAGCAATCTGTATTTATAGGATTAAAGGTGCACACAATACTCATGTTTCAGGGTGGGTGAGTAGAAAGATAAAGATCTCCTATGCAATACTTCAATCGAATCTTGACTCTAGCGAGCACTGTGCATTTTTCTCCGGCAGAGATAAAGAGCGCACAGTTGCAAGCGCACAAACACATAAAATCACAAACACAGGAACAGACACACACAGTTGCACGCTCCCTTGAACACACTCCCTTCACACTTTTTCAATTACCAGGCTGGGGAAAACTCTGGGGAAGGACTGAGTGTTTGGAGCTCAGTTTCTATTTCATCAGTCAATAACACATCTTTGGGGCAAAGCTGACACTAATTTAAAAATCTATGAAGAGCAGCCCGCCTCATGTTCATAACCACTGAAGGAGGAGGAGGGCCCACGACAGCCTCCACGCCAGATCAATCACTGCTTCGGCTGCTCTACACGCTGAAGAACGGGGATGGAGGGAGAATACATTGCAGGTTGATGATAGGAGGAACGATAGAGAAGAGCTGCTGGATAGCAGGTAAAGATAGGAGATTCAGTTTGCAGTAGAGGAAGGTAATGTACAAACCAAGAGGGAATAAAAGTCTAATTTTGGTGCAGGTAGGGGAGAAAAATAAATATTGACAAACCTTCCCTTTCTGACTTTAGCTCTGTCTATATGTTTCATTTTCTGTTGTGCAGGAGATAAATGCATCTGCAGGAGCAAAGAATTTTCATTACAAGCTTGTTGAACACCCGTGACTGTAAGCCTGAGGTACTAATGTGTCAGCCCTATAAGTAAAATTGATTCCTATTATGTTGGTGACCCTTTGAACTTTTCTTTAGGCTCAGCATCAGGCCTGATTTTCCACTCTTATAAGATTTACTGAGCACATTAATGCTACCTTGAGGACAAACCACTTTGATTGTGATGCCACCATCTCTGGACAAACTTCATAGTTTTTAGCTCAAGTAATGGTAGGGTTTAGTCATTGGTTGAATGAACCTGCCTGGTTTTAGGCTGGTGGAGTTCCTGTTTGTCTACAATTTTAATTTCATGTGGAAGTGATTGGCACAGTGGTACAAATTTGAGTCAATATTTTGTCTTCTAGGTGGCACTCTTTACCTTTCAGCAATGGTAAATGCCATTGCTCATGCCAACTACCAAGTTCTCCCCTCCTGTGTTTTCCAGGTAAATTGAAACCTCTGGATGCTTGCCAAAGTCCTGCAGGCGCACTGACTCTATAACAGTAAATGTAAAAGCTATCAATAACTAGATGCAGGTTCAGTTGTTGATGATTAGTTGGATTATAAGATGAGAACCTTTATCTGAAAATGTTCTAAATAATTCCTTAAATTTTCTGCTTCAGTAATTTCTTCTTCTTAATGAACTGTCAGCAATCAGTTAGTTAAATTGTACTAGATAGCGTAAATGCTAGTACGTGCATGCAACTAGTGCTAAGCTAGTGTTCTCCTGTTTCGTATCTCTCTTGCTCTTCTTCCCCTCTCTGCTTTTATCAATGAAGAGGCTATTGATTGGGGTCGATTGCTTCTGGAATCCCTCTAGGACACCAGGTACTTAAGTGGCTTTGATTGACAGGCATGCCTCCTATTCACTTCTGTTCTCTCTCTACCTCATTCCCTCTTTCTTAGTTTATCATGCATCTTAGGTTCTCCTCTGTCAGTTGACTGGTATAAGCAGAGGGATTCTCCCCCCTAGGCCACTCCAGACCAAACAGTTCTTGGTCATAATAAAGACTTCAAGTAACGTGCCATTATTGTTGTTTGGAGAGGAAGAAAATGAAAAAGGCCTACGTGGTTTAGAGGAATAATAAGTGAGAGGCAGTGAAATAATTGAGGAAGAAGAAGGTCTTGGAATGCAAAAGGTTATCAGACCCTTGACCTAAGGTCTAGGCTAAGGCGTGGACATAGCTGAAATATGAAACCCAGGTTACCAACACATACTTATACACACACAAAGAGAAAAACAGAGCAAGTGAACAAAAAGCAGAAGCACCACATGAAAAAGACTTTTACTTTGAAGTCAGGGCAGTTACGGTGGTGGGTCACACGAGGTGGTGAGTCACACGAGGTAATAACTGTACAAATAAATAATTTGTCAGCAAGTGTGTGTGTCAACTTTCAAAGAAATCTGTCAATCTAAGAGAGTAAAACGGGGCGAAAAACAGTCAGTGTGACACACACAGACGAAACTGAACTGGTAGAGAACAAAGGCGATAAGTAGAATTAACCATCAGACATTTAAACATGCCCCTTTCTGATTAATGCAAAACTAAATACTCAAAAACTATAACATCCTGGATCCAGCCTCTGCTAGCTGAGCTTTGAAGAGCTGCTATTCATGGCAGCGCTCCCATTCAGTAAGCCCTTGTTTTTCATTGCCAAAAGAAAAAGATAGGATATACGTCTTTATGTAAAGAGGACCTAAAAGAACGACAACAGCTGCATGGCTTGAGAGGTCTTTCAGCTATTTCACTCTATCCTGCACTTCATTAAAAAAGTCCAACAAACTCAATAGCATATACAATCAGCACATAAAAACATCATTGATTTGGAGAGGGCATGCAATAGATTTTTCTCTCATTCTCCACTCAAAGAACTGGATAATTTCTGTTTTCAAGAAAGGTCTAACGAGGACTATTCTCAATGCTAAATGAGGACCACTACAGGAACTCGCATTTGCACCGGTACAGTTGAAGAATCTAATTGAAGCAAACCTTCCAGCAAGCTTCAGACTCATGAGAGAATTTATATTTTCTAGCACTAGCAACCGCCGAAGTTGGTGATAGGTAACATCCATTCATAAAACTGCTACATTTGTGCTCAGTCTATGTGGGAAAACTACTATCATTTCCTGTCTTCCTGTCCTTGTCTCCAAACCACAGTAGTTTGTGGAAAAGTGTAGTGGAAACCCTGATTAGTGTTAGACAAAATTAAGTGGTACAAACTATACAGTTACTACAGGGAATAACGTGTGTGTTGCAGGAAAGTGAGTAAAGGTGTTGTCGGCCGCTGATAGATGAAGAGAGTAGTGGAGAGATAAAAAAGGAAGGAAAGGTGGAAGAAAAGTAGTTGACCCAGGAGGTCCATTACAGTGTAAAATTGAGTCAGCCCAAAGTGACACCTGAACGGAGGAGCTGGAGGAGCCAGAGTGGTGGTGGGGTGGGGTGGGGGTTCTTAGTCTCACTCCTGTTTGGCTGTTTTGGAATAATTTACCTCCTCTAACCAGCCTCTGTCTCCTTTTCCCGCCATCTATTTATAAAGGCTTGGGCAGTTTGTGGCTGTTTGTGTGTGTGGCCGTGGCAGTGCCGGCAGTATCTTAATGGGCCTGGAGTGGCAGGGCTGCTGTTATTTAAGTGGGGGTTGGACGGAGGCCGGTAATGGAGAGGAATACTCCCCGATGGGAGGTGACAGTGGCCGGATGGGCACAGAGAGAAATGGCCTAAGGGTAGAGGCTAGCCATCGAGGTAGGCACTTTTACTGATTCTGATGTGCAGCGCGAGCCCACCTGCTCTGAAAAAAACACTCTAGCTCAATTAATAGCCTCAAACTTAGGGTCCCAATAGGCAGTTTTACTCCTTTTACTGAGTGTCTTGTGAGAATCGTTGCTCCATTATGAGGATCCTAATGCTTAAAGTTAAATTTGGATTCAGTGATTTTGGTCAGCTAACCCACAAAAAGGTTGTAAAACTAAACTGTAGGCTTCAAAAAATCCCTCAGACACCTAAAGGTGATGCCACTCACACATTTTACATGCTTGTTTTTCTACAGTCTCGGCTCACTAACTTTCAGAAACCCTAAAAACCTCCTCGCTGTACATGTCAAAACCGACATTTCACACTCTAAATGTCACACAAAATGGTACATTTGGTACATAGAGCAATGTCTCAGAAGCATAACATGTAGCTGTAATGTTTGACTTGAACAACTCGAAGACATGTTTCAAGATTAGCATCACAGTTCTTAAATTCATCCCGAATGTGTTCTTTGGACTGTAGTCAAGACAGTTAAATGCATCCTGACTGTGGCCTGCAATGCAGCGTGCTGAACAGAGGACCTGCCAGAGTTAATGAGGCAGAGAGCAGCGGGACCTCAGCACAAGGTGTTCAATCACAGGCCATTACCACAGCCCTCAACCTCTGTTACTGCTTGCTCTTGTCAATAGCAATCTATAATAAGCTATAGTTTATCTATAGAGAGGGCAGGGTAGTGACTAAACTTAGGCTTTTATATTCTAAAACACCTACATTAATTGTAGGTGTCTCACTTTGAGGCTTGATCACAGAAACGTGATCTCAAAGTCACCACAACATGATCTGATGGCTGTGATTTGCTGCTACTGCTTCTAAACTCTAACTTCTCAGTTTCATATCTCATAAATATGATTCATCTTGAGGTCATTCCTCCCCTGGAAACTGTAGTCTAACAAAAACAAACTTGTAGTTGAAAGCTCTGTAAAAAAGTAGTCAGTGGTTTAAGTGATTAAGTGCGCTTTTCTGTGCCAAACAAATGGTTTATCTTACGTTTAGGTGACCTCCATAGCAAAGTGGTTGCTCTAACAGATGGTTGTTAAGTTTTCTCCAGGCAAACAAAATATGCATCAGACATGCAGTGTTTCCCTTTTTGTTGAGAAAAGCTGCATCACAGGTGGCACAGAGTGAAAATAGAAATCCACGATTCTCAGTTGCATCTTTTTATGTTCTTCCAAAAGCTATTCCCTTATTTTTGTTTTGATTATGGTGGCAGCGTTTGTTGCTGTGCAACAAAATCTCTAACTTATTGTAGAAGAAGAAGAAGAAGAAGAAGAAGAAGAAGAAGAAGAAGAAGAAGAAGAAGAAGAAGAAGAAGAAGAAGAAGAAGAAGAAGAAGAAGAAGAAGAAGAAGAAGAAGAAGAAGAAGAAGAAGAAGAAGAAGAAGAGCCACCCACAGCTGATCTGTAAAAGTTTAGATCACACAAATGTGCACAAATGTTGGTCAGATCAATTTGTCCCTTTCTTGCCTTCTACCAGCAAACACAGACTTCAACAATCAGTCACAGCAACACCCTTCCAAACAGGTGCTCGGTTGACTACTCAGCTCTGCTAACTGCCAGTCACCACAAACACCAGTCACAACAGTCCTGACTGTGTCGGTGGAGTAAGGTGTGAGAAACGAAAGCAGAGGTGACACTCCTGCTGCTCTTTAGCTTCGTCTAGACGAGACGTGTTTGTTGTTACTCTCATCTGCAATCAGGCTTCATCACACATTAGGTCTCAGCTGTTCTGAAAAGGTCGCCAAGCACCTCTTTACCGCCGCCTTCATGGGGCGTCACTGGAGAATGCATCTTGTCATGAACAAACAAATAAATGCCTTCTGTAATTTACTCCTGTATGGATTGGAAAAGGTCTCTAATGAAATGTTAGGGTACATCCAGAACATGACTTCACATTTTAGTCATCTTTAGTCATCATATCGCTGGCGAGACCCCCTGTGGGCAACCGTTGCTGTCTGCAACATTGCGGGGGAAGCCAAATGTTCAAACCCTGAAACTACAATTTTACACATAAATGCATATGCCCCTCGATCATGACAAACAAAATCAGCTCTCACAAATCAAACATGGGTACAGAACAGTGACAATGTCAGTCAGCGTAGAGCATGCTTTTACTCAACTTTAACACAAGGTAAGGGTAATTTAAAAAAGATGATCATGGTTCAAGAGGTTAAAAATGTTTAATGGCGGGATCAGAGAACATGAAGTCTTAAAATCCTGATGATCGCTATATCAGAGCCTGTGATCTTTATCCTGTCACAATATAGGCTTACAATCTTTCACAACATCCAAAGGTAAACAGGCAATAGACAGGTAGATCACAGGTAGACTTCCAGGAACAGGAATGATGTCAACAACCCTGGCATCACAGAGGTGACAAACCATACGGGAGGAGGCTCCAAAAAATTGCCTTCTGGCCTGTGATGTGTCCAAGATGTGAGACGAAACAACAAATTAGTGTGGCCCGACGTGTTTCAGATAAGGCTATCTTATGCAGAAAAAAGTTTCAAACAGTGCTAAGGGATTCATTTTGAACAATGTCTTCCCAGGATATCATACCTTGGTCTGTCATGGGAACTAATTTCTCCGAGTGATTGCCAGATAGTGAAACGACTTAATGATTTAAGACTAATTTCTGATAATTTCCTGCAGAACCCTAACCCTGGCCATCATTTCATTTTCATCAAAACATTTTGAGATTTACAAACGTACTCAGCCTCACTGCATTCTTAGCCATCAAACACATACTGTTAGACATATGTTCCACCGGTTGCGTCAGCAGATGATCTAGAAAAACAATTTGTTTGTAACAGTGAAAAGAAAAATGGCCAGCTTTTTAATTATGTTCATTTCAAGCACAATTTTAGAGCTTTCATTTAACTGGTGTACAAGTTGTGTACATTTGGATCGACTGTGCTGGAAAGCCTCCACATGGTGCTAACAGAAGCATAAAGACTGCCAACAGAGATACAGAAATGAGGAAATAATCATGCTGTTAAAGTAGTTTACATAACATGCATTGCATCAAAATTACATCACGCCACACAACCTGGGCAAATCTCCTGTGTGTCACATTCAAACTGTAACTAAATGGTTGAATTTAGGCAAGTAAACAATGTCAGGATCAAGCAAGGATTACTTTTATGATTGTATTAGACCCTGAAGTCTTTTCTATGTCCTGAAATTTCCATGCTAAGAGCTGTCAATTTTTCAAGTGAACTTGAGGGATTTCAGTTTTGGACACACCATTACCTCATCTTTGGAGCTCCCATTTGCATAAATTTTTTTTTTTTTTTTAAATCACGCTTGATTCATGACCTTTAAAAAGAACAGGAGAGGACACAGAGTTTCAGAATCATAATTATCACCTGTGGCTATACGTTCACTGCACATAGCTTTTCATACACAGTTTCCTGTTATTCAACTGTGTACATATCCTCTTTCTCACCTAACATATATGTTTTTGTATTACATATGCTACTGCTAATACAATTAAAACGCCTCCACAGACGTTCAGTGTTCAAAAGGGGGCTCCAGTAACAGAAAGAGACATCTGCATGAAAGTAAAACGACTTGATTGAAGCAATAATGGATTAAATGTTTACTTCTAAGTCACGCAAAAGTCTAAAGTCTAGATTATCAAAGAGTTTTAGACTGCCAAATTTCAGCCTTTCTGCTTTTTACATGTAAATTTCACTTGTTACCCATTTCTGATCAATATAGTCAGTGACCGTTGGTGTTGTTGGACATTGTTGTCCCACAGTGAAACACATTGATTTGAATCATTAGAAAAGGAGAATTTTGAAGTTTCAAATAAGAAATGTGCAGAAAAGGTGATCACATTGTTATTTCCCAACCTGAGGATCAGAAATTACCCAAGAGTTTACAAGATAAATCTGAATGTTTTGGCACAACCTGTAGACATACTGTATCCAGGGGAAGCATTGGTACAGTAGTTGCTTTGTTTAGGGGATCACAAGCAGAAAAGAATAAAAAAAACAAACACTTCCCACCATTTCTGCTTGGTATTATTAATGGAACAGTAAATTCACTTTATAATAACTGTGAACACCAATTGTAGGACACGATGTACTTTAGTATAAAGAGTGGATTTTTTTGTGGGACACATGAATGTAAGTGCAATCAAACACAACAAAACACGTCATTGAAAGCTTCATACAGAAAAAAAAAATATCCTCACAAAACTACATTAGCGCTCTGATCACAATCACTCCAATAGTGACTCAGAGCTTTACTGAATGAGGATGACCTCCGAAGAACCAATAACTCTTCACATAATTCATGCAGGGAATAAACCGAGAAATCAAAGAAAAAGCTATCTACTCTAAGAAAATGCAACACCAGTCTGCCCTGCTGTGGTTTGTTTTGTTTCATCCCTGCCTCCCACTTCCATCGGGCAGTGATAATTCACGTCGGGCCCGCAGCAGCGCTGACATTGTAAGATGAACTGCTCCCAGCTAGATTAATGCCACCAGATGCCAGGCGAGATGCCATATTAATTACCCAGAGATAATGTCAGCACAACCATATGGCAGCTCAACTGGCCATTTAGTTGACAGGGAGAGGTCTTTATAGCAGTGCAAATTTCCTCATCTGCACAGCATCACAGCTTCGCCATATTCTCTCCCTACTGTAGCAACTGGAGCACTTCACTACTACTGTATTTGCATGTTATTACGTATATTCTTGCAGTGTTAACTCAGGATCTGTGGTATGTAATGACAGTACCGCACAATTAAGAAGATTTAATGGTCAGATGTTTTTTTAGTATTAATGAAAAATGAAGTTTGAAGTAAGAGTTCCCATCAGAAGTCCAAACCAACAACAAAATGATCCAATTAAGTATTGTCTGCGCATCCAGAGCCAGATATATCTTATTCCTGTGCACCATAGAGCTCAAAAAAACTATTAAAAACACTGTTGCATTGGGTGACATGTTCTTCCATTACCATAAACACACACACACACTGTAGTTTATTGGATACACCGTCCTGCTGCCATAAATACTCACTAGGGCACCAGATATGTATTAGTCTGCAGATGGAAATAGTCTCCAACAAATGCACTATTTACTCCCATTTGAGTAATGTTTGCTAAAAACTATGGTGCCCATCTGTTTCAGGAAATTGCTGAGGCTTTTTCAACAGTGAAACTATATATTTGTGACCCATTTCTAACATTACTTTAGAAATAACATTACTAGTCTTCAGTAGCAACAAATAGGCTTGAGGCTTAAAGCCTCAGACAGGATAGGGGAGTCAGAAAGTGTCAAGAGGCAGACTACATTGTTAGTTTTGGTATTTTATAGGGTAATGGAGCAACGGCTGCAAAATACGCCAACTAAAATGCAATAATGTCTATCAGTGAACCATACAGAACATTTATATAAAGAAAAGAAAATCTGTGTTGCCATAGTGTGCCTCCTAAAAGGTTTTCAGATCTTAAATATACATCCTACCCACCTTCAAGAATCTTAAAAGGAAACTCAAACCCTTCCCCTGCACGACTGCAGTGGATATAAATTCTGAAATGTCATTAGAATTTATTTACCAGCATGTGTTTGTTTTTCCTCACCACCATGCTGACTGTAAAGATCATAAACGATGCAAGCCGGGAATTAATGTCAACGTGAGAAGCAGTAGCAAAGCCCTTTACCATGATTTACAGCTGCACCGCCGGCCCCTTCTTGTTGTGGACTTGTGGATCATTTACAAAGACGGACCATGCTTGCCATCCAATCCACCCGCTCTCCCACCACCACCACCGGAGCACCCACCTACCCCACCCTCCAATCCCCACAAATCCGATTTAATCAGACAACTTGTGCAGTGTGGCTCGGAGTAAGAAAAAGGATAATTAGTAAACAGAGGAGCTACTCGCCAGGCTTCATTGGCATTCGCACCGGGTTACTGTGTCGCATTTAAAATGCAGTCTGATGAAGTCTACAGAATCAAACCATTTGTTACTCCTATTGAGGAGGCTTCGGGCTACTGGCAATTAAATTGGAATTAGCGCTGGGGAATGAGATACGGCAGATTCATACCAAGGAGGAGGGAGGGGATGACGGGGGGTGGAGGAAACAGAGAGAGTGCTCTGTCTGGACCTGGCTCTGCTCTACAGTGGGTCAAATCTGGAAGTGATTTGGTTTCTTTTACTTTTGTTTATTTCCTGCGTGACTTCAGTTATCATTTTTATTACCAAAACCCCTCCACCCAACCCCCGAGTCTTATATAAATCTCTCGTTACTAAACTAATAAACTGATTTATATACTTCTGAAAAAATAGATGCTTAGCAAAAAGAACAAAAGTGGTTATTTATCCAAAAACAAACCCCTTAAATGGGTGGCTTTGAGTGTCCTTAATATCTAAGGGTTTTGACTTGGTAATAAGTATATATCTATACACACTCGATAAAAACAAACATATGACTGCACTTAAACTCTGAGTCTTTGAGGAAGAGAGTGAGGAAACAAAAGAGATGCCATTTGCTCTGCCACAGCTGACTGGGCACAGTGGAGCTCAGCATGGAGAGAGTGTTGGTCCACTGGCAGAGGGATGAAGAGAAAGGAAGAAGGGATAGATGGATGGATGGAGGGAGGAGAGGAGAGGAGGGGGCAGATAAATGAAGTGGAAATGAGAGGGAACAGCTCCTGTGCTACAGCTGGCCTCCCTAACTCTCAGCCAGTCTGGCCATGACAACTGGCTCGCTCTTCCTCTGCTGGTCAGGGAGGGGCCACGTTTCAACAGGAGGCGCCGGGCCCAGGATGTACAACTGGTAAAGGGCCAGGAGGAGACAGCGAGCTGGATGGGACTTGAGATTTCCCAAAATATAAATTGATGACAGATTGTGACAAAATGTTGGTTCTCGTAGTAAAAACTACTAAAAAAAAGAATTAATCTAAGTAGACTAGTGTTGAAATCAATGGTAGTACCACTCAGTTAAGATGGTTGTTTTATGTCTTTTGTGGCTGTGGAGGAGCGTTGCCAGTCCTGCGCAAATTACCCATGATGATGTCATAGTGAGGTCATCAGGGTTATCTCAGCTGGGGTTTGGGGATTGCAAACATTTAACAGAAAGTTACAAATTGCAGATGTGAGGTTTGGAAGATATTAGTGTTTTCTAATAAAAGATGCTATTGAGCTGCATTATGGGAAATGTAGGATTTCTTGCCTATAAGTGACCATAAGTGAGGATATTTTGACCTGTGCTGCATAGATTTAATTTTTGTGCCACCAAACCTCATTAATTGAAATGTTTTTACATACAACACTGCACTGTACTATGCATTAAAACATTGTTTCGCAGTTTGCATATGCTGTTGCGAGTCTGACTACCTTTCAATGTGAATGATACAGGGTGACACACTGCTAGTATTCTCAGTTCTTTATAACAGTATGTACTGTGCGCACAAATGTCACTAAGATAAATACCTGTACGTTTAATAACGGTGGCTAATAGAGCCTTAATGTCGGTGCTACATTAAAATGCTGGCTTCACTTTCATTGTGTCCTTTCTGAAATTACAAAAAGCGAAACAAAATGTGCTTTTAGAGAGAAAAAAATAGTAAGTGAGATGATCATTATCATAGTAAAGTGCGTGTCTGTGTGTGTGTTTGGGTCTACATAAATGCACATAAGCACTCATATGCTTCATTCTCAAGGTTAAATACAAAGATGTTGTTCAAGCGAAGTCCATTACTGAAGGAAACCAATGAAAATAAATGACAGCATTCAGTGGGAGGTTCGAGTATCCCACGGAGAAATTTGCACAGCTCAGTCATTTGTATACCCAGTTTTCTCCACATAAAATGCTCAATTGTGTGTTTACAGATGAAGCACCACATTTGAGTGCAGTCCTATTTTTCTCTTTAACAGGAAATGGAGACATTTTCGCTCTGAATATATCAGTGAATCTGTCGGCTGATGTAAATCCCTGTCACCGAGATTAATGATCTCGAACATGAAAAAAAGAAATCCCCTCAGATCTTATTCTGAGACACTGATTCACTGGGTACAACAATAAGGGCTTTGCGAAACCTGCAATGAGCTTCATACAAATGTAAACTATTTACGTTAACAAAAGGATTTCAGCTTTGTAAGTGAACACTGAAGGTAGAAAATTACTTAAACAAACCCTATTTTCAAAAGACCTGAAGACTAGCACAGTTTTTTTCTTTGGAGTTGAAGAGATGAAAAGGAAGTCAAAACAGGAAGAGTGTCGCAAACTGATTCAAAAAGTGCCAAAAATGTCACCTCAAATTGCCGGTCATGCCTGCTAGAAGTCAACTTTGTATTTCTGCTCACCGTTTTTAGCATAATTTCCTTCCTCACTGATGACTGTCTCCTCCTGTACAGCCACACAACAACAAAAATCTTCCTTGAAGAAATCTTTAAATCTTCTGGTCCCCTATTTTGTTTCAATAAACACCTCCAAGAAGACCTATCTGTATTTCCACCCTGCCTTACGTGTAATTTCAAAGTAAGAAGCTGATTTTCTTTAAACATCGTGTTTTATCCAGTTATCCAAACATGAAATTAAAGACAATATCAACCCACCAAATACAAATATAAATTGAAAAGTGCTTTTCAAATCAATTATAGTTAGAAAATGCTAATGACGCTTAAACTGGAAGCAGGAAATAAAGAAAGGTATAACCTTTTTTATGGACACAAAACATTACAAAATAATATTTAATATTTTCAATTGGGATAAGTCATATAATTTTTTTTTATATGATTAAAGTCAAAGAGGCTTTCTTTTGTCATCAGGGCTTTTACAATTTGGATAAAATCTTTGTCTAATATTTGCTTTTATATGCTTGAAAACCATAAAATGGTTTTATAGTGTGGAATAGAATTAATTCTTTTGTCATACTGATTTGATTTCACTTGGCAGTATTTGTTATGTATATCAAGTAGATATTGACTCAAGCAGACAATGAAAAATTACTGGCAAAGGTTTTATCTAACTTGGAAAAATTAAGAAGAAATCACTCTTTTTTGCCAGACATGAAATGTTTGGCATAAAAGCTACTTCACTGAGGAACTGAATGCTCAAGCTTTGACTTTATATGTTGACAATTATCCCCACAGTTTTTGTAATTATATTATCGATTCAGTTTTTCTGCTACTAAACAGGAAAGGGTAGGCTTCCTCTTGTCATTTGTTATAACACAGGTGATTATTTAAGTCATGTTAAGTTGTGTAAGTGTGCGATGGGGTTGGAGGTGTTAGGGACAATCAAATTCTGTTTAAGGTTCCAGCTCTGTCTACTGGTTTTCAAACCCTCTGGTGTGTTGTCTGAGACTGTTTGTTTGTTTTTGTCATATTTTTACTTAATTTCAATTAAAGCTTCACAAGTAAAAGTGAAAAAAAAGTGACATTTCCCACTCACAGGACACCTTCTACTCCCTTAAAATAGGAAAAGTTTCTGAGAGTGACTTACCCAACTCCACCCAAACCCTGTCAACCTCCCGTCACCCCCCACCTTTACCCCCTGTCCTGCAATGGAATCCCAAATCTCTCCTCGCCTTCCCAGGATTTATTCTTCTCACTGGCCATCTGGACAGTGGGGGCAGACAATGTAAAAAGGAAAAAGGGGGCTGGGGGGGGAGACGGGGTTGCAAACCCACATTAGTCACAGGCTCTTAGGTCCTTCGACCCATACACACATATATACACACACACAAAAAGGCTGAAGCCAAATGACCTCAGCTCCCCCTCACTTTATTCCCCTTACTGTGGCTGCTGACATCGTCTTTCCTGCTGGACAAAAGGCTTTTAGCACCTCACTCTACTGTCCTAACCACAACACACACACACACACACACACACACACATACTCAGCACCCTCCATCCCTTCTAACACAGACACGCTGGACAGGATAGGGTGTTTGTTTTGTTTTCTCAGACAGCTTGGGAAGAAGGGAAGGGAGGGTGGGAGTAAAAAAAACAGGGTTCAGGGGTGTTGGAGTTGGGAGAAGGAGACTATCTGATGTGTGTAACTTTGAAAAGTAGAGCAAATCATACATGAATGCTCAGGAAAAGCATAGCCAAATCGCTACTGAATGATAAAGGTATTAGGTACAATAGGGATGGCATGCTTCTCGGCCAGCTTAATGTAGTTAACGTCAGGCTTTTGTTGGGAGTAGCAGAGGATGAGTACGGGGGTGGAGGTCTATGAGTAAAGTCACAGTGCACTACAAGCATCCATTGTTGAGGAGATTCGCATTTAACACACATACAAGAGGGTTTTTTGCTCCAGAAGAAATGCTGTGAAAATAACACAGAGAGCAGGTGAAGGCTGTGCCCGTCTTCTACAGCGAAATAGCCGTCAACATGCCAAAAAGAAGTGGTGGGGCTGTGACATCGCGGCGCTACACAGTCCATTGCCAGCCACCTCCAGGAGTTAACAACACAATGGGGAAAAAATAATCACCTGACACCTGAGTTCAGCTCAATGAAATCAAGATGCTGCACATATAATGAAGCAAATAATTAGCAGCAAATAAACAGAGAATATAGCTACAAGTATCACAGCAGTGCATTATGAGCTGCTATTCACAGCCTGAATGTAAACAGTGAAAGTGAACAACAATTGAGTCTGTATAACAAGTGAGATGGGGAAGAGGGGAAAGAGCAGGAGATAAATTAGTAAGCAGTAAGCTGCAGTAAATAAAATAGTGATATAAGCATCAGCGAGCAGAAGTCGAGGATGGTGAGGAGAGGATGCAGAAAAACCCGGACACGTTTTTAGAAAGAAATACTGTACAGTAATTTAGGTCTGACTATAGATACACAGCCCCTTCAGACCTTTAAACTGTTGTGCTAATGGTTAAAGGTGTACAGAAGAGGACTTTGTATTACAGTCTGATAATGTCAGAGTTTTGTGGGGAAAATAATCAAGGTTTGAAAATAGAGCGCATTCTAAGCCTAAAGTCTGGATTCATCGTATCATATTGCTATAGTAATATATTACTACTATTATTATAAGATTTAAGCCAGATATTTTTTATTTTAAAATTCTGAATTCAAGCTCAGAACTCTCATTTTTTCCTATATAGACATGCATGGAAATCTCACAGTGCTTAAATAGTAGAATGTACTGTGTTTTCTATGACTAGATATTACATGGCTGGAAAAAATAAACTAAACATCACTGCATCTGTCTCAAAGTCAGCTGCAGCAACAACTCTTTGCACTATATTTAGCATAAAAACAGTGTGTTGAAACGGTTGCGACGTTTCATGGTTTGTTTAAGGAAAGCCATTTTTGGATGCACTGGAAAATTAAAAAGTGATAATTTTAGTCATTTTGGCTGGTGATTAGAAAAAAAGCCCTCAATTTAATTAGATTTAATAAATAGGTCTAGGCGAGTTAATTACAAACGAGAGCACAGTGTGTTTTCAAACACAAAACTCTTAAACAAAACAAAAACCTAATGATTCATATCATTTTTAAGGCCCCATTTGTGTGAAACATCTGGCTGATAACATTCACTTAGTGTGATGCATGTGCATGAAGGTAAATTGGTGATTATAGACGTTAAAAAGGCGTTCAGGTGGGTTTACCGCACCCCACTGGAGACTATATTGAAAAATCCAAGCACTTTGAAATATGCATTCATTTGTTCATTTTCGGTGTCCATTTCCATCGAACAGCAGATTTACATTTGCTTAAAGTGCTTTTAAAGCCATCCCACAAACAAGCGGTGAATGAATGCAATAAAGGAGAGTTCAGGCAGCTGTGACCTTGGAGCCAAACTGCGAGCGGCCGACATGACTTTGTGGGTTGGAAGAAAAGCCTTTATTTATAGATCAGCTGTGTGTCGATCAAACTCCATCGAGGGGAAAACGGCAGCCGTCAGAGAAGAGGAGGAGGGAGTGTGTGTGTGTGTGTGTGTGTGTGTGTGTGTGTGTGTGTGTGATGTGTGTAAGAGTTGCTGGGAGGGTTGCTTTTTGAAGAACTAATACAGTGGTGTGCCTCAATCTCACTTAATTCCATTTAAAGGAAATTGATTTGGAGGTTGGGAGGGGAGGGGGGTGGGAGAGCAGGGTTCTTCTCTCTCTCTTTCTCTCTCTCTCTTCAGTACAATTGTGATGAAGTCTTGGCTTTATTTCATTCATTCGTGTCCTTTGGTGATGCTACATACAGTAAAAGTGCCTATTGTGCTTTGATATACAGTAACATGGGGGGGAAAAGGATGAAACTTTAATGATCACTGTGGGGAGATGTGGCTCACTGCAGCAACAAGTAGCAGGGTAAAAAATGGAACATAAATATTAAAAACAGAATATAAATAAGGATTACAGCCGACTGGGCTTATGCAGCATAAATACATGCAACTGATAATATCAGCACCAGAACTTGCATGGGAACTATACGCGAGACGGACTGAATACATGATTCTGTGCTGCACAACAACTCCTACTCCTACATGATGGAGACATACCATGTATAATAGTTGGTTTTTATGCAAGTTAGTAAAATTTTATGAATCTCTTTTTAAATCTTTTATCTCAACTCTCCTTTTAATAGCTGAAAAAGAAGAGATTTAATCTGTACAATCTTAAAATAATCAGTCTTCAAGCATAAAATATAGTTATTTATAATATAAGTTAACTCTTTTTCTTTTAACACTTGTTGTCCAATATTTAATACATAACTTGCATGTTATGAATTAAAAAATATATAATATATATATGATACAAAATCAATAGGAATGCTTGCAAACCCTTATCTTACTCTATATATACACATGGATAATGGCGTCGCTTGATGTCTCGTGACACAGGATCTAAGATAGTGTATATATGTATTGATGCATTTTCTAAATCTTATTTTTTTTTGTTTTTCCTGCTGTACATCATTTCGTTTTTGCTATAATGACATATTGTTTTCAACATTCTCAATATAGATATATATAAATATCATTTATCATATCTTGTAGTTTATTCACATTTCAGTGAATTACATCTGGTTATGCAAAAACATGATCAAGACCTAAAATAATGCATCTTTTACTTTTTATTTAAAATAAATAAATAAATGAAAAAAAAATCTATTTTTCTGCTATTTTTTAACGTTCTTTTATTGCTGCAGTTTCCACATTATATTCATTATGTAATAAATAGTGATCACATCCCTTGTAATGGTGTAGTAGAATATTGTATCACCACAATCTTCATCATATTATTGTCATTTTAAAGTGACCTAAATGACATTAAAAAGACTATATACCAAAAAAAAGTAAGCTGTTAGTACATAATGTATACTGTATAGGTTACCGTTAACGTCCTGCCTAAGCTGGCAGTATAATTCATCCAGTTTATTCCTGAGGGGACAACACACTGACACATGCACATACTAATACATGCTTGTTCACTCACACAAAGACAATATTTCATTTTTGCATGACAAAGAAGAGAGACAGAGAGAGAGAGAGAAAAGAAAATCGTATCACACATCTAATTTGTGGCTTTGATTTAATTCCTATCTTCATCTTTTTTTCCCCCACCAGGGGAACTCCACACACACTATCGCTGAGCTACTCGTAGATTTAGTCATTTTGCTGTGTGCATGCTCAGGCAGATGAGAGCAGAGGAGGTTCATGTTTTCCACATTTGTACGGGAAAATCAAAGGCAGCTGAGAAACTCAGCGAGGCTCAAAAGCTTCTCAGACAGAAAGAGAGAGAGAGAGACAGAGAGAGAGAGAGAGAGAGAGAGAGAGAGAGAGAGAGAGAGAGAGAGAGAGAGAGAGAGAGAGAGAGAGAGAGAGAGAGAGAGAGAGAGAGAGAGAGGAAGAGGGGAGAGAAAACAAGTGTATTCAGTGCCAGGATTGTTAACAACCACCTGTATTTCTGCCCACCTGTGGTTTCTAAAATAGCTCACACAAAGAGTTGGTACCCAGGAGGAATTAAAACTAATCCTAAAATTATCTTTGAGGAAAAAAAAAAATTAAGACTTTGGAAAATATTCACTCAGACATTAGGATTGGAACAAACGGGCAAGCGTATAAATGCATTGCTCTCATAAATCATCTCCACCATGAGCATATACATAAAATGCTGCCAAATTCCGTCGAGCTGAGCCGAATATTCTCAGATGACGATCCTCTGATGATCAAATTGGGATTCACTGAAGGCAGAAATGAAATCATTACTGAAAGACCATCATCTTAAGCCTCCATCTCTGGAGAGAAGTGAGGAGCCTGCTGCCCCAGATTGCCTAAAAATGCAGATAAGAAACAATCCTGCACCAGAAATTGGTCCTGCAGGACTATTACATTGGAGAGATTAGTGGAAGATAATCATATAATGGCGATGATAGCACCGATCGCAACAAAACGACCCCATAAAGTCACCTCTGAATAAAGAACAGGCAATACAGATGAGAGGGAATAAAGCAGTAAAGTGCTTGTGCATGTGTAGCATGTGTGAGACAGCTGTGAGGAGGGCTCAGTGCTGCCTCTGCCCAGCAGGGGGCGCTCCTCTGTCTCCACATACACTGACTGGCTCCCACTGGAGAACCAGAGCAACAGGGAAGGGGAGAAGTCCTCACATGACCTTCCAGTTCACAGGAGTTTGCCTTCAGAAAAAAAGCTTCTTATATGGTATATGGTAAGACTTAACAGCCTCAGTGTCCACCGCTGAGACAGTTAATGGCTGAGAATGGAGATTAGAAAGTAGTTTAGAGGGTCAGGTGTTTGTTGTGGAGCTCTGGGGTCACTGAGGGTAAATGCTGTTTCACTAACATGGACCCAGTCTGAGAAGTCTTGTTAAATTCAGAGAGGTATCACAGTCATCTTAACAAGCGAAATGGTCTAATATCAGTCTTGAGGACTTTCTGCTGTTGCTGTGAGATAACTCTGCTGGTTCCCAATAGAGTTTGTCTTCTTTAAAGATTTTTCTGGAAATTAATATCTTGAAACACGACAGTATGAGGCGTGTGACTGGCAAAGAAATTACTTCATTATGGATCAAACATCCAGTTTTATTAAAATGGGATTTTAGGAGTTAATATTAAACTGAACTGCTGGTTAATATTCAGGTTTTTTTTTTTTTTTTTTTTTAATCAGACCGAATGAAACTGGGCCATAGCTGCAGCAAATATTAATCGGGTGCATCAAAGAAGAACAAGACAAGTTCAATGAGGGTTGTAGAAACCTAGTAGACCAACAAGTAACATTTGAAAGCATAGCTATGCTAGTCAATAAAAAACACATTGGCTTGTAATCACACACACACACGCTTTTTAATGATCTGCAGAGCGATAGGATAGTCCATCAATATTGTAGCAAAAGTTGGCAGGCTAGGCTGCACTTTGAAAAGTGTCATTTTGCTATTTATTTTGTTTTTCCCCTTTCCTTTCTAAAAAATATGGAATCACTTTTGAAAAAAAAAAAAAAAAAAAGACCGCAAACTAAAGAATTTGATTTCAAATTCAGGGAGAAAAAGTAGAAACAGCTCCACAAAGAGCTCCCATAACATTTCAGGGTCCAATGAATGACCTTCATTCACTCTAAATGACGGGTGATGAATGATACAATGTACCATTAAAGAACAAGTATGGTGTTATTTTAGATTTTTGTGAATGTCAACAAATGTCACGAAAAGACCAAAAACAACAATGCATTAGTCTCTCGTCTTTCTCTCAGTACTTCCCTCACTAACTTCCCTGTCCTGTCTGTAGCACTCAGGTCCAAGCCTATTTGTTCCTGCTGAATACATAAAACTTTAAAACTTAAAAAAAAAAAAAAAAAGGTACCTGAGCACTGCTTACTTTTTAGTAGACGTTACTCAAACAAGAGTAAGAAGTGTATTTCTAGCTGGGGTTCTATACATATTTGCTTCTCTTGTGACTATTTACAGCAGCAGGATGGTGTATGTAAGACTAACTTCACCTAAACTCCAGTGTATGTTCACGGTAAAGAAAGAACATGTCATCTAGTGCAACAGTGTGGCTGATTCATTAGTTTTTTGGACAACAATGAAGCTCATTCATTGGCTGATTATAAGAAAAATATAGAGCATCTCCAGTCTTTATCTTTTTACCTTGTGAAGCAGAAAGATTCTGTGATGAGCCTTTTATTTGTTCCTTGGGCGTCATTAAGAATCATTAAGGATCTTAATGAAAGACATTGTGAGATTTGTGCTTAATGGAAAACAATGTGTAACTTGCTGTCAACATCTTCCCACTGCGTCTTCCTCATCCCCTTGTGTTACCACTTTGTGTCTGCTCCATCATCTCTATCTTTAGCTCTTCCTTGCTTCCTCTACCTCTCTGTCTCCAGGCCATATTTCTCTCCGTGGACAGAGCCCAGGAAATTATAGTGTTGTGTGGGAGGGAGACACCACTAGCTCTTTGACCCAGACTTGCTGCTATAAATCCACACTTTTATTTATTTATTTCTTTTGAGAGGGGGGGTTCTCTCACCTCGACCCTACCGTTTCCACAGTACATCTGGCCGACGAAGAAGCTGACTGACACACTTGACGGCAACACACACCAGACACAAACACAACCTCTCGCTCATGCGCTTGGGTGGGCAGGAGAGAACACATGAAGCAACTGGAGACAGAGACAGCATTTCTGACTTTATACATGTGACTGAGCAGTACCATGCAGCCACAATGGGCTGATTTGTAACAAAGATTTTGTCTGTGGAGACAACACACACCCGCATCAAATTTCATTAAATGAGCACGAAACTCTGGAAACACTGATCATGTGCTGTCGACAGAAATGATGTGAACATTACATTCTTCCATCGCTAATTGGATAATTTAAGGATGAGATAAGTTTAACATCAAACACTTAGAGTAACTGACAGTAAAACAGCTCAGACAGCCTCTTGTTTGAAATACTTGTCCCTTCGTGTAATAGTTTTGCAGTAAAAAGTAAGTGAATCTTACATGGATGCCAAGAAGATTTTGTTTGAAGTAGAAAAAAAGAAGAGACATGATCTTTTAACTCACTTTGTCTGGACAGTGATAACATTTGTCCTCAAAGTAAATTCCAGATACATCCTTCCTTGTTATGGATGAGAAATCCTTTGGATTAAAGAAAAACCTCAACTATGTTTATCTTTCTGTCCATGATGAATCTAATAGAGACACACATGTCATCTGCTGACAATATGTGTCAATAAGGACAGACGTACTGGATTAGCCATACCCTCTATTAACTTTAACTTCAAATGTGTGTACTTCATTAATCTCTTCTTTACCTCAGAGGCAAGATTGGTTTGATTACATGTTTGCATTTCACTCTACTTTCTTCTCCAGGTCTGGTCTTTTTCTTTGAAGTGAGTTCTCAACATTCAAACAATACCAGTCCCTTACCCTTACTTGAATTGAGATGTATACGTATAAAAAAGAAGACCCTGCGTGTATTTATTGGTGAGGAACAAAGCACAAGCTATAGTCTTCAGTGGTGGAATCCAAATGAAAACCAGTCAAAGCGCTCCATTTTGTGATGTTTAAAAGACGGACTTTCTCTTTTTTTCCCCTTTCCCTCCTTTTCTACCCTGTTTAAGATTCCTGGCCTTTCACCTGACCCCAGGCCTTAGCCAGGGCAGTTGGGGGGGCTGGTTGCTTGCGGTGGTGGGGGTTAAAGTGTAATCCTGGTCCTGTGACCACAAAGGCTTGGCCCCTGAGGGCCAAGGACCAGCCACATTTTCTGAATTGCAATGTTATCCCTCAGCAAACCCTTCGGACTGACTACATATCAAAGGATTACATTGCAGGGCTCTTCTCCGCTCTGGCGTTTAAGGATGGCCGCGAAGCCCAAACTCTTCCTCTTTCCCTCAATCAGTTACGGTTTTAGATTTCGGTTTGGTTTTTGATGATTGTGTAGCGGGAATACACAATGCAACTTGAACTTGTCTAGTGTCTAGTTTGAAAACTTGCAACAGAGGGTGGAGAAACAGCTTTTTTTCATTATATCAATGTCTCAGTCCAACTAGTTTTACATCAATCTATTAAGAAGAGTAATTGCCACATAGCATCATTACAACTGACACATATTTTAAACCATTCACATGCTGATATCTGGCTGCTAGTGTACTGCTAATTGCTTGCTTAAGTAATCCATTAAGGAGTGTTTCTACAACAGCTTGCATGCTCCATTATCATTAGTTTTATTCTGAGAAAACCTTAACAAACCCTTTTTAACAGCACCGCGGCTTGGCCCTGAGCTCCTCTTTGCATTTAGACCTAAAGAATTTGCGTTTTTTTTTTTTTTTTTTTTAAAGGAACAACTTCAGAAGATACAGAGAACTGAAGCGAAAGAGAGAAAAGGTTTAATTGACGCCTCCCCCATTTTCCCAGGGTTAAGACCAGAGGGAGGAGGGATGGGGGGAGAAAAGAGGAGGGGGTGATGTGACATTGCTCTCCTGGTGTTGCGACTGTACAAAAGGAAGCAGATTTGCAGAGGAGGTGACCCCTAACCTCTAAAGCTGCAGAAAGGGTCCTTGGTGGCCCCAGCACCACCCAATCAATCACCTCCCAGAGCCTGTTGGTCAGCCGGACTGTAAGAGGACACCGCAGTTTAGACGAGTGAAACATCCCCCAAACATTCCTTAGTTGGAAACTTCTCTTTTTTGGGGTGGGGGGGGGCTTCAGTAAAAAAAAAAAAAAATCCTTGATCCTCTTTGCCCAAATTAAATTTAATGTCAGGAATCTGGTGATCTGCATTAAAATTGTCCACAGTAAAGAAACGCTCCATGCACACAAAGCTAGAAGTGCCAACAATGGTTGAATCCCTACAACATGCAGTTCAAGATTATACTTTTGCTTTGTACCAATTTTCCCTGAAAAACGCCAGAATTTCGTCAAATCCATCAAACTATTTGCATTCAGTCATTTTCACACGATTTTATCTCCTTTGGGATCAGAAAGTTGTTGAATTTCCTGCTTCTTTTGCTGAAGAAAAAAAAACCTTCAGAAAATGCTTCCACTAAACAACAATTATGTTAAAAATGAAAATATATAAAATAAATAAAAATACCAAATAGCTGTTAAAGAAAGGCAAACAATGGAGAAAAGACCCTGTGATTGTGCTGAACATTTATTTTCACCGGCATTTTTAGTCCACTTATGTCATCATTCAAAATAAATACTGTTTATACTATTTTCACTTTTTCTCTTACAACTCACCCTTCATCATATAAAGAATCTTGAATCTTTATAACAATGGGACTTGCGGTATAAATATAATGAAATACTGTTGCTTCCACACCTTGTGCAATTCACAATGAGGTCTATTTTTTGGATTTTTTGAATGTAGACTGTATATGTAATGTGACTAGTTTTTTCTACTACACATTCATGATTTTGGCTCTGGTGATTCATTTATTTCTCTCATATTTGTGCGTATGTGAAAGGTTGCGTCCTTTCTGGCATGCAGAAAGCCCAATGCTTAACTTTTTATACTTTTTATAGCCTCAATATATCATACTGCTGTGCAGACTACTTCTGATTTTCCTATGAAATAACACTGTTGCTCCATAGAAGTTATTCAAGGTCAGTGTACAGTGAACAGCTGGCCGCTGACTTACGAGTGTGTTGCTGACACCACAGAGACTTTTAGTGTATTTGCTTGTGAATAAATACATAATTAAATGCTAAATTAATTTTCAAGAGAACATTTACATATTAAAAGAGAGAGCAGGAATGAAGGGCAACAAAGACAACAAGAAAAGGTGTGCTGTGATCACTGACTTACTGTTTTTACTGGGGAAATATCATTATTACCCAAGGACCAGTTGGGGTGTTTCAATAAGACCTTAAATAAGATACTCTCATCTGCCTCAGGCGAGATTTCCTTTTATTGTTGTTTTGAATGATAATGACAGCAAATCTGACACACTATGCACACTCTGTACTGATTTCATGTCAAGACTCGCATCATTTTTCCAGTAATTTGATAACAAAAGCAAAAAGAGATTTAGGCTCTCTCTCCTTCAGAATTCTTTGACCCTCAAAGTGTGGACAGGTCAGCCCGTAAACAGTCAGATAAGAGTAACAGATCGTGTTGAACTAGTTTAGGACAGAGCAAAAAGACAACAATTATGTCAATTTTAGATAAACTTTGATCTGATATACAAATCATGCGGCACTACTTTTTTTTGGCTCCTTCTCTCTGCTTATTAGATTTAGCTAAATTAGAGAAATGTAAATCTATTTGTGTCTAAGTCATAGGCATTTTGTTTGCCAAGGGATGTTTAGCACCCACTTGTGTTTCATTACATGTGTAAATTAGTTGGAAATTATATGTTTAACAGCTGAACTAGAATTTTCACTTGTTATTGGAAACGTTATTGCTTCATGTCAGCTGCTTTCAGACAACCTCATACACACCAACTCATTTTCCACTCTGTTTATGGCAGCTGCAGCCTGAGGAAAAGTTGTAAATAGCATCAGCGATTGTGCAGGGGGACTAAAAATTATTATAAAAAAAGCCAACTAATGTACAACTCAGAACAGCGACTATGATCAAAGCATTCCAGGTCACAGCAGTCTCTCCAAATAGAGCACGTAAACTGTGGAATTTTTTGCAAGAATGCTGTCTAATGGGGTGAACTGCTGATTCACTCTTAACACCACACCTGAGCAAACACGCTCAGGACTCATTGTTTCTGCCTGCAAATAATGAAAGAAGTGAAACAAGAATGTTCAGATGCGTACATTTACTCTACTTCCATGTACAAATTAACACTCACAGGATGCTGGATTTATTTTTTTTCCTTGCAGAGCTTATCTAGCATACACTTGTGTTTTTTTGTGGCTGGTTGCAAAGGCTTGACCAGGTGCCATCTATCAAAACAATCTGCTCTCAGGGGGAAACCTGCTATTAACTGATAAGAGTCTGCCCTCAGTGGGGTGTAATGGGTCCCACTTGAGTTTCTTTTCGGAGTATTGTCCTAGCAGACCACCTCCAAGACAAACCCAACTCAATGACTGCTCTCTATTTCGCTCTTGCCTGTCTAAAAGTGCAGCGGCTGCTTCAAGCCGCCTTCAATAGTCAAATTCAGCCGGGCCTGTTGAGGTTCAGAGACGTCATTTCGCCATAGCGAAGAAATGTTGCAGTGAAGTCAAGGTTGTTCTGTACAGATCAGCTCTCTTCTTTTCTGAGCAATATGGGTTTGTGTTTAAGAATATACTATTATCTCTTTGTTATTATGTGCAAATGAGTTCTAATGAAATCAACCACCTGTGGTCTCTAAAGGATTTGCTTACTCACACGTCACATTTCTTTACTTTAAGTAAATTGCATATTATTCCTTAAGCTGAATGAAATACAGAGCTGAGTTATAACAAGAATAAAGCCTGAACAAAACAGCTTTTTATTTTACTTTTTTACTGTAAGAAAAGTACACGTTCTTTGGAAGCAAACCATAAGATGTGTGATTCTTGAATGTGTTACTGCTTGCCTGCAGCTTAGCCACTGACTTACTTACATTACCATATGATGATAATCCTGCAAACAGTAAAAACATCTTTTTTCATCCTGCACTGAAATTATTGGGAAGCAGCGACTGCCTAAACGGCAGAAAAAAGCAGTTGTTCAATAAAATGCTACAGCTGAATTATAAAGGGGCGTGTTGAGCATATGACATTTTGTAACCAGTGGGCTAAAACATGCAAAGAAGCGGACACTGACATACTGAAATTAATGAGAACATGTTGCTTGTGAAGTAGGCTATATAAATCGCTTTTAAAAAATTCAGAACACCAGAGGATGGGTAATGTAAAGCCCATGAGATTTGTGGTAGATTAGCTAAAAACATGCATAACTCCTGACCTTTCAGGTCTGAGATTAACTTACTGTAAATCTAGTAAAGTAAAGCTAAGGGTTTCTCTAGCTAACATGTAGAAAGAGCAAAATAGTCCACTGGGGAAAGAAAATCTGGCAAGCATCCATGTTTCTTTCCTGGTTTTCCTGAAATAAACCACTGGAACAAACACAAACTACAATTAAGATCCACTAGCCTGTAAATTGCCATTTAACTGCTATGCAATATAGCATTATTCTTCTATTAGTTCATGCTGGCTGCTGTAAACTGATTTTAAAAGCATTGGACGGCACATATGTGAGCCTTACTGAGACATAAATATAGTGTGGTTGGTAAATAGCTAATTTCCTTTATACAGAGATGAAGTCAGCTCATCAACTGGGAGCTGAAATCACATTCAAATGAAATGATAATTAATTAGGTCTAAATGTCATTTTCATAATTACGATTGTCCAGATCTGTGCTTGTTTTGTTTAAATAATTTCCTGCTGCCTCAAGACAAAGGGAAAGACAGTCCTGACAATACATACATACATACAAGACTAACCCTACTGTCTCCTACTGATGAGCATGTATATCTATGTTATGCTACAAGCACCCAGCAGTGACTTAAGATAAGGGGAACCCCTTTCTTCCTGTTTGGGCAGTTCTATTCATTGGATCCATCTACGGGAAGGCAGCCAAAATGAACCATCAGAGATTGACGGGGGTTAAGCTCCCATAATCAATATGACACTGCTAAGTGCCCTTTGATTGAGCTGCACGCAGTGTAAAAGGACATTTCTGTGTGCCCGGCTGCTCTTGCCACCAAGAAATGCAGCATTTGTCCAAAGCTAAACGGTCTTCTGAATGTCATTGTCACGGGTACATTAACTTTTATATGAGTCTGAGAGACAGACTTTGGAGTGAGGATGAACGGCCATTTTCATTAGCGTGGCTGCTCAGTGCCATTAAGGGTTCTGTCAGACAGACGGGGACAGAAATGGTTTGCATAGGAGTGCACGAGCGAAGGCTGGAGATTTCATTTCTTCTCTTAAGATGTACCACAAGGAGCTGGAGTGTTGAAGGCAGTGGCTAAATTTGCCGGTGTGAAACCCCGTGTCACTAGGCAACTGGATCTGATGGCTCCTTTGTTTGGGGTGAAAGGTTGGAAGCACTCGTACTAATCTCCTTGCTTCACAATTAAGGAACACAGGAGAGCTGCTCGAACCTCTTCCCGCTCTCAAACAACAACAACAAAAAGAAAAGGATTGAAAGACTCCTCTATTGTCCCTCCTCCTCAGTCCCTACTCCCCCTCCTCTCTCTCCACGCTAATCGAAAGGTATTTGCACTGTAAATTAAAAGGGCCCTCGCGCGTTGCTGTTTTAACACTGACGCACTCTCCTAAGATGTCCACAAACAGCTCCAATCTAATTACAGAGGGAGATTTACTTCAAATAACACTGTGGACAAAAGAACCTTGGCTATTGTTGACGTGGGGCCAGTGTTCCGCATCTCTTTCTCTCTTTCACTCTCTTGGGCGAATCCTTTTATATTCAAAGTCCTCGCCTTGACAAGGTTAAAATGTGATGGGATATCTGAAAGTAGGGAACCTCCTGACAAAAGCAGCCTTTTTATTCCCTGGATGGCAAAGGCCTTCGTAGAATTCTGTTCTGTCTCCTTCCTTATCTATCCTTTTATTATTATTTTTTTTTTAACCAAGCAGATCTTGAACAAAGCCGCAGCGGCTGACATGCAAATGTAACTGGGGAGAATAGCGGCATCCAAGGGAGTTGAGATTGTCCGACAACGGGATGTGCTCGCTGGGGTTGCATTGTGACGTACGGCTGAGACACATCCTCAGGGTCGAAAGAGGGAGGAAGGGGATAGTGGATATTGGCTGGCCAGATTTGCAGCGTGTCCTGCTGACTTCCATTTTATGGCCCGTGAATCGCAGAGCCCTCTGGGAGTCTATAATCCGCCCCCTCCCCACCATCCCCTCACCCGCACTCCCACTGCCCATACCCACATCATTTTATTGGTCTCTCTGGATGTGTGACTGCTGTCCCTGGTTTACAATGATCCATCCATGTGGGGATTCTCCTGCAGCCAGACTGTTGCACCACTACGGACATCCCAATTTGCTACTGGATCCCACCCACCTTTTTCCCCCTCATAAGAATACTACCTCCCTCCCTGACATGCTGTTGTCCCATGGTTTCCTGTGGTGATGCCTCAAAGCGACTGTGCCCACCATGACACTAAGCCTCAGCACTGAGGCTCTGCAGTGCAGGGGCCCAGTTGGGTATTTCTCAATGAATGAAGCTGGGTGCTGGGGAACGTAGCAGTGCCAACTCTCATTCACACATTTTATCTCATTTACACACAAACCACACATCTCCTATTCACATAGGCCGCTGTGCATATAGCACTTATGGAGAAGGCGGATGATTACTACCGGGTGTTGGTCACACTGCAGCCGTGCACAGTATCCATCAGCCAAACGCAAGATCTTCCTCCGCCTGGAAAAACTCATTTAGATCTTATCTGGGGAAAAATTTGTTTGCTGAGGGAGAAGGAGGAGGGTAGTAGCAGGAGAAGTGACTGTAGTCTAGCTAGTGCTGCTTGATTTAATTTAGCCACCGATAGTGTCTCTGACCACTTGTACTCTTCTTATTTTGGAAGGTGAGTGAGAGTGAGTGCCAAGGAGGGGGAAATGGAGGGAGGCAAAGAGAAAGAAGTATTTGTTTACAGAGACAGAGGAAAAGAGAGCTGTGGGATTTTAGATGATCATCTTCCAAACATTTAGAGAATAAATAGACATTATACGGTGTAACAACCTGTTGAGTATATGACAAAAATGTAAGAGACCATCCTTAGTCATTGATGCTGGATATATAAACCACAGTATATCTCTGTGCTTGAGAATTTAACTTATGATATAATGCTGTGATTCATTGACATCTGTATAATCCCATAGGTGGTGCTGAGAGAGTTAATTAATCAATACTCCCCCGACAGGAAATTAATCAACAACAATTTTGTGATAACCAACAAATTGTTGAAGTCAATTACGCAGCAAAAGGCTGCTTTAATGAATTTTACAATAACTGTATATTGAGTCCTTTTAACAAAACATCCAATTGGAAGAGGTTGCATTCGGCTCATGGAAATTGTGATTGCACCATCTGTTTGTTTTTTTTAAATAAGGAGGGCTATGAGTAAAACAGACAACACATTCATGCCCTCATGGAGGGTTGAGTGTGATCTATATCGAACCATGAAGCCATAAATATATATCCTCTGTGGTGTTCATTGGATGCAAACAGAGGAAGACGTTCATCTCTGTACTGTATGTCTCTGTACGTCTCAGTGTTTGCCTGCCAAGGTGAATGCGGTACCTGATACTTGCTGTGACCCAAAACGCCCTGTGTAAGTTCTTTGGCTGGCCAGGCACAGACAGACAGCGAGACAGACGGACAATCTGCCTTCGACCATGGGCAGCTTGCTCAGTCATGAGTGGGATGCTGAAATGATGAGCACTAGCCTGGTGCTAATCACCATTTTGACTCACCAGATGACACAGACAGGAAGCTGCTAACATTTTGTGATCAAAAGTCAAAATGCTAATGCACATCTGCCCTTCAGCGACTAACTGCATTGAGCTAAAATGCCTCATAAAGCATGCTTATCTTATCTTTATTGTGATAATTTAAGAGTTAACCGAGTTAAGAGCGAGCTGTAGGTTGAGTGGGATCACATTCACACTTGCAGGGTGGGAGAGTTGTATGTTCCCACATGTGTGTGTGTGTGTGTGTGTGTGTGTGTGCGCCAGTGTGTGTATCAGCAACACGTGTGTAGCACCGCCTGCCCAAGCTGGAAGAATATTTGCTTTGCTTATCGCCGCCCTAATGCTCACTGACAACTTAATAACATCACAATTAACTAAATGCTAAACAGATGCCAGTGCTGGACTAATGTGATTGAGACAATCGGCACTTTTGACGTGACCCCTGTGTAGTGCTGCCATTGGCCTAATTTACTTGAGTGACATGACTGGACTGTGTGTGCGTGTGTGCGCTAGAATGTGTATTTGTATTCGGGGCAACTGATTGCGAGGCCACCGGTGTGAACAATTTACTGGGAAGAAAAGAAATAATGTCACTAAAAAGAGCTTTTTTTTTTACTGACCATCATAACCTTGTTGTACTCCTCTTCCCCCCCCCCCTCTTTCTCTTTTGCTTTTTTTGTCTCTCCTCCTATCCTCCCTCCCTTTTTGCCGCTCTCTCTCTCTAGCCAAACTATTTCTGGCTTGAGAAAAGAAAGTGTTTACTCTGCGGCAGAGGCCTGCTGGAATCACGCTGTGTTCCCACTGGCTAAACCCACTATTGCCACTCCATGGTTTGCATATTTTCCCTGTATTACAAGACTTTAAAAAAGGACGAAGGGAGATAAAGAGAGAAAGAAAGAAAGAGAAAAGAGTAAGAGAGCAGCCTCCCCCTCCTATTGTATGTGGATTTTCCCTGGCACTGCTATGTGATGTGTGTGTACATGGCTAGGATTCATGTATAAACAGGAACACCAACAGTCGGACAACAAATTCTTCCGAGGCCTGTGGACTCCGAACTCATTTCTACACGGGTCACATGGGAGATGCAGTCCCTGTCGTTTCTACTGCTACTCACAGCTCATGTTGAATAACAGGCAACTGCTCACACTGAATGTGGCCTCAGTTTGGTGGATGAATGTGCAGATTGCAATGCAAATTACAAAGTGTGCACTTGTGGATATACAGCTCAGATTGGCAGTTATAGAGCCTGCAGAGCCTGTAAAATGCATGAATCCCTAGCAGTGAAATCTGCATTTTTCTAAATGCAGTCAGCAGACTAAAAAACAAAACAAAAAAAAGTACTTAAACTTAAATTTATTGCTTACTTTTTTGTTTGTGAGCCACTTTCTTTGTGCACATATTCTGACCTTTTGCTTTTCTGCGCCAAGCTACAGTTTAATCAAGTGGAATGTGAGTGTGGTGGGTTTTACCAATAAAATACAAGAGCTATAAATTATGGCGGGGACCAAAACAATCTAATGAAAAAAAGAGATGAAGATAGCTGGCAGAAGTATAGAGATAAAGGCAGTATGAGGGGGAAAAAAAAACAGCAGCTCACAGCTCAGAAATGCCTCGTACAGCCTGACGAGGAGAGGTTTTACTGGAAATGCAAAGTGAAAATGACACGTTTGAGGTGGCCATGTCTAAAAGAGCACAACAGTGCCACAATAAGATATGGTGTGGGACAAAATCTACATTAAAGCAGTTCTAGAAACAGTTTACAGCTGATATCATGAAGAGCAAATGACACGATATACAGCAGTAATGGACAACTACGGCTTTTCTGCCAGAAACATTGACTTCTGTTTGAGTAACTTGACCTTCACTAACCAGGATTTATTCAACACAATGCATTAATGACTGTCTGTATTAAACAATAACTAGCTCCTTAAATTTTACTGCTCCCTTCAACGGCAGAGTTCACATTATGTGTTGAACTTTATTGTCCTTGGTTAAAAAAAAAAAAAAGAAGCCTCATCTATAGATAAAATCCTCTTTTTCTGGTCCATAAATTGAAAGTCAACTTCACAAATAGAACAGCTAAATTTGATGCCCACGTCGACATTGAAAAACTGCTTTAGATAAAAAGCCAGGCCTGTGCGTCTGCATGTGCTCTCAGAGGATAAGGAGGGCACGGCTGCTCATATGGCATGTCATGCATGTCATTTTGCTATTTGAATGAAATCTCTTTGAAAGCAAAAATAAGAAAAAGTCCAAGCACAATGTCATGCTTTGGCATTTGGACTCCACTCTGGCATTACATCATTTTAAGTCCCAGTAAAATGTAATTAAGGTGCTTTTAATATTTCTTCCAAAAGGTCTAGGTGGCCCCTGCCTTCGATTATATTAGACCCGGTCCAGGTCTGTCGTATGACCATGCTGGATGCTCCCGACGAGTTAAAAAAAAAAGGGTTACAGGAGGAAATTTCAAAATACAAATGCACTACATGTTCAGCAATCTTTTCAAATGTTACGGTTGTTAGAAATATTTCCTATCAAACCTCAAGTTTGCATCTTTACAATTCTTCCTGTAACAGATTTGATGAATGCCAGAAAAATCTTTATTCAGGACCATGACATGTCGTATAACAGTTCTGAATCTAAGCTACTATTAATATATCTGTTGTATCACTCAGGATAACAACAGATATTAGGGTTACATTTGGCAAATGCCATTGATTGCCATTCACGCCTGACAGTATCTCAAAATAAAAATTCAGTTTGGAGTGGTTTCATATCAGTGTGCACACTCTGCTTCCTGTCAATCACCTGATGAAAATGGAAGTCTCCACAAGGAAATCATCATAAGAATGTAACCTATGTTTGTCTGAGAGGTTGCCATGCAAAGCTAGGGCTCTGAGGTGAATTCTCAGTGCATGCATTGCATTACAATCGGCGGACATGAGACAAAGACAGTAGTAAACGGGCTACAACTCGAAATGACAGCAGTGTTTTTCTTTAAGGATGAGAGCTCCATGAAAGCCAGACAGACTGTGTTCTTTGCTTACAAAAGCCCTGAGGCAAGTTCCAGTTAAGAGAGAGAGAGAGAGACTCTGATGCGATGCCATCCAATTTGGGAAAATATGTGACAAAAATTAGCCGTCAGTAGATGTAATGCAGCTCACAAGTGAATTTCGGCTCTGGTACACAGGCATTCCTGGATTCATTTGTGTGTGTATGTGTTGCACAACACTGCCAAAGAAGGGGATAGTTTGCAGTGTGTGTTTGTGCATGTGTGTTTGCACGAGTTCAGTGGGTAAAAACAGCCACATGATGTTTTGCTGCAAGTTCCCTTGGCATCCCGACCAGCCCCCTGCCCCCACCTCCACCCCACATCCCCCATGCAAAAGAGCTTGTCCGTTAGGAATGACGACAACTTTAGGAATGCCTAAACGGCCGCCAAGCTATCCCATGGTTTTGGATAGCCACCCACTATACGTCCCACATACAGTACAGTTTGAGGAGTAACAGATAGGGGTGTGCTATAGCAAGGGCAGCTCTGTTAAAACCAAGAGAGACAAAGTGAGAAAGAGACAGAGGTTGAGTCAGACTGCAGCTGATCAGGCCAACAGAAGAGATGCCACAATAGTTCCCATTCAAAGCAGCAAGAAACAGCCACAGTTTCAGAGGCCAAATATTGTCATCAGAGAACATTAGCCAAGGGCTGAGGGGCTGCCAAGAGGCAGGCAGAGATCAAATCTGGCTTTGATGGCCAACAGTAACCCCATGCTCCAACCACACGCCTTCTCTGATGTTTTGCGTCCTGGGTACTGTACACACAGACATTTCTGTATAAATAAATCCATGTTTGTTAAGCTTTCTAGCTCAAACACTTAACACAGCATTGTCCACTGAGGCTGCTTTTGTATTTGATCTCGTTTCTTTTTGTTTTGCCCATGCCTATATATTCTGCTAAGATAACATTTACATTTTCCAGACATATAAAGAAGGCCTTATCTAATATATAAAATATACATAGATAAAAAGTCGAAAACTGTTAGCAATCACTATAGGAATGCAATGTTCATCACACCTCATAACACAAACATTTTGAATGGATGAACAACAGGAACAATTTAGCTGCTGTTAGAGCTTAAGGGTTTCAAAAAGTAAAGGAGGCCAGCATGTAAAGGGACTAAATAGAGTCTATGGTCATTACAATCCTCTTTGCACCATGAAATGTACTGAAAATTTCATAGTCTGCCTGTTAGATTATGAGGTAGCCTGGATGCACGCTGACATTTTAGCCTGAGGGTGGTGGCAGCAGAACAGATCAGAGGGTCACCAAATATAATTTTGGAATTATCCTTGGAGATCATGAATATCCACATAATGGCAATCTGGCCGGTAGTTGAGATATGTTGTAAGAGCCAAACTGACAGAATTACTGAGCACCCTGGGAGATATTAAGTTGGTTAAATCCAATAAAAACTCATTTATAGTCTTGAAGGTGTCACAGTGGACAGATTATTTGTTAAAGGAAAAAAATATGTATGATCCACACTTTTGACTTCCAAAATCTGATATTCAGAATAAATTTCCTAGCAGATTGATCCATCAGGTGGAAAAGTACCTGAATGGATATAAAACAGACATCTAAAGTACAGCCATGGACTTCAGATGTCACGTTTCACTTCATGTGCTGCATCAGAGAATATTTGACATGTGCAAGAGGCTCCATACAATGTGCATTTTGTACCTAAACTTTGGTTGTACCAGTAGCTCCTTTTGGAAAATGGATCAGACAACAACAGACACGTTCCTCTCCATTATGTGAGAGCGAGAGACACAGAAAATGACTTGTTTGTTTACCTCTCTCACTCTCATGTTATCAGTTACTCCTCTGCTGGAAACAGACAAACCAGCAGTCAACCTACATCGCACTGCTTGAATAACACTTTGAATGTCACTATATGTAATGGCACACACAGACAAACACACACATGCAGAGATGTAAGGACACAATAAACACATTGTGAACTAATCCAAGACTTAATTGAATTTTGGATTAGTTTTTCTGTTGAGCAATTTGATTTAAAAGGTAAGTTTTATAGCATCAAGTTCGTCCCAAAAATGACTAAAACAAGTAAATGTTTAACAAATTGGTCACATACAGTACAATAGTGAACGGGCTAAACACCATCATAACAAAAAAACCCTCTGCATTACCATAACAACAGATAGAAAAGGACAAGAATATATAAATTGTGACATAATCAGTGAGTCTAAGATTGAAAAAAACGAGCGCCATGCTTTCACAATGGAGAGGCCAAATGTCAAGTACTCAAACCCAGAGCCAGGGATGTCATAATGTAGATGTACAGCACCTTCAAGTGCACAAAGGAAGAGAGAGTGAAACTGAGAATTGTACGGTGCAGAGAAACTGCCTTGTCATATTTTACCAGAGCCCATTTTTCAGGCTCTGATCCCTCAGAGGGGCTCAACACATGGATGATTACTATACTATTACTGCTGCTGCTGCTGCTGCGCCAGTTGTCTGGCAGGAAGACACGTCTGGCCCTGGCTGCCGCTGCTCCCCCCCTCCATCCCCTCCATCCCCTCCATCCCCTTCCATTCGTTCCAGACTGGAATGCCTATATTTAGAGTGCTCCTTTCCGCTGTTATGGCTGTTGGATCATTAGCCTCGTTTAACCCTTCTTTACCTCCAGCGAGATGATTGGCTGAGGGCATGCCCCTCAGGGGTAACCCCCCCTCCAAAAAAAAAAAAAAAAATACTCTGCCCCACCTTTCCTTCTCAAATGTTGAGGAGGAGTGTTGAGGGTGGCTGGGTGGGGGGCATGAGTGGCCGCAAGTAAAAAGTGTAGCCTCTAAATCGGAGCTGCTACTGTGGGGGGGGGGGCGGACTGAGGGTCACGGCTTCAGATGAAGGACAAAACACAAGATGATGGTAATGATGATGATGTGTGGCTATTTTGGGGATCGGCCTCTGGCTTGAACGTGCATTGGCAGCACTCTTTGCTTTCATGTCATTTTATTTGACAAGCTAGGGCGGGGCTAAAGTATAGTGATGTAGATGGGTTAGTGGGTCATACCCTGACCTTTCCTCTGATGCCCCTATTAGACCAAAACATAAACTTAAGAAATATCTCAATCTGGCAGGCACATTCCTGCTGCTCAAAAGATTAACTTTCTTTTTTTTTCATTTTAGACTCTATAGGCCTCTAGTGTCTTAAACTCTGTGTGCAAAACATCACAAACTAAAACTGGCAATAAACTAGTTGTTGACAGTCGCCAGAGGATGAATTTTGGAGATCCTGTGGCATTTCCTGTAGCACCACCCTTAAAGCACAATTTCAATTTTCACTTTTACATGTTTTTCTGACCCAATACTAAGGCTACACTATGGGAAAATGTATTTGAAATATGATATTTAATTTTTTTTTTTGTTGTATCTGTAGTGTGCTACATTATGGGGCAACATTATCTGTCAACCTCTCGCATGACAGGGTCTAAACATTTTGAATGTGGAAGGAATGTCCAAAATGTTGCATGTGGAGTGACAAAAAAACCCCCAAGGGACTCACAAACACACATGTGTACATACAACATAAAAATAGCACGCAGCCCAAGCACACCATCTTCATAACAAAGTGGAGAAAATTTGAGACAATCCTTTCCTTCCAAATTAAAGAGTTCATCACCAGCAGTGAAACTGTTCTGGGCCATCACACATCTGCCGAAGGGGGATTTACTTCTTCCTATTTACATCTTGGCACCTAGATCGTCCTCGTCTTCCCATCTTCATAGCTGAGCACTGATAAACAACATCGGCCTGCCAAGTTTTCCCGGTTTGTTGATTACTGTTGGGTCTGTCTTGATTTAGGGCAAGTGGGACTAATCCAAGATGATGTGATCTATCTATCTGTCAATCCATGGCTCCAGTTAGCCAGAGAAGGCTACAAGCCTTCACACGCCACCACAACATGCACCACGCCACAATACACATGCTGATTCATGAAAATACCCCAAAGGATTGGGATCGTTTCTCTGACTGATCTTCTACTACTATTTTAAAATATTTTGTCCTACCAAAACATGCATATAATTCCTAACGCCTAGTCCACAAATTATTATATGGAAAGGAAAATAATGTGAATCTTTGTGTACAATTTCAACCTATGCAAACATGTTGAGGTAGCTGCAGAGGAGCTTGAATGCGTTTGTTTATGTTGTCATCACGAATGTGTTTTGTGTGTGTTCATACCGGTGTGGATCTGCCGGTGAGCCTCCAGGGATTCCTCTGTCTGGAACTGGGCACCACACTGGTCACAAACTATGGCCTTCTCACCAGCTGCATAACAACAAGAGACAAGAGTGCTTGTTAGACATTCACAAACACACACACACATACCACATTTGGAAAAGTGAAATGGAGAGAAAAAAAATCAAATGTGCAGACCCAAACTGAAAACACTCAAAACTGTCAACACTGAACAGTTTTTTTTTTTTAAACTTTATTTTACACTTAAACATATCAAGCCTATCTTTGAAATTTCAAGGTAAAATGTATCATGATTTAAATTTGAGTTTGTAACCATAAAACACGCAGCAGGGTACCCATATTCCAAACTTTCTTGCTTACTTTTTAAGGTGAAAGGGAGGAGAAGTTTGGATTTGGAGACCTTAAGGTAGCTACAACAACTCTGACAATAAATCAATAATAACTTTAGCTTATTGCAGCTATATCAAAAGCAGCATAAATGTCAGCTGAAGTAACAAGAAATGCCAGATGAAAAGCCAGACAGCACTGACAAGTGAACTTTCAACTGTAAAATGTCCTGCACATCATATATCTGTCACAATTCATTGAAAAATAAATGCAGTTTATGTGTTGCCGAATATATTAGTTTAAAACAGTCAAATGCAAAACAAAAAATGCAATATTGGTAGACTCTGCAGTCAAGTATGCCACATGCACAAAAATGTACCTGTAAATGAATGAATATTAAGTTCATTTTTGCCGAAATCTTGCGTATGACCACATTGTTTCATTCAGTTCTCAACCTGCATGATAATAAGTTAAACATTGTGATTTGCTATGAAATAATCACTCACTTCCATCACTTGTACCAGGCAAGTGCTGCTATCAGAAACTGATTGGCCTAATGTTTATGTTTTGCAGTGTGATACTGTATTATCTGAAGGCTTAGACTTTCATTATTCAATTCCCTTTCATTCTTTAGAACTTAGATTAATATTTTCCAGCATTTGATTGATTAATGGCTGTATTGTAATATATAATTTAGCCTACATTTAGCTTTCTAATTTGATGAGCCAAACTATCCGCCTTCAGATTGGTCACATTCAGCTCCAAATTGAATGAATATGCATATAGTGGCAGGAGGTGTCATCTCATTCCCCATACATGCTTGATTTAAGCTGATAATTTATCATCACAAAGTCCATTCTTGTGATGGTTCATGTGACACACTGAGTAAGAATGGAGCTTAGCCCACAAACACGTTCTTCCCTAGCTCTGCAATTCTGCAAGTCAATTTTTTTTTTTTTTACTTCCAGTATTTAAAAGTGAACCCTCTTTATGTCAATACATACTGTAGACCCATCTAGTATGTACACAAATTGTATCAGCTTAAAAGATCTGCACAAGGCTGTTATGTTGCTACTCTTGACTTCGAAGTTATTGTCAAGTACCCTTCTACTTTTGTTGCACCACACTCTGCTTCTGTTTATGCAAGTATATCAAGTATGTAGCCCTTGAGCTATGGTCTCAATTGCGGTGTTTGTCTTTATTTTATGAATGTGTACAACCTTGTACAATGATAAAAGGAGTGGCAGGAGACTGGCATGCACAAATACACAGTGCTATTGGAGGGCACATCAGATCAGGCCCAGGCAAAAGACTTTTTATGGCTTGGCAACAAACACTGTACATGCCATACACATCACACATCAAACAGATGCACGCATACATACACACACACACATCTGGATACTGTGTGTGTGCAAAATAGGCGTGCATGTGTGCATGTGTGTCTGTTTCCAGTGCAAGCACAGAGTGATCTCTCCCGACCAGACCTTGGTTTGTTCTTGGCACGGCCTCCTGAGTTACGACACCTCCAGAGAGAGAAAGAGAACACAATGAAAACAGGAAGCCAATTCTTAGATGACAGAAAAAAAAGTCAGGGAGAGATGGCTTGTGTGGTTTTGCAACCACAGTGACATTAGGGAACGGCCTGTACTGTAATAAGCTCTACCAAAAGCAGAAATGACACGGACGTACATGACAGAGTGTGCCTGCCAGTAGAGTGCTTATGCAACAAGTTATGCAAAAGACAGTACGCCGCACAAGTGAGCGTGACTAGACCATAAGCCACTGCAACGCAACCTTTAAAACCAGAACATCCTGGATTTGTCTTGATATCAGAAGATTTATTCCCATTTAACTACTTTAGACTCAATAGACTGAGCTGGAGAGCAATGTCCTTTTTAATTGGCTGCATATTCAAGAGGCATAATTTGTAGTGTGAGCGTATGGCGCTGCAGTGTCAAATGCACAGATGAGCATATGGCCGAATTAGCTGGCAAAAGCAGCCACTTAACCTTTGGAGAGCAAGACATGTAGTGGAGATGTAGACAGAATCCCCCAACACACCCACTGATGTCCCTCATTTGCATTAATCACATAGTACCTCTGCTGCTTATTTAACTCCCTGATTCATCATTGTTGGATCAACTGTAATTATTACTTTTTTTTTTTTTTTACATGCTACGGTTGCTCTGCTAACCTGCATTGGACTTCATCATCCTCTAGACTCCTCTAAACATTGATTTCCCTCGCAGGGAGCAATTGGAACAATTTTATGATCATACAAGTGCATCCCAGACGCCATCAGGTTCTACTCGTAGACTAATATCAGTGCTCCAAGTAAAAACACATTCATGTTTTTACTTTCTGACAAACTGTGTGTGTTTTTAGCCCATCTACCACATGCACATGTGCATAATTGACATTCCTGCTGATCATTTCCCAAAACACATGAGTTTTCCTACTTTCTGGGGAAAATACTTGGCAGTGATAAAAGTAAACACTTTGCAGTGAATTGAAACTTGCTTGAAAATAAGTGGTCCATCGCAGTAAAGTTTGATGAAAAGCGAGTTTCAATTTCCCTTCTTTCACTGCCACCCCTGAGGTGCCACTGAGCAGGGCACTTAACCCGCATCTGCCCCAGATGGGCTCCTCAGTGGCCAACAGATCAAGCTGTGATTGTCCCGGGCAGCTTCCAGGTGTGAATGTGTGCAACTGTGTGAGTGTGTTGCTGTGTGTTCCTGGAAAAGAGCATTCATGCTCAGAAAATCTAATCTGGTTAAAAGAAAAGAATGGACATCAATGGCTGCCTGGAAGGTAAGAAAAACACATTTCCAACTATGGTTTGCAGTATTGTAAAATATAGGTGATTTGTAGTAAATCAGCTTAACAGTGGCATGGTTACTACAAGTAATGACTCCGCCTCACAGACTGTGGAGCAACACTATAACCAGTCTTCTGGGAGGCCAAGAGGCGTGTGCTAAATGGGCCAGGGATAGGATTTTAGTGCAGGGCATGCCCCTGCTTGTGGCACAAGGACATAAATTGTCAGGAAATGCCTGCATGGTGCCTTGCTTCAAGGAGAATGGAGTTGTGTGAGGTCACCATGGGGCAAAGGGGGGGAGGAAAAGTGGGAGCACAGGAACCCAGGGTACACACAGCCAGGCAGCCACCCAGCCAGATGCCCGTCACTCTAGTTAGCCAGCTAAGTGCTAACAGGGGGCCCTCTGCTTGGTAACAGCCGCCATCAGCCATTTTCACTGCCAAATTAAAGTGATAAATCTTGAGGCCCCTTTGATCGCATGAGGGTGAACTTGTTAGTTAGGAAAGATGGGGCAACCAGGACAGAGGAGACACACACTTGACATCAGCTGTTACTCTTTTCACGTGTACTCTCCATGAACAAACAATATACTATGTTAAAACCAGGCACCCGTTCAAAATGACACTGTAGAATCTAAAGGCAACATCAAAATGGACCTGATGTTCAGATTTTATTTGCACGAAACAAATATTAAATTGTGGCTGCAACATGAAGAAAATAAAAATGAACCATCCTAAAATTAAAAAGACCAAAGACGAAAAAAAAAAGGAATCTCCACTTAGTAGACTTGCCCAGTCTGCTCTGTTAATGGGGAGTGCTGTGACACATTGCCACAGATTTAGCCCTTAGCTGACATAATAAAAGTTGCACAACCCATGCTGAGTTACTGTGTGTGTGCGTTTGCATGTTGGGAGGTAAGGAAGGGGTGGTGATCAGGTGCCACATGCCACTGAAGCCACTTCCCTTTTCACTTCCCTCTCTGAAATATTGCACAACTGTTATTGCAGTGCAGTGTGGCTCAGTTATTTCATAAAGGGCTGTAAAAGAGAACAAGCCAGAGAGGGCTCCATGCCAATCAAGTAAACTTCCTACAAAGCCTGGGAGCAACAGACTAATATAACTGTCCTGTATATACTGTAAACCTGATCTGTCTTTACAGGCCCTTCAGCCCCCTTGTAAAGAAAACTAGAAAGACTAGTTTAAACTGAAGCTGCAAGCGTGTGTTCGGTAGTAGAAGGTTCATATCAGGTGATTTGGTGTCCTGAAAAGACAAATTGTGTAATTTTACATTAAGCTACTTTTTAAGGTTTCCTTTAGGATGCAAAGTTAGCAGGCGCCATTAAGTGCGTGGAAGGATTATTATTTAAGTTGGTAATGAGATCTGGGTCCAAAGTATAATACCATGTCAAGTCTACGTCCAATCTGTGTCAAAATAAAGAGTACTAATCTAATACCTGATAAACAAACCAGATCTCAAACTTTATAATGGAATTATGTCTAAGAAATAATTAACAGAAGGATTTATAGGGTTGCTTTGTTAAACCATCACTGTACAGTAACCTTTCAAATGATCAAAGTCTATAATCACAAGTTACAGGAAAAAATGAGTCACACATCATGTGACATGGATCCACTCATGCCAAGCAAATGTCACAACCATATCATTCACAATTTTTGTTCAACCTCCAAATCTCTTTATTGTAAAAGTGCTCCATAAATAAAACTTGTGATTACTGTTGGGTGTAGTTGACTCTAGGTACTCTAACCACTTCCTTGGCATTATTCAAGAGTGTTTCACTTAAAGTTAACTGCTGTGGGCTTCCCCCAACAGTGGCAACATTTAGACGTGATGAGGATTGTGGATTAGCCCACTGAGCAGGCCTCACAGGGAAGTGATGGTGCATTCCCTCGCTTGTAATTTCCCCTGACATGCTAAGTGCCCATTCTCCCATTTCCCTAAATAATGTGGTGTGCAATGGTGCATTGTCCTATTTGCTATTACACTCATTCCACATGTGCATGGAATCTGAGTTGCAAATGCAAACTGTCGTTACGTTATGATGCAGAGACGAAGGCCGGGGAAAAAGTAACCTCACTGTCCATTTGGGAGTTTGTGGCTGTGATAAGTGTGTTTGGGTGCAACAACACGGACACTATCACCACACTCACATCATCCAGCTCGGCTATGTGATCTCATAATGCCGCCATTCAGAAGCTCCGCTCATTCAAAAGAATATGTTAGAGACAGAGAAAGGCCCTGTTTGTCTGGGCTGATACTCCTGCTTTTCGTTACCTCCTGTGGAAGACCAAATATTTTTTGTAACTGTATGCCCACACTCTTGACTTGACACTTGTTGTTCCAACCTACTTTCTTCCACAGGTAGAGCATATATGCTAAGTTTGCAACAGATGTCCCCCCTTGGGGATTGCAGTCTAAACAGAATCTTTCATCAAAGACAATCGCAGAATTAAACATAAGAGTTAGAGAGCCTGTCTTTGCTCATAGCGACACACAAAAAGTAGGCCACCATGTTGATACTAGAGCTAAACATTTCACACTGCACTGGAGATAAAGAAAAAAAAAAACAGTTTCTTCTTTAACAACCATGGGTCATTTTGTAATCTCATGAAGCCATCGATCTTCCTATTTCAACACATGCATTAAATTACCATGTTTTGCCAGTTAAACATGATACGACAAAGTGTAAATGTAATGAAAAACGGACAAACAGAGAATTGAATGTGACTTTTTTCAGGAAATCAGCAAAATCATGCAGAGACCTTCTGTTTCCTGCAATGTAGACATCAAAATCAGTTGTCAAATGGTCTCACATGCCTGCTTGCATGGGATGGCATGACACTATTTAGCATTCATTGCACAAAAAGAAAAAGAAAATCCCTGTCTAAGAGCGTCCGAATTGAGAAAAGACTCAACAATAGAGCTTGACTGTTCCAAGAGAATAGGCCTGCTGTAATACATAAAATGTAAGTCTGGACAATCCATCAAGCGTAAAAACAAACAGCTCCAGTGCATATGAATAAAATGCCAGCTGTAGTCGACCTGTGAAATTTACCTGTGCTTTCTTATAATAAAATGTTTCAGCATCATCTGGTGAGTATCCTTATGGGTTAGAAATGTTGCTAAATTTAAAATTTAGTTTGAGTCTTGTTCAACCATGCCACATGCTAACTTTACTCTCTTGTAGACTGAAGCTTGATCATAAACTGTCACAATTTCTGACTGCAGTGGCTAGTCTGACAAACAGGTAATAACATATTAAGGCGAACAATTTGTCTAGATTGTTAATGAGAATCTGTGATAACAATTTGGGCAAAGTCAAATCTGGGATGGTATTCTCTTATGCTCTGTAAGTATGAAGCATGGAGATCCATGTGGCTTTAAAACCTGTACCAAGTAAAATTTCCCCCATCACACAATTCTTCTAAAATGAACAAACCAAAACGCTGACCTAAAAAGTTACTTCATTTTACAACAACAAGAGTTGGGTCAAACATTAAAAGACCACTGAGAAGTCGCAGAGGCCTGAAATCCTAATTGGCTTGGCGATTTTTGCACATGAATGAACTTGTGAAGGTTAACTTGACATAATAAAGCTTCAGTTCACATCTCTTTTTTTTTTTTCTTCACACTTTAGTTCCTATGCTGGCTTAGTTTTTTACAGGGCAGGACACGGTTTACTGTATGTGCACATATTTTTGCAGAAAGTGGCTGAATGATCTGTTCTCTGGAGTCAGGGAGGCTAAATGGGAAATTAAAAAGGCTAATTACGGTGTAGCTGTCGATGGCCGACCAATATCACACTCAGTGGTTTTTAAACAGTGTAAACAGGGCAGGAGTGAGAGAGAGAGAGAGAGAGAGAGAGAGAGAGAGAGAGAGAGAGAGAGAGAGAGAGAGAGAGAGAGAGGGAGGCAGACAGACAGATTAGGGAGAGAGGACGTGCATGTGTGTGTGTGAGTGTGACGGAGGGAGGGAGGCAGACAAGCACAGTCACCAACAAAAACATAGCCTGGCTGTTCACTGAGCCTACATAAATGGCTTACGTAAGACAGTACTCTCAGTACCAAAAAACAGCAAAAATCCATAAACACACATCACATCCCCCCCCTCCCACCCCCCCTACTCCCCCGCACATGCATTCACACACATGTTGGTTTCACTACACTTGCGAGGACCTCCATTCATTCCCATAACCATAAAAAAAAATTACTTCCACCGTCTCTACTAGATTCATGCCCTTAATCTTTGCCATAAACTAAAAGTGAAGCGATGGACGTTAAGTGTCAAAAAAAAAAAAAAAAGAGCTCCTTATTCACAGCATCTAAAACTCAATCTGGTTCACATACAAATAGCAAAACAAGTACACACACACACACATTCACGGGAACACACACAGACGCAGTATGCTGTCAGAACAATGAGTACAGACACCACACGCTCTCTCTCTCTCTTTTTCTCTCTCATCCCCCCCCCTTCCTACCCGCCTCGCTCTACCTTCAGCGTAATAACGAGCCGTGCTGTACAGTTTTATTTACACCAGCCTCTTATCAGTGGTACAGCAGCACAGAGACTGCCAATTGGAGAGGACAGGCCACGGTACTGCCTGTACCCTGTAGTGGAGTAGGTGTGTACCGCCATGCTCCCAGCACGTTTTTATCAAGGCTCAGAAAAGACTGGGCCCGCGCCAGGCTGCCTCTCGAAATAATAAAACATACTCGCACACAGGCATGCAAACACACACAACACACTGGTTGAGTGTGCAATAAGTCACCACAACTAAAGCCACGTTATTACACAGGTTTTGCAGCATGCATACAATAGAGAAGGTTTCCATTTAAGGATAAAATGGGGTAAAGCCACCTTAAGTCATTTTAACCACCTCTTTATAGGCAGGAATAGAGTTTAGCTAATGCATTTTTACCTGACATAAATCTTAATGCACATACCAGGTAGCATGTGACAGATGGCAACGTGAAGGAGGTGACTGAGTTTAACAACAAACGCAGTCAGGGCTCTCACAATATATTTTGCCACAGAAAACAGTTTTGAAAACCACTGTGAAGTGATATCATAAAAATATTTATCATGTTATATCAAAAAATGGCAAATAGCTAACAGCTGTCTAAAAGTTGTCTGAATATCGTTGGGTAAATTTCAAATGTATGGAACTAGAAAATGTCAGATTTGCTTAATATCAAACTTGTTATTCGGATAGCAATAAGTAAAGCAGAAAGTTGAACATGTCTAGGCTATTGTGCAGTAGCATTAAGGCTGCAACCTTGGACAAATATGACAAACATAGGTACACTAAACAGCAGACGTTTAGAAACATAAAGCACCTAATATAAGTTAAAATGTCAAAACATGCAAACTTGGTACAACAACAAAATTATAGGCTACAGGATAGAAAACAAACTGAGTAGTGAGGACTGATATTGTACTATCGTAATGACTTCAGACAGAAATATCAGCTCTCCAACAAGCTAGCATATTCTAACCTACCATGACAACGGCAGCTTAAAAGGGGCACTAGGTAAGATTGGGTCAGAATTATCCTTCAAGTCTGTTGAAAACATTCCAAAAATTAACATCATCTCCAGAACATGAAGAGGTAACAGCTACTATTGTGTAGCAGAGGTATTAGCGTGCTAAATTATTAGCTCGGACGGTACTTTCTTGTACCACAAGTGCCTTGAGAGGCAAGAGTGAGTGATTGTAGTGTTCATTCTGCCCTAAATCCAACATCCGGATGAAGAAGCAGACAATTGCGTGAAGTGGAGAGACAGACCTGCTGCTACCTGACAGACAGTAACCAGGGGGAGCTCTAGGAAGTACGTAGGAGCAGAGCCTGAGCTTCTTGAGGAATAAACCGGCCAGATATCGCTCTCATCTGGAAGGAGAGCTCAGAGTTCATATTTCAAACTTTTGGGATTAAAAAGTGGATTCATCTTCACTCTCACTTCTCAACCTGTCTGCTGAAGTGGAGGTGTAGACATCCATTGTTGTTGTTGCACCCAGAGTACCATGATACTACTTCATATTTATATAGAAACCGGACAAAAAAGGAGATTGCTCCAAAAAAGTAAGGCAGGAAGTTGGACTACCTGGTAGGGGCTGAAAACGTGTCTGTTACTTGATTCTAACTTCACTATGACTCCATTCACGACAAGTTGTTTGCTTGTCGTCTCAGAAAAAGTATGAACTCTATCACCTCATCTTCATGTAGTTATTCCATCATCCTTTTTATTTTCGGTTCATATCACGGTAAGGTTAATAAAATGGTTCATGCGCACGTGAATAGACACAAATGATCCTGCAGCTATATTGTAACCACTTGGCATTACTGTTATGATAATTTGGAAAATTCGCTAAACATTTTTGAGGACATTGCAAATTTTATTATGCGTGTCTAACTCTAAACAATATTGAACAGTGTCATCGCATCAAGGGTGGTAGGAGGTGAAATGGAAGGACGGAATTACACATCACCCCTTTAAATTAAGTTGTGAGCTTACTATCCAAAATCATCAGCTAATCAGGAGGACAATCTCTTTTTTTGGGAAACTTTCCAAGATGTCCATCATGTGAGTAACATACAGATTTTGTTTGATTAAAGCTTTAGGGATGCTGATACAGTTGATAAGACCAAGAAATTGGTGAGACCAGATGAGATGGCAGCTATCTAGTAATAAAAGAGCCTCCAAGGACTATTAGTCTACAATCTGTAACAGAGTGTACTGGGCAAATAGAAAGTAGCTGGTCATGGAACATACATAATGCACTATGTAGATGATATTGCAGTAACTATAAAACATGTGCTAGTTCTTACAAATATCAGTCAGACACACAGGCAGAAATTACTTTATGATGTGAGCAAACACAGTGCCATAGATAAGAGGAGATAATCTTGCTTTTCTGTGAGGGAGGGGTGAGGGGGGTAGACAAGCCATCAAAAAGCACAGGAACATGTTTGCTCCCAATGATATTGTTATCGACGGAGAGGAAAAAGAAATCAAAGGGAAGTGAGGGAGCATGAGGAAGAGGGAGGGAGTGAAAAAGGAGGAAACAGATGAAGACAGAGAATATTCAGGTCGCATTTGACAGCTTTACGGTCTGTTGCGCCGAATGGGATGTCTAGGGACGTGGCAAAGCAGACAAATATTGACTCGCAGAGCGTTCGCATACGCACGCACACACACACACGCACACACACACACACAGACAAGGAAAATACACAAGACACTTCCACATGAAGCCTCTAAATTCAGCCCCCCCCCACCTTCAAAATGGATGAGTTCACATTGCAACATCAGTCACCCTTGTTTTTTTGCCCAGCTCAACCTCTTAATCCATTTTGCCAGCAAACCAATTTGTTTGTCCAGTAGGTCACAGACAGTTCCCTGCCCTCACTGTTCCCTGTTCTCTTGTACTGTTTATTTCTCCCTCTCCTGTGCCTTACTTTCTCTGAACGACGAAGCCATTTCCAGAGCTTTTGCCCCCTGGGAGATCGAGGGCATCTCAGTCCACACATCCGTCCCTCCTCCTCCTCCTTCCTCCTTTCCTGCAGTCTCTTCCTCCCATCTACCTCATTCTCTCTCGTCCTCCTTACTTTGAAACCGTCTTGACGTCAGAGAAACCTGGTTTAAAGTGTGCGCTGACACAAATGGACACAAACTCATATGCATCATTTAAAACTATATCTTAAGCTTTCTAAACTTTCTAACTTCTTCTTTTTGAGATACCTACAATCAGAGAATGGAAATGTGGTATTGGGTACAAAGTGTTCTGTTCTTTTATTTTGAACAAGTTGTTTTATGACTGGAATTTATTTTATTATTTTCCAGTTGTCCAATGTCTTTTACTTTCCTCTAAGTTTTCTTCCATTTGAGTTTATTAATCAATCCGGACTGGAATATCTTGACAAATACTGGGTGCCATGACATAATGCACATTCGTGGCACCCTGTTCTGGCTATTCCTTTATTTTTCTTCCAGTACCACAGTTTTGGTTTAGAGTAAAATGTCTTATATTATATATTAATATAATATAATATAATATAATAATAATAATATTGGATGGATTACCATGTTATTTTGTAAAAATATTCATGCTCGCCACAGGATGAGTTGTCATAACTTTAGTGATCCCCTGAATTCATCAAGCACTATTATCAAGTCAAAGCTGCAGCTGTATTTTGTGTTTAGTGCCAATTAACAAGTCTAAGCATGCCAACACACTTAACTAAGAGGACCATGTTAAACATCAGCATGTCAGCTTTGAGACTGTCAGCACAGCTGCTGAAGTGTAGTCTAAAGTTACTGCTATTTATTTTATCATTATATAACTAAAAGGCTTTTTTTCCTAAAGAAACGTTTGTTTTGAGGTTGTCTTTTTCTATCAGAAAACATTTAATTCGCAAGTCGTGAGGACATCACTAATAAACTTTACAACTTGGAGCAAAAGGTGTCACACAAAGAAGTTTTAAAGCAAAAGTTTATCGTTATCTGATTGCTTTGTTTGTGATGCCCTGCGGCCTCTGACATAAAACTAGCAGACAGCGTCATATCTCTGTGTCTGTAAAATGAAGATGGTGAATAAAATGTGTTCATAACAGCTAGGAATGATGGTGAAATAAAGAAAATAAGATCCAGGTTGTAAAAACTTGTAATTTTCCCAGGTGTAAGAACACTCGCAGAACAATATATGCCCTGCCATGCTGACCAGTAACAGCAATTACCCTGCTGTTGCCAGACACTGACCAAGTGTTTCAAAACACCCCCACCCTCTCCAAGCCTTGGCCTCCCCTCCTCCCTGGCTGCCCCTTGAGGTGAAAGGTGCCATGTGTTTTCAGATTTGCTTCCAACCCCCACTCCCCCCGTTTTCAAAAAGAGAGGAGAAAATGAGGCTTTGACATGTATCCGTGTGCTCCTGCAGGCCACAGGCGTAAGGATATCTTCAGGGCCTTGGGTGGATGTGTGTATTTGTGTGTACATGTGGGTATATAGATGTGTGTGAAGAAGTGCAAGGAAGGAAACAAGAGCTGGATGCATAGAGGAACCACCCGGGGCTCGCCTGGTGTGAAGAGGCAGGAAGTAAGTTAGGCTGTTCTAAAATGCCAAAGTGGACCATTTCTCACAAGCCTCGGGGCCTGGTATTAATAGATCCTAGTTGGACAGGGGTGGGTGGGCTTCTAGTGAAATACACACTGACATGAGTGACCTACTGAAGTTTGAGTCTACAAAAGTCTGTTGATAGAGGCCTTAATCAGAATAAGATAAACTTTAGATTTACTTGATTTTCAGTCTAAATAAACCAGTCCTGGGAATGCATTGGGTAACTTGTAGCTTTGAAGACTTCACTGCCCAGAAATGGTGACAGTAGGAAAATGCACACAGCAATTTACCAACCCAGACAGGGGGAGAGAGCTTTTGGTTGACAATGCTCAAAAAATCCACACTGGGAAAAACTTATGAACTTACTGCCTTGAACTCCTTGGAGAGAAAATTCAAGCTAACTGGCAGTGTTATGGAGGAAGCGTTAAGTAGCAGAAATATGATTCACCCAGAGATGCACCAATAGTGAAATATATAAGAGTAGATAGAGCCCGTGCAAGATGTGGCTGTGTAAGTTGTGTGTTTTGTTGCGGGGGTTTTCAAGATTTGTCTGACAAGTGATGTGTGACTACAACATGCAACACATCCTCCAAAAAACAGCCAAATTTAACAGCATGGTCAGATTGTTCTCCGCTGATTTAGCATTGATGCAGCAGAACCAGAGATATTGTCAGAGGTTTTTTGAGCGCATTCTTCTTCCTTGTTAAAACAGGGCACTGACATTACCCACAATGCAACCTGACCATCGACAGTCCAGTTGGAAAATCAGTTGTGTTATTGTAGCAGCAGCTAAGACAGTCTTGAGCTGCTAGCCTTAAAACGGTACGGTAAACTCACTTCTTTCTGAATTCCACATTTCCAGATTTTTCATTATTGAGTATCAACTGTCATGTAGCAATGATCAGTCCTATCAGTAACTGTACCTGATATTAGAACTGAATTGAGATCAGAGAGTTCAAAACTAATCAACCTGACATTCTGTTCAAAGTCAATTTAGAGCTATTAATTTAGACTAGGAAGTACAGTAGGGCAGTTAGTTAATTTATAATCTACTCAAAGCCATTCAGTGGAGCAACCACCAGAAGAATAACCAACAGGCAATAATGGAAGATATGCCTGTGATGCATCCTACACCTGACTGACAACAATTTTTTTTAGATAATACTGTCAAGAACAAGTCAATGTCACAGTGTTTTCAACAGCATTTTCTCACAAGTGTGCTGTTGAAAGCTACTGCAGCATCTTTCAGACCTTGACATTTTTTCCCCCGTGCTTTGCTCTTTTAATTCCTCAACTCTGAATCTTGTTTATTTCTTGAACAGCTAGTGAATGTTCCTGTTGAATTTCGACTGCCTGGGCACTTCAAACCAGGTCCTTCACTCAACAGTAGTTTTCCAAAGCAATTTGAAATGAAACAGAAACTGGCAACACCCCTCAAACAACCACAAAGCAGTTCTGAATCATTGCTGCAATGTACACCGTGTCCAGGGAGCTTTACCAATAAACGCGTTTTCAAGAAATGCTTGGAAATGATTGACATTTGCAGATCTTGGCATGTTCTGTATGAATAATAAGACCAAAGCCCTGCTAGTGGCACCTTAAGGTAGCAATGTTCAACAACAGCACAAACAACATCGGTTTACTTTTTAAGCCTAAAAGTTTGACCACCACTGAAATACAGGTCATTTAAGTGTTTGACTAAACAATCAGTGCTCAGGAAAATCCATATCATTCTATAGTAATTTGGCCAGTAGTTGTTTAGAACAAAGTTCCAGGGCAAAGGACAGACTGCTGGCAGGACTGAAAGCTAATTTTCATATGATATTAGCTTTACTCTATGTGTGCTGGGAAGGGAGACAGGGAGACAGCCAGACCTGAGACTCTGACCAGCAGCTGAACTCTTACCCCTGTGACCACCACTGACTGTTGCCCAGCCAGCTGCTGGGAATCCAGCAATTGACATCCTCTTTACAGTGCTGTAAATGCATTTATAGTTCAAGTGAGGAAGGGATGAGATGGCTGCTAGATCAGGGCAGGAAAACTCATTTTGGCTGCCGTTTGCTGCCTGGGGGGTGCTGGTGGTGGGCTGAGGTTTAAGGTGATTGTACCAAATCTAGACACAGAAGCAACACTTGTTGCACTGTTATTTTTTTTTCTGCTTTTGCAGTAGCAGGCAAAATGACTGCCAAGGAGTGCTGGAGAATGAAACCAAAGCAAAAGCTGTGGCTGTCTCTGGGAATTTTACCAGTGTAACAGGAGACAATGAACTCCTGCTCATTAAAAACCAGTGTGGTGGACACACAATGCATTCAACCAGTTTCATGTTAGCATAAGCATTCTTGTCAGATGGTGAGGAAACATTACAAAACCTTTCACTGTCCCTCCTGTCCAGTTATCTCCCGCTGGCCTTTGTTCTCATTTTTTTTTTTTTGTATACAGTGAACCAAAATGGCCACACGAGCAGAGAAATCATGGCAGGATGCCCTCCTACACACTCTCCTTCCCTTTCCCCAGGTCAATAACCTGTAAAGATTTAGTGTTTAGGGCCCATTATTTCCTGCTTTCAAGTCACACATTGTCAAAGGCAATGCTGAGTTTATTAAGGCTGGAGTCATGGGGCCTGAATGGGAAGCAGGGAATACAGTGATCACTTGGTAGTAAAACTGTGACAAAGAAGAAATAAAAAGGAGGGAAGAGTGTATACTGGAAGAGAAATACTGGAAGTAGAGGAACCTAGGAATGAAATACTGGATACACAAGCTTTAAATCATTTCTAAATTTAGTCACAAAAGAAGACTAAAAGGTTTATGTTTTTCAAGTTAATATCTATTACGTCTGCGTGTTCTCATGTCAGGGCATAAATGTTAGTTATAGATAAAGCGATAAAAAACACAACTACAACATTGCTAAACAATTGATGTAAGTCAGTTCAACTCAGGAAAGAGGCCGAGCTGAGCCAACAGAAACAACTGGAGACATGGCTGAGAGTGCGGCGATAGGATATCCAAATGGCTAAACAACAGGAAATGCTTGAAATGTGCAGTTTTTTTCTGTTGTGTTTTGTTTTTTTACTGCACTCAGGTGCATTGATTTACATACTTGTTTATTTTGTTTGATTCCAAAATCCTCTCTTCCACCCTGTTAAATCTTCCACATAAAACATAATAAGTGCTGACTTCAAACAGGCAAATCGGATCAATTAGGGAAATCTCACAACAAGAGCTATTTAGGGGAATAAACTTACCTCAAAATACCACATAACTTGTAGTCATCAAGCCTGCGCTATCTGCCAAATGACACCATACAGAGGTTACCACCTCTTTTCCATTAAGTCATCTGTTTTCCCCCAAATGGGGTGTCAGAGCGAGGATATTATTTGGTGAGCAAAGTCAAAAGAAAGACAAAAAAAAAGATGAAGAAAATCCCCATGTTCAGATTCTGTCCAGACCCACAGCACAGATGACATTGAGATCCAATTAGTTATCATTTATGAGTGCATGAGCTCAGCTTTCTGACTGCCTTCATCAGCTGCTTTCATTTTGAGCTACAATAAAGTTAAAAAGACATTGCTTACGGCATGTATACTGAATTATACATGAACACATAGAGCCCTAAATAAACACCAGACAAGGAGAAACAGATTTTCACACATTCTGTTAACTGTAATGTTTCATAGTTTGAGAGCAAATCAGGTTGTCAACAGGCCTCTAAAAATCTTACGTTCTCTGCAATTCTACAGAGGTGATGACTATTATTAAAAGCATTTATTCAATGCAAAAAAAATATATATGTTAATCATTTTCCTCCTGGCCAAAGTGAAGTTGTTTGGATTTCAGGATTTGCCCTCTTCTTCCTGCAGCCCCGTCACTTTGAGCACTCCGCTCTGGATATAGATACAGCAGAACTGATACTGTAGGGGCGATGACAGCTCCTGGCAGGCGGCCAAAAGTCGGGAAGTGTGTGTATATGTGTGGTTGGAGTGGTGGTGGTGTGGAGGGGTACAATCAGCTGAGGCAGAAATAGGCCAAATGGTGAATGTGCGGTTCAAAGGGTTCGCCTGTCCTCCCTAGTCGCTCTCTGAGTAGGCTTTTTTTTTTTAGCCTCTTTGCCTGCTGTTACCTTGCTGAATTATTTGGGAAACTCTTTGCTGGATGTAAATTTTATTTAACATTCATTGATTTAACTTGACTTTTGTCCCTCCAGGTTGAATTATAATTAATGTTATGTGTTAATTATTGTGTGGTATTTCTAACATGTACACGTCTCTGGTTGTGAAAGCATGAAAATATATTAAATATATTGCAATGTTTTTATCTGCTGAACATATTTTTCCATTTAGGATTCATTCTCTTCATGCAATGTCACTCAATTCACATTTTATATTCCGTGACATTTCAGTTTTTAGTTTAATGGAAACAGTTATGCCTGCATGAATTTGATACACTTGAATTATGAAAAGCCCTAAACACAATCCCTTTTTTTCATTACTTTGCCCCCAAAAATCTATTAAATATGCAGTTGCATAACAGTTAAGATTCACTCAGTTTAGTTTTATCATCTAACCTCGATGAAGACAAAACTTGATCTGTGTTAAACTGTGCCACTGGCAGCAAACACAACCGTGGTGGGACACTGTGTTTTTTGATGTTCAAGAAGCCGATTTATTCACTTCAACCAAACGGATGGAAACGTCCCCAGTTTACATAGAATTTCAGAAGAAGAAGTCTGAAAGTGGGTGACAGTCTTGACAGAAACATCCGTATTGGTGCTGTTATCATGCTGGGTGCACTCATTATGTCTTTGTTCTCTTTATGTCTTTCAGTTTAACCCACAGAGATGTGTTTGCATATTTAGATTACATCTCATGAAGCAAAGGCTCTTTCTTGAGAACTTCCACTGGGTACATTTACATGCAATTCGCTTTTAAACCAGTTAATCAAGCGAACTGGTTTTGGGTCACTGCATTCACACTGTAGAACCTAAAACAAACAGGGTAATGTCTGGGCTGACTATATTTATAGTGTTGTTTGCAGCATGCTTACGCACAGTTTTTTAACACTGTAGCCTCCAGTAATACTTTAAAGTTCCTTTTGTGTGATCATACGATGCATATTTGATGTGATGCAACATGCAGTTGGGTAAAGTAGCTTCCGAAAAAGGCCCTATAAGAAACCTTAATAAGTGAGCTGTTATCGGCTACTGCGACATGGAAACGTCTTAAAGCTTTTGATATTAGATTTACTCTTGGGAACAACACGACGTTCTGTTAACTAGCTTATTCAAAAGCCTAAATTAAACCCAACTCCCAATAAGACTTGAAATCTGTTGACTTGATGACACCTGTGGTTACTTGTGGTTGCACCAAGAAGTGTTTTAATATCACAGGTTCCAGCTTTCTGTATGAAATGATCACAATACCAAAATATTGACCACTGGATGACGCAGACACTAGAATCAACATGAGAAGAGCAACTGGTGTATCTGTGTGCAGCCCTGCCAAACAAACAAACAAATCTCGTTGCTGAGAGGATTTATTGTGTCATGCTGTTTTAATAAGGACGTCATATTTGGCATATGTTGTTGAGAATGCTGTCGTCAGTGTCATCTGAAATCATGACTGAATGTTGTGAGAGCAGAAATGCAACCCTGGCTTGACTCAAACTGGGGACCCCGCAGTTCATGGACTGCTAAGCTATGGGTGTGTCCCCAAGAATTATAACTTAAACAAAGTATGGATGATAATCAGTATTCATCATGCATTTGATACAGTTGATAGCTAATTAACAAATGGAATAGATACTGAGCTGTACACGTGGTGCAGCCTGAAAGTCTGTAAGATTGTCAACCAATACAGATGCTTTTATTATTATTACACAACATGCAATGAGTCATGTACAACAAGACTAAGTGTGCAGCATCAAACTATTAAATATAAACATGGGAATGGAGAAGGAGGCAGACATGGGTCACAGATGTCTCTGGATGTGAGACTGAGCATGGGACCTTGGATGTGTGTTGAGTTGACTTTAAAATGGCAGTGTGGTCAGTAAGCACTGCCATTCAGTAATAGTTGCAAATCAATAAACCGTGTGCCCCCTAACCCCTTCCACCAAAAAAAAAAAAAAAAAAGAAATCCTCTGAGGAAGGGGGCATCCAAAAAGCCTGTTTACTCTTTGTGCTTTTCCCTCTGACCAGCCATATTAGTATTCCATGGCCACTTGCTTGTTTTCAACAGTTATAACACAATATCCATGCTTTGCTTTTATGTCGCACCTCCCAGTGGAATTAGTAGCATAAAAGCAATCCTTGTGTGTCCTGGCTACTTCCAGATGGCTTTGGGAGTGCTTTTATCTTCTCCCTCTGCCTCGCTCGCTCTGTCTCCTTTCACTTTCTCTTGCTTTCTTTCTTCCCCCCACATGAAAGTGCCGTCGGCAGATCTTTGCTTAGCCGGGTTCATTCTCTCTTCATCCGAAAATATAAAAGTTTCAAAGAGCATTTCATGAGGGAGCTCTTCCATAAATGGGATTCATAGCTTTCTAATCTGCGCTGCGAAATTGATCTAAAAAGTTTCCCAGAGCTATTGGCCAACTTACATAATGCAATAAAAAGGTCGTGCCTGAGAGAATATTTACTTTTATTACCATTTGTGTCACAAACATTCCCCCCACTCTGTTTTCCCAATTGGGACTGTAACTAAATCTTGATCCTTTGCAAAAAAAAGAAGCTGTAATGACATTTCATTCAAATTTATAAACACATTTTTAGTATGCTAAAGCAAGTTTGGAACAAGCTGTCAAAAGAATTAGTAGAAGTCTTTAGTTTTATTTAAAAAATATGAGAGTAAAGCAACATTAAAAAGCAAGATTTATAGAGTTATGCTGTCTGGACTGGGTAAAAAACCCCTACTGAATTATTCTTCATTTATCACATCACATTCTGTCACATGGTGCAGTTAAAGTTATCTAAAATTTATTTGCCTGGACGTTTATTTAGCACAAGAATACCAGCGACAAACTAAGGCCTGGATCAGAAGGCCTGGGCATCACGAGCAGGCCAATAAACAGAAGAAGAACTGAACAGAACATGTGAACGGAGATGTGTGTGACTGTCTACCCTCATGTAAAACCTGCCTAATTACACACACTGTCATTGCACAATGATAGAGCTGTCAAAATTGAATGGCTGACTTCCATTTCTGCCGATGTCAGTGCATACCAGGGGCTCATTACAGAAGCTGCGACAAGTGGTAGTGAAAATCTAATAGCCGTCGTGAATGTATGACACACTGTTATATCATTAACAGAACAATGTTTTACTGTTGGGCATAATGCTGGAGAAATCTGAGGCATTTTTGAAACAGGAACAGTGGCTTCACTCTTTTTCCGTCACATGCTGTCCGTCTCATGGAATAACACTCACTTGACTTTCAGGTGTGACTTCCCATCCAGCTCGTCAGTAGATGATGGTAACGGTACACAGGGAGGATTGTCAGAGGAGGCTCTGATTTGATGCGACAGTAAGTGTTTCGGCAGGCTGACAGCTACAGAGCTTCAGTTGCGCTCACAGCAGACCGGACAGTTTACAAGACACACCAACGTCAGACAGACAGCACATTTCACGCTTGGATATATTAGCACACATGACAAAAGGCCTGCGGCACTGAGATAGTCTTACAATACTATATGTGAAGTAATCAATACAGAGGGAAGATGTGTAACGTTTTTTTTTAGCTATGTACAAAATAATCAAAATAATCCGACACAAAATTTGACGAAAAATGTTCTCCAGTAAGCGATATTATGTTGGTAGGAATCAGGTATAACTGTAAATGAAAACAGCTGAAAATTAAATATGTTGAATAGAAATTAGCTTTAGTTTGCCTCATGGTTGTACTAAACAATCAAGAAAATAGCAATAAATAATTATCTACCATTTATGCACAATGACATTTGAACCGCTAAAAAAATAGAGCTGTGTCATTCAACAATTCATGACATATTAAGTTTGCGTATTGGACTATATACTGTAGACTGAATGCAAATTTCCATCCACCCTCTGTGCAGCTGTATGTACTGTGATGTGTTCACTGGCACCACGTGAAGTCTGCGAAAGTGTGAGACTATGAAGCTGTAAACCGCTGATACACAAGCCCCAAGTCTGTTTCACTCATTGCTGTGAGAACAATCGAAGCAACTGTCTTTTGTGTATGATAAAGTGGTTGAATATCATTTCTGGCCTACATGATTTAAGTAATGTTTTAACAGTCATTGTTTTACACGTTCATAATAAGTTATTTTAATTTTTAACTTTGGATTTAAATCAGTTAAGTCTGGTGAAGTCTGCACCCCAAGTGGACTCTCTAAAGGTCTGCAGAAGTCCGCTTGTGGACTGGATGAATTGTGGTTTTGGATAGACTCTGGCAATCACAGACTTCCCTGGAACAAGTTTTTGGTTCATTCCTTTTTTATCCAGCTAACTACCGTCATGCATTGCATGACAAGAAGAAACTCATCCATGTGACACATGATGGTAGCTAGTTGACCATCGATTGTACGTTATTTGTTTACGATGCATTGTGGGATACTTTGAGTCCTCTAATTATCATTGTCTATTAATGGTAAAGGTGTAACTGGTCTCGCCCCAACAGATGCCACAAAAAACAGTGATATGTACAGTATGTCGCTCATACCACATATTCCTGACAACAGGTCTGATCAGGTTCATATGAAAACACCTGTGGGGTTGGACCGTGGTCTGGAATTTATCGTTTCATTTTCTTTCTTTCAAATCCATTCCATCCTCATACCAGAAATTATTTGGATATCGAGTGCTTAGTTATGAGTGTGTCTGACAAACACTGTCATGGTCATCGCGTTAAGAAATGTGCTGATTGTGTCATTACGGTCTATCAACACACAAACACTGCATGAGGAGCAGCTCAGTGTTATTCTGTGAGCTGTCCTGGATACATGTCGCACCACTTGGTTTCTTGACTCTGTATGTGTGTATGCATGCGTGTGTGTGTGTGTGTGTGTGTGTGTGTGTGCGTGTCTGGCAGTTTTACAGTCAAGCTCAATACGCGCACGCACGCCCGTGCACACACACTCGCACAAAGCAACACAAATCCATACTAGCCACAGGCTCCTCTCCAATCTATTTTCTGCTCAGCTGGTTTTAAATGAAGTTATTATGACTCATTAAAATGCCCACAAGCTTGTGGAAGTCGGCCAATTACGATTTAAATTTAGCCTCCTGCTCTCACAACCTTATCTCCCCCCTGTACTACCCACCTCTCATCACTGCTACTGCTTTTTTCCTGCTTTTTTTTTGGGGGGGGGGGGGGGGTTTGTAATGCATTTAAACCCCTTTAACAAGCCCCACCCTTCTCTCTCTCACACATACACACACCACACGCACCTGTACATGCATGAAGGCTTACTTTGAATTGACATGCAAGAAGTGAGATAAGATTGTGGAACTTAAATGATCCATATTAAGATCTTTGCAAGTAATAATTACAGATCAAAGACTAAAAAACAAACCAGATAAAAATTTATATCAACACGTGCTGTCCAGATACACATAACAGCACCTCCTCCAATTGTGGCAGACCACTAATTGCTATACAGAGCTGCACAACTGGACCTCGCCAGTACTGCACATACATACACACACACACGTTTTTAAGTCTTTACATAACTGAAGTTTTCCTTGGTAAACTTTGGTTTTCTTTTTTAAAATACTCAAACCACACCAGACAGTATTTGCAAATACATGTTTTTGTTGTGCACTGTTCATTTTGCAATGCATTAAAGGCCAGCTGGGTTTGTCATATGCAACACACACTGTATTAAACACCAGGTGTCTGGGTGTTGTGTAGAGAGGTTGTACTACTTCCCCACAGAAAACCCCATTTTTTTTCTGTAGGCATTAGACTGCGTCGCTCTATACATGGGTTTCTATTTCTCTGGTAACTTGCCCTGTGAGTGCCTTAAAACCAAGACCCATTGTATCCAGATAAGTGCTATGGGGGACAACACAATCAGCTCTGCCCTTCTGTCATCTGGACGCCTTGAGACAGTCTGAAGGACCCTTTACCTAAAAAAAGACACTCCCAGAATACCTGGAGACTAGACCGAGCAATTCCACCTGATCCTTCTTTAGCCCCCTTGAGCAATGTTCACTATTCAACCAGTAAGAGCCCCCCAAAACACACAAACACACACACGACCTAATTTAACATCACACTCTGAAGCAAACAAATGTCTGCAGCCTGTGCATCTTCCTCCTTTCAAGTTAATGGTGAGCAGTCTATGCGTGTGTGTGTTTGTGTGTGGTTAACCGCATGTTTGTGTGCAAGTGAGTGTGTGTGTTTGATTCGTGTGTACACATGTGTTTATGTGCGTTCTACAGTATCATCCGAATTTCCAGGAGAGCAAATTAATTGGCAGCCTTTTGCAATAATTGACTTTTACCACACACACACAAAACACATGCATCTAGCACACACAATGAGCACTCACATCTCTCTCTCTCTCGCTCTCTCAGACATACACACACACACACACACACACACGCACACACACACACACATGCTGCTCGCTGACAACAAAGCTGCTGGGAGGAGGGAGGGATGATGAAGCGAATCCAAAATTCAATCGACTGTGTTCTTGTTTTGAGCAGAAGGCACAAAGTGTACTGTACTGTGAGAGGCCATAAAACTCTCACTCTCCACCAAAAAAGAAAGAAAGAAAAAAATAAAACAGCCTTTGGTAGACACACAGACGTTTCAGCAATCACCCTCCATCAAAACACTTTGTCTCGCATACAAAAATAAGACTTGGCATCAGAGCGGAATACCAAATCAGGCCCATTAAGGGAGCACAGGGGCACTCGCTACTTAGCAACCAAAAGGATTTAAAGCTGCAATATCCCTGTAATAAAAGGAATAAGATCAAGTCCTCTTGTTTTTTCCTTCATGTCTGAAAATAGAGAGGGCTAAAAAGTCAACTTTGAGCTTCCCTGTCTAACTTTTTGATTGACAGACTTTAGGAGTAACCAGTACTACAGGAAAAAAGGACTGCAGTAATTTGATTACATACTAATCTGCTGGAGCTGCTTGTTTGACAAAAGCTGATTACTTGTGGAATTATTTCATTAGTGGTATTTATGCTTCAGGGAGGATTCATCTTTTTCACATCTTGCAAATAAGAGCTTGCACGGATGATTCTAAATTGTGTTACTTGTAGAGATTCTGCTAAGTATATGATTAAAAGTACATTTGTTAGTGGTTCTTTGGATTTTAACCATTGCAGCTAGTAGATTTGCTCATGACAAGTGCATAGCATTAACTCACATGTATTGATTTTCTATTGTATGCATGTAAAGTACGGAAATTATTTGTACTTTCTCGCGTTTCATATCAATTTCATGTTTTGTTTTCATGTAGTCCCATGTAAAATGTATGTAATTGCATATTGAAGATATTAGACTAATAAGTTAATGTTAGTTAATATACCGTAAAAGCGAGAGCTCGCCACGATGCAACCTTAATAAAAATTCACCATAGCCAAATTGATTTACATACTTATGTAAGTGTGAGGTGCTCATGTCACATTGTGGCATTAATAAATGATTCCCTCATTCATCTTGTGACCACAGACAAACAGGATCATTGTCAAGAAGAGTGTCAACCTCTACTAGTCTCAAATGTACAATTTTTTTTACGAATCAGCACATCAGAAAACAGGAAGAGGCCCCGTTCTTCTTGTGTAAACTTTGTCTGGTGCTATCAGATGGTGGACAGAGTGTAAGTGACAAATATGAAAACCACTCCTAAAATATTTATCCTTGTTAAGCAAAGAAAGTGTGACAGGCAGCCACAGGGTTCATGGGAAGTGTGTTGTTCTAAACTGAAATGAGGTGGAAGATAACAAATGGATTTGTTTACAGCAGGACCAAGGATACTGTATCAAATATTTCATGAGGCTAAAAATCTGAAGCTGAATCCTTAGCTGCTGAAACATATAAATATGTTGAAAAGAACAAACAACATATTCAGAATTTAAGCTAAAAAAAATTGAGCTAAAAATAAAAATAACCATCCTGAGAATGGTGCTGGATAACGGGGTTCATCCTTTGGGGAGCCTGAATGTGCAAATGTCATACCAGTCTGCGCATGTCATTGTTATTTGTCTTGTGTATAGAGAGCCAAAGACCTGATGTCATTTTGGGACTAGCTGCTATTGCACTAGCTTGTGTAATTCGTCTTGTAGACAGTTTCTTATCAATCTTTTCGGTTTCACCATCCAAGATAAATGAGTAGACAGATGGATAAGCCATTTGCTAAAAAATGTTGCACATACTTTAACACCTGTAAATGCCATTCAGTATCAAAGTATGAATTGTGCAGTCCTTTCAATGGCATGCTATGATACATATTATTAGACAGTGAGACATCCTTTGCCGGTAAGTGACAGCAGTGAAAGTTACAGTTAATATCTTCACAGCCTCTTCCAGGAAGGCAGCTACAGGTGTCAGGCAGAACCACGCCGAGCAAAATGACATTTAAGGCCATCTAGTCTGAGTGTGCTTCCAGACACAGAGCTGTCAACCTGGCCAGCCAGAGACTCCATCACCCAGAGGATCATCACTCACATACTGTTCAGCCCTGGCTATTTTTATGTTTTATTTCTTTAGAAACACAGCATTTCCAAGAAGCCCACGGCACAGGTACACTGAGCACACTGCCTAAGGAGTGCAGCTGCTGAGAGCAACACGTTTCCAATGAAGACACATTTGCTGAGGACAGAGGGGTCTGATGAGTCCCCCCTCTCCCCTTCCCCCCACTGTCTCTGGTAGGGAAATAAAAATATCAGACCAGCAGCGACGGCTGATGCTACAGTATTATAAGTCGACCCCTGCGTTGTGTCACCTCTTGCTTGTCTGTCCCTCACGTCGTGCCCTCCCTCTCATGTACTACAACCCAGTTGAGATTTGTCCAGCTGCACAATCCCAATGGTGTTTGAAACAGTAAATCAACAGGCCAGGGGAAGTATTACAAGAAGTGCAGGGAAGGGGGTGGGGGGTGGGCTTTAAGTTGCAGAGAAGGAGTAATGTTATGCTACTAAAGCATGAGCTACTGCTGTTTATCCGCTCTGTCTGTAACCCTGTGTTAATGCACCAAGGGAAACAGCAGTGATATATGTGTCTGTGTGTGTGTGTGTGTGTGTGTGTGTGTGTGTGTGTGTGTGCACGCATGCAGGACAGAACATCAGCTGTAAGAAAAAAAAATGTACATGCAAATCGCTTAACACTTTGGACCATACTTTTATTTTTTTTCTGAACTACTTCTTTTCCTACTACTTGCTTTTAATAGCACTCCCCCCTCCTCCGTCCTCCCTCCCTTGAGTCTCCTGTCTCTCTTCTCACTCATGCATACACACACACACACACACACACACACACAGGCAGACACGCACACACACATTTAGGAATTTGTGGCCTGGAAGGCAGTCAAGTTTCATTAATTTCTGGGTTTGGGTACAGTACAGTGTGTTCCTGGACTCACATCTGCGAGCGATCATAAATGCTGGAATGCTGGCAGAACATCCAGACCTGCCGGCACAAATATGTCGTCATCACTGTGAGGGAAGAACCGGCACAACGCCAAAACAGCCGACCAGCCGACAGCCAAACAGCCAAACAAACGCCACGGAGATAGAAATGCAGACAAAGAGCAATGGGAAAACAGCCCTACCGCCTCGCACTGTTCATATCCAAATTCTTTGCATTTTTCCTCATCTAAACGCTCTGGACATTTACGTGGGCATTTCACTCCCACACTGATTGAGATCAGATTGGAACAAAGCTTTTAATTTTAGGGAGCCAAGATGAACATCTGGTCAGAGACAGCAGGGAAACTAGACTTTTGGCTATGTCTGGCACTTTTACAATAATGTTATTTAATGTGCACCATTCAGGTCAAATAAACTATAGAACAAAATATAAATAATTACCCAGCATTTCTCTGAACATAGCACTCTTTTCTCTCTTTAAAAACCCTTTGGTTAATGTCCTTTTCCTTCATTAAAGTCTCTGGTAGTGAAAGTGGGACAGGGTTCCAATGTTTTAGTGACACTACCACTGGGGCGGCGCTGTTTTATTTCAACACAAAGTGGCTTTAAGTAACCTACCTATCCCAGCTTTTTTAGCATACAGCCCAAAAAGACCCACCCACAGGGAACATAATGCTATGCTACCAGCTGAGGTGTCGTAAAAGATAAATTTCCCTTCTGGTCTGGTCAGAAACGCTTTTCCAAATGGCAAACCTCATTCTGGAAATACACTGTACTGGCTGACTAGTGCACAAACCAAACACAGGCATACCAAACTGATGAAACCCGTGTGACACACCATCACACAATGGTAGCATATGACCCAAAATGGCAGGAGATTAACAAGTAAAGTCATGTTTCCCTCAATAATGTAGAGATTCTAAGATAAGATGTGTTTGTGGGTAAACTATGATGGTTGTCTGAAACAGTTTAGCTCAATATTGTGTGTGCGTGTCATTTTGTAGTATTGTCCAAACTTTCTAGGGAGAATTAATACATTCCTTTAAACTCATGATATGTTCTTACTATTTGCAATTACAGTTTACTTTACCTAAACTGGGCTTGACATCTGTGCCAATACAGCACAGATGCCAAAACAATATTTCTTTTAATACCTGCAAGTATAAACATGTTTTAATTCTTTAATTTCTGTTACCAGAATGTGTCGAACTGCTCAGTGAATCAGTGCTAAATAAATGTATGAGTAGTAGGTAAGATACAGTCTGAAGTAAGTGTGTTTTCTGATATATGGCAGGAATAATCCAATGCATACTCGCTTAGGAATATAACCCAAGCAACAATGGCAAAATTTGGCACTTGACACTTTTTGAATAAAGGCGAATCAATGGTATAATCCATCTCTGTACTTAAATACTCCTTTCGGTTCCTTCACTGCCAGACAACACATTACAGAGATCATCTCTCTGTTCATATATCATCACATTGTGCCCTTGAGCAAGACACTTAGCCTGTGACTGCTGCTTAAATAAAGATCTTTTTTAATGTGCTCCAGGTCTCTCACACACACATAGACACACAGAGTTGGCTAATCCAGGGACTCTTTGCCATGTATACATACTGTAAACGGGGGATTAAGATTCTTAAGCTATAAAGGCAGTGAGATGAAAAGTTGGTGCGAACAGAGATTGCGATGCGGGTGTTCAGGGAGAGTCTTATTTGTAATCTTATTATGCTGCATTGGCTCGCTCGGAAAACAAACTGTGAATCATATCAGTCTGGTCTGGTCTTGTTAGATGAGCTTCAACACACATACACACTCATATTCTTCTTTTTTAGCTGTCTATTGTGTCCGATGACGACGCTTACACTTTCATACACACAGAAACCAGATTATTTTTTTGATTATCGTTTTTGGACAATGAATTCATATGGCACATTTGTGTCTTTTTCTCTAATATTGCTAAGAGTTTACGTACTTTGAGAATAGTAATAAGAGAGAAGAATATAAAGTGTTTATTCCTTACCGTGGTTTGACAAAGAAAACTCATAAATTGGCTTAACTGTTATAAACACTAAGGAGATTAGAACTTCCAGAAAAAGGGCCTTGACTAAGTACTTTCTTTTCAATATGAAGGTGTTTTTCTACATCTCATTCTCATTTCTTTCATTCAGGAATCTGACAAGACATTCAATGCAAACTTCAGATGCTTCAAGTTTCAGTTTCCAGCACGAGCACCGATTTAATTCAGAATTATTCTCAGGGTTCCATTGTGACTTAACTGCTATTTCAGGCCTGGAATCAAATACAACGTATTCGCTTTTTTCAGGGTAATCAGTTTGCATGAAATGGTTTTCAAAACATTGGCATTATTTGTCCATCGGCAGTGTTAAAGTGCAGCAATCATTTGAAGAAAACAACATCTAGGACCTCAAAATGCACCCAAAAGGGGCTGAGTCACAGCTCTCCACCCTGCTTGAACCTCCATCTGCAGGCTTTGGCTCAGCAAACGCTGTCAAACACTAAACGTCAGGCGGAGATTAAAAAAACCAAACAAAAAAACAACGTGGCGAGAGGACAGACAGAACGAGACGAGAGGGGAAAAAAAAATAAATAGCTGGCACAAGGTAGACTGTACATACTGTACCCTCAGTGGTGGCAAGCAGCCCAGACTGGCAAGCCGCCAAGTCCTCCGTAGAACAAGCACAGAGAGACAGACACACACACAGACAGACAGACAGACAGACAGACAGACAGACAGACAGACAGACAGACAGACAGACAGACAGACAGAGAGTGAGAGACAGAGTGGAAAGCAGAGAGGAGGGAGGAGGCAGCAGCAGCAGCGGCGGCGTCTGAAACGCTCCACATCCACGACACGCTGCGCATACCAAAAAGCCTCTCCACTCTCTCGCTTCATCTCCCCAATATTCTGTCTTTTCTGAAGCGAGCTGAGGGATGATGGCGGCGGCGGTGGAGGGGGAAGAGGAGGAGGAGGAGGGGCTGAGGTTGAGGGTTTTGGGACTCGGTGAAGTGTCATCATTACAGAGAGACATGATAAAAATCGAGAGACGGCGTCAGACTGAGAAAAAAAAACCTTGAAAGTCAAACGGTGGAGGTGGAGGTGGTGAAAAAAAAAAAAGACAACAAAAACTATCAAAGAAGCTTTGCCTCAGTGCTGTCTCTTCCCTAACCGTCGCTCGTCTCGACAGAAGCGCTTGTCTTGCCTTTTACGCCAGACCAAAGCGGCTATGAATCAACACTGATGTGTGTAACAGTACAGGTTGATGTCGTGCGTCAACATAGCCCCGCTTGGAAAGAGGAAAAAAAAGAAAACCAAAGAAAAAAAAGAAGTTTGTGCACTTGCTGCCACTGTTGCTAAAAATACACTGCCCACATCTTCCGCTCGGTTGCCTTTCTCAAGGTGGAGTATGTGGTTCTTCCTCGAGTTTTCAATGCTCTTTTTTTTTTCCATTTGATCGCCTCTCACAGTGTTCAACTTATGTCAATGGGTACAGATTGAGAGTTATTATTAACCTGTTGATATCAAAAGATATTCAACTACTTAAAATCTACTCAGAGAGCACAAATAACCTCCTGGAAGACTGTATTTATGTCCTGACTTACATCTAAATCACACATTTTTTTGCCACACTATAATGGTCTTTCATCAAATAAGTACTCATGATCTCTCTGGCCTTAAAAGACTCACGTACCTGCCACACCACTTCTCCTTCTTTATCCCTGAACTCTATGAGAAACGAAACCTGCTTCCCTCAAAATTAAACATGATTTAATTTGAGCGATGTTAACTCTCTGCAATCAGTTACACAATATTAAAGATGAGAAATGGTTGGCAAACACTGTCAAAAACTAACTAATGACTAAATATGAAACCATCCATTTGTTTTCTGTCCTTTTTTTGTTGCAAAAGGAAGCGCTTAATATTTAGGAAAGTTTTTAGCCCATGACATTATTTGTGACTTTAAATTAATGAGTGTGGTCACTATAAACTTTTATGCTTTTTAATTAAGTTTAGTTGTCTACTTGCATTAATATAAATGCAATATAAATAGATGAACAAAATGTTAGACTTCTGATAACTTCTGGCAGGCCTGACTAGTTTTATCAGGATTTCTGAGGCTGACACTATTTTTCATGGAGAAAAACTCATTAATTACCGATATAGCGGCCAATATAGTTTGATTTTTGCACCAGTATGACTGTGTAAATGTACTCAGAAGGCTGCTTTGTTAAACAAATTAACACATTCAGCTAAAAAATGTGGTTGCTCCTGTTCCTGCTACCAATATCATCACTGCTACCTACACTGATTTGTACAGTCTCCAATATTGCTAGTATTGCTAACGTTTCCTGGATTCATTAGCAAAACTTACTTAACTACAACATTACATTACACAAGTACATTCATTGGAGGGCTGTGATAGTGTATGATAAGTAATGGCCTTTAACGGTTATTGTTACTATTAAAACCACTACAAATAATTTCCATAAACACCAAGTATAAGGGTTGGTTTGGTGTACTGTGAACTTCGCCTTAAGTTATCAGCCAGAGCATGGCTCTTTAAGGCATATCACCACTGGAGCATGCAGAGAGCTGCACACAAACACACACACACACACTTCAGGAAAAGGGCAACATGTATCTGAGTGCAAGATTACCTCGGCTCACCCTCAGCTTCCACTTTGACATAACTCAAAAAAAGAAAACTTCATGCTTACTGAATTGCATGTGATTCTACACAAAACAGAAGCCAGAGGCTTTAGGGGCTGGACGTCACGTCTGACACAATCTCCAAAACATTCAGCCTCCAATATGTTTCTGTGACGGCCGTTCCCGTCTTTGTGCTTTGACAAGTGAGTGAGAAGGGGGTGGGGGTGGGGGGGGGGGGCTGTATGTGCAGCAGGCACTACAAGAATGGGGTGTAATTTTAAAATAAACAGTGAATATTTCCTCCGAGCAACTTTTGTTTTTGACATGCTGAGTCGTGTGCAGCGCCAATTCACTGGCACAGCGTGAGTTTGTCATTCATCTTTGTCACAACATAGCCGGGGTGTCAGCATCCATCTCAGTCATTGTTTAAATTTCGGTGAGATACGAACAAACAAATGATCCTGGCAATTATCATTTTGTGCCTACTGACAGTAGTTGGCTAGGGGAATGGTGGAAGGGGTGGTGATGGCGGGGGGTTGCATCCTCACCACTGTCAACAACAAGGACAACAACAATAATGCCAAGTAGACAATTCAGACCACTTACTGTGTCCCATTGGAAAACATGCAGGGCACCAAGCAGAGGGCTCAATTTCTGGGCCAACATCAACACATGGATTTGGGGTTTTGTGTGTGCGTGTGCAGAAGGGGTTCCCTCAGAGGTCCCATGGCTTTTACAGTGTCTCAATAAACCATCTGCACTTAGAGCCTTAGGAGTGAGGAGCTCTTTGCTGCCTATAAAAGACGGTCCATGCCATTAAAGCAGTGCTGCGCTAAGTAGGCTCAGAGCACATGGAGTGCTGGTGTGTTTGGGGGCGGGTGTAACAGTGTCAGACTGGACCAATCAATGTGTCCTGTGTTCTGACTTCTACTCAGACCTCTAATGTCGCAGAGGTGTAGGATGACAGTATGATGATGTGCAGGCACCTATTCGGTTAAGTTTCCCACAGCTGCTCAAGCTTTACTGGGCTGATTTAATCCACAAATCACTGAAACTGGGTTATGCTCCACATTCACATATTCAAAACTAGTATATTTATAGTGAGATAAAGCATATGTAAGGCAAGTTATCCTTTTATTCAGCTCAATGGCTCAGGCTGCAGAAACTTCAAAGTTGGCATCGGCTCTAAATACATATATCATATAAAAATCTGTTTATGTATTATGCAATGTATTCATAGTGAATTAATCACTTTGAATCTGTGAATAGTTGTAAACCAAATTTGTGAGATGTGAGAGTAAAAGCTTCAGGGTACAGGAGTATAAATCTGCCTCCTTTTAAAAGGACCATGCCAGCGTGCCAGCACATTTTTATTTGGAATCACATTAACATTACTCATTAAACAAACTCTCAAAATCACCTTTAAAGGATGTAAAACCTGCTTAAATTCATGACTGTAGCTGCCACTGAGGACAGTAAGGTTTTGTCCTCAAGAAGAGGGAGATCAAATTTACGGAAAACATGAGTAAACAGTTCAATTAAAAAATCATAAGTTGTTGGATAATTCAAAATGTCTTAGGGTGTGGTGGCACAGGGGAATTTGGACTCTTGACCTCAGTATTTCTGTAATCCTGGCAACAGTCCTGCTTGAAATAGATATTTATTACTTTTATTTTGGGCATATTTCCAATTGCACTGGAAGCCAGGGTGGTTGTAATTGAACACCAATACCAATTCGGTTATAAACCACAATAAAAAATTTTTAAAAAAATCAATGGGAACCAAATCACATTTTAAAAAATTGAAACCTCTGCAGCATGCTTATGAACAGTGTTGTAAGAAATATTATTTGTAATAAATACGTAATAAAACAAACAAAAACAAAAAAAACACATTGGTATGACTCTTTAAGGAGCTGTTTACCACCAGCCATTCCCTATAATCAATAGTGAAACCAGCAATGAAAACAAGAGGTACTCAACAGTGATCATAGTATGGGCTTGTGGCTTTTGGGTTGGTTTGATTTCTTTACCTGAATGTGACAGCAAATGCATCCGTAGACGGAGGCTGTCCAGGAAGCTCTTCCCGCACAGCTCACAACCGTAGGTCTTCATACCACTGTGCATCTTCCTGTTGACAAAGAGCAAAACAAAAACATTTTAAAGTCTGGACACTGTTAAACAATACCGTGCAAACCTTAATGTGCATGCACGTCACTCAAACAGACGTCCGTGTCCCTAACAAAGTGGCTTTTTAAAAAAAAACATTATCATGACCAACTTTGAGCACTTTTACAATTTGAGAGAAAGGGTCACACTCTATCAATCATAACATCAGCACATAACAATAACCATCAGTGTAACAGGCTGTTCTGCTACCACACATTTTCTTCTGCAGGGGAGCAGCAGACCATGACTCGGTGCTGTAAATCACAAGGTGCTATTCAAGCAGAGGCATTATCAACTCCCTACATCTCAAGTGCTGCAGATGGATAAGGAGCTATAAAGGGAAATAGAATGATTTATTCAGGCAAACACATAAGACAGCTACTTAGTGTTATGAACCATTTATGGGCCAGTTTTTGACTACTGCTTTCTAAACTTTAAGGTGATGTGTAGCCTGAAGAAAAAAATCTGATGCGCAATGAATTGTCTGTTCCCAAATAGACAGTCATTAGGTTGTAACATAGTTTAAGAGCACAAGGTCAGACAAGACTAAGGTTCAATATTTGATTATGCGGTAAAGGCCTTGAAGGTTAGGTAACTAAATAACATCTGACAACAGAAAGTCTAGCCTCGCCTCACTCTCTGTTACGAAATCCTCAAAGACCCCACGGCTCAGTACAAAGCATATTATTCTTGAGAGATATCTCAAAGTGCTCTAAAGCAATTAAGGTGACACGAATTGCCAAACAACTGCCACAGTGCCTTAAACCTCCCGAGAACTTCAAATACCTTCAAATACTACAAATACAGCCTTGACTGAGGCACACAAAGGTGCACACACCCATGATTGTAATGATTGTTAGTCAAGCTGGTGCTGTTTCACATTTGGCACATTTAATTAAACCAAAGCTGCTGCTCTTTCACACCGTGAACCTCGAGAAACAAGTGTCATCTTTTTGACAATAATGCTCCAATCAAGTTCAAATTAAGATGGTAAAAAAACACCACTGATAACTCTTCAGCTTTGGTTTGATTTGCATCTTTCTGAATTAAAATAATGTTGAACACATCAATGAAAAGCTGAAGCAATACACCACAAGTTTGCACAGGACAAGTGCACGATTCAATACTCAGGTGAGTTTATGCTTCTGGCAGACAAAACGAGGCATTCTTGGGGAAACAATGCCCTTGATAAGAGATCTGCTCAACTTGGGCGAGATGACAGCCATCCATCTTAGCGTCTCTCAACAAAGCCGCGGAGGAGGAGGTGGTGCCACTCTCCCAAAACATGACTGATTGATGTCAGATGTCGAATGCAAATTGATTTACAGCTCTCTTTTGTGCCTCGAGAGGGGTAGGGAGAGACAGAGCGGGGATGAGACCGAGACAGACACCGAGAGATTATGGCATGTCTTATGGTAGTGGCTGCAGAAATTATTAAGCAGTGAAGTCTAGTATGACTTTAGTGACAATGGCTGCAAAACATCCTTGAGACCTGACAGGAAGTGTGGTACAATAAAATGTGCAGGTGAGTTGAAGAAGTCATGATCATTGTAGTGGTTAGAATTTGTGGAGAGGACCTGGAAACTCAAGGCGAGAATGACAGCCCCTTGGCAAGCAGTGAGTAATTAAAAGGCCTTATAAATGCCAAATGTTCCCCAGAAGGGAACGAGGTATACTTGAAAAGCCAAAAAGGGAGAGAAAGTGACACTCAGATAAATGACACAACCGAGAAAGGAAACAATACTCTTACACTGTTAGATATCAATCTGTGTGACTGCACATTCAGTCCAGGAGTTATATTGTGATGTGATGTACTTTAATGAAAAAATGCCACTTAATAGTTTTTCCAGAATGCTGCTCCATAACCAGCAGAGAAATCTGAATTTGTTGCCTTTGATCAAAAGCAAAAGCATGCAGGCATAACAATACAGCATCAAATTGTGGTATGGACAAATCAATAGCAATTGCTTTACAGCTGCATTGCATTCTGGTCTGTTGAGGCAACTGCCGTTGGACAATCTGCCATCTCGACCACCTCTATGTTGGAATTCTTCCCTCATGATAGCAGAGCTTCAATAATGACTTCACATTTTAACTGATGTTTTAGGCATATCTTAAAGTAATCTAGTCTCTGACGAGATTGTCCAAATGAATGACACAAATTCACCAACAAACAACCAAACGGACAAAGGAATGTGTTTTTCTTTCCTTCGAGGATCATAGGTGATGTGCTCGCACACTTTCACTCTGATAAGAGGAAAACACACGCAAGCGGTAAACCACAACACAACACACACAGAGCACAAAGCCTTTCAAAGGCCTTTTGTGTCCCTCCTCAATCTGACCATTGTGCCCCCCAGACAGAGCACTGATAAGGTATGGATGGACTTATTAAGGCCACTAGAAGTGAAACCAGTGCCATGTATTTTCACCGTAAATGTAGTGTTGATGAGCAAAATTGGGTGTGTATGTCCCTAGCTGAGAGTGTGTTAAATTTATCCGCAACAGCTAGCACTATACTCACTGAAACAGCACATTACTTGATGTTCAACAGAATGGTAACGGTAACTGTTCCAGTGATTCAGTCCTTAAAGGGAAGGTTTAGGACTTTTAGAAAGCTGTCCTATTGCAACACTAATGGCACCTTTTCTTTTGGCATTTAACAATAGTAAGGCAATATACAAAATGAAAACATTTTTTGATGAAAGAAATAAATATCAAAATGGACTGAAAATGTGGTGACATTAGCTACAATAGCTAATGTACAAACTGTATTGCAGTAGGGGCAAAACCCAGGCAGCCAAAATTGCTTGGCCCAGCGCTGGCTTCTATCTGGCATGCTTGATTTCCAGATTCATGCCAGGCTTGTCATGAAAAATGCACCAAAACCAGGCCAAGTACAATCTTCCAATTTCTGGCTGGTGACAATGACTAAAGGCTAGCCTGAGTGCAGCTAACAGAGCTGATCCTCAGCCCAAATCTGTAACTGTACCTGTATGGGTCATGTTTGAACCATATCAGATTTGATCCTCTGGGGCCAGAACACAGCTGAGTGTGCTGACATTATGTTTCAAATCGGCCTGACTTCTTGACTGGCTAACTGGCAGTTTTTCCCCCCCAAGCAGCTCTGTCTGCCATCCGAGATGTGTACCATTCATTGCACACCCAAGGTAAGAAACCAAAGGCACCTTATGGAGGTGAGTGTTTTAGAAATATAGAAATATAGTATAATAATTTGTCAACACTAGACAACAGTCAGTATTTGGGGCATATTTGAAATACTTTGTGTGTCTAAGCAGAGCTAATAATATACAGTAATTCAGCTTCAACAATGTTTAATGATATGTAAAAGGATACTAAAATATTTGGTCTCAGCTCAGTGATTGAGCTCGAATAGACCTCTCCACACACACTCTCTCAAATCCCATCGTAACTGTCTGCTTTCATGTTGTGCTTCTGAAATAGATGATGAGGTGTGTGTGTGGTGGGTGGCAGCTCGGGGAGGGAGGGAGGGTGATTTGAAACAGACTGACTGTAGCCATTAAGGAAGTTCACATAAAACTCTCTCAGGCCATTTACTCAGTTAATAATCGACTTTGTCCAACAGTCACTTTTGACAACGGCAATAAATTTTAAATTTATGTCAACAAAACATATGCTGATCACTTCGTGCGGTGTGCTTCCTCGTAAAAAACCTGCCCAACCAAGGGCTGTCTGAATGCAAGAGTGTGTGTGTGTGTGTTTGAAATGTGAGCCGATTACAGGCTTGGGTTATTGAGCCGTAACAGCTTGCCTTGTGTAATTCAGAACTTTTTTTCTCTCCCCATTTTCCTGCTGGACGTGGCTGGCCATATATCATAACTAGCACTGCTCTTGGTGAAATAAAGACCTGAGCTTCTCACCTGCCCCTCTACTTATGTAATGTGAAACCGTTAAAAAAGTCAAAATAAGGTGATCTACTGATATTGCACGCTGCAACAAATACAACTCAAAAGATCTCCATGGTCCTGTGATGGCTCTGAGTCATCCAGATTTCATATGATTGGGCTTTGACAGAAGCAGTGGAACTGCTGCCAAACCTCATTAAATCAAATGACTCTGCTTGAAAACTCATGCTGATACTCTCATCAGCTCACATCACCATTTTATATCACCAAACTATTTGATTAAAAAAAAAAAGAAAAGCCAAGCAGAGCCACGCTTGATGACTTGCACTTATTTCTTGTTGCTTGCCTAACATCTTTCTCCCTCAGCAGCCTTGAGCGTTTGTTCTCTATCCTCATCTATCCTTTCATCTTTTATTTTTCCATTTTTCCCACCCTCCATCCTCCGCTGGTGAAGGGAGCTATAAAACAACCTGAAATGATGTTCGTAAATAAAAGCTTTGGTGGGAGAGGGATGAGGGGGGGTTAAGATGGAGAGAAGAAAACACTAAAAGATAAAGGGAGGCAATTGATAAGAGGTGGTAAATTGAAGAAAGGCTGGGTGGTGTGTGTGACTGTTTGTTCATTAGTTCTGTTGGTCAGAAGAAAGAGAACTGATAATTGGAGAAAGGAGAGCCAGTGAGCTGAGTTTGGTCCCAAGCATCTGAGACATTTGGTGACAATTCGAAATAGTTGTCAAGAAAATGTATTTACCACCTGGTTTATATCTCACCTTAGCAATCAGCTTTAAAAAAAGAAGGAAAACAAATTATTATTATTCATTTCTTTTCATTTTTCTCCAAAATTAATTCTGTCTATTCTTAAAGCTGCACTAATCAATATTTACATATTAACAACAGATCAAATGACTATGTGTAACAGGAAAATAACTTTAAGCATCAATATACCCATTGTGTGCTACCTGTTTAGCACCAAATGGCAGACAATGTTAGCAAATAGCTAGAGAGCTTTCAGGAGTGGACAGAAAACAGAGCTAAAAGTAAATGTGAGTGAATGTCGAACTTAACATTCATCAGCTGGTCACAAACATGACTCCAAATGAAAGCTAATGTGCTAAAGTGTGTGCTGGATGTGTCAACAAGCAGCTTTTTGCTAACAATTCACAGTCACAACTTAATAAAAAAGGTGATAATAGCCAATAGTGTTTTCAGCTTGTTTATTAATGCAACTTTACAGCCTAACAAACATGATAAATGTATTTCCATTAATAGTCCAAATTTCTCAGGGTACTTTCAACTATGTGTTGATGATGTGGCAAGGTGATAAAATGATTTCATAGAGGCAGACGAGCAGCAATTACTCTTAAACGCTATAGTCAAACATCACCATTTCTTAATCTGCACAAAAGGGGCCATTTGAAACTTAAAGGAATGTCCATGAGATTCCTTTTCAATGTGTTTTATTCAAAAGGATAAATACTACCACCATTGTAAATTTTAAACATTTTACATTAATACATCATTTAATAGGTAGGTACCAATCCTGTTGGCACCAACTCTTGAGATTTCTTAATGTTTCAGTTGACATTGAAGGGTTTTAGGCCGCGCACCAAAGTGCTAAAACACTATTGTTAAATTTACACAATCACATCTTTGTTTGAAATATGAAATGTTCAAGATACAGATGGATGTAAAATGTGAAGTTGGCATAAGGACAAAGACAGGAGCCTGCAACAATTTCCCCGGCATAATTGCAAGGCAGAAACAGAGCACGTAATGTGACAATGATAACAAACACAGGTCATTGATAACAAACACAGGCCAATAACTATGGCATTACAAACACAGGTCAATAAAAAAGACTTGAGTTTTAAAAATGATCCATGGTATAAGTGAGATAATGCACTCTGGAAGGAAGTGACCCACCATTGGGACATCCATTTGGGGATAAAAGCACAGGGTGGAAAAGGACCATTGCCGCACACACAACTCCCTGTCATGGCGAACAAAGGCAAAATGATGCACGAGGCGATTCAGTGACACTTTGGTGGCTGATCCTAATGTGGCCATAAGTGGCGCAGTGTGCCGCCGCCACCTCTTATTTTGGTTCTCTGACAGAGAGAGACGGAGAGGAGGAACAAGGCACTTTTTTTTCAACATGAATTTCCAGTCCATTAGGAGGATGACCATGTCACACAGACAAGCAATGGTGGAAGAAGTAAGAGAGTGAGAGGGGATTAGTGGTGGTGGTGTTCAATGAAACAAAAGCATCATCAGGAAGAAAAAACACCAAGATTAAGTTAATAAAGGCCAATGTTTAGTAGGTAAAAAAACAACAATGATGGGGGAAATGATGCCACCTCATCTATTTGTTGAATTCCGCCAAAGCTCAGTGACACATATATCTTGTTTAGAGAGGCGCCGTGTGTGGTTCTCAACATTTACATGGGTCCATTTTGTGGCAGTCTGGGAGAAACAGGTGAAAAAAGAGCTCCCTTTCTGTCATTTTATCCCTGCTTTTAAGCCTCCCCAATTCCATTGCCCTCCCACCCTCACCCCACCCCTCTGTCTCAGCTCAATCAAAATGTATCAGGCAGGCTGCCGTAACACCGGTCGGCGTGGGCTGTTTATCCTGAGTCCTCCTGCACATATCAATGACTTGGCCCCCGTTGTCCCCCGCCGGGGAGACATTCATATAAATTCAAGCCACACACGCAAACGCCGAGGCACTCGTGTTGAGCATAGATGAGTAGCAGGGCAAGAGGAAAAGAGGAGAGACAGAAGCATGGGGAGGGGGAGTGCCACTGTCTTTCATCCTCACTGTGTTATTTATAATATCACAGACACTACCACCCCCAAATTTACCCTGAGGGTGTCTTCAGAGAAAAAAATAAGCTCTATCATTTCATCAGGGTAAAAACAATGAAAGAATTAACAACAAAGAACATGTTTCCTTGTTACACAGTCCCTCTCTCGGCCAATCAGCAATACACACAAACAAATATACAGTATATATCACCTGTAATTGTAATGCCAATCCACAGTGGTAGTGAGATATACAATTCCTTTCAACTTTCGTCAAAAACAGATGAGTGCAATTTTGACAGCTGGCTATAAATATTGAGATTAATGGCATCCACAGGTTTCATTAAAATCCAATCAGTTATGTCTGAGTCGGCCCAAAAGAGGTGTCCTAACCTACAGGAATAATTAATGTATTGCACTAACTCCTAAAGTGTTACATGTAGCTTAAAGGTGCGACATGCGTTTTGCATCTCTAAAGACCACATATCCAATAAATCCTTATCCAGTCAAGTCACATGTGCTCCCACTCGCTGTTTGATGTATATATGTATGTATGTATTAATAAGATTCCCTTTAGAACTGAGAAATCAAGGCCTGTAAATCCATTTTGTGTATGGAAGACAAAGAAAAAAAATCACTGGCTTTATTTGTTCATTATAGCTTTTTGTCACTGAAATATAAGTGGCCCTTCACGTTCATTATGGCTTTATTCAGACATGCCAGGACAAGCCATAATGCTCATAGAATACCAAGCATCTGGTGTGAGAAGGAGAAGTGGCAGCATCAGAGAACAGCGGTGAATGCAATGATAGGAAGGGGGGCTGCATTTGTGAGGGATTTTAAGAACTTATTTGGACATTGAAGCCTTAATTAATGACCAGTGAGTGCGAGGGACGATCAACCTGCTTGTCACGCAGTGAAACCCCCTAATAAATGTTGTCTAATAAATGAAATTGATGACAAGAGATTCCACTGCTTATTTTAGAAAAAGCACAACAGACGTGATAAAAAAAAACAATAAAACATTCTCATCCAGCGAGGGGACAGACTGATCTGACATGAGGAGAATCTCCTTAAATAAAAACAAAATTAGCGTACAAAACTGATTTTCTTCCCGCATAAGAAATAATAACTGAATGATAGTGCTAAAATATTCAAAACTCACTTATTCACTTGGATGTGTCCCTAAGGTCAAGAATGAACTTTGCTGCTGAACCCATTTCCTGTGAGATTGAGCTCAAGATGCAGCAAAAGTTTAATGAAGTCTTAATATTAATGCAATTATGTGAGAAGTAACAGCTTTTGTGTCATAGCCGTGTTGATACACACACCCACAAACAAAAAAAAAAAAGTATCAATTTCCATTTGCACTTATTATCACCACCCAAGCATGATTGCCACCTAAGCTCATACGGTTAGAAGGGGAATAATCCAAGGAACTTTTAATTGTGCTTCCTGGGCAGTAAAACACTATTTCAAGCTAATCCCAGTTAGATACCCGGATTCTCCCAAAGCTTAGAAGGTAGGATTCACTCTCTAATACCCTTAGCGTTACTCAGGAAGCCATTTCAACCTCTCCCCTATAGTTCCACTCAGTCTGAAGTGCTTTCCCCCTTTGACAAAGTCATTTTATTAAATAAAAGATGACAATGAGAAGAAAAAAAATGGCCGACTGGTTTCAGATCCCCAAAGTGGCAAGAGCAAATTTTACTGGAGAAAAAATATCAAAGACCCCAAATACAAAGGGTGTTGTATTTGAACTTCTCGGCTGCCTCCTTAAGAACAAATCATTCAAAGAGCTGTGGGTGCTGTGGGTGAGCAAACTGAATCACAAGATCGAAGAAGCTGGAAAAAGAACACAAAAAAAAGCTCACTACAGTAGCAGAAAGAACCTGCATGCAAGAGTTCAGTTACCAGAGTGACTTTAGTCCATCACTATGTGGTGGTACAGGGCAGCACACAGGTGTGAGCATGTATATATGTGCAGCTCCCTGCAGTTTCCCCCTCCAGGTCATTACTATAAATGACAGTGTGCTCTTAGTCAACCAGCCTGGTTAAATAAGGATTAGAAGGCTAAGCAGAAAATAACTCCACACTTTTGAGGGCAGCAAATGGTGTTTGCAAAGTCTGCAGTCAGAAACTAGAAGCTCGGCTTTGCCTGCAAATAATTTGACATCTCCGGTTCCCCTCTTGTGTGATAACTCTTTTTTTTCCTCCCTCATTTTAACTAGACCTAAAGACACTTTCACTGAAGTGTTGGAACGGTGGGAACAAAGAGGAGGGAGAGCGTGTAAGATCACACATATAAAAGTATTTCTGTTAAAGCCCATCTCTGAGACAAACACCAGCCCCGCTGCTCCCTCTTCTCCCTGCCTCTCTTTTTGGTTTTGTGCATCAAAAGACCCTGCCATCTGAAAATAGCACGTCAACATTTCTGTTTCGTCTTGTTGTTTCTTTCTTTTTTTATATATTCTCAACAATGTTGCCAGTTTGCTAGATTCCTGTTTTTCCTCTGCTCCTGCTTTCTTGATCTGTGAGAGGTTACATCGCACCGAGTGAGACTGCCGGCTCTTGTGTGAGTGTGTGTGTGTGTGTGTGCGTCTCTGTATGTGTTTGTGCGTGTGTGTGCAAAAGCAGAGCTTTGGTGGTCTATAAAAAGCAGCCAGACGAAGTCTTCCCTCTCTCCTCATGCATTATGCATTGGCATCACCTTCCATCAAGTGACAGAAAAACCTCAAAGATGTCTAAGTTTAGCTTCCATTCTGAAAGCCAAACAGAGGAGGAGATGTGTTATTTTGACTGCCACAGTCGAGCTAAGCACCTGTTACATCAATAAAAGCTGCGTTTCGCAACAAGAGCGACGACAACAACAACCTGTGTGATGGCACAGCACTCACAAAATAATAAAAAATAAAAAAAGCGGTTAAATTCAGATAGTAGCGGGGTGTACGTGAGTGAGGAAAGAGTTCAGATTAGATTAAATGACACTGGATCAAACTTTGACCTTGTGGAGAAGTTTTGTCTTTACTGTGACAGTTAATAGCAACGAGAAAATCCAAAAGGTTTATGTGGAAATAGCTTCATGAGTCACAAAAAAAAAAACAGATTTTGAGCAACTATTTCCAAAGGAAGTGGGATTTAGCAATACTGAATTGGATATTTCTGACTGACTAATCCAACTGATTTGTCTTAAGTATTCTTTTTCATCTGTAAATATGAAATTAAAGCAAACAAGAGCTTATGAAATGCCTCACTGACACACAGACAAAACACACACACGATTATTAAATCTAAAAATCCCCTTGTGTTATTCAGTGCTTCGTCTACGCCAGTTCTACTGCTGGTTTTGATTTCTCTCTGTGGGTCAGTTTGACAGGTCAGTGTAAAGGTTTATGTAGTCCAGGCCTTTTTAAGAGGCCTATATAATATGCACCCTAACTTTACTGATCACAGCCTCGCATTTTATTTCCCCCAGCATTATTTTATTCCAACCATAAATCTGTCAACATAAAGACTGATTGGCAGATTTATACTTCAAATTCTTATAAAAAGCTGCAGAATCATTTCCAAATAACATTCGAGAAGATCTGCAAAATTAGAAAGTTGGTTTTCTCAAAGCCTTTCAGTGAACTGAGACACAGAGACTTGAAATAAAAATGACATGCAGAGAACAAACATGATTAAATAAATAAGTAGGCTATATACATGCAGAAGTACTTGCGCATGACATGTGATTGCTTCATTATTATGACTACTACTGCTGACCAGATGTTGCTTATCTCAGGAAATGCTGGCTCAATATTTCGTCGACAGCAGCGTCCTAACTTCATAACGTTGCTCAGTGTAAACACTCTTGTTTGTCTGGAAAGGAAAGAGGGACCTTGTGATTTCATTATTTGTAGCCAGCGCGACCCAGAGCAGACCAGTTGACAAGGTGATCATTTTGGTATTTGGACACTGCTCTCAAACTATTATGCAATGCTTCTGGGATTGATTTACTGTACGCCTCGCAACGCCGAATAGATCACATTCTGGGAAAAAGATAGTGGCAGGCCAATGTGTTTGTGTGTGTCAGAGAGAGGCTGTGTGTGTGTGCGTACGTGTCTGAATGTTTTGGTCTTGTGTGTCTATCCATGGAAAATAACACGGATGAGATTATTAGCGGCGATGACTGTATCTCTGCTCAGGGAAATAGAAGTGTTTAAGAAGAAAAGAAGTAAGATTGCAGGGACTTATTTTGACACTTGAGATGGCCGCAGGCAGGTTGTTTTGATGTCTCTGACCTCGGGAACTCTGTGTGTGTGTCTGTGTGTGTGTGTGTGTGTGTGTGTGTGCGGCTTGGGGAGGTTCAGGTGGCAGCAGTGGCGCTAGGCCATCTGCACTGTCATTCACTGCACGTCCGCCTTCCAAGAGTTGCACAGCACCCACGGGCATCCCAAACAGCCCCAGCCGGAGCTCTGCAGGGCTGCAGTAAACAAGTCGCTCTCATCTCAAAGAGTGTGTGTGTGTGGCGGTGACACTGTGTGATACTATATCCCTGTAAACATCATAGCACCATAGCATAGAGTGTTTTTGTTTTCCTTGTCCTGGCCAAGGTGTGCTTCCACCTTGATTTGCATGTTATGTACATACGGTTTTTACAGCCATAAGGACAAAGTGTACATACAGTATATATAGACTGTGCAGAGCTGCTTATATGGAAAACATACATATGCAACATTCGCACTTGCTGTAAATTGATATATTTGTTTTTAACCTGCTTGTATTATAATGCACGGAAACTAAATCATTTGAAATAGATAATTGTTCCTCCTACTGCTTCATATTCAGGTTTAGTTTTTTTTTTATATTTTAAATACATTACCGAAATCTTTACTTTACCTCAGTTGGTACCAACATTTTTGGCTATTCAAGAAGAATACTAGCTAATGAAAAGTAACTATTTTTAGTAATTGCAGTTTGGAGGGATTTCAACCTGTTCAGATCAAGACTTAGAATATTTTCTACACTTGATTATGATTTTTGTAGTCTTAGACCTACATAGTCAATTTTGCACACAGAACTAATTCTGGGAATAATAGTTTTCCCCAAACTTTCCTTCCAGAAAATAAAGTGATACCCTTATGGGAAAATAACTGTATTAAATATGACTTACTACAGACTAAGCTAAGTCAAAGGAAGCAAAAAGATAATGAAGCATGACAATTGCTCCTATTTCTAGCAGCCCCTCCAATTTTCCCTGGAGACTCTAAACCTGACTTTGGGAATCATTGGTGTGCATTATGTAACCGTGGCTTGCTTCTGCTCTTATTTATACCTAATGTCTCTTCTTTGCTGCTGTTACAAGGCAGCATCTTTCAGTCTCATCATATCTGACCTAAAACGTGTTGTTAACTATGGATAAACACATTGCCTGTGACTGTCACAGCTTATATCTTTGCACAGCACCTTATTAAAAAAGGAGAAAACTTCAGCAAGTGAGTATGACAGCTGAACAGCAGCCAGTGAATGGAGTGGGCGGTCTGCGCCAAGAATTTCTGTCGGCTTGAATCAATGCCTTTGCCTGCTCAGTGGAGGGTCATGTGAGAGTTTGGGTTTGTGTGTGTGTGTGTATGTGTGTGAAATATAGCTAATAACAGAGCAATCCACCACCCCCCACCCCCTTTTTCTTTTGATTCCACCAATGCTATGTTGTGCTGGTCCAGGCCATGCTGCCTGGTGGCGGTCCACTTAATGACATTGGTGTAATGCAGAAAGAAGAAAAGAAAATTGAGTATTACTTATGCATCAGGTAAACCGTGAGATTCCAAAAGGCAAATGTAAGAGGTTTTAAAGCTGCTAGGCACTAAATTTAAGACCAATTTAAAAACAAAGCTGTGACAACTAGCCTTTTTCTAATGTTGTTAAACTATAAATGAGCAGAATAAGAAAAAAGAACACCAGCAGATGAAATGGAAAGGAGGGGGATGTCCTGCTGGGTTTAGTCAAGGAATAGGACACATATTGTTCTCCTTAAGTACAAAGAATTCTCCACAGAATGACACGAGATTATAATGAGATTATATGAGTTTAAGATGTTGTAAGGACCTATCAACACCTCGTATTGGGTCAATGTCACTGCTTTACACAGAGAGGGACTGAACACCATGAGACAAGAGCTCGAACAAGAAAAGAAGGAGAGAGGGAAAATATACTGTGCGAGCGAAAAGGATAAAATATGTGCTGACAGCTTTTTGGCCAGAGGGCTAGAACACTGAAATAGTAGCGTCTGGGTGTCAGGCCGGGGTCGCTCCCTTCACTCGAGAGCAGAGTTTCTCCGACCCCGGCTAGGAAAACATCACACACCACTACAGTCAACTGATAATCTAGTATCTGACAGATAATGTACTAACTTGTCCAAATGTGACACTAATGCACCTTGGACTGGGCCGAAACTGTAGGGAAACCTTTCAGTTGAATAAAATCATTTTATCTATTACACGCAGGAATTGCTGACAAAAAATACTGAGTAGACAGGAAGAGTAGGATGAATAAAAATAATCAAATGAGTGCATTATAGCTATTACATAATGCACATTAAGGTTTTGCACTACACGTGAAGTAATGGCATTGGACAATTTATTATTCTGACGATTGCTGCAAGGACTTTGGTGTGTTGTGGTGATTTGGACCGGTGGTGAGAGCGGGGTGGGTGTACCTTTTCTTTACAACTGGTTAGAGAAAACATAAAGGAAGAAATCGATATGACTGCTAATGCTGTGACTCACCAGACACAGTGTGTGTGTGTGTGTGTGTGTGTGTGTGTGTGTGTGTGTGTGTGTGTGTGTGTGCTGTATGGGAGGCGGGCAGGCAGACAGGGAGGAGGAATGGCAAGCAAAACAACAAACAGGACCTTTAAATGTTCTTCATGACACAACCACTGTCTGTGTTTGTCTAACTACTAAGTGTAGGTGATAGGGGCTAAAAGCTTATCACACTATATGTAATCCATTATCATTTATAAATTAGTCCAGCTCATTGATTTGCAGCAGTGTCCAAAATGGCCTTAACTTCTTTTCATTTCACTAAAATTCCTCCAAATTCCTAGAAATAAAGATACTGAGGATATGAACAGTGTTCTTAGAGGTATAGCTACACCCAAAGCAACATTGCTTGCAATGGAGCAACTTGAAAATAAGAGTCCTCACTATCGCTCATGAAAAAAAAATGCACCAAACTGGCTGTCAGACACAGCCCAAGTGAAAGATTATGCAAATATGCCACAGATTTACAAGGTGCTTATCTATGGCGTAGGTTGCCTGTCATATTGCTTTAAAAATAAGTAAATTATGTTGGAGATGAATGTCACAATTTACTTTGTAATACTCAAAGGCCTACATTTGGAAAAGTTCATGTAAAGCTTCAACAACTTGAGTGTGCCACAGCCAAAATGGAGATCGCACTGAAACAGGAAACAAGCACTTTTAAGAACAACGTGAATGATTTTGTTTTCTGCGCTCCCATCAAATCAAAACAGTGGCTTTAAGAGATACAAGAAGACACAAACACACACACACACACGCAAACACACTCCAACCACTTCTTTTGGTAAGAAAACTATCCGTTTCTCTTCCACAACAGCAAATCACACAGCTGCTCAGAAAATGTCCCAACCTACTTGAACAGAGCAGGCATCTTAGTGTGTCTCATGGTTGGTTAAATATTTGCCAGCTGGGGTGCTCTCTTCTCTGCTGTATGTGTGTGTGTGTGTGTGTGTGTGTGTGTTTGGCCTGTTTGTCATGAAAAGCACAGTTCAGGTGCTCAATCAATCATACATGTAGATAGAATCCAATAAGCACGGAGCTAGACTGCAGCTGGGGTCTACGGAGACAAGAGACAGAGAGAGAGCAGCTATACCCATGTTGGCAGTGCTCGCTCTATCACCCCGTCTCAGCAGATGCCATGTTACAGAGAGGGTAATTAATAGCCCAGTGGGGCCTGGGCGAGAATCGCCAAGACACCCTCTTACACACATACACACACACAAAATAATAATGTCTCCATTTGCCCCCCGGAGCAGCTTTGTGCCAACTAGCCTTCACCTCATTATGCCAATCAAATCGACCAGGGGGTGTGGAGGGTTTGGGGTGGGGGGGGTGGGGGGTGGAGAAGGGAGGGAACAAGCTGTCCTTTCTCATTCGGTCACTCACTTTCACCGTCCATGTGTTCATTATAAAGACAGATTTGATCCTAATAAGAGTGTCATCACACCGAGCTGTCAGGAAATGGCCAAAGCACTGTGTTGTTGTTGTTTTTTTTGTATGTTGGTTTGGGAATGAGCCGCTCACCGCTGCTCTTCTTCCAAGAAGCTAAAAATGTTGGATTTACCAGCTGCCAGTTCTGAGCCACACACCCTGAGCTGCAGCTGGGTTTTCACAGTTCACTCTGCCTTTTCCCTCTAAACTGCACAGGGTAAACTATTTACAGTCTGGGTGCCAGCAAACTACTTTAAAATAATAACAGGGATTTAAGTGGAAACAATTTCACGACTCAAACTTTGTCATGTCAACTTAATCTTTACTTTTAGAGCAAAAGTCCCCCTGACACTTGCTCGCACATGCCGGCAAGTTTATTCCCTTTAATATTTGTCCTACCTCCTTTTAGTTCCAAATAAAAAAAAAAAGTTTGGGTTTGGCTTGTGCTTTTCAGAGGACGTATGATGTCTGCACATAGTGTTTAGTTTAGTAGGACAACGTGATCTTTTTTTATTTCCTGGAAATTTGGCCGGACAGCAGAGAACTTAAAAAAAACTGTTGAAATCAGCAGCATTTTCTGACAAATTGTGATTCAAACTCTTGATCCTAAGTTAAATTTATTGTTTTGTTTTTAAATGTTGGCTGTGTGCAAGTAAAATTCATCAGGTTGAACACCACATTAATGGGAAACTCTTACTGAGTGAAAAACTCTAAGAAGAGGAGGGAAACTTTTTACTCATGACCCATGTATTCTTGAAAAGGTGCCATTGTTTGAATTATGCATTGTGAAAAATACTGTTCCCTGTTAAGACTTTCCCCTATCACACAACAACATTGCATGCATACATATTCAGTCAAATATAATGCGACAGGAGTTTTTTTTTACCCCTTTTAGCTATTTTGGTTAGCTAGTTTGACATCTTTTTACACCGGCTTAAGCAAAGACAAAGCGGAGCAGCTAAAATAACACATATTTTCACAGGCGGTGGTGGAGACCAAACCATAGCTAAAAGGCGCATGAATACTAATGTAGCTTCATGTCCATTGGATGTATAAATAGGAAAATGTTTAGCCATATCAACTTGAACAGACAATAATGTGACAGATGTGTGGGTCTCTCGGCCTGTTTTGGACTTTTTCTTTCTGACCCCTAGTGGCCACAAATCAGTGAATGCAACTTTAAACTTTCCTTTTTTATTTTGATTTCGTTAACAGTAATCTTAAAACAATCAAACGTGATTAAATCCTTTGCCTAACAGTAAAGATCTGATGTTCTAGCAATGAATCACCGTATAGACATTTTTTGAAAGCATTTGCTATATTGTTCCTCTTCGGACTCATAGGGTGCGACTACTTTCAATTTCATTCATTTTATTTTACAATTTGTTAAAAAAAGAAGAACTGTGTTGTTAGGTTCAGCATGGCTGAAGAGATAAACAAAAGCACACCACCTAAAGCCGTTATTCCCGAACATCCAAGTAAGTAAATCACTGGCTACACGTTTGAATGACAAGTAATTTATATAAAAAGGCTGGAAACTGCAGGTCAAAAACATCTATTTACTTAAATTTTCCCTCTTGAAATCATGTGAGTTTTACATTTCCCCTCAGTGTGTTTTCCATCACCGCCACAAAGAACTAGACACCCTGACCTGCCATCTTCAGGCAGTGGGGGAGGTATAAGGAGATGTACTTAGTGGCAGCCAGCCACTGCAGAGGGTCTTCTTCGGTGTCACAACAGTGTTTAGGCCGTTTCGGTAAACAGCAACGGTGCATTTCATCCCCTGTAGCCTCATTGAAATCAGCTTCTTAACAAACACATCTCCATCCTCTTATTTTGTCGCTGACCCACTCCTCCAACTCAACCCCACTTCCCCCTCGCACCCGCTGCCACCACCAAACTTCCCCTGTGTGTTACCTGAGACAAGCAATTTACCTTTTTTGTTGTTTGCCTGACCTAGAGAAAACAATTTCAGAGGGGTCTTCCTGCGCTCTTAACAGCCCTTCGTTTGAACAGGTAAAGGCGACTGGCGTGCCACAATGGCTTTTTTTTTCTCCTAGAAGATGAATTGGCGAGCTGTCAGCTTCAGACAGGCCGAGTAGCAGTGTTTCTGTAATGGGACACTGGAAGTGTCTTTGATTAATGGAAGAGCCATACTGAGCTGTTAGGGAACCCGCCGTGGCCCAGCGAGAGCGATTGAGCGGCGGATACATGCCGACAGATGTGCGAGGGAGCGCGGGCCTCGATACCAGCAGAGAAGGAAGAAAAGGAGAAGGAGGAGAGGATAGAAAACGGTACTCTGCCTGGCATTCAGCCATTTTTAACCTGAAGCCTATTTTCCCATCTGCTTTCATCACATAGATTGATTTAGACCTGAATCTTGTCAATTGCTTCACTACTGAGATACTTACATCTTTGCTTGCCTCCATGAGGCTCCACAATCCAGTTTTCGGATGCTTCAACAATAATTAATGCCAGCAAAAATATGAAGAGAGAATTTAAAAATCAGTTTTAACATAAATACAAAAACATTTTTCATATGGATCCCTTAAAATCGGTTATAGCGCGCTTGTTCTCAGAGAAGAAATGATCAGGGAGAAAGTATTATCCAAGCGGTTCAGACATATTCAACCACTGCTTGCAAGGCTGTAAAGTTGACTTGCTTTCATCCTTTCTTGCCAGAGAGCTCACAGAAAGCAGTCCTGCGAAGCCACAAAGCTACAGTCAGGGGACACTAGCCATCCTCCAACTTTTGGAGAAACCCTTAAAGCCAAAGTCAAAAAGGAAAGATTTTTTAACTGCAGCAGAGACACAAGCATCACATGTCTCTGACTCTGCGCTGTTATTGTCCCCATGTCTATTCTGGTAGGTGAAATCTCAGCCAAGAGCGATATGTTTCCTTTCTTCTCATCTCAAAATACATTTTACTCAGTCTCTCATTTAGACTTTGTCGTCTTTTGGCTCCAGCTGATAAACAAATCAAACAAACAAACAAACAAAAAAAGATTCCTCATGTAGAAAACACAAAGAAATATTATTTTACTTCCCTGTTATTAGCCTGAAACCCATCAGTGCTGAGGAGAAGAGGCACACTAGAGCTGTACTGTAAACAGGCAGAGTCTCTAATTCCTCCCTGTACAAATATGTCAGAATAAACACTTATCTTTGAGAACAGCTGAGTAGACTTATGTGGAATGTTTCCCCTTGCAAAAGATAGCAAAATATAAATACCCACATTTTAAATGCTCACTGATAAAAATGGAACAAAATCATCCATCCATGACGACCGCTGTTTACAAGACAGCTGGAACAGAGGGTTCCAGGCCGCGCTCTCGCCGCTCTTTTTGTTTGGAATAATGCTTGTTTATTGGAATTGTGGCATTGCTGTGTTTTAAATGGAAGGAACAGCATTTTACAAGGTAATTAGTCAGGCTATAATCCCACACTCAGTCACACACACACACACACACACACACACACACACAAACACTCTCTCTCACATACTGCCTTCTTCAGAACACTGCATCCTAATACTATCATGTGACAAACCACTTTTGTCACCCTTAATTCTGCCCATTCTGTCATGCACAAACTGGCAGGCGAAGGATGGAAATACTTATGAAGTAAAAAAAAAAAAAAAAGAAAATCCCGATACATACAACAAGCGGTAACTGCATTTCAAAGTGGCCTGACACTTTTCTATAAGTTTTCTTTAATTCCTCTTCCTGTTGCAACCTCATTATCAGCTCTAACAGGGATTGGAGGGATTTTAGGTGAGGGCCATGGTGGGGGGTTGAGGATGGGTGTTTATGTTGGCCCTTGTTTCCAGGGTCGGGAACTGTCCCGAGGGAGCGCATTCCTCACCCAGAGCAGGACTAAAGGTATGTGAACCATCTGGACAAAGCCATGAGCCACAATGGACCTACACAGGCCCATCCATGTGGTCCAATGGCCAGTCAGCGCTCGCACACTGTCAACTTTTTCATTCCCCCTGGCGCTGGAGGCAAGGAGTTAGATATCCATCGGCTCCACAACAGGCCAGCCATAACTTCCACTGTTTGTGTGTGTGTGTGTGTGTGTGTGTGTGTGTTCCGTGGTTTCTTCCTCCTGGCTCAACCAGGGTGAACAGGGTCATTTGTGAGGCCCACTGTGATGCCCGCACCACTGTGTGGATGTAAAGAATGCTGCAGGTCAACATATCATTAGCTGAAGGGTCAATGAGACGATTGTTTCCTTATTCGCTTGTTTTATCACCATTTCAAATCATCATATGACTCCAGCTTGCAAAAAATGGCATACATACCAGCAATGAATGCACAAGTGACAAATGAAATGCCTGCTCACCATTTCCTTATCACAGAATGCTGATTTGAGCTCATTTCTTCAGTGTTTAACAAAAAGGAATCTGGTCAAGCTCTGGCACCAAAAACTGATATGGGGTTTTGGAAGTTAAAGGCTAATTTAACCCAGATAACAAAATCATATTTAGTCACTTGTGCCTAGTTTTGCAGATAGTTTTAGTTTACTATGGCCAGTTTTGGAGTTTTGGAGATTGACCTCAATACAATGGAGGGAATTGGAATTTTGTTTAGGGTGGAGGCAGAAATCTGTTTTCAGTCTTTGAAGCAGAAGTTTATTAAAGCCAGAGTGAAAAGGCCTTAGAAACAGCACTGAGACTGTAAAGCTCTCCACTGAAATCCACGTTATCAAATGACTTGGGGGTTAGTAGTATTATAAAGCAGGCTGACCCACTACACACAACTCAATGATAGGGGCACCTCGGAATACATTACTCCTTTTACATACTTTAAAAAGAAACATCTAAACACTGACATATTTCATAAAAAGATGGCTCACAGTGGCCCATTTATTACAAACTGTCCATCACAACTAACCATTTTGCAAATCCATGTCTTAGAAATCTAAATCGTCTTTTGCTGCAGTTCATCATACATAGATAGATAACACCACCTATGCAAGTTTCAACAATCTGCTAAATGATTTCCATACCGTTCAGACATGAACATTCACTTAATGTATGGCTCCGTAAATGGGTACAGGACAGATTAACTGTAGAGAATACATATTTAAGTAGCTAAAAACACACTTTCACCCTTGTGTATTGGATAACACTACAAATAGACATCAAGACCCAGTCTCATCAGACCATGAATTCACACGCTGGCAGAGGAATCACCCTCACTTGGTCCGGTCTGATTGTTAGTTCACAGAGGACTGCTTCAGACGGCTAGATGAGTGCTGTTCTGGAGCTGAGTGGCCTTCTCAGATAGAGAGCAGAGATGGAGCATCGGGGCAGCAGCACAGCAGCTGCGTCTAATAAAGAAACTGAATTTGATAATCAGCCGAGACAGTCAATTTGCTAATAAGGGATTCTAATTAATTAATCAATGTGCATTTGGTGGGAGCAGGGGCTATTGTCAAGAGCGGTCAAGTGCAGTTTGCTGTGCCTCTCTTTACCCCCCCCCCCCTTGGCTCATTGCTTAACACATAAGTTGATTTCAATTTCATTTGGCACTCTGCAAATTTTCTCACTGCAGAGGGAGAGGGGAGGACGATTAAGTCTGAGTGAACTCAGAGAATCTGGATGTGTACACGAGGATGTGCACTGTTTCTTCATTGAGAATAATACAGGACTTATGTGCCCTAACAAACGGAATCATTTGAATCAAGTGATAACAAGATCTGTGCGAACTTACCCCTTTTTGTCCTTTGTTGCAGTGTGTGTGATTTATTCTTTTTTGAATTAACTGGGAAAGACAATCCACATATGGTTTAAAGTAAATATGCATTAATGACAGCAGCAACAGACAGGATATAACAATTATCACCAGAACAAAGGAGTTCAACAACACTCAACAGGGTTAAGGCGTTAAATGTAATATACACCAGTTGTGAAAACTATAGACGGAGCACAATTTCTTCTTTTTAACTGCAGTCCTTTCACACTAGAGTCTTGATATAAATGAGCTTGGCTTGAGGTTTTACAGAACACAGAAACAGTCTTGAATTGCATCTTGAAGCAATAATTGACACCACACTTAGCAGCTCCAACCATATTACCAAAGCTTGTGTTTGAAGTGGCAAATGTGTTCACTTTCAGCCAGAGGTGGAGAATAACGAAGTATATTTACACAAGTACTGAATTTTAGAACAATTCTTAGTGCTTGACTTTACTTGACTAATTCCCTTTTTGAAATATTGTACTTGTGATGCAATGTTTTAGATTAAAACTAACCAACAGTATATAAGTACACTATTTCTGATAATACTAGACTTTTACTTTTAACTTTTACATTTAATTGAGTATTTTTACTTGTGTTTCTACTTTTACTTACACAAAACTGTTTTTTGAGGTCAAAAATTCAAACCTGTTGCTTATTTAAAAGTTGAAACAACAACTAATTCATATTTACATTTGAACAGTGTAATTTTACATTCTGATAACTATTGTGAATATTTTCATTTTGGGAAGGGAAATATTGGACTTGTCAGTCCGCTATCTTTCAACCATGCTAAACTCACTGAACAAGTCAAATTTCAAGAGATACTACTCTACAGTATATTGACTAATGAGACATTAAAATAATATATGACTCTCCTGCTTTGAATTGTCCCCTTGACAGAACAAAGTATGTTTTAACTGCTCTCCTGACCCACCTTTCCAGTGTTAACAAGTGTTGATTGCCCTCCTCTAAGCTCTGACAGTGCTGATTTTAACACTTTCTGACTTCAATAAACACTGGCACTTTTGCTGTACAGTTCGGTTATTTTTGAGTGTGTGCGTGTGGCTGTGTGTATGTGTGCTCAGGTTGCCGTGGAAGTTTTCTTATGTTAAAGGCAGTATAGTGCCCTCTAGGCGGAAACTGAAACCTTCCCCCACCTCTGCAGAGAGCAAATGCCTTTAATGTGGTCAATGAGAGACAGAGGCAATGCACAGAAAATGTAAAGACCCTCTCTTGGGGTTTTTTTTTTCAGTACCATACATGACCTTAAAAGACCTGCACACATGTTTTAGACACACAGAGTGGGTGGGGGAAAAAGAAGGAATTTATGTATGTAGTGTCTGGCTGACCCCCAACTCCTTACATATGCTGCGGTTAAAAAAAATGTAAACAAAGTGAAAGTGCAGAAAAAGATTGTTCATGATGGGTTTTAGCTTTATTACATAGCCCAGATGACTAGTTGGATACAACTTTAGCATTTGTGTATTTAGCACAAAGGAATGCATGCTCTGCAAACTCTTATTTGGACAAACACCAGACAGACAACAAAGTGCTGCAGAGCTGGAAGGGCAAGGAATTTATAGAGGGGTGGGGGTTATCCTGCTGGTTGTACTGGTGTTGGTGGGAGGGAAGGAGCCTAGTGGTGCTAGGGGTCAGAGGTCAGCTCCTTGCACTCAACAGCTGTCCTAAAAGCAGCAGAGATAAGGACTGAAAGCATCCTGTGTGTGTGAGTGTGTGTGTGTATATATATATGTGTGTAGGTGTGTGTGTGTGTGTGTGAGAGACTAATACCAGCCACTGGGCAAATAGATACAGTAAAGCTTGACCAACTGGAATCTTGGCTCAACCTTTCACGTCCAACAGGCTGAACGCTTTTCAAACTTAAGTCCTAAGAAAAGGAGTAGATTACCCTACCAAGGGAGGGAGGGAGCAGGGAGGTCAAGGCTTGACCGGTAGGCCAGGTCATTCATCAACCACTAATGACCAGAGCTTTATGCTGTCATGATGAATGACCTTTGTCCAAGAGGGAAACAACGCAAAGCTCAGACAATGGCATCAGCGAAGGCATCAATTCTGCACACGTCAATCGAGTTCTGAAGGAATCTGGCGTGGTGTGTGTGTATGTGTGTCAGAGAGAGAGAGAGGAGCACCATCTCGAAAAGTTTGTGTATCAGCTCAGGGCATTTCAAACTTATCTCTGGCTCTAACAGGACAAGCAGAGGCGAGGTCCAGGCCAGCAGCTTGTAGTGAGGGGACAGGTGGTGACAGGGTCTTGTTTAGGCCTGTTATGGCTAGTTGAGTATTCACTCTGATCCCCACACCCCAAGCTTCACCACTCCAACCTACTGTTCCACCTCACAATTGTATTGGATGTCATTCAGGACTAGAATCTGTCAAATCAATCTGTCTTTAGGCCAGTAATGGGGAGTAGCGATGATACATGTGGCAAAGCTACTAGTTTAACTACATTTTCCAACAATAGTCGCGTAGCGTAGCTTTGTTTTTGCTTTTTCTTGCAATAATTTGTAATATTTTGTTGTAATAAACAAAATCATGAGTAAAATTATATGATAAACAGTTTCTTGATGGTCACAGTTTCAAAGTAGCTTCTCCTGCTACAGGGAGGACCATCTCATCTCTCATTTTTAACTCGTCAGAGGGTTTTTTTTTCCAGTAGCCTCCTCTGTCTAACACCCGAGCAGTGTGTATTTCCTGTATCCTGCCTGGATCTCATAACTGTATTTACTGTCTGCAGATAATATGTCCCTGTGAAGGGGAGGAATCCAAAAATCTGGAAAAGTAGGAGTATAACTGCACTGCTAAATGTCCAAGATTTGATAAAGACATTACTTATTTGATTAGATAACAGCAAATCAACTATCTGAAAAAGGTCACCATTTATCTTTCATGTTTGTTTTTTTACAGTGAAAATCAAATCCTTCATGTTTTATTAAATCAAGTTAACAGGGAAAGACACATCAGTCATTTCAATTATATTTTTCACCAACTTTTAATATTCAGTGTTTGTTTCCTTCAGCACTAAATCTTACTTGCCAAGACAAATATCACCTTTGTAAAATGCAAAGCGCTCAGTCAAACTGCAGCCTGCCTTTTGTAGTTTGGTCAAAGCTTTTTGAAGCTTTGGAGCCGTGCAGGAAGGAGATACTGTGTGCTCAAAACATGTCTACAATTTGAGTTTCTGAGTTATTCATACAAATGTTAAATGTTATTTAAATGAGACGCACGATTTTTTACTTTGTTTACGATTCAGGTCATATTTTTGGAGCGTTGGCTATCGCCCTGAAGTTCCAGGAATAGAAACACTATGACGTCTCTACATCAAAGTCCAAGGATCAGATAGTTTAGCCACATTATCTAAAAACTGAAAGTGAACACACCCAAACTGTCAATATTAATTTCTCATGTAAACAATTGCGGTATGGTGTGTTAAAGGTCTGAAAGCTGTGATAGATGTTTACAACAGACTGTTGGAGTGTTTTAATAATTGTACTGTTTGCTTTTATTTTCTCTTTCATGTGATGTTCCCAGAGTTCAACAATTAACTTTGTGAGTTACATGAAAAAATATTCCATCCTCAACGTTCACTCAGAAGCTGTTTTGGAGGGAAAAAAACTTAAGTTCAGAGTATCATATCCTAATGAGCGAACCAGAATTAACCAGAATCCTTTTTAATCGCAGTCTAAACTCTTTTCTGACATTCAACTTGTCTCTTTGCGACTTAGTAAAAACTTTTAATAAATGATGAAAACAAACACAGTCTGCTGTATATAATGTCAAACACCCTCCCGGTTCCTTTATAAGTTGCCCAGTGCACTCTAGTAAACTCAATGATGTACAAAGCGCCTGTGCTAAGAATAAAACAGGCTCATGTGAGTGATTCCAAAGTGCCTATCAAACTGAGCTGAAAACAGCTCCTCTTCCTCTATGTCACTATCACTTCCTCATTTTGAGGTCTGCGCTCATTTCACCAGATGCTGAATAAGTTCAAATACCACACGCCTGTGTTATTGTTGCAGGAAGTAACTGCTTACACACACATTTGTGCACACACGTGCATACACAAACCTTTCTTTGTCAAATGTCTCTTCTGTGGTGTTCTGAGTCCAGCCTGTTTTATTATTGAGAGCGATATAAAAAGGAATTGATTACAAAGGAGGATTAATCCTGCGCAGTCCTCCAAAAAGGCTGTAAAAACAAAACGTCCCAGCGTGCCCATGTGGATTCAGCCACCTTATCATTTTATTAAAATGCCGCCGGATGCATTTTTCTCCCTGTGATCACAGGAGCGGGCGTCGCGTTTGACTGAGCAGGGCTTTTGGCGGGGAGTCCACCTCTCTGATGTGTTTTAATAAACACGACCTTGATTGTTCCCTGGTGTTATTTTGAAGCGTGGAAATGAGCCTTATTTTCAATAGTCTCTCTGCTGGACTCATTCCTGTTGGCAACATCGCGGTCGTCCATACAAAGTCAGCAGTGTGACTGGCACTGGCCATGTCAGACGAAATACGACATTTTTAATTAGCTTTGTTACAAAAAAGGAATGGATGGTGGGGGGGGACTGAACAAGAGAACATGTCTGACCACCTTAATTAGTTCATTTAGAAACACATGCAAAAAAAAAAGAAACCTACCTGAGTCGATAGAGCAACTCTTTTTGAAACTTTTGTCAGGTTCCTCCTTTTGGAAGCTTGAAAACTACTACTACTTCATGTAAACTGAATTAACCTTCATCGCCATGCAAAAATGTTGAAGAAACAAGTAACAAAAAATGAGCTGAAAGTTGAATTTCATTTGAAAAAAGCAGAAGAGCAAGACATCATATGTCAGATTTGACGTGTTTGGTTAACAAGAACTACCTTTATTATTTCTTTCCCTGCCCATCTTGAGCCTCATATATATATAATTTTGCTGTATTTTAATACCACTCTTCATTATTGATCTTACCACTAATATAATATTTGACTAAAAGTGATCTACGTTGCAGTTTTTAACTTCTAAGCTTTAATTTTTGCAAACTGACTGGTTTGGGAAGGTTAATATAATTAAGTTTGTGATTGACTTGATAACCTTTTTATGTTTAATACTGGAGTAGAGCACTAATACAAGCCTGGAGTTAAATTATGCAAAACCACATCACTGTTGCAGTTTTATATCTGTTGGCCTTGCTTGTATTATAACTTTCAAGTGCATAAGCACATAAAAGAAGACTCCTGGTGTACGAATCTATGTCTCCATGTCGCTGTACAGTGCTGCTCCTGCCCAAAGCCACTCACTAGTATCACTTGTAGGCGGACAGAAGATTCTGTTCCTACACCACTGAGACGAATATCAAGACAGGTGCTGGTGACTGCACTGTATATTTTCCCCTTTCTAACGCTTCCCTCCTTCGCTCATCATTCCTCTGTCACCTCACTGAAAGGTTGGAGTCTTTCTCTCTGAGGGTGTTTGTTCAAATGTGGGCAGCCAGGACACTGTGGCATGCCTGGGGCTTACCAATGAGATTAGACGGTGACAGTGACACGGCGGCGCGGCCAAATGATCTCCAAAACCGCAGGCGGGGGCTGGAAAAGGGATGTTCTCAAGCCTACACATGAGTCACTGAGGCCCTGTTTGCTCTCCTGAACTGCTGTTCTGCTTATGTTTGTTTTTGGAGAAAATCAGTGGCTTGCTTGTTTTAAATAGCGACAGCAAGATATAAAGAGCTGATCTCATTAGTTTTATATTTTGGGAAATACACCTGTAGACAAATAAGGAGGTGGTAGGAGAATAAACAGCTATGTGCCACTTTTGTCACTCACTGGATAATGATGTAAAATGGTGGAGAAGCTGTACTAGTCATCTACATCTAAGAAGCCAAAAGGATTGGATTTATTTGCTCCGATAGGATGAAGCTACAAACAGTCGGGTTGCAGCTGAGTTGTTTCCCTTATCCTGAATATTTCCAGATTCTCTTTCTGAGCATGCTTTACAGTAATTGGATGACCTTTACCTTTAAATAAATGTCACTTTTTGTCATGTTGTGTTTTAGCATTTCTTTAACACTCACCCTGGCAGCTCTTTCTGAGATTCAGTTCCGATGCACAGGAAGTGATGCATTTTATGTTTGTCTCTTTTTTTTTACCACAGCTGGGTGTGGTATCAAAAGTTCAAATGAAATAGTTTGTGAGATGAGATTAGATGTGACAAGATATTTCCTGTTCAAAATAAATTATTTCACACTTTAGGCTATATTTTATTTGATTTAATTTTATCCAGATGTACATTTTTTATTTATTTTTTTTATTTAAGAGATGGGTTAAACATGCATTTCTCAAAGTAAGCTCAAAAAAATGATTTGGTCTCAGGTACCATATTATATTTTATATATATTAGCAACAAGATTGAACATTTTCAACACCTAACATTAAATTAAAGACATGGTAATTCAGCATATACACCATGGCTGAGAAGACCAGAAAGACACCACAGCAACAGGTGCTGATCTGAAAAATTGGACACAAATGTTTAAGTTTTACTAAACCTACCACCAATTACCTTAAGGCCTGCAAATTTGGCACTGCCGATTCATTTGAATGCAGCCGGATATGTTGTAATACTGATGATGCCAGAGTGCCGAGCTGCAAACAAATTAATTAGATGAGTTAATAAACAGCTGCATGATGCATGCTCTTGATGGCTAAGACATGATGTCTGCATGTCGGTAGGGCAAAATTGGAGGGCAAAATGAAGTGAGTATAAATATATTTTAAATCTGATACAGTAAGTACATGATTTTGTTGCTTTAGTCATGGTGCACTGAGCCTGATCGGGCGCGCTGCTACCTGCTTATACAAATAAAAGCAACTGACAAACAGAAGCAAGGTCAGGAAAACATTTCAAAATATTAATACTGCATTACTGGTCTTCTGGCTTGTGTTGTTTCATTGCACTGAATGGAGAGATGGTGTCTGCTGCTGTCAATGACAAACTTTAATTATCATATTGCAGATGAAGATAAAAAGGGCCAAAGTTCTCACTATCTCTTTTATGCTTTTTTTCCACACAGTTTCCACTACTGCAGTAGTCGGTCAGCATTGATAAATGAGAATGCTCCTTTGTGGGACCACAAACTATGGTAGTGTGAATGAAATCAAATACATTTACGGTAAGTCAAACATCAGATTTTTAGGAATGCCATTTTATGTACAAATTTGAATGAATACTGAGTGCTGGTGTATTTCAGCTGGGAGAACTACATTTCTCTACATAACTGAAAAGATGAATGCTGAGGTTAGCATAGTGATGAATATTTTTTACTGATGCCTGATCTAGTGTAGTTTTGAGCATTTTTATGATTGTATAATGACTGTATGATTTATGATTTGGTGTTATTAGTAAGAAAAAATGAAATACTAGTAACATGTCATTCCTTTTCCTCTCTGCCTCCTAGACTTCAGGACCATAATGGAAATAAGTTGTGTGATTTTACTGCGATATCCCAATGCATTTGTGTAATATATTCTTAATTTCATTGAATCAAATAAATCAGTCGATGAGTATGAGGATCACCTGGGTCACCAAAATTAGTAAGAATCATTATGCGAAGACATAAATAAATATTGCACATTTTGTGGCCATCTGGCTGGAAGTTGCTGAGATATCTTTTTCTGGACAGAAGTGTTGGACAGTTGATCAAATTATAAAAATAACTATATACATACATTTACATGCCTGCAGAAAGAGATGAGAAACCTGCGCGTTCATTTGGTTGTGAAAATGCAGCATTGGGGAAAACTAATGTGGCAAGAGCATATTCATCTATAATTCTCACTCTGATGTGTGCTCCCCTTCAGCAAGAATTGCTTCCTACAAGGTCATAAGCTCGGACGCTCAAGAGCCCTATTCACAACATTTAAAAAAGCTTCTGACATTTTCATTTATATAATAACAGATGAAGGAGGCTTTTCTTTTCTGAAGCCATGAGTGGAGAACTTGATGTTACCCTCCTCTCAGTGCTCCATGTACCACAGCTCTTGGATGAACATTAAATTAAACATTTAAGTGTTTTTTTTTTCAACTCAAGTCGATGAGTTCAGTGCTTCACATTCAAGGCAGTTTCAGAACTTTCTCTTTTTGGGACAATTACAAAAACACTCCTTAAAAAAAAGAGACATGAATTCAAGCTGTTAATCATATCTGAAAAGAGACAAACACAAATACTTTTGACTGTACTACTGCTGCTAGTAGAGTATCTACAGTGTTTACAACCTCTGTATAGTGTAAATAAAAGCGCCAGCTGGAATAGATGTGAGAGAAGGGTGACTCTGTGTGATTCAGTCACCATCAGCAAATGTTGCCAGCTGCTAATGTCATTATCCAACATAAAATGAGAAGTTAATTCACATAGTGTGGACTCAAGAACACCAAGTGGGCACTTGATGACCGTGCACACTTATGTTTTGAGACACATCTGCATGATCAAGAGCCACAAACGACTGCAGCTTGTAAACCTGATCATTTTGTAATTATGGGTCAACATTTGTCTCCATTGCCCTTTGAATTAATTCTGTAGCACCAAAGCATTTTGAATTTCAAACTTCACATTATCAGTGTGTTTTATAAACTTTTCACACGCCTCTCTGTATGCAGTCCCAGACACTGTCTCGTCTGCTCTGCCAAGTGAAACTGTTGACTCTATGATTTTTTTTTTTTTTTGCCAAAATAAATCATCTTGAAATATCTGCAGTTTTTGGCATGAAGAGGTATCTTCCAAAATGCTGATGAAATTCATCGTCATACACACGCATGCAAGCATCCAAACTCTAAATCCAAGGGAAACGCAGAAAAACAATATTAACCATCATTACCTTAATCATTATTCCATTAAAATAAACTATCACTTGTCAAAAACCACTATTGTGGAAATAAACAAACACCACAATTTAAGATTTTGCAGTCAACAATAAAGTTTTAACCTGAGATTTTTGCCTTTTTTGTTTGTACTTTTAAATTTAATTTTGGTTTATCAAAACAAGCAATATGAAGATGTCATTCTCTGGAAAAGTGTGATGGGCATTGCCTGCTATTTTGCACAAATTTTCTACAAAACAAGGATATTTTTGATATTAAAAATAGTCATGGGTTACTCCATCAATTCAGTATTGCACATTCATAGTTTGGGCAATTGGGAGAGACAGATTTTTATAAAAAAAAAGCCACATCCAAAGCAGCAAACATCAAGATATCTTGACTTTTAGTCAATTTTATGGGTGTTGCTCCAAAAACGTTGGAGCCTACATTTCCCCATAATGCAGCCAATACCATCTTTTTTTCCCTACTTGGCAGATGCTCGTCATTCAAACTTCATGCCCCAAGTTTGTAATGGACTTTTATCTCCAGTTCATATCCAGGACCAGTAGACTGGGATTTTATAAAGAAAATACTGGCAAAACTATGTTGAAAAGGCTCTGACAAACTAAATCTGCTCAGACCATCTGGCAGTTGAGGAAGAAGAGTCACCTCACATCATCAAAGACTGATCAACAGGTCAAACTGTGATGAAAGATGATTCAGTTTGCTACATGTCAGCATTACTACACACCAGCAAGAATAAAATATGTCCACTTCAGCAGAGAATGGAGATTTCCAGTGCATGGTCATGGGCTTAAAGCTGGCACATCATGTTCAGGATGTTTACCGTATAACAACAGTGGTGAGCTCCATCACTGTATTGTTGGTACAAGAGGATAAAGTTCACTCTCTCTTATCATGGCTGTAATTCTTGGTAGCCATGCACACATCTGTCAGAGGCTACATTTCCATGGAGGATTATCTGACCGGCCGGCAGACACACCGCTGCTACTGTACCGGAGTTTATTTAAAGGAGCAAGAAAAAAATTGTATTAAGATGGATTGTTTGACAGCATGCAAACGTGGCTACTGAAATATTGGATGCCATATTTTGAAGGGAGCAGGTAGAGCTGATGAGTCTCAGTGGGCACATGCTGTCCTAGAAAAGCAAAAAAAGGGTTTTTGAGTGTTTCAAGGAGAAATATAGAGCTATGGCCCAAACTCTCCTCCTGCTCCCTACCCTCATCATGTGTGTCTGCTGTGCAGTTTGGGCTCTCAATCATGAGACTTAATAAATATATGTCGAAGATGAAGGTTGCTTTGTGATTACAACTTCATAAAATGCCTGAAATACTTGAAATGACAAATGCATTTTATGTGTCAGTATGTAGTTTGATGGTATGAGAACAGTTACCTTGGCTCAGTCAAAGCACAAAGGATGAAGTATCCATTCATTTTAAAAACAGGGACATAACTTGAATACATCTGAAAGGAGCTGCTATTGTCTCTTTAAAGAGCTGCTGGTTTCAGCTGAGAGTTTTTATTTCACATTATGGCCCGAACATTGGCTCACACCTAATCTGACATTATGTCTAGCTTTGCGGTCCAATAATCCGAAGCCATTGCTCCTTTGTGTATCATTTGCACTGTCAAAGCAATGTGCTGCTCTTGCAGGTGCTAAATGCATAACACTTCTTCAGCTTGTGTGGATAAAATGCATTCTTCAGCCAACTTCAGTTGTTGTTATGACATTAAAAGAGGTGGTGGCAACAGCATGAGTATAGTCAACCACACCAGTTTTTTGTGGAGTGGTCAACAAAAACACTTTTTTTCCACAAGATTTTAATTTAATTTCCCTATTCTGCAAATGTTTTCTCAATCAAACTGAAATTGAATCCCTTTTTGTACAATCCTAAATTTACTTATCAACGATGATGCAAGCAAGAGATTTTAACTGGAATTTTAATTAATGGATAAATTGACTGAAAGATTTAGTGTGTTCCAGGGAATATGCAGTTATTTTTACAAATTTGCCAGAAAGAAATCTCAAAAGGGTCTCCACTCACCACTTAAAACCCCCTAAACCATGCAAATATCTGTTAAAATATCTTTATATGTTACAGCTGATTAATTTGTCCAATAATTTAGCAGAACCTAAACCTATGAACACAGAATAAGATATCCCCTAAAATATGATTCATTTTTAGTCCCTGACAACCAACTGGCTAAAACAGCAACACCGTTTCCTTCTACTGAAGCACTGAAGAAATACAGGTGGGCGACTACTATTGTTGTCAGTGGGAACCTTGGACGATACACGTATGGAACCAGGGATGATGTGAAATCAGATGAAAACAAAAAAAGGTCAAGAAGTCATGCAGCCAAGCACAAATGGATGAATGAAAATAAAGTGAGACTGCATGTACGATATATACTGTATGTGTTCTCTTCTATTCCTGTGTATTTTAACAAGCATCTTTAAGACCTCATTGAATTAATTAAAGACAGTAAACTAGGTATTTTTGGACAAGAACCCCCTCCCCCAATAAAAACATTACCAGTCTTTTCCATGGCTGCTGACAAGTTTTATAAAGACTGCGTGTGCAGTGAAAGTTTTTGTAAGATTCACATTACATTAAAAAAGAAAACCACAAATCTTGTGCACAGAACTAAGAGACATTAAAAGGACAGACATTTACAGAATCATTTCACTGCAAGGAGCTCCTCTTTTTTGAAGTCCATCATTTATAGCTTTTGTCTGTGTTATGTGACTGATTGTATATCAGAGCCAAAGGTCTAGATGGTGCCACTTTAAAGTCCAGACCAAATGTGCACAACAGCTGAACGATCGTGCTGTCACTAGTGTACCAGGCAACTAGGTGTTCAAACAACCTCTTTTATTAGTAGTATTGCTAAGGTCACTCTGGGACAGAGAGGTGTGATATTAACTTTCTAAGGAAATATTTATAACTTCTGCAGAAATTCAAGGAAACCCATTTTGAGACTATAAAATTAAACTAAAAGAAAAATGGATTCCGGGATGCTTATCTGTATGCGCCTGCATTTGCTCAGATTGTGAAAATGCTTTTGGCATGTTGTAAGACACAGTCTGATGATGGCATATCTATACAAATATGAAGGGTTTGGCCTGTGTGTAGTCAGTCTGACCTGAATCTTTGGTCTTCCAAAAAAAATAGTCCCTACCTGGTTCTGCTCTGGAATTAGACAACAAGACATAAGATGATAAAGAAACACACACATTGCTACACCAATAAAGAAGCACTGTAACTAAATGTTGTGCAAATACATTATATAGACAAATGCATCCACAAACATGCAGACAGCCATGGTCTGGAGTGACGTTATGAGAGACAGAGCGCAGATAACGGTCCAACACCTTCCCAACAATGCTTCCTCTGGCCCAATAAAATCATAAAACGCCTCTGAGGCTGCTTCCCTCTTTTTCAGTGTCTCTTTGAACTCGGGTGATGCTGAATGTAGCCGAGGAGACGGCAGACATGACAGTGTGAACAGCAACAGTCTGGTGCTAGACACCACTTTACACCCGTACTGCAATTCACAGTTCAAAGTGCAACCCTGAAAGAAAATATTTTAGAATGATGGGAAGGATTACCAATACGTGTGCCGAATACAAAAGGGTGATTTGGCGCCTGACCGGGTTAGCAACAAAATGGCGGTGGATGGCATGTGTGGGAAGGTCTCGCCAAGGCGCGAGGTACATAGTGAGTACTTGTCAGTCCTCTTGCAAGAATAAAAGCGAAACCAATGCCATCGCTGAATGGCGAGACAAAAATCGAAAGCGCGGCGAAAAAAGGGAGGGTGATGTTTTCAAAACAAGCTTGAATAGATGCACATTTACAGTAACACAAAGAAATAAATGAAGCCCTTTGAAGGGAGAGCTGTGTTTTACCAAAGGACTGGGCAGAGAAACCAGCAATTTTGCGATTCTTCTTTTGAAGGTTTTCTTCTGTTTGAGGTGGAGTGTTGGGGGGTTTGTGGTGCACTGGCAGCTGAGGCAATCTGGGTCTCAAGCACATCTAAGGTTGGGCAATTAGTTCCAGTGCCACTATTAATGTGCTGAAGGGGCGCGCTCAGCGGGGGGTTGAGGGCTCGGCTCAAAGGGCTTCGGTCCTTGCTGGGAGGAGGAGGGTGAGTATGACCAACAAAGGTGGGGGTCAGGACCTCAGGGCCATGTGAAAGCTGTACCTCGTCCACTGACCTCTGAGAGCTTGTACAGGCCCAACCGCCATACTGCTGGCCAAAAAACACGGAGACCAGCCATTACAGTTTCTACCGTTCACTACGACTACATCAGCCCCAATATCCAAAAAGAAAAGAGTATCAAAAAATACATTTGTTGATGATCTGAGGTTCTAGGTTCATATCAGCAGCACAATACCAGCCTTGAGTCCTCCCTGACCACCGCTACATAAAAAACTGTGGAATTTCTTTAAGTATTTTAAATGCAAAATAACTATTTTTGTTCAGTTTTGTTGTTTATTCATTTGAAAGCGTATATGCACAACAGCACTTCCTTCACAAATAAATATGTCAGGATCAACCTTCAAGAGTTGCTTAGATGCCTATGAATTTTATTCATGTGGATTTAAGTGGAAGTTTAGGTTCCAAAAGTGAAACAAATTTCTGTAAAAATATATATTTTTTCACTAGATATGCTGTAGCGGACATCACCAGTCCAAGCCAAACAACTTCCTTATCCTCATCACCTTGCTGTATGCAACTGTTGAATATTTTCAGTATGGATTTATCTGCTGATCAATAATCATTCAGTCTACAAATTGTCATAAAATAATAATATACCCACACCCAAATCAAAAATCTCAAAAATTAAAAAAAAAGTTTCATAGGTCAGTCTGATGTCGTCAAATGTCTTTGTAAACAACAACAAGATATCCAATATATATGATCCTCACATTTGAGAAGCTAAAACCAGAGAACGTTTGGCTTTTTCCTTAATAAATGATTCATAAAAGTGTTGATATACTGACAAATTAGTCAGCTACGCTACTAATGAGAATCCAATTTGTTCCTGATGAACCTTTCCGTCTCATGTTTTGTCAAGAAAATATTTAGATCGAACTCACAGGTCCATGAACATCAAGCGCAACATTGGCCAAAGACAACAACAAAAAATGTAACACTGTATATTCTCCTTTGTAAGGCCTTGCTATAGTCTACATTGTACCTTGACACCCACATAGCGCCCACATCTCTCTCCTGGGCTTTTGATCTCCTCCATAACATGTCAAGGGCATTTAGGGGACGTATAGCAAGACATAAGCAGAGACAATTTCATGCCAACAAGCCCTTTTCACGCTGCTCTCTGATCCAGTACATTTTTACTTTTTGCATGTTTTTTTTTCTCTCTCTCTCTCTCTCCCCGTGAAAAATGTCAGTGAGTCTTTGGCTGCCGACTCATTTTTAAATACAAGCCGCCACAGTTGCTCCGGATGAATGAGGACAATAACTATTGACTAATACCTGCTGCAGAGATCTGCTTACGTAGAAATGTAGCTTTTGGGGGGGAAATCAGGATGTTGAGCAACTCCCTTCCACAGGATTGATTAGGATAAATAATTCCGTCATCCACAATGAATAGACAAAGAATGGATGGAGAGCACTTATTCACTATGCAGATGTGTGAGTTCTTTGTTCACATTTTTTTTCTTTTAAAGCTAAATATCTTAATACATGAGATCAAACCTTCAACTCAACTCTCCATGCTCTTATTGCATGTGAAAAAGTCAAGGATAGTCATGGTTTCTATTCACCCCTGTAATACTTTGAAGAAAAGGGATGAATATATAAAAAAGAAAAAAAAAACATACTGTAACTTACTCAAATTATTATATTTATTAAAAAGCCTTTTCCACCTATTAACCCTTTGTGGTGACTTCTGAGGAAGTTCAGTTGAAACTGATACTGATTATTGGCACCTCTCAGTGTAAAATTATTGGATTATTACTAACGCATTTATGTGTAATAAGTATTTTAATATTGTAGTAGGTTTTAGTATGTGGAAGTTAGGTGGTTTTGTCAATAGCAATGTATCATATTTTTTCAGATGATCACATTTCTGTATGGAAAAAAATATTCTGTAAACTAACAAGTATATATAGATGTAAAAACAAAAAGAAAAACATATCTGCATTGTCTCTGAATTGTACTACTGGAAGACAAACTGTTGCCTCTCTCTTTGTCTCCTGATTGGTCATTGGTGGCGCTTCAGCCAGATTCAAACCCTCCGCTGCTCTGGCCTAGCGGGTTTGGCCGAAGCCGCTGACCGCTAGAGTTTGACAGGAGCCTTTGTATTCTCTCAGGACAATAGGGGTGAGAGGTGGGGGGTCAAACCAAACTCCTACACACCCCCTCCGCACCCCGCTTCATCTGTAAAGTCCTTGCCTGCTGACCTTTAACCCCTCCTGTCATTGTCTAAGTAAAAATAATAAAATCTGTTCCGGCAAATGCCTGAGAGACTGCTGTCCTTATTGTACGTCTCTCTGCTGGCTTTTCCCTCCATCCTCGCCTTCTAATATGGAAGGCTGACACTAAGATTATGGCCAGATTATGGTTTGAGTCTTCTGGCAGATGGTACAGGTTCTCCTTCTCGTGCTGGCCCTTGGCAACTTCCCATTTCTTAATGAAACTCAACAAACAGGAATTGGGTTGGTAATGGATCTTGTGGGATTAAGCTTAATAAATGTGCTTGACAGCAACTGCTTCAATTGAGAGGTGAAAGATGTTTTTTTTTTTCTAAAACCTTCTTTGAGACCATTTAGGTTTTGGATTTGTCAGAAGATAGGGATCATTACAGGGTATTGAATGTCACGTGGGAGTGAAGATGACCTAACTAATGGAATCTGAAGCATTGGGTTACAACAAGTTGCTATAAACCTTTTTCTTCTTTAAGTGTTCTTATAGTGGGTCAAGTTATGTGCTGTGCTTATGTAGGTCACTGAGTCACTTCAGGACAATTGGAGTGAGCATGCTGCCATTTGTGATGGTGTTGAATTTTCACTTTTCTGAGCAACACCCTGGCAAAACCAGCGAAGAAAAAAACCCCCAAAAAAACAAAACACCTATTGAGTTCTTACACTTCTGCTTTGTACTGAAAGTTGCAGTAGGTTCTCAAAACTGACTCCATTTCAGTTCCACCTGCCAAAGTATTAATATTTGTATCAAGCAACAACTATTACATTTTCAGCGCATCAAATCCAAATATATCCAATGAACCAATACACCTGTATGACTTACTTTTAAATTCAGATCAAGACCGACCCCTTTTGAACAAAAGTAGTTCTCAAGTAGTAAATGTGACCTTTAAAAGACCTTTAATTGGCAAATTTTTCATTATAAATCAGGATCTATCCAAAGATAGAATAAGTCATCAAGATTACAAATTTGATGAGACAATCAAGGTAACTCTGTGGTTGGGGTGCACTTTGGTCGGTACCAATAAAGCATTGAATTTTAGTCAGCTGTATCTAATTAATGTTAATTCTTTAAGTTGTTTTATATTTAAAAAAAATATAATAATAATAATAAAACTAAAGAAACTAGCTATTTTTTAGTCCACATTACTTTGACAAAAGGGTGGACCTCAAAAACAAGCAACTGCGCTGTTTTGTCAGATTTTGTTTGTGTAGAAACAAGATAAGTTTGTTGAAGTTCTTGGTTTTAGATTTCACAGGCCTATTGTGCAGATCACCAATAAAAGGAGTGGACTTTAATTTATAGGAAATGTAGAGAAAAGAATTTAAATTGCCATATTAGCAGTAAAATGGAGATCTGATGATTTCCACAAAGCCTTCAGCCCTCCGACCCAGAGTACATATCCTTCAGTTATGTCACATCACAGAAAAGTGTGTGTGGAAGTCATCACTGCCGCCTTTTCTCTCTGAAGCCAACCAGCCCCCTCCTCCCCTGAACCTTTTCTTTTTCCCCTATGAAGCAGCAACCCCCCCAACACACAGACAAAAGTCAGGTCTGTAACCCCTGCAGCCCCACCCCCCGTGCTCTTTGACCTATAGTGGAGGCCTGGCTGAGCACAAACAGTGGTCGTCCCCTGAAGCCCTCCCACCACCTCCACCTCCACCACAGGCTCCTGTTTCACTCGGGCAATGAAAGGACCTACTGTAAATAACAGGGGCCTGGCTGACCCCAGCGTTTATCTGGGCCTGAGACCCCTGCATCCATCCTACTGTAACAGAGCCCACCGCTCACAATAGACTCTCTCATGGGTGTTAGACTGTGGGCTCTCTCCCCTCTGTGCCCACTCAGAATGGGGATTAGAAAAAAAAAAAGAAGGGCCCCTGTCAGGTCCTCCAAGGGGGTCAACCCCCTCCAAACCAGCATCACAACCCCATCCCACAGACACTTTAGCCTTTGTCCCTGTGTGAGACTTGGGAGCAGGGACGGATAGAGGGAATGTGAAGGTGGGGCCAAAGCCTGAGACCAATCACTCTGACAAAATGCTGGATCAAACTCATGGCTCCAAACACCATCAAAGCTCACCCTGAGCTCAAGCCACTAAGACATTTCCACTCTGATTCAACTGTTTGCTTCTTTCCGGATCAATCTGTGTCACTTGATTTCCTAAAAGATTTGGGAACTTTTTAGATCTAGGATGTTTATTTAATAGATTTTCCGTGTTAGTTGGGCTACAGCCCAGTGGTGAAACGATTAGTTGATTGACTTATTAGACTAATTACTTAATTGCCAAATAAATAAATAAATAATATTATTAATAATAATAATAATAATAATAATGGACAATTTTGCTAATCATTTAGAACAGTGTTTCTCAAGCTTTTCACTCTGTGTACCACCTCAGAAAATATTCAAATTCCACCATTAGGACAGACTTTAAAATACAGCAGTGTATATCGACCCTATTCAGCTATGGACAGTTTATGCAGTAGGCAGGTTTATTCCTCATAAAAAGAATATTTATCATTTGGTGCCACGATTGCAGTGTTCACTATCTTGCCATCACAGTTTAGCCTGTAACTATGGATGGATAAAATACAAACGTATTTTAATTTACATTCCAACAATCTCCTACCTTAATTTAATTTTAAATTTTGTAGTATTTTGATTGGATAATATGTTTTTAAATTAATTAATTTCATTTAAAAAAATCTATTTCTGAGGTTACTTCACGTACCACTCGAGCACGGTTGCTTACCACCAGTGGTATATATATATATCATATTTTGAGAACCAGTTATTTAAGTCTTCAATTTTGGGATCTCTTGCTAGCTAGGATTAGTCAGAAGAAAAGAAAAAAAGAAGTCAAGTTAGGTGATGATGATGATGAAATGTCCTCACAGCCTCATCCTGTCTATCAGCTAGCCCTTCTAGGTGTGTATGAGAGAGAGAGAGAGAGAGAGAAAAAGGGAGAGAGACCTCGAGAGATAGAGAGGAACGTTTCGGGTCAGAGGCTAAGTGAAATATATCCCCACTCTGAGGCATGCAAGAGAGAGGATGCAGGAAGCTGAGGGCCAGAGATAAGGGCACAGACGTGGGTGATAAGCACCCAAACACCTGTTAGGGAAGCTCCAGCTCCTCGCCTCAGACCAACACTCACAGGAGGCAATAAAACACAAGCAGGGAAGGAAGAGGAGTAAAAAAAAGACAGTATATGGACAAAACCATCAGAGAGAAAACTGCCACTATAATCTGCTTTTCTTTACCGAAAGGTGAGAGCAGGGAGTTAAAACTGCAGAGGGTGTCTGGGAGCTGCTGCACGTATGAGGGGGATAAAACCCCATCCTGTTTTACACCATGCTTAATGGCATATGGCGGGAGCCTACAGCATCATTTGTAAGGTCAGCGGCGAGACAGGAGTGGCAGAAATGATGCTGTTTGAGTCATGACATGTCAGAGCCACCCGCTTCAGTGATCAGTCCAGGAAATGGAATGGCTTTTTTTCCTTCTTTTACTATCCCACTCTCGCCTTTCGGGGCCCAGGGACAAACAGACAAACACAAAACAATCTGGAAGCGGTCAAGAGAGACCTTGGAGACGCCTGACAGCCGTGCAGTAAACAAGAAAGAGAGGATTCATAATGTGTCATGGGAGAAATTTATGGGTGGATTATGGCAGGAAAACCAACTGACCAATTAAATGACATTTGCTATCAAGCACCTCATCAGTGGCAACCTGAAAATTATGATATCAATTAGAGTTAGACTGATAATGTCATAATCCAACATCTTCCAGTCAATTGTCAATGTGACGATTGGGTCTGATTTTGTGTTTGTAAAAATATAATTTTCATCTTTCATCACTCTACAAAACACTGTAATTGCCAGGCTCAGTCAAAGCCGTGGCCAGTGTGTCATGTCATGAGTAACGTTTATGGAAATGTAAGGGGTTTGTAATGATTTAAAGACGACTTTACATTCTGCCATCTGAGACATATTAAACATGATGCCCATTTTACAGTTGATTTGCAGATTTTTAGACTTAAATTAAACCAAATGAAACAAATTTATATTCTCCACACAATTACATATATTGTGGTATCAACCTATGTGTAGAGAAATACACATTAAATAAAATATATGGAAGTAAGAAAAAAAAGAACGTTTTATAATTATAATTTATAATAACGTCACGTTTAATTTTTTTTTTTTAAATTTGCCAAACTTGGCTTAATATTTTTAAGGGTTTTTTAATTATATATCATAGTGAATTGTAAGGTATGATGGAGAAATTTGTCTGACCACAAGAGTAGGATGAACATAATTACAGATTGATTATTTATAATAGAACTGGTCAAAAACTGCATTGGCTGTCTAAAGAAAAGAAAATGAATTAGCTGCAACATTTTTCTCCACACAAGCACAATTTTATACATCTGAATTTTAAAATAATTGAAATATCAGCTCCTGTTTCAAAATGAGCCTTTGTATGAATTTAAATTTATAAAAAAAAGTGGTGAACAGCCCTTTAACATAGAAATACACTGGTATGATTTTGTACACCTAACGATATGTGTGTTTATTCTCTGACTCTCACTCTGTTTTCAGACATTCTTGCTCTTCAAGCAGACAAATCTCCCTTCAATTGAATCAACCCCCACCTCACATGCAGCCTGTGTGAGGGGGCCGGCCTATCCATCATCAGCTCTCTCCCTCTGGTAATCTCTCTGGGCGTCTTCGGTCAGCAAATACATAAATCAATTATGGTTTTAAGCTTTATGCCATGATTTACCCAACTGATCCCTCCTGGATTACAGCGGAGCTTAAAACGTGTCGGTCGGCACTAAAGCTCCAAGTCGCCTTGACATTCATTGCACTCCTGCCACGACGCTTACCAAGCTGCATGTCAGATGCCTGAAGTATAGATCTGAAAGCATTCTGAACAGGCTGACAGGCAGCTTAGTGATATGCGAAGACGTTCATCTTTGGTAATAAAACTTGGATTTCTTTGCATCCTAACCCATTGTAACCTAAATTTATCAATGGTTTTGTCAACATATGAGGGAGTAATATCCTTAAATTATGTAATAGTAAAAACATTTAAAATTGTGGACTGATCCTTCCAGCAACAGTGAATGATTGCAACCGAACTGTCAAGTTAGATGTGGCATTGTTGGGTGACAGCCAATAAGAAACTGATAAATAAAAATTACTAATAAGGTGCTACTGGCCTGTAAACTAACATGCTCATTGCTAAGTAGCATAAAATAGGAGGACGTGACTATTATCTTTAAAATTATTATATTATGACATATATTAATAAAAGTATTGACATTAAATTAATAGATCAACCGATTCTCATGGCATCAACTCTGGTATGTAGACCTATGTATCCGACCAAAATCAAACAATTCAGTACCCAATAAAAACTCATAATCCACACAAAACTTAAAATCTGTATTTTTGTCAATGACAACCCTTGGGTGGTTAGTTTTAATTTACGTAACATTAATTATTTCAGTTATTTTTAGGCTAAATTAGTTTGAGACTTTCATCATGGTTCCCTCGACTTTAACGTAAAAATGTCCTCATTGAGCAACACAGCTCACTTTTCCTCAATTCCTCAAAGAGGTGATGTACTTTCATCTGCCTCAAAGGGTTACTTGAATTATTGCATCAATTCTTTTTGTCCTCCTCTATGAAGTGGCTACATTAGTAAATGATTTATGTCGCCAATATGTTTCACTGTATTTCCACTTAACGCACTGCCGCCAATTTTCCCATCGTAGAACCTGAACTGCTCATCATTCCTTGCTATTGTGATATCCTTAATTGCCATTGACATACTTTGTCAAGTTCACATCTTTTTAGCAATTCTAACCCAGTATGCATTATCAGTAACATGAATTATTGGAAGTTATTGGCGGTCAAGATCTTCCCAGCTTGTGAGCATCTAGCACTAACCGAGCATTCACCTGTTGAGCAAACATGGTTCTTTGGGCTCTGATGAGGTGGATTAAAAGCTAACACGGTGCTTCTCTAGCCTCGGTTTCCTACCTGAGAGCTCCTTTGTGACAGGTGATGGTGGAGAGAATGGGGGGTAATTTTTATGACCAGCTTCTTAGCGTGCTGGTATCACTCCATTGGGGCCCCTTGCCAATCTCTGGCAAACCATTCAAGTGGCAACAAAGAGGCTAATTAGAAGCTCTCTCGCTGGAAGCCCGCGGAGGGCTCTGGTTTGATACTTCCCAGGGAGGCTAGGGGGCCTCTGAGGTGGCGGTGGCAGCTTTTTCACACACACACATACACTCACACACATACACACAGAACATTTGTGAGCACACTTGGGTTGGCCCTTTGGCTCTAACACATTTGCTCATTGTGGCCATCCTCCCTATGGTCTGCAAGAGCAATAGAATCAGAGAGGGGGAACCGACACATCTTCTTTCATGTGGCGGGGACCCAGAGAGGGGATGCTAATGGGATATCGATGGGATTAGAACCCTGAGCGTTCAGGACCAGGAGAACAGAGGCAGGGCTCTATGAACTAGAACTAAAACCCACTCACCTTTAAGGCCCGATCATTCTATTCTATTGACTTTTTCTTTTTTAATGGGAAAGCTAACAATCACGTCTGCACCTTAATACAGTAAAAAGAAAAGGTCTGTCTAATAAAGTTTTTTTTTTTTTAAGAAAACACTATTAAAGCATTCTCCCTGCTGAAATTCACCCACTGTGCATTTACAGAGAAACAGTGGCACAACCTCTCCCCCTGCCAACAGTCACAGCAGCTTCTGGGAGTAGAGATATACATCAGGAAGTTAAAACCGATAACACATTTGCATGTCACCTGATAACTGGCTGTAATTAGTACTCCCCCTTGAGCCCCCCTCACACCACACCCCCCTCATGACAAAACAACAGCAAAAAAAAAAAAAAAAAACCCACACGCTCACATGGACACACACAAGGCCAACTTCCAGTACAGTATGTTATCCTTATCCCTCCCTCCAGACCACAAGGCCCCCACAGGGACAAAAGATAGGGGCCTCAGTGTGTTCGTTTCATAGCAGCCCCTGCCAAACCGCATCAGCAAAGGCCACGTCTGCCGAGCGCTGTTAGCCACACAGAGGCAGCTGGTCGCACCAAGTCAAGCTGCTAACTTTTATTGCACAAGCACCTCCCTCTACTCTTATCTCAGAGAGGGAGGCGATCTAATCAGCCTGCTGATTAGATGGCTATTGCCATAGCCACTGCCTAGATATTAGACCCCCCCACCCCCTTTTCCCTCTATGTTGCCCTTCTGTTTTTCCCTCCCTCTCGTTCCAAAAAGCATCCCAATTCCTTCTAAAATAGCATCTCCACCAGACACAAGATGACGGCCCACCACCTGACGACACTGGACGACAATAAAATGCTTGATCTGTACGAAGGTTTGTGTGTGTATGTGTGTGTGTAGTCCATTCCACATGATGTAACCCCCTGTGTTAAGTCTTTAATCGATACATCTCCCTATCCTGACAGTGAGGACAGAGCCCAGATCTGAGATCAGAGCGATGGCGGTGTAAATCTTTACGGTTCAACCAGAGCCTTTTAAAGCCTGTCTATAATTGGGCCTCAGCCAGCAGCTGCCTTGGCTGCGTCTATCACCGTGGGCCCGGTCAAAGCACCAGTTCCTTGGGGGCATAAACAAACACCTCACCTCCACTAAGGGCAAAAAAGCACCTGTGTGAGGATAAAAAGAAAGACGATGTGGCAGCCAGACTTGAATAAGCCCTCTGCTGTTGTCTGTGGTTGAGGTATTTTTTGGAGAGGAGTTTTCGTTGAGTGAGGCTTTTTGTGCTATTGGATTATTACACCAACATGTACTGTACCACTGAGTGCAAGCCGGGGAGACTTAGCTGACTGAGTGATTTCAAATAGAGGGTAATCCACTGCCATGTAATGGATGCTTTGTTGCCGGGCTTCTTTGAGGAAGCAGGAAAATGCTCACACAGTTTTACAGGTCAGGATCATAAGCTTGAAGCTGCTTTGGTTTTATTTTGGGTTTATTTCAGTCCAAAGGTGATATGCTGTATTCAGAGAGCAAGACAAACAAACAATGAAGCACATATCTGACTACCTACTTCAAAACACACACTATCATCCATAATTTTTCCAAAATGCTGGCACAGTTCTTTCCTCCTTCACAGAGAAACCCTCTCCAACGTTGAGTAGAGAAACCTAAAACTCTGATATACTATACAAAATAAGTGGACACGGACAGCAGTAAATGCACAGCGGCGGATGCACACAATTCTGTACATATTACATTAGGTGTCTGAGTATGTGGACATGTTCCACACATTCACCCTAAAACTTAAATTGGAACCTCTCCACAACATTTTTTTTTTTTAATTTTCTACCACGTGTGCAGTCAGAGCTGTCATACATTTTGTTGTCTGACAGAAATAAATTCACACAGACCCTTGCGGACCTTCGTGGATACAAATTTGCCTTAGCAGTGCTTGCCTGTCGCTGTGCCTTCCATTTAGGTAGACAGTGGAAAGAATAGAGACAGAAAAGTTGCTGCAAGTTGATCATAAGACTTGCTACCACATCACATGCACTGTGATGCTTCTGGTGATTGTTTCACAGTCAGGTCATCAGTGCTGTTTGATGATAGTAGCAGCTATGGGCGCAGCAATTCAAATCCCTCGAGGCTTCTGAAGCATCGATTTGACCACCACATCTTGGTTGTTAAATGGAGCCACAGAAACCAAATTTGGTCAAAAAGGGTGGAGTGGAGCTGATTGACCGCTGATTGTGAACCTGTCAATCAAGCAAACAGTAAAATATTCAAAATTGCAACACGTGATATTACTTATCAGGATCATGGTTTGCCTTTCCAAAAGATCCTTTAAAGTAAATATTATGCAAGTACAGATTTTCCGAAGCCAACATCTACCAACCTTTTGCTGCCACTTACATAACTTGCAATCACGGTGGCCATTTGAACCCACCTACTCAGTTGCTTATGGTGTGAATGTCTAGTAAGAAACCAATGGTTAATGCTTGATAGTGGCCAAAGCACACTAGTGTCAGTGCGTCAACTTGTATACCTTCCACTGGACTCACCTCAACGCAAGGTATATGTGTGTGTGCATACATCGTTATCACCTGCAACAAACGCTATGGGCCACTATCTGCACTCAATCTGCTCTCGGTTTACTGAGGAGGAGTGCCATGGGTTATCTGTCCCACTCTGATATGCACAGATAAGGGCCTTGGGCCCACTGTTTAAACACCTGGGGCCGGGGGTATTAGAGCGCCCTCCGCACCCCTTTGCCACAAAAGGAGAGGAAATGGAAGAGTGAGTGCTGGCTGCTACTGCTGCTGAGGGAAATGTGTGTTAAAAGAAATGAACACATGAGTGTGTGCGCGTGCGGAGGTTAATGCTGGGGTGATTATTTCCACCACCCCCACCTAGTACCCAAATACTTCCATCAATAATAAAAATATCATGAGCCAAAACAGAGAGGAGAGGAAGGAATTCATTGACTTGTTTGATTCATTCCCCTTCAAAAAACAGGTTGTATTATAAAAAGACAGGGTTAAAGCATTGATGGTTATCAGTAATGTTTAACGGCTATATACTGGAAAAGCTCTCCTTTAAAATAGGCTCTTTTTTCACTTATGTGATGTACATTACAGCGAGGGTCAGTCATTTGCATGAGAATGGACGATTAAGTGAAAGAGATAAACCCAAGGCTAGTTCCCGTGAATTGGATGCTGTGTTTGGAATACCAAGCAGTGGAGGGTTTTTTTTTTTTTCTTCTTTCCCCCGCAAGTGCAGAATTAGCCCCGTGCATCATGCATTTATTTTCCCAATAATCACTCAGGTCCTTCCTGTGTTGATTATTTTCTCAGTGCAAGGGTTACTAAAATATTGCTGTAATCCTGTCTCCCTGAAGCGGTAACAACACTCACCCTGGGCTTCCTTTAAGAAATAAATCTAAGGCTTGTCAGTGGGGAGGTGGTGGGGTGAGTTGCTGGAGAAGAGATGGCGGGGATGGTTATTGTGGTCAGATGGGGATTGCTTAGATGCAGTCAATGGAAGCTCTATGGCACCTATAAAGTGTGGCCCTTCACTGAGCTTCATACATTTCTCTGGAAGGTCCCTTTAAGATAGAGCTGGATATCACTTAAAATTAAAGTAAAAATGACAAATCTGATCAGATGTATTTTGTGGTTTCAACATCCATCCCTACTTCAAAGTAGCATCTCTTGTGCTTACACTTCTTATTGCTATATCCCATAAGTGGCTAAATTCACACACCACTCGTGTAGCCAATATACAATGTATTCAGTCTTGGTGCGGGGTTCTTTATGATATAATCCAGGGCACAGAGGAATGAAAGGGAGCAGAGACTAAATTTATACAGGAAGTGGGTACTTTCTGGTGCATTCATTTTAACATAGACGCGCACACACAGACACCTCACACCAACGACCTGTGCCACATCTGGAAACAATTACACTCATGTTTGACTTGACCTGCGTGCACCATGTGAACTCTGCCAACTTTTTTATGTGTTTGTTGCAGAGGCAGCGGTGACCCTGACACAGTGGCTGTGGGGAAATGATGTGTAATTAGTCAGAGGGAACACGACTCCACTCGTCTGAAATAAAACTTCTTGTATTGAGATCAAAAGAATCAGGCAGCCTGACAGGCTGTACACAGAAAAAAAGCAAAGCATTTGATATGCTATCAAATGACCCACATTGGAATTTGTGAGGACACGAAGAGCGTCTGAATTATCAAGCATCTCAGGGTAGCACAGCAGACCTTTCATGTGCGGACAGCAAAGCAGACAGCGGATGATGCAATGTTTGATTTCTACACTTCAGGAGGCTGTCAGGACAGCACGTACAATATTAAACAGTGTCGTGTCGGTGTATCAACCAGTCTAAATTAACCCATTAGTATGCTACAGGGCGAAGCGGGAAGATCAATGCATGAAACGGTTTGGAAATCTCCTTTGATACAAGATTTCCCAGCTTGAGCGAATTGATGAAATTCCTCTTGAAACACAGGCAACCATTTCACACGCCAGACTTCTCTCAAGACAGAGACTAGTGGAGCCTGTCCTTTAACACAGTGGTACTACGTTAATGCATCTCACACAGACACTAGAGTGTATTTTAAAACTGTTGTAAAAAGCTGCAAAGGAAAGAGTTGATAAAAAAGCAACTCAAAGTTCGCTTCTACCACTGCTGATTTCTGTCTCTCCATGCAGAAATTTTCATTTCATTCAATGAATAATGAGCATTCATCACGAAGGCCACACAAATTTGTACACTTTTGGAAGCAACTGCCAACACCACAAGACTGCAAAGTAAGTGACTTCATCACCCGTATAAAATGAAGTAACACTGCACAATAGTGTAAGGCTGAAAACTAATACACTGCTCTTTGCGGTAAAAGACATTCTGTAATATTCAGTATTTTTAAAGACAACACTGAGACAGATTTAGAAACTGAAGAGCATGGACTGAATCAAACCGGCTCTTGCATACTAAGATACTGGCTCAAACATGAGGGGATGGGTGATGGGGTTCAAAACCTCAAGTGAACTTTAACCACTGCGCATTCCTATTGATTTAAGCAAACATTACAGGGTGAGAAGGTGGCCTTCAAGTTAAAAAAAAAAAAAAAAAAAAGCCTCCAGTCACAAATCACAAAAAAACACTCCGACTGTGCAAAATTCACAAAGAAGTGCTACAAGCGCATGCCACAAGGTGCTCAATTGGGCTGATACAATTTGACAGATGTAGATATATATACACAAAACTACAGTTTTGAAAAAATCTACAGGTGATTTTTAGTCAAGAGGAAAGTTTCCAGGCTTTAAGATTTATTTATGTTCATTGATTGATATAGCACTGCGCTGGTTTACTGCCACTCCCCTGTCCTAGAACTACCTCCCTGTCTCAAAGCCCAGGTTCAGCACTCATTTCCTGGGCTGACCGTCTACTCCAATTATCAAGCTAATAAGGGCCCCCCTTGTGCAGTTATTGGAAAGGGGAGGTGAGTCGGGTGCAGAATGAGGGGGTACCACTTTGGTAAGTGTGTGTGATAGCTGCCGCCCACATCTTGTAAGATGTGACTAATGGTCTTAGACAATGTTACGACAGCACTGCTTCGGCAGTCACCTGGGCAGGCTTGGCAGTTATTGAAGGAGTGGATCTCTGGGCCTGAGCCACACAGCGCTGTGGTTTATGTCTGTCAAAGGACAGCACTTACTCATATATTACAGATGTGTGGATGGGTTATTTTCATAGTTGTCATAATCACTGACACACATAATGAGAGAGGTTAGCTTAAGAAAGCCAGATGAAAACAAAACAACCACAATTTCCCCTATTCTCCTTCAAACAACTCTTAAAAAGATGTACTTGATTAGCCAAAAACAGGTGACTTATACATTGGAAAGCCTTATAATTGAGTCTCTATCACCCATAGCAATAATAAAACTAATATATTAGTGAGGACTTCTGGTGCCAAACATTAGATTTTCTGCTGCACAGAAATCTTGCATGAACTCAAATTAAAAATGTGATTAATTAAAAACAAAAAAGGCCAGAACAATTGGCAAACATCTACAGAAAAAGCAAATTTGGCTTACCTGTGCTGCTCCACAGCTTCGTTATCTGGTAGTTCTGCACCGCAAACATTGCAACGTTCATGCTGGTTCCTGCTGTCTGGTTTCATGCCCACTGCCAGCTCCCCGAGCTTGCTGAAGAATTCTCTCTGGATGAAGCTCTGAGGCAGGAGTCCCCCGTAGGCACTGAAGTCCATAGACATAGCCAGGGCTGGGGACATGGGGAGAGTGGAGGCCATGGATGCCGGCATGGACATGATGGCATCTGATTTATGATTGACAGGAAGGGAGTACAGTGAGGCCAGATGTTTCTCCGTCATTCCCGCCATTGCTTCCAGCCCCATTTGACTGACTTCAGCTTGAGGGTCACCCATGCCTTCATCGCGGACGTAATGTAGCTCACGGGCACTGGTGATAACGCTGCTCCTGGTTGGTGTTCCTGGACCGTCTCGGTTCCTGTCCTCCCCGCTTCGCTCTCCATTGCTGGAGGCACTGGACTCCATGTTCGGAGGGCTTTCATGGCCGTTGCCACCCATGTCCACTTGCATCATTTCAGTCTTGATCTCAGTCATCAGGTGGTGGGAGTTGCCGTGGACAAGTTGTTCACCACCAAAACCCTGCTGGAGGAGAGACTGGCCGATGCTCATCAGGCTATCCACAGCAGCTTTGGTGGGACTCAGGGTAGAGACACTGAAGGAGGTGGAAACAGAGGGACTCTGGTCCACCATGCCACCCATGATAGAGAGTTGCTGAGTACCTGACAGATAAGGACTCTCCATGGAATGCTTTTTGGAGTTCTTGGCTCCATTGTGGCCTTTGCGCTCATCATCCTCTTCTGTGCCCCCATCATTAACATTGACCTCCACATCGTTCTCATCTGAGGACTGGATGGTTTCCAGGATCTTGAGGCATTGCTCTTCTAAGTATTCAATCTCCAGGATCTCTGCTGCATACAGAAGGTCATCTAAGTCCTCCACCTTGGCCTGGAGCGTGGCAGTGTAAGCATACTCCAAAATCTGCTGAAAAGTCTTTGGTGAAAGAAAGTCCAGGGTGTAATGCTGGCTGCTGCGGTGGAAGAGGATCTCAAACATTTTGCTTGTGCAGGCTAGCACAGTCCGGTGAGCGTGGAACTCCTGGCTGTCTACCATGATGACCACGTCACACAGAGTCCCAGCCAGACGCATCTGGTTAGCCTTCTGCAGCAGGGCAGTGGGGTGGTTGGGGTTCTGGAGCTGGATCATACCCATTTTAGTTAAATCCATTATGTCGATGCAATCCACGAGGCCGACTCATGAGGCTTGCCTTCCCCGCTCAGCAGTGTTTTTAGCTATCTTTGTAAACAAGATCAAACCTGAATGGAGAAACAGAATGGAAAAAAAGATCAGTTCTGATGCAACAGCTAAATGATCTTTACACTTTCCAATTTAAACACCCCCCTTTTTTTTATTTATTGCAAAAAGAAAAATGCATAAAATTTCCAAATTGTCATCATTCCTAAAAGTATATAATGTGCATCCATTAACTGCATTTTAGAAATAAAAATGTCATGAATTTATTTGTAAGTAAATCTGTTTAAAATACACCACTATTTATTTTGTAAATGGCAAATGTGAAGTGAGTCGAGTTTCAAATTGCAAATATCCTGCAGGGATGGTAAACACTCTGTGCAGAGGCATTGTTCTTAAAATCAGCGGAGAGTATTGACTGTAGATTTCTGAAGGGAGACAATTTGTGAGCCGTCCAACAGGCTCACCCTGCATACCAATCAGTCCAACATATGTTATGTTAAAAAGATGTCTTCATTTAGCTATCTGATGGGGATGTACACACCGCTAAACAAGTGTGAATTGTGGTTTTTCACTGCTGCTTGGCTCACAAAGACCTTCAGCAGCCTTTCTGAAATTAAATAGCATCTTACTCAGTATTCCCATCACAGACGGGAGCAGAGAGCAGCGGCCAGAAATGGATGGAAAGGAAAGCAGGACGAGGCAAAAGCACACAATGCTGCAGCACCAAACACCCTGCTCTACTCTTATTGTCGAATATTCAAATGAATGATTGTTTCTGTAACTGCTGTTAACTTGATTATCCAAGTTAACAGAACAACATGTTGCTCCATCTCATATCTACAGCATACTTTGACCTAAACTAAAATAATGAACTAAATTAAATAGTCTCACCACTATTGTGTACTTTAAATCAATGTGACTCCTGTTAACATTATTCAACTAATTATTATGACCTACTCTGCAACAATGCTCTCCTCATTACTACAATTAAATAAACAGTCTTGCCACTCAACCTATATATATAAACTCTAAATGAATGAATGGCTACCAGCTAAGTGCCTCTATTGACCCACATCCTTGATGAGCTCATTGATGTCCAATTTTTATTCACTCAATCTGCTCAATATATAAGGTTTAGAATGACAATATTGTGTCCATAATTTTCTGTTTAGAAAAAAAATGCATTCAAGTTCTCAATAACTTAAATTTCACAATCTCAGAGAGCTTATTTTAACAAAACAAGGAATTAAAAGAGAAGTTTGTGAGCACTTCTTTTCTTCCCTCTCTGCATGAGAACAATACACACACGCACACACACACACACACGGAAAAAGGAGGAAATATTATCAGCCCTACAGTTTGACGACGGTTTTAAAAAAAAAACTGAATATCAATAATTGCCAGATTTGTAAGCTTACTTTAAAAATGAAACTACAATCACACAAGACTAAATGAAATATTCAGAGGAAAGGATGTTGGCAGCTATTGTTTGCGGTAATGATCATGGAAAATAAATAGTCTTGCCGGCTTTTGGGACGCTGGACAGTTTGTCTTTTCGGCAGGTTGATAAAATCAATATAGTAGGGTAGGTAATGATGAAACCACAGGTTCTCATCTAACTGAGCTCAGCCTCTCAGTCAACAGAGGTCATGCCTAAAACCCGACATTATCTTTATTACAGGTAGACGATGCCAATAGCTGCGATTTATGGCCCCATATATACGATCAATGCTTGACGCGCTCTGTGGGCTATCAACCAAGCTGTGGCTTCACTGGGACACGATGTAAAGTTGCTGTTTGGGGACTTTATCGCGTCTTTTAGCTCTCTATTAATAAAAAGGACAGAGCTCCGCGCGTCTAGACAGCGTTAATATTGGCCAGCCGCACCAGACAAATTATACAGAGCGCTATGCATTATGCAAAACATCACGCACTACATTAAGTAGCCTACTACATTAAACCAGGGGAGATTTTCCTCACAGGACGACAATGTAGACCGCTGACAATAACCACATTAAAGGCCGACTCCACAGAAAGGCAGCATAATCAATCTGATCACGAGTTGTCTGCCATAACGCGCCTTGGCGACCCAGCCACAACAAGAATAAACAGCGTTCAATATTCCAGACCACGAGCCACACTGACAGACACAAATGTGGAGAAAGCAAAATGGTACAGCGTCTCTAAGGAGGTGGAGGTGGAAGTGGGGGTGTTCAATCAGAGACATTGAGCGTGCTAAAAAAGTGTACACGAGACAGACAGCTGCCAGAATCGCTCGCCGATTCAAGCCAGGCTCTCTCCTCTTGATCAACGCACAGGTGGACTTTGTTTGAGGCAGGGTGAAATACTCAAATACTGGCTCTGTGCAATTAAAGAGAAGGAGGCATGATTTAGAGAACGGTGCCTAAAAAGGATCAAGACACACATACAAAAAAAGATTGAAAGCGGGAAGAGAGGGATCAGACAGTCTCGATAACAAATCAATTTGCCATTGCATCTGTTCACCCACCTCACAGTACGCTGCGCGTGCTACTGCAAGGCGATTACTGCTAACCAATCAAACATCTAGTTGCCTGTCAAACAATTGTAGTCTGACTGTACAGTGACTGGATTTGGGGCTTGTTTCGAGATTAAAGACCAGTGTCCCCAGTCCTCATCATGATGTCATCACGGCTAAATGAGCCACACTGGTGCGCCTGGAGACACAAGGACGGGCAACAGTGTCGCTGTCTAAAAATTGCACAATTTCCATCAAAACGAGCGAACGCGATTTCTCCAGTAAAGTCACATGGAGCGGGGCGTCATATGTTGTCTGGCTCCCGGTGAAACAGCCAGACCTCACGTCCTCTGGCTGCGATCCCCAGCATACTAAACCAGACCGAGAGAAGAGGGGAAGGAGGAGGAGGGTGGGGGTTACGTCAACCTTAACATCTCTACAATAGACTAACGTGCGTTAATGCAAACTTCAACACCTTGCAGCGCAATCAGGTAAACACTTGTTTTCATCCGGCACTCCGGTGCGCAGATCCAACTTGCGTGCCAAAGTCGCGTTTGCTGTTAACTTCAGCATGAGGTTGAACAGGGACAAGCAGAAACGATCCCCCCCAGCGCTATAAATGCATCAAAACATCCACATGGTGAATGAAAGTACACAGAGAAAACAGTGGTAGACGCATGCAGAGTAGCGGGTCTGGCACTTGTCGCCGGGAAACTGCAGCTGCGTTTAGCCCGGTTTGGTACTCACCTAAGTTGCACGTTTTGATTCCGTATAGTGTAGGGGGAGTGGGGCTACAGCATAGTAAGGCAGTTCGCAGTACCCGCTCTCTCAACACGCACTAACTCCTTTCTTCTCTCGCCTTAGCAAATCAACACGGCGCTGACGTCAACGCAGCCAGTCAGCCAGACGAGCAGCAGGCAGGCGGGCAGCCGGCGCTGCGCTCCAGTCCATACAAACACTAAGAAAGTGAGACACCTAGGGGGCTGTCTCATGTCAAACGGCTGTGTTACAGTATGGTAGTGAAAGGTGAGCGACACTGCCCTCCCTCCAGCTGTTTGAATGTACATACAGCCTACAGATATACTCAAATTCCAGCCAAGGGGGAAGACTTAGTCTAATGTTTTGTAGTCCTATAGGAGAAATCAAGTATGGATACTCCTGAAGCCCCCTCTAACCATTTTCAATCCAATACATTGATACTTGTGATTGAGTGGCAGCAGAGCAGAGGGCACAGGTGAATGCGAATGTTAGATGGAAGCATCAGTCAACACTGTTTAACATTTTAACACACCTAACGCAGTGTAAAATGACAGAACTGATCCTCTTAAGATGCTGTGTGTGATGCATTTTGGTCAAGTGACATGCAAAGGTTTTTATTGAGTCCTGAAATTTGATTTTCTGACAAAGGTAAAGTGGGCAAAATAGAACAGATTATCACAGCTTCTAAAATAAAATCTCAATTCTATTGCAGACTTGTTTTAAGATGCCGACCCTAAAAACCAAATAACCTGTACTGGAAACGAGTGCCAGTTCTTTTATTCCTTTACAAAAAATAGATCTTGTGATCAATATAGAGAATGTCCTTTAGTTGGATGGTTTTGCAGTGCATTAACAACCCTTAATTGTTTCTCAGCATAGCTTTAATTTTCCTCTTCCTTTTTCCTGTTCACACCTCGTTATTGTTTGGCCTGATGTAACTCTCTGAGTCTTTTACTACTATTCTTTACCAGTGGATTCATTTGATTATGTTTTTTCATTCTATTGTTATGTTCCCTTTAAAGCAATACTATGTACCTTTTCTACAATAAATTATCTTGATACTACACTGATGTATAATCAGTTGAATGCTTTCTGTTATTCCCACTCTGCACCCCGTACACCTGTTCTCACACTATGTAACTTTGTATGATCATCCACGAGAAGTACGTAATGCTTTATGACACTAGTCGCACACCATAAAATATTTCACTGATTTTGGTAAAACTGGATCATATTTTATGGAGAAAATGTTTTCTGTTTGGACAGTAAACTGCTGCGATCTATAGCTTCTGTTAGCTAATGTTAGCTCAGTTTGTTAGCTGGGCCGCCTGGACTGTGAGCTCAGAGCACCGGTGGGTGTTAGTGTTTTGTGTAGTGGTGTTTCGGACCACCGAGATGAGGAGATTTTCGGGGCCGGGTCCCGGGCAAATGATGGGAAATGGAGCCAGTGTTCCAGAACTGGAGCTGGGCAAGTGGTCAATGCCTCTGACAGGCACCAAGCTGGGCTTCTCGCTGTCACACCAGTAAGTAATATTAGTTGGCTGCTATGTCTTGTGTTGTTGACCTTGCTTGATGTTTGGCTGTTAGCAAAGTTGTAGACTTGCTAGTTTTTGACCATAAGTAATATAATCATGACAAATTGGCTTTATTAATCCCCAAACCTTTATTTAACTCCACAAGCAAGACATTTTTTTTAATTATCTGGTGAAATATCTCAACATCTACTAGATAAATTAGCAAATAAATTATAATTTATAGATGATGTATGTATTTTGGTTCCCCCCTTGAGTTTTGAGGTTTGTTTTAAAAAATATATATCTTCTGCTAACATGCTCACATAAATATTATAGTTTGCAGATAAAATACATGCATAAATGATTTTGGTCAATGGTTCAGGCACACATTTCAGCCAGAAAGGAAATATTGAAGTCAGATAGAATACATCCACCACTGACTGACTGGAAAAACCCAACAGGTAAAAATAAATCATTGCTGAGTGTGTTATATGAGGATCTTTGCAACACAACAGCAGTAAGACCAAGAAGCTGAGAGAGTCTCATCACATGGGACGATGAGTTTAGTCACCTCTGTTCTTCAGACTTACATCAACACTTCACTGACTGAGGCTGGTAAAATGGAAGCGATGGAGGAGTCAGGTCAGAGTAGACTATCTCAGAGAGACTCAGTGTCTGCAACAGATCACTCAACATGTTCAATCAATCAACAGCTGCTGACAGGACATTCTGTGCTGAGGAGGAAACATTAACATTAATATTAACAGATAACAATAGATGTCTATACCAGTGTTCTCTGTTGTGTTGAAGAGCTGCCTACTCTGACCTAAAAGGGTCTTTTGACTGACATTAAAAACAACCAATGACAGACGAATACTTTGCAATCACTTTACACAGAGGTTCAGTTCTGCTTGAAAGTCATCTCAGAGCTCCTTCTATAAATCCTTTTTCAGACATAGCCATTAACTTTTGATTTGCATTCGTCCTCCTGAAGACGACAGTCTTTATTTTGACTTCTGGACTGGTTTGTTGCGAGTTTCCCAGTGACTGAGTACCTGTAACAGTCACCATCATGCACAAACTGTCGAAATGTTAAGTCTGCTTTAAAAGAAGTGATTGTCACATTCAGATTCAGACTGCCTGAAACCCACTTTTGGAGTGATTGGGCCGGGTGTTGGATGTGTGAAAGTAATGCAGGATTTGAACTTCACACATTTACTTCCATTACTTCCTGTATGTACAACCGAGTGCAACACCATAAATATCTTGAGACATGGTACATATAGAGTTTGGAGTTTAGAGAGAGATTTTATGTGATGCAGCCAAAAGAAAACTATGACGCCATTGAGTGCCGTCATTTTAAGTATAAAGACTTGCCTTTAGATGTGCTCGAACAACATTACGTATGACCATATTCTTTGAAGCATACTGAGATTTTAGGCTCCTGCTCCTGCTAATTTTCTACATTTGTACTGGACACTTTTCTCCAAGTGGGGTAGGCTTCAGCCCCATCATGACCCTAATGAGAAAAAGCGGTTACAGATAATAGATGGATGGATGGACGTTTATCTTGATAGATATCTTGTTTTTCTGATTAAAAAAATAACACGATGTTGCTTTTGCATATTGTTTGTAAGCGGGATCCACCATGGTTATGTCATGCCTCTAAGTCTCAGTTCATTTACTAACCTGTAAATATATTCTTTTACTAATACTTTCTGTCCTATTTGCCACTGCTGCATTGACCTACTTCTCCCCATTGAAATGGGGTTTCATTAAATCTAGTTTAATCACTTCCGATAAACTGTATTTTGGTAACTCTGGAAAAACCAAAGATGTTGGTGCCAGACTGAAAAATCAGTAAAAGCTCAATTCAATTAGAGGACAATGTAATCCATTCTGGAGAGGAAATGTGTTAATGTTGGTCTAGATGTAGTTTCTAAGCAGCCTACATAATTGTTTGCCATTTAAGTTTCCACTTTTCCACTCAAAAGAACACAAAAACACACCCCCTTAGCATAAACTACCACAATTTAAAATTCTACCCCCCCATTTATTTTAATTTTAAAACAGCAACAGGTCTGGGTTCTTGCACCAGGTTGTGAGTAGTTGCACAGTTTATAGCTGTTTCAAAATGGAAAGCATAGGTTTGAAGGGGGCTTTCAGGGAAATCTCATTTCCTTTAAAATACAGTGGTGCTCTGGGAATTTTTAGATTCATCCGGGCACGGATCACAGAGTGCTTCATTACCTTTGAGCTGCGTGCTGTGCAGGCTTACCCAGGGATAAAGAAAAAGGCACTCCCTTAATCTGGCAATAATCCACCGTTTTACTGAGGGAAAGGAAGATGAGGGCTAAATTATAAAAACCAGATCATCACTGCACTTTAAAATAATACCAAGAGTTAGAAAAAGATTGGCTGCCTGGAGGAAGTTTTGGTTTGTAGCTGAGGTTAGAAATGGGACCATTAACTCACAGTGAGTCAATAGGGGCTCGTGTGTGATTCAGAGGTTGGTTATCTACAGCGGGCTGCATGTACTTTCATTGTGTTCCCACAGCTTTATTTTATTTTGTTCTGTGGAGGAAGAGAGTAATCAATTGGTAACGCCAATATGAATTCTTTATTCCATGTTGTTTCATTTAAACAAAAGAACCTTGAATATGCACAGTTAGTGGCAATGACAAATAAATTAATTGAATTTATCACTGCAGTTATCTGTAACAATTGCTGGAGTTTTGCTCACTACCCTCCCACTAACTTTCTATGTTAATTAGCTAGTTTCTCATTCAATAGGATAGTTGGGATATGTGATAAGGTCCACACTTTAATACCGAAAATAATTAGAGCAATCAGGATGATCAAACTAAACTTATTTAGCAGATTTGTCCTCAGGAAGGTGAAGGAACAATCCAGACTTGGCAAAAAGAGTCACCTCAATATGTAATGGCTTAATTATTTGATACAAAGTGACTGGCTGGAAATACTCTCTATTTTTCTTATTGTCATCAAACCTCATGAAAATCATTGATCCTTTTAACAGGTATTGTCCGTGGAACCAAAGGATGATGTGCCATAGAACTCCATTGTCTAAAAACTATTCAAAACAGATAAAGGAGCCACAACGTTGCATTGGTGACATGTTCTTCCTTTTCATGAGCGCATTTATTTATGCGTGAGTCACACATACGCAGTGTTGACATAAACACAACACATTAGAGCATTGAATGTGTATTAATCTGCAGTCCAAAACAAAAATAAAAATTTGCTGTTGCTTGCATAATGTTTTTGTTAGGTCTACATTTCAGCAGGAATTAATATGCTTGAGGCAAAAAGCCAGAGACAGGTATGAAGCTGGAAAGTATTGAGAGACTAATGCATCGTTAGTTTTGGTGATTTGATGGAATATGTTGACAGTAACAGAAAATGTACAATAACACAAGCATAATCTTTTGTGAGGTTTACTGACTATTTGTCTTGAGTAAATGTAACAATTTATTCTAATCAAAATTATTACCATACTGTTTTCTCTTACTATTCTTTCATAGCTATTAAACCTTCTTAACAGTGAAGTATGAAAGATTTGAGAAGTGTAGTATAATTAAACTTAGAAGTCAACAGAAAACGAGAAGGAATTTGTTGTCCATCACTGTGTAAACTGCAAAACTGTATTTAAACAGGCAAATCTGGTTCTGTTCCAATGAAGTAAGGTATTTCAGGTTAACATGTATGTGGCTCTACTGACCAGAAACCCCCCATTGTCTGTGTCCTGTGTAGACATGGCGCTTGGAGGAGGTGTGTGTGTGCGTGTGTGTGTGTGTGTGTGTGGGGGGGGGGGTTATAGGCCCCACACAGTGGACCTTTGTGAAACTCTGCCCATGCAGCCAGACTGAATGGACTCTTTTTACACTTGTGTAAACCTGGGGGGCGTCTCCGGCACTGAGGCCACGCCTCTCTGACCCTTGACCCTCACCTCTGACATTTGCTGGATTTGGTCGGGAAGTACTTTTGGCTCGCCATGTGCTCAGCCAAAAATCACACAGTTAGGATCTCAGTGTAACGCCCAGTCTCTCAAATGCATAACTGCAAATAAAATATACATGACACTTACTGATATTTGACAATAAGAAAGTTTAACAAGATTTTTTTTTAGCAAGAATGAATAATCTACAAAACCTAAAGAAAGTTTATGTTAGAAGACAAAAAAAAGGGACACATGTAGGCGCAAGTCTGATATAAACAAGCAAAATCTAGTCTTAATGATTCTTCTAACCAGAGCCAGTTCATTTCAAACTTTTCTGACCCCTGAATGACCAAGCTCTTTGTGTTTACCAAGTTACAGGTTTACCCACTTCTACACACACACACACACACACACACACACACACACACACACACACACACATACATACTGCGTAACCTCACAGAATGGCCAAACCTGCTTCAGGTTAATGGGTGGAATGGCTATGTTGACCTAGGTGTTTTATTTACCAAGTGCCTGTTTACTTCTCCATTCCAAGCCTTCAGCTGCAGCCTCAGAGGACAAACTACAGCGCTTAAGAGAATCCTCTGGATCAATACTCCTCTTGTCTTGAATGGTAAAAGAATGGCAACCCGACAAACTTGTTTTGTGTGGTCAGTTTCAGGTGAAGAGTACCTTGACCTAAGACTCTGCAATCATTTCTTAACTAAGCAATGACAGACCTTTACAACGTGGGGAATTTTGGTTGTTTTAAAGGAGTGGTTGTTACAAAGATGATAATCTTGCTAGGGAAAAGACAATACATTATCTGGAGATAAGTTTGTTGTGTTGAAAGACAGAGTGCACTTTTCACCTCAAAAAAAGCAATAAAAAATGTCATGTCATCATACCAAGGTTAGACCAATATATTTGTTTGCTGAGCTGGCTGTATGCATATTGGCCAAATATCATATCTAATATAAAGAAGATGTATTCCTCCTGGACACAACTACAGAGTGGCATAGAGACACTGCAAGGGGGTGTGGAAGACCAGAGCACAAATATGGAGTGAAACTAAGATCAATAAATATAATTTATTTAGTAAAAGGGAAAAAAAACAATGGTGTTGTTATCACACTGAGCTTTATTTCACTAAAATTCAACTTGGATCCTTTTTTATTTGTTTCTTCCCTTATCATTGTTAATGATTAATTAAAACTGTGGGGTGCGGCGCGTGAACCTTTTTTTGCTTCTGAAGGGGGGCATACCAGAAAAAGTTTGTAACCACTGGATTAGAGAATGTCTACTGAGCTGGGTCACATGGCCTTAAGGAGCAAAGTATTAGTGTCCAATGTTTCAGGGGGGTTTAAAACATGACAAGATAAGGACTACATACCTGGAATTTTAACAGCTTCTGTAGCACATTATGACTTGAATATGCCATTAAAGCTTCTTACAGGTCAAACTCATACTTTTCGTTGTTATGGCCCCTGTGCATGCCAGTGCATTCCACATATAGTGTGTTTTGAATCAAAGAAAAGAATCGATCATCTTGGAATGTAAATACATGATTTGTACGTGAAAAGTACCAAAACTTTTTTTTTTTCCCCCAATGCAAAACATGTGAGGAAGGCATTACTCTATAGAGGTAGTGGTTACAGTGAAAGCTCTGCATCCCTCCATTTTACAGCCAATGCTAATGTTCCATTCTAATTGTAGGTGTATGTTGTTCTTTGTGTAGGGAGGCAGAAAATAATGGTATGGAACCTGAAGTGGTGGATGGACATGTTGCATGTACTTATATAACAATTCAATGCATCATATGGTAAACAATCAAACTCTAGTTGTCAAATCATTGTTGTGGAGTAAAAAGTGCATGATTTCTCTAAAAAGTAAAAGATAAAGATAAGAAATGGAAAGTGCAAAGTACAAGTACCTCAAAGTTGTTTTGTTGGTTTAAATGTCCACTGGCAGAAAAAAAGTGTACTGTAGTTTTAACAATCTGTGATATGAGAAATGCGTAGAACTCATGAAAAATATTTTTACAAATAATGTAAAAAAGAAAAAGATCAATAAAACAAGTAAAAGAATTACAAAAAATAACTATGTCATGAAAATAACAAAAAGTCATTAAGTATGCAGTGCAGTGTTTGTAGAACTAGATCAGAGTTGTTCATCTGTAAGATGGTGCGACAGCTAAGCATTTTTTTGGTTGACATGTCCTTCATTGCTAACTCAAACATGAGGAGTATTTACAAAATAATTCAATCTGTGCACACACTTAAGTTGCAATTAAACTAATTTTATCAGTATTTGCAGTATCTGCAGTATCCTAAGTCATCACACTTTTAGACCATAAACAGACCACATGGCAACATACATTTTTCCAATGTAAACTTCCTGGAAGCAAGACCTGAACTAGTCCACTGCTGAAAACCACAGTGCCCCCTGGGGAATTTGGGGGGTCTTACTTAACTGAGTGCATGAGATGGCCTCAATCAGTCTGATTACAACTGAATTTTCAACAAGATATCACAACTCAAAATGTGCTCTACCAAACAGTTAAGAAAGCTTTGACAGAGAAACTCCTTTATGACTTCCAGTAGTTTGTCTTGCTGCAGTGATGTAAAAGTGTACTCAAGGTATATCAGTACACCATGACATTACCAGTAGGTGTAGTTACAGGTGCAAAGGAGCACACTTTTGATGTCACCATCAAAGAAGTTGGGAGTGTCCGGCTGGTTGGCTTGCTAGCTACCCCCATCAGCACTTATGAAGCATCTCAACCAAATATTCTCAGAAGTGAATTTAGTGTTTAAATAAAACATGAAAATTGTAAAGAAAAAAAAAACTACTGTTGTTTGTCTTGAGCTTTCTCTTTGAGCTTTAATGCTAAAATGAATGCTGAGAAATCTGTGCTTGATGCATGCATTCCTGATAAAAACTGACAGGGCAAGAAGACATCCAGGTATTTGTCTGGAATTGGCTAGATGTGAACTTCTGAATTGGAGCAGTACTTGGGCATTGACAGATGACATTTCTCAAGTCCACCAGGACCCAAGTACAGACAAGAACACAGCCTGAGAGAGACCCACTGCTTTTCCTGATGACAGTGAACACATCAAGGTTTGTATGACCTGGAGTCTGAAAGGACATTTGGATTCAGCCAAATTGAAATATTAGCTGCTCAAAACCAAACACAATCAATCATGTGAATGATGCACAAGTGACTTTATGCTTTAGACAAGACTTTGAACATGACTGTACTGAAATAATGATTGTGCCTTTGTGATATTACAGCATGTTATTGAATAAATATATGATCTAACAATAGTTGAGATTACATGCTGTAAATGCCAAATTACTCTAATCTAGACGCTACCCTAACCTGATTGGTAATGGTAAATGCTAGCAAAGGTAAAAACGTTTGTACCGTTAGCCACCAGGTTAGGATAATTAGGTATTTTCAGTGTGTAGGTTGCTAGGCCCAAAGTGGTTGTTGTTTCACATAGCAATGGGAAATTTTAAAACAGCAACACACAGATAGCGGAAAGAAAGCAGAATAGCAGGCTTTACACCCTTTTTCCTGTAAGCCAGACTGTAGATTTGTACATAAAAGCATAACAGGAGACAAGGCAAGCAGAAGCCAGAAAAAAAAGCACTGTTTCTCGAGAAGCTTCATGTATTTCTATTGACTTATTTCTGTGACTACACAGCCAACTCATCTCTTTTCTACTATTTTCTTTTTATTTAAATGAGCATTGAAAGGGATAATTGCTCAAGAAAAAGGAGATCAGAATAAATCTTAGCTATTGTTTCATAATTGTTTCAATATCATCTCACACACATGAATTCCCTATTAGATTCTCAGTTCTATAAGAAAGCTTCAAGGCCTGAATCTATTCTGGTTTCGACAGGTGATATATAGGAAAAGGAGTCTGGCACAAACCTGCCCAGACAAACTCAAAACCCCACATGGACTCTGGTGGGGTAATTTTCTCATTAATAATTAACATATCTGAACCCATTTACACTCTTCACCAATGTGAGCTGATCTCCTTGGTTGAAGAAATCACAACAGAGAAGTGGTGATCTGAGAGGAGAGAGTCCCAGTTACAGTCTGACAGGAGATCAATTCTCCCTCAGGTAGTCCTTATTGTACAGTGAGAGTGGATGAGGCAGACATTGACCAAATAAATCACAGGGATTTCACTGTACATCGAACAGAGTCTTTCTTCAGGCACTCTTGTTCCACAGCCTTCACATTTGTTCAAGCATGTAGGAAATATGTGGGCCTTTTAAAGATGTGGTCTACAAAGGAAAGGGTTAAAGATACAAGGCTAAATGTGTTTAATCAGTGCGCAAAAAGTGAAAAAATCGAACGATCTTTTCAACAGTATACCTACTTCAAATAACAAATGCAATATTGTTTTTTTTGGCCACTTGGGGGCAGCAGAAACAAGCTGCGAAAGCAATACTGACATATTATCTGCTTTTAAGTTGATATCATGAAAACAGTTGCTTTTTTCATCTGACTTGACATTTGACATTTTCATTCTCTATGTTACACTTCAGTTTGTTCAAAAGCTAACTGTGTCTATAAGCTCCTTCGGTGCTGAACAGGCAGTGTACACTTAGTTTTTAGAGATCCTGAAAACAGATGTATGCTGTGCTATGCGGGCAGTTAGAGTATGGTGACCATATTTTCAAACCCCCAAACCAGAACCCAAAATTGTACGTTCATGCACATGTGCTTATGCATGCACTAGACATTTTCATCAGGGTGAGGGACAATTATTTCAGCACTTAGCACACATATTGAGCGACTCTTTCAACACCATGGACACCATGAATGTAGTATTTTCATTGCCAGGTACATTGTGAAGGAGTAACTCCTAAATCTCACCGGACACGGCTGTGCCACGTTCCAGCTGTGCCACGTTTCAGAAGCGTCCCTGAAGTGTCTCTCCGCTCTGCTCTGCGGAGAATATGCGACTGGTCTATTTTCTATGGATGCCAGGATTCGGGGCACCCACTGTAGGTTAGACTGAACCAAAACAGTAGAGTTTCGGGTCAGACAGCTAAACAATGAGCTAAAACCGAACACACAATAATAATATTCCAAGAGAACTGCACTATAATTAATTACACTGTCCAACATTGACCAAATAGCTTGAGTCTTACTTGGCCATAAAAGACCAAGACCAAAATTCTCACTTGAGCACAGAAACCATCCACGTGTAATGGGCAGGTCAAGGGACGCACTGTGGGAATCTCTTGAGGAACTGCCACGACATGCAAGGTGAGAGTATGCTAACTTGGCTAACATTAACTCATATTGTAAGGAGTAATCCAAGCCAGCGGAAAAGCTAGCTTGGCTAACCTTGTTGACAACATGACCCCTGCCTTGCACATCATAACGGTCGCTTCAGGGTCTTCTGCAGCAATGCTGCTGTGTTGGCTACCTTCAGATTTAATTTACAAATGTTTCTCTTAATGGCTGAAAGCTATTTTACTTTTTTGCATATTTGCCAACTATCTGCGTTTGCCACATCTATAATTATGAAGTATAGTCACATTACTGTAATCCTACCTGTCATTTTCTAGTCATATATGATATCAGCCACATGTTGACATGTATAGTATATAATAATATGTATTTTTTCTTTGTTTGGGACTTAATCAGCAGACTAATAGCATGTTTCAGCAGCATGTGATCCTATTTTCTTTACTAAAAGTTAAATGTTTGCCATATCCACTAAAACTGCAATAACCATACAGTCAGGATATTAAAAATACTTCAGGAGAGAATTAAAGGGATACATTTAAGGAAATACCATCACACACACACACCTCAATTTCTTCCCAGTGTCACTGTGTGAATTTGTTTGTCTACCTGTGTTCAATTGCCCTCGGTTTGATTCCCTCCATCTTTTCTTGAAGGGCTGCTTAATAGCCTCTTTCCTTTCGGAGGAGATTGCATGGACATCTTGGAAGGGCCAAAAAGCCCAGAGATAGACTAGTTTAGTACGAAGTCCGTGTACTTAAATTAATCTCACATCACTGTAATGAGTAAGGGAAGGACTCAATGGTGAAATGGTGGGTGAAGAAATAAATGTGGAAAGCAGTGAGGAGAAAAAAAGGGGGATTGGAAGAAAAGGAAAATGATTAAAGTGTAGGTCTATTGATTGTTATAATGTTGTATTAGATTCATTGTAATGCAGTATAAACAGTGTACAATAAAGTCTGTTAAGCCAGCACTACTCAATACTCAGTACTCAGTGGATACACAGTTATACTGATTGAAGAAAAACAGCAAAGGAAGTGAATAACTCCATCAACTCAGTTAGTATTTATGAAAGGAAAATGATGAATGACACACATTGCATCTTCAAAAATAAACAGGCTGTTTAGATCAGCGTATAGCCCAGCCTCCTCCTCATCAGTCTAGTGTGCTGCCCAGCGCTTACTCTGTCTTTTCTTCCCACTGAAGTCTACTTTCACAGAAGACCCTGTGGTGAAAGAGACTGGAGGCTTTTCCTGCCTCTTGGACACTGTGCATAGAGCGGTGACCCAGTTAACACAGACACTGAAATCCTTTTAAAACTGGGAAATCCACGCTTTCCTTTCAGTTTGAATTTTGTAGGGGGGGGGGATGTGATTAGTCTCTGTTGACTGGTGTTGTCGTTTAGTTATCAATCAAATATTGTGCAATCAGTGTGATCCTAGTCAATTTGATCTGGCAGTAGTGGAATCATTGCTAATAGCACCACTAGTAATATTAGTAGGAGTAGGAGAAACAGCAGTACTATTAATGCAGTAATGACTGCAGTACCAACAGTATTGATGGTAGTTTTACATGTGCAAAGTATTAGCAACTGCAGTAGCAGTAATAGTAACCATAGCAGTAGCATGACTGCAATTGGTAACAGTAGTAGTAGTATTAGTGGTAGTATTTGGAGTTGCAGGAGATTTACTAGTGGTAGTAACTAGGGTTGCAGCAGTATGACATTTTTGGGATATGATAACTCTCCCAGAAAAATATCAAGGAATCACAGTATACAGTATTACACAATTATTATTATTTATTATTGAATGAATGAAAGATTTATTACAATACAAAACATTACCTCATATATTTTTTTTAAATAACACTAAAACTGTCAGTATACTTTGCTGTAACTCGTAATTCTTACCCAGAGTTGGACAGGAGGTTGACAGCAATTTCATCTGAATGGACATGGGACAAGGCGGCTAGCCTTTGTCAAAAGAGAAGAAATGCCTGTTAGACCTGTGGTTTTAAAGGGTTTTAAAGGGAAAGAATACTTTCTTTGACTACTCTTCTCTTGACTTCTACTTAGTACTACCCAGTTAAAAACTTTCACACTTTCACTTTTCACACATATTGGTATTTAGTTACTTATACTACTTTGTTTGCTTACATGTGTTAGCACTAGTAGAATAGTAGCTGCTCATATTGTTATCCTGTGTAGCAATAAATCTGATTGTTGTTTCAGAATACAATTTAGAGTAAATTACACTTTTTTTCCCATCGGTATAAAAACAGAGTTTCTATCTTATTGGATTTTGAAAATGAGCACAAAAACTCTAATGGCAAAAGCAATTGAAAAGCTCATATGGTGTTTTCTTACATTCTCTTTACTGGCTGTATATGGAAAATGTGTGTGTGTGAGCTATATGTAAGTTTAGACGTGTGTTTGTGTAGGTTCACCTCCATCTCTTGTTCACCTCCTCAGGTCAAGGTATTACTCTGCGAGGCCACAGCTGGCTTCAGAGACCCATTTCTTCATCTTCATCATCATCTATATCCTAAACACACACACACACACACACACACACAATGTAGGAACCCAGCTGTCTGAAGTGAAGCAGAATTACAAAAACATCTCTGAAATTCTTTCTGCCTGTTTGCTCCTGATTTTCAGGTTTGACAGTCATTTACATGTACATGTACATGTAAAATCCTCAGTGCATCATATTTATCTTAAACTTGCGCAAGAAGACTTTTATAACATTTGCTAAATGAAAGGCATTTAAAAAGTCTAACTCTGATTCCCATTGTGCTGAGTGGAGGCAGTCAAGCTCTTGTGTCCATAGTGCTTAACCACTGGACCGATGGCAAACGACACAGTAATCACCTTACAGTGTTCCTGGTGTTCCTGGGAAAAAGAAGGCCTGCTCGCCACAGGGAAGCTCCTCACAGCTAATCCTTTAGCACATCTCTCTCTTTCTTTCTCCTTCTTCTCTTCCATCGAGTTTCCAATACCTGTGCAGGAATCATTTAGGATAACCTTGATTCAGTTATCCTCTAACTCAATTTAACTTGAAACCACTCCAATAAACTCCCATCACCCTTCCCTTATGTCTTATTTAAGGTGTAATGGCAGTCTGTACATAGATGGTTTTAAAGTCTCAAAACCGGATTTCATGTGAAATATGTTGGGTCTGGGGTTTTACGAAGAGTGTGCAAAGCTGTCATCAAAGGAAAATGTGGCTACTTTGAAGAATATAAAATACATACAATGTAGAAAATAATCCAATGGAACCACTGAACCATTGTGTCCTTTTGACTGGTACTGTATATAAAAATACAAATAGAAAAGAATTAATAAATCTAAATTACAGCATTTGTCAGCTATTCAGGTAATCGGGCAATCAGCACTTAGAAATGAGTTTTTAAAACAACATCAGACAACAGAGCAACAAAGAGGACATCATCTGAAGTCAAATTACAGATGCAGTGATCATTAATGTGTCCAAAGGATGTAAATTACTGCCAACTGGCTCCATGTCAAGAGGAAGAGTTTTGAAAATCCTTACAGCCAATTAAATGACATCAGTTGATTCACAGCAGCCAGAGACTGAAACTAATCAACAGAGATATGATGGTCAAAACCAGTATGTGTATAAGTAGTTGACAAATGCTGCTAATTGGCATGCAACATCATGCAACTCATTCATTCATGCAACATTTTGCAACACATTCATTACTATTCATTGTTTACTATTCAGCACACATTTGGAAAAAGGAAGGGAACAATGGATCAGCGGCAACAATCTGAGCGGTGAAGCAAATGTGGAAGTGCCTTAGGCCGTGATCATACAGGCTAGAGGTGCCACAAAAACTCTGGGTTCCCTGAAAATAGCTCAACAACAGGTCTGATGACACAGTACATGTTTATAATCCCTGGACCCATGCCCAGCTGTGCCCTCCCCCCTGGGCATACCAGGTCAACCCCTGGGGCGGTGTGTGACATGATGCCTCCAGCCAAAAAGTTGACACTATCTTAATGCAGAGCTAGAAGAGTGCATCACCAGAGAGGAACATTAGTATTCTGTATCAGCAAAACAAAAGTTTTACAGCATCTCTGTGTGTAAACATCCTCTTCAGCTGTTACTCTGATGGGTTCCAGATATTGGCTCCATAATACCCTTGATAACATGTCCAATCAAATCCAAGGCCACACTTTTCTCCCAAAACACATCAAATCAAATTAAAGGGTTGGTTCATATAAATTTATCCAAAGTTCCTCATTTCCTTCTAGTGCTATATAGCCATGCTGCATGCATGATAGTTTTGAGGTATGTGTTTGAGACACAATGGAGGTAAATGGGAATTAGACTTGAAAAATGCAAACATTCAGCCATGAACCTTCATCTGGGCTTTAAATGTCCCCTCCAGGCACCTGTAGTAGATTATATCACTCATGCTATGTCCATGTCTGTGGTTTGACAATGTTGACGTAGTAGCATAGAGCACAACATATATAATGTGTCCAGTTGTACTGTAAATATGGGTTAGATGTTATACAAGGAGCCAGCTAATTTGTACACTGTACCTCAAGGCTACATTTCACACAAGAGCTGCCTTAGTAAAGTGAAGAAACTCCATCTCAAACCTGAATGTAGCAGCAGCACTTGACCCCACATTCAAAGAGCTGAGAAGCCTGTACAAAATGAAATGAGATTAGTTCAGGAGGCAGATGGAGGTCAGAGAAACTGTTGCACAATTTCCTGGACGAGGAATAGCAGCAAAAAAGAGAAATGACCCCTGGTTAACTAAATATCATTTAAGTTAACAACATATAACCTTTAACTAAAGGTATATTTAGGGAGACTGATGTTTGGAGCAGTCAAAATTGCCTACTTGTTGTCATATCCAGAGCTGACAACTCACAAGAAAAACAACCATAATCCGACCTACACTTTTACTTGAAAAAGACCTGCAGCATCAGCGAATTATGACTCTTGTCTGTCAGGGGCAAAGGCAGAAATAGCATGACACTGTTTTTAACACTGCAAAAACCTTTTATGGAGGAGGTTTGATGTCAATGGAATGGGCAACAGGGGGGTGTGACTTGGATACTGCTGTTCATTTCCAGTTCCTTACCAGCAGTTAGCATTGGTTTCTTTTAATCATGACTGTGATCTAATCCCTAACCTTAACTAAATGGCTTTTATTTTATTTTTTTTAAACTTTACCAAACCATAGTTGTATGAATTAGAAACAGTTTTGGAAGGCCCTGACAAATGCTGTCCTGCTGATAGGGTCTCACATCAGAAAGCAATTTTATGGGTCATTTTGAAAAGTAATGATGTGTTTTGTTATTTAGTTTAGACAATGTGTTTGGCAGGTCTCATGGGGAAAAATGTGTTAATAAATTTGTACTCTTGAATTAATAATGTGTTCCATGTGTGTGCATGGAATTAACAGAACATACTGTTTAATGGTATTATTAATAAACATTCAAACTCAGTGTCCTCTGTGGAGAACCCTAACCCCTCTACCACAATGGTCTTCCTTAATAAACACAATGTTTAACATGCAAAATCCTAAGTATGTCCACACAATTTTCACAGTCCAATACATTTTATTATTGATGTTATATATATAATGCTGAAATAACATCCAATGGAGCTTTGCATCTGTATGCAAAACAAATGTCAACCACTTGTCTCTAACTGTCTGGGTGTCCCTCAGTAAAGTTACAGCGACAACCACCAACTTTACTCTGGTTCCTACTGTACCAGGAGCTTGACACACAATTAGTAACTGTGGTCATTGTAGTAATTGACTACAAATTTTTGAAAAAAACAAACAAACAAAAACTGTGTATTGAGGTTCTGGAGATATTGTTTCCTAACTGTTTTTGTTTCTTTTTGTCTATTGATGATCAATGCCCTGCAGTGTTATTCAGATAGTCTGTGGTTCATTAAAGCAAAAGAGAATCAAACAATCTTCTTTGCTTGAGCCTTTTAATCAGCTGCTAGACACGAAAATCATCTGAGGAAGCCTGCGATCCTAAGAATTAAAAAAAAAAAAAAAAAAAAAGATAAATAAATCAACCAACACCTTGTCAAGTCAGATGCTGGTGTCGAGAAGGAGGGAGGACAATAATTGCAGTCGTTTCATGTGTTTGTACCTGTTGTGTCAACCCCCTCTATCGCCCTTCATCCTCTGTCTGTCTGTTCTGTGGCCAGAGGACGAGAGTGGGCAACAATACTGCCAGCTGCGGCCACAAGCTGTGAGCAAAAGCCATTCATTTAAGAAGAGTTTTTGTTCAGCTTAAGAAGTGAAGTGGGAAGTTATTTCTTTGAAGAAGCCCCCTTCTGAAGATTTGCTGATCAAAAACCGACGGTTCTGTAATTTGCTGGAACTCCTGGTGCATTTCTTTGAAAGGTCCAGTGCAATAACAGAATGGCAAAACAGGAAAGGTAATGGGCAGTCAGTGTTTCTGGGAAATGTATGTGAATACACTAAATATACTAATATAATATACTAAATGTTTGTATATGTATATGTGTGAATTTTTCCATGAGCTGTACAATATTTTTCCTAACAACTAACTACTTAAACATTCTTAAAAATGTAATGGAAATGAAAGTTTATTAGACTAATCTGTCGGCTGTTGATTAGTCTTACATACCTATGTGATGGAAATTTGGACATTCAAAACACTGATAAGGAGTCCATCTTACAATATAGTATAAAAACTGTCATCTGTATAGTGTCTTTTATTATTATTATTATAGTATGTTGTACATACTGTATGTTTGGTCAAGGCCTACACTGTTTACCAAACGATAAACACATAAAAGCTATGGGTGCTACCTAAAGGAGCTCGACTAATGACAAAAAGGAAAAAAGAAAGAAAAATGCACTACTATTTATTAATTATTAATTATCACTATTATTGAATTTCTCTTTGAGAGTGATCAATATTTGAGATTAGGTAAAAATGTATCTATCTATGAGATACAGCATAAAGCAGCTCTTTTAAAAACATTTCGAATCTCTAATTTAATTTATTATTGGCCTGTTTCCGCTTTACCCATCTATACTACCCTTCATTTATTATCTTTTGTTTACACAGGGCAAATATAGAACAATAATAATATGTGGTGAAACAAAAAAAGTGCTATCTGTTGTGTGTATCTATTCATTTAACAAGTTTCATTTGAGTGAGGCATCCTTTTATTACTATAGCCTTAGGGAAGACCAGAGGGCCGCAGATAAAGTTCATATTTTGAAAAACAAACTTCTTTTCTTCTCAAAATCTTTTTAGTCTGGCTTTTATTTGAACGATATTTGTGTATTTGTCTATTTATACATTTTAATGTGTACATCATCATGATTTATTTATCCAGTTAGAGTTTCATCATTATTATTTATTTCATTTTGTTCTATTTTATTTTTTTAACCTGCCTTCCATGTTTTCTCACTGCAAAATAATAAGACAGTTTTGAGTTTGTGTTTTTGGTGGAAATTAGGTGGAAATTAATATAACAACAACAACAACAACAACAATAATTAAATTAAACAAAAAAATATAATGGGGTGAGGCCCAGATATGAATAAAATTGGTTTATAGTGTCCCTGGTGAAAAATGAACCCTAACCCACGGGAAAGCAAGAAGATAACCTGACACTAACTTTTCCTCTGTGTCAGGCCTCATGATCAAAACTGGATTATGAGGTCTAAATAACATTATAAAGTCTTATTCTTCAATATGCAACATTTTTGTTGCATATTGAAGATGATCTTATTCAAAAGTTATCGTGGAGTCACCTTTCCCGGTGACTTGATATGAAACTTTAAACAAACAACACAGTTCATGCTATTCAGCCTTGTGGCCTTCAGTTCACATTTCAGTGAATCTGTTCGAAAAGTCTTGCTGCATTAGTCACTTTCTATTTGCACTGTTACCGTGGATTTACAGACAACAGTCACCTGGATTACTTTTAATACTGAAGGGGAAAAAAGTTAAATATGATGATTATGACTAAGTCTGATGCTATTTTGAATTTATCCTTAATGGACACTGAAGACACTGTCATCGCAAAAGATGAGTCTCTCCTGATTCAAACAAACAAACAAACAAACTCTTTGAATATTACTGAACAAATTCTGATGCCATTCAGCTCTTTTCACAGCAATGTAATGGTATTAGCCATGGTTTCTGTTTGTAGTCTGTTTGTAGTCTGTGAAGTATTGACCAATCACGTTTAAGTGGGTTTTAGTTTCATGCAGGTAAACAGTCCGTGTGGAGAGCAAAAGAGGCGAAACTTATCGGCTGTAATGTAATCTCAGACCCCACCAGCTATCGTCTGATGAGGGTTTAGCCTTTTATTAGCTGTTTAAAAATGTATTTTGTGAAACAATCTAATCATACAATATCTTCTCCCAACTCCAACTCCATTCTTCCATCTCAAGTTGCTAATCAGACTGTAAACAATGACAAGCTTACTAATATTCTTTTGCTAGAATGGCCTAGGAAGGCCCCTGTCATTGATTGACCTTTGTTGGTTGGGTTTAGGTAAAAAGAGTGAGATTGGTGAGGGTAAGAAAATCAGGGTAACCCAATTATCGTTCCTTCGCCAACCTAGGAAAATAAATAAAAAACACTAGAAGCCCCAAAACACTGAATGTTGTACCCAGAGGCTAAATCGTCATCAGACAATTAGCCAACAGCCCTACTCGAGACATTAGTAAAGGTATTGTACAGTAGTACAACAGTAGTAGTAATAAAAAGTAATAATAATGAAATTATTATTATTATTATATATTTTGTATGTATAGTCTTTTTTTTGGCGTTAATGTCTATAAAACATCATGAACTAAACAACCCATGACACACTTCTCACTAGTATATCTAGAAAATCATTCAAAATACTTTGGTACGTGCAGAACAAAATAGTTCAGGATCAGATAAAAAGATGCAGATGATGACTCTGTGCAAGTGAAAGTTTGGACAAAAGAGGAAAAAGGGAAAGCGATTGTGTGAGGAAAAACTTTTTTGGCATGAACGCCACAGCAGGAAGTATGAATTTGTGTGTGCGTGTGTGTGTTGTGTGTGTGCTATGATGTAACACTGATGTGATTTAAAGGTTGGGAAACAGAGATGAAGCAGAGTGTTCTGGATAGGAATGCATGGCTGGCTGACTCTTTGCTGAAGCAAAAGCAAAAAAGGGACAAGACAGGAGCAGCCTGGAAATGAGAAAACTGAGACGTGGCTCTGCATGAAAAAACAAATATTCCTCAACAATCCGATAAAAAAAAAGAAAGAAAAGAGAGAGAAAATCTGCTGTGCAAACATCTGCTTCTGTATATCTCAAAACAAACTGCAGCTCAATCTCAGGTATATTTAGCCTGCACTCTAATCTCTCAACAAAGCTGAAATGTGTCTTCAGCTTCACTGAATACATTTGAGTGTTTAGACCAGTTTATAAGCTTTTACAGTGGAAAATTATTCCACTGTTTGGCATAAAACTTTCACCAACCCTGTATTGTAGAATATTATCCTGATGCTTTTTCTGTGTGTGGTGAGATGAAGAGAATACCTGCTGAAACCACAATTTGACAGACGGGACTGCAGAACTCAATATAGGAATGGCTTTACTGTTTATTCTGCATTGACAGAACTAAACACATTTTTTTAAAGGGTGCAATATTTAAAACATATATTCTGCAAAAGTGTCCCAGGAACATGCACGTCACATGCTTTTTAAACACATTTTGTTTTTAAGTTTCTCTTGTTGAAATGACATTTCCATCTCAAAATATGTTTTAACGTTTCATTCACATGCAGGGAAAACTGCTTCATCTTATAGTATTAACTCAGACAAGTAATGTTAGGGTAAAAGGGACAAAAACTACATGGCTTTAAAAAGCACATGTGCGTTTTCACATGACTTTTTAGGGGATTACTTACTTACCTTTTTAGGGGCTTACTTTAAAACTTGCGCAGTGGAGTAATAGCGTCTACCAACACTGCATGGCACATGGATTTGTGTGGAAATTTGTAGAATTTAGTGGGCTTACTTAAGCAGCTCAAAAACATATTACAGATGAGTTAATTCATAAGGAAGTCACAAAACTCTAGCTGTTGGTTACATGCAGGCCTTGTTTTGCCAACCTGGGTAAGAATTGAGCTGTCCGGCTGTTGACTCACTCCCTAAACTCTTGATTGGTCCACCTCAGGAAGTTCCTTAAGTTATCACACAAATGTCAGCTCGAAGGGAAGTCAGTGAGGAAATGTTGAAACCTTATTGAAACGGGGAACTAAGTTGTCATGAGACAGACCTTTTGCAAACCACTTTGCATCCTGCTTCATGCACATTCATCACGAGAGATCTTTAAGTCTGCTATGATAATGACAAAAAGCTACATAAATGGCACAACCACTTTACTAATTAATTCATTATCACACATTGACTAATGCCTTTTAAGCAAGAGAAAGGTAAGGAGTGTAACAAGCAGCTCAGCACAAGGCTTCACTACAGGTTGTGTGTGTGTGTAAATGTGTGTTCACACAGGTAATAGCCATGAGGCTGGACTATCCTATAGCTATCTATAGGATCAATCTCAGGCCATAGAGGACCACACTGGACCATTGTTATGGTATGGGGGAGGGATAGCTCGCCTGAAAAGGACCCTAATCTGTGTGCAAAGTTAGAGTTAGTGCAGGAGCAGCGAACTGAAGTCTGCAGCAGAGGGGAAGAGGACTGACATGAAGTTTTGATGATATCTGAATGTCAGTTTTGAACATCATTTTGACTTCCTTTGAATATAAATGTTTCAATGAAAATCTGATGACTCTAAATACATTCAAAAAGTTGGTAAATGTACGTTCTGGCAGAAAAACATACTTAAATATTTCTTTCTGAATGCTCAATTACTGATGAATGTGTACACAGATACATTTACCAATGACTTCCCATCTCTCAAAATGCTTATATATACAAATGTGTTTGTATGTATTATATGTGAAAGTCACTAAATTGTGTCTCTAGTCATGTGGAGGAAAACAGAGGATGAATTCCCTCTGAAATGTAGAGGAACAGAAGAATTTACAGTGGTATTTTCTTTATTTTTAACGTAGATTTTAAAACTCATAATGATCTGCAGAATGTCATTTTGGCTAGTCATTCAGATAAACATTGCAGCAGACCCAAAGTCTCTCTGTAGATGCTACATACAATTTTAGGGCTGTATGAAATCAGAGTGAAACGTGTAGTTCTGCTTCTTCGTGAAATCAGTGAAGGTATTAACACGCAAATAAAAATGAAACTGCATCCCAATTTAGAGACACTTAAACCTACATTTGGTTGCTTTTCCTCCACAGAACATGTGGACGTTTCTGTTAAATTGAGTTAGTCTGCCACCTTTTGGACAAATCAGGCAATTACTTAAGGTTAATAAGGACTTCTCTGTGACAACCTGTTTAAGCAAAAACACAGTTCCACGGGCTTAAGTGCATCACATAAAGAATTCCATGTAATCGTGGTTGTTAATTTAGTATTTAATTGCAAGCAATGTATGTACGAGATGATGCTGTGGTTAGACACATTCTAGTACATCCAATGAATTGGGTCATTTTTAGTTAAATCATATTGATAATAACAATAAAATAATAAGAAATGTAATGTTAGTTTGCATATAAATACATGTGAGTCTGTTACACAATATTGGCCCTTAGTGTAGCCTATGTCAGCTTCAGTCTGTCTCTAGATTGGGAACATGCTGCTCTCTAGTGGTCAATATGCATGATACATGATACACAGATTACATACACATTAAATAGCCTTCAGTGGGGTGAAAGTATGTTAATCATGACCTGGGTAAAATGAGTCTTTCATGTGGTAGGTGATGTAAGTATGTAGCCTGTATTTGTTTTGCAGGTTTTCTCTCCTGGTAACAGAAGAGCAAGAGAAAAAGAGATGTTTACTAACTAAATAATTTTCTTTAGATAGTATTGAAAAAAACATTCTGCGCTAATGTGGAATAGAAATGTTGTCTTAACTTCCATGAGTGGGGTTTTTGGAATTTATCCTTCATCCAAGGCTAAAGCACGGTTGAGAGAAAACATTCAAACACACTTCTCCCTGTATGTTGAATAATTGACACAATGACAGAATAACTTTTAAAGTATTTTATGCATAAACGATTCATCAAAAGCTGTCATTGTTTTGAACTTTAACAGAATAGACTTGTTGCTTTTGTCCAATAATTATACTTAAAATATATATTATATATTGATGTGTATATGCTGCTAAATGAATACCTTAACAAAGAATTATTGTTGCTTCGACAGCATACAGATTTTCTTTTGCTGATTTGTGCAGCATTTATTATTCTGATTGTGGGGAAATGTTTTAATACTAGTCAACTAATTTCACATAGTCATCATATACTAAGCATACAGTATAGAATGGTAAATATTGTTAAGAAAGGCATTACCCAAGTTTGTTTTTATTATCATCACAGTATTTTCTCAATTGGGAAAAAATGTTTTACCACAGGTATTGCTGCATATTCCTCAGTTTTTAACATTCATCATTGTTCATTAATCTTTTTATATTTATATTTTATATCTATATTTATATTTTAAATATGTATATATTTTTAAATATGAATTATTCATCAGACGTAGACACACGTCTGATGAATAATTCTTTATTGTTCGGGTCATTTTTAATATTTTCTTCCGTATTCTCATACATATAAATATTGCATGTACAATATATTCTGTATATTACTGACATTATGATGGTATTTTTACTGCAAATATTCATAATCAAACTGTTTCTTATGTAATCTGTAATCTTATTTGACATCTTAATACATTATATTTTAAATCATACATGCTAGGATGTACCACATAATCCTTGTAAATGAAGAAAAAAAGCATTACAATGTTTTTTTTTCTTTACCTTTATTGAACACAAGAATTTCTGGCAGAATGCAAAGTCAAAATGTGTTTTCCTTCTTTCCTCAGTTAGTATTCAATATTTACACCGGTGACAGACAGATATGGGAGTGGTAGCCTACCTGTGTCTGACCTACAGTATGAGCTCTGGATCAGTGACAGTGACCAGCTGTTGGCAGTGGAGGCTCAAGTCTCCTGTCTGACTGAATATGAAGCAGTTGGGTGTTACACTTTTATGTGTGTGTGTTGGTGATTCTTACTGCGAAACAGAGAACCTTGGCAGGTTGTTTTTCTCCCTTTCAAACCCTGAAAAATTCATGTTGCTTTGTCTTCTTGCAAACGCTGAGCAAGATGAAAAAATCTTCTAGATGTCTTTATTCTGACTGAATCAAGTGGCGGACTCAAAGAGAAAAATGCAAGGCTGCCACTGTGTCATTCTTGTTTTTTTGAGGTAACTGAACATGGGGGACTTGCTCACATGCTGTCCTCCACAAATGAATTTCAGGAGTCGTGACATGAGTAGAAAACGTTTTCATGTAAACTAGCACAAAAATTTGACCCACATTTGCATTTCCACAATATTTTCAAGCTTGTTTTTGGACAAAACAAAAAGCGCACATGGTACTTTTTGTATATTTTCACACTGTATTTCAGCAGAAACAGTAAAATTTGCTTACGACACATCGCCTTCCTTTTTTTCTTTTGAAGCAAAAATAATTAAAAAAATACTGGGAAACATGACAAGTTACACAACACTTGCAAAAAGATAATTACAATACATGAAGCGTTCTTAACTTTTTCCATATCAAAAACTGTGATAATATTATCCATTTCTAATATATTTTGCATGCTTGCTTCTGACAAATCCAGCAATTTCAAATATTTTAGAGAATATGGGACCTGAGCAAAGTGTCATTGTGTCATTCTCATGTGATGCCAGTAATCTAGGATGAGGTGTGTCCACGTTATCATTTAAGGGTAAATCTGGTTTATTACAGCTTGGGTCTTATTTCTGTAGCTTTGGCCATCATTCCTATTTATTCTATTTATCAATTGGTGAGATCTTGGTGAGATTGAGATCTTATTTTTAGGAATAAAAGTGAAAGTGTGTACATCTAAAATGTTGGTATTATTGATTTTGGATCAGGTCAAATTGTCCTCAGGTCCCGTTTGTTTTGAGTCCATTTATTTATTTATTTTATAATAATGTATTTATGTATGTCAGGTTTGGGTACACAAGTCCATGGGCTCTTGTCCACAAAGCCTCTAGTGGTGCACAACTACAGTTTTCATTGTAGTATTTTGATATTCAACTTTGTTTCTTTTCTTTAGTAAGTTTGACTAGCTTGTGGTTTTCTTTACAATCCATTTGATAGTCTGACTGTTCTCGTGTTTCTTGCCCCAATTGGACCTCTTTTTAGAGATGCAACTTTCTCAGATCTCAGCAATTAATTTGTTGAATCTGATATTCATTATAATGATAGAAATGATGGCAAAACCTACCAAAACAAGATAAACCAGAATGAATCCTTTAAGGACAGTGTAAAGGACCCATTGTATATACTTGAACACAATGACTCTGCCATTGTGACACAATCTGGACAAAGCACTGCTGAACTTACATTGTGAAATGCAGTAAATGAAAAAGCAAATCGGCAAGAAGATGGAGATGTGAAACTTTTAATGGACAGACACTGAGAGGAATGGAATGCATGCCATCACTTTCTTATTCAAAGGCACTGTGTCTTTCTAGTTTGCTGCTGACTTCTGTACTTTGATGTGGGGAATTCTGTCGCATACTATCAGCTACATCTTTTCACAATCAAACTATTTGCTCAACTCTATGACAAAGGACACAATGGATTCACACATTCACAGTGTACTAGCTTGCAGTCTAAAGTAGGAGGAACACTGTACAAAAACAGATGGTCAGTTTGTTTTAACCTTCAAAATCCAAAGCAGGGTACAATGGCTTGAGAAGGAACATTTTGAAATCTCTTTATTAACTTTCTATGGAGAAAAAGAAACCTTTAAACACCGCAGACCAAATTCTTTCCTGGTTAGTTAAGAGGCCACATTTCTTCTATTTCTTCTCATTTTTCTTCTCATTCAGTTTTGCTTTAAAAAAAGATCACTGAAAGGCCATGCTTAATGACTTGAGAGTGTACATTCATTTACAGACACAGAGCCAGTATTAGTCTCTCAATTTAAGCCAAATTTCAGAGTTTTCCACAGGACCTATGACTCCTTGAGGTCTTTCATTAGTTAGGGCTAGACTGTTAATGGCAGTTTAACTCATTGGTTATCTTACCAAGTATGTAATGAGGATTGGTAACAATGTCACATCTGTATTTCTGTTCAGTGTGCATGCTAAAAAGTTAGCTTGTAGTATGCTTAATGACCATTGCCAATTGACATAATCCAAAATCTCAATCCTGACAAATAACTTCCAATAATACCAGAGGACAACGGTAGAGCTGGATGGTTGATGTTCTGTGCTGGTCTGTAACTAGTCTTAGCTTGACAGGAATGGTCTGATGCTGGTGAAAGTTGTACATGAGATCACATGTTCTGAAATTTACTGTGATGACCACAGCAGAGTCAGAATTAGCTGCCTCCACTGAAAGAAACAGTTCAACTGTTATAGGCTGGTTAAATAACAAGCTGCTGCTGCTGATGATAGCTTATGGTATGCTTTGGGCAGTATTTTTGCTGGTTAGCCAGTTTAACCTGACCTTGAAATGAGAGGAGCAGTAGAAGAATACTGTTTTTAAGTAAATGTTCCATCTTTTGGTTGAGTTATTTTTTTATTCTATTGTGTTTTTAATGACCCCTTTAGAAAGCCTAGAAGGTTTATTTAGCTAGTTTGACAAACAAAACAAAATAAAACCTAATGCCAGCATAATGTTTCAGGAGTAAAATGATTACATTTATTTACATGTAATGAAACATTACAGGTCTCAGCTGCCTAGCACGCTACATTCAGTTATGTTTAGTATATTGCTTGCTGTCTGAGGGTATTGAACATGCACAATGAACAGATATATTTATAGTAAACAGAGAGCGATCATGTAATGAGTCCTCTCCTCTCTCTGGGTAAACCAATGGGCCAAACTGCCCAAAGAAATCAGTAGTAGTAGTACTACTGAAGTCAAACTTATCCAAACTCCAAAAAAATGTTGAACTATAAAATGTGTGTATTCTCTTTATGGCTTTCTTTTATTCAATCAATTCAACAAATCTGAATTTTTCGTGTGCCTTTAACATCTGTCCAGGCATAACAGACTAAAACTCAATTGTGCCAATTGTGACTCATTTTAAAGATTTCCAGACATTTTTCCAGATAATTTCCAGTAAGTGGACCCTGTGCTAAGAATATAGTAATAAAGACTTTTGTAATAAGTAATAAAGAGTTTTGAATAAAGTGATAAACTGTACTAAAACTACAATACATGTCACATCACTGCAGGCACAAACTAATTAAAGACTGAAATGGAAGATGAAGAAAGCAGTGGTGACACAAACTCACACTGACAACAGTTGTGGTGAAAGAGAGAAAACGATGACTGAGGGCATCAAATATTTGGTGACTCAAGAGGTGTAGAAATATCAGGTTGAGTTGTAAGCAGTGAACAATATTGGTTAGCACAGAGAAGGCAACAATGGCTATGAACCAGAGAAGAAGGTAAAGATTGGTTAAATCCAAGGAAATAAACTGAGTGTAGTATTCGAGACCAATTGCAAGCAGTGGAAACTGATGTGTCAAGAATTCAGCGAGTTTGGTCGACAAGCCTGCAAGGGCTTGTTTTCTTTCAACAAACATGTCTACTTCTCAGTCCAAACCTGCTTACTGAAATTGTTTTGACAAAATACACATAGCCTTTAAAGTCACTGGTAAGCCCGAACCTGTCAGGTAAAGAACTGGTCCGAAATGCTTAAAGGAGACCTCTGGAAAAGTTGTGTGTGAAAGATAAGGAGATAAAGGTGTGGCCTAAAGAAAACCAAATGACAATATTAACAAATCACACATAAGCTGTGTCCCCTCACAGGTGCCACCTCCTTCAAAAAACATTGTTTATAAGGATCACTTATTAGACCAGAACTAATGGGTGGTTCTCATCAACTCGTGAGGTCAAAAATTACCAGCAATTATATCCATATATTTAAATTAACATTCACTATGTGGCTTACTAAAAGAACCAGTGGCCTTTAAGCCTGGCTTGCATTATTTACAACCTGTAGCATCCTTTTTAATTGGTCCAGCTTATAAAATACATTTACCTGTGACCTCACCTGGTGTATTTGGCCACATGATCATTTTCTGAGTTGATAAGAATTGAAAGCTGGGCACACCAGCAGTCTCCATAAAATTCAGGCCAAATAAGGCAGCATTTCTCCTTTGGAACTAGACACACAAGTTGACCTTTTACAACATATTCAGTCTTGAAAATCAGATGGGAGATGTGGCCTCTGAAAAGGAACACAGCAATAAACTTCAACGTGACCATTTCTTTACCCTAAACCCAACCCACCCCACCCCAACCCTGTCTCCTAAAAATTATGTTCATATACAGCTCATTTGTAACAGCAAATACATTTAGAAAGAAACTTAATGTCATTTGGATTATGGTTTTTCACATAATAAGTTAACATTTTAGTGAACCTATCTGCAAAGAAACCAGATATTTATGCTGAAAGCAAAACAGTCACCGACAATCTATTTCACGTGTTTTTGTAAGACATCCAATTGTGCCAACAAAGGCATTACTGACATTCAGCTAGTCATTAAGAAGTTTATAGAACTCAGGAAGCACTAAGAAGAGAATTAAGAAAAGATGTGGGTCATTACAACTTTCCTTACAAAATTTAGAAGCCATAACAAAACTATGTGTGGGACGCAGGACTTTGTACAACGACCAGGCCTCCCCTATGAAACGTAGCACTTTGCAGACTTAAAAAAACCCAATGCGAGTGAACATTATGCTTGCAGCAGTTATGTTTCTTGCATAATATAACAGGCAAAACCATTTACCAATATACATGTACTGCATGAACAAATTTTTTAGGGAGACAGGGTTGAAACCCCCGAACCTCGACTTTAAAAGCATGACAAATCTTTCTCCGGTGTCTTCTTCCGTTTCTTATAGCTTAGGCTATAAATTATTTCTGGACCAGAACCATATGGAGACAACATTTAAGGAAAAAAAAAACATCTAAGGAGGAACCAAATGACAGCAACATGTACAGAAATACAGTAACTTCGTAAAAACAGGCATGCTAATGTTCTAATCTCTAGCCCTGGAAATAACACATTAAAAAAGCTAAATAGGCAGTAACATCTGCACATTATTTAAACACAACAAAATATCGACAAAGGAAAAAAAAAGACCCATTTTCCATTACCATGATGATGACCATACTGCATATAGAATTATAGTATTGGTAATGCACCAGTCTTATGTGTGTGTGGGCAGTAATCTGTGAAGTAAAGCTACAGTCCAACCATTGTTATCTAGAGGAAAATAGTATAGATTCTGTTCCTTATTTACCAGCTGATCAATTTAATATTACATAAAAGAGAGAGGGTGAACAAGTATGAATTTCTCTTTTTTTTCTGTGATAAACAATAAAAACTGACGCAAAAGGAGCTAAGGCATGTGCATGAGGTCTTTACATTTTCCTGGTCAGAAGACACTGCAGAAAGAGACCCATGATTTCTTTTTTTTTTAGCTTTTCTGTTACTTTTTGTTGTTTTTTCTGATGCAATGGGGTGGTGTGTGACATTGCTTTGAGGTTTCAGTGACTGTGACCCCCCCCCACCCTTTTAACCTTAAAACCCCACACCCAACCACCCTCCCTACCCTAACCACCCTCTTCTTCCTGCTACTCTTGGTCGAGGAAATTACGCTTTACTTTCATTGCCGTTCGCCTGGGGAGCCTCGTTGGGAACTGTCTTCACCTCGGTTGTAGCATTCTTCACCTCCGTCTCACCTTTGGTGTTATCATCCTTCACAGTCTTACCACTATAGGAACGAACACAGGAGAGAGAACCAAAAAGAGGCAAAAAAGAGAGGAGATTCCGTTAACAGTGAATCACTGGTCTTTCTCTCACAGCTAAAATGTCTGCTTTGAGCTGTCTTTTGTGTCATTTTTCAAAGAAAGAAGGGAAAAATGGGGGTAAAACATGCAAGATGCTTTGAGGGAATTTGTTTTCCCTCCTGGAACTGAATGCATTTCACACATAATGGGATCAGGCTCACTATCCTAGCCAGACATCAAATAAGAGTACATGGATGTCACAGCTATTTTCAAGGAACAATGAATGCTGATGTGGAATGAGACAGGGCCAGTACAGTAGGCACAATGCGTGAAGGAATGAAAGACTGAGGCATAACCTACAACATAAACTACAATACACAAGAGGATTACACGCCGTCTGGACTGGGCAAAGACACAATGGAATGAGACTTTAAAGCCATACTTCACTTAAGTCGGACATTTTCTTGTGTTAGCATATGTACCCTTGTTGGAATATATTTTTAGTGATGTTCTGCTGCGGCTTCCATTTTGAAAATGTGCTGCTTCACTGCTGTGTTGCATACAGTCATCTCTTCTTCTGTCCTCTGTGTCAGCCCTCAAATAGCAATTTTAATCAATATGCTTCTCTTTCCTGCTGACACATATACATGTTCTCTGTGGGCCTTACAAAGTTAGGCCAGGAACTGCCCCAAATACAGGATCCATAAATACATCCAACCCTTACAGATTTAAAACTGAACCAGCCTTCGTATAAATGTCTTCATACTGTGATCTTTGAAAACTTTGATCCTAAATGTTACTGAAAATATTTTGCATGTCTTAGTGTCTATACAAACAAGCTTGAAGTCTGAAGCTCCATCAGCTTCACCAAAAGCAGTGGTTTCCAAGGGACCCATTTTCTATCACTGATAAAGGGACCACTGACAGATTGTATTTTTTAGATTTCAGTGCAATTACATTGTAGAACAACTGAAAATATACTATTGACCTAAACAGTGAACCCCAAAACTGCAGGAAGTTTGTGTAAGACGAGTGATTTGGATGAATTTTGAATAGATTCTTTCCTCTGAAAATTTTATATGATGATGATGATATTTTTGGGAGCTTTTGATATGATTCTCTGCCTGTATTATATATATTCTTTCAATCTTTAATAATCATACATACTTAATACACTTCTTTTTTTGACAAATTCAGTGTTTTCTTCTCCCTGAAGCTTGTCCATTGTTCTATTAACTCTTTGGTTAACTTTTTCTAACGTGGCTGTTTAGCAGTGAGAGAAGGCTCGATGAATATAGCTTATGTTCAAGAAAATAACATTTTAATTTAGTTTTCTTCACAGAAATGAAGTTAAATGAAATGAATGAAATGCTGAAATATGGGCCTTATCCAAAACACCTGCAAGCAAAACATTTACATAAAGTAGTGACTGTAATTTTATATTAATTGTGTTAACTGACCAAAATCCAAAAACTTACATATTCCCTACTAATAGAATACTGTATTTTGGAGCATCCTCAACTACAGCACCAGATTTTGTTTATAAAGTCATACAAAACATCAGTAATCCTGACAGCATGATGACTACACAAGCCCCCACGAATCTATTCAACCACTATGCTAAATTCATTCTCTTGTCAGCATCGATCTGCGCTTGATATATCCTGTATTTTGGCACACTCACAAGAGTGAGTGTTGCGCAAATGTTACCTTTACATTTTCACATTTCATTCTCGCATTTAATTCAGATCGACTATGACATTAGGTTTACAATATCAAAACATAATGGGCTGGTTTAGTCAACAACACTGCACATTTACATAAGTTATAGAGCCTGAGAGAACCCATCTTTAGCCCTCTCTTTTATATCCTACTTGCTGCAGTGTCTGCCCTTTAAACTGTAACTGTGTGTAACTCTTTCATCCAGCACCATCTATAACTGTGTCACTCTCAAGTCAATGGGCACTACATCGCGTTAACAGAAGTTGATCATACTTCTAACTAATGTACTTTAAGCACTTGCACCCTTCTAAAAGTATCCAGGCTATCATTCTCTTGAAACATTTATAAAAAGTGCTCCGACATAATCAAGAGCAATTCAAAGCTACGCTGACCTGGTTTTGAAACTTTGTTTAAAATGTGGTGAATAGCAACATCACGAAAGACATACGTGATATGCAGGAATCTATAGTCTGTGGAAAGATCTACAAAGATACGTCTTTACTCAAGAGAGAAAAATGACTCCTGAGGAGGAACACGTCAATCAGAAATCCAATAAACCCACAAGACGCCTGACAAGACATTTCAGCATTGGGATGCTGAAGAAGGATCACCACATAGATCAGTGGGAGAGCCGTGCCTCAGTCCTGTCAAAGAGTTATGAAGAAAAATCCCTCCAATGACAAGTTTGGTTATATCAAGGTGATGCTGAGCTGACAAGAGCCCTGCTTCCAACTAGCTCTCAACTCCCCATACTTCATCACTGACATCTTCTTCTGGCCATCTGAGTGAGCAAAGTATGAGATGAAGGAGGGAGAGAAAGAGGACTGATTGTCAGTAAGCCTCCGTAATTCATCTTTTGCCACAGCTTTCTCATCATCCTCACAGGGTGTCAGGAACATTTGCAAACTCCTATGGGCAAACCTACAAATAACAACCCTTCATAGAAACACTGAAATTACAGCTTTTTACTGTAATTTAATGAAAAAAGAGGCGTTGGCATGTTAATTGGCCTTCAATTTCTAGGATTTTATCAAAATGTTGAGGACAGAAAGTGGTATTGCTCACTTTGTGACAAGTATTTAATTTACTTGAACAAGCTCATTCATGCCTGCAAAATAGAGAGAGAGTGACTGCACTCGTCTGAAGAGTTCACCACAAATATATCTCCCTGTTCTTTCATAGAGTGAAGAATTTCTCATTTTTGGTGTGCAGCTGGAGATGAAGCTTATTTTCTCTCACAAACACCGGCTAAGACAAACTACGATCTGTTCGCTGTATATTTTGCAGCCATGTGGTTGTTGTTAATATATGAACTTCAGTCAGCTATAGATGACATTCTGTGGTCTTTACTTACTGTAACGTGGCAGATAATAGACTTGTGCCTGTTTTAAATTAGCAGTCAAAATGAACTGTGGTGAGTGAATAATGGAAAATTGCTTACATTATGTGGATAGGCGTATCATTTGAAGAACGTGAGGCTCATTTGAATAGTTTTGGCCATCATTTCTATTGGTTATAACATTGTACTCATAAAACTAAACTGGGAACATCACAGTATCATTACAACTAAGTCTTGAGTGCAAAATATTTACACAGAACCAAGGAGGTATTTCAATCATTGTGTTACTATTGAATTTAGCACTGCTAAGATGTGTTTTTGTGCAATGGAAAGTTGTGCATTTGCCATTTTCTCTGAAATTTAGAATGAACTTTTTGTCCAATAAAATCCATTCCTATTGATATTTCAATCTTATTAATAAGAATGTTGGCCACAACTACAAAAATAAAAGCCTGGTGTTAATGGACCGGATATATGCTGCATATTAGAGTTATTACATATATGTATGTTAGAACTGCTAGTATATCTGTGTACTAGAGGTACTGCTGGTAGTGTGTGTGAACAAGGAGAAACATGCAACATTCAGCTACGTGTAGCCCACAATGATTTAGCAACTGGTTAATTAAGAGATAATTTGGGTGAAGCTGTATGGTACTGTAGGAGAAAAGTTGACAGCATTAAGTGAGTGAGCAAACAAACAGGTGGAGGGTGGAGGTGGTGGCTAAATGAAGACAGACATACACTGGTGGCATCCCAATGGATTGCATACCTGTGCCAGACCAACATCAGGCATTTTAAAGAAAAAGTCCACCCTTAAATGATGCCATAAATAATAATCAACCTGAGAGGGCATTCTGTGATCAGCCCCACTTTTACTTATTTTCTTTTATTTGACATTTTTACCTACAAAAAAAACATATTTATACTATTATATTTATACTATATACTTATTTTTCAATAAAAGACATGATATGTAAAAATACAGTCTCACTGGCTGGATGTACAGCTTTTGAAAATATGGGGCATGTCTACAATCACAGCTGTGCCCCCTCTTTCAACTGCAACTTGGTCTCTAGCTGCATTTCGCTGGTGGATAATGAGGCTGTTGTTAGTGGAGACAATGGCATCTCTGCCTCTGGATCTTTTCTACTATATATATATATATATATATATATATATATATATATATATATATATATATATATATATAGTTCTTGAACACTGGTGCCAAGCCCATAGCCAAATACATTTTCAGAGGGTGATCACACAACACTGTCAAAGCATACTGAAAGGCAGCAGTGCTTAGAAGCGCTGATGAAAGTCTCAGAGACTGACATTTTTTGCTGTTATTTTTAATCTCACTTTTTCTACACTTGAGCGCCTTCACAATGTAAAGATGACGAGAAACCTTTTGTTCTCTGCTAACCACTGAGTCTGCAGTTTGGGTGGATTTTTCCTTTAAAAGTAGCACACTTGTGCTGTTGGGATGCTACCAGATCAGAAGATGAGGGAGTTAAGGAATGGGGATATGGCAGTGTTCATACTCATTTTGGGCTGGTGTGGTCGAGTCTGTGCAGAGGACAATGGGCGCATCCTTGGTCGGGCCGTCTACTTGTAAGTCCTTATTCTGGGTGTTGTCAGGGGCTTTGACTGGGTCACGCTGGCTCTGTGGCCCGTCAGCATTAGCAGAGGGCGGGCTGACTGGCTCTGAGGGTGTTGGGTTGGACGAGGGGGGAACTTTAGGGGTGTCACTCAGGTCAACCAGGGGACCAACATCAGGTTGGGTGTTAGCTTTAAGCGAACTGGACTGGACAGCAGGGCTGTTTTTGGGGGAGGACTTGGCAGGGGCAGCTTTGGTTGGGCTGGAGGCGCTGGTGGTTAGCGTGGTGCTCTCGCTAGCAGGACTGCTCTGCGCCGTGCTAAAGCTCTCAGCAACTGAGTTAGTGGCAGTGGAGGGGAGCAAGTTTACCACCGTGGAGGTGGTGTCTGCAGCAGCAGGCCTGTTTGGTGGGGAGGAGCAGGACAAACAAAAGAGGAGAGGGAGGACACAGGGGAGGAAGCATAAAGCCAAAAAAGTGAGGGGAAGAAAGAAAAAGGACAACGAGAGAAATATAGGGGTAGAAGGAGGGTGCGAGGTCAGGGCATAAACAAGGCAGAGTGAGTACTACTGTGCTGCAGTGAAAATGTAAAATCTACACAATCAAAATGTTAGCAACAAAATATTTGTGAAGGGGAAAACAAAAAATAATACAACGATAAACTATAGGAGGAATGTTTGGGATTAGGATGCTAATATGATTTTCACAATAAAGCTCAGGAGAAAATAAGATTTGTTGTTGCTCTGAAAGTGTCTGAATAGGTTAAGTAACTTGGCACCCCCATTTAGGACCAAGTTTGATGGTTCTACACTTTGGTGTGAATAGAAGAACACTGGTATCTATAGAAACTATAGGGGTATATAACTATAACCATGAGGTTAAATTCTATAAGAATGTATTGTGGTAATTATAACGTGTTTTAGTCTTTTAGGTGGGAAAATGGTCCTGTTCCATACTCACTCGGGTTCTGTCAAAGGTGTGGTCTCATTAGGCTCAGTGGGACCCCCTCCTTCTTGGTTTGTGGTGTTTTCTTCCTCTGTTCTGACCTCAACAATTGGCTCCTTAGACTCATCTTTCCTGTTGTCAGAGAGCATCAGACAGTTAGGAAGCTAATGGATTTGCTTTATTTACTGTTAATCTGTTACACAGAAGAGTGTGTCCTATGCTTGGTGAGACAAGCAAATCAAGATGTCCCATATTCACTAATGTAATTTATCTCTATAACTCATGTCCACACATTTAAAGTAAATTAAAGTAAATTTAATCATGGTGATCAGCAGCATTGTAAAATTTGTGGTTTAAAGGCTAAAACCTGTAAAACACTGGTAAAGTCCTTGAAACTGTCAAACAGTCTCATGTACCAACATTTGATCATCCTCCACCTGCAGGCTCTGATTGTAGCTTTCCCCAGTGGGCTTGTCCGTTATCACCACAGTGCTCTGAATGTGCCGAGCTTTTCAAGTGTTTTCTGGGGGTGACATGTTGGTGCCAAATACCGACTCTGTACATTCATGACTCATTCTTAATAAATCTGTTTCATGTGAGCTGTTTAGTTGAAATATTTATTTGTTGTGCTCTGTTGTGAAGTTCATAGCTGGCAGGGTGAGAGTCAGACGAATATATTGAACTGAATTTTTGATTAACCAAAGGCTAATATACAACGAGTGAATTTTGACATGATTAGATGATTACAAGGGCAATCTGTAAATACAGCTTTCAGAAACTTCAACATATATTTTCATTATGTTAGCTTACAAGATAGTGACTATACTGTACCCATGAATCAGGTAAATTATTAATTATATTATTATTCATAGCTCTAAGGCTAATTGGTATTGAAACCGCATATCTTACTATTGTGTTTCTATATAAATTGAGCAAAGAGACATTTTTGATTAATTGAAAGTATATATGTTTTCTTCTTCTGACAGAGCTAAGATATAATTGTGTAAAATGGGAATTTGACCCCAAGGACACAATGTCGTGTCATGATTTCCAAAAACAATTTAAAATGTGGACCCAGTCAGACCAGTCTTTGTGCTAAGCTAGGTTAAGTCCTTTACATCCTGAATGTATGAAGATGAAACAGATTTCAGTCTTCTCATATCACTCTGTTCCCCTTTAAGATACATGTGTTTGATTCAACAAAGGAACAAACCACCAAAACAATGAACTGAAAGATGATAATTGTCTGTGGAGCCATTAGGCAAACATTTTCATATTACCCAGTCATTTGATTCTTTGTTTATATAAAAAAAGATTGATTAGCGCAACTTTAAGCGACATATGATGAGACAAAATGATGTTCACTTACGTGAATGCTGCTTTGCCCTCCTCAATGTCCTTGCTCTTCGCACCTGGTCCGGCCTTTCCACAGAAGTTAACAGCAATGCACATGAGCAGCCCACACTTATTGAGGAAGTAGCAAGTGACGTCCACACCCACCAACAGCAGGAAAAAGACAACAATGAGGATGCCTACGATGGCTCCAGTGCCCAGGCCTGAGCCACCGTCCATGGCATCTGAAGAACAAGGACAGGGAGAGGGGATACGCAAGCACAACAGGCAAGAAAGACAGGGGGAGAAGAGGAGTTAGGAGAGAGGAAAGGGTTGAACACGAAGGAGAGGGGATGGAAAGAAAGTTAGAAAAGGGAGAAGGGGGAGAGAGATGATGAGGAATGCAGTCAAGCTTTTAATACACTGCTTCAGGTTTCAGTTGTTAAGACCTCAAGTGTGTCCTTCTTTTCAGGAGGAATTTGTAGAGAAATCATGCCAAAGCCACCAGCAAACTATTACCCCGAAACACAATAAAACCCTAATCTCTGTGGAACTTAGTATTCACTCTTGAAAATCATCATGGCTGGCACACTTGAGGTGTTTAATTTCACACACAATGACATAACTTCACAAGATTAAAATACACACCTAAATCAGTATGTGAAGACAAATTGGATCTACAAAAGGTCTAGGGTTCTATATTATTTTATTTAATAAGAAGTGGGTGATAATATACTATATACAAACCAAATACATTACACCTTCAATGCTAACCTTTTGTTTGTCACAGGGCTTACATGATACTTTCTTAACAGGCTTGTGATATGTTCTGAGGCATTCTGTCATATGAGTTTCTTTACCAAATTTCATGGCAATCCATCCAATAGTTGTTGAGGCATTTGCCGCAAGAGGAAAAGCCAGGGGACACCACAGTCATTATATAGCCTTGTCTGCTATGAATTACATCTATATAAAACTGTTTTGCCAGCTAATGTTTTTAAGGAGGTGTAATGGCTCCAAGAATTATGACTAAAGTGAAAGCATTTTCTAGGGAACAAAGTGCCACATTATTGTACCCCATGACATTCATTGGCAGGCAGTCAGGGTTTTCTGTTGCAGATTAGTGCTACATAAACATACTTTCTAGGGGACAGGGTCATCTAAATAATTAAAAACTCTGACTTCCTGCTATGAAAAAGGTAATGGAAGACTTTTATGTTGGAAATATTTCTCAACATTAAGGTTTCTCAGGTAACTTCAACACAGCAAAATGCAGTGTAAATAATACATATCGTAATCCATAGGTTACACATAATTTTTAAGATTTCTTGGATTCCTTGGATCAAAATACCAAAAACCCATGGTCAGTGATACATTTTTAAACATTCTGTGCTGACTCGCTCATTGGAAAAAAATTCTTAAAATTTTTCAGAGGCAGACAGCGAGCGTAGACATAAATGAAGAAATACATCAAAGATATAGACTCAGATTATTTCTTTGGAGGTAACATGAGAGATGTGGTTCAAATGTCAGGCCTCCACTTATAGTACAACTCTTATAAACTCTACAAATTGAGTTACCAAACAGATTTCATGAATTTCTCTTAGTTCCCATTCAATCAAATCAAATTTAGCTGCTCCAAAATGTTCTTAGGAAACGGAAAGGTTATACAGGGTTATCTGAGCAGCTGTTATCTCAACATACGCAAGCAGTCATCACATTTATAATTCCACTTTGAGGGCATAGTGCAAATGCAGGTTATTTTCTCCCATAGAATATTCCATATAAACAAATGCTCATGCAGTTTTTAGACGGAATGGAATAAACAGGATTTGGAGGTCCAAGGCAGCTCAGGCTTTCCAGCTTTGCATTTCAAGAACTGCTTTCTAAGCTTTCATCATTTGTTTTGGCATTTGATGACATTTCCACAAACCCGGCCTAATAAGTGATAGCCAAATTTCCATCTTTGCATGCAACCTGAGTGCATTTTAGGAAAAATAAATAAATATCAGCAAAGGGAAAATAACTCAAAGGTTGAAACAAGAAACTTGTTTTGATGCCATCAACAGACATCAATAAAAGTTAGTGTCAATGAAACTGCATCGGACAGTGTGCCTTCAATAATTTACCTGTTCTCCATTCACTTTTGGAAAAATCACTAGATGACAAGACATTGAAGTATCTAAAACATTTTAACGTGGGGCCATAATTTCACTTCACAGAGACAAAACACAAGCTACTTACCACAATACTCGAAACAGGAAAAACATTTGTGGTAACAAGTTTACTTACAGAGTCACAGCGCTTAATGGATAGTCCTTGATATGAAAATAATTAATGACCCTGAAAAATATGGTTAGATATAATCGCATCAGTGGAAGTTGAAGTATCTTATCTCATATGGGTTTGAAGCACATCTTTTCCTCATTGCTACCATAACGGTGTATGATGAGTTGATTACTTTAATCTAATGTTTTTTTTGGCAACCCCTTTTTCTTTTTCAAGTCATGCCATAGACCATGACAACCATTATTTCTGAAGTACTTTTATGCAGTTGAGCTGCATTGAAAACTCTTTCCGTTTCATAAGGGAATCAAAATGAGCATGATTGGTTGTCACCAGGTTGTTACCCCTGTGCATCAGAGGACATTTGCATGAAGTTGGATCTTTCTCAACTTACCCACATTGTGCTGCTGGGTGCTGTTTGAGTCTTTGAGTAGTGGCGGGCTGTATGCTTTTCAAAGTCACCTTGATGTTGTCCCATGAAAGGACATCAAGGTGGAACCGGATGCAGAACCCACTTTAAAAATGTCCCTTCATAATCAATGCGCCAATGTTTGTGTACAATCCGGGGATACTAGACTGTCCTAGACTGCCAATGTCTGCAAAGGATCAAGAGCTCATCAAACTGCCTGAGGAGAGTGAGCACCATGCAGTTTGAATTTATATAGACTGACAATGCACACGTCCCTGAAGTCCCTGCAAATGTGTTGTACAGTTCTGTACCACTAGACCTACAGAACAAATCCATATGTAGAATGGCCTTACCATATAGCACTATATTGTAAGTAAAACGAATGAAAAGAGTTTAGCGCTGTAAAGAAAACTATAAGTGATGTCCCTTGGAAATGCTTTGCCCATTTTGCTGTTTAATGTGCCAAATGTAGACAATGTACTGTCACATAAATACATTTCCTGCAGCTACAAAAAACCTTGATCTAAAACAATCAACCATAAACATCAGGATTTAGTGTCAGTTCCTCAGCGTTGATGTGCAAGGATGTCTAGAGATGCCATTTTACACTGTCGATTGAACACATAAAATTCTTGATAGGAGGAAGAGATTTCCACCAAGAGTTACCACCATCGAAGGTACTGCAGTGCATCAAGTTGGTTGTTACGCTGTTTCTTGTACACTTTAATATTACATGTATAATCAACAGTAGAAGGATCATACTTAATACTTAAGTGAAATAAAAAAATAAAAGAAAATACTACATTTCCAAGTTTTAATCTCTGTGTTAATGGTTCTGCTATCTCTCTGTATCAGACATATATGCAGTATGTGAAAAAAACAAAAATATTTTTGAATATCATTAGTTTGAATTTCTGCCTGTGAAATATTAACGCATGAAGACTCACCCTGCATTCAATAACAAGAACATGTCTATCCAATCAATTGTAACTAAAGGCAAACGGCTAACCCACTCCTCTCAATTAAAACCACACTTGACTGTTATCGCCTGACTCATCCATTACTCAGGTTTACAGTATGAGCTTACATTTTACTTCATCACATGATTTCCTCTCATAATATTGGCACAGGATTTAAACAGCTTGTGTAGTGATAAACATGCCCAGGCTGGAAAGTCTAACCCTGCCTTCCATTATTTACATGCTGCAATTACTTTGGTCCAGTTTATGTGACACATTTACCATTGACATGTAAAATTTCCAGACTTTACGAGTTGACAAGCACTGCCCTGAAAGCACTATTAAACAAGTAACTGTCACAAATTGGGGCAAGTGTTGGCCACAATTCTCTGTGCAGTTGAAGTGGGACAGTCTTGTTGACACATTTTCAGTCTTAAAATAGAGACTTCAAAATAGACATTTTGAATCCTGAAGACATTTGCCCTTTAGTGGAGCCTGACTTGCATTGCTGTGCTTTTTAAAACCTCACAGACAGCCGCTGTGGCACACTGATTGATAAAGTTTCTTTTTAAATTATTTTTTACGCCTCTCAAACATATTACGTTTGTGTTTACTGCACTTGTATGACAGATATATTTTCAAGTGAGAGCACAGCCCATGGTCAATCTAGACATTTCATTTATTTTCACCATTTTCCTTGGCTGCACTGTATGCAATCCGTAATTTTCTCTGATGGCTGTGATCAAGATGGCAGGAGCATGCCACAGCTCTGTGTACTTATATGTGACTACGGTGTTGCAGACAACACTTGTTTTTCCTCTACCCATTGCTTCATTTACATTTTAACAGGCACAATAAATCATGTGGCATGTTTTCAGTGCCGCAGGGGGTTTTCTCACCGAGTGCTCTCACTGAGGGAGAAACTACAAATATATGTGTCAGGATGGACTGCACAAACATTTCTCTTTACAGGCTTGTCAGGTACAGTACTGAGCCAGTTCCCCAGATGACTGCTGATAACAGACTGCATGTGATAAGCCTCAATTTCACTGAAAACCACAAATTCCTCACAAATCAATAACTGGTCACTGTCCAGCATGGAAAATCAGCCAGACTTGTACGCTGATGAAAAACCTTTATATTGGCAGTTAGGGTTGTCAGGCTGAAATTGAGGGAAATGGGTATAAATTGATGTCCAACACGTCTACAGTATTTACAGGTGATAGACATGCATGGCAAAACATATTGTAGACTTTGTGTTCACCCATCTACAGAAAAAGAAACTGGGAGTAATGGTTCATATCCTAAACAGGACAGGACATGGGGTTTTGACCAAGGAGTAAAACAGACCATTAATGTCTCACTGAACAGAGACGGGGGACTGCAACACCACCCATCTATTGACATGACATCACATTTCTCCCACACATGAATCCTGAGGCACCGCCTGGGTTAAAGTCATCATACTCATAAGGCGCACAAGCATTACTACTTCTGAACAAATACCCTCTTTGAGGCTACAAGAAATCATCATCAATCGAGCAGTTATTTTGTCTGTTTTCCATCTAAAAACACTATGTATATATAAAAATCTGCTAAGAAAAAGTACAGAATTGAGATACACTCTAAATGTTTGATGACTTTCACATGACTGCCATGTGACCTTAAAGACCCTCACATATTCTTGAGTGAAATTTTAAACCATGATAGGTTTAAAGGACTTGGACTCACCAAGAGACAGATAAAGGTCAGTGAATAGTTTCATCTTAACCTGATGTCGGTGGTAAGAATTGTAGCCCCATAAAATAATGTTGTAAAATTAGCTGAAAATCTTTAAATCAACCCCGACTGTTCATACGGTATCATATCTTTTACTACAATTATTATTTGATTCGTTTTTATTTTATTCTTTGGTTCTATTTTTTTTTCCATCTGCTACACTTCTTTTTTGGATGTTGCATTGACCTTATTTGGTTCCATAAAGTTTCTTCAGCAATTCCCATGTTTGTAACCTCAATTAGAACTCTGCCACAGTGTGGCACTGCACCACCATTAAAATAACATGAACTTCAGATTCTGTTTTCCTTTTTGGGCACAGGGAAGCAGAGTGATGCTGACAACTGACTCCTCTCTGGCTGATTAAGATCTCTGGAAACTCTTCATGCAGAAAGGAGTGTGTGTGTGTGTGTGTGTGTGTGTGTGTGTGTGTGTGTGTGTGTGTGGTGGATGGGATTTCAAGCATTTAAATGAAGATTTCAGTTACTAGTGAGGCAACAGGCACCACAAAACTGATGTGTATATCGGCTTGAAAATATATGAATTGCTGACTCATGTCTGTGAAATACAGGGGATGAAGGAATCAGGAAATATGTTCATATGTTTAACTTAAATCTAATTAAATACAGAGTGACAACGTTGTTAAATAGACATAATTACTGTAGGTTTTCTGAAATATGTTCTTTGTTGTTGATTCTGTTAATGCAAAATCCATCAGTCAGAATGATCAGCATCTGATTGCAAAACAAAAACAACATGTAGTCTTCTGTAATAAAAAGCTATGTTGTGGCAAATGACAATTAAGAAGATAAAAGACATGAGAAACTCTAAGAACATTAGATTACTGAATAAATACAAGTTGCTTAATTTCATATCCAAATCTGCTGATTTGATTTTAATTGATTCTATCCATATAAACATCTCATTAACTACACCAAGTCAACAAACTGAGAAATGTTTTAGGCTATGCAAAGAGAGTGAATCTCAAATTCCTGAACAATAACAGCAGCTCCTGCTGTAGTCTGTATGCAGTGGGCGACTGCACCATTTGCTTCAGGGAAGAGAAATATGTTTATATGCAATGCAAGTAAGTCTGATGCACATATTTAGATGAAGATCCTGATTAGTAAAAATGAAAATCACTCAGCACTGATCAGCACTATCATTACTCAGCAGGCACTGATGAACAACAGGAGGGACCAACAAGTGACAAAGAACACCTCAAGGGTGCTGTAAGCTCTTATTATCCTTGTGACAGAATTTAGTTGAGATTAAACACCGGTGCCAGAGATAATATATAAACTGTAGGAACACAAGTCTCATTTTAAATCTAAACGCAGGGAGGAAGGAAGGCCAGATGGCTATTTTCCAGACACACAGAAACAGCCAAAAGGAAAAGAATATATATATATATATCTACTTTATGTTTTTTCTTTTTGCCAATATAATTCTTCATCTGTCTTCTCATTCCTGTTTGGGGAAACAGGGCATAACCACATATCAATGTTATTCTACCTCCAGGTGTATAAGGTCGAAGGAAGCAAGCAAGTTTTATGGTGCTTCTACATTTCAAGTCACAGGCAGAGAGCCTCTGGAGCTACATTCACCTCAGCACTCCCTCCTAAGCCCCCTTCAAAAGTTACAAATCAGACAGAAAAACCTTTGACATTTGCTTATTTGGAATTTTAGTGCTCTTTGCTACAGGCTGACACTGCTTCAGATCCAACTGACAACAAAAATACTGTCTTTTTGTAAAATAGTGAATGATTTTATATTTTCTGTATTTCAACACCATGCTACAAGAGTACAAGAAAATCTCATTTGCACCATATCATTTGGAGTAACTTACAATTCTGGATAACAGTCAGCTGAAAAATATCTCCAACCTTTTCTTTACCAAGACAGAGAAAACAACCATTCACATCTGTCTGATTACTGAAAATGTATCAATGCTTTATTAATCGTCTCACATTGAATTGTTGATGATCATGGCCGTAGGCGATTATAGACTCTCATATATGCATTGCGTCCTCTCACTTCTCATGACTCTGCAGGACTTTAGTGTGGAACAAATGTTTGAACAAATGGAAACTGTATAGAGGGCTTTGAGTAACAGACACTTTGATTGCCATATTTGCGATCTATATCTCCTAACTACCAGTGGTAAAGAAGAGTTTTTTTGAATTTCTAAATTTATTGCTTGACTACCTCAAGACTGTCCCAAGAAAAACAACAGAATTAGTCGTTTGATCAAATAGCTAAAACAACATGTAGAAATTATGACAGACCTACAAAACAAAGGGTGGATGGATTATATTGGTTGACAAAGCATGTGATTTTAACAGACAACTGCTACCTATATATGCTACCTGTTTTCCTCCTGTCAGAGACAGGATTGGTTTCTTTTAACCATGACTGAGATCTTTCCATAATCTTAACAGAGTAATTATTCTTTTAACCATGACAACAAAGGAACCCCAACTTTAATAGTTTTACCCAAAACAAAATCTCTCAGTAACCTTAACCAAGTGCCTAAACTAACAAAAACTTAACCAGAGCAGAATTCGTTCAGTAAACACTTTGTAACTGTGGTTTTTAACGGCTTTATGGGTGGTTCCAGAAAGCAACTACGAACAACTGATTTTGTCATTTGATTTGACGGAAATAGCATTTATCGTAAATGCTGTTGCTGTGTCGTTTCTGACTGAACACTGAATACACTGATTTAATGCTTGGATCATGTTAGCTTGTTAGCTAGCTATAACAAAAATATCCTCAATGAGACACGACTATAATGTTTTGATTTGTTCTTGTTTAGCTAGTTGCATATTAAAGTTTCTCTTTTGTGCTATATTAGGTTGTGTTTTTTGTTGTTGTTTTTTAAAGAAAAGAAACCCTTTATCCAAAAACTAACTGAGTAACAGAAGCTGAGGTAGCTTGAAATTAAAAAGTTTCTAGTTTTTTTTTCACAAAAAATAGTCATAATTGCAAAGCCTCTATACAGTGTATAGTGTTTACCATTTGTTCAGTTTTTGTTCAAAATGCATAATTTACCTTCTTCAATTAGGCTATAGCCAGGCTTCTAATTTTTCAACATCTGGGTTTAACAGTTCAAAGTGGTGTAATGCAACACTGAATGCAGAATACAGACATTTTGTTAAAGCTCCAGAGGAAAAAAAAAGTCTAAAATCAGCTTCACAATCCAAGCCTTGAACAGTCAGTACAAGTTGGCACTGTGTCACACATCATGTTTAGTCACACAGTTTGTTTAGTCGCTAAAGCTTCAGAAAGCCATTACTTTCATGAAAGAAAAAAAAACACAATTTATTTCAACCCTACAATGATTACATGGAAATACACTGATATGTACTTACAAAAATGTTTCAGAGAATAGAATAATTTCACATTATTGAAAATGAAATTTTTAGTGTTTGACAGCTGTTGCATTTATGTTTTTTTTTTTTTAGACATTTCTCTGCTTTCAGGTAAAAAGAGAACATGAACCGTCAAAAAAAAAAAACAGCTGATTTCTTGTAGGTTTCTTGAAGGTCAGTTTGAAAAGATTATGTACACTTTGTCACAAAACATGATTAGTTTTTTTTTTTTCTGCACAACCTTATGTCCTTTCCTAACAAGGCGGTTACATAATAATGTATTTGAAAATGAGCATATTATAATGTCTAAAAGTAATAAACTGTCTTGAAAATTAATATTCTGACCATAACCAATATCAAATTTTTCTGCAAATGTTATCCTTGTTTCCTCATTTTAGTACGACAGGACATTTCAAGCTTGTATCCAAAGAACAGAAATTAGGCACAGCATTTTTGTACTCTTCGGTTAACACATTCATAATGCTTCACTGGGGAGCTTCAAAGCAGCTGCATAGCACATTCATGAATACTGGATCATGCCTTGTGTCAGCTTTCATGCAGTGTTCATGCTTTTATGTCATTTGTGACATAGCAGTGGAATGATGTGTCTATTTAATAGGCAATAAATTCCAAAATAAAAGTCTCTTTAAGATTGCCATTTCTTGTTAGCACATTGTAGACACATAATCAGACAGTGTAAGAGAATTATTCATTTTATCACCCATCTAAAGATCACATTAAAGCATTATGAATGTGTTACTTATTGTACCTAAAACAAAGTGGCAACACTTTGTCTACACTGTATCTCAATAGAGCACCCAAGTCCAACTTGTAACATTGACAAAACCTTCAAAATTGTTCCCTTTCTGAATCTATTCTTATACAACATGAAAACAGATGAAAACAAAATATTAACAGAATTTAAATCCCCAAACTTTTGAGAATGATGCAAGTACTGAGCACCCTGTAATAACGTCATGAAACCAATGTCTTGACTCTTCATCTTTTTTTAATCTTGTGTGTGGCTGCACAAGGGTCAAAAGGCATAGAAACCAAAGGTGTCTGGGCCCAAAGATTTCAAAGGCTCAGACTATCCTCTTTCTCCTTGAACAAAATCAGTTTATGACAGCCAGAGCACAGTCAGCATGGACAGCAGAAGAGCTGCCAGACTGCACGTCACACATTGGCAACCAAGGGTAGCTGAGGTTATTGACCAACCACAGGTGACAAATAGATATTTTAATATTCACATCAGAGTTTTTAGAGTGATATCACAGCAGAAAAGTGTGACAAGAAAAAAAAAAAAATAATAAAAGCAAAAACAGAGAAATAAATTTGTGTGTATGGCAATGTCATGGTCCATAGGTGCCCAAGAAGATCACACATGAAGACAGGAAGAGGACACGGAGAAAAGGGAAGCAAGGAGAGAAAGAGGGAAAAGAGGGAGAGAGATAGAAAAATAAGGTCAGAAATACAGAAATACAAGTCTGAAAGGTTACTGAGGAATAAAAAAGGAAGTCTAAGTTAGAGGATCAAAGTAAAAAGAAGTCATAGCATGTTAGTAGCACGGCAAATGACACATGGTTCATGGCAGGCATGGGTGGAGGGTCACAGAAATGAAGGTAATGGGGAATGACAACGGAAAGGAAGACATTTCAAAGAGACCACAGTCTGACCTCTCTGCTTTAAGGTTCTGTACAAACAAGCAGAGTTTTTAATCAGTCATGGTGCAGATTAGTGGCAGAGTTTAGGGTAAGATAGATGACAACCGCAAGAGTCAGGCTATTATCTCTCATTCGTAATGGCCAGTGGTGTAATGCAATATAAACACAAGTATATGCTTACTTGCCACTGCTGCGAAAATCGGGTCCAAAAGTCTCATTAATTCACCCATTAGGTCATTAATGGAGAGACTATGGACATAAATTGGAATCGAGATTTTGTTATGTGTGTCTTTGGAAGCGTGAGCCAAAAGCTTGAATACTGACTGACAAAAACCCACAATAAATTCAATACCCAACAGCAGCTCCATTCTAAGCCTGTAGTTTGTTGCTGCAGCATCAGTTACTGACGTGCTGTGCCAAAGTGGCAGCAGCAAACAGAAACAATCTTGTAATTATGAGATAAGCATTTTATTCTGATTAATTAATTGTTTTTGTAATATTGAACCAGGGAATACTCACCTATTACTGACAAAATGGCAGCACTAGGTTCCTAAATTAGTTGCATTTTATATGATGATTTATGATTTTGCAACTTTGCAGACACGCTCATTAGAAACATTTCCTCATTATGCTGATCAAACTGTAATCTGAGCAGCATTATGTTTCCTTCACAACCTATTTGCTGTTGCAATTTAGTGGAATACAAATAGCTTTTCTAGGAGACAATGTTGGAATAGACAGTCATCTCCATAAAAGATACAAATACTACAAAAGAGCAGAGATCAGCAGGTCCAAAAAATATTTTGTTAAACAAATGTGGCAGCTCTTTTGTGTTTCTTAAAAAGGAAAGCATTATTTTGCCACCTGTTTTCTTCTCACGATTCACCAGCACTTCAAGTACTAAGACATCTATTACTGAACTAAACCAGACAGATGGTTGGTGTGAATGTGCGCACATGTAGAAAGGAGAAGGCGGGAGAGTATTCACAGTCGAGCCACTTCTTCAACTACCATTACACCACTGGTCACGGCAGGGAGAATGGTCCATGCAAAACCACACACCCAAAACAGAAGCTGGTTATGAAGGTCAAATCTATGACATGGATGAATGAATGTTATTAAAACTGCAAAAGTTAATAGCCGTTTCTTTTTGTAGTTTCACTCCAATGTCAACCTTAGCTGGGGAGATTTGGATGGATCAGTTGTCAACACCTGCCACTTGTGTCCATATTAGCAAATTTACAAAGACTGTGTTGATTTTTGATGCTTTTTTGGCACAAGAATTATAGTGATGTTTTCTCTCTTCAGCTGGGCAGCTTTTGCCTTCTGAGTCTGTGGTATGCAAATGTTGCCCAGCTGTACCTGCAGAGAACAAAAATTATACAAGCCAAATTCTATAGGTATTTGACACAAGAGATTCAATGTTTTTCCCAAAGAGACTTAACATTCATGTTTTCATAAATCCTTCATTCTACAATATATTTAAATCACTTTGGTCAAAAGGTTTTTGTGGCATTTTGTGCGTGTGTGTGTGTGTGTGTGTGTGACCGCTTTCTGAACATGTATTTAAAAAATAAAATGAAAAAATAAAACAAATTTTAACAGATTGAAACTCAACCTTGGTTCAACCCTGCATTCACAATTTGCGTCACAGTGCCAATTTAGCGCATAGAGGCATTATATATTTATAAAACAGCAGCTGTTTTTAAGCCAACATTACCAAAAACAGCTGTGAAGCCTACTGAAATTAAATGCAGATGTTGTAGCTAAAAATAAATCTCAGCAATTTCCCACGTGCCTTGAAGTGAAGAAAAAACAAGAGCAACTTGGAAGCAATACTTAAAATCCCAAAACAAACAAACAAAAAAAAATAATTAAAGTAATTAAAGAGGAACTGACTCAGATGAAACCCATGTGAACCTCTGCTCTAGTGGTATTATAAGTGATCCAAACCTCCCACTGCTATATGGCTGTTGCCCAGCAAGCGCATGAAAAAGAAACTGGTTTCTTTATGGGCCATGCACTGGCAGCCGTTGCCTTTTGGGGTCTCGAGTAAAGAACAAACAAAATTAATCCAGTTGGAAGTATCACCATGCAAAGGCTGTCAGGGCTGCATCCCCACTTAACAAGGCCACACACTGTACATTTAGGTCAGATATGGAGTCTGAAATGTGAGACCCACTAAACCTGGCAGTGAAAGAGAATGATGATGGAGGCTCATAGAAGGAGGCAAAAGAAGAGAAAATGTTGAAAAAAGATGGGAATGTGTTTAATTTTTTTTTTTTTTTTTTTCCAGATGAAAGCTTTTCCCCAACACTGTACGTTCACTAGTGGCAAGCCAGTGAGGGATCATATCCTACTAAATGGTCTACATACACCCGTAATTACGGGGAAAAGCACTTATCTCAACTTAGCCTAGTGATTATACTTGGTCTTAATCTTTATTTTTCAAATTTTGTATTAGCTTGTCTTTCAATATTTCCCTGACTGTAGCTCTTACTGAATCTTTAAAAACAGGTCAAAATCTATAATTTTGCTTTATGAAAAGGTTCACAAATGTTCTTATACACTTGTGTACCGTAGAGTTTAACAATCATTATTCAAACAGGAGTAATTACTGCATTTGTGCTTGACCATTTTCAGCTGAAAGTTAGCTTGGGGATTTTGCGGCATTGTTTGAATATTGAAAATGTGAAATAAAAGTTTGACCAGGTTTTCTGTCTTTCTGTCACTTTCTATAATTGCACTCATGTGCTGGAAACATACATAGTTATTAAACTAGTTATAACTACTTATGATATTCAGATTTTCTTTTAAATCTGTCCATAACCTCCAGAAATGTTCTGTCGTGCTGAAGTCACACAAGACATGAGACAATGTATTTCCATTACAAAAACAAGTGAAATTATTTATTTCATTGATCATGTTCACTTGATAGGTAAAAGCGAAAGACTGAAGATGAGGATGAAAGAAAGTCAGGATGGTTTTACAACATAGGATAAAAAATAGTTGGATAAGGAAGAAGTTTAACCTGTTTTATAGCTCAGGTATAGTGTAATGGGGAGGCAGCCCAAGTTAAAATGTGCACCTTACACGCAACACAACAACAGAGCAAAGGCTGACCGTGACCACCTGGGTACAGAAATATTTGCTATTAACTGGACAAAATGCTCTGGGTCTGTCTGATATCTGGTCCGACTTTATTGCTCACTGAACTTGAGCAGTAACAGCTGCTTTATAGGAGCTAGTGAAGACCAGGGGAGCAGAGTAGCATGATGCTGAGTTTTATCTGTCGCTGCAGAGCATCACTGGGGAGGAAGAAAAAAAATACAGTGAGTACGCGCCTGCTCTTCACATGGATTCAATAGTTATTGTCGAGCTTGTGCAGGCTGAGTTTCTGAAATTTGTGAAGTGAGCACAATGATTTAAAATGCAAATATGGTGCTCTGTGCATGAAAAAAAAGTCAAAAATAAGTCTCCAAAAAGAAAGGAATTAGCTGGAGGAAATACAACTGGAAACTAGCATAAGTTTGAAGAGCGAAGCAGAAGAAATAAAGTACAGGCCAGAGGTAAAAGGAAACTGAACTTTGGATGACCCAGCTTGACTGGTGACTTTTCATCAACTTTTGGGGGGACACATAGCAATCTCAGTGCTTTATGACAACACATGAGCAGTTGCCTACATTTGTTCTTGACAGTGCTTACAAACTACTGGGAACCAGAGTCAAATTCCCTGCATTCTTAAACTTACTTGGCCAATAAAGTCAAGGTTTAATTTGTCACATCCAATTCATATTTCTGTTAAACCCTTCAAGGTGGAGCGATATATTCATCTGATTAGCTTGATTATGACTACAACACCTCATCTGCATTTCAGAGTTGGAGCTGTCTCATTTCAAACCTGCTTTACGGGTCACAATATTACATGTGACCTTCTATTGCTTTCAGCAAATGATATAGTCATTTCCCTTCAGTAGGGATTGTATCATACATGTCTACTTTGTTACCAACTGCACCAATAAGGACAGTTAAAAACAATACACCCCCCATGCAGCAGACAGAGACAGATGATTCATGACAGACCCTGCAGCCAGCAAGCTTTGAATAAGTACCTGGTAATAGTCATGGATCTAAGTAATAGAGCCCTTCTGGTCACGGTGGAAGCCTTTGTGCACTGTGGCTGCTGTCTGTGTGTGGATGCTCAGGGTGGGATGATAGGAATAGTACCTGGGATAGTAGTGGGATCTGCAGCTGTTCTGAAGGAGAGGATGCCAGGCTCCGACTTGCCCTGCTGATTCTCTGCCACAGCGTGAATCTCGTACTCTGTATTCCAGTCCAGGCCGTTCAGCACCACATACTCACTGCCAGCGGGAAGGCGGATTTCTGGTTTCCATTCAGATACATGCTTCTGAGAAAGGAAGAATGTAGAGGGGATAAATCTCAAAACTGGGTAACCAAGTGAGATTATAGTCATTCTACACAGGCACAGAGGAAAGGGTCATTTGAGATGATTTGTGAATGATCCCATTCCCAAGCTGATCATTGTGCAGAGGATAAAAGGAATGCATTCTTTTTTAATAACTTCACAACACAGCAAAGGGCTCCCTTGGCTCAAAGGAATTTTCTTTTTAGCACAAGACAAAAAGAATGTAAAATGGAAAAGAATCCTATTTCAATAATCATACAGTCCCAATGAGAGTGAAAATCATGAATTTGGAATCATGTTTTTTGGGAATCAGGTTAGAGATGGTTAAGTTTAAGTATACGAATGATTTGCTGAAATCTGAATTGGTGAATCTTCTTAGGGCCATTACACAACAACTAAGAAACACTGTTGCCTGAGAAGAAGTAGAGGAAGTTTCTCGGGCATTAAAGAATCACTTCAACATTTTGGGAACATGCATTCACTGTAAAGCCAAACAACATCAGTATCTATTTTAAGTACCCTCCAACAACTACTATCATGATGTGTGCAATATTTGTAGAAATATAACACTGTACTAAAATACAAGGACAGAGGTGTATGTGTTTGTATAAACAGTATATTTGTCACAGTTACTGAAGCCAGCTAAAGTAGCACACTGATTGAGGCCAAGTGTCTCAAGGGAAAAATATTTCACCCACCAAAACTAGGTTCAATCCCTAGCAGTGGTCCCTGTGGCTTGTCGTTCAATCTAACATTATTGTCAGTATTCATTTGTGGGAAGCCAGTGAGGGTTAATGGCTTACTGATTGCACATTCTACACTGTCCTATACTGTTGACAGCATTCCAGATGAAAAAATGTAATTCCCAATTGATAAGAGAAATAATTATGTCAGTGATTGTAGCATTTCAAAGTACAATATGGTAATTTAGGGAACATTATCATATTCTAAAAGGTGCAAATTGTAGGACTACAAAATTGGACTTGCATGATTGCTTGGGATTTGTTGTCAGAGGCTTGCAAGCCATCTTGGTCTGATGAACATTTACAAGCACTCACTGTTCCTTACCAATTTTTATGAAACCATTGCAAAAATTTGAAAAAAACAACACAAAATACATAACAGCAAAGTGGTACCAAGTTTACCTCCTTGCCCAGTATACTCACAGCCTTGTATTTGACCAGGAAGTGCTTTATGGGGGAACCGCCATCGTCCTGCTTGATCAAGTTGATCTTAAGAGTATTTCCCTTTTGGGCCATGATTCCTAGTATGGGGGCACTGGGTTCCCCTACACAGAACAAACAAATGAATCATGATTAGTTGGCAAAAATATTGTTGTTGCATCAACACCATCCATACCCTGTGCATCTAACCTCCCTATTGTGTTCAAGTGTAGTTTCGTCTTCCAGGTCAACTAAGCTAAAACTTAGGTTCAGTGCCAGTTGGATCTATGCTGTTTTAAGATGCTTTTAATGTGGAAGTAGTCATCAGAGTGTGATTAGGGTTTTCATCCTTTGCTGAGTTTTTGCGCTGTCACCTTGCCCTCCTAAGCTGTTAAAGGATGAGAACAGACCATTGGCTTCAGTGCTCAATGCTATCATTATGTTGACTGATAGCAAACTCTGTGATAACATATTGCAGTAATACACAAGTTTGAGCAATCGCAAAGCACTAACACGTCAAAGGTAAGATGAAATTAACTTGGCAGCAATACAGCAAAATGGCAATTACAAGAAATGCAGCCACAGCTGACTAGTTTAAAGAGAATGGTCGAATCAAATTTAATGATGGGTGGCTCCAGATGAGTTTTATCACACACACTCAATATGGAATCAAAAGCATTTATCTTTATCTAACATTTACAGAGCAGTTCCAAAAAGCGCCAACACTGATAGGGTTAGTTAACGGTATCATTTTACAAATATGAAGGTCATGAAATAAAAGAGTACAAATTATATAGTGTATGCTAAAGGGTTAGCATGGAGCATTGACCTCAATGTTCTACCAGGGACAGATCAATGACTTTGGTGTCAATGCTCTCATCCCTCAACAGCTTAGTTTGAAAATAACATACATCAAGCTTGGTTGGTGCAATACTCCACCAAAATCTGTCTTTTGATTATCAAGCTGTCACCATCCACAGACTTAAAAGGCTTTATAAAAACATTTATAGCTTTGAGGATCAAGATGGAAGATGTTAGTGGCCATGTGAATTATGACTCGGACACAGGAGACCACTGTTTCCTAGCAATAGTCAATGTTGGTTTCTTTTAAGCAGGACCACAATCTTTTCATAACAATAACAAAGCAGATATTTTAGCCAAAACTCTGATCTTTCCCTGACCCCTTCAACTGACAATGTTATCCTGCCTTTAGGGGTGTAAGAACAGAAAATGCAATTTTTAAAGTAAACAATACTGTATTTAGTTATTGAGATCGGAGGAATTGTTTGAACCAATGTAAACTCACTTTTCAAGCCAACAGTGAGAGGGTATTTGATTATTCATGATAGATTTTGGGTGGAATATCCCTTTTTGGACAGCCTAAAGGGATAGGGGGCATTGTGGCTGCCTCAGAGCCAGTGGCTGAAGTGTTCTCCTTGAGTTTCCTCATTATCTGCTTTGTCCCCCTGAGTAATGACTGTTGGGTTGCTGGATAATGAGCCCATAGGCCTTGACTGGACATGTTACTCTATTACTTTTAATAATATATAAATAGTCTTGCGGGAGGTAGGGCCGAGGTTTTTATTGTGTGCATGTGTAGTGACATTGGCTCATACCCTCATGCCATCCTAAGGGCTTCAAAGGAGTAGACTAATGACCAAATATCATTAATTATGTACATAGTGGTTACACACCTTGTTAGCCTTGTTATTATGTTATTTAATTGACTCTCATGATGTTACAGTGTTTGCCCTGTACTAACAATCTGATAATAACAAAAACAACAACCAAAATAACATTTGCATCTATTTCAAATGATCACAGAAAAGTAAAGTCAGCATTCATCTTTTCAGAGCCAATATTTAGTATTTCAAACATCAGTGTTAGTGATTAATTAAATGAATATGCATGAAGGCACTTTATCGTGATCCTTTGTAATCAGCTGAGCGCATTGTCTGAAAACTGCATTCCACAAGAGTGAGCATGACAGATGCTAGAAGTGAATCAGACAAGTGTTAGTTAGTAACAACAGCAGTAACGTGGTGGCAGGTAGACATCGGTACATTCCGCATTGTTATTCACAAGCATCATTCTGGGTTAGGTTATTTTTTTCTGAGGCTAAAACAGAGAAAGTGGTTAGATTGGAGAAGCTTCTCCGTGCAGGCTGGAACTGTTGGGTGCTGCTACACATTCAGAGGGTAAACATGTGACCACGACCTCACACTGACACACATGTAGGAGGTGTGGTTACACATGTAGCCCGGCCTAGCGCAGCTTCCTCCCTGATCTTCCAGCATACATTGAGAGATTAGTGGGTAGAATTGAACAAGAGTTATTGAAAACATGCTGTTGGATACAGAAATAAGTTGTTCATGAAAGTTGTTTTGTAGGATCAGTAGTGTGTATTTATGGTTCCATCTGATGCAATATTTAAAATCATGTTAGAGTATTATTTGTGCCAATATTAATATAAATTATTGTTAAGACAGACCAATAGTAGTACCAATTATTAGCTTGAATTATGTTACATGTTACAGAGAGTTCTTATCTCAAAATACATGATGTGGTTCTCATAATACAGACCAATTTCTGTCAAAGTAATGAGATTAATATAGCATAAATGGGTTTCTCAGGTCACCCAATCCTCTCTCATAAATCTGAAATGTGAAACATTTATTAATCCTGTTGAATTTAGTCAATTAAAATGATATATTTTTTCTTTATACATACTGTATGTAGAAATGTACCAAGAAGACGTGATACCAAAGACAGAGACACATGCAGACAAACAAAAAAATATTTTCTTTGGGAAACAGCAGAACAGGAAGAAGGAGGGTGCAAACAAGAAACAAAAAACAGAGTAGGAAGGAAGTAAACTTGCATGCTGCAGTAATGCAATGGGCTGCTGTGAATCCAATCAGTGAAACATTGTGAGCTACAATAGCTAGTTTGGAAAAAATAAGAAAAGTTAGCTTTGTGGGTGAGTATGAGGGCTATACGTTTAACAGTGCATGAGATGCAAATAGCAGTCAGTGGCACTTTGTGAGGGTGCTCCTGTGATGTTTAAATGTGATTCAAAATACAGCGGTAAATTATAAAAAAAGCTTTTAACGCTACCTAAAGCTAATTTTGTTACAGTTTAAGGATTTATATTTCCAAGAATGACACACCAGGGAATGAAAAATTAAACACATAAGTGTATTCAGATTAATTAATTAGATTAATGATCTAATGTACTACAGCTCTTGTATATAAGACTAACCTTGGGTTTTTAAATAAAGGCAAAATGGGTGAAATGCAGCCCTCACAACTTGCTGGCACAGCACTATGGCTCACTGAGTGTGAAACTTTACCAATTTTAGCTTCTATATAAACCAAAGTGAGAGAACAAATGCAAAGTGAGATTTAAAATAAGTGGTGGAATGAATGTGTGAGCCCAATTACAATTATATCTGCTCCAATTTAAAGTGGTTACAATGAATATGTATTCTGGTACGTTCTCAAGAATACTTTCTATCCAGTAAAAGAAGTTTAGTAATCCACCCACATGAGAAAATGAGTTCACAGATGATGCAGAGCTGAAGGACATGCTGTAACAAATAGCTTCAAATGTATCTTAGTTAGCTCTGAGGAACTCAAATCAAAGACCCCATTTCCAGCTGATATAAATATGCAATTGTATGTGCATATCTTATCTGGATATGGACAAATGTATGTTAATGCATGTGAAAATGTGAGCAGAAAACATGGGGTCAAATAGGTAATTGAGCTAGCTCAGTTAACCACTATCCCTGGTGTGTATTTCTCACATTATACATTGTATGTATAAGATTACTTATACAAAACCAAGATTGAACTACTCTGTTCTTGAATGCAACTCTATTTAACTGTGTTCTGTTGTTGTCTGCTTGTTTGTTTTCTTGTTTATTATTTTTTGTGTGTTTATTCTGTTGTACATGGCATATCCACAATGATTTTTCGAGATTTAAAGGTTGAATGAATCAATATACGTAGAATTAATCTTTAAGAAGGCACTAAGAGGAGAATAGTCTTGCATTACGTAATGCAACAGACAATGGGTAAAAGTAGTATAATTGGCTAGAAGTCTTATAGTCTTAAGATGAATGGAGATGATGGAATAGTGAAAAGTGAAATAGTACTAAAATAGTACTAGTACTAAATGTTTACTACATATTTACAGAATACCCTAAAGATGGGTGAAAAATGGCCAAACAAAACTGAAATTGTTCTAATGTCTGGCCTATGAATCTAATCTAGCAAACTTCTTCTGAATGATCGCTTCTGATCACATGATCTAAGACTAAACAAAGAAAAATTTTACCTTCTGTTGGCCAGCGAAGACGACATCATCAGCACCATGCAAGAGCCATATGACAAAGTCACATGATGTACACGCACATGATTGGGTGAAAGGAAAATATAGGAAAAAGAGGGGTCAGGGAGAGGCCGGGGGGGGGGGGGGGGACATGGGAAACATACAAAACATTTTTGAAATGATGAAAACATGTCAACAGAATAAACAAATGAATGTTAAAGACAAAGTGACACAAAACGAACACAAACAACCAAGAGAAATACATAAATCGATAAACAGGTTTCTTGAACACATAAAAAAACATGTTGCTGAATATATGAAGCAGCTCCTGACTTTTAGTTTTGGTTTTTGCTAGCATGTAGAATCAAACAAAAAAATTAAATGTTTATTTTAAGATATAGATTTAAGATAACACCAAAACTGTACATCCAGAACTGCCTCATGCATCCAGAAAATCAACAGCTTTTCCTCTGGCAGATTTTTCTAATATTTTTACATTGCACCATAATGCCCAATTTGAATTTGAACTACGGTCAGCCATTAAATTAAAGATAGAAAAAAAAAAAAAAGAAAACATAGCAGTTGTTTCCTGTGACAAACGACAAAAAGAGGAGCAGAGGAAACTCTGCAGGTTGGAGAATACAAACCATGCCAACTAAATATGATACACAACACAGCAGACAGTGTGAACACATGAAACATCAGGAGAAACAAGGTCTGCAGATCAGATGACGGTCTAAAAGCAGATGTGACATTTGCTCTGAATGATGCATTTGCAGAAAACACAGAGTAGCTGCTGGAGCATATATATGAATAAGCACAACCTACTGTAGGTGAACTGAATGTAAAGCCAAGGCTGTATCTGACAAATGTTATTAAAAAGTGTCAAAGGGAGAGATTTAGTTAGGAACACTGCAAGGACACACAAAACCAACACATCAGGGTCTCAATTAAACGGAGCAACAACAGACATACTGTACATACATAATTACTCAAGTGACCTTGTACCAAACACACAAATCATGTTCATTTACACACTGCACACAACTCATATATTGCTTTAAAATTCCTCAAATTAGAACAGTAAGCAGATATAGTTGCTTAAAGCTGCACTCAGTTATAATTGTACTGACTCTTTGCACAAAATAATGATATAATATCAAAAGGGGCTTGCTGTGTTGCTGATCAGTGCCTGTGTAGGATTTCTAAACATGCCTGGATCAGTTTATTTCCTGTTTGGGTTGTTCAGGGCACACTGTCTGCATACACAGGCGAAATCCTCAAGAATATAGTGTGAACTGCTCTGTCATGAATATCAGATGATCTGATACTGTGTCTGAACTGAATGGACACAATGATGAGAAACACTGAAGGGTTCTCAAGAAAATCCATCAATACAAAACACAATATGTGGAAGGCAGAGAGGCAAAATAGGTTCTGTAGGTAGTAGGAAATAGATGAAAAAGTAGAGGAAAAAGACATTTTTGCAGGGTGGTAACCGCCTTTTGTAGTATATTCATGCATCCACCTAGACTGTCACAACGGCTTACTAATGAACAATTCATTTAGATTAACACCCTGCTAAAAATTGAGGGGACTAGCTGATTTCCGAACCAATCAGTTATGAATATAAGCACTCCTTCACACAATCGAAGACGGTGACTGTAAATCTGACTAATAAGAAGTTTTGCTTGCACACTATTTACATCCTGATGTGGTGTTTAGCTATGTTTTGTTGTGGGGGTGGGGTTGCCCATGGAAAAATGAGTTTAGTGACCTTGAATGATGGACTTTCCATTTGAATTTACCAGCTTGATATTGATATTAATGGTTACACAAACACATCATAAGGTATTAGCATGGAGCCTAATGAATGTTTATATGAGATGCCATGAGTGCGCTGTCTAATACAGTGTTATGTTCTGAGCCTACTGTTGGTATGATACCTACTATCTCTAAGAAAAATCACTTTAACAGCATAGACTTCTGTAGTCACTCATCAACCAGGATTTTTCACTTTGAGATTTGCATTTTCACAAAATTAAACGTCACAACATTCATAACATGAACTAGTCTTAAGAATGTACTGTGTATTTCTTATGAACAGACACACTGTGTTAATTATGTCATACACAACATTATTGTCAGGTGGTTAGATCGACGTTCTTCATTTCCTTGACAAATGTTAGTAAAATCATCATCTATGACAATTCAAGACTGTTAGTAAAGCTACTAAGTTGGCAAACTCATTTTGCTCTTTTGCTCTGGCTATACTCTACAGACGGCGCCTTCCTACAAGCCATACCAGAAATAAATGGATGTCTACGCTAACTGTAAAGCCAAGCAGGTAAGAGGTGAGGAGAGACACACTGCACACTGCGTGACTGGCATACTCACTAAAGGCCATAGTGGTGGCAGCGATAGGTGTTGGTGTCTCTGATGATGAAACTGAAAGATGGTGAAAACATGATGAGAGGAGCTGGAGTTCTCCTCAGCACAAGCAACTTAGTGCTTGATTAGATTTGTTTTTATAATGTCTTGATGATAAGGAATTCCTCTGGAACAATCCTGTGGAAGAATGACTCCTCTTGCTTCGCAGCATCTGTTAGTTATCTACTGTGCTGTCCACTGCGACGTAACCACATGGATTTCTTGGAACTTTTTGTATTTACATCCTGTGTAATGGGATTTCAGGCAGTTCTCAACACAGAGTATGCCGATTTCCAAATTGTGTTCATGGGAATCCAAACTTACAAGAGGAGATGATGCAGTACCATCAATGTGTGACAAAAAAATATTTTTTCATCTGCATGTACTGTAATTAGCAGCACCATTATACAACATTGAACTCCCATAACAAATAAAAGCCATGATGGTGGCTTTCTGAAAGCTGGTCCTTGGGTGCTGGATTGTGGCACCCCAATAGTTAAGATACAGGGAAATGCTGAAGACAAAAATTCCCTAAAAGAATAGCTGAAACTTAAAACAGAATATGTTTCCCTGCAATTTTAGGGCTAATGCCTGTAAGCATTAAGAAAACTTCTTGTGGAAACAAAGGTAAGCAAAACAATAGCTGCATTCATTCAACTATTTTGCAGTGCTTGTAAAACTTCAGTGAATTACTTGTTGAGCATCCTAAACTACATTCTTATTTGCTCAGCAGTGAGTGTACAGTGTCAGCTTCCTTTCCTTTCATACCTATGTCAACTGCCTTTTTGTTTTGGTACCCATGGTTTTCGTTTACAGCAACAACTAGCAATTACTTCAAGTTGTCAGATTTCTAAAAAGGCTAGCCTACACTCTTCTGAAGCTTTACACACTTACAAGCATAACACACACACACACACACTTAAACGCACACCGACACACACACACACACACACACATATGGGGGACATTTTATGCCAGCACACTATACTAAAAACGCGTGTACAGCGCCTATGCGATGACATCAAACCTCTAACGTGCGCGTGTAAATTCCATTCACTTTCAATGGACAGACGGACGTCACGGTGCGTGACGGGTGAACTACGCCTCAAATACGTGATATGAAGACCACACGTGACTGTTAAGTACAATTCTACATGAGCGTACAGACACACACTGTGTAGTGTTTGTGGAAAATCAAATAGCGAGGGGTCATTCGTGCCGTGCCACGTGCGAACGCAGCGGACACCTGTGCGCACGCTCGTCTCAATGTACAAATAATTATTTACTTTATGATGACGAATTTTGAGTTTAACAAAAAAACGGAAAAACCGGTCTGTTTATTGTTTTTTGTTCAAAACGTAAAAAAGGCAAGGGTGAAAGGGATAACTAAAATAATTTCAGCTACTTAAAAATAAAAATATCCTGACAGCTCTGATAACAGAACATAGAAAATGAATAACTGTCAGGTCCTGATGATCCAGTGTACCTCGTGCGTAAATGTGCACAGCCTCTTCCTCAGTTTCGCGCCTGAGCAATGGTACAGTCCCTGATATACCTCAACATCGTTCACACGCTATGCGTTAACGCGTGTGTCACTATTGTACTAAAGCCAACGCTTAATGTGTGCACGTGTGACTGAAATAGCCTAAACTGTCACATCGGTCTCTCTTGGTAATACATGGACTGCTTGAATTGTGAAGCGAAGCAGCTGTTACACTAAAAATTCGTCATCATAAAGTAAATAATTATTTGTACACTGAGACGAGCGTGCGCACAGGCGTCTGCTGCGTTCGCACGTGGCATGACACTTATCACCCGTCACCCTTCATTATTTGGTGTACTCGCAGTATCGGACGCGTATTTTTCAGTCTTTATGCAGGCGTAGGCGACGCGGTTAAGGCGTTTTAGTATAGTCTGCTGGCATAAAATGCCCCCCATACACACACGCACGCACACCTACACACACACACACGGTCCAGATATATATATATATATATGCATATGAGCAATTTAGAAAACCTTTTCCTGAGCAGTAGTGCAGTAAGCATCAGTTCTGTCTAAAGAAAGCTGCAGATCTTCACCACCTGCACCTCAACAGAAACTAGGAAGCTATTTTACAGACTTTCTTAACATGCATTCTTGTGACCTCTGAGACACAATTGTTTTCAATGGCTTAATAAAAGCACACCATGAGCAAAAGTGGGAATTGAGGACACAAATATGTAAACCTCATGCTTTTATACAGGACCATTTTGTGCAAAGCTGCCCAGCTTTTAACATTATTACTAGTAGATATTCTAATTCCACATTAATTACCATATGCTTATGCAACTGTAGTCCTTATTTAAAGACCTGATATAATACTCTGAACTGGCTGAACTGTTGCAGTGAACGAGTATAATATACTTTCTACTAGAAAGACACGAAAACAAAGATATTGAAAGCAAGAAATAAATAAAGAAGTAGCACTAAGGATTATGGTACGAATAACTCACTTACTACAGGCTGTAAGTCTGTCATATCAATCGATAACATTGCAAAACAAACCTGAAACCACATTAGAGTAACTGAATGAACTGCTGTCTGGGAAATTAGTACAACTAATAAAATGACTGCTGATATTTATGTAGGATAAAACCAAATTCAAAGTTTGGGGGATTATGGGTGATGATGTCTGTTGGTGATTTTGATGATAGTTGTTACATTACATGTTTCTTTAAAAAGCAATATTCTAATATGGAGAGAATGATCAAAGTAAAGCAAATAAGTTGAGATAAAAATAAATACAAAGGAAAATAAAGCAGAGAAGATGGGGAGAAAAGAAACTTACTTGTGAAAGAATACTCTGAGAAGTCCAATGGAATACAGAACAGATGGAAAAACGATGATGAGAAAACAATGAAACAAAGAGAAGAAACAAAGAATGAAATGAGAAATATGAACAATGAAAGAGGGCAACTCTGTCCTGCTACATCATTAACCCACTGTCACACACTTACTGTGTCTTATTGGACTTTCTGTCAACAGTAAATCTTGCTTCTCTTTGTTCTGCGGCTAACTGTGACTTTGATAATACTGGTACTGTATTATCCTCCAAATTAGAAATTTGTCTTTTGACTTCAAGCTCAGACTTGGTCGTATTCATGATTCAGTGTTTTCTAAAAAGGACACTGGGTTTGACAGTCTTCCTGTGCTTCTCTGATACAATATAACAGATTGAATGACAGACAGGAACTTAATATAATACTCAAATAGACTAGTATATTTCTATAAAAGAAATACCTTAGACACTGACTCTTGCTGAAACATCTTTAAATAGGACAAAGCTTCTCTTCTGCTTTAGGGAATCAGATAAAATAAGATGCTAGGGGTGGTGTAGGGGGTGGGGGCTATTTCTACAGAAGCAGTGGGTTGATGAAGCACAGATGGAGACATGACATAGAGGCTGGTACTAACTGGTACTAGATTTATTCATGATCCTGATTTGAAATGCTGATTGAGAAATAGGTCTGTTGTCATCTAATTGTAGCCTGGGTGAAATAGCTCTGCAGTAGATGGATTAAAGTATAGATCTAGTTTGTTACGATTTGGGTCTTATTTTAGTGTTTCGGGTCATCATTTTTATCAGCAATAACAATGTGTGAACCACCAAATAAAGGGTAAAGAGAACTAATCACAGACAATCAGAAAACAAACTGTAAAACTATTACCCATGACCCCTACTTTTTTGTTCATTGTTGACCAAAGTGCTTAATCTAGTAATGCATGCACAGGTTTACTGCGCCACATTCACATTCAGTTTAACCCCCAAATGAAGTGATCTAAATAATCTGGCTAAACTGTTGGCTCGTTTCCTACCTTTCTGATAGTCTGATTGCTTGTCATTTGGGTCATGCAGTGTCACAAATCTCTTTGTGACTGTCACTTTGATGGGTACATTGCTACCCTAACCAATAAAATTAATATGAGACTCAAGTTAAAGCGGACCAGAGACAAGTTCCTTGTATGTGAAAACCTATTTGGCAATAAACCTGTTTCTGATCATGATACAGCAGAATTTAAACCCCAAGTTTCTCACCTCATTATCACCTATTTGATTCTACCACATTTGATTTAATGAGTGCAACTGCTCTGTAATCAGAACCATACCAGACCATACTTCTGCCATCAAACATATATATCAAGGACCATATTATATTAAACACTTTCTGGATAAATGTAAATCAGATCTTAGAGATGATTAGGCCTAATTTATACTTAATTGAGAAAGCATTATCTAACATAATTGCACATAAATAAACAAAGTTGTTTTTATGTCAAGCTGACACGTTCTGATTGGTGATGACAGGTGTTGCACACCTGCTCCTCGCTGTAAGGTTCCAGACGGTGCCATATGTCTAACACAGCTGTGATTTGACGCCGGATTATTCACTGAGTAAAACTAAAAATGGGGAGAACACAGAGGGTGATGCTCCAGCTCATCCAACAAACTGCCACGGCCCTCGTGGTGGTTGACGATTAAATGCCACATGGTCAAATCTTCCCTCATCTGCCTGACAAGTGTGTGTTCTTGTTGCATCTCCTTTGTTTTGCTAAGGTGACTCATTCTCCGTCATACTTTTTTTCACAAACGCTGTTAAATAGAAAATGTCCTCCTCCTCCTCCTCCAACATTTCATCACGTGCTGCCATTTCTTTCAAGAAATATAAACAATCTTCAGCAGGGCTTGACCTCTGGCTGCTATATTAGCAGTGTGGCTGTCACTAAACTATAAATACAGAGCTGACACTCCACACTGAAGTATAAATCAGCCTGAAGAATGCACAAGTACTTTCTGGAAAGCTTTCACTAAATCACCTGAGTTGTGGACTAAAAGGGCATGGCGCTGTGAAAGGGAAGTAGGCACGTCTGCCTTACACACTGCAAACATTCAAAATGAAAGAAGCATATAATACTGTTCAGTGATGAGGGATACACAGGTTATACTTTGCATAGTTAACCAAGTTAGAATATAAAGTGGCAGTAGCATCGTGAATTATCGTTCCCTCTGGCCTGGCTGGAAAAGGACTGCACTGGGGTTTGGCGAGAGAATACAGGAGTGTAGGGGTGAAAGCATCTGGGCTCAGCTAGACATGAGCAGGCGGTGGAGTGAGCAACAGCATTAGGTTCAAAGCATTGGGGTCAGAGGAGCGCTTACTGAGAGCTGGGACACGAGTGGTGAGGGCAGTACTTACGGACTGGCTCAGTCTTGAAAGTGCTGGCCGGGCTGCTCTCTCCTTCACCTTTTCCGTTGATGGCAGACATCTTGATCTCGTAGGTGGTTTCTGGTTTCAAGCCAACGATGGTGATCTTGGTCAAATCTGTTGGAGATGAGGTGGTGTCATTTCATGCAGGTATAGGTAGGTCATTTAGGTATACAGGGAACCAAGAAATGGAATCTTTGCTCTCTTTGCATAAACACCTACGTATTTGGGTAAACTGTGTGTTATTCATGCAAAATGTCAATGTCTTTTGTAGAAAGTAGTATGCACTGCTTTGTCAAAAAGGAAACATAGGCCTCATTAGGTATTTAACCAAACAACCAATGCAGTTATTGTTTTTCTTTTTTCTTTTTCAGTCTCCAACAGATCAACCAGCATGAGATTCAAAAGCAGATTTTCATTGACTTTTCATTTGTGAAATGGATTCACTTGTGTTCACGTGTTGTTTTTCTTGGCTTGCTTTGTCTTTTCTTGTCCTATTAATGTTTTTTTCTGATCTTAAAGTGCTGTTATCTTTTATTTTTATACTTATTTCAAGGGGGACCCAGAAAGACTGAGAACCATTTTATGGAAGCAATGTGGAATCAAAACATGTTTCCAAAAGACTTTGCTACGAGCTGATTGGCTGCTGTAACAGGTATGTTCTAAAACCAGTCACTGAAGTCGCAGGTGACGCTGCAACTTTTTCCTACAACCTTCTATAACGGTTCTGTCTCATCATGAATCTTTAGTCTGAACTGACTCATGTGTGCACAAGTACTTCCCTTGGTTCCCATAATATACCACTGCAATTACCTTGTGCTTGTTCTGCTTTTTATTTGTTTGGCTCCATGTTTGCTTTGTCTTCCTACGCATTTCTACCATCAGTAGTACATACTGTACTAGAGCATTTACTATCATGCTCTAGTACAGTATGTACAGTACTAGAATGAAAATGAAAACATGGGGCTGAGCAGTGCTTGCTTTTAGCATTGGTACTGTGATCATTATTTCATTCCCCTGCATTAGAAGTCACCTATAACTCCAGAACAGCCAGTAGCTGCTGGCTCAAACAGTTCATGTTTATACTTTATGTGCAGCATGACACAGATAAACTGAACTAAGACTGATTGTGCAGACCGATAGATATTTGCATGTAATGATAGCCATTCAGCTCAGAGACAAAGCAGGCCAGCATTGTAAAGACCAAATGCCAAGAAAATGCCAAGTTCTAATTAGAATGTGGTTCTGTGGTTTACTGGTCTTAATATAGGAAAATAAGTGAAAATGATGTGTGGTACAGAAAGAAAGCTATTAGGAAAGTACAGTTTACCAGTACATGCAATAGGCCTACCTGACGTGGAAATAATTCCTATAATTTTTATAATAATAAATGTGAGCTTGTGTTTTTTCTGGGGGCGTAAGAAGAAGAATAAAACTTCCTGATTAAAATGTACTACATTTTAATATAGACAATGTTATTCACATAGTAGCAAGGCACCAATTTCAATCAGGATACTCATGTGTTTCTTGACTTTTGTCATAAAACGACATCTCACTGTGCAAATACAGAGAACAGTCATAGATGAGAGCAAATTTTGGCTCCGGTGCAAAGCAGCTCAGAAACATTTTTAGATTACAATGTGAAAACTCTTCACATCAATGTCTCAATGAGAAAGACTTTCAGAATTAACCATACATGGGTCACTGCTTGGGGAGCTGTATGAGTACAGCTAGAAATCATGAGGACAAATTAATTCACATCTGGGCTTTTAGCACCACGAGCATCAGTAAAACCGATGTCATTGCTGAAACCATTCATGTTCTGATGAGATTTCCAGCCGGCCCAGAGTAATTTACCACTGATTACCACATGCCGGTTTCCTCAGCTTCTCGAAAAGGTTATCTCCACAAATCATAACAATCGTTCCAAACTCGACTGACTTTAGTGTGTGTTAATTATTGCGTTGCTGCAGTGCATGCTTACTGCGGCATACAAGGACTTTGTGATGATGTCGAAGAAATAGATCATTAAAAGTATTGAGGAAGCATATAGCATAAACAATTATGGTTACAGGCTCATGTTGAGATTTCTTGCCAACAACCAAACACAATGGTGTTGTATGGAATTTGATGTGTGTTGCTCACAGCACTGAAAAATCACATTTAAAAAAAATTTAACAGCAATTTCCAAAAATCTCTAAAAATAGTAGAGACAACAATCTATGATTTTCTCCAATAATTCACAAGCACTTTGTGCTAGGCAGCACTTTGTTTGTGTTCCCATCTGTAATCTTGGAGGTAAGGATCATATAAAAGAGATCCTAGAACTACAGCACAGCATTGATCTTTTGAAAATACAGTATTACCTTTATCGTTAAACAGCTACTGTGTTTATTTTGAGTCAATCCCACGTACACCTACCAGTTTGAAAAAACATCTGCTAAAAGCTAAGATGCTTCTCTTTTTCCAGGAAATTAGTTTGTCTGTTAAAAAAAATGAAATTTGTAACTCAATTTTTATTAAGATTTGCATTTTCAGTAAGAATAAATAGGCTTGGGGCTGAGTGCCATAGACTGTGTAGGGATGTATTTAGAGACAGACTAACACATTGTTGGTTTTCGTCTTTTGGTGGGATTTGTTGAGAAAAATAACACAAGCGTTATCCTTTAAGCCTGTGACTAACCAAAATTACAAAATAACAATTCACTCATTACTGCCTATGCCATATGTGACACACAAGTCGCTGTAATATTAAAGCTAATATGGATATTTGTCTATTATCTATTAGCTGTGTTCTACAGACCATATAATACAGACAAAAAAATCTAATACATAAAGCATAAAACATGGAGTGTTAACAGACAGGTTTAAAGGGTACAGTATGAAGCATAGCAGGTGTACTATAACCTCTGACTTGTAGCTCCATGTATGTGCACACTGCAGAAGCAGATCTACTGTACATATGAACCCAGTGATGGGTGTGGTATCTGTATATCTGGCAGTACTGCTTTCAAACATGTGATGGCAGCCCTGGTTCACGATAATGTGAGAGACATTTGAAACTCAATAGCCTTTTTATCGACACTTTTCTACTACTTTTCTACTTGACAATGCTGTATTAGTAACAATATACATCCTTCCACCCTGGCGTGCTGCAGCTTAAATAACCGGGCATTTGCTATTCCTGATTTAATATTACCAGTATACTACAATAAATGTATGCTGCACTACAGGTATACAGTGCAAGAGGCAACGTCCATTATGTGTATTTTTTTGTCGGATGTGGAGTAGATATGGTTGAATGAGATATTTCTGGTAACATTTACTGTTGGTGCGTGGGTGGATGTGTTTTGTTTTGTGTACACGCTTGCATGACAGGCGGCTCTTGGGCCTTGAGCTGACAGCAGAGCCTGTCAGCTTCTGACTGATATGTCCCATGTGGCAGACAGGACGAAAACCATCCAGATTTGTAAGAGCCACAAACCCTCAGTGGGACGGGGATATTATCTTGGGCCTGTCAGTGTTTGAGCCGACTGTCATTTAGGCTACACTGTGTTCCACCTCTCCTCCCAACATCAGCTACTGTCATGTCTGGATTAACCGTGTTTGATGGTTGAAATGTTTTCTGCAGTTTTACCTTCATGTAGGAGGTACACTCAGCCTAAATACAGCCTAATATAATAACAATAAGTTTCATAGCATATCCAATATCTGTTTATATACAGACTAGAGTGTTAATGTGTCAGGAACATAAGAACCATGTTAATGGAACATTTTACCCCTAAGTCATATAATGAAAACAGGAAGTATAGCTAATGTTGAGTCCTGTTTTTTTTCTTTTTGCCTGAAGTTGGACAACAGATCATATAAATAATTTATTTATGTGAAAGCTGCACCAAAAAAAGTCACTTCTCAGTATTTCTGTGCCCTTTCACCATTACAGTGAGTGAATTACCTTACTCAAAACGGTCAAATCTTATAATTAAATTTTTTTTTAAAAGTTTTTAATTAGCACCTGTCTTGCATGATTTCTAAACTGATTTGCAGAAGTTATTTGTCAACAGCCATTGGAGACCTTCTTCAAGGAGCAAAATGCATTATTTGGATGCCTAAGAATAAAAATTGAAAAAAAAAAAGAAAAACTGAAAAAAACAGCCTGAAAAGAGAATTTAATAACATCTCTTGCATCCACTTTGCCTAACTGAAAGCATAATACTTTCAGGGGAAATGGAAGTAAGTGGTGGTGAAGAGCAGAAATCTACGACACGGCAGGTGCAAACATTGGTGAGAAGAGATTGGTGACTCACCGTCCTCAGCATTGTACTCCATGCCAGTCCACTCCTGGCCAGGCATACGCCATTCCACTTTGTACTTGATAATGGGCACTCCACCTATGGAGTCGGGTTCCTCAAACTCTACCACTGCTGTGCTGGAGAAAGGTTCTACCTGTTCAATTCCTGGTGATGATGGCACCTCTGCAACAGACAAAACATGCAAACTCTATAAAATATTATAAACTACAAAATACTATGAAACTATAAATGATAAAATACACAAAATATATAAAACTCAGAGAAAATTTAGAAGTTTAGACATTTCCAAGATGGTTAATGTAAAATATGTACTTTAACAATGTAAACACAGGTAGTAAGTAGTGACAAGTTCTATTGATAATTTTTATTTTAATAAAGCCTTCAGAATAACATTTGATGACAGGGGATTGAGTGTTTCTACAATATAGAGTTGTAGGACTGCATGGACTGTGCTTTGGGCTGGGCTTTGGCAGGGAGGGAAACACATTTAAAGGCATTAGAGGAGCTGAGGTGAATGGCTCAGATTGATACTGGCCACTGCAACAACTACTGATAATGTACTGCTCCCAATCAGCCCCTTTCACAAATGTGTTGCTGGCATGCCTCTGGTGCCCTCGAAGCCCCCGGTCACCAAATTACTGAAGATCCGTTGGACATGCCTGAATGAGTTTGCAGTGGCAGCTTTACCTCTGGCCTGAGATGCGCTTTGATTCATGATGATAAGCCAGAAACGGGGCACCCTACACAATTTAGTAGCCTTCTGTAGAGGCTATAATGCTGTTTTAAATGCTGTGCTGCTTTTTTTATCTTTCAGGGGTACGGTTTAATAATGGTAATCAGTTTGTGAGGTGGGAATTATCTCCATACATTCCTATCTCCATAATTACTGTTAATAAAATTTGATACAGTATATTCATGGTTTTCAGGGAACAATGAATTGAGTGACCCCTGACCTTTCCTCTTGTGCTTCTATAAGACTAAATGAATCTAATTCTCTGGTGTACATTTAATAATAAATAGTAATTACAAAGCAGAACTGGATGTTTCTGACTGCTAAGTAATCAACTATTTATCAATTAATTTATTTATTGTGCCATGCAAACAGAAACAACGCTGAAGTCTATCCTCCTTCTGCAATGATAAACTTAACAGATTTTTTTCTGACTTTTGTTTTTTCTGACTTTGTTTAGTGCAGCTCTGTGGCTCATGCTTCATGTCGAATTTTCTCATTGACGTATCAATGTGGAAAATAAGGCATGAAGAGATATTTATAGGTCTCTTTTTGCTCCCCTTTTAGTCCAACTGTGGTTGGAAGGAGTCACTGTAGGCATACTGATGAGTTATGCAGCAAATAAAAAAAAGCAGAGAGAAAGCACCTCAAAGGGTGCAGGGTACAGTATAGTACACAGTGGCAACAGAGGTTGTTAGCGCAATTCATCCGACTACACTTTATTTAGACAAAGGTCCTGAGCGACCCACCTCCTCTAATGGGTCCAGAACTATTTTTCTACACCAAATGAAGCAAACATGAACCAACTGCACTGCAAGGAAAACAGGACTTAAAGGACAGTTCCCCTGTGATTTTAATTTTTGCTCATTACCTGCCTGTGCTGTGGCTGATTCCATGCACGGTTCAACTTTATTTTCTTTTTATATGCTGACTTTTCATTGTGTAAATAAATGCAATCTTAGTTTCAATTTATAAGAAGTATACAGATATATCTTAGCTATGACCTTGTCAATTAACTTATCTTTTAGCTCCTCCCCTAATTTAGTGAAAATACAAACAAAATAAAGATGGAACCAAGCATACGGTTGGATCCATTTGAATTGAAGTGGAAGAGTGGAGGTTTCAGGTGGTTTTCATTTATCATATACCATTAATGAGTAAAGTCAAGAATGTTGTGTTTTATGTTTTATGGTTTCTTCTCTTTAGTATTCTTTGGCATGAAGCATGACTGGCCCTGCAGGTGCTTCTGAAGCCATCAAAATCCCCAAACACTTCCAAATTAACCCCTATTTGGGATTTTACCCAAAACATTCAGTTCAAGAAATGCTGTGTATGTGTGAAGGTGTATGTGTATTGTCATTATGTTTCACCGTTTAATAATAATGATGATAATACAGAGCTCTTTCTATCTTATATTTTTATCCTCTTTTTTTCGTTTATGTAATACCTCCTTATATGTTTTTGTCTTTTTATTTTGAAGCACATTGAATGTCCACCTGCTATATGAAATGTGGTATATAAGTAAACTTTGCCTTTATTTATTTGTTTTTTTTATATTCTGTGAACAAACCTGCTTGGATAAGAAGGAACTCCTTGGACTCACTGCCCATCACATTGGTTGCAGTGCAGTTGTAGCTCCCAAAGTCATTCTGAGAATCAGGGGTAATCTGAGCGATCGAAGAAGAGAAAAACACAGAGAAACACCAGCTCAGAAAAATACCACTAGGACCTAAATAGACCTGAGAAGAACATGAATATGCACGTCATTAATTATTGGTTTTGTGCCATTTAGCAGTTTATTCATGGCTGATCATGATTCATTTAATGATTCATTTGGAGAGTGGTCGGTATGCAGATATCTAATGTAGGAGCTAATCATTAGACATTGGTTCAATAACATAGTATCTAGCACTCTGTACTCAATAACTTGTCGACTATTATTATCCTTTATTATTATCTTGGATTCAGAGTTGCTACAGAACTTGTTAGCTATTCATTATTCACAACACTCACTTAACTAACTGGAGGAGTGCTTTAATGTTCCATGCTATGAATAACACAACACATTTCCTTTTAAAATTACCACTACATTGTTTTCTTTTTCATTTTTAAAATGACTCAATTAGAAATGGCAAAATATACAAACAAGCCTAGATAAAACTTTTTTTAAGAATCAGCAGGCCAAATCCTCTGGTACTAAAGTGGAACACAAACTATTTCGAATTGCTTTTAATAGTTGATCTTTATCTGGTAAGTAAATACAGCTGTTGTAAACATAAAATCTGATAATATCCGAAAACCCTTGCAGCGTTCGGTTTATTCAAAAACAGTCTACGTATTCTTTTAACCTCTGTGCTTTTGTGTGTCAGTAAGATGCAACAGACCTCCAGGTAGCTGGTGGTTCGTGTGCTGTAGATCTTCATGTTGGTGGTGTTGGCAGACGGCAACTGGAGACCGTCTCTAAACCAAACCACAGAGGCTCCGGGGTGAGCCTTCACTTCGCAGCTGATGTTGGCTGGGTTTCCCTCCCATGTGTACACTGCCACTGAACCAAGGATCTTTGGAGCATCTGCAGCAACACACATAGGAGTAAAGATGGTTAACATTACAACAGGCATGTGTGTAACACTTTGCTGAAAATCTGAAGTGTTTACTCCTTCAATGTGGTTCATCTGGCCAGGAGGGACACACAAGGAGTGGAACTTCAATCAACCAACCACAGGAAATAATGAGAAAATTAAGGGGTTCATATTTTTTAAACAATAATACATACTGCATGTTGGTGTGTTTTTGAAGGTAGACTTGCATCTGCACGCATCTGAATAATCAAAACATTTATATACTTTCTCCTTTTTCTACCACTTTAATTGGAAAGGTCAAGAGAGTATTCAGAGTTAGCGGAAGCATCAAAGTTGTAGTGCTTCAATAAAAAAGAAACACAAAATACTAAGACAATATCATCAGGGTGATGTTATCTATCCAGCTTAACCTTGGAAGACCATGGATTTTATTTGCATGTTTACTTATTATTTATTAAAGGGATTATGTCTAAAGCTTTAATTCCATTAAGAAGAAGCCCTTTGTAGGTAGTAAGTCTGCCAGAATCTCAGAATTGCTGTTCAGCTCACACACATCTTCATGCAGGTATGATAAAATCAGTCATGTTTGAAGACTTTCCTAATGTCTGGGAAAGCTAATGAAAAAGTCAAAACTTAGCGTAATGTTGTAATAGACACGGCCTGAGCATGAATTCTGCTCCAGGGTCTTTGCATTAGAACTTAAACATTTATGTGAGACAAGCAAATCATGGGAACTAAATATATTTCCATAATCCAGTGCTAACTTTTGAACTGATTCCAGGAAAAGAGGAGATTCTATATCCTTTTTACACAAACATACACATTATTGTCAAACCCAGAAAATCTCTGTATGAAAAATCCACAGGACAGATAGGAATCAGTCAGCTGCGAGAGGCCACACAGAGTCTTCTATTCCAGGAGCAAGTCATTTGTGGAATGGCAATATTTCTTTCCTTCCCTGAAGCTCTTCTTCTCAGCATTTCCCAGTAGATCTTATCATGGCTACCAGTGAGACACTTCATTTGGAAATCTTTGTAATCAAAAAAGACACTTAAAAACAAACTCCTGAAGGCAGCTGGAGCAATCATGGCAATGCTGACAGAACCTGCAATCTTAATGGTAAACGAACACTAAGTGTTGTCTAATGACTGCATTTGTCTTACTTCTATACATCCAAGGCGAGGGTTTTTATGATATCCATTTAAGTTTTAAAGACGACCTGTGCTGAGTGTATGGAACATTAAATTGCCGCTTTTTGCCCATTTTACTTGTAACAAAAAGGAAGCGAAATGTTTTACTGCAAGATGTTCCAGCTCTGAAATTACAAACATTTTAACGCCTCACAGAGTGCCATTATTACACAGTAAGTCTAATAAGCGCACGATCATGAGTTAGTTAGAGTCAACACAGATAACAGATCTCAGTTGGAACTTCAGATGGTTTATTCTGGGTTTGATGAGCATTAGATCCGTCCTCTCACTGAAACTGCTCTATATTTGAAACCAATAACACTGCTACCATTCTGTTGAGCCCCATTTAGCAAGCTCCTTTGACATGCTTGTTGAATTGAATTGATACCATATGGCCAAAACTCTTCACCCTGAGCCAGCCTTCATCTTCTGCTTCATCATTGAGAAGTAAGGGGCTATAATAAGAAATGACTGTTTTCCTGCATTGTTTCCTTATATTATACCCTGCTCACATCACGGAGCAGGTACTTCTGAATGCAGTGAAGTACGCTTTGCTTCCTGAGTGCTGTGAAATGCTGTGGCCCCTGACACAGCCGGGGCTTTTCTTCTGACCCTGGATCCTTGAAAACTCTGCAGTGTGCTACAGTACCTCTGGGATTGATGAACCAGGCTGAGTCAATAGATGCTCGTTCGCCTGCAGCTCTGATTAGACTCTTTCTATCACTTCTTCTTTCGGGCCTCATTGACTTACTACAGTGTCTGTGACCTGCCTGTCTTATTTCTGTAGCCTCCTTGCTGGGTCTAGGTGAGATTATCATTATGTATGCAAACAGCAGGAATGTATCTGTCTGCTAGTGGCGCTCATATAACATAAAAACATAACAAAACGGTATTAATCACTAGGGGTAATACATACAGGGTAGGTATAATTACAGTACTACTATTAGTACTATTAGCAGACACGGGGAGAACATGCAGACTCAAACAGAAAGGCCCTAGCCGAGGTTTGAACCAGATATCTTCTTGCTGAGGCGACAGTGCAAAGTACTAGTCTTAAAGCATAGGTATCACTATCGCAATTGTGTTTTGATCTCCTAGAATTTCTGTAGCCAGCAGGACAGAGATGAAGTACAGAGGAGGTGACCTGCTTGCAGCTCAAACAGTGTTTTCATTATACTTCCATGCTAAACAAACCCAGGCCACTGAGAAAACGGAGCTCAAACAGAGAAGATATTAACACTTTCCTATCGGTCCTTCTCCAGCAAATGCAGACGCGCTCAGCGCAGTTAATGGGATCATGCTGTGCAGCAGATAGGAAGTTCCATGCCTAGATAACGTCTTCATTGTGTGAGTGGGTGAGTGGCGATAGAGAGGACAGAGAGTGAGAGCTGTGCTCAAGACAAAGCACCTTTTCTTATCGATAATTGCTTGGCAACAGTGAATCAGCTACCTGATTACTCACTGATTACTCGAGCTAACTGCAAGCCCTCAAACAACTCTATCAACACTGTGTTGTGATTATATCTCAAGCAAATTACTGGTGCATTGAGAGCAAGGCATATTAATCCAATTAAGCATTCATTGGCTTTATTTATCTCTTTCTCTTTTTTTTTTTAACCAAGGTAAAAGATTTGATAGATTTCAAAATATGTACGATTTGGCTTAGATTATGCACGTCCAATCTTTCCAAGCATGTGTTTTCAGTATGCTTGGGCAATGCATGCCAAAACAAAACAAAGCTTAGTGTTTGGATATATTGTTTCTCTCGCACGGTTTTCTTTTCTCTCTGTACTCCAGCACACCAGAGAGTTGAAGAGTTGAACAGTGACTATGAAGTCACATGAAGTGCTGACTTTCAGTTTTAATTTGAGGGTGCTTACATTCACAATAAATAACCCACATACAGATGCAGTGTTGCCGGCTGGTCCATGACAGACTTTTGCTTATCTGAATGGAATGAATGAATATCTCTGCCTGGCAGCTGACTGGCTGCTGGCTGGGGGTGACAATTCTGTGTGGCTGGTACTGTATAAATTTGAGCTCTTTTTATACATAGCCCCAAAGATTTATAAAAGGGCCACGGGAGTCTTACATTGTTAACTGTAAAAGGATATGAACACCTCCAGTATAACCCCATAATCATGTGTTACCATTGTAGATGAAGAAAAACATGAACACTGTAAGACTTGCATTGTAGAAAAGCAAAAAGGTTGCACAAACATTTTAGTCCAGAGTTAAGAGGCTCAAAGTAATTTTAAGCCTAAAAAGCCACTGCACCTCAGGGCTATGTTTCCATAGTAACAAAATGCTGTGGTATCACTGACCCAGAACACTCTGCTCTCTTGTTCACCATTTATCCCCAGAAAAAGAGGTGATTCGCTGGAAAATTTATCTTCAGATACATTTCTTTACAAGCTGGTGTAATGCTTGCTGTCTCCCTTGGTTTTAGGATGTCATGATTTGAAATTTTTTTATTTATTTTTTGCATCCAGTGGGCTGATTTTATTTCAGTTTTTTTTAATTCACCTATAAACTACAGGATTAATTGCAACATAAATATTGCTTAAGCCATTATTTTAATTTACCCAATAAACAGTGCCACAGATTAGACAGCTTTGTGTAGCCTGTTGCTTCAGCTATGTGCAACCTCAAACGTAGCTTAGTTTGAGTATAGTGTGGTAATGTATGTGGTAACTTACTAAAATTGGGATGCACAAATTAGTTACAACATAGAGTTATGATAAAACGTACACCTCGTCCTGGGCAGATTTATTAACTGCTACTGTGGCAGAATAGTAAGAACAATGATAGGGACTAATGTTAGAGAGCCAGAGGAAACATCTGTGACAGACTACATCCCTTCATCTCCATGCTGACACTGACGTGCACGTTCAGTCGTGTGCTATACAGTTACTTCATGCTGCTTCACTTCACCTCAGATGGGAATTGCCTCTGGCACCATTTGGGTGCTTGTAACAGAAACTTGTAACTGTGAAGGTGTTAACTTCAGCAGAATCTTCAGCCCAAGAAAGTTTTCACAAGACTTTTGGTGTCATGTGTAATAACTCAATGAAAGTATGAGAAGTGATTGATGAATGTCTTGAATTAGTAAAGAGGTAATGTTAGATGGACCAGATGCTCGTTCACATGTGAAAACACACATTACATTGGCCTTTTCAATAAAATACTTGTATAGGCTGTTTTGTAATACTTTGATTGTGTGGAATTAAATTATAGTGAGAGTGTAAATAGGGAAAATGAACATAGTAGCAAGTTTATAGTGAAAATAACCTGTTAAATGCAGCCACTGAGTGTTGACATGACCATTGAATTTATGCTAAAATCTATTTTCTGCTTGTGCAACTGGCTGCAGACCTCTATCTGAAGACTGAACACTTCTCCAGTCTTTCAGTCTGTCAGGTGTTATTGTCAGTCCATCAAAATTGAGATCTGCTGTCTGGAGATGCTCTTTTGCGCCAATATAAAACAATCATATGACATAAGGAGAAACCTTTTGTAGAAGATGCTGAGAAAAACGATTTCCACCTGCAAGGCAGCTACGAGGCAGGTTGCGGTTTTAAATAAAGGACATGAGTCTCAGGTTTTTCTTCAATGCAAAGACGTGCTCTCTTGCTCTTACTGTTATAGTGCTAGTGTTATTGATTTTTCTGCCTACAGGTAAAATCAACAGCTAATGAACAAAGTCAAGAAAAGTTCTCATGGTGGTGTCAAAAACCATTTTAGGAAAAGGAGGAAATTGCTACCTGAACAGAGACGGACGTTGAAACAACACATTTCACGGTCAAAGGATGGAATTTTACAATCTACAAATAGTCGCTAACAATTTCAACTGAAACTCAATAACTTTGTGACATTTTATTTGAAGACTGCCATGGGCAAATGTGCAGACAGGAGCAGCTGCAGCAGCTGTTCCAGATCAAGGGCCAACAGAAGACAGACGTATGCCTGTTACAAAGTTTTCTTGAGAGGACTTCTTTTAGTTTTATATATCCTTACTTAAGCACTTCAGTACCTCTTTCAGCTGAGCATCAATGAGTTTCAATAGTATTCTGGCAATATATGAAAAAAAATTAATATTTGGAATTAATTAACAGCAGAGTACATTTTAAGGAATACGTGTATTTGCTTTCATCCTGAGAGTGAGATGAAACGCAAAAATGACAATTCATTAGGCGAATGTCAACAGTAATGACAGCTTTTAGCCTCATGAGTGAATGCATGCATGAGTGAATTACAATACAAACCAAAGGTGATGAGTACTGACAGCACTGATAAACTGTCAGAGCGTAGTGTAGAAAGAACTGGGTGACTTACAGCGGACATCCAGGTGCATGTGCTGGCTGTCCTGGCCGATGGAGTTGCTGGCGGTGCAGAGATACTGGCCGGCATACGTGAACTGGATGTTTTTCAAGGTGAGAGAGGACACCCGTGCGTGGCTGCGTACCACAATATTTCTATCAAGGCTCTACAAAGAAGAAGAGAAAGTAATTATTCTCACTTGGAAAGCCTGACATTTTCATAGAAATGAATGCATGTCTTGCTACTCTCCCCCCAGCTTGTTTATGAGAGTTTTTATTATTTGTAGGTCTAAACACTGGGAGCTTCCTACAAAAAAACAAAACAAAACAAAACACTGGGAGGTGATGGGGTTATGTTTCTAGTTTGTCTGTAATAAACTGGGTGAAAAAAAGGGAAGTGAATTTAAATTTCATCAACTAAAAACAAAACAAAGAAACTGTGATGAAAAGATGACAGATGGCCTACAGTATGTGAAATATACTGCAAAAACACAGAGAATGGATAAAAAGAAAAAAAAAATCTTGTACAAATTAGAAGTTGGTGTCTTTAATTTTTTAGGATAAAATAAAGGATAAGGCTGATGTTATTCTATATTTATCTTAGAGTAACGTAAGTGCCACAGACAGGATGGGGAAACTAGGAAGTTCTGAAAGAAGGACTAACACATTGTTTTGATCTTTTCATGGAATTTGTTGACAGTAAGAAAGATATAGAGATACACCAGCCTCACCCTTCTCATGATAACTAAGATTACATTTCTAGGTCAAGATAAATGTTATTTTCCGTGGTTAGGGAAAGTCAGGTGGAGAGGGTACACACAGCAGTCTTAAAATCATTAAAATATACACATCCAATAAACTATCTGTCTCTCACACAAGTACTAACAGCAACACAGCTGGATATCATGGCAACTGAGAAACTACTCCCGCAACAACCTGGAAATCAGCAAGCACACACAGCTCCAGCCAATAAACTGCAAACTCCTACAGTATGTCGATTACTTTCCCTACCATTTAGCAGTCTAGTTGCAGGTTTACAGACAGTCTAATTGTAGCTGCAACAGTATAATTGCAGTTGGGACAAATGGCTTGTTAAAGCATGCTTTTATTTTCCTTAGCAGATCACCTTTATTGCCCTGCCTACTTAGCTGAACTTGTTTTATTGTGGATATATCCAGGCTCACTGAGGGTGCCTTAATCAGAGCACTCAGGTCTCAGCACAGTTGTGCTGCTGACATCAGAGTACACCCAATGACCTCACTTGCCATTTTAATCATGCACTGTAACCTTGCTTAATCTGTACTGTGTATTTTCCCTAAAAGGTGAAGGGTTCCTTATTCTGTTTCTATTTACATCTGAGCGGTTTCACATACAGCATGCTGCCAAAAAAACAAATGCAACCTTCTCACCAGGACAATAATTGAGATATATTCTTGAAAATATGCCACAGAAGGTAGCAGGCCAAAAAAAAAAAAAGAGAAAAAAACATCAATAATGAAAAAGAGCCATGTAGCAGGCCCAATAAAAACTCTGAGTCTTAAAAATACAGTAACAGCTTTTCTTGCCTCTGGGCGACACACAGTCTAAACCACCAGGGGATATACATCTTCCTTTTAGCTGCCATGATTTTCTATTAATATTGCAGGCATTCTAGGTGCTTCAGCGTTTATGTTTCATAAATAACTGAATAATATTTGTTGTATTAGCATTATGGCATGAACTGTTATCCTCTCCAGAGCAGGGGGATGCAGATGTGGCAGAAACATTTCTGCTGTTTACTGAAGATCTGAGGGAGTGTCCTGGAACATTTTGAAAGGGCAGCATTAATCTTGTCTTACTGCAGTGACACAGGAAGGAGCTGCACCTGGCACACTTTTAGAATGCAAACTGGTTTAAGGTTAATGGAGAACAATACTTTAATGATACAACAGAAGCAGAAGTGAACAGGCAGACCTTTGAACAGGATTTATTAATTCATTCCCATGAATCATTTTAATTACGCAACTCTGATTTATCACTAAATTAATTATAACAGGCTTGTAAAGGAAGGCATGGAAATGATTTTTCACAGTCTCCCCTGTTTGCATAGTCACTGCTTCTTTGTTTTGTAGGGCAGAACTGACACTCTGTTACATAATCTGTCAATACACGTGTTTCGCTTGTCATGTATTCTGTACTACAACATAGGAGAGACTGCCAGCCAAAATCTGCACTGGCTGCGACTATCAGTGATGCAGTGAACAAATCTTTATATGTGCTGCTTCTTTATTTCAGCACCTCTCCACCATCTACAGCCCTACTGACTCTATAAAAAGCTGTTAATGCTGCATTTGTGTCATAGTGATGGATTTCTGTAAATAAAAAATGCAGACTGGGAACAACTGTTTGTGTCAGTATACTTATGGTAATTACATGGAGGGCAGGTGAGAATTTTCAGGCACCAACTTGAATTGCAAAAAGTTTGGCAACAGTCAACATAACAGATGAACTAGAATTTAATAATTAAAAACAGACCAAGTTATTAAAAAGAGTCCACAGCCACATTAGAGGCTCTGTGCAACTGTATAAATACTGGCCAGTTGAGATCAAACTGCTAACACTGAAGGAATTAACATCTTGTTTAAAGTACAGCTTAGGCAGAACTTTTGATTGACTTGATCTGGTGATGAAACTAGATAAAAAGTGGTAGGATGTCCAAAATCATTACAGTTGGTCCTGTGGGTGAGATGGACAAAAAAAACAAACATTTCAACCTGCTGGTTACACTCGATTCATTTCTATAAACAGATATCTGCATGTGAATGCACAATCTGTAGGTGAGAGACCAAGACTTTGGCACCAGAAGCGCTATGGTTTTTGTTTGTAGTCCGAGTAGTATTGGCCAATCACATGTGTTTGGGTTTTAGTTAGAACAGAATGTGTGGAAAGCAAATGAGGTGGAACACATTGGCCTAAATGAAGTCTCAGGAACCATCATTATTGTGTAATGATAATTTAGCTTTTTATTCCCTTTTTTTTTTAAATGATCTGCATTCATGTGCAGATATCTGTTCTTACAGTCTTTCTCATCAATCTCTTGTATCAAGTTGCAAATCGGTCAAACGATAGCAAATCAGTTCTGAGACTGATTATTTTTACTGACTATAGACTTGAGAAACAATAGCTTATAGCTCTGATCCACTGCAGGAACCTTAGGACCTGTGATCATGGGGCATTCACATTATATATTTATAACAGCTTGTGAGGCTTTGGGCTTGTGTTTCTGCTTTATTTTCCAAACCATGATGATATTGTTCATAAAAAGACCAACAATGGGACCAATTAAGTCATTTTTGTGCTGTTTTGTAGGCAAGGTAAGTAAGCTGTTGTGGGCAATGAAAGAAGAAGTAGAGCTGATAGTGTTATCGATTTGATGTCACATTAACGCTGAAGTAGGACTGGCACAAGTAAGTCACAAGCAAGCCCATAGTGCTGTAAAGTGTGTCAAACTGCTTCATAGTTTTTCAGCCGCTCATTGTGATCCTTAATTTTGCTGTAATTTTGTGTCATCTCTTTCAATTTTTTTCCCAGCTTTATTTTGCTGTGTGATGTTTCCAGGTTTCTGCCAGACTGAGAAATACTCTGTTACACCTTTTCTTTTTCTAATTGTTGACTCCAGTCCCTCTGAATAGCCTTCTCACTACAATTACAAATGAGTTGCAGACACCTTCATTTGTGCAATAAGTGCCTTCATTGTTCTTTCATTGCCTTAGTTAATACAGATGCTGTAGTAAAATGGTTGTTACTGTTTTGCTGTAACAACACATCTGCTTGACCCAATCAAGATCGACAGCATTGCTGGCAACCCCTAAACTTCTTGCATCTAGTACTAATGTACCTTCCTTGGCAGTGGTAGAAATTAAAAAAGTAGATCCTACAGCTACACATAACATACATTTAAGTTTTTTATTTCTTCAGTGAAGGGTGATTAGGCTGATGAAAGTAGAGTTGTGTGTCCTTTAATAGTGCTGAGACCTCAAAAATTGGGAGGATTTCAAAAACAAAGCGGTGGGTCTATGGGTCCACCCACAGAAAATTTAAATCTTAGAGACTTTGTTTCCTGTATTCTGGCAACTGAAATGAAAATGAATGAAAATAATAACATAATAAGTGCAGAGCAACATCATATTTATGCTAAATACTTTTAATTTACTCCTCTAGGGCAAACGTGCATGAATCTCTTCCATAAACTAATCACTTCAGCACAGTGTGTCCACTATAGTCAACTGAAGCTGCTAACACACGTCTGTGCAGCATGTAAAAAGCCCTGTTTGCCCGCCTACGTGACGCAACCATGACCCATGTATTTCGACAGTTACACACTGTACAGTGCCAGAAGAAGAAAAAAATGTGTTTGTTGTTAAATTGGAAGAAATACGGGAAAATTGTGACTGGGAGACAAAACGCGGAGGGTTGGCAAGTATGGCTGAGCCTGACAAGCTGAGCCAACAATGGCTACTATAAAGCTTATCATTAACTGTCTCCCAATTCAGGGGTTGGATCCTCCTACAGGATGTGGCAAATGAAGGTGAACATGCGCCTCCTCCAGAAATTAAACAGTCAGCTAAAACTAATGGTGCATTCAAGTGGTCCTTGTCAAACATTTTGACATCCACGGTACCCTAGTGGCCTAGAGGCCCTGCTGTTCAGTCACTCACCATAAATCATACTATAATGTACTGTTAAACATTCAGTTCATCTGTAATCTGGATATATATATATCCAAGCTGCTAACAACAATCCATGAGTCCATGCTTTCCTTCCATTATGGTAACACCGTGCTTTAGCTTTGTCATTAGTCTATATTTACAAATGAATGATGAACTTTTATAGACATTTGTGGTAAATACGGGCATGTGAGCTTTCATCACTTTGTGAGTCGAAGAGGATTGTCTGTTAGGTCTATTCTGCACGGCTGACATTAATGGCATTCAGCAGGCAGGTTATTATAATCAGACACTGGTTCAAGTGTCAGGCTGCCTTCTAAAGTGCACTTGTCAATGGAATAAAGACACACAGCGAGGACTTTGCAGCTCTGTTTAGCATAATATCATCTTTTGGGATTCATTTATCATCATGACTAATCATATAATGCTTGCTTGTTAGCAGCTTATGATTTATGCCCATCAGAGAGCCAAGTTCAGCCAGCATCTAATGCAACAGGGCCAAAACTATTATTGGTGACTACAGATTAGTTTGATCAATGTCGTGCTATTCCAAGTGCATTCATCAATAACTGATTTTCTGTGGTGGGCTACATCAAAATATTCAACATGGTAACATTTCTGTCTTCACTGCTGTGCAAAACTGACAGTATCTTCAGGCACATAAAATATTGAGAATGGTATCTTCATTACAGGTCGTGAGACAAGTTAGTTTTATAGTACTTCAATGCCTTTATCTACAAAGTCAGAGAGATATCAGGTTGTTTCTACTCTTACTCCTCTCATCCTGTAGAAAAAAGCAGTTTTAGAGAAACCAGTGAGAAGAAGAAAAAGGGAACAGTTAACATTTAAGGACATGCACTACATACATCTTTTTCAACTGGCAATCACCTACTGACAGAGCGAAACTAGGGCAAAAGCTTACACTCTACTAATATTCTACGTAGTCTAAATGTCTACAGAAGCAAGGGAAACATACAGGCAAAACATCATGGAGTACTGCACACGCACAGTAGTTTGAATTCATATACAGAATTTTAACCAGAGAAGTAAAAAACTCCAAAGTAACACAATAAGACCATCACATAATAATAAATGTGTTGCAGCTGTGATTTGCAGAGCTTTAAATCACACAACCTGAAAACTAGGTGACTGTTCAAGTGACTGGTCCCATGCTGGGAGGTGTTAAACAGACTCATGTGATGAAGCAATTGAAATAAATATCACAGAAACAGGAAAGTTGCACTTCAAGTACTGAATTGTATGTTTTTAGTAGAACCATGTTGTGGAAACTGGTTGTTGCATGAAGCCCATAATTCTGAGCTGAACAAGTTCATTTATCATGTGTTTCCCCCCCTTAAATCAAGGGTAACATTGGTTTATGGAGTGTATTTTCACAGTGAAGTTTAGTAAGGGGTAAACAATCATGTGTAGCAGTGAGTGAAGTTAGCTTATTATATTGTCAGTTCAATCTATGGACGGCCCTTTTTTGTTTTGTGGCAGGCCAAAAGTTTGCATGTTTCTTTCCATTCACACTACACTACAGCAGCGAGCTCATGTATGAAAGAAGAATCTGAAGAATCAAACCTGAGAAAGCCATGGGAATGATGACAAGTATATTTAATTAGAAATCCAAAAATACTTCTAAAACATAAGCCCCTGTAATGTCTGTACTTCAAATGAGCACACCACCAATGGAATTCCATCCATGTTCACAATATTGGTGCACACAGAAATCTCAAGATATCTCAAAACTTGAACACATGAAATCAGAACTATCTGCACGGCTAGATACCACAAGGGGTGAGTGCGAAAAACCTGTTTTTTTTTGTAATTTGGGTGAACTGACCCAGTAAGACTATTGTATAATGAGGCCTCAGGTGATTTGACTCCCCCACTCTGACTGAAGCTAACAGATGCTGTAGTATGCGGTTGAAATAAAAAACATGCAGACTCCTGGCTTATGATAGTAGGCTTTACCATTTACTCTGTTAGGATTTAGTATAGCTTAGTGAGTTAGTGCCATGGCTGGCCCTCAGCAGAGCAGACAGTGTTTTCTATGTGAGGTTGTAGAGCTGCTGGCCTTCCAACAACCCAATGTGGGAATTTGTTTCGTCCCTGAATCAAGCAAAGTCTGAGAACTAACCAGACCATGCAACAGGAAATAACAGCATGCTGTATGGCCAAAAAATAGAACATCTACTTTGAGATACTAAGTATCCAGATGGAATTTGCCAACAAAAATAAGTAAATAGAGCAACTCTAAATGCCTACTGGAACTAAGTGGATTAAATGTACTGTACTAGGTGTCTAATGGTCTACACATTTAGTGCACAACTAAATGTAGTGAGGATTAAATAGGCTAGTAGGCTTAGTGACACTTCTGCTCTGCAAAAAAAGGGGGTGGTCTACTGTGTAAGTCTGGGCTATTACAACTAGAGTCAGGCTACCATATTTAGTAGCTATACCTCATATTTGTCTGGTCGCGTCCAAGAAGCCTAGAGAGGACAAACACAGAGGAAGCAAAGACAAACAGCCACACAGTGGAGCAAAGTAAGCTTTTATAAAGGATCAACACAGAGTGAGTGCAGACTGGATTTACCTGCAGGAGATGTGTAATGATTTCATGTTTAAAAGGACCAAACAGTTGATTTTAAATGTTTTAGCTCATTGGCTACAAATACATACATTGCCGATCATTTTCCAGGGTATAACAGATTGGATTTGTGTGCCTTCTGGGTAGTTTTTGATTCATATCCATGTTCAAAGTGGTAAGGAAATCAACAGTGACTTTAAAATAGCTCAGAGAGTTAGGTAATCCATCATGGTGAACTTTGGGTCTGCTTTGATTTGTATTGTTAATACTAGAATAAGTCTACCATGTAACAGTAATGTTGGTTTGATAAAAACAAATGCAGACACAATGCTTGCTGTGACTGATTACCCAATTCTAGTGTGTGCATTGATTTTAATACCCTAGTGAAATAAATGGAAAACTAACACTAACACATTCAAACATCTACAACACTGTAAAATATTGTGGGATATTCAGCATGTATGCATAATTTTAAAGGACTTAAACTTGTATAAATACTAGTTTTGGTCCAAAAAACAACAAATGTACACACAGTTAACATTGATTAAGATTACATGGATTTACACATTGGATAAGAATTACTTTTTTCCCAAGATGTATTTATTACAATTCTGATTAATTCTGTCATGGATGAATTATATAACTATTTTAAGACACTCAAAAGAGAAAATAAACAATATTAAAATCCAGCATGTTCAAGGTTCTAAAAGTGAAAAGGACTGCTATGCCGAGGTCAAGATTTCCTGTGTTCAGGGAATTTTCAGAACTGGTGAAAATGCCAAACTAGAGCACATTTTCAAAAAGCAGCATGGGGGCTTCAAAGTCAGTTATTAATTAATGTACTGTAATAAGAGAGAATTTAGAGGCACACGAAGGAATACGAGGCAGTGAATCTAATTATGAAGGAGTCATTACTGGTATCTAGGGAGTTTATTTTTCTAATCAGCAGCTTTCTCAATATGCCATTCTATGTTTTGATTAACTCATTCATTTATGTACAGAACATTGGTGTGCGTCACTTATCTTCCTTTAATGACAATTACATACAACCTCAGCATCACCCTGAAATCCCTTCTCAAGATATAATACAATGATAACATCTGCTATACCTTTTACAAGTGAAATTCAAATAGTCAGGAGCAGCCAGTAAAATGACTGTTCTGTCATTTCACATCATTATGAATATGTCGGTCCTCTTGTAAGCCGGGATGGTATGATGTAGAACTAGAACGTGAAAAGGAGGACAGAGCGTGGAAAACGGGAAACGGACCGATGATGAATGACGATCCAGTGAAAATTAGTGACAGCTATTACCAAGTGATCAGCGGGATTTTCTGATTACAGCAGCATTAAACCAAAATTGATCTGACAGTGATAGATAGGAAAGAGAGGGATGATGACAGGCCATGAATGGAAGGAGACACTCAGTGACAACTCTGAGTGGTGACAGGCAAGTCCTGTCTTGCAGGTGGGAGATAAGATTCAGTAACTCACAAAACAGCTATGAATGCACTGTGCTGTGTGAATGCTTCCACAGACTGACTGCTGTCATAAATGGCAGAGTTAATGGGGAAAAACTAGGGACACCTTAGCTGAATCAAAATTCTCGTCTGATGATTCTCTCAGCACAAATGTAGAAAGAAGAGTCGTCAAACACTCAGCTAGCACTGGATGGGGGAAAAAACAGCATAGTGATGGTTTTATTATTCGGGGAACCTTCCCAATCATGAGTCTAAGAAAGGAAAATGTGTCCTGGAGATGGCACTAGAAGGAAAGCCATTCATTCACATCAAAAGTGTTTAATCCGAGTGTGAAACTAGTGCAGCTATACTCACTCCACACTACTGACACTCCACTGTCGTTCTTTCTAATTCTGTGAAATGTTTACTGTGGAAATGCCGTTATGCCTCCTTTTTCCTGAAAGGGGGTGAAGACATGCCACCAGCAGAAACACTTTTTGCATGCATTTCAACTTTTGGCACAACACCCCAGCTCCACAAGGCTGCATTATGCTGCACTGCATAGTCAGGTAAATGTTATAATGGTTTCGTGCACATTCAGTTTTTTGATTTCATTTCATTTGACTAATTTCACAGTGATTGACTCATTTAGAATGAAGCTGAAATGTTTTTGCTGTTTCATTTATCATTAATTTAAAACTTTTTCAGGGCCTGTTATGGCGTAAATATGTCAAATTAAGATCTATCACTCCCTTTGGCAAGATCTTAAGAGGCTAAAAATGCTCACTTGGCTTGACTCCATTAAAGGCAGATTCAAAAATAGAAAATCATTCATGACACTGGGAAGATTCTTTGTTGAATTTATGAAGTCTCTTCTGAGCCTTTGATGACAAACAACCACTGCTACTCTCACAGAATCTTATCGAAATCTCCATAATTGGTTATTGGCATGAAAAAGAAAAAGAATTGTTCCTCCCAAAAGGAATCTAGAACAAATGGAGCCAAACTTTTCAGAAGTTATGGTAATAGCAGATGGTGGAAGGAGCGAATGACTTAAATTATGTTTATTCCCTAAAGTAAAGCTGTGGAGAAACCCCTCGAACAAAGAAGCAACATAGATTGTGACACAAAGCTATTACATCGATAGGAAATGTCTTATTAGCTCCCAGGCATGTGGATGGACTGTAGGATGACTTTTAATATTAAACATGGTAGCTTAGGACTGCTCCAATGTTAGACTTCATTAAGAAATCCTAGCGTGTCGTGGCCTGTGGTGCCCCCAGAAATTTGACTGGCTGTACATTTGTTATTTTCTACTATGAAACTATTCTGAAAAATATATAGTATTGATGGAATTATATATGATGTTATTTAATTAACAGATTTAAATTAATGTTATCTCATATAAAATATCAGATAAAAGCAAATTATGTATGCAGTACACAGAGGCATATTATGTATATGAGATATGCAGGGGGTGGATGCAGTAGGGATGGCCAGCAATTACATCATAGGGCTAAGCCCACCCACCTCTTGAGAGGACTCCTGCGCTGGGCAAAGCACATGAATATGGATTCAATCAAGGAATGGCAATTATCAGTTATGATCTGAGAGTGAAGTAAATGTCAAAATTTGTTATTATTGGACAGATGATGCTTCTTGCGGCTGGTTGACCTTATACTGTAAGCATAAGGTTAACGCTAATCCATATTTTTCACATTGTCAAAAGTTGACAAAAGCCAACAATGATGTTACTTTCTCACCATGATCACTTTTATTTGGAGTCAGTCCGGCATACTGTAAATCATCCTGCTGCTGTAAATACTCACTAGTCAAAATAGTCACCAACGGATGCACTTTTCAGTTCTGTTGGAGTAAGCTGTTTTAACACTGAACATGTTGGTTTTGGTCTTTTCATAGGATTTGTTAATAAGAACAATACTATGACGATAATACTACTACAATAATAAGAACACCAGCATAGCAGAAATACTACAATACTTCGCTGTGGTCTTCTTAGTTTATGTCAAGGTAGGACGCTTGATTCCATAGAGCTATATTTGATGTTAGCTTCAAGAGGCAGCTTTAAGACATAATTCATCATGCTAGCTGAATACAGCTGGACAGGGTTGTGAAGTAAAGTAGGCCAGTATGGCCCAAATATTGTGCAACTGAGTCCCTTCGTGTCTTTTGGGACATAGCAGGACAGGTGCTTTCACTTCATTTACTGTGTGTGTGTGTGTGTGTGTGTGTGTGTGTGTGTGTGTGTGTAGACTCCAAAAATAGTGCATCTATTGTTACATGCATATATCACTTGTAACATCCACACAACTGTGTTTGATAATGTAAGGCAAGGGGTTTCCGCGGACCACTTTTACATTGATAATTTAGTTGCAAGAGTGCACAAGAGAGATGGCAGTCAGCAAAAAATGTAACTAGAAGTCAAACCATAACTTTGTTTGTTCTGTATTTCATTATGGTTACTTAATACACAAAACACACACACACACACACACCTCAGTAGCAATACAAGATTTCATGTATTGTTAAAGGTGATGACGGATATGACGATATGATGGCATGATCAGGAGTAATTAACAATGCAGCATAGACTGAGCTCAAGAAGTAATGCTGCAAAGTTAGCCTATTTTAGCTTATAATGTTATTGTTAATCTGGGTTTTCTGCCAAATAATATAGTTTAGTTGCTGATTGGTTGAAAATTTCAGTACCTTTACCAATACCAGTCCATAATAAGAAACTCTGCAAGGGAAATACACAGTGCCTAACTTCCATTATTATCAGAAGTAATATGAAGATGTATTATCATTTTTGCAGTATCTAATGCGAGCTGAAGCACTCACCAACGTATGAGGTGTAAGTTCTGAATCCACAAACCTGCTAGAGGCAGCAAGGTAATTATCTTAATACTGTTTACTGCATTCACAGCAGAAAATTACCCCTCTGAAGTGACTAATCCGTCTACTGCTTGCATGATGCGTGTTGTCAGAATAGACCGTTCAGATGGATTTTTCAAAATTATACCATTTTAATGAGCTGATAAGAGCATAACAATAGACTTGGGATGAGATTCTCTCTTCAGGCTGGCGACTGCCAACACGCTGTGACCACTGTGATGGAGAAAATGCACAAGGATGGTATTCAGAGCTCACGTGTCTTCAGAAGCCTTTTACCAGGTTCTGTAGACAAAGCTTTAATCCAGTGTTATCTTCAGTGCTGCTTAAGGATGTAAAGGGAAAAACGAGGCACACACTAAAAGCATGACAAAGATGCACAACCCCTATGTGGTTTTACGTGCAAAGACGTTTTTACACTTATATCATGTTCATCCAGAGAAAAATTGCCCACTCATTCCCAAAATGGATAATCACAGCGGTTTGCCAGAGTAGCATAACTGAGCAAAACAGTCTGATTTGGAGATAGAGGCAGACTCAGGGCATCTGGCTTTTAACACAGCAATAATTAAGCTAATTTGACTGAAATCATTTTCACTTAATTCTCTGTGAATTTGCAATGGGCACTTTTCATAGTAATTTCACAAAAAATATTCCCTTTTAAATGCTAATGATTAATAGTGAGTGAAGTAGAGTGTTACATATGCTCTTAACAGCGCTGGGGAATATCATGCTATGGCACTGCTTGGAAATTGGTTTTATGGCAATCTGCACACTCTCCCCTCTAGCATTCATAATGGAAATGTAAAAAAAAAAAAAAATCATTAGTGCAATTCCGGTAGTATTGGAGAAGGCTGCCAAAAGTTTTAAGAGCCGGTAGAATCCAAACTTTACTGTTCAAAGAGGAAATTCAGGTGGCAATATAGGATTCGATAAGAGGTCCTGCATCTATGAAGCACAGCAAACAGTTTAAGCTGATTGGCCAATTGATTGGCTATTAATGATCTGAGATGGGAGGGCCGGAAATAAAATACAATGAAGTCATTTAAAGATGAAAGCAAAAATGCAAAACAGTAGGCTGGTGACTGGATTACTCAGATATCCATGTGAATATTGGTGGATATGTTAGCTCCGCGATGGCTTGGAGTCATGACCTGGTTTTCTGAAATAAACGATAATTCAGGTTTGTTCAGTAACAGCAATTCCTCATAGAAGTCTGCGTACATATAATTGGTTAACAGGTTCTGAAGTCTGTGCTGTATTGCCAAAAGGAGTGAAGGTCATCATTGACAGTTGGCACACATTATCTTGTAGCATGCTTGGGTTTATTCATGCTTTTGACCACTTGAACACTTAAGAATTATATTAAAATGATAGATTTTTTTACTGGAATATTGCTTGGATAAATGTTTTGTATTTCGCTTCTAGGAAAGTGCAGACATTCAACATGAAAAGGTTGAAAATATTAAATGCAGTTCTGTGAAATACCAAAATAACGTGAATTTTCTTGAATAAATGTACCACACGAATGAAATTCCCAAAGGTACCGACATGTTAGAAGGACTTCTGTTGCTGTTCAAAGATAAGAGTGGAGTGTGGTTTTCTATATGAGTTGAGACTCAGTAGTGGGTCTTTATGATACATACGGAGGTAAACAGAAAGAAAACATGAAATAGTACCTGCTCTCCTTCACTGAATACCCTGTTTTGAAAACTCCAGGAGATGGTAGGTGTAGGGTCACCCGATGCCTCACAGGTCAGGGTGACTTGTTCATCAAACTCTGACGCAGTCTGGTTCATCAGGTAAGTAATCTTGGGTTGCACTAGAAACAAGACAAAAAAAGAAAAAAATATATCAAATATATCTGTTTCTGAACACTGTTTTACTGATCACACTGCAATAATGTTTACACAGGATCTTCTGATTGCTGCAGATGACTTGTATCCATGTGACATGCAGCAAAGTTGGCAAGGTCTCATCTTCTGTACACTCTACCAGATGATCTCTCTTTTGAAAATAATCTGCCTGCTGCTCCTGGAAATGAGCTTGATGATTGTAGACTTTGTGGGATAAGCTATTTTATCTGTTGTTAATAATATTTATTAGTGCAGCTTTACGTAGCTGTTACATGTTGTTAGCACTATTGTAGTAAAGTATATAGACATGCTTCATTAGAGATTTGGTTTCATACCCCATTGACCTATAATAGAGCTGCAAGCACATGATTACATAGGGACGTTGCAAATTTCCTCACAAAGACAAACTCTAGCGTGATATCTTTCAATGTCCCAAGGGGCGGCTTAATTAGTTTTCAATAAGACATGCTTTTCTTTAAACTATATGCTTCACGCTGTGTAACCCTGTACCCAGTCACTGGAAAAGCTGTGGACAGCAAATGTCAATAAGAACAAAAGAAAAGGCCAGAGACAGAAAAAAGCCACATTGTTCTTTTATGCTATTGTATGCGAATGGAGTTACTCTCTTACCGAACACGTTCAGGCTGACTTCCTCGGCTTTCTCTCCTGCCTTGTTCTTGGCGATGCAAGTGTAATCTCCTTCATCCACTTTCTTGACATCTTTTATTACCAATTCTGAACCATCCTCGTTCAGGCTGTACTTATCACCCGTTTCAAGGACAACGTTGTTACTGTTGCAGACGGAGAAAAGAGGAAAAAGACATGTCAGGGGTTCACATCACAAGCATTTGCTTACATAACTTGAAGGGCCTATAAATAACTTTTTTAACTCACTGACAACGATTTGTTTGTGGGTTTTATGTCAAGAAGAGAGCAGCTGGTGTACAACAAAGGCTGGAAGACCAAAAAAAAAAGCTGTCCTGTGTGCTGCATGCCTCTGAGAACATCCCTAACATTTCCACAGCCTTTGTTTGCCTCAACTCTCCTTTTAGCACTTACATCTGTGTTTTTAATAAGGTACCGGTTTGATGATGCACTTTTTTTCACCTTTGAGAAAACCCTTGTTCACTCTTAAGAAGCAGAAGTCTTCACTTGAGGTTAGAATCCTGAGAATTAGTATGAGTATGCCTGGAGTAGCAACCTTCCTGAACCATTTTGCAGGCAGACAGTGAATGACAAACAACAAATAGAGCTTTACTCCTCCGTTTTTTTCACTGCCTCACCCATCTTCCCTCACTACAACCTCGCCGTCTGTCTTAGCTCTCTTCTGGCCAGGAACTGCATCTCCCGCAGCCTCAACACCCACATCACACACCAGATTTGCTGCATGGAAGACAGCTGTGAGGAGCGTCAGAGTGTTCAATAGGTTTATTCAAAAAAAATCCTCTGCACAGCGGTGCTGCTGCTGAGTGACAGCAGTAAATGATGCACCGTGAATGTGGAAGTACATTGAGCAAACAGCTGTATAAAGAGAAATGAATGTTGGTTATTTGTACTTGTCAAAACTGACAGGCGATTAAGCATCACCAAAAAGTTATTTGAGAAATAACTAATTTCCTAAAAAGTATGAGTTAGTTTGAATCTAGAGATTCAGAGATAGCTTGTTCTATTTCAGATTTAGTGCCAGGTCGATCAAACACCAGTATTTGTTCATTTTAGACACTAATTAATGTCTTATTGAAACCTGTCTGTACCCAGCCAAAGATAATTTATTAGAGAACAAAGCACCACTCTATAATGTTAATATTTATCACTCAAGGCCTCAGTGTTTAGGGTAAGTATAGCCTGTGAAAAATAGACTGTCCTTAAGAGAACGACACCATCAGCCATATGTTTGAATGTCTAAACTCTGGTCACGAGGCGAACCTCTTGTCGGCATGCGACTCATAACTGTTGTCTGTCAGAAACAATGGTGGAAGTGGTGTGACAGCATCAAAACCTCATAGAAAGGATGTCAGTGTGAGTGGATGGATCAACAACAATGGTGACTGGCACTGAATAAAACGTAAAAATGGAAAGATAAGCTGTTAGTTTACTGTGTCAGTTATATACTTAATCAACATTTAATATCTTATACTGCTCATCTCATTTACAGGTTGTATTTACAGGTTCTGAAGATAAACTAGACTACTAACTAAAAATAGAAGATTTTTTGACTTCTCCACAAACAAAAGGAGATGAGGTGAGTTTTAATTACTGTATATCAAGTTAACCCTACAGGATATAAAAGCAATATGTGAGTTTTACTTTTAAATGATATGTAATGGAATGTGTAAATCAGATCGTAAGAAATGCCAGCATTCAATCAAAACACTGTGATGACTATAAACTATAGACACTGCTGATCAAAAGTTACAGATCCTGCAATGAATACAAATATGAAACCCGTTTTCTATTCCCTATTGTAGATGCTCTACTCAGCCATATAATAGTTCCACCTCATACTTGCTATTGTGTATGTTATGGCCAGCCCAAGTGCAGCTGATGCAACCAGATTGCAGATTCACCATAGATAGGAGTGTCTGCTATATAACCACAGTGACCAGATCAAAATGGTGTTCAATTTAAATAATGAGTCCTGAGTGGAAACCTGCCTAATAACACTTATCAAACCCTTTTTGCAGTTGTTACAGTCATGCAAATGTAAATCCATGTAAATCTAATCATTTCTCCCTCACAGTTATTTGTAGGCAGGCCATGCAAATTCATATTAATGCAAGATTTACAAAATCTTTACAACACTAGCTCCCTCGAATGTATGGTGTGCATATGCAGTTCTTTTAAACGGGGCACGGACATTTTGAAGAAAGAGTTTGACCAGAAGAGAAGTGTGCAGCAAGACCAGCGAGGGAAAAGAGTTTATTTCTTTTTTTTTTTATCTCAGACTCTATCAGAGGACTCAATTTATAAATGCGGCAGAAAATCTACCAGCCCCAGTAGATTAGTGCTAAACCTGAAACATGCAATTTGCACTTCCAGTTACTGTTGAAGTACCCTTTCAGATGGCTTGTTTGGAGCACAACTTGATTTGCATATATATTTAATGAGGATGATGAAAGAAAACCTTGCATGTTCTCAGTTTAAGGAACGAAGTTGAAAACCTAATCTGAACTGAATATTTATAGTATGGCTAACGTGGACAGGTATGTGAATAACTTAAGCATGAGTTTAAGTTTTAGAAATCTTTCAGTCCTTTCAGAATGCATTTTTCTACCAGTTAAAAAACAACTTGACTCAGATTTAATACAAAGTGAATTCAAAATACTGAAATACTGGATGATTCAGTCTGAGCACACAGAGGCTCAACTGACCATGATTATGATTATGTCAACCCTCCTTGCTGCGTCTGCAAATTGCCACTGTCTCTGTGTCCAGCAGCTGGAGACAGAGATATCCCGACAACATCCTTGAAAAAACTGTCCACCAGATTACTACAGAGCCATTGGATTCAGGCGTGATATGGGCAATAGACTGCACCGTGTTACTGAAGGGCACAGTCTTATACAAGCATCACTGATAAAACTAAACCCCTGCCTGAACAAAAGATAAAACAAAGGTATTATTTGGTTAGGAAAGTTTGTAACTAAGTGAACTGGAAGTATCAGTTGCAGGCATACCGATAGACCCTGGAATTCTCTTATATTAAGGGAAGAAGCTCCAGGGAGACAATCTATTATGAACAGTCACAGTACTAAGTGTTTGTTTTTGTGCATTTATCATTTTGTCTTACATTGCTCTACGTCACCTTCATACAACTTTATCTTATCGGGACGTTTTTACCTCTCTGGCAGATTACTTCTGAGAAAAAAATAGTGTCTTGTCAAAATCTACTGTACTGCCTTGATGTATGCTTGCGGTATTTCTGGCTACCATTTCTTTGAAGTTTTTTTTTTTTTTTGGTGAGGTGACACAAGAAGGTTCACTCAGCACCGTGTGTATCTTTTTCTAATTCATTCTTCTTCACATCTTTGCTGAACTTAACGATATTTCCCTTTGAGGTCAAGAAAAAAAAAAAAAAAAACACACCGAAGGCATTCATTTTTCAGTTCAGTTCGACCCCTGATCCCAGTCAAGTTCCTACTAATCAAAATAGACCAATGACAGGAGGATGACATACTATGTCCAGGTGACAGTGGGTTCAGGAAAGCCATCTGCATCACAGGCCAACAAAGCAGAGCTACTGATGTCCGCTGTAGCGTTGACGTCTGACTGTCTGGCACGGATGGTGGGAAGAACTGAAAAAAAAGGTGGTACAAGAAGTAATGAGCGCATGTAGTAAGTGCATAGAAAATCGGACACGGTATTATCAAGAGGCTCCATAATAATTTCTGACATACGTAAGTCAATTACTGCCTGTTTTGCTACCGCCTAGCATGATTAAAATACAGTTGGGCAGCAGTGGTTGTTGCCAATAAATGACAACTTTTATAAACCCAGTGTCTTTTACTGGTGGTCTTGCTTGGAAAATGTAGCGGATAGTGAGTGTCACCTACAGAAACTCAATTTCTACATGTAGGGAGCAGTTAGCAGGGTAATCTGCCTTATTATGTAATTATGAGATAAAATGTAAGCATAATTGACATTTTTATCAGAAAAGTGTTGCCATACAAAGTCATTTCAGTTTTTTCCTAAAAATCCAAATAGATCATTCTGCCCATTAAATCTTGATATTTGGTATCCACAAGCAGGTATTTTTGGCTTACTTTGTTGTTAAAGGAAAGATTAGGGGGTAGTAGCAGTAGTAGTTGTTTTAGATATCTGGACCAAAGAATTGCACAGGTGGACAGATGAGCCACATTTATGGCTTATAAACACTTCCGGGTATTGCATGGTCATCCTTCCTATACCCTTCTATGCTTGGCACCAACTCCTTTTTGAGCTACGGGGCTTGCAGGGAGCAGAAGGTGAAAGAGATGCAGCACTCACCGTTAACAACGACCTTGATCATCCTCAAGTCAATTTCTCCCCTGGTCATGACGCGAGCCTCACAGTTGTACATGCCTTCGTCTGCCTTCTTGATGCCACGGATCTGCATGTGGCCATTAGGCAAGATCCTGAAACGCACTAAAACAGAAAAGGCAAGGTAACTTATTACATATGGTATTCGAGATTAGGAATGAATTCTTGTCAGTGGACCAAAAAACTCCAAATGCCCATGTTTATATGCAATAGTTTAAAGCTGTTCAAAGAATCTAAGATCTAAGGAAAAGTACCTAACTGAAGCGTAATGTTAAGCATGATTATTTTAGTGAAACTTGAAAATCTTACTTTGTCTGTAAAATTAAGTAATTGTTCAAGAGGAAAATTTAAGAACTGAAATACTTCACTTAAACACTCAGACAAGAAGCTTAGGCCAGATTAAAAAGTCCCAATTATGCTTGGTAATCACGCAAGTGGTTGGAAGAACACAGAGAGCCCTGCATGACACCCCAGCTGCACCAGACGTATTTCAGTAGTGTTTTACAACGATCATAGAGTCTGACAAACAGTCGCACCTCTAATTAAACCGACCATAAGCACACAGTAAGAAAGTGAGCTGCCTTAACTGAAACCAGGTGTTGTTTCTCACACATTTCTGGGGAACAAGCATCCAGCATATTATGAAAATCCAGGGCTTTGACCACATCTGATTTAAGAGCCATAAGACGAGGAGCTGAGTCATTGTTTGCGGTCTCTCAGTCCCAATTTGGAAAGCTGGATTTTGTAGCTATTTGGTAAAAGATGTGACTGGACAGTGCATACTTTAAAACTCACTGGATTAAAAAATGTGGCTATTTAGGGTGTACTCGTGACTTCCACAGGCTTCTTTGGGGAGGAGAGCTCCTCCGCAGAAGTCCAATGCCGCCAATCCAATTTCCATGCTAATGAGAGCGGTACGAGATTTCGATTTGTCCGCCTATTTAATAGAGTCCACTGTGTAAACTAAAGAAAGCCTGTGTGCTATAAAACCACTTGATGCATATAATAATGTACTGAGTGCTAGAAGGGCTGTTGGCTTGGAATGGTGAACATTTTCTTCTTATCACTTTTGAGATTTGTGCACTTTATTGCACAAACAATTCCACCTTAACTCCTGTCACCATAGCTCCCTGACAGTCATGGAGGGTAACTAAGAACATTTACTAGCTGTATGCTGTGGCAGTAATGAACAAAGCCGACTGTGACTGGCTAATTTGACTGAATATCCATGCTGGCTCCTCTCATGCAGCCTTTTTTAATGTCTGACACTTTATCGTCTCCAAGCAGGACATATCAAATAGCAGCTTCAGGGTAGCTCAACACAGTTGTTACTAATGACATTAACAATGACTTGATACCTGTTGTAATAACAGCCTGTGGGTGCTGCTGTTCATATTTGTACAGGTGATATTAGCATTCACAGCCCGAAGTAAGGGTAGAACTATCACTGCCACAAATACTATCACCATTATGCTTCATGTACTCCTGGATGAATGCTACTATCACATCCAATGGCTGGCAACCTGCTGTATTCCCGCACATACACTGATTACTGGGATTTACTCCAAGCAGGAGACACACTCAAAATTTTCTAGTGAATACTTTTCATTATGCATAACATAAAGTAGCTTAAATTAGATTCACCTCCACAACATTTAAAGGCTTCATATACATGTTAAAGTGACGTGTCAAACTTATTTTAGTTCATGTGCAGCCCAATTTGATCTCCAGGAGGGCAGACTAGTAAAACCATCACATAATAATCTTCAATTAATACCACCTCCAAACTGCCCCCCGAAAAAACTGCAATGCTCAGAGTTAATGAACCATTTATTTACAAAACTGATGATGAACAGCCTGTTTTTTCCACATTCAGTCAACCTGCTGTCATGACATGTGCATTAGAATTTACATATGACTATGGATCTACAAAGGCACAAAACATTTAGTCACATGTATTTTGGAACTGAACAAGATAATATTTTACTCCTTTGTTTGTCCAGTAGACAAATCAGGAATAGCAGTGCATTTTATTGAAACATTTGGAGTGAATGGCATTTCTGCAGTTTTTGGATTAGCTGTTTGTTAGAGGGTAAAGGTAATGTCATTAAATATTAGTCATAGTCAACCCTTTCTTGAGGGCAAAGTAAGCTTTACATTTCATTACTTCAGCTCTTGTTGCATTGACACAATTCAATGGTAAAGTTCTGATGGCAGGTTTAACAATGCAACACGCAGCATATGGTTAGGTCAACTGCTGCTTGGAGGAAAATTACATAAGCAGTTTTCAGTTTTCAGTGTCGGTTACAATTAGTGGTTTTTCCAGTGAAAAACACATTCCTTGACCAGACTCCAAGAATAAAGGCGGGCTTAGCACAACACTGTGGTGACTACAGGCTCTCCAGCGGTCACCAAAGGAGGGGTTACTGTGAGGTTAAAATAGGCCCAGTTCAAGTGTGCAACGAAATTCAAGTCTCCTGCATCATCTCCACCTCAGTCCTCACACAGCATATTTAAAGTTTTAGTTGAACTCTGTGAGGTAAAGCTGCTCTGGACAAATGTTGTCAATGCTGACTGCTGCTTAAAGTTACCAGATGAACACATTCACAAAAACTGAACATGATATCCACTCCTCATGTTACTGGCAAACTTTATGACTTGTTCCTACATAGAGGACAGCAGCTGCAGTCACTTTGGATTCACAGCAGTTACAATGGTTTGTACCTGGAGTCACAACAACACAATATTTAAAAAAAAATCCATAGAAGCTTCTCAATCCACTTCAGCGGGAAAATTCCCTTCTACAGTGTTTATTTGTATAGTTTCTCTACAACAAAGCTAAAAGCCTTAGTTCTGTGTCACGCTCCAAAGTGTGTTTACTGGCAAATCAGCAATTGTTTAGAACATAGGGATCAACGGTGGAGAGAATGCTTATAATGCGGGGTTGGTTTGAGAAGTTTCTGTGGACCTTTTGATGTTTTTATTTTGTTCTGTTTTGGTCTTCACTGTGACTGAGCCCCAGCATAAGAATCCATGGTAACAACTGCAAGTCGAAGCTGATTACAGCTTCTGTCCTCTGTCAGGGAGCAAGCTACAAACTTTTCAAAACCTCCTTTCAAGACTAAAGGCAGGGAGTATTGCATATACTCAAAAGACAGATTTTCAGTGGAGTGTTGTGCAGTCACAACAATGGGGGCAGGACTAAATCCAACTGTCAGCTGTTCTACAGCGTTATGTGCTGTGAAGACCCCTAATTTCTATTTCTACAGGTGTTAAAAAATAAGTTGAGGAATCAGGTAAAAAAATATATTATGACAGTAAAATTACGTCTTTATCTTGTTAGACTACAACCACAATTGCAAAAACGTTGGGTCCAATGTAAATTTAGCCCAGAGGACACGACATTCATGATTTTCAAAAACAATTTGAAATGTCGTCAGACCACAGCACACTTTACCACTTTACGGTGTTCCATCTCAGATGAGCTGGGCCCCACAGAAGTCCCCTGCATTTCTGGATGTTGTTGATATATTGCTTTCTCTTTGAATGGTAGAGTAGAGAGAGGGCATGCAATGTTGGCTTTCAGCCTTTCCGTTTACATGTTGAGATTACTCTGTATTCTCTGAATATTTTAATGATAATATGGATTGTAGATGATGAAATCCCACAAAACGTCTTGGACTTGTGTATGGACGATTTTTCCCATGCATTTTTCCACAAAGTTGTAAACCTCACTCCATCCTTAATGGTAAACGACTGAGCCTTTGCTTGCCCTTTTCCTACCCAATCATGATACTATCAACCATTACCTTTCTGTTTTTACTTTGGAAGCGGGGTTGTAGCTTACCTGCATAACCTGGCAGGGCTATATTGCATTTCTTCAGACATAAATGTGATTGTTAGCATCTTTCTTGCCCTTCCACTTTTCGTTGTTTTCAGATTCAGCCTCCTGTGCAGTTTCCCCCTCTATTTGGGGAACTTAACGCCCTCAGACATATTTTCTAGTGACAATAAACACTTCTCGCCAGGCTGGAAAATACAATTTCCATGTCCATGCATCATCTATGAGGTCTTAAGCTTCCCCGCTGAAAATGTATGGTTTTGATCATAGATGATGGGCAGGAGCAGAAGGAGATGAGAAACAGTGTGGCAAATTGATTGGAAAGCAATTGGCAGACAGCATTGGCAAGAAGGTGAGGTGACTGCTCAGGGAGTTAGGGGAAAGAGATGGGATGGCAGGCTGGAGGTGAGAAAGTAGCTCAAACATTGGAACAATTTCATTTGAACTGGCTTACCATCTTTTTCGAACTGGACCCTCTGGCCTTTATGTTTCCAAAAGATGGCGGGTGGTGGTGAACTGGTCACATCGCAGACTATGTCAGCATCATCGCCTTCATTGAATTCCTGTGGGCTGGGAGCATTCTGGAAGGTGATCTTTTCTGTAGGAAGACAAGACAAGTGTTTATAAATATCTTATCTTTCAGACTGACACTCTTATGTGGCATATTTACACTGCTTAAAAAAGTCTTAGAGCTGATTAGCAGTGTAATGAGGCACCATATGGTTGAGCTTCTGCTTTTCATATAATCATGACATGGGAAGGTAGTCGAGGGAAAGGCAGTTCAGAGACTCTTAGTCCATGCTCAGTCTGCCCTCAGTCATTTCTAAGGGACCACTCTATTGACATGATGAGCAGTCCACTGCAGAGGAGACAGGAAAAAAAATGCAGGGCTGTCAATCAAAAGAAGGTGATCCAGGCTCAACTTTTGGCACAACGTAAAGTGATGCCATTCAGCAGGCTTGCCAGTCAAACTTATGCAAGCCCACAATCCTAGTGGATTACTTTGTAACACAGTAGCTTTTTTTGTCAGTTGTTTACCTTGCAACTAGAGTAAAATCCTCACTTGTAATATTACAAACATTGTGGAGTGTTTTGGCACCTGATGTGCACTCATGAATCTATTGCAGGACTTACTGGACATATTTTATAGTCCTGACACAACACAACACAAATACAGCTCCATGCATTCTCTTTAACAAAGGTTCTGTTTTATTTATGATTATGGAGAAAAGAAAAAAAAGACTTACGGAAGATCTTCACATTGACTGTTGCCTCGGCCTCCTTGTCCCCGTTCTTTGCCACACACTTGTAGATACCGGCACTGTCCACAGTGGCGTGGTATATGGTGAGGGTCGACGTGGTTTCATCGTTGCGGCTCACAAAAATGTCTTGCCTGCTGGGAAGGATCTTCTCGCCACTAGGGGCATACCAGTCTATGTCTTTAGCATCTCCCACCACTGAAAAAAAGAAAAAGAAGAATGAGGCAAGAAAGCAAGAATTCTTTGACAACCTCTGCCACTGCCATAGAAATGAAAATTACAACATACAGGTCAGTGTTTGTGTCAGTGTTTGTTCTGTTGTCTAGTCTGGATGCTCTTTGCATCTGTTCAGAATGCATTATCTGCTCATATTCGATTAATGTGTTTGTATTGAGTTAGGTCCTTTTTGCATTATATCATGGATGTGTAACTACTTTAAAATGTTTACTCAAGACTCTATATTAGCATGATATACTGTAAGCAAACAGAGATGAAAGATGAAACACAAATAGTCTACAAGTTAAAAAAAAGCTGACATTTAGACATAAATCAATAATTCTTTGTGTGCTGATGGCTTTGAAACATTATTGTTAAATCAAAAAAAATCTATCCAGCTTAATTCATTTTTTATAAAAAACAACGGCAAGCTGACACATTTCTTTTTTTCTTTGAAATATATTAATGCCATCTCATGTCTTCATGAATACAAAGGGCCTTGAATGCATTTTTCCTTTTCAAGAGTGAAATTGAAGTTAAAGTCACGTTCCTTCATGGGGCAACAAAGAAAAATCATCAGTAAAATTAAAATGATATAAATGTCAAGGCTTCATATTCCACACGCGCACACATATATTGAGATTTGGCTTCGTTCTCACAGGTTTTTTGCAAGTTGCAGTGTAACAACAGGTCAGTAGAGGGAGTCAACTGGTTACCGTTTCAGTGTAATGACCTTTTTGAGGTGTCAGTTCAACCAAACTACAGAAAAGATATTTTTGACTTACCTCTAGTGGTAGCTAGCTAAGCACAGCTTTAGTTGCATTGGCTTTACCTATGATATATCCACCTTTGAGATTTCTGCCTTGACCCAAAGTACAGAAGGAGGTGAAAGAAACTTTGCTTGTTATAATAAGGAACAGCAGCATGGCCTTCCAGAGACAGGGGACATGGGAACGGGCGCAGACTCTGTGTTGACTCAAGGATTTCCATCACAGAGTAGCAACAAGCTAACTGTGGCAATGCGTGTAATCTGCACGCGGATTTACTTTGAATAATCCACACTAACTTGCTGTTAATAGTTCTAATATACTGTTTTGAGCAATAAAAGCAAACATCCAATCACCATTACTGTGTTTGGCAATCAATAAAGACTGTACATTTGTATTCATGTATAATGTCAGACAGCTGACCCACCTAATGCAAATACCACCTGTGTTTCAGACAAGCTGACAACTTCACATATTCAACACTGAAAACAAAGAAAGTCTAAGACCTCTCTCTCATTATCTCGTCGTACTGCACCTCTCTCACACCTCGTCTAAGCCCCCTTCCTTTCCTGACTCTGATCTCAACTCCACACTACCTCCTCAGAATAAACTGCTCGATACATCCTTGTCTTTTGGTCTTTTTTTAGCCGTCTCGTCTTTTGTCTTGAATTTCTTTAATGCCAAACTTCTAATGAGAGTCTACTCACAAGTACACTGACTTGTATCACTTTTATCAAATGATCTCAATTAATACTGCCAATTTGTAACATAGGGTGACATTTGCATCGAGCTGTGCTAAATGAGGCATGTTCGACATCACTCTTACCTTCGCAGAGGAAAAATTTGGATTCTCCCACGCTGATCTCTCCTACCATTGGAGTGATTTGCACCTGGATGGCAGCTGGGTAGAGAAAAGAAGATAAAACAAAACATACATTAGTCTCAAGTGAGAGGAATGGTGACACAGGAGCACAGCACACGGAAAAAAGCGGGGCTCAAAATCAAATTGTTTTGCCTGCTCAAAAGAACAACCATTTTTCAGGCATACGCTCTATGAATGAAACACTGGGATGAAATTTTCATGCTCACTAGAGTGCAACACCTCTATGTGCAGATGGGTTATGAGTCTAGATTTTATACCAGGAGCTTGTTGAACTGCCAGGTCTATTAGCAGGTTCGCTTTTTGAGGATATATTGTACACAGAAAGCAATGCTAATTGTACAAATAATAGTTAGAGTGTGACTTTGTACATCATCAACTGTAATGGCTGTAGATAAATGCATCATGTTCAGTCCTCCCTGTCCTCATAGTTGGTGACGCAAAATCCATACCTGTCTAGAAAATGGTGTTAAGAAACAGAGAAACTAAATATACGACAATACATATTTTCATTTTTTATTTAGACAGACTGAGTGAGCTGCTGTGCAAGGTTATGTTGCAAGGCTGGAATTTTTTAGTAATTTATGTGTGTAAAAAAACCAAAAAAAACCTTTACCTTTATCTCATTGTTTGAGTATTCTAAATATTTCATCTTGAATCAATAACTTGTCAATAGTACAAGTTGTGCTTGCAGTGCCAGTGAAAAGAAAATAAACCAGAGATGATGGATGATGGCACTCCAAGGCTGTTATGCTATAACTTTTGCTACCAACACTTCCAAGGTGTAAGCTCTTGATGAATCTTGTACCTGTGACTGTGTGGCAATCAACTGTCTGACACTTGGAAAAGTCAAGGCATGCTATAGACACCTCATGGCAGCATTAAAGTGATATGCAACGAAAAGGGCACAGTCCAGGGATAGAACATAGCAACAGTATGGAAGACAACAAGTATCAACAATAGTTAAGTTCTCAAGACTAAAAAAAAAATTAGGTAGTTCGGATGTGATTTGTTTGGGGTAAAATGATCATCTGTCCTCAGCAGCAATATAAAGTATATTCAGTAAGTATTTACACCTCATTTTACCGAGTCTTTATATAAGCCACCTGACTGAGTCATTCCAGGGGGCTCTCACACTCGTTTTCCCCGTCCTTGCTTCTTCTGGCAGATGATTTAGAAGGCATAATTCAGTAAATCAAAGAATATCCTTTTCCTGAGACTCTAATGCACTTCATCTCTCAGCATCAGTGAAAGCTACAGTGACACAGATGAGATTTAGAAGAGTGCAGAGAAACACCTGGTGTTTGTTCCTTCCTGCATGCTAACAAACTAAAATTAAAACTCTTGCATATTCAATGAAAAGTGTTAAAATGTGTAATAATTTTCAAAAGCCTAATCAGGAAATTCATCGCTTGCACGTGTGCGTCGGAGTGACAGGAGATGTGATTTTTTTAAACGTGGTTTAATTTAAGACTCCTATATCCACTGATGTGCAGCATTGGAGTGAAGCACAGACTGTGAAGCAGAAACACTACTGGATCGTGATCCGGAGCTCGACAGAGAAATCCCGCTGAGCCTTCAGCATGTCGCCACTTCACACAAATGAGTGAGTCAGTCTCAGCCCAATTCTCACCAGGAGATTCAGGGGAATAGTTTGCAAGGACCCGCCATTCAAAGACAGGTAGCCAACTATCGTCACAGCACAATAAGAGGTTGGTGTTTCATAATGTGACAATCTCATGGCTTTAGTAAAAACATAAAGAAACACAAGAAGAAACTGTCAAAGTGATGGCCTTTGTTGTTCTTTTTTCCCCCCATGCACTGAATAATGCCAAAAGCCATCATCATTATGCCATGAAGCACACTGAGTGTATAAAGTATTCAGAACGTAGATGTACACAATAGGCTTTTGTATTTAGAAGTGTTTATGTAGAGTGTCTCCATGTTCAGTTGTGTTTAAGTCAAGCAAATGTGAAGCTTGTTAAGAAGATATCCCAGTGTCAGGAGAGATGATTTGATCCCCTTGTGGAGATGAAGTTTAATTCTGTGTGTTCACACAAAACACATAACCATGTAAGCGTCACTTCGTTCCAGAGCAAGTGATCTAGGATATTTTGTGGTGGTTTAACGGCATCACACTACTTCCAACTTTGCTACAATGAGACAGGATTTGTACGTGTATTTTTCTTTTATTCTTTTTGTCTTAACTTTTACAAAAGCCTCCTTTGAAGAGGTGTCGTCAATAATCTTCGCTAAAAACACTATATACAGCAGGGATGTCCAAAGTACGGCCCGGGGGCCAATCACGCCCCGCGGTCAGATTTCATGTGGCCTGAAGTTTCTCCGGTTGACATAATGAAGCATTTGAATGTACTAAACGTTAAACTGCTGGTGTTATATATCTGTAGCTGTGACACAAAATATTACTTTCTCAATGATCTGGTTAAAGACAAGAGCAAGAGTGATACGTTTTAAACTTAAATGTTAATGGACTTTGCATTACTCATAATAAGTCATGTTTAAAATGAACATGAGGTTAAGATTTGTGTCAACTTCATGCAAGTTTAACGTATTCCATACAATTTATTCTTTGTTATTTGACTCCAGATGTGAAAGAAAGGAAGAACTGGTTTTTAGATTTGTTCACGCCTTTTCTTCACATTGTCAAATCTGGCCCTCTTTAAAAAAAGTTTGGACACCCCTGACATACAGTGTATCTGCTGCTTGTGCATGATTGTACGTTGCAGTTCCAAATCTAATCAAATGTTGTTGTTTTTTACTTTTATTTTAAATTTATTTAAGGATTAGAAGACTCAATGAAGTTTAAAATCTCCTTCATGAGAGTGTCCTGGCTAGGCAGCACAGTACATTAAAACAACATTTCAGGCAGATATGACATATAACAGGTACAGAGAACAAGATATCAGATTACAGCATGGGTACAAAGTCAGGTCATCGTGTCCACAGTCAAAGCTTATACAACCGGATGTCCCTTCCTCCAGTGCTCCAGTGTGTTTTTGAAAACACCTAAGGTGACTATAGCTCCACCAGAATCAAATCATTTTGCAATAGAGTCAGAGCAACAGGAGCAGTATAACTAAAAGCCCTGTTCCCCATTTCAAGATGGATTTTGGGACAGATAGCAAGAGTCGTTGTGCGAATAAGACTCAGAATGGGGACAGTAACTTCCAGCGTTCTTTTAGGTGGATAAACAGACATAAGTATGAAGGAAGCAGGTTTAGTATTGCCTTATAAAGACATGCTATGTCCATGTCAAATAAAATAAACTTACATTTAAAGGGTAAACAAAAGGCTGGTCAAGGACAGTCCCAAACTTCATTTTCACATTCCATTAAACCATTCATGGTGAGAATAATATCTCCCTTATGGTTTATTCAAGAAGTCATACAAATATTGATTTGCTGTAAAACACTGCCTCTACCAATTAAATGACCTGGCCTTTGTTCGAAGCTAGCATGCAAGCTCTAGAGCTCCAGAGGCATGGAAAACCACTACCCGCAGTACGTTTGCTTTCACAAGCTGAAGGTAGATACAAAGAAAACAACATATCCATTTCCTTCCCTCATCTAGTAAGATCACAGATACCATGCTGCAAACCCTAGCTATGCCTCCTAAGACTAAGACAACTGGCCAAAAATCAACTGATCATATCTGCAACACTAAAGACAACAAAGAGAAGTTCAGACGGTGTGGGAAAGATAGCTATTCCCAGACCCATTTTCTCAGTGTATGTCTCTAAATGGCCACTTGTGCAGTGTTTCCAGAAGGAAGTTACTTTTGAATTAAGCAAAAGTGTGTCTGCTGAGAGGTTATTGTGAGTAATAAGTAAAAGAAATAGTGGGAAGTTTTAGATTTAAGATTTCAGTTAAAATTTTTCAACAAATGCAAAACAAAATTTTAAAAAAAATCCTTGTTTTTTATCTGACATCTGCTCAGACTGGTTACCTTTCCGCTCATTCCATTCCTGTTTAAATAACATTCTCTCTTTAGATAAGATTCCAGGTAATGATGTAATGATGGCCAAATTCATCTAAGTTTTATTTGGGTTGGATTGTTAACAACTACACAATAAACAACTTTTCACAACTTCAATCGTATACATTGTTCACTGTCTAAGACTTTCATCATGGTCATTTTTAACCATATACACTAAATAAATGACAGGAAGGCATTATCTTTTACTTCTTATACCAATGTGGTAAAGAAAAAAAACAAAAAAAAAACACACGTCTTGCAAAAAGATAAAACTGATTAAAAAAAAAGGACCAACAACAAGAGTAATATTCAAAAGAGAAAATAATAACAGTGAGAAGTCCCATCAAAATCACAACCATCTCAAAACCTAATTGCCAGATAGGAGTTGTAAAAGCAGAGCTTGTGCTCAGTGTAATAATAAAACAAAACAGTCAACAACATACAGGTAAAACAATTCACATGAGGGGAGTGATGTAAGGTGTGACCCATTTATTAACACATTCATGAAAAGAATGTGTGATAAAAACAAGAGAACAAGAGTGTGAAACAATCACTAAATACGTAACCTCTATAACATGAAACTACAATGACTGAAATAACAGCATTATTCTATGTAATAAAAATTTATGGGAATGACACATTCTGTCTTTTTTTTCAAACGCATAAAAATTGAAAAGGTATTTTATATAAAAAAAGAGAGGTCCATTTTAAAAGGGAGGCACTGTGATTTTGCAGATTGAGGAGATGTCATGTGAGGCAACGTTATTGTGTGAAGTGAAAGGCAATCAAGGTAATTCAAAATACTACATACTTGGAGTTATATCTCTGTCAGATCTGAACATGATACACAGATTTTAAAATTCAGCTTGACTCACATTTCCCCCCCAAAAAACAAAACATTTTTCATATCTGCTTCGTCCACTGAAAATAAAAATCAATTAATTTGCTTGAAAATCATATGAAAGACATCCCTGATAACTTCAGAACAGAATCTTCTATTGCTAAATTGTTGTACATCATCGTAAATGGGAACTGCTTGTAGCTAATTTGTTTAAGTTTTAATGGTGCCAATTTATCAAAACGTTACTAAATACAGGCTAAAAAAGCATATCTAAAAGCCTTATCTGTAGTTCCAAAGTGTAGAGCATAAGGGTACCCTAGATTGAAATAAAACAAATAATAATAATAAAATGAGAGATATATTTTGGTCAATAGAGTAGACTGGGTAAGTGAGACAGAACACCTGCACTAGATCAAAAAAAACAAACAAACAAACTTGGTGACGTCGCTTTGAACACTATGCCCACCTCCCCTAAAAGTACAAGGCAAGGTCATGTTTGCAATGATCTGGACGACACCCCACTGTGAAGACTTGAAAACAGAAATGTACCCTCTGCAAGCGTGTGGAATTTTATTTCATTCTCTTGGACTGCCTGAGATGGTGCTCTTGATTTGAAGAAAGGGGAGAGAGGGGGGACACTTTCATGGAGTGATATGTTGATTCAAATACAAATAAACAAAGTGATATTTTGAAGTATTGGTTGTATCTGCATTTACAGTGACATTTCTTTGTTTTGAGAGTTGTGTACTTGTTAGATTTGGATGGTCTTGTGTTGATGCTTCATAAAATGTAATTAAATTATACATATTATGTAAAATTTAATTAGGATTATGCATGTATATTATACAATTTGTTGTAAATATGCTAAAACATTCAGTAACACCAGCACGATCCTTTAAAATTTCATCAAAGCTCTGAAATTAAGTAAAAACCTGACCTAAATTACATGAATAAAGAGGTAAACTAAGCTTTGCCCAGAGGCAAAAGGGATTTGGGGGAAGGAGGTGTAGATTAAAAGAAAGGACAGAAAGAAGTGTCTGGCATCGTGACGAGAGAGCTTGGATAAAGGATGAAGCTATCTGTGCCCTGACGTGTCGACTCATGACACCAATCTAATATCTATCCACTAAGCCTGTCCCTCAATTTCAGTCCTCTCCGAAGACTCATAAACCTCTTTTTCTACTCTTGGGAGTCCTTCTTTACTCTTCATTCCACCGCTTAGACACCTATAGACACAGCACCATGCTCTTTAACAAACAGCACTTCTACTATCTCTCAGATCAGCATCTTCATCATTAACACAAGGATGATGGTAATTTTTGGGAAAAGGGAAATCTGTAAATCTAGACTTTGGAACAAACACCTGCCTGTTTCTTCAGCAGAATAGTGCTGAATATTTTTTTCTGAATTATACCCTTTGTTGTCATATGCATGGCTGCATGCTATCATTTGTATTATATCTGGCAACAACACTGATCTATTCACAACATCCTTATTCCTACAGCGATGTTAGTCTGTGGCAACAAATATTTGTGTTCTTTAGGAGAAGCGTGTCCAGAATAAAGATTGGAGCTGTGTACATGAGACAAAAATAAGGACCTGAGACTCGGCTTGGACAAAACAAACTTCCACCAAAAGTACTTGTTACAGTTAGGAAGGCATTTTTTTAGCCATTTTTTCAATCTTTTATCTAACTAGTTGGTACTGATACATCAAACCACACAAGGGCTATGTTTATTAAATGTGTAAAAGTGAAGGGTAAAACAAGTGAGCTTAGTTACAAGTTTGTCTCATCTTAGCCGTAGGTCCTGGTCAGATAGAGACAATAAACTCACAATTATTAAAGTTAAAACATTTGTGTGACCAAAGTATGCCCACTGAAGCAGCAAAACTGGTTTAAAAGGCATATTTTAGCCCAAATTGTAGGAATATTGTGGTAAAACATTATCTGTACACGTGTAGACTGGTGCCTGTTAATTTGAGCAATGGTGTTAAGTTAGCTACGTGCTGATGCAGGAGATTGAAATATAAATATTTCAACAAGACACAATACTATGCTCAAGCCAGTCACTGCATATACTAAGGACAATGAAGTATAGCTAACATGAAGCAGCAGTATACCTGTCCTTGACAGGGTGTTATTGACACACAACCATACTAACTAACTTGGATACAGTAGCTCAATATAGCCAAACTGGAGAAACCCCTGGAAAATCGTGGTTATCTGGTTTCTGCCATACTTTCAGTTATTCACTGAGAATGTTTCTGTCTGCACAGCGGCCTTAGCTCTGAAAAATGTTTGGATAAATAACACTCCATTCTGTCTTTCTCTCCCTGTAGACCTCCAGTGCCATGTCCAATGTATTTCCAGGTTTCAGGGGAGCACAACTGTACAACCAAAGATGACACTTTCTACCCTCAAACCTTTGTGCAACCTGTTCTTTTTTTCTGAAAAAAAAAACATCCATACAGGCAATTAGAGGCCACAGCAACCCAACACACCAGAAGTTATTTGACTGCATCCGCATGGAGGATGGTATCCCACAGTGTTTACCAGCATTCCTCCTCACAGGTACTGTTCACTGCTCACTAATATATCCTTACAAACCCTGTTGTCTAATAACTACATGTATGACTCATTTGCAACATGCACCATATATATATATATTTTTTTTAGTACTGAGCAGGGCCGTAGCGAAGATTTTAGAAATGTTAAGGTTATGACTCCAAATCCCCTGAGGCAGCAATTTTACCAAATCTTAAAGCAACACAATAACAGAACATTAACCTCACTGTAACTATTGTATAACAATAAAATCACCATATAGTTTTCAATAATGATATATATACATAAAAACTATGAAACTGCAACCAGATCATAGATTTTTTCCCCCCTTATTCACCATAATAAAAGTCTAAACTCGCTTTTCATAAGCAATCAGGGCAATAGGACCAAAAATTACACTAGTGTTATCCTCTAATAAACATGGTTTAAAAGCGGTATGCTCTTTTATAAGAGCTCTAGAAAATTAAAAGCATTAATTAACTCCCTCTTTACCCACATATACATCCCATACATAGACACTCAAACACACAAATCCTTTCTCCACAGATTGATTATTCAAGTTTTTAATTTGACAAAGTTATGGAAGAAGTTAGATGGAAAAGCATATTCAAGGCTACTCATGGTGAGCTCAGAAGAAGTATTAGAAATGGTGTATTAATTTACTGATAATCCCTCCACACTTTGAAGCAAATATGCCTTTGAGGTTTTAATAACAATGACCAAAACGACTGAGTGAGGATCTCAGTGCTGGCCATTCTCCAGCAAGAGAATTATGGACTTTGAAGCTTGCTACTGTAAATAGGCTTTTAGTATCTTGAACACCGCAGAGTTCTTTAATTCCAGTTATGTAACAGCACAAATTCATACATGCCACATGGCCATCATTATTTCGCTTTAGCCGCGTGTTTGTGAAGTGAACAAACAAGAAGAAGTGGGTTCTCCTGGGGAAAACCTGAAGTTTGAGGCAGCTTCTTTCCCGTCTTGGATCAGGAGGTTTGCATGCCTAATTGAGGCCTGGCAGCCGGTGGTGACTGGCTCCATTACAAGGAGGCTACAACAGTCAGCTGTTGGTGCTTAACATGCAAGTCATGTCGGAGCAAGCACACACTATGCAGGGGCAGACTGCACAGTGTAGGGCCACACTGGGATCCATACAGCACATACGCTTCGAGAGCAACAGACTGATGATGTACTGTACAGCAAGGAGAGGTGTAGGTGCACTATTCTGCATCAGAGCATATTTTTTTTTGTTACTGTTGTTTATGCAAATTTGATTGTTCATTGTGAATGCTTGTAAATCCCTGTGGCATGAAAAAACAAGGTTGAGACGTTAGAGATGAGGACAAAGACCTGAGAAGGATCCAAGCACACCGACCACCTAATGTTACCCTCTAAAAAAATTCTAATGGGAAACCCATTTTCCCAAAATAGGCTTATTTTTCTATCTCTTACAAAATTAGGTGACAAGTCCCTCCTTAATTCCCCTTGGGTAATGGAAAAATTATTTCTTGATATAATATAAAACAACCCTCTTCTATTTCATATGAATAATACACAACATCTTTATTATTATTTCAAAAATAAGAAGTGAAAAACCAAACAGAAAGATTAATGACATGTGACAGAGGTCCCAGACTCCATTTGAAAACTCACAAACAAAGCACACTCCTTTTGACATACTGGAGAGAGATTATGTTTGCAACCCCATATTTAAGGACCATTAGTGTTGCACAAATAGTCATATTTGATTGTCTTAAGACCTGTAAGCTTACAATTTCATGCAAAAGCAGACATACTTGTGGCATTTCTAAATTACATAATTTAAGCTTGCTTAGAGAACTCTTGTTTTGACATGATGATTTAATAAGACCAGGTATTAGGTTGTCTCTCAAGCAGAATTAGAGCAGTGAAAGAAACTCATCTCTGGGACCAGGTGAAATAAGCTGTGTAAGATCTATTCTGGGAATCTAATAGGATTCTAATGCGAGTATTCGCCTCACATGCCCTATAACAAGGGGGTACTGAAGCACAGCCTGTAGTTAAGGTCAGACATATCTGAATTTCTGACTGAATCGAGACTGACTTCTCAATAATGCAAGAAAAAAAAAAAGACCTAAACTCATGTACAAATGTATTCTAATCTTTAGGTCTGGGTTATGGGTCTTTTAGATGGGTCTGTCATTTAAACACGAAGCAGCATTTATGCAAATCCTTTTCCAATTTAAACGGGTCAAACACTGTTGCAAACAATTTTGTGTGATTTGTTCTAGGGGAAGTTACAAACAAACTGTCCTCTGAGCTGAAGTCAGCCTTAGCTTTGGTGAAGCTGATGCCATAGAGCAGAGAGATGCGATATGGAAGACCTCACCTGAACACACGAAGCCCCTCTGCAAAGCCTTCTACTCCCATCTCAAAGCTATGTCAGTCAAGTCAAATCAACTTGTATTGCCTCATATAACATACAGTAGAATGTCTCTGTAGGCTTCACAGACCCCAAGCTCTCTATCTAACCCCTGCAGACATGAAGAAGCTTCTCCATAAACTTCAAAAAGGATTTCTGGCAGGCATTCCGAAAACCTCCAGTACATCTTTTACAACACTGCATAAATACCGACACATCACTCCCATCACGCCTTCTTGGTACCAGTTCCCTATAGACTAGGCAGCTTCTTTTTAAACCATTTCTCTGACCTGCCAGTCAAGGCAGAGAGATACCTCGCACTGCTCCAAGCAAAAGCATTTTCATGATGGTGGTGGGGAGTTCTGCCTAACACACCCTCCCGAAATCTTCCATAGGTGCTCAGCTGGGTGGAGGCCATAGCATACAGTACGATTCATATTGTCACTCCCATTAAACTATTTGGTGAGCCCTCATGCTGCTGGGAAGAGGATATTTTCTTCCTGGAAGAGAACCTTCCGGATACAACCTTTCCCTCGAAAGGGGACAAGTGGAACAAAAGCATACCAGGAAAATGCGCCCCACAGCATAAACACCCACCAAACCCCTCCATTATAGGACTCAAGCATTCAGGTACCATTCTCTTTGTGAATGCTGAAAATGCACTCGCCCACTTCATATGGGGAATGACATCTCTTTTTTTTCTCTTTGTGCCTGAAGCATTCTGCCACCTGTGCCTAAATATTGAACCCATTTTCAGAGTCACTTAGATCTTTTCCTCTTGATCTAAATGCGTGGTTAAGCTCTACAATGTTATGTCACGGAGCCTGATGGGATTTTGCGTTCTTTCATCATGTGGAACACCTGTATGGAGGCATCTGTTTGTTACGTATTTATTCAGGTTGTATCCCTTTATTTGTCACCTGTTTGTATCCATATATCACATTCAGTTTGAGCTGCATTAGTAATGGTAGAAGTCATTGAAGGGCAGTAGGGGTGCAGCACCCACTAAAATCAGTTCAAAGGCATTAGCTCATAAAAAAAAGTTATATAAACATATAAACAATAAACATATATTGTCATCCCCTTTCACAGGGATTTAAACATATAATGCACTAATATTTGTAGCAAGAAAAACATTTAGGGAGTTTAGAGCTTACAGGGGACGTAACCAAAGATGTCTGGGCACTGATCACCCTGTTGGACAGGCTCAGAGAGTTCAACCAGCACATGTAACATAACTGTAATCATGGCCATTGTACACAAGATCATATGTACAATAGGTTGTGTGATTTGGTTATAGCTCTTGAGCATAAAAGTATTCTGGTAACAAGAGTTTGCTCCAAAATCTGGAGGTTTGACAGTATTATTTTAATAATGTGCATTGGTATCCACATACTGTATACACTTGTCTCCTCTGTGAAATGACTATATCCACACTGCCCTGTGTTATTATAAACCGTGAACTGGTCATGAGCTATATCTCTCGCCTGTGTGCACTTGCTATCTCACTCCCTCATCTTCATGCTTGACTTCAGTGAACTTGCCTGTGTAGTTGCTGTGACTGCTTCTCCATACAGGATGTTGGAGTTCGAATCTGCTGTCCATTGTAGCATAAAATGATCAAAAGTTGGTGTCAAATGCTATTAAATCTTAAATATAGATTATCCTAGACGTTCAAATGCAATGCAAAAACATCAATTTGTGCAGCAGTTAATATGAGATTATATAGACTTATGCACCACCAACTTGCAGACGTTTCTGAATGTTGTTGATATCTGGCTTTCTCTTGCATTTGTAGATGCTACGACAACACTGTTTACACTGACAATGACCTTCTGAATCCTTTATAATATAATGCTGGGTTTTAATGCAGTGCTGCCTGAAGGGTCGAAGGTCACAGACATTCAATGTTGATTTTTGGCCTTGTCCCTTATGTGCAGAGATTTCTCCCAATTCTCTGAATATTTTAATATTTTAAATTTCTTGCAATTGTGCGTCGATAAATGTTGTTCTTACATTGTTGCAAATGTGTTGCATCAAATTCAGAATGAGAATATCAAATATCTTGCTTTTGCACAGTATTAAATTGAATGTAGGTCAAAAAGCTTTGCAAGTCCTTGGATTCTGTTTTCATTTACATTTTACGTGTTGCGACTGTTTTGGAATTGGGGTTGTTGAAATATTAGTGCTACTGTAATAACTAGGGGTGTAACAGTAAGGGTATTCCTGAACCATTTGGTACAGGAGGTTTGATTTAGTACACCCTGTTACACAAACAATTGCTGTCAAAATAGTCCTTCTGTCTACATATACAGAATAGAAAACTGTATCCCAACATTATTCAGCTAAAGTCAACTATGTCTGTGGAAACAATTCAAATATTTACGATGGCACCTGAATGTGTCGATTAGCCGAATGAAGCATCCCCTATAGCGTAGAAGTGTTTATCACTGCGCCACCATAATCGGTCATAGAGTATATGGGATTTAGGTATATGGTCATAGTGCTTGAATAGTAACATCAGTACTCGTATATTGCCTGTAGTCATTTTACATGGTAATCTGCACTTGAAAGCGAGATGTATTAGCAAGTGAACATTGAATACACATAACATCTGCTACACAGAACCTCCTAACTTTTAGCATTATGTTTCCAATTTGTGTTTCAGAGCAGCAAAAATTAGTCTTTCAGAAGCACATTCCAAACTGTCTCCACCACTTATCATTAACCTGCTGTACTTCGAGAGACTGCACAAAGCACTAAGCAGCCGTTTCCATGTGCTGTGTGTGGGTGTCAGGCCTTAATCAAATTGACATAGACACGTCAGCTACTAAGCTCCTTCTCTTCACATCTTTCAGTCATTCACCAACACAGCTTTGTCAGGATTACGGTTGTTGCCATCATTCCCCCCAACCCGCCACCACTTCAGTTGTCAGCCAAGTGCGTTATAAGTGGAGAGGAGTGAAACACAAATGTGTGCTGCAGAAATTAAGCATTTTAAATGCTTATTTCTAGGAACTTGCAATGTGAAAAGTTTGAGGCATGGCTGCTTCGTACAGCCTCACATTTGTCTGCCTCTATTGATCAAAAATGTGTCACCCCATCATCTCCAAATAAACAACTCCCTGATACATTTCCAATAGCTGCTGCTCCTCCCCTGTCATTATTAATGTTTGGTTATTAAACAGAGGCCAAACAATGAAAGGTCCCTTTTTACTCTAACTAATTTGAGGCCCCTGATTCTGACAGCACCTAATTACTACACGTGGAGAGAATGCTATACAAAAGGCTAAAAGGCTGAAAAGGGCAGCAGAAGGGTGAAAAAACAGCTACAGCATGAAATCTGGCTGCATGTAAAACGAGTCAGGGTAAAGGGCGTAATGACCGAACAGTCTGAAAAAACAAGGCGAAGATCAAAAACTCTGCTAGCTGCCCATAGGAGCTGCAGCTGAGGGACTGCTCGGGAAATTCCACGGCACTCTGCCTAGTCCATCAGGAGACAATGTGTGATGAACATAAATGTTCTCATTAAATTTCAGGGTAAATTTAATTTTCCGTCTCTTGTGCATAAGGTATAAGTGAACACTTTGACATGCCACTATAGCGAAAAAGATCTCCAATCACAAATTTCATGAGAATTCATCTTCTCGGAACCATAAATAACCACATGAAATCTCATGGTTATTCTACCTTTATTGTACCATCTCATGGAACAAATTGTTGGTTGAGTGGAAATTATGATGTGATGTTGGTGCTAGAGGAAAAGATGGGTTGGAAACCATGAATATCCAGACAAAATTCCATTACAATCTGGCTCCTTTCTGTTGAGTATCTTGCTCTGAATCAAAATGTTGGAAATGGACAGACCAACATGACATTATTATATTACATTATTATGACAGTATTATAGAACTGTGTACCTAGTGGTGCAAAAACTGTATTATAAAAATATTTATACTTTGTTGTAACCTGTGTGATTTACTAGACTGATACATAACTACCAAGCAATGATATACAAACTGATACTGTTCAAAAGTTGGCTCTGCGGGGCTTTAATTTATTGTCCTCTCTTTCACAAATTATAAGCATTGGAGTTCTGAAGCAGATCATGAAAAGTATTTCCAAGTCATTTTAATCAGGTCGGACCTGAATATGCTTCAGCTCCTACCAATTAACTTCCTGCAGGGTCTTTCTGTCATAAGGTCAAATCCCCTGGTACATTATAATTAATAGCAATACAACAGAGGCCAAGCTATAATTTGGAGAAAGAAAATGTAATATGTTTTAAATGAAGGGAGGACAGAAATTAAAACAGATTTATTCAACCAAAACAATAATCGGATTAGCATTATTAAAAAAAAGAAAAACTGCCGGAATGTATTAATATTAATGTCCCTAATAATTACGGTTATTTACCTCAAACTATAAAAAATATATCCAAAGATATGCACATACAGGAAGTCTGTTTGGATGAGTGTGGACCAGCCAGACTATTCTGGTCTGTGCTGACTCTAACATTTGCTGAAATAACTCATAGGGCCAGCTATGCCAGGGATAAAACTAAACTCTGCTGTGGTGATAGCTGGCAACTCACTGTCTTCTTTCAAACTACAAAAAAGAAATCCTTCTTCCAAAGATGAAAAACTTAGGCATGAAGTAGAGTGCCTTTTTGTCCCTTCCACCTTCAGCACTTACTTCTCTGCATCAGGTACAGCTAATGGCTTTTAAGATGCTTTAGTCATGGTTGTAAGCTTTAATGCATTTGAAGCAAAGTGTTGGCTCTCAACTGTTGAGCAGAGACCTTTACCAAAAAAAATAAAAAAATAAATAAAAAATAGAGCTGGCATAATGCAGGTCTGTTTTACAAGTTCTGTTTGAAATTTAAAAAATACATAAATCCAACAAACAAACACAAGTGGAGCACAGCCACATTATTTGAGGGCTGAAACTCAAGTCATAATTGAATATCAGCTGCTGGAGCAGGGTGCACATATGCACTAAAGTCCAAAACTTGTAAAACATTGGCTATCATCAGATGACGATTTAGCCTTTGGGGGCAAGGACCAAAATGACCAACATTAGCCAAACAAAGAGTTTTGTTTGGATTTTTCTTTTGCACAAAACTAATACAAGAAGCCAAGAATCAAACTCAAGTTTGTATGTAAAATTCAATCATCAGTTAACATATAATGAGGCAATGATTGAGAGTCAGTTTTTATGTCCCTTTCCCATCCAAATTTGTTTTGGTTCTAGCATAAGTTCAGTATCTTTCATGTATTCTCTCTGCATGCTCAAAGGCCATTGTGAGTGAAATTGCTAGTCTGCACCCTAATTAACTAATGAGGCCAAGAGGGCCAAACCGCTGCCCCCATTCCCTTTCTTTGTTTGACCCTGAGGTGGCCGTGCATCTTACCAAGCTGATAATCACTGCAGAGCTACAGAATACTCCCAGGCATACTAATGGCAAAGGAACTAATATACCAAGCACAGCAGCAGTCAGTTTAGATAATCTAAACTACATTAAAGTCTTGCTCCTTTTTGCAGAAGTATTTCCACACTTCAGAGGAAACACAATCAGATGTGCAACAGAGATTTCATCCTTTCTGATCATATTCTATTTAGCCTTTATGAATCAGGAACTTACTTCACAGCAGATATGCTGTTTGCACTAGTGGCGAAACCTAAATCAAACCAATGCAAAATTATTAGGAAAGACTACCCTGGCTGATGATCAGCTATTCTGTCAGCTGTTTCCATTGCTTAGAGTTCAAGGACCTGCAGTGAATAACATGAAGATACATAACCATGCATACACTTGTGATGAAGTTCAAAGGCTTGGGGTGCACCCTTTATCTACCACTGAAGCCCCATAAAAAGTTGCAATATTAAGGTATTAATGCTGCAATTGACAGATTGATCTTCTATTTGTAATCACTAATTTTCTTTGGTTAAATCATATTCATAATCAGAGTCAGATTAACACTGACAAGATAAGTTTTTCCAATAAAGCAGATGTCTTCATAAGCCCCTAATGTTAGGTGATCTTGTGCTTCAGCTGTTCATACTGCATTTCCAAACACATTTGCAATCAGTGAAACAATCACACTTGTGACACAGTGGACTTGAAACCCTGAGGGCCAGGGGCTGCAGGACAGTTGGTCCTTTTGCACAGGTGATAATCCAGATTTAGGCTTATAACCAAAAGACCAGTCAATATTATGTATCTGACATTTGTTTTTATTACATTGCTGTGAATCCCTTAAAGCTGCAATCATTGATTTCTTTGCCATGAGGGCAGAATAATTCCACAAAAGCACTAGAAAAACACCTATATGGAGCAGATTTTAGTATGGTTTCTGTCTACCTGAGAAATGTAGGTCCAATATTCACTCTGCTTTTAGCTCTGCACAACAATGAGCTCAAAGAAAAACATCTGAAAAGCTCCTTAAACCTGAGAGGAAGTGCAGACGTGGGTGTCTCTTACTGGGTTAGTAGAAGCTTAATAGCTTACCATTCTATATGTTAACCTTAGTGTCCTCTATATGAGCATAAGAGAACACACAAAGCTTTTTTGACTAAAAGCTTTCCTAGCACGCTGAGTGTATGAGGAGCTGCCATTCTGTTATCCTTCATGGGCCAGCAGCCTCATCTGAATTGTTGACAGTGGCTAAATGACCCGAGAGGCATTTTTGGCAGCAAGTGGGTTAGATAAACTTGCTGAAATGGAGTCAGTCAAATCTTCCTCTCCAGGCACCTCTGAGAGCCCCTTGGCTCCAGGGTCGAATGGTTATCACATCTATGCTTCCAAAATACCATTCTCCAGATACATGTCACACTTATAAGTTTGAACAAGAAGTGTAAAGATAATGTACAAATCTGGGTTCAGTTTCTAAAAAGCAATCTTAAAATCAGATATGGTGAAACCCATTCAAGTGGATCTGTCCTGACCACAATTTGGAGAATCCGAAGACTTCAGCTTGTAAGACAAACTTTAATCCAAGAAAATCTTCAACCTTTCAAAAGCTGATCCAGTCAAACAGCTGAACCAAATGAAGCCTAGTTAACACGGTACAGTGACTAAATAATTCTGTCTGCCAGAGAAAGACCGTATATGCCACAAATCATGAGACGTGGAAGGGGGAAGAATGAATCGGGTTGGTCTCATTTTTCAGAAAGGGGGAGCTGACCTGACCTCTACTAGAGATTTCCCCATTATTAGTCTAACACATTCATGAAGTGGATGGCCTTCTGTTACTAGAGTCTGCCCTTTTGAGTCGATGACTTCCTTTTTAATTCTCTATTTTTGCAGCCTGATAATGGGCCATGCAGGACAAGAGACATTTGAGTCGGGTGATGATGAGGTCAGTATTAATGGTGGCGTGTGGTGTAAAGGTGAGAGAAACAGGGCCAGATGGTCTCAGAGAAGAAAAAAAAAATGCTATTTTGCTATGCTATGTAGTGTATGTGCTTGTTTTTCATTGTTAACGACTCAGATTTGGACATTTCCTATTGCACAAAACCTCACAGATTTTCACAAATTGTAATGGCCAAGCACAGCTTCCCTCATCTCGGATTCAATCAGCAATTCAAATAGATCCAATATTGTGCTCATTGACTGCTGTTGGAGAAAAAAAAAATCGACCAATCAGATTAAGGATTAAGAATGGGGACATCAACTTCCTGCGAAGCTCTACAGGTTGCTCCTAGCGACCGCTACCATAAAACAAATTAAACAAAGGAAGGACAAAATAAGACAGAAAGAGTGTGTCCTTAGGAGCACAAAACAATGAGAAACACCCTGTTGTTCAATCAATCATATTTCCTCTTTCCTAATTAAAATGCAGATAAGCTATTTCAGCTGTTAACTCCTCTTCCTAATCTTTAAAACAAACACGCCCAGAGCAAGACTCTGTAGGAGGAGGAGAACAAGTAGCAATATTTTCCTTGCAACATGGAGCAATGTGGTTCATAGGAAGTGATCTTAATTTAGAGAAACACTAGCAATAACAATACCCCTGGTGTGAGAAATAGTCTTAGCTATGTTCTCATTTGTTATGGGTAATTATACAGAGGTTTTGCAATTAATTTGACAGTGATATATGGGAGTATAAATATGCTAAACATAGCACTTTTAAACCAAACTGGCGGTTACTTGCCTGTGTGTGTATGGAGTGGTATAACCTGTGGTGGAGGACGGAGGATAAGATGTGGCATGTATCCAAGGCACAGGCCTCTCAACCTATATAGCCCACTGAATCAAACTGAGCCTGTAGTGAGGATTGGATATGGCAGATTTCATGAACAGAGACTAACCTTAAATCCAATTGAATCTTTTGCAATCGTTTTACAGCCTCTGGCCAGTTCTGTGCTTATTCCTCACACCATCCCTCACAGGACCAGAGACACTTCCTTCTCTCTGCAATCATCCCCACACAGATGTAAATGCATACCAAAGAAACTCTTATTCACATACCAGTGGATGATATAATAAGGAGCCAGAGCAGATATTAAGAAAAAGAAACCATAACCGCTGGGATGTGGTTCAGGATTTATAATTGATGGGGATTCCACACTGCCTGCTTGAGATAGAATAAAACTCCTTTACATAATTGAGAGTGGCTTGCTAATTTATTCCTCTTGCGCCTTTCCATTTGACCATACATTGCTTGCTGTGATGGAAGCTTCAGCTGACAGCTCTTCCACAAACAAAAGGAAATTCATCTGTAAACGTTTACACACATCACTAGGGTATATCCAAGAGTCGGCTACAGAACTTTCTTGTAACCTTTCCTGAACCCTCGGCTGTCTATCAGAAGGCAGAATGATGATGCTGATCCCCTGAAAGGCGACCTGTTCTCGCAGCTGAGACACTGTCTATCACTTACACACAGCTGTAACTTGGATATCCTTCAATTGTAATAAGGGGACCTTAATCCAGCTCTCAACTTCGGCTGAGCTCCCACAGCGCATCTGTAATCTCAATCAAAGACAACAGCAGAACACCATGTGAGACAGTTGAGAGCGTCTGCTCCTGCATACTGATTCAGTAACAATCTAGAAATGAGTTATTAAGTAGAAAAAAAAATCTTATAAGGAGATGTGTCTGGGTTAATTTTAGTTTTCTGACTGCTGAAAAACAGTGATATTGGAGCAACAATCAATTTTATTTTAAAGAATAACTGTATAGAGTTTTTAACACCAACTACCAAACTGATGTGGCAAAAATCACATTATGCCAGTAATAAGTCAAGCCTGAACACACATCATATCATATACATACTTTTTTCTAATGCAATTAATTAATGCAATTGCCATTGACATATCCATATGTTGGAAAACTTCCTAGCTGGAAAATTAACTTTATGTTACAGCTGAATATTAAATGTAATTTTTTTGTACTGATTTAAGTTTTTCATTGTTGCTTTCAAGCTGTCCTTAAATGACCGACTAAACCTAAACCGTTCATTCAAATGACCATTCACATTCAGGAAACCGTGACAAACACCCCACATCATTAAGACGCACAATGCTACAACACTGTATAATCCCTCATTCCTTTCACACAAAATGCAAATACATTTTTGCAAACCTGTAAATGGCCTCTATCATTTGTACATTCATTTATGCAGGATGCCATTGTGCAAATCCTCACAAGCAAAATGCTAAATCCAACTACAATGTGAAAGAGAATGCAAATGTAATTTGTGAGATTAGTGATCATTTTATCACAGTTGAACGCAGACATGCAATAAATCTTATAGGTGTGCAATCTGTTCTCAAAAACACAGTACATAACATGTATGACATATAGTGGAGTTTGGTGAGAGGAGAGTATTTCAGTAATTAATTTAATACTGCAGAGAAATTACAAAGCAGATTTTCAAATATTTTAAATTGAAAGAGAGCAAAGCAACGAGTACTGATAGCATATCATCAAGTGCCACTTTACGTGGAGCACCATAAAACATTGCATGAACATAAAGTGAAGCTTAGTATAGTGTCCATATTGGTCATACACAATACTTGGAATCACTGAATCTCTCATTAGAGCAGTTTAGAGGTTTTGGATCCGCCTCCTAAATACAGTAGTATGATGAACTTAAGCTTGTTACACCATTGACAACTGAAACGAATGGAACTGCATCAAAAGCAATAGCGCCATGTCAACTTCATTAGCCATGCAGCTGTACTTAACTTTTGTGTAATCAGTGTGGCCGCAGCACTTTGTTCCCATCACTATTATCCCAAGAGATTCTCCCAGAATGCCTCTGCCTTGAAATAGATTCTGCTCGCACTGACAACATAGTAGGAGAAGTGGAATATGTACTCACCATGAAACATATGCTAACTAATTTATGACAGTGCTTAAAACACATTAGGCACATATGTCCTAATTCTCAATTTCCCTGCACTGTCACCTAATCAATTTGTCTGGTTTAAACATGATTATGAACACTGGAAATACATAACTCCTACAGTTGGCTGCAGAATCTGTTGTTTGAACTTTAGCTGATGGTTGCTAGGAATTAGACTCAACTTTTAAACAGGTTGGAAGAGAAGTCATACAGAATAAATGGTTTGTCTAGGTGTCTGGTGAGAAAAATGTGTGATCTGCAAGTTACCCGGCAAGTCTGAGATATGGAGGGAGAGGGAGTCTGAATCCCCATTTTCAATCTAAAGAGATTTTGTTCCTGACAGACTCAATTTTAATTGGATTTATCTGTCCAATTCTTTCTGGAATAAATCTTCCTCTAAAGGACACCTGATCTGACACTTGTCATTGTCAACAAAGGCCAGAGATCCATCTATTAAATAGTTGATAGCTTTCGCCTTTGCCTGAAATGCAGTTTCCTGGGGCTTGGTTGTAATGCAGAAGGAAAAAGTGGTTGCATTTCCACCCTTTTTGCAGTTTTCATTCTGATGACAGTAGCACTTTCCAATATGTTCTCAAATATAATTAGAGAGGTGTTACTTCATCATTGGACATGTTTGAATGAATCTACTGATCTAGTCTACTAATTAATTCAGTATTATTTTCATTATTATCACAACAGATTTTATTCATGCACCTCTGAGCACTCAACTGTGCAATCCTTCAAGGAGGCTTCAGGGTTTGATTGCACACTAATCGATACCATGATACACAAACACTAATCAGTTGCTGATTATGAAAGCGAATCAGCTTCAATAGTTATTTTTCTATACTGTTAGAAAATTCTTGCATACATAAAAAGCAGCATTTTCTGCATGTAAATATGCATTCCATCCCAACAACTTCCAAGCAAGTGCAACTCTACATGTTCTTTCTGGGCAGATTTATTGGACAACTGAACAAGATAACATTATCACTGGGAGAGGCATGATGTCTGCGTGATCCTAACACAGCAAAAGTTATGACTGTGAGAAGGAGTGCGAGTTTATGACGCAAACGGCATCAACATTTTTCAAAGGCCTAAGTAGTTCTCCGATGATGGCCAATTTTATGATAAAGTATGACAGCCAACAGCTTGTATAAACATCAATATCAGTAATGTAATTTAAAATAAAACACTTGCATTAGTTTCAAAATTGTTGCGTCACGGAACCCTAAAATCCCATCAGTGACTGAAAGTATAAATGGATATTTGTCATTTTAACTGTACAAACTGATTTTATCGTGAGGGCCCAACAGCATGTCAGGCTTCACGATGCCAGCGAGTTGAGCTAAGCCAGAGCACAAAAAGAAAATAAAGGCATTCACCTGAGTTAATTACTGTGTTTACTATTAATGGCTAAATTCTATAGACAAAGGCCAGAGCAGTGGCAGTGACTGAATGAGGAGCACAACAACAACAAAAGCAGCAGGTCCTTGCCATTCTAAATATGTCGACAAAGTCATCTGTCACAAGACAAACAGGAGACTGTGAACCCAACCAGGCGCACTGATGTTTGACATGCTCCACTGTCATGTCCTATATAAGACCTTTACACCTGCCCTCTGGACTGTATGTTACAGTGAACACAGTGACTCAAAAGAAAACATTAATATCATTGAGAAGACTCAACCTGAACCTAGTCTATTCTTACTGCCAGAAGAATTCACTGTCTATTGGCAATACACACATGTGACTGTGTGTATTTTCTCCGGATGCTATTTCCATATGAATGCGGCACAATGCAGCTGTTTTTGGAGCAGGGGATCAAGGGATCCTTTTGCTAATTTGCTGAAAGGAGAGATAAAGTCATTATGGATAACAGTGGGTGATGATAGAAATATCAACGGTTATTGCTGCAAAGTGAGGTGAAACAGAGAAGCATAACATCCTTGATATTGATGCTGAATAATCTCATTGTTTACAAGGCGAGGGAGGGTTTGAGATGTAGCACCTGAACTCTAAAAACACATTGGATGAGGAATACAAGCACTGTGAAACAGTGTGAGACGGAGACGAAACAAGCAGACAGGGAGGGGGGTGGGGTGGGGTGGGGTGTAGGGGTGGGTCTGTAGACGGCAAATGAAATCAGATTCCTTTACCACCTCTCTATACCACCCTATCTCATTTTCGCTGCAAGTATCCCATGGTGAAATTCGTCCGGAATCCGCAATCTGTCACTGGATGGTGTCATCCTAATGACACACTTGGCATACTGATGTCTCCCATCTGCATCCCCCTGCATCCAACAGAGTGGATGTGCCGCTAACGCATACATTATTTAACCTTCTGAATGGGGCGAAGGAGATTGGTAAAAATAACATCTCTCTGTGGTCCAGCTGGATGCTGAGGCACTCTATTACAGCATTTTCACTCCTCAGATTGTTAAATAATGTATGTACATAAGGCAGCAGGGAGGGAAGACACAGCCAGGGCCAAGAAGGAGAACAGAGTAAAGAGTTAGATAGGAATAGACAGAGAGGGAAGAGGAAGAGAATTGGTGACTGCAGCCCACTGGTGCTAGTGTGAAAAAAAAAAAAAGAAAAGAAAACTTGCCCTTGAAAAATGAGGACAAGCAGCAAGAACTAGGCTGACTCTAGCTCCCAAGTGAAATAGTACATATGGTAGTTCTGACTTATATATAGGGATGGCGCTTCATATGGATTTTTTCAACCATCTTTTGCTGCTGGGTATCATTATTGTCTGCTTTTGTCAAATTGAGAGGGCTACCAGTCATATAGTGAGGCAAAACTTCATCAATAACTCTGACATAGGGCACAAATAATGTTTAATTCTATTGTCAGTGTCTCTAGAGATTCTCAGTCTTCTAGGTCTGTTGAATTAAGAATATTTTATGACTTTAAGTGTCCAGCTGCCTACCATTAGTCTTTCTAAAAAAATGAACAGGGGACTGTATCAGTGACAGTGTTCTCCTGCTACTGCTGTCCAGTATCCGAGGAATTATGTTCACAGTGGAAGATTCTGCAGATCACGGTTTATGTGCAGTGCCAATAATCCCATCAGAGGAAGTAGTGTGTCCTCTATGTAGAAAGTAAGGGCGTGAAGTTCGGGGGAGTGACATGCATGTACAATCCAATTTTCTTGTGGGATATCAAAATTTGTGCAGTGTCACAGAGCTGGAACTGTTCACACAATCATTCAAGGATCTGATTTCAGAAAAAACCTCGAGATGGATGTTGGTATGTTGATGCTTGCACTACTATACTGTTGGGTGGATGCATGGTATGTACTGTCCTTTTTCTCTCTTGGATGTTTTTTATGTTGTAATACTGTTTTGGTTTGGTTTGTATCTGTTTGAATGTATTTGTTCTGATTTTGTGCTGCTGACTGTCTTGGCCAGGACTCCAACAAAAAATAGATTTTTAACCTCAATTGGAATCTCCCTGGTTAAATCAGGTTAAATTGAATTAAGAACAATCCCAAACCATAAGAGTATTTAAAACAGTAAACCAGAAATGATTTGCCATAATCATGGCCTTTACTTAATCTTAACCATAGTGTCCATGTGCAAATATTGTAGAAAAGGGAGAATAGATACATTTAATCAAATGTTACAAAAAGTCACTGAACATTAATCATCATCAACATTTTGTCTGGACACAGGGTTGAACACAACAAAACAACTCACTAATTTGCATTGGGAGTCCATTTTTTCCCCTGACTGGCCACTAAACCATGATTAACATTTTTAGGGTCATGTTCAGGAAAATATCCCGGTCTTGGTTAAATATTGGATAAGAAAAGTTAATGCATCCTATCTAATCAAATGCTAATACTCAACTCTAGCTTTCAGGAGTGGACATTTAATTTATAGATATCAAGTAAAAAGTCCTCCAAATTTAAGGACAAAATAGATTGTTTGTGCTCTCTAGAACAATCTGACGCCGCCATTAGCAGAATGACATCATTTATCTGTGCCTCCCAAAGCTGTTACAAATCAGTTGAAAACTAATATGATGTTTTATGATGTGGCAAAGCTATGGTTAAGGATTGGTTAGGTCTAAGGAAACATTGAGGTTTGGATTAAAACTGCCACTTTGCTAAGGTCTGGAGCTTTATTGTCATGGTGACGAACACATACTTAAGGTTATGGAACAATCAAGGTCTTGCTTACAATTTATCTGACTTCTCCCTTTGCTTCCATCATAATTAATACAGCTGCTAAATGGCTTTGTCTCTTCAAGGTAAACATGTTTCTCAAACGACTGATGCTGCTGGTCTTCCTAGGAGGACAGTCTCTAATCAAGAAATACCAGTACGTCAGTATTATAACACATGCAAACTTAAAATAAGTAGCAGAGCCAGAGCCTGGGATATCAATGTTTATATGCACACACACCTACAAGCATAGACAGTCCATAACCAATATCTTAGAATGCAGAAAATGAATCCCTGAAGCAACATTTTAAATAGGAATGCCATTCTTTGACCCTGAAGCTAACTGTTCTGCTTCTGCCTGCCTCATCTCCTCAATCTGCTGTTTGCAGCCTAGAGTGCCAACCCTGGCTGTCTCCCCTGACCAGTGTTATCAACAAAGCAGCAAGCAACACACTATCTGGCTGCTTATCCTCATGGGGAGATTCCGATAACAGTAACAGTTAGTATGCAGCATGCCTTCAGGGGATAGCTAGAGTTTTTGAAATTCATTTGACTATTTTTAATTACAATATTCTCTGGCATTCTCAGAAATATACCAAAGCAGAGATTCTTAAATTCAGAACATGTTGGTGAAAAAGAGTATTCTAATTTTTTTGCAATATTGTAGTATAATATCTTATAAATGGCAATACAAGGATATAAAGTTGCATGGCTTTTTAATACCCTTTCATCATTAAACCAGGACATTTCATTCCTTCTTCCTGGTTTGTTAATGTTGTTTTTCAACTCAGATCATTTCTAAAGGGGTAAACAGTTTGTCTTCCAAACAAGCTGGCATCACAATACACCATCTACTGCATTAATTGTGAGAAATCGTCCTATTCTGTGAAGCCCTTGTAAAATGCTTAGACAAATAGAGAGTGCCTTCCGCATTGGTCAACGTCTTGTAAGTCATATTTTAATGTCCTTTATAATAAGCGGTATTATAACAAATCATGATACTAAACAACTTTCATGATGATATTGCAAACAGCTCAAGGTCTGCTTACCGTGAGCAGCATATGTGAATTTAATCAAAACCACAATAACCTTAAGTAGTATTATATTCTGAAGGTCATTGATTTGATAGGCAGTCATAGAAAAAAAATGTAAAAGCCACTGGGAATTTATGTTCTTGTTAATACTCTGGAAAGCAAGCTTGTCTGAAGTCCCATGGATCAGTTTAATTGGATATCAACAGGGAAAGATTTGCTCTAATCCAATCCAAGGATCATTTGCTAAACTATGGTAAACAAGACTCAATCTGGTGCGGAGTTTTTTTTTGCAAAAGCACAGTATTAACTTTGCTATAAAAGTACGTAAATGATGTTGTTTAAATGTAGGAAGCGCATATTGCATCAACTGATCTAATGCATTTGGACTGTGGTTTGGTTTATCTTTGTATCTTTGTATTACCACAGACCACGACAAGAGGAAATTTAAGATTCTGGGGATGTGAGGGTAAATAAATATATATATACTGTATATATATATATATATATATATGATAGTACCATAGCCCACATCAAATATGACTCAAAGGAGCCTCCTTAGTGCTGAAAAGGGTTTCTAAAAGCAGGAGACAAGTGGATACTTAGATTACTTCAGTTTTGCACTGCTTGCAAAATCTAAAAATGTCATGTGAAGAAAAGCAGTCAGAAACAAAAGAAACAGTGTTTGGAACTCCCCAAACACTTCAAATCTCTCATCTTGTGTGCTGCATATCTGTGGTTGTCTGTGGGTGGTGTGTTGCAGAATGGGGTGTGTGTTTCTGTATTTTCTCTGGGTTTATATTTGTGTGTATGTTTATTCACGTGTTTGTACACACTCCACACTGTGTATGTGTTTAGTTGAAGGATTTATACTTTGGCGAGCTGCTTTGCCTGTGGCAGTGGTGACCACTACGTGGCCCTCAGCTTTGTCATGGTAAACAGACACCTTTGCTAGTGGGCTTTACCCGGAGTATCTATTGTCTTCCTCTGGCCGCATAAACAAAGGCAGGCTCCCATGGGTCCAGATGTACATAGTAAAAGCAGCCAAGATTTGAGAGGGGGTCTACATAAGCACAAGCTGGAGCTCAGTTTACAGAGCATTTCATCGACATCTCCTGTCCTTCTGCTCTCTCTGCCTTTGCCCTGTTTTGTAGACAAAGGGCCATTTTCAAACACCAAAGTACATGTACAAGTTGGTACAGAACACACTTGGTCATGGATAGGAGGTGGCTTTTTGGACACAAAACTTAACAGACGGGTAATGTGTAAAAGTGTTTCTCCCAGCATTTTATTGTTGTCAGGGTAGAGGAAAGCATTTAAACTGCAAGACAACAACACTTTACACTGACAGTTACACTTATGGATTCTTTTAGGTGGGTTAACAGCCCTGACAGACAGGCCAATCCAAAACTACTGGTACAGCTACGGAGGAATGGTTGTCCAGAGTGAGTCCAGAAAAACTGGTTCATGGTACAAATGTGGATTTAAATACCTCCTAGCAGACTACAAATTGAAAGAAGTGGGTCAGTGCCTTCCTAAATGACCCATATGGCCATTTCATATGAGCATTTTCTGTGTTAGGGTTAGGAAAGGTGGAAGTACTGCCACACAACCACAAGAGGCTGTTTGTCTGAAAAAATGCAAAAATCATTAGATTTTTTGAATAAATGGCAAAGGTTGACCAAACTTTGAGACATATCTTTTAAGCCAAAATGAATGAGAACATTTTATGACAACTGAGCATTCTAGAGCCACTAGGCACAAATACCTATTGTACCCACATGAAATAAATTGACCACATATACACCAGAGGATGAACCCCAGTGATTCTGAAAACCACATGAATTTTCCTTTAGTGCTACAGGGCAATAACAAAACATTCAATATGTCTCCATTCCTAAAAATGCAAAATAGGTTAGTGTCTGCCAAAATGACATATTTGATCTAATCTGCCATCTCTGTGGATGAGGATTTGATATAGTTTAGGTGACTAAAACTACTTGGTTAGAAAAAGACCATTCCTTGAAACTGAAATCTGTGAAACAGACAAATCCACAAACTCATGCTTTATTTGCTCTGGCAGATGCATGTGGCCACCCTTCCATTTTCAACCATCCTGGATCTAGTCAGGCCATTCACAGCAGTTTATCTAATATGGAGCCGGTTTGATATGATGACTGTACAGAGGAGTGGCCAATGAAACATTTTTTAAACAACCAAGATGGCTGCCACTAGTGTGAAGCTGTTTCTGTTGAATCTGCTGTCAACACCAGAATTAAACAAACTAGAAGTTATATTTAACAAACAACTGCACTTCAAGTTGTTGATAAGAAATATGTCTTTATCATAGTTCTGATGAAAGTTTAATTTACCAATTACGTTACATCACACTTTTTGTTGCTTTTAGTGGGTCTATCCAATTGTGTCCAGAGGCCCTTTGGTCTATACCCATGTGGACCCCTAAGTGCTTACTTCTCTTTATGGAGAATAATCTGGCCTTATCACTCATCGTGTTAGCAGACCAATACACAAGTTACTATTGTAACACAAGTAACACTTTTTCATCCTGTGAAGAAACAGGAAAATTCATTGCTTTCCTCTGGTTTAGTTTTGGTTTTCTACTTGCTCCTTCTTCTATGAGGGCAGCTATATTTACCCCCACTCTCTGCTTATGTGGAGTACGCCCCAATTCCCAAAGCCATTTATTTTGACTGCAACCGCTGTCAGGAATTAATCTGAGTTATAGTGGTTCCTATGGCAACCCCCTACACCAATTATGTACATATGCATATGAAACAAAAAGGAAATTAATTTTTGTGCTCTTAAAACAGTTTCTCCTTCCAGACATGAACATACCCTGCCATATAAACCCACTTTTGACAGGGTTTACATTTCAAAGAGGGGGGATAAGAAGGAACTTAAAACCATCAAAACACACTTTGATAGACTTAAGCAGTTTGGTTTGTTATTTAAGAGGCTGAGTTCTTTGTTGCATGGTTTTCTTTGGTCTTGTCCCCAAAAAACCTAGATGCCCAGGCCAAAGTTTCCTCTTTGATCAGCATTAAAAAAAAAAAAAAAAAAAAAAAAAAACATGGCTTCTGTTCATTTGCTTTAAGCTATTTGGGCTTGTGTTAGCTCGAAGAGAACCATTATGAGGATGGATACAGAATATAAACCATGGTCGCTCTGACTTGTGGCTCTTCCGACAATAAAGCTAATCCATTTAAGGGGTCATAAATTCTCATAAACTCAAAATGAAGAGTTACTGCTAATATGTGGTGAGTGCAAAAGCAGCTACGACATCCTGTGCATTTCTATGAGATTTTGAAATGGAGGGCTGGGATTTCTAAAGCAGGGCGGAAGGGAACACAAACACTAGTTACGCAGGAGTTATTCTAGACTGAGTCAACAGTACAGATCTTAACAGATTGAGATTATTTTTGTCCAAGTCAGCTCATATGACCAGGAAGTGAATTCCATTCTGAATGTGTGGTCAAAGCATTGCAAAGTACGTCCCAATTCCCGGCAAGGGTGATCCAGTTGATTTGGTAAGACATATCTGTTACAGCAAAGTCAGACGAGGCAAGAAACACGAGTAGTCAGAAGATCCGGTTGTAAACAAACCCCATTATAGTCAATTATATTCGTATGGGAAAATAAAGATGAACTGTAAAATTATAAACCAAACTGTCCAATGTAAACATGCATCACTGCTTACAGACTGACTTCCTGGTTCAAAATTGACCTGCTGTTCTGTTTTTACAGCATTAAAGGGTGGTTACCAACATTTTGGGTGGGCCCTTTTAGGTGTAGGTGTTAGTACAGTAATACGATGAAAAATATCAGGCTCATCAATGAGCATGAATGAGCATGAACATGAGAAAGTGGAAACTGCAATAAAGTTTATCATCCTTGCCCCTTTGGTAAACTTCCACTGAGTCTTTCTTTATCTTAAGGGTAGAGAAACATTTTCATTTTTTAGACAGTCATATTCAAATATATTCAATGTGCTGTTGAATTCAGGTCATGTAGTATAAAAGGAAAATGTTGGCTACACACTTTAACTAAGGTGATGCACTTAAATTACATCAAGTACTTATGTAACTTACATTTTTTTCCTAAAGCTACACAACATCAATCGTGCAAGATTTATTTTGAAAGTTTAACTGGATGTTACATATTTAATCTTACAAACTTGACTGCACGTCCAAAAATTACACTAGAGAGGGGTACCTACTACATAGTCGGGAGTAAGAACATGGTGGAACAACATAAGCACAGGGTTTTATTCACCATCTCCCGCAATTTGAAGCTAGTGCCATCTTAAAAAGAGAGTGCCAATCCCTCTTGTGAACAGCTGAATAGAACTCTGCAAGGGTTTCCTCCAAGCATGGAAACACTTGTGTGAAATAAATAAATCAGTATGTAAATCAAGTGAAGAAAAAAAAGAAAAACACCTAAAAAGTGTATTATCAAGCATATTATTAAAGCAAGAGTATCACTTAGATAAATATATGCCTACATTACACAGTAAGAGGAAGACACCTTATAAAATTCTTGGGGAATTAACTGCTTTTACCAATGATGCAAGCCATCACCATGCAGAATATGCAGCTAGAAATACCCACCATTCATTCTTACATGAAGCAACAAGAAGTGACTTCTTCCCCACAAATAAACACAGCCCTGGTGAACAATAATTAACAAATATATCTTTTATATATTCAAACAATCCACCCACACCTTCCAATTAGTGAGTCTTCTGAGAACTGTTGTTTATACCATATGCTATGCTTGAGTGTATTATAAGCGTGTTATCCAAACCAATCACACAGAACCGAGTGAACATGGAAATGCACTTAGCGTGAGTTAGGACATGACACATTGTTGTACTGTATCTCTGCCCCGATGAGGAGAGAGAGGAACACACTGTAGATTTGTTCGACATGGCAATGTGGTCTTTCTATAATTAAATCTACCGCAGCATATGTCTGACATATCTTTTATCTTCACGTAAATACTGTTGCTAAAAACAATAAGATACTTTTGGGTACATTCTGTGTTAGAGAGGTGTATTTTTTTTCTAAGCTGGATGATGATGTGTCAACCAAATGGCACACAAATAATGGATTTCTAATTCCGATCATATTTTCTGTCATGCCACCATATCTGTCCATCTCGCACAGAAACACACACTTGAGTGCTAAAAAATGTCATGTGTTTGAGTGCATTAAGCTTCTAAAAAGTGTCACTACACCATGTGACAAATTCATCAGCAGTAGGCCAGTGACATTTTCTAAAAGACCCAGGTTGTTTCTTATAGAGCATATAGTCACTGAGAAAGGTCACACCCCATGTGGCGATCATGTAGATGTTTAAAGGTCAGAGGTTGCCATTTACTTTCACTCTTTGTAATACCTTCATTAAAAAAAGACAAAATCCATGCTACAATAGAAGAGCAAAGCAGTACATTTGTTTTCTATAATAAGTGGTACGATGGGTCTAAAAGCAGATGAGACATCCATGAATTACAGCCTTGTCTTTGTTTTGTGCTTTAATGTTTTGTATTATACCGGTCAGTTCAGCCTCACACTTTATGATTTATTTCATGAACTTTCCAATAACTCAAGATGTAGCACTTCAAAGCTATGAGCTGTTTGTTTTTAGATGTGCATCTGTAAATAGAAACCCATCAACAATGTGTCTCAGTGAGCGTCTGATCAGCTTGTAGGTCTGCAGACAGTGGTTGATGAAAGACAAACTTAACATCACTAGTGCAACTCAATTCCAGTCATCACAACACAGCCAACCAGATGTCAAGCATCATGTCTCTGCAAGGAATCTAGTACATCTTGTGTACATGCCAACCACAGCTTGCAGTCATACTGTTCAGACTGCTGTTTTGAAGGCAATGAGATATTTGCTTAACTTTATAAGTAGCTTCCATATTTAGTCCTTCGAGCAGTGTGATGGGTCCAAAAGGATCTTTTGCACATATGCTTAAGTTATGTAAGTTATGTTAAGGATAAGTCACATCAGCATTTAGAAAAGTTATTTTATTTGTCTGAAGTCAATTTGTTTTAATGGAGTAGTAGCATAGATTTGCTGGTGAAGCCCAAGTAAATTTGTGTGGTAAATGTATTCAGTAATCAAACCATAACCAAAATAAATAAATAAATAAATACATAAATAAATAAATTCAAAACAAAAGCTGACACTAATATTTGAATGAGGCTAGCTGCGAAACCTTTGGAGGTGAGGACATCACCTCCATATACCACAGTTCCCACAGAGGTACAAAGGGATCATCGAAGTTCAGATCAGAAGACGTTTTCAGTATGACTTCAGAAGAGAGTATAAGCTACTGAGTTCCTAAGGGATGCAAGTTTCACTCTTTTCTGGCTGGAAACTCACTGTTGCTTTAATTATCCTTTCCACTATTCATAGAGTGTCAGTTCCTTCACCTACATGTATTACACATGCTGCGAAATCAGTAACCGAGCTTGATGTAGATGAGGCGCACTGAGGGAAACGTCTTTTGTACATGAAAGTACATGGCAACTCTTCATCAGAAAATGGCTCCTGGAATGCACAGAACATCACAGGCTGATATCCAACAGTTGATATGAGGGTGGGTAGAATTTTTACTTTTGGTCCATTTTAAACCCACTCAAATCACTAAAAAGCTGCTCAGTGGATACCTGATAAATAGATGCCAAATGGGTCTCCTCACTAAGCAGCTCTGGCCTTCAGACTCTGCCTTTTATGTAGCAAGCCAGCCAGTTAACCCTGCTGCCTTCATACACTGGCCTCCTCACTCTGATTTATTGCTCAGACCTACTCAGAATGCCAACAGAGACCACATTCCACGGGCATTGCGTGTTTAAGCAATCTTAGGTCTTGCTTTTTCCTAAATTCGGGCTGACCAGACAGAAATGCAGTATGATGGTCTGGGTCAGTATTAGCATCAGAGAAAAAGACATGCAGACTATCTGCCATAAAATTATTTCTCTTCATTCATCATCCATTTTCTTTTTCTTTTAGCCCTAATGATATCTTTAATACTGCCTTCATATTCCTACCTCTGCTCTTTCAGAAGTGCTTGGTAGAGATATTAAGGGTGAAGCTGTTTTCTGATTTTTATACTTAATGCAATTTAAACAAGACTCAAGGGTACCCTAATAAAAAGTGGGGAAACTTTGTTCGGCAGAAAGCCACAGTTTAAAATTTCTTTTTTTATTTGCTACTGGTAATGAATTAAAGAGAGTGACCACTTAACATCCTTAAAGTGTTTTCTGAATATATAGACAGAAAGGCATAATATCACATTATTCATAGTCAAGAAACTGTGTTCAAAAGAGACTATGGTCTTGATTTTCAAGGCAGCAAAAACTACATGTTGTTACTGTTTTTTCTTGACCTTCAAATGTGCACTGTCTATCTCTTGGGTATATTCATGCCTGTTGCAGAATGGATGATGCCAAGGTTGGTGGAGAGTAAGGAGTTGATAAAATGAGGTTCTTTGACCTTGCAATAAGAATACATGTTCAAGGACCAGGCTTGTTTCGGGAAAGCTCATGAAGTGTCCAAATGTTGACTGAAAGGGATTTTCCTCAATAATTTCCACAGAAAATTCAATGGCAATCTGGCCAGTAGCTGTTAAGATAACATGGACAGACAGAAAGTCAATGAGCGATTGTGCCCTCATTGCTCTGTTCTGTAAAATTTGGTCAAATCCAATATCAATAATATGATTACATAGATGTGTTCTCACAGGCTAATACAGATGCCTGCACAGGCAATGTAATGTGTGTGTCACTTTCTATCCAACCATGCTAAAGCTAAAGTCCTGTAATGCATTAAAGCTGTTAAAAACTAGAGCCTTACTTTACTTATCATTGCTTCCTATCTGCTGGTGGGCCATCTAATCTTGCTGTCTCTTTGAGAGCGTCCCGCTGTAAATCCACTGTTGGGGTGCAGATATCATCTCATGTCAAGAACAATCCACCTCATTCATCTCACTAGGGGAAACAGCGCGCCTCACTCATATCTGCCTCCATAGACATTTCACATATATGAGCTGCATTTTTTTATAGATAGTGTAGCCTGAAGAAATAAATACAAAATGTGAGAAAAGAAAAAAAAAAAGATCCGTCATTTGTTAGAGTGTTATATTTTGTTTTGGACGGCACCGGGATATGTCATATCAATTGCATCTATTGTCTCAACATGCTCATTTTTGGCAGCTGTGTCTATTCCAGGATTCTTTGTGAGTTATTTTAAACAGATGGTGCACAGGATGATCTTCGTCATTTTGATACATGATGACATTAAATGACGAAAAAAAGAAGAAGAAGAAATGGAGTCTAGACATTTTAGTTGGAAAAAACAATGTAGGGACTGGAATTCAGCAAAGCCATTTGCCAATAGAGGAAAGGCTTTCCATCATCTATGCATCCATCCATCCATGCTCTATGCTCACTTATCTGTTGCAGGGCAGCAGGGGGCTTGCGCCTATAAGCTCACAGTTTCGGTGCATTTACTAATAAGTCCTTATACTTAAGGTAATATATAAGTGCCTTCCAAAGTGATTTATATGAAATTAAACGAAAAGAACAACCAGTTGGTCCACACATTTTTTTCTCCTCGTCATAGACCGAAGAAAATCCCTAACATTGACGTTTTTAACGATGGTAGAGGAGAGCGCTGTCTGACACATCATTACAAATTCTCCCATAGGTGTTCAACTGCGTTGACATCTTGTGACTATGAAGGCCATAGCAGATGATTCACGTCAGATTTAAACACATCAAGCCATTACTGAGCACTCCTGTCCTGCATGGAAGCAAACACATTTGTTATGCTTTCTCCAGCTTTATTTGTCACCCTTGCATATGTTGTTTGAAGGAATAAAGAACACGAAAGAAAGACAAATGACACAGACATAATACAGGCAGAAAATAAAGCCTCCAGCTTGATTATGACCGGGGTGGTATTTACCAGCAACAGTACTGTACAACCATTACAATATAAAGCTGCTATCCATAATGATGATGTCACCTTCTGCTAATTCCCTGTATGCTTCGACAGCGTTTTCAGAAAAGGAATTGTCTCAGCCGGTACACCTCTTTCCAGACATACTGTCTGTTTGCTAAGGTGATTAACACCACATGTTCTTCAGGATAATCCTGGCAAGTAGAAATGTCATCACTGGTAACATAGCAGAGAGCAACAATGGGTAGCAGCGACAGAAGAAAGTACAATGTTAACAGAGTGCAACAGTGCCATGTACGCAAACCTCGAAGATTGGAGTTACATACAGTTAGAGGCGACTTTTTGTCACTATTGTTTTCCTGGCCACCAGTATTGAGTGGTTATTGTCTATATGTGTGTGAGTGTGTGTGTGCATGTATGTGCACAAGCCCCGAGCTACAGGCTGTTAACCTACTTGCAGTTGTAAAAATCAACATAAAGTGGGTTTTTTTTGTCTTTCCATGTCTTTCTCACACAAATACTCTCAAACACCCACACATGCACTCATACACACAGACACACACACACACACACACACACACACACACACACACACACACACACACACACATTACAGCCACCAGGCCCCACCATAGCCCAGTTGCCACTGCCTGCACTACGGTTGCTATGGAAACACCTGCATCTCTGGTAATCCTATGAATAGGATGCAATGAGGGGCAGCTTAACATGGTGCCAGGTGAAAACAGTAAACTGATGCATGTCGCTCTGAAGGATGCACTTCACTCTGATTCTAAACACCTGGTCTTAAAGTTGTATTATAATTTTGTGTAAAAATAAGGTGTGCTTGAGTGTTTTTGTGATGTGTAAATCCAAAGAGGATGTTGATGATATTTATAGGCAATGCTGCAAGATGTATGCACAAGCAAACATTCTCTCACGCAGGTTTAGTACAGTATGTGTACAGATGGAGTAAAGATGTCTCTGTGCATACCGTAAGTGCAAGTAAAATGTGTGTGGCATCAGGAGTCAATACTTTCCAAGCTGTTCTAAGAAACTAAGAAATATCTAAATTTATTTGTCAGATTACTGACTCTGAAAATCAAAATTGTCTTGGTTTTATAAAATATAAAGTTTAAGCTTGTATTACACACTACCAAAGCCATCACCAACATTACCATATTTATTCTATGGCATTGCTTCCAGTAAGGTGAGTCCTTGAAAGGAGCATAGGTTAACCTACTTTCATTTAGAAATTTAGATTGGTAAGCATGGAGATCATTTTCATGATCAAGGTGAAGTTTTTGGTATCAGGAGACAAGCACTAGACTAGCTGGACTAGCTTCCCCCGTTTCCAGTCTTTGTGCTAAGCTAAGTTAGCAGTTGTTCATATTTAGCGTTCAAACAAGGCATCAATCTTCTCATGCAACTCTTCGCAAAACAAACAAAAACAAATCAATGTTGATCTTTTTCTTTGGCTTGGAAACAAATATAAGAAACACTTTGATCCGCACGGTTAAATGTGCAGAAGCCTTAAACAGTTTGGAAAATCCCCAAAAACTGCCAACATACAATGAAGATGAGCAACACATCCTCCGTCACTCAGGGTGCCTACAGCTACAACCCTGTCTACAAGTTCAACTTAGTGTGTCCAAACTCTCATCACAAAGTGACAATATCATGCCTGGCACCACGAGACTCAATAGCTGCTACCTACACAGTACACAGCATGGCACTTTGTTGATAATAATTACTGTTCCTGTATTTCAGTGTCAGACTGCACCAGTAACACGACACATGATAAGACCCTGTTCTTCAGGAACTACAGTGATTTTGGTGGCTCTAAATGGATGATTCGTTCATTTATCCTTCCAGAATGGATGGACCATCTATAAATACTGTATATATGAGTGAATATTGGTGGATGCTTCAGTGACCTTTTTGTAATTGCAATTACTGCATAACTGCATAACAGATGTAAAAGGATCCCTCTACCTTCTGCTGGAAAAACATACTAAGATGTAACACTGACTCAGGCAATCAGGAATGGGTCCAGTGTGGATTAGAATGTGAGAGCAGGAAAAAAAAAACACCCAGAAATGACTTGAGGCTTAGATTATTATTATGTATGCAGCCCAATCACTTAGGCATACTTTGTATAATTTTCTAATTTGCCTTCAGGGCCCTTGGCCTAACATTCACCATAAACTATGGCCATCATTTAGGATTTTGAAATCCTTTTCTCACTAACTGTGAATGAGTATGACTTGAAGTTTTTGGCAAGTACATGATTTGTAAGTGAGTTTAGCTTACAAACAGTACAGGAACATGGAACAGTACTAAGAACCCTCTCGGTTAGAGTGTTCTCATTTTAGCTTTGACTGATAAGATGAGCTAATTTGAATTATACATTTTAAAATTTTAATTAAACATTAGAATTTATATCATTTTGAATTTCATTTTTATATGAATATTTTGTTTTAAAGTAAAGCACAAAAAAGGGAGACATTTTGATTGCACAACACATTTCAAATTCATATTCATCTCTGTAAAACACTACATTTGTGGGACTTAATGGAATAGCAGATATAAACACATTCAACCATAAAATGCACGCGCACAGGCTCAGATTGTTGCCCAAATGTTTACACAACCACACTGTTTAAAAGTTGTGTGATTATCTTTCTTCTCACCTCTAAAATTGTTGACTTGATAACACCCAGAATCCTTTGCTCAGTACCAGCAGAACACTCTAAACAAACAGAGCTGTTTCCAAGGGAGAACAGACTTGCAAATTAAAAGCACCCCACTATAATTTACTGCTGTCATTTTGCCTCCATCTGCCTTTGGAACAGGTCAATGGGTTTGTCAAAGAAATGAAAAGTGGCTGCTGTTAATGCACTGCTGCAGCTGGACTGTATCTCTGCTCGCCTCTGTATAACCTTGTTTGGCTGTGTCTGATAGCCTCAGTGCAGTGTCCACTGTGGACCATCCCTGTCTTTCTGCCTAATGTGTGTTTTATCCTATTAGTTAATGTAAAAATGAAATTAACCAGAAATAAAAAGGCAACAAGGTGCAATTTCTTTCTTGGGTCCGGAGTGATGGCAATCGGACTACAGATGTAAAAGTGACCTTGGAAATTGAGAGTTCGGAAAAAGAAAAAGAAAAGAAGAGGGGAACAGCCGGGAGAAGAATGAGAATGAAAATTGGGAGCCTCAGGGGCTGCACAGAGGTGGTAAAGGATGGTTCAGGATGGTAAAGACGAGGAAAGATCACTGAGAAGGAAGAGCAAGAAGCGTGATGAGGATGAGATATAAGTATAAGCATAGGATGTTCTTAATTGGATTCTGCAGTTTGGCTTAATGTGAGAAGCTGGTCAGGTGTCAGCTGGTGATGACAGCCACTTATCTTGTTTGAGGCCGGGCTGTAGACAACACAGTGTTTGCTATCAGCAGCACTCCCTAATTCCCATCACAGGCTGCACTCACTGCTTGCTACCATGACACCAATCAACGACCCTGCTGAGCATCTGCTGATGATCAGACAAGTAGAAATGAGTCGAAGACCCATGATAAAAAGGGACGTTTATTTATGGAAATTGGGCTTTTTGTTGCATCACTCTGAAGAGGTCAAACACGACCATTCCAGACTCCACTGACCAATTTTAGTCGGAGGTTGCTATCAAAATCGACTAAATGTTGCTGAATTGTGCTGCGTCACAATGACACTGTGTTTTAGCTGCTCCACAGTGAGTGCCGCTATTTTGAAGGAGAAATGCATGGGGGAAACATCTGGGCCATATCCATCAATGTGCCAAAGAAAAGCATGGGTATTTTTACTTGCGACCAGCAGCATAAGTCACCCTGTCAGTCGGTCAGTGACCTACCAAAACTTTCAAAGTTCTATAGCATGAGCTTGTAATGCTGTGAGATTAGCTCATTTAATAAAGCAGATGTATGTTTGTTTGCTTATTTCAGCACCACAATACAAAGTATATACAATAATATAATACACTGCGGAAATGGATATGTGATGTTGCATATACTCTTCTGAAGAGACATGTTGAAAGCTTTTCTATCTGGGTCAGTTAATGGAACCAGAAAGGCCTAATTTGGTCAAAATGCCCAGGTGAAGCCAGGATAAACAAGCAGTAACCACGACTGATTACTGTTCCAGACACATAGATAGATGAATAGATATATACTTTGTTGCCCCCATGGGGAAATTTGTGTGAGACTGCTTAATCCATCAATCAATGTATGTGGGCGCACAACACCAGCAAACAGAAGAATAAACGCAAAAATTCAACACAAATAATACAAAAATACATGCTGTGAGGCATAAATCAGCTGTGGTTATGTACTACAGTACAACCTTTGTGAACTCTTTAAAATGAAATTCTATATATTCGTGGAGCTGTCATAAAGTAGAGAAATAGCAACTTAAAGTTGCATTCAGACCAACATTAGCACTGCATCATAAAAATGCAGCCTTCACATTCTTTTTATCAAGACCACAAAGTAGGGACATGAAGCAATGGGCTCTAGCATAAAAATGCAGGGTCGCTCTACAACAAAGAAACAAATAAAAGGACAACAACCGGGGTCCGTGTATGTTTTGGTCATTGGATTTTCCGTTCAGAAAAGGATATTAAAAAACAAAAAAAATATGTGGTTATTTGATTTTCATTTTAAAATTCAAAAAATTAAATTCAAAATATTTTTCTTTATCAGGGTCAAGAAGGGATAAACAAAAATTCCTGATTATATGTAGTTATTTTTGGTTTTTACCTGAAATATGCAGCTTAGTTTTTCTGCAGTCATGTCCTCTTCCCTGAGACACACTCTTTTATTGTTTCGAAAAACAATGTACTGATCCATGTCCATCAACTTTCACAGCAGCCCCGAAATTCTTTCTTTCATACACAGCACCGTCCTCATATGCGCTCTTACTTTGAAAACGACAACTTCCGGTTGCACAATATGAAAAAACGGGCGCTTTTTTGTTTCTGTCTTCCAACGATTTTATCTTTTGTTTTTAGAAACAGGAAATGAAAATCAACCATTTTTTAAAGTTTTGTTTTTCCCTTCTTGACCCTGATAAAGAAAAATATCTTGAATTTTAATTTTTGAATTTTAAAATGAAGATCAAATAACCACTCATTTTTTGTTTTTAATATCCTTTTCTGAACAGAAAATCCAATGACCAAAACATACACGGACCAACCAGGCTCCACTTTTGCAGCAACTGTGGTACTGCATTACTACTGAAGTTGGTGGTTGTCACTTGTCTAATACAGGCACAAACAGCACATAGTTACTGTAAGGTCTTTTCAAATGTACCTCAAAGCCCGTGTGGATTGTGGGTATGATGCTTTAGCTGATTCAGCAGAAGAAACGGCCAATAGAAAACAACTGAGGGCAAAAACTGCACTGTGTGATTTCTAACTTTGGACATTCCAATGCAACTCAATGCAGCAGTGAGGCAGCTTTGATCGATTTCAGAGGAATCATTCCGTCCACGCCTGATGCCTCATGGTGGACTGTGGAGCTTGCGGGTTAGGGAGATTAATTTTGCCACAGTTCTTTTCAGGAAGTGTTTTCCTACTTAATAAGTAATCCCTGTGCTCCCCTCCTCTGGGGTCTGTCCCAGGCTGGTGTTTGATGTAGAGTTCAATACTGGTGTGAAGAAGCAGCCTCTGACTGCAGGCTGTTACCTTCACTGATATCATGCCAGAATAACCTAAAATCTGACATGAGTGACATTTTTATGATTGTGCAAAGGAAGAATGCAGCGTCCTGTGCCAGCATTGGTAATAGCTACCACATTGCTGGCCCTTCAAAATCAATACAAACCTTTGTCAAGAGAGGCTTTTGGATATTTTGCTGGGCCAAAGGTTTTTTTTTTGTCCCCATTGCCAGTACCCTCCCACTCCCACTTTAAACAGCCTTAGGTGTGTTTGTGTGCATTTCCCTGAATTTGAGATAAACTGATGCCAGCAAAAACAAAGTGGAGATTAGACCCGGAATTTGCAATGGCAGGCTCTTGGGAGATCTTGGGGAAAGGCAGATTCCTCTTTTTCTGGTATGTGCTCCTGGTTCCTTTTCTTGCATCAGTCTAATTTAATCTGCTTTGTTTCATAATAACGTTGAATCCAACAGGAGCGGAAATGCTCTTTAAATTGGAATGAACTATGAAATGAACTCAATGTGGTTACTTTGTGCTGTTTCCAAGTGTTTGCTTGGAGTCGAGGGAACACTGTTGTACTTGGCAGATGTAATACTTCAGTTATTTTGTTTATGACTTCCTGTCACCCTCCACCACAGTTATGCCGGAGATTTGTGGTAGGTCGGCGCTACAGTGTGTTATCTCAGAAGCATATCGGACTGTTCTTACTATCCACATATGTTGCCCCCACTTTCGTGTTTCAGTTTTAGCATTCCCACTTCAGTTCACATTGACTTCCATGTCTCGTTCCATGATCTTTGACAGATGTAAAGCTCTATGTAGAATGAATGTGATGTGTGACTGCGACAGTGCAACAAATGAGTCCCAGAAGTGTTCTGACAGAACGGTTAATCATATTCACTAAGTCTGATGTAGCTGATGCTGTAACATACTCTGTGATTTTTGTTTAATTGAATGGCGTACCCACAAGTAAGTTATTATCTTCAAAAAAGAGCCAATATCAAAAGACCCAGATGAGGAACACCATTCACACATGCATTTAATTTCACCCAAACAGCAGCATCAGAAGGATAATAGGGTCTGATAAATTAATCTCTGCAGTTTTCTGAGCTTGAAAAATGCCAATGCAACAGAATACAAGCAGAAGAGCAGCTTTGATTGTTTTCAAAGGCAGCAAGGCTGATGGCTGATTCCTAATGGCTGTGGAGAAGCTTGGAGGTTCAGGAGATTAACTTCAAACCATCCCAGAATTCATTTAACAATGTTTCGCTTCTTAATAAGGGGGCTGCCTCAAAACAAGCACTTTTTCAGCTCTATCCTGGGGTTTCATGTAGTGTGTAGTAGCTACTCATCTCTAGTAAAAGGCACATTGCCCAGGATTATTAACTGGCTCTCTGGTTTCTTGCTTTTTGAGGAAGGTTCATCTTGTTCCATCACATTTGATGTGTCTCCACTTTTACAAATTAATGTAAATGTAGTATCAGAACCAAGGTTATATTCTTCATATATCCTGTCAATATCACATACAGCAGCACCACAAATGTTCATAGAAGACAAGGCTCTTACCTTTAAGTAGAAATCACCAGGCAGCAGCAATGGGTAGGAAGAGAGAGAGAGAGAGAGAGAGAGAGAGAGAGAGAGAGAGAGAGAGAGAGAAAAGAGACACTGTAATTTTATCATAGAAAATGTTTCATCTTTTCAGTGAATGCAGAACTTGTTCTGTGTCTGCAATTGTTTTCAGAGATGAATGGTTATGATTTGAAGTGCAGTTGCAAAGAAACCCACATACCTACAGTATATATGAGACAGCACTAGAAACACACAAAATGTATTCATAGAAGGGAACCATTTTCACAAAGCCACAGCAGGGCAAAGGTCCCACCTCGAAGCATCATGGTTTTATTTAAGATTGTAAAAACAAAGACACCTTCCTCAATGGTGAAAAAATATAACACAGGCACATTGTGGGCTTCAAGCATAGCTGAGACATTCGAATGTCGCAACCATGTTGGACATTACCTTTTCTCATAATCTTGTATTAGGGCTAATCATTTTAATGAAAACAAAAGGGGTAGAAAAAGGGAGGATGGCTCACTGACAGGCAGTGATACACCTGAAAAAGTCTTAAATTCAGCTAAAACATGCAGGTCCAAAAAGCTGAAGGGCTTTTAGACACCTTGGTCAAGAGCAAGAAGAACTACTAGCCAGATTGGCAAGAATCTGGTGTGGATATTCATAGTCCCCCAGAGGATGGGTAAAAAATTATATAATATAAACACAATTGCTGTTTTTAATGCTTTAATCCTTTCAATAAATGGTGTTTAGTCCTGTAGTTCTATGCAGTGACTGGAACTCAATTCAATACCCCAGACACCACTGTTGTAATAGAAATTGCTATTTTTGTTTGAGTCAAAAAGAACAGGTTCCTCTATCAAAATCTCATGGGCAAGTTGCCATGAAATGTGCAACTATTCCTCCAGGGTAGACAACAATGCTGGTCTTTTTCATTGTTTTGCAAAATGACCCATACCATTGAGTAGCTTCAGTCGAATGTATGTTACTGTTTACAAAGAAAGAAAGAGCAGCGTTGCCTGTCACATATTCTAGAAATCTGGAAGTAGGAAAAAATAAAAAATAAAATAAAATAAAATAAATCGACAATTGTGCACTCTTGTTGGGGATCTCTAGGTAGCCTTTTATCTTTTTGGCTTCACAAACTGCCTCAGTCCTGATCTCTAAAATTGGACCTTTGAGTATTTTCCATCTGACTGGGTTTTAATTTAACTCAAACAGAAGCAACAATCTGCATTTCTCAGTTTATTTTGAGTCACAGTTTTAACATTCCCTGTGAATATACAGTTTCAGCCTATCCAAATACTACCAAGGAATCACAAACCAAAAATAAAATTAAAAAAAAAACATAACTGCAAAAAAACAGTGGGAGAAATGCTTCTGCAGCTGATAAACAGCACTAAGCTCACCATATATAAGGAAAAAGAATAAATGAAGAGAAAAGGTTACGCAAACATTTGTCCCTCTAAGGAACATCGTACCTTGAAATTCAACCTCTCTTTCTGCACGAGAATGTATTGTGAACCCTGGAGCAACCTCATTTGTTTCTTTGAAAACACAGCTATTTATTTGTTCTGATAAAACAATTGTGGAGTAGCGCCTGCTTCTGAGCAAATGCGAGGGGCCTAAGATATCGCACAGACCTTCACCTCTCTTTCCAGATGAGCAGCAGATATTGATAGCGAGATGTGGTGTGTGTAGAAACGGCATACTGTGTGTCAAACTATGAGTGCAAACACACTCAGCGGGAGAAAACCGCAGGAAAGTCAAGACAAAAGAATCTTGTCTATCTGAGAAACCCTGCATGTGGGACACCTGAGGGTCAGAGAGGGAGGGTGTTGGTTTGAATCCCTGGATGGCCTGGGAGGAGGTGGGTGGGAAAGGGAATGAGTAAGACTCTTCACTCTTCCAAACAACTGCTTTTTGAACAAAATTATTGCCAGAGAACTCTGAGTTATAATCAAGTTAAATTTTTTTTTTTTTTTTTTAAATTTTTTTAATTTTTTTAAAATTTTTTTTTTTTTTTTTTTTTTTTTTTTTCCCCCTTTTTTTTGAATTTTTTTTAAAATTTTTTTTTTTTTTTTTCCCCTTTAAAAACACAAGTACTACAGTTAAGCAGATCTCTTTTAAAACAAACCACAATGATGAACAATAACAATGAACTAAAAGTTATACATCTACAAAAACTGTAAAAAAAAAACATGTCATGAAGCATGAATAAATTATCTAAAGCCAATTTAAAAACTTTTAGACAGAGTTTGCAGCCCTGATCTCCTCAGGCAGGTCATTCCATAGTCTAGGAGCCCAAACTGCAAAGGCTGTCACCTTTGTGTAAACATCTGGACCGAGGAAAAACCAAGAATGATAGGGCACTGAGTGATCTTAGAGTTGATTTCAAGATTTTATTGATTACCTCTAAAGCCCTATCAGCAACCAGTAGTCGCTGCAAGGAAGCCATAATTGGTGGGATGTGATCATGTTTCTTTGTCCAAGTCAAAATCCTGGCAGAACAATAAGCTGGAGACGAGTGAGGAATTTTTTACTGATGCCAGAAAACAAGGAATTACAGTAATCAAGCCGACTCATTTTAAAGGCATGTATGACATTTACAGGTTGGTGAAGGTGAAGGTTGCAACTTAATTGTGTATTTAACCATGTGTTAACTATGCCAGCATTTTGGCTTTGTTTTCTGACCTGCCACATAGCTAAGGTAGGGCACAAAAACTTGGTTTTAAGAAAAAAAACGGAAAAAAAACAACCAAAAAACACTGTTACTGTTGGGAATAAACGGGTTAAAAGCAGCTGTCTTTGGTGTCAAAGTCCAATCCAACCCAACCATCTGCCAAAGATGTTTAGACCACATCCCACTACTTCACCTGCTCCTCAAAGTCAATAAAACAAAAACAAAAAATGTAAATGCAAACACAGGTAGTTTTTAGAAACTGAGTTCAACCGTATTGAATTAGATTTATTTTTCAACCTCTGAATGCATGCAGCTGAATTAATTTGTAGCAGGTTGTTGCTGGAAAAGCATTGATCTTAGTTTGTTTTATCTGGATAAATAAAGATCTCAATAAAAAAACAAAAAATGAATAAAACAACAGACTGGATATCAACTTAGAGCTCATACTGGATGAGATGTGAACTACATCAGCTATGCATATCTAGACAGGAGCAGAATAAGGGATGAAGAAAAAGACAGTGTGGATATGAATAAGTGTGGCCAGAAAATGAGGAAAAGAGCAGTAGGCATGGGAAGAAAAGGGAAACAACCACTGCAGGCAATCTCTCTCTCTAATACAGCAAATTAGCACTGATGAATTCACCATTGTCAGCAGCTCCTTTGCATGCTCTGGGCTACAGTTATTATGAATACAGAAATTTTAATATCACTTAAGCAGCATTCTGGAAGATTATCTTCAGTATTTCAGTATTCAGGGTCAATGTTATGAACGTGTGTGCAGTGTCACCTCCAGAGGGTGTGGATGTGCTAATTTGATTCATAAAGAGAGAGAAAAAAGATTCATATTTGTTTGTGTCACGAAATGACCTCAAATATAAGACTTTAGAGTTATTTTCACTGTTCAAAGACATCAGATGTTAAAAACTTAAATCTCATTGTCAGTAACAAGCGTCCTTTATCCTTGTTTTATAAAATTATGTTTGGCAATGATGAGGTTTGGTTATTAATAGCTGTGACTGATGAATATTTTTACAACTGACAGTGATAAAAGTAATTGTAAATCTAAGAAGGCAGTGAAGTAAACTTCAACAATATTCATGTTGTCTGTCAACATAACATGTAATAAGCCAATATTGCAAAATAAAATCAGTCTGTTGATATTGCCCTGGCTCTGCTTTCTGGTCACTGTAAGCAGCTCAAGAACATTGTGACAAGACTCGCTGTTGGCAGTCTAAACAAGACTTTTTGACAGTTGACTGCAACAGCTGTCATATCACATGTGGAAAAATGTTTTTGAAGAATGACTCATGCAAAGTTTCTATTCTGGTATTATTAGATCTCATTGCTGATTTTGACATTGTTAATCACACTCTATTTGTTGGACAGGCAGACAAACAGTGTTGAGGTCTCTGGTACTGTTCTGTCCTGGTTCTAGTCCAACTTGCAAGACAGAAGTAACTTTGCAAATTAGCAATTTTACTTCCAAGCAGGTGAGCATGATCTGTGGAGTACCACAAGGACCAGTACTGACCCCCTTCTATCTAATATTTCCTTATCTTTCAAAACAACATTAATTACCATATATGCAGACGATTCTCAACTGTTTATTTCCCTTTTGCAACATAACTATGGTCCCATTTACACAACATTATGTCACAATAAAATTGTTCACTATAGTACAGGTGCTGTTTAACTTTTCCCTTTAAATACTATTTCCCTTCATAATAGGCTACATCTTGGAAGGAGGTAAAGTCATGCAAGAAATCACACATGCCAGAATTATCTACTGCTAAAAAAAATCCTAAATTGGGGTGATTGAGTTTGGCGCCCACAATGACAGGAAGAAAATCATTGCACACCATAATGCAGTTGCAGCATCAGCCTTTAATCATCTGAAAAATATTTCTATGGTACTCGTATCCAAACATGATCTCAAAAAGTTAATCCATGCATTTATCTTCTCTTGGGCTACTAGAGAGAACTCTTTAGGCACCAGCTTGTCTAAAATACTGCTGCTTCTGAATAAATCACTTATTGGTCTAGGACTACATTTTTATCTTTAATCCTGTCTTTGTGTTTTATTATGCAATTTGTAAGCGCTTTGAACTTCCACTGTGTATGAAATATGCTATACAAATATATTGCCTTGCCTGTTGGATATATAGCAAATAATCACTTGTTAAGTTTTTGTCAGTTTCCGGCCTTTTTTTTTTTTTCTTTTTTACAATATGGGAATATATATCTTATATATATATACAAACCCTTTCAGATTTTTCGCCTCCTTATTTGGAATGGTTTTGTTGGCTTTGTTGAGACTGGACAAAAGTTTGGGTCAGATGTTTTCCTGTACTAAATTTCTCTATTTCACAAATAATGACAGGAATAAAAAAATAAAAAAAACAGGTCAAACATAAGACAGATCATGGGGTTTCATAATGACTATAACACTAAAAAGAGTGAGTTTTTTTCATATGTCTGTGTCCTTTTGCCACTGCATATTTAGTGGCAGTCACGCACATAAAGCTGAGCACAGTTCTGGCCTTTGGGAATTTGTTTCAGACCAAAGTGTCACACTGAATCTGTCAACTCTCAAACCGCACTGTGAGAAAATGGAACAAGAGAAGCCAGTCAGAGCTCAGTGGCCTACATGTGGAAGGCAGGGAGAAAGAAGTCTCATTATGGAGGGTGTTCTGTGTCAAAATTAAGAACTTTTTTTAAAAAATACAAAAGGCTTAAAGGAAAACAGTATAGAGTATAGTTTATTATAGTATGAGTAAAACTAGAAAAGTCACACTTTCACAGACATTGTTTAACCTATACTGTATAGTTTTACAATACTTTATATTATCATCACAAATGACCAACCATACAAATAATCATCACCATAGGTTTTGTGATGGTTCAATGAAACTACAAATTTGTGTCTGATTGAATATATATTTTCTAATTAATATTCTAAGTTAAAAAGTGTCAATGTTAAATTTCTTGCTTTATACTGTCACAATATCTAAATGAGTAATACTCTCTCACTCATTGCCATCTTTATTTCCATTCCTACTCTTACACACAAACACATATGATTCATAGGTAATGATTCACAAACATTATGTGTGAATCACTGAATGAAGTGCCATAATTATGCACAAACACAGCAACAGATATGTATGCGCACAGATCACGAGATGCCAGCTGGTGCAGTGACCTTGGAAACAAGCAGGCGATCCATTTGGAAAAGTGGCAAAGTGCTCTATCACTGGTTGAGTTCAGGACGTGACAAACTCGCCGTCTGCCAGCGGATGGAGAAGGGCAATTGATTTTTCAAGAGAATAAACAAAATCTGACAATTGAATTTTTGTACACAAATGTGAACCCTTACACTCACTCCCACCCCCTAAAATATCAATAAATGGAGCTGGGCCAAACTTTCTGAATAATAAATAAAAATCAGGAATCAACACTCAGATCGTCAGATCAAACAATCCATCATTTCCAGACATGACTTACATGACAATAATTGCCAAAAGCTGCAATGTGGTTTGTCACGATGCCCAGCAGCAACACCCACAGCTCAACTGTTTGCCCTTGAATCATACACATTTTTCTATTATGTTCAACTCTGATCAGTGCGGAAGCCCTGGGCAAGCAAATAAGCCTAAAGCTATCATCCCACATTCTGACAATGTGTTAGTTTGCTTTGCTAATGCGCTGATTGAACTGAGTGAACAACCTAATAAACAACAACAGAATCAACACCTCGTGGACACACTGCAAGATAAAGCAGAGGGACAGTGTTTATCTGGCATTTAAAGCTGTTAACGTGGCTTTTTTACAGCAATTAAAATTATTATTTTTTGAGACAATTCAGGTTAAAAGTGGTGTGGTCTGCTATTTATATCAGAGGTCTCATGTTGGTACACTGTTTGGATATGCCCAAAATTGCTGTCTACTTCAATCCCTAATATGAAATAGAGAGAACTGAAGGAAAGAAAAAAAAAAAAGTCACATTGTCACTGCACAAATGGAACTGCAGCCTTGTTTTTAAAATGTATTTTTCATTCAGTTTTGTCATTTCAGAAAATAAAAACAGTGTATGTGCTCAGAGTACGCTTACTAAATTTAGTACGAAGGGCCTTTCAGTTACAAATTTCATTATTTTTCAATTAATCTTTTGTAAATATAGCTATTTTCTTTTTCATATTTGAGTGAGTATTTAGTTGCAGCACTTTTACATGCATTTTTAAGCAAGTAAAATTATCAATTTTCTTAGTTTGTGGACATTTGCTGATCAAAAGAAGCAAAAACAATGAGTATGAGGATACATTGGTAAAGATGTGGAAGCACCTGCCCAGCTTTAGTATGAAGTCTGGCACTGCTAATTAAAGGCAGATATAAATATAACTGTTTCCAAACTGCAGCACTACAACCAACACACAGGAACATCGTGCTTGACACCTTAAGGACATAAACGAATCATTTGATAGATGATAATTACATAAAAACTCTACATAAAGTGTTAATTACCCACACAGTATAGTGCAGAGCACCAGTAGCACAGCTGAAAGCCTTGCTCAAGGGTACTTGAGTCAGTCATGAGGGAGTAGGCAGCAGGTAAAGAGAGAGAGTTACTCCTTTCTTTTGTCGGTGTGCTGATTGAAATCTTTGACCTTCTGGCCACAATTTCGACTGTGTAGCCTCTAGATTTATTTCCTCATCCTGTGTACATTTTCATCACATAACTGCTTCAGTGCTTCCTCACATTTGCCATCATGATATACAGCTTCTAGAATAGCAGGTCTCTTGCTGAGCTGGCTGTGATGACTATCCCCTTCCACATTTTCAAGTGATTATGGGCAGCATAGATGCGTCTCCTTCAATTATCTCGACTGCTTAACAGCAGACTGCACTCGCTGCGCTGCGCCGTCACCCACAAAAGTCAAATTCTTAGACTTGGAGCTCACCAGATTGTTTTCTTCTTGTGCTGGCACACAGCACAGCGAGTGAACTGGCACTGAGCCGAAAATGCAGCACAAGACTACAGCTGAAAATAATCCCTTTCTTTAAGTGGGTAAAGGGTAAGCGGACAGCCAAGACCCGCCGATGTAAACTGACGCTCTGACTGAAACACTATTAATCCAGATGTTGAATAAATCATAATTCCACTCCATTCTGTATGCGGATGATAGTTCTTTTAAGTCATAATACTCTGAATTATTAACATTTCCCTTCTGAAGAGTAATTTCTCTCTGAATTATTGAATTCCGCAATTCTACCACAGCACGCCTGATTGGCCTGTTAATACAGAAACTGTGCCTTCACCATATCACATAGGCCTATTACTTTTTTCTGTATAATTGGTGAACCACATTGAATCAATTTCCTTTGAATTTCTGCCTTTATAAATCATGGGATGAGTCATCATTCTTAGGATTAAGGAAATATTTCACTTTAGTGTTGTCATTTTTCAATATGCTCACCCAGTGTGGTTTGTTACAATAGCTGTCACAGACCGGCAGCCTGCTCAAGTCTCTATTACTGCCATTTGGATCTTCTCACTTGGTTAATGGTAAACAGAATGACCAATATTATTTCAGAGAAAAGACCCAAATAATCCAACAGTGGCAAATACTCCAGGGCATTTTGGAACTCAGGAATACACTGCTTACAGATGTAGCACATCTGGGAATTTTTGGCCCTTATAGCAGACCAGATGTGACATTTTCGGTACATAATTGTTCTGTTCCATTGGTGTAGCTAAGCCTACTATATTGTACCTAGGTATGGTACGGTATGCAGAAATATTTGAACTGAGGGAGCAACTCGATAGTTGCTGTGAACATGGATAGTCACCAGAGAATGAATACTAATACTGAAGTCATCATGTGGAAATGTCTTGTGATAACAATAACATTTTCACATTACACATCATGTAATAACACTATTAGACAGACATTTGTGCACAAGTAAGACGCATACAGTATTAAGGCTCCCCAGAGGATGAACCTTTTCCATTTTGGACAGACCATGACCTTTCATCTAGTGCTACGCTCAGCATAAATATTGCACACGAGATATATAACATTCAAACTGGAACATTCATATGATATTCATTGAGCTCCAAGGGGGTGCTCTAGCACCAGGCATCATCAAGACAAATGTTTAGATTTTAATCTCCACTCCTGGCACTGTTCTAAGAACAACAAAATCCTCAGTATGTTGTTTGTTCCATCAAACACTCTCATACTGCGGGGTGTAATGAACATTGCACTCTGAAGGCTTTTGACTTTTAGACTTGTTTGTCAAAACTCGTCTGGCATTACAGTGGCATTATAAATCTGCAGCAAAGCGGAATATTGCCAAGAGTGAACTAACCTCAGCAAATTACTGTTAATGGTCGGTGAGCCAAAACCTAATTCTCTTTCTGACATTTCATGCCAAATAACCTTGATTAGTGTTCACATAATTTGTTTACAAATCTCTGTAGTGGATACCTTATTATACCTCATTTTTCAAGTGCCACGCCCCCTACAGAGGCCTGGATGGCGTCCTGCACTGGCTGCAGCTCAACCCTCATATTTGGATGTGTAAATGTCTTACTGACATGGACAGGGTGGCTGGATTGGAATCAGGGAGAGCACTTACATTATCCAAATTGTTATGTGTTGATGATTGTGTGTATATGTTATGATTAGGTTCAAAGTAGCTCAAACTCACCCAAAGAAAAGGCCTAACAGAGTTGGCTATGAAATTTGATTGACAGGTGATCTTTGGGAAATGCAGTACAGAAACAGAAAAAAAAACTATGAACAAATAGCCCTAATGATGGACCAAAAATTGTTGAGAAAGGATTCCAGTTAACATGTCTGTGAAGAGAGCCTCCCTTCTGGAAACATCAGCCTCAGGAAATAAAACCAAGACTGAGGCAGCTCTGAAGTATTGATTTAGCCTTTCTAAGTGATGTTGAGCTGTTGATTATTTTTCCGCGTTTCAAAATGGAATACGCGGGTTTGTGTTGGTTGGGTGTCGACAGGGAAAAAGAGACATGACATTCTGTCAGAAATGTTGAGCAGGAAGGGACCCAGGCTGAGAAAGCCTTGCAGTTGTTTCACAGGGTGCTCTGCTCCCAGCAGCTCTCTAACATTGCCCTCATGAATATGAATGATGCTTAACCCCTGGGAGGAAAGCTGTCATGTCAGACACAACTGCAGCATTGGCAAATTTCTCCAGACAGATCCCAGAACCAGCCTTGACAACAGGGTGTCCAGCACAGGTGATTCAGTCTCTCTGTACTTTAACACTCAAATGCATTTTTTACGCCAGTCAACAGTATTTTCATTTTCTCAACTATATGGAAGATTGATAATACACTGGGGGACAGTGGCAAATGGAGTCTGGGTGAAACAGTTGCACTGTTTGATGCATTACAGATGGATCACTCTAAAGGCATGACAGACAATGTAACACAGAGTGTAAAACACTCTGGTGGTAAAATTTCCGTTAATAACATGCATCACTGTCAAAGTTCAAGCCCATTCACGTCTGCTGCCAAAAATAAATTACTCCCACTATTTCAAGGTTTCTACTTAATTTATAGTTTTCCTGTTCCACTGTTTCCTGTAGGACGGTCTTGTAATTTCTGTAACAAATAAAAGGGACAAAATAAATCTACACAATATCTGAAATTATGTTTTGTTCCTGCTTTAAATGTCTCCTTTGTTACTTCAATGTTTAAGTGAGTAATAGATCAGTTGGTCTTTGTGAAGCTGACAATCCGATTATTGTAATTTCTCCATGTGCCAGTTTTCTCTCAGTGCAACATGACAAATTAAAAATTGCTCATTTTAAGAGAAATAAAAAGAGGTCCCACAGGTGGCTTCATACTCACTGTAGCCTGTCAACTGCTGTCACTTGAGTGATGATGTAAAAAGGAGGGTAGAGCAAAAACAAGAAGCTAGGTACAGCTTTATCTGTGTGTTCTCATAAAGCTGGAAACTTCTCTTTTGTCATGGAGCTCTCCTGACACAAACCATACTTGAAGCAAGGTCTGGAGGACAGACCTTACCGTCAGGCACAGTGGGGAAAAAAAATGATGTTAGTCAGCAAGCTCAGTCACAAAGACATAAGCACGCCTCTGATTCACAGAAAGATACACCTGCCACAACGCTGGTGCCCACAGGGGTATCTGGGACAGTTTATGGCGACAAGACTAAAGCAGCATGTTCCCCCAGCTAATGCTTGAAGCCGACTGGTGAGGATGGAGCAGGTTTCAGAAAGGATTGAGATACCAGAGGCACAAAGTGTGGACAGATTCTGGAGCCTTGGAGGCAAAAAAAAATGAAAGGCTCATTCAGCTGGCAGACCATGTAGAGTCAATACTCTACTCTGTCGGGGTAATTATGGACAAATATGTTGACTGATCACACACAGATCTTCCATATTTTATAACTTCAAATGTTGAGCGATACGCCCATTTAGAAAACTAAACATAATTACAGGTCACAGGTCTACATAACTGTGATTAAGGCTAATGATCCTACATACAGGATAACTTCATAGTTACAAAATCCAATGTATTTCTTTATAAGTATCTGAGTAAAATGTCAGTGAGATGAGTCACAGCCACAGAAGATTAAAAAAGATCCTCGAAAGAATAATTCAACATTGAGGCTATTGACATTATTACATTAAAACTAGTGTTTGAAAGACATACCTGAAGAGTGTAAACCTGTGGAAGTAGATCATTGCAAAGATGAAGGCACAATGACACGAAAGTAGTAAGCCTCTGAAAAACAACTGAACAGCAACGAAGCTAATGCTTGCGTGTCTTAACAACCTGTGAAATATGTTCACTGTACTCTTCTGTATCTCACGATTGCAGCTTGGAAAATAACATTCTGCACAAGCACATATTGTACTATTTCAGGACCATAACTGTGGCTTTTGCTTGTTTTAGCTCATTAACTACAAATCACATATGAATCATATTATTGCCAACTTCCCTGCCTTCAAAGCAGCTTGCCATTTCAAGATATTGTGAAAAGGTTTGAAATGTGCTTGACATGGAATCATTCACAATAAACTTTTACTTTCTCTCTCGCTTTTTTCTTCTTTTAATTGCCCTTGCAGCTTTTCAAACCTCCCCTTGTTGGTGCATTTAAGGACATATGAAAATTGACAGTCAACACCATTTATCTTGTCCAGAAACCAAGTGAAAACCCAACATGGTCATGTAAAAGATAATGCAAAGTATCTAATTTGTTGCATTAATAAAACTGCGTTCACCAAGGCAGAGCACAAATTGCAGATATTCTAGTGTTTAATTTCAGCACTTGTGTATCAACGTGCTAATGAACAGCTTTGTTCTGCCATGATACATTTTGCAGGTTGCTAATCCTGCCACATGTTGTTGTGGCGCAGTTCACATATCCCCCCTCAATATTGGCAGGAAGAGCTTAGGATCACTTGTGTCTCCATAGGCAGGAAGCAGGTAGAATTTGCTGAGGGATGGAGGGAAGTAGGGATATGAAGTGGAGGGGTGTTTGTGCGAGTGAGGGATAAGCAGGGCTGGATACGTGACAAGAAATGGGATCAATGGGAGGAAAGAAAGAGATAGAGAGGAAGAAAATCCCAAACTTAAGAAGAGACAGATGCTTCACAGCCAGCAGTACTCCACCTCCAACACAAACATGGATGAGGGATGATGGTAAGAGGGGAGGGAGGGCTAGCATTTGGTAAACGGACAGACTGTGCAGTGTGACTGAGTTGTTGTCCATTATAAGAAAAGCTCCGGCTGTGTTGCTCTTTTTTTTCTCCGCCCGTTCGCTCACAAAGCACATTGCTCTTTTTAGGCCCTTATAAAAGCTGCAAAAATAACACCAATTACCAAAGTTACTTTTTTTTTTTAGATGTGAGCTGGAAGTGCAGTGGGGAAGCTAAGCTAAGACAGAACAAAGTATATTAAAGCCCCGAGTTACGGTGGTTTAATGACCGCAAGGGAGTTTTGTTTTTTTGATAACTTAAGGTTTGTTTATTTCCAATTGTCCTGCAATTGTCCTTCAGCACCATAGTAATAAACAGACATGCTTTCACATATTGATGTGATTTAGTTCATTTTCATGTTGAGCACAGAGTGTGCCCAGCTGGTTTTGAAACGTCCCTTATGAGCTTGGAGAAAATGTATGATATGGAGCAGGATAAGTCATCAGAAGAGAGTCTTTCTTTGTAGGTAAAGAGTATGTTACCTAGACAGTCCTAAATATTGTAATAAAAACTGTTGAACTCAATTGGAGAAAATGATGTTGGCCCTTACAAGAAAATGTGAGTGCATATGAAATGTCCCATTTAAATATGTAGTGAGTAGTAGCACTGGGCCTCGAAAGAATTTCAATTATACTGTTTTAGTTTTGGCATTTTAACATTTCTAAGAACTGGTTATTTTTTGCTATTAGGCTGAAACGCTTAAAGTATAAGTCTGGCGATATTTTGCTGAAAATAGTCCCCAAGAAAACTGTTACGCAACAAACTACAGTGCCTTCATTTGTTAGGACTTTAACATGTTGTAATTGGGAGTATATAATTAGTGTACAAAGCTGGGTATTTTAAACCTATATTCTTTCAAATGATAACGAAGGGGCAGCTCCATTGGCTGCAAAAAGAAGTGTAGGTTTATTGAGCCTTATGGAGAAATGTCCCTCCTTTCAACTTGATTAATAACTTCAGTAAATGATTTGCTGCTGAGTTTAGGGTCTCAATCACTAGTTTCAGTAATCTTCCATACACCACGATGTTAATTTTATAAATGATGTTCCCATTTGCAGTAAAATAGAGGGCTATGCTTTAGGGCGTGTCTACCTTGTGATGCACAAATCAGTCCATTCAATGCAACACACCGGACTCTCAAAACTCGGATCAAATTGTAAAACTAGGCAGTGGCTAGGCAAATGTATGACCAGGCACCCCCCCCCCCCCCCCCGGTTTGAATACAGAGTCAATACGGTCACTTCTGGCTCCAAAAAAACAAGGTGGTAACAGTCTTAATACCAAACCGACAAACCAACTGGTTAAGTCTTTGTGGGTTCGCAAATCTTAACTACTTAGTTACTTAGCACTACTGACAGGAAAAAAAACGGTGTGAGTGTAATATACTGTGTAACGGAGCCATAATCTGAAACACAACAAAAATGCATTGTGTGTAGAAATCATTAGAACTTTGTTCAGTTCTGATGCTACCACCCAATAAAAGTGTTGCAGTCTGTTGGCAACTCATACGATTCCACATATAGCCACATCATCAAGGGTGTGTGCGAAGCCTGGGAGATCTTCCTGATGAAAAATGCTTTGGTGCACTGGAAGGGATGTGTTTAATGTCTCTGGCAGCAGCAACAGTGGTTTGTTTGGGCTGAACACAACAAGAAAAAATGAGGCACTTAACATGAGCAACAATAGTCACCACGGCTGAGCAGACAGAGAAAGACAAAGAAAGACAAAAGACAATGAAAAAAGCAAAACCTTTGCTCCGAGGTGCTTAGCAACAACAAGCCTTCAGGACCAGAAGAAGAGCTTGACTACAGTCTGTGCTGAATAAAGCTGCTGTTCCATTATCAGTGCACTGCTTTTTATATATTTTTTATTTTATCTGGTGAAATCTCATCGCTTAGAGAAAGCGCCCGTCATCACCTTCTGTTTCTGCTGCATGACCACTTCCTTTGCAATTTAACAGATATCTCCATCTTAGAAAATGGAGAGTGCAAATAAGGAGATAACAAATCACTTCAAGCTTCATGATCCCATCTATTGTTAATAGTTTTGTGGTGTGATTTCCATCACCTTAAAGCAGCTGCTCCTCTTAGGCAACAGAAGGGACAGAAAAGTGACAGTCTTGTTGTTTTAATGTCGATCCTGTCAGGAGATATGACACTCTAGCAGTGACGTGCACTTCAGTAGCGAGACACAGCTTCGATTAATTAATAGAGGTCATTTGTTTGACAAACTGTAATCTGTGTGTAGAATATAATGGACTCCTGTTCATAAAAATGAAGCTAACACTACTTTTGATGTACTGGTCACAGATGATGACTTATTGATAAAGTCATTATGTTGTCCTCCATTAGTCAGGCTGTGCATGTTTATGATAAATGACATGATGCCAAATTGGCACAGTCTGTCTTTAGCTAAATGATGAATGGCAGGAGACATCTCCTGTCCAATGTGTCTGATTATCTGCAGAATCGATTCTCTCACATTGTCAGGTGGATCTGGTATGCTCTGAGCTCATCGTTTAAAAAAAGCACCAACACCACTGTCTCTATGCTCTGAAGCATAGATTTATATTGACAAGCTCTACTGCCAACACCTCAGAGAAAAGATTAATTAATGCCATTTCCTGCACTTCCAACAGTACATTTGTGACTACTGCGTGGCTAACACCTTATACGAAACTTACAGAACATTACATTTAAATCTCATCTTCATAGCACTTATTTTAGATGATGTTGTTTTTAACTTCTGTTACGAAAAGTGCAGGCAATACTAAAGTAGAAGTAGAATATAATTTTAGCGGGCTGCAATTCATATCAATAGTAACTTGTGTTTAAAACACTGTGTCCTAAGGCCTCAGCTTGGAGTATATCACCATTGCAATGTTTCACAACTTAAACTTACAAAAACCTTTGGAACTTTGAGGGCACACATTAGCTTGGAGAGTTAGGGCCATTGTTGAAGTACAAGTCAAAGATATCAGATCACCTTGAGAAGTGTAACCGGAGGCAACAGATTCCGTAAAAACAATCCCTAATGCTCATGATATGTCTGGTGTGAGGGATGAGAATGGGAAACACAGGTGAGTGTATCTGAACTTGTTTTGGTTGTTTGCTTGTTTTACTTAGAGCCTGAAGTGGCCTGAACTATGAAGGCCGTGTGGGAACAGACCACTATGCAGTTACATCTGACACATCAACTAACTGCTGGGATTTTTACCCCATGATGAATTTAAACATAACTGATGATATACAGATGTACAAATGTAGTATTAACAGTTTCCTCTCCTGATTAAGTTCTGCACTCCATTATTACTCTTTAAGTAATTATCTATTCAAATTCACCTAAATTAAATGTAAAATGCATTGCTTGTAATGCAGCACATTACCTGATAAAAATGAAAAAAGTTTGTTTTATTCGTTGAAGAAACTTTTTTTCATCACTCAAAAGAACAAATAGTGAAATCTCTGGTAAAAGTAGGTCCATTCCAAACCGTGTCTTAAATGTGGCACTACCCACATCTTGGGCAGTGAACCAGTCTTCCAGAACATCCAGTCATTTTGATATAGTACGATGAAAGTCCTTAGAGCCTTGTTAAAGTGGGATGTATTGGCATTCTAATAAAGAGAATATTTCTCTGAGTGTGAAATACGATGTAGGGCACCATGCCTAATAGCGCTTTACTTCTGCTAAAGGTGTTCAGAGACCCGGGGACCACTCCGCTCCCTTATTCCCATTGTCCTCTTGGGGAAAGTTTAGTATTCTTTAGTTTCATTTATTTTAACAGGGAAAAAACTGCAAATGAAGTTAAATACATTGTATGCTACGGGTCTGATTCACATAGCTAATTCAGACAAGATTTAATTCAGGAGAGCTCCTTGAGTGTCACTTAATCATAGGAAAGAGTGTTGCAGTGCCCACCACATCTGATGAGTTACCAGTAATGTATTGCATTGCAAAATGTACAGATTAACATGTGCTGATTGAAAAAGAAAGTGTTTCCAAAGCAGAAAAATTGGGCAAGCTATGAACGCCGACTGACTGCGGAAAGGGTCTCATCTTTAAATAGCCTTGTGGGATAATTAGTGAGTAATTTACGAGTTGCTGAAGGTGTGACATATATAGTGTCAGTGTAAACTGTGTCCTGCATCCTCCTGAACTATTTATGATGTGTAACACAACCAGTAAATGTCTGCATTGCACCAGGGTGACGACATGAGCGTGCGTTCTCGCCCTGCTACCAATTTCTGAGGAAAGGCATGATGGCATGAGGCCTAGCAGGTTTGGAATTCTAGCCTTTATTACTGCTGTAGCATGTTCCCAGATAAAGCCAACAACCACCAGCTAGCAACAAAGCACAGAGGAAGGAACCGTATTGATGCCCAAAGCCTCTCTCTGTCTGAGTCCCAACAGCAGTGGCGACAGTCCAGTCAGAGCAGCAGAGCACTACACGTTGCACCAATGAATACACTGATAAGAGGCCATCAAGTTTCTTCTTCACTCGCTCTTACTTCCAAGGGACACTGGAGTTTATATAATGGGTTACAAAACCATTCAGGGATCTTAACGTGCTATAAGCCCAGCCAGTCACACCAGCAGAAATGAGCTTTTCAAGTGGATAAAGAGAGCAGCAAGGTTTCAGATATGTTTGCTGCTGAATTTCTGAGTCAGTTCCATAAGCTGTAAATAGGAATAAGTCATTTTATTACAGTAGGGATTTGACTGAATGTTTTGAAAGCTCAAATCTTGAATTATTGAATCCACAGTTTGTGCTGTGGGTTCAATAATTCTGAAATAAAGCTGATATTTCTGCAGGGGTTCATCAACACTGATGAACTGATTACTTGTCAGGTGCAGGAGTCTGACACAGCAAGACAAGACATGAGCTGTCAGACAATTAGATGGGTTGTACACAAACCCCCTGGAAAACTAAACTTATTTGAAAGAGATAAAAAAGGGATTGAGACCATTACCCAAACTCCCCATTACTTCAGCAAGCACCATCACTAACGTCATCATAACTGATAGCCAAAACTACAAAAACATGATCCGAATTATAGACACATTGAAATCGATGTGGTTGCACATGGAAAATGGTTGCTTGCGACCAAACCCACACATTGGCTTATGCTGTGTCGGTGTGAGTAGGGTAAATAGCCAAACTAGATAAAATACACAGCTTTTTTACAGCCTCCAACATACCATTATCACAGTCTGCAATGGGTCAGCAGTTTGAAATGATGTGATTTTCATGTGTCCACTGGATAACTGGTCAATTTCCATTCCATGTGCAATCCATGCAATACTTCTCTTTTTCAATTTGAAGCTGAACACATGTGACCAAAGAGGGTTGATAGGGGACACATAGTGTCTCCATAGTTATCCTGAACATTTGTAAGCTCCCCAAATGACGTCATACTAACACAAGAGGAAATCAACATTTTAACCCTCAGGTAGACTTTATTTATTTCAGTTTATTGTTGCCTCCTACCTCTATTGTGAAAATGGGAGTAAACTGGTTGTGTCAACTACAGATGACAAGCTGGTCCATTCCCACAGGTTATATAGATAAAGACATCTTTAGTACCCCAACGAGAAGAGAATGCTGATTAAATTCAGAATGTTTATGAGAAGTCTATTTTATTAAAGTGAACATGAGTGTGGCATCTCTGATTATGATCTAATGTAAAACACCATATCCTCCTTATTTCTGGAATAGAGCTATGTTTAGAAAAGATTATGAATGACTAGGCCTTCCAGAGACATTAGTCTGGCTGTGGAGGGTGGGTGTGATGTGGGTGTCAACTCTACATTCCTAAGGCAAACACAAGCATTGCCCGGGTGAATCTACAGTACATCTCTGCTCCTCACCCCTGCTGAGCCTCTCCTCCATAAGAAATGAGGCAACTGCCTTGACAGACTGTGAAGAAACAGAAGTAGCTTCCTGTCGTGATGAGGGCGTGTTATTCACTCTTGGATGCTGTCAAACAACAGCCAACTTCCTCACACAGGATCCTCTTGGGCCATCTCACTTGCTTACACTGATAAATTAGTTTGTTGACTAAATTTTAAAATAAAAATCCTGCAAAATAAAACTTTTTTTTTTTTTTTTTTTTTTTGTATCAGCATGAGATCATATTCAAGTGGGAGCCAAAGACACAAGGGCAGTGAGAAGGATGAGTACTTTGTGCAAATAAACTCATTAGCAGACAGAATGATAATCTGTGATCACTGTGCTCCCGGCCTGGCCTAAGGCATGCGTATTAAGTGATTATCACAGCCTGGAAACCTAAACCCCAGGGAAAACCTTTAGTATACGTTGTGTTGAATGGCTCAATTCATTAAAATGCCTCATTCACAGGGAGGCACAGGAGTCAATAGCAGTTGTGTAATAGAGGGAATCAGCAATTCTGGAGAGAGAAACCCAACTGCTGTGTAGGGGTTGGACTCAAAACATGACTAATCAATTCTTCTGTGAGGTTTCCTACTTGTAATGCATGTCAGTAACAAGTTCTCCTAGTGTCTGAAACTGACAATTCGAATGTTACAACATTTAAAAATCTTTTCACTTAAGTCAAGTTCTCATTTATGGAATTTAATGCTGACTTCATTGAACAAGAACTGACAAAAACAAAAGAGAAAAAAAAAACAAACAAACTTTGAAGTTTGGCTCATGGCCTATGCTCTAGCATGGACTTCAGACACTCAAAATCATCAGTATGTTGTCCGTTGCCTCCAACCCTGTCATTTTTTTGGGGTGTACAGAATTGTCCAGTCTCTGGGAACTACTAGCCGAGGTTTTCATTTTTTGTCTCCTGAAAAACAACTGCTTATTGTGACAAATTCCATGGTTCCTCAACTTTTAACACGTACAGTGCAATAAATATGCAGTGGTACTGCATGCATGCCCTAGTTGTATATTTGCTTGTTTGTTTGCTTGTTTTGGAGATGAGGGTGGGGGTTGTGGGTATTTTATGACGTGTAAGTCCAAATACCCAACAACTAGAGAAGTAATGGAGAAATGAACAATTATTGATCAGCTGCAAAAACTTCTGACAGGGATGATGGAGCTGCTTTGAATGTCTCTGCTTGTTTACTGACCAGAAAATGCTAGTTGTGTAACCTCTATTCTAGACAGAGGCAGAATATTTCAAAATCTATGAAGTCTTATGATTGTTTTATTCCCACCACTGTGTACATCGTATTTCCCACCATTCTGTTGTTGAAAGCATGGTTTAATATTCTTTATATCATCCATATTTATCAGCAAAATAGCCCCATATTTTTCTGAAAACCATTTCATCCTGAGCATGCTGAAGGGATTACTCTCCTCAGCTAACATCTTTCTTATTAAAGCAATGCTAAACAGATGAGCTATCACTGGAGGTAAAATGCATGGTTGATGACAAACAAAAGTGACAAGTGAACAACAAATAAATTACAGTTTAAGGAAGGGTGCTGCCATCAAGGACAAAGTGAGGCCGGGGGTAACATACTCAGTCAATGACTGTGTAATATATCTCTGGTATGATGTTGTCAAGGCAATATGTTGGGATTTAAATACAGCAATATCAGCCACAGCAACACAAGGACCAAAGAAATGATGTACTGCACAGATCTCAGATTGCATTGCAAATGTAAGCTGTTCTTTTCGGGAGGAAAGAAAAAAAGGGAACATGACAAAAGATCACACGAATGTTCAATCTTATGTGAATAATAGGTTCACTATTTTCCACCCCAGAGCTTATTAAAATATTGTTTCAGATCATTTATCATGCTGCATTGCACAAATTTGCTGATAGCTTTGGATGTAGGAACCCAATCTATCTGTGCAGCTTCTCACGTCCAATCATTTATGCTTAGATATATTTAGCTTCGCAGATGATAGTGAAATTGGCTAATCGCTGCATCCTTAGATAGCATATCAGTGATTTCAAGGCAATCTGACCTAAGTGGGTACAAAATGTTTTCCTGCCACATACCAAAACCCTCTGACATCCCTTTACACATTTTGATTTGATTTGATGTGATTTGATGTGATTTGATGTGATGTGATGTGTGTAGGGGCTGGGGCCAGGCACAGTGGTTCATTACTTGTAGTCTAAAAGATGAGGTTATTCTATGCACAATTATGAGAATCAACATTTCAAGGTTTAGGTTAAAAAACAGCCAACCCGATCTTTAAGACATCCCATATTCTTCATTGTGTTTGTATACTGGCCTCTATTTTATTTATAGTTTTGCTTACATCTACGCACAACCTAATTAAAACGCATCTTGCAATGTAGTCTGTGCCAGCCCAGTAGTGTTGTCAGGGTAAAATAGATACGGTCTGAACAGGGAGCTGAATGAAGAGCCTGAGCTGGTGATAAGAAAGCAGGAGATTGCAAAAGTTTTAGCAGCTATTTCTGTGGTGGCACTCTTCCAGACTTTCCCCTCATTTGCAATCCATTAGGTTGTTGCATATTCATTATATAAGACTAGGGGCACATAACTCAGATTCAGATGGACTGCTGGGAATTTTCCTGTAAGAATACACTGCCAGGACTGTAAGATTGGCATATGTTTTAGCAGACAGGTGGTGACCAAGAAGCAGCATTCATCAGCAAGATGAAAAAAAACATTTTTGATGTCCCACGGAGGGAATTCTATTACAGCAGCTGCAAACAGCAAAATGAATGTGCAATGTGTGGAAACAGTGTAGGTGGCCATGATTCATTCACATGTAGAGAACAATACGTTCATATTTTAGACTTCATCTTTAATGACGTACGGTGGTGCAAAATGGTTAATCTAGAAAAACTATCTTCCTTTATCACCTCCAGAAGAGAATTAGAGCCAAATGTAAATATGAAAGCATTTAATTCTAAGAATGTTTCATTATTGATGTTTAAGATTTAGCAATGTACCATATTTAACCATTTATATTATCAAAGTCCATTGAAAGTGTGATGTCATGCAAATGTGTTTTTTAAACAATGTTAGTATTTTATGCTCGACTGAATCTGAAGTGAGTTTTTGTCATAATGCCACCTCATATGCTCTAACACTCTTCAGCCCTGGAATGCCACAGTCATTCAGAAGCTACTGCAAATGATGATGATTCAAATGGTTACTCATACAGGTTTTTGCTTATGCAAATGCACATAGCAGAATGATGAGAGCACTGACTCTGGCTAAAAGGTTTGACCACTTGCGGTAACCACGTGGAGTCCTCAGATTTCCAGAGAACTCATTTTTCCTCTCTGACTGGAAAAGTCAACACAGCATAAAGGAGGAAAGGGGAAATTCTAAGTAAAGATGAGGTATCCCAGATGTAATTTCTCCTCTACTTCTTTTATGGCCTCACACTTTATTGGTTCCCTTTGACTGAGAGGTTAAATACAAGTTCAGCCCTTTGTTGCAAGTCCTGGCTTCAGTGACACAATGCTCTTGGAGGTTTCCTCAAAATGCCTTGGGTTACAGTACAAAGACAAAACAATACAGCAGTGTTTCCTTCATTTCCTGAGAACTCGGTCCGATCTCAGACCAACAATATTATAACTGGAATCTAAAGAGTTATTTTGAGGCATGTGAGATATATTTGTCTTTGTAGCAGGAAAATGGAGATGATGCTCTTGTAAAAGTCAAAAAGAAAATCAGTGAATTTAAATAAGGAAGTGGTTATGATCTGAGGTATTCCATGCAAGATAAAATGACACCACACTAATTTCAGTGGAAGACAGCTTCATGGTCTTGGGCCTTAGGGTTACAGATATAAGTTTGTGATTGGAGTTTTGTGGAATTAAAGTTTTATATAAGAATATGAGACAGTGTTGGTTCTTCGTTCAAATGCTAAAAATAATTAAAACAACTTGTGGTTGTTGATTTGTCTGTTCACTCCAAGTTGCTGGTGTATTGTGGGGCTTTTTTTAAACCATGAATCTCATCTTTCTGTTGTTTAAAAATCCATGGCCTACTTTGCTGTTTCAGTACGAGAACTTGTTGAAGAATACTCATGTTTTATAATCCTGAATCACACTGTGTGGAGAACAGTGAGAAATCCTTGAGTCAGCTCAGTTACTTCCCCACCTATAATTAATTTAATCTTTTTTTAGTGAATATAGTGCCTCCTAATCAGCAGTGACTTAGCACTTTGTCTATAGAGACCTGGACTGGTCCTTAGCCTCTCTTTTGCTTTTGGCATCCGTTGATATCTGAATCATAGGCTGCCTATGAGTAGTGTAGTTACAGTAAGTGGTGTCAACTTGGAGGATTCTTGCAGGATTTTTGTCTGGTGAAGTCAACATTTTTCTGTTATATTTCACTGCCGTGTGGGGCCACAAGCGTGCAAAGTTGGCAAATGCAGCTGTTGGTTTCCATCCTGGAATCAGCTTCGAGAACACTCATAGAGGGAAAATTGGTAATGTGAGACTTGCCATGTCATATCCTATCACCCCCAAATACCTCTGTTTAATTCTGTGAATATCCCTACTGAGCATGGTTCTCCATGTTTACTTGATCCAGTGCTACAGTGGTTGTTCTGATACTTTCACAGTGAGAACAGTTTTTAAGCATTTAGGCATTTAGGTAATAGGTGGTTGAGTTTGGTTGAAAATTGGACTTACAACTGCATCTCACAGTCTTTATTCAGCAAGTGGCACTGGCTCAAGTGACATTAACCTAGTCCTTCAGTTATGTGACAACAAGTGGTCATATATCAGGGGGGGATCAATCAATGCTCTCTTATTTCAAAGATGCTCTTTGGCATCATAGTGAGTGACGTCCTTGATCTTCTCCAGCTGTTCTCTGGTCGATGACTGTAACGCTCTCCCAGTAAATGTTGTGGCCAGTTTTGGCCTGGTGTTCACGGGTGGCTGACTTTTGATTATAGCAATTGTCCAGTCTTATGCTGAGGGTCACCACACACAACTACTTGTTGTCACGTGAAGACACGGTAAACCTGTGCGCTTATATTGTCTAACTAATACTATAATTATAACTAAATAGAACATTTGACCATACCAATTAAAATCAAACTAAGGTGACCAAAAGTGTCACTTTTTCACCAAATGTAACCCCAGGAATTCCATGACTCACGTGCAAGCCACCAGAATTATGATTGCACTGGGCTGCTCCCACCAGATGTGGCTGTTCACAACTTCAGTGGAAAATAGGTCTTTCTGAAAGTGAGTATATAAAGACCGAGTTGAGACACTAAACCAAGACAAACAGTGAAAAAGGCAAAGAGAGACCTTGGAATCTAGTGGGGCACTAGATATGGCAAATAAACACACCTCACATGGACTACATGTGTTCTTAGCCACAGGAAACAAAGACGATCCAACCCACTTTGAAACCCACTAAACCCACTAAAATAAATAGTGCTGGGAAATATACATAAACACAATACACGCACACACACACACACACAGGTACTTTCTTCCAGCCAATGAAAGCCATTCCGTCTTTAGGATTAGGGTCCACTCACATCACAGGCTAAACTTAAAGAGCTTGTCCCCCAGATTTCACGAACCGTTTGTTTCTAATTAAGAGGATCTGTTTTTATAATATGCAGGCATTAAGGCAACAGACGTCTGCAGTAGTAAAGAACCTTCCAGAACTGTATTTTAACAGATGGCTGTATTAACTTTGTATTTTCATCTGCTGCAGCAGTGGTTGCTAAAGTGGGGCATAGGGAACTCCGGTGGTCTTTGAGACAGTTCCAACAATTCCCCAGCAAAATTTAAATTAGTTTAAATATTTATGGAATTCTTTCAAAGGCCACCATGTGAAGATCTTTTTTTTGTGATTAAATAATATTTCCATTTACTCTGATGGCATATGCTTTTGTTCATAAAAGAAAGATAATACCAATGAAAAGGAACTAAACTAACTGCAACTATGAGGGGCACCATAGTTATAATTTTTCGATACATAGGGGGTTGCAGAACTGACAAAGAGACTAATCTGAAAAGATGATCTATTTGTGACACTGTTATCCTTTTACCTAAAAAAAAAAGGCCAGTGGGCATTCTGGAACAAAACCTTTACCAAAGGAGATGATGTCTCAAGCTTATCTTAACAAGGGTCTTTAATGTGGAAAGTTTTAGGAACACCTGTCAGACCCAGACCACATTATGACTGAAACTTGAGAATGAAGTTTGAGAGACCGAAAGAGAACAGAGAATGTCTCATTTTCTTCACACCAATCACTGAAACGCAGCCTGGTAAAACTGGTGGGCTCCCACATTTGTGCTCATTTCAGCGACAAACTTTAATTGAGACCTAGGGGGGGATGACCATGCTGTCTCAGGGTGATGAACAGAGAGTGTGTGCAGTCGCAGCTTACACTGGTGAATATGTGAGTCTGTGAGCTCTACCCCCCTTTCTTTTTTTCCCAGGACGGCTCATCAAGCCAACATTAGAGGCTGATTTTTTTTTTTTTTTTTTTTTTCCCCATTGTCAGCAAATGCCAGCATGCATTTGCATCAGCACACTGCCTCTGAAAAGACACCCAGACTTCTTCACTGCCACCATGTGCCAGTATCCAGGGATTGGGAAATTAAGTGCTGCTCCTATAAATGGATCCTCAACCCTCACACACCAAAAAGCACTAATTAAGCAATCCTTTGAAAATCTCATTATCATCACATAAAGTATGGAATTGGCATTCAGTACACATTTGTAAGTAAGCATTTTTACCGTGTCATAGCGGTAAATGAGCATAATATATTTGTGAGGCTGCTGATCAATACTAATAACTTTCAAACCACAGTTTCTCGCCTGTCTAGTTTGGAACAAAATCTCCTTGTCCATTGCAGTTTATATACAGAGCTAGACAAAAGGAGCAGAGTTCAGCTTTAATGAAACCATATGTGGGGTGATCCTAAATGAGTAATGAGAGCTGTGACTTCTCCCATAGTTATCTGAAGAGAGATGTTCAAGTATGGACTACATTTGGTTCGACATAGCACATTATCTTCCCTTGATATCTTCCTTTCAGTGAGCACTCTATTTGTGAAGTACATGTAGCAGGGCCTTTTGGTCTTTAAACAAAAAAACAAGGACAAGTGATCATCTGAGGATGAAATCAAAAAGCCCTGATAAACACTATAAACAGAAAATATTGAACGTTTTATTGCACTACATCGCAATGTGTTCTTAAAAGTTGATGATGAAAGAGAATAAAATCCTCCAAAATCAAAATAGGCTGCATGCAAGGGAGAGGCAAACGTTTTCATATATTACATCTAATTGTGGGGTGGGACAGTTTCAGGGGGTTCGCTGGCCCGGTGTACAAACTTAAACCGGTTTGATATTTTGCAAATCGGCATTTTTCATTTTAAGCCATTTTGGCTAATTAAAAGAGACAAGAAGCAGATCTGTGCGATGTCACCCTCTGTCTGTAACACATGTACATGAGTATGCATCCCAGCTAAGCAATGCTACGGTGTCACCGTAAGTTGCCAACTAGTGTGTGAAATACATACTTACAGCAATACTGTGTTGTGAATTGCCTCACACAATGCTGGAATCAAGCATTTTATGTATACAATGGGATACCATTGCTGGAAAGGAAGACCTCAGGGGAGGACATGGCTCCCTTTGTTTCACATGAATAAGAAAGAAATATTCACTTTGGCAGCTATCTTTCATCTGGGTATTTTGGGGATCCCCCCTTGATTCATGGAAAGACACCATTGGGAGGCAAACATTTTCTATGGAAGCCTGGAATATAAAATACAATTGATGTGAGATGTGATGAATTTATAACTGAATTTATAACTCTGCCACACACAAGTTATTATTATTGTATACATGAATGGAGCTGGCCAGTCTGTCTAATGCAGGATCTAAACTGTTCTTGTTTTATTTTTATTCAAAGCCAGGCTCATAAAGTTTAGGTCATGTATTGGCCAAAACACAAACATATTTTGAGCTTTTAGAGACCGAGAAGGCAACAGAGTGACTGGATATAACTTAACAACAACAAAAAAACAACACCAAAAAAAAAAATGCTGGGTTTAATAATTCAAGACATTCTAAAAATGCTGCTGTTTCTACAGAGTAAAGCTTTTTGTGCATCTGCCTCCACTTGTCCTGTAGCTTCTTCTGTCTACTAAATTATTTTAATGGATACATCGCTATTGTACTTTCGAGTTTATGAATGTTTAATATCAAATATTGTGTGAAAAGACGTATTATTGTGAGTCAATACATTATTTATAGTTGATTATGACAAATTAATAGCTGCTCAGTTTCATTGCTTTCTCACACACATACAGACAAATTTGGCAAAACATTTTCTTATGATATTAAAGGGTCATTACATGATGCGACCTGAATGCTCGCGACTTGCGAGTATCATTCAGAAGTACGAAGAAGACGACGAATTAGACTTGTTGACTGGTCACACAATCCCCACAATCCCAGTCATGGTAAATATACAAGACAAAAATTCAGACCAAGCTGCCTTTGACTCAGTACTTCTAGATACACAATGACGTCAACCACTGAGACTTCATAAACATTTTAACATATGATTATACACAAGCAGCCTTTTCTGTAAATATAAAAGCAGGTTGCTATTTGAAGGCTATGCATAAATCAGAAACACATTCCACATGCCTGTAAATGATCTATGAAAATGGGACAGATAAAACACTGTAATATTCATCCAAAAGGTCTGTGTGAACAACATTCACAGCTAGAGCACTTTCAACTCTAGCAACCCATCTGGGAGACTAGTCCGTCCATAAAGCCTGCAGCACAGCATCCTGAACCAATATGTAGCCGTGTCTTGCCCATGGCTTAGTCCAGGGTGGTAACAGAGAGCAACCAAATACATTAATTAATGAAGAGGACTCCAAACCGTTGACTGGTTTAAAATGTTGAATACCTCTACTAAAGCAGCTTGATTTGCATTAAGAAAAACAATGAAGGTCCCTCATATTTCCGCAACAAAAATAAATGTCATCACTCTAATATACCAGCTAAGGATGTTCAGTAAAACAAATATCAAGTTAGTTGTTTCTTGTTTGCCTTAAACAGAACGTATCCATATCTCTGAATCCATAGTTTCAGTGGGAAAAGACTGCAAAAACCCAAAAGAACACTACACCAGGAATACAAAAACAACTAGCAAATGACAAATAATTGCAAATGTACTTAAGGAGCGTTTTAGGGCTGATAAATTTGATAGCAGAAAACACACTTAAAAAATAAATTTAACAACAACAACAACAACAAATTTCTTTGCGGGGGAAACAAACTCTTTTCTAACTACAGCGATGGAGGATTGGCAATCGATAACAACTGGACAATATATGATTTTTTAACTGTATTGCACGACAGATATTTTTCATGACTGTTCCATGTGATAGCTCGGACCATACATCCACCTCCTGCATACAACAACACAGCAACATGCACTGGGCATAGACCTTGTGTTCTGAGCTGATAACATCCATGACAAAGACTGTTTACACGCTCAAGGTTTCTGCTCCATCTTATTAGTACCCATTGGGCAGGATTAAAGGGCTGTTGTCCTGTTGGCTTCTTCTGTGGCTGAGCAAAGCTGATAAAATACAGAGTAAATAAATAATGCTCAATATGACGGCCTCAAAGTTGCCTGAAGATACAGCTGTCAGAGTTGTCCTGCTTTCTAAAGTGGCCAAGCAACATCTTTAATTCTACAGTATACTGAAGAAAAATCAAACCAAAAGTCTTTAGTGGGCATCAAACATATATACTGTCTAGCCTGTCTGCTCTTCACTGCCTTGAGGTCTTAAAAGCAAAGTGTCAGTGTTTTGTTTATTTATATGTTGATGCTTGCTGGAGATAGTGAAAATCATTTTGGCTTCATTTCAATATAGAACCAGAAAATGTGACTGGTGTGTATAGTTACACATTCATTCAGTTCGATGATAGTATACTTGTATATGTACCTAATAAATGTTCATGTAAAGTCAGAAAAGAGCTAAAGTGCCAGCATAGCGGTGTCCCAGAAATAGAAATTGCAAAACTTAAAATAGATAAATAAACTGTGCCTGTTGTCTATCATTCCAATAATACACCATTTAGATGTGTGTTCTCCTTTTTCAGAGATGTACTCCATTTTCTATCCTCAAAAGACATTGTTGCTTCCTCCCTCCCTGTGGCAGTGTATCACATTACTAATCAGATTATCTCCACTCTTCAAGAAACTTGTCGCCACCCCAAAACTCCTCATTGAACAGGCTGGTTAACATGGGTTGGTGTTAGTGGTATATTGCATTATACATTGCATTATATTGAGTAGTTGATGGACTGTGAATGGGGAATTGCCTGAAATCCCTGGCATCCAGCTCTGTATTCTTGTTGTGTATTTCAAATCCAGGTGCCTCATTAAGAGTCCAATTTGCACTACGTGAAAGCTCTTGTTTGTTTTGCTTTTGTTTCAGACAAAAAAAACGTCAAATAATTGAGATAATAATATGATCAAATGTATCACAGGAATGCCACAAAACATGAGTCATTCCAACCAAGCAAGTACTTTTTTTTTTTTGAATCCTGATTCCTGGAGAAAGTATTGATTCTTCAGATCTTCCAATATTTCGGTAGAGGGATTTGGGCTGAGGCCATGATTCTCTGCGGAAAAAATGGTGGATAACTTCTCCCAGACTGGGAGTGAGTTTCTGCCACAAGGGAAGGAGTTTAAGCATTTTAGGGTCTTGTTCATACGTGATTGTAAAATGGAGCTTGAGATGGACAGGCAGATTGGAGCAGAGTCAGCAGTAATGCGGGCATTGTACCAGACAGATTTACTAATTGATCTATGTTCCAGACTTCAGCTATGGCCATGAGCTTTGGGTAGTGATCACAGGAATGAGATGATGGATACAAGTGATGGGAATGAGTTTCCTTCATAGTGGTCGGACAAGTTCGGACATCTTGAAAGGAGCCAGCTGAGGTGGTTTGAGCATCTGATTAAGATGCCACCCGGGCACTTTGGAAGTTTACTGGACACATCCAACTGGGAGTCTGAGGCAGACCCAGAAAGAGCTGGAAAATATTGCTGGGAAGAGGGAAATTCAAAATGCCCTACTTAATCTGCTGCCACCACAACTTGATCGTGAATAAGCAGAAGACAATGGATGGATAGAGAGGAATGCTTCACATAGTACTGAAAGAGCTTGATGCAACATGAAAATCATCATATAAGTGCTTTGCTTGAATGGCACCTTTAAACTTCTTCAGGATTTCTTGACTGTGTTTTTCTATTCTGTAGGATTTACGCATACAAAGATACTGTTTTGCACATATTAATCTTTTCGGACAAACCAATCTGTCACTTTCTTTCAGTTCTTGACTGGTACTACAGTTTTTGGATCAAAAAATAACCATAGCATAATTCAAATAAAACATTTCTTAGTTGGTGTGTATGGTGGAGATTGCCTGGATTTTATTACAGAGGTTGTTTTTCTTGCCGTTTTGCTCAGCATTTATTGTCTTTTAATATCACTGTGTTTCCCCGTGGCTCTCTGGGATCATAATAAAACAAAAGTGTACTGAATAACTAAAATCTAGCTTCAATCTTAGTAGAATGTTAAAAAGGCTTTCCACAGAGGCATTATTTGTGTTTGTCAAAGAGCTGTCACCACAACCTTCACTGTTTTGGTCCTGAGGGGGAAATTAAACCAAATATCTTGTAATTAACTAAGTGGCTGTAGCCACTGCCCATTGTTTTGCAACTCGCCCATCTGTGACGATGGAGCCATCCAATCTCCATGCTGTTGCTAATGGAAAAATATTGATCCTGGCTGTTCCATATTCAGAGAGAAAAAAAAAACACACAAGTGTGTGAGAGGTGGAACGGAGTCAATAGTGCTCGCATTTGCAGCTCTGCCTTTGTTTGCTTTGACAGATGGAGATATTGATCTGATGTACAGTATTAGTCTATAGGAGGGGAGACTAGTTAAGCCAAAAGTATATAGGGGAGGTTCACATTATGACAGATGCAGTCAGAGATGGCACATGGCAAAATATGTTTGTTCAATTACTGAAATCCATGACAACTGAGTCATCTACGGAGCTAAACTATATGGTGCTAAATCTGATTCAGTTGTGCACTAGTCAGAAAAAAATGGTGGTCATTGGGGTGTTCAGTAGAGGTATTGACAGGAACTGTATCAGAAAACTATTGCACATTGACCATGGAGAAAAACACAATTTGAAGAGCCTAGCAATAAGGATCAAGAGAAATCAAAATGAGGATTAAAAGTTGCAGTCTTCAGTCAAAGGTTCTAAAGAATCAAATTTGATTCAACTTGATTATGTTCACTCCCAGTGCCATCATTTACTCAAGAATTTGCCAGACTGATGATGGGTAAAGCTCCCTTACATCTTACTAAAAACCAAACTAGATTTGAAGTTAAAACTTTTGTCTTCTGTCCTTTAAACAGCAACCACACTGAGCAGGTAGGCATTTTATTTATTGAGTAAGAATCTGTTTAACCTTGACCGCTGTTGTAAACTTACTGTCAAATTGCCCCCAACAGACCCTTGTATGAGTGGCACCACTACATGTTTTCCTCTGTGTCTTGGTATTGTTGTTTCTCAGAGTCACTTTGCCATAATAGTGCAACCTTTTCAAAGAGCAACAGAGGCACAATGAAGAGAAGGTGAGCTGATCGATGCAGGAGCTGAACCTTCAGAAAATGCGTTTACTTAGTGTTAATGTAGGTGCAATAGCATTTAATTGCACACAGAGATGGTCTGATAAATCCGATAGACAATACACATTTCTTTCTTATCAGAAAGCTGAATATCATAAATATAGAATCAGTATCAAGGGGACATAAACATCATCGAAAGAAAGTACATTGTTATTTTAGGAATAAAAGATTACATAGAATTTTATATTATGCATTATAAAGAGTATTTAAAAAAAAATCAACCAACTTGGGCATAAACTTGCTAAAGGAAAGTATATTCACTTATGCTGTAAATGGGTGGAAATGTCTTAAAATATTATTTCTTGGCATAATTTGCCATCATTTAAAGTGGAAGGACTAAAAGGATCCATTCAAAGGGTCAATTTGAAACATTAAAAAAGCTTGAATTGTAAGCTTGAATAGGGTGCATGTTTTAGTTGAAGTGAAAGGGTCACTTGGAAGTATATAGAAACACAAACAAACACCATGTAGTTGTACACAGTGTGTTCATTTTGTATAGATTTTGGATAAACTTGGTTCTTATGAAGACTGATGTAGCTACATGCCACATGATTCAGTCATTTAGCCTTAAAGCAGCCTCAAATCCTCATCTTCTGACTAGATAATTGAATTGAGTTTCTCGATCTATGAGGTGTGTCTAAGTCACTATATAGTTATTAGCACTAGTTCAAGTGTATGTGAGCATTTTCCCTTCAAAGCTGTTTTTTCACTCTCTTAGACCAAGTCCCTTTCATCCGTTTTAATTACCCTTTAATAACATAACAAAATATTGAGCTACTTTTATGCTACAGCAAGTGTTAAATTGTTGAAGTGTAAATAAATTGGTACACTTGGTATTGCTTTAAAATGAATAATTCAAGATTTGTTACTCAAGGTGGACATGCCCTTGCTTACAATTATTATGGATAATCAGAGACTCATCATGATCTCATCCTTTGTTTTACTGACGACATTCTGAATGTACCGTTGCTTCTCTTAAGACAGCCCCAGTTGCCAAATGTACTCTGTCCAACTGAACCTTATTTCTGGGTAACTGTGACACGCTCAATGTCCTGGTCTTGAGCTACACTACCACTAGCCAAACAGACAGAGTGAATAAACAGTTCATTGTATCTTATGTTTGTTGACCACCAGTGACAGAGTACAATAATATTAACATAAATGTCAGATTAAACAGAGGTTTTATGAGCACACCCTCTAGGTTCACAATGACTGGTCTACTAGCGGACAAATGAGGGCGCCGACTTAACACTGAAGAAAATAAACAGTGTTCTCCAGTGTTCTGCAAATCAGCTTTAGTTGGATAGCTGGATGCCATTTATACACTATTTGTGCTGCAATTCTGTTCTCCTGAATATCAATATTTATATATACTGTTACAGAAACTAACAAATGTACTGCTTGAAGTCTTATCCTCACAGGGTTCGGCCTAACTCTCTGTCCATCTCTCTCCCTGTTATCTTGAATAAGCATACTAACAACAAATAAAACCACCCCAAAATTCACTTTGGGTAAGATATCGTGGTCTTTCAGGCTTTCTCATATCATCATTTCAGTTTTCTAAGAAAGATATCTTATTCATTCAGTCACTGAGTGTAAAAAAAAAAAACATTTATCTGAAGAAAATCTTCCCCTGTATTGGATATGTTTACATCAAAAAAGATTATATTAGATTTTCAAAGAACTCAATTACAACTACCAGTGACACAGCCTTTACTGACCCAAACCCAATCCTGGGTAGCAAGTCCAGGTCAGGAAACTGGTGGTATATGGTTCTCCAAACAAAGTTGTTCCCATTATTGCGTCAAACTTGGGTGGTAAACTTACCTACCTTAAATTTTACTCATATTAGCAAGAGTGGCAACATTTAGAGAAATTTGCCACATTGTGCTAACTTAGAAATGACTACAAACACAGCTACGCTGCTAGGCCCCCAATGAGTGTGACAATATGACAATATGGCAACATTAAAATAATGTTAATCTGTTGGCAATAGCAGCATATTTTAGTAGTTCTTGCCAATACTGAACCAAGATAATGTAGTCTGGCCAGCTCGTTTTAGGCCAACCACCGTGTTGCCAACAAAGGAGTTTTTTGTCTGTACAGAGCATAATCACATTGGTCATTAAATAAATCAGACCACATGAAGTTTTAAACTGTATGATTATTAGTGTAAAAGATATTTTATTCCACTTGTTCTTTCATTTCAGCAGTTTAAGGATTAAATCCTATTGGCTTTTGGAAAAATTCTCATCAATCAAAGAACTAATGGGTAATGTGGTGAGGAAATGCAATTACTGCACTTTTCTATATCAAATAGCTGTAAGATGTTCATTTGGTTCACACTGAAAAAGACAGAGGAAATAATATATACAGCAATGCTGCAAATGCCCATGTCCATGTATCATTTTCACACCTGGGATTGGTCAGATCACCGGAGGTTATCGAATTTCAGGCTTTTTACTGGGTTGTAATGAAGTTTAGGCATAACAGGTGAAAAGGCAGACCGTAATCAAACTCAAGAGCTCTTGAAGTAATAACATGGCATTTTGATTTTTTTTTTTTTAGTAATGGGGGAAAAAAGTTTCAGTTTTTGTGCTGCTTCTCTAAAATGACTTATTAGCTTTTTGTGATTGATCCTCACTCAAAGCGCTGAAATTCAAAATGTCAAGGTATCTCCTCAACTTGTGATCACATGAGGTTTTGAAAAGGTTCAGAATACCTGCACAGAATTCAGAAACAGCTCTGATCCAGTGCTCATTTGAATGGTCTCACACACACACTGCTCTACTGTGGCTCCAAAATGGAAAGGATGGAAGGTGTGTGTGTGTGTGTGTGTGTGTGTGTGTGTGTGTGTGTGTGTGTGTGTGTGTGTGTGTGTGTGTGTGTGTGTAAGTGGGCGTGTCTGTGTACTTGTGTGGATGGATGATGATCAGTGCAGTTTTGCTATCAAATCAGCAGCTATTGATTCATCTGACAGAGCAGATAAATAAGGCTGGCCATTTGTGAGGCGTGTATGTGTGTGTGTGTGTGTGTGTGTGTGCCTGGAAAGTGTTTCACAGTAGCTTGAAGCTGCAGTGATCCACTAATGGGCTTGTGCTGCCTTGTTCCTCATTGATCCAGGCATTGGAGGGCTTGCTGATGGCTTATGAGCCATATCCTGCGGCCCCGACACTGGCATTTATGCTAGTCCATTAAACCTCCTAACACCCCAAAATGACCCCATATGGAAACATCTCAATTATTAGATCATCAAGGTGCTGGTCCTGCTTTTATGTTATTTGCTTTTTAATCACTCTGCACCATGACAATTCTCTTGGTGCCTCTCATGCAATTACGAAAACAACATAGAGTTGGGTTCAATTTGCTGCCATTATTAATCGGAAAACAAAATTAAATCTGACCAGACCAGATGTCCTTCTGCTTAACAGAGCACCGTATTGCATTAACTTTGTGTTGTATGTCAGTCACAAACCACTGAGCAATGTGTAGCTGAGGCAGAAATCCTTTTTTTCTGACTGATTTAATACATGGAGGGTCACGAGCGTATCAACAAGCGTATTATGCCTGCACTATATCCGTGTTCACAGGTTGAGAGCTTGATTTACCGGCTCACCTCTAAAAATGTCACTGCCTGGTGCATATTTTCATCTTACAAGAGTGTGAAATGAAGCAAATACACTTGTTTCAGGCTCCCCTCCTGGAAAGGTTAGAAACTGCCCTCACAAGAACAAATGACAGTCCTTTGTTCAATTGGCAATAACCACCAGTGTTTATGTTTACTTGACTAGGGCCTCTAGTGGTCATGTGAACTCTAAATTGTGATAATTGTGATATGTTGTATTCTCTTAGGGAGAAGGTCCAGGTTGACAAATGGGTCAAGAAAATGTGTGACTTTGACACTGGAGACCACAGTTCCGATCCTGTCGCCTACTGACTGACAACACTGGTTTCTTCTCAGCTTGACCACAATCTTTCCCTGACCCTAGAAAGTAGTTTTTGTACTTAAAACTAACCAACAGCAACTACAGCAGATCTGGAAACACTTATAAAATCATAGTAGTAATTTCAAAAGTGTTGCAAGTCCCTGACAAACAATGTTGTCCATAGTCTGATGTTGCTTAATGCTTTCAGATGCTTATTGAAACACTGGGAGGTTGGAACTGTGGAAGCAAGTGGAGTATATCACTGGTGAGCTTTACTCAACTGGATTACCAAATCAAAATATTATTCTAACCTCAAACAGGGCAACAGAACTCAATCATACTGTTTTTCTTGGGAGTAATAATAAGGGCAATGTGGCTAAATTCGCATAGGCTTAGTTTTTCAGTTTTACCACCATACCAGTAGTGAAGTTTGTCTCATAATGCAACTTGGTATTAAAATGTAGAAAAAAGGGCCACTAATTTAATCCAAGTGTCTCCTTTCTGTGAGGCCACAGTAGTGCTAAGCAGTCATGCATTATCGTGCATTAAGTGCACATGTATGTTCACATAGACTCCAGTCTGCTTTTAGCACTCGCCTCTTTGATCTACACTGTGTTCAGTGAGCTTACACACAGTGTGCTTGTATTAAAGGCAAAATGCATTATCCAAACGTAAAACACATCAAGCAGAAAAAGGCATTAAAAAATATGTTGCTTTTTGTTTGTAATCTAATTTACTGACAGTGTTGCTTGCAGCAGTAAGGTTAGTATGCACAATTTTAACATTATATGCTATTTAAAATCTTCATTTTAGATAGTTTGTAGCTTTTTCATAGGCTTAGTTAGTTTTGCAGTGTGAGAAGAATGAAACTAATAAACTCCAGCTTCACCTACACCTTCCTCGACCACTGAAATAAATCTCTTTTGATGCATTATTTTGTGTAATTATCTATAATTTAAACTTAACTACATGATAATATGCTTTTATATGTGATGGTAATCTCATTGGGCCTCTAATAGTGTTTGGTGCAACATGTTTGTTTTGGCTGGTACCACTCAGATCAGAGTACAATTTCACTCCATGCTGGTTGGCTGTAATCAGTTTAAGCATTAGCACGTGTCCATGTTTTGTTTTTACATAAAAGCTAAACACGTTATATAAAAGTTTGAATATTTAAGCTACTCCTTTGATCAGTGACATTGCTACCACTGACATAAACATACAACATCAATAGCAACACGTGCCTTCTACTCACCTGAGTCCTATTTGCTATCTTCCCTCCCTCCTCCAAGAGTGTAAGATTTCAAGGCTGGGGGAGCAGTAAATGTAAACTGCCTTTTCTATTATAGCAAAATTGTTTAAAAAAAAATAATCTGGGAGAAGTGGGCTGTGTCACATAGCCATCAGTCATGTCATGAGGGAAACCAGGTGAAGAATTGCATCTGGAGCACAGCAGAACGCCACACCTGTTGTACATACTGAGGAAGGAAGGCATCAACTGAAGTCTACAAGTGATGTTTGTGTTTCTGTAACCGCCGTTCAAAAAGCAGTTGTTCCTGGGCCTGATTTACTTGTCTGTCCCCCCCCCCCATACTGTTATGTTGTCAACAGGGGTTTAGTGGAATTGACCAATCCAGTTTGAGCCCCGTGAACTTCTCAAATACTTATTATATGAAGAGCGTGTTCATTTCATTTCAGCAAAACTGTATGAAATGAAATATGATGGGTATAAACACTAGGACTGACTATTATACCTCAATACATTTTTGGTATTGACTGAAATCTGTCCAACGTACCACAGTAACTAAGGAGGGTGCTTAATTAACATATCAAAGTACATTAATTCCATTTGCTCTGTAATGCACAGCAACTTCCACATTAAATGCAGTTCGATTTCGAATGATCTTGATCTGTGAACTAAAAGTGGAATTTTGGACATTAGTAAAAGATAAAAGTAAAAAATTGCCCCCTACTTGCAAGCAGAACCTATTCATCAAATGTCTTTTGCAGGGCTTAAAGTGTAAAGAAATCCTGAGCCTGAACTTTTTTCGGGGGGGGGGGGGGTTGTAGTGGATCCTACGCATATGCTAGGCGATTTAAATATGAATTTTATAATGTTATAAGGGCAACCACTTAATTCAGTAAAGAACAATTTATATAAAAGATGTACAGTGTAAACAGTTACAGTGCATGTTCATCAACATTTAACGAAAACATACACCTTTGAGCTTATCAGACAGTCGTTTCTTGAACTCTGGTGCTATGCCATGTTCATATAACTGGCATGCTGATTGGAAACAGAGAGTTTCGTCAAAGCAGTTTTATCAACCGCTACCTTTTTACAGCGGCTGAGCGATCGTGAATGTTAAATTGTGTTCAGCAATGAACGCGCACACACGTATTTTCAACTCACAAACACGATCTGTCATTGGCGCCGGTACGTCAGCTGTGGCTGTTGCTCCCGGCAAACGACTTGTGTGCGGCCGGGGTCACTTTCGTGACGTCGAAGAACTTTTTTACCGCTACTTGCATATATTAGCTTCTTCGCGCAGAACACACAGAAACAAGCACCTGGCTCTCTTAATTTTGGGCACCAGCTACCAAAAGGCTTGCCGTCCCCGTCCCTTTCTTCTATCCACGCCCGGCGCCATTTATTTTTAAGTCCTTTTTCAGTTAGGACGTCTTCCCCTGGCTTCATGAATTTCTCCTCCATCTTTGGATTTCGGTCAAACAAACGCCGGCCTGGATGCTGCGTTCAGGACCACTCGGAGGTAACCGAGAGGTCATAGTGTACACGCTACAGGTTAAGTCGGAGGAGAAAAACTAAGTGTGGCATATTGTCACTATCCACTGAACACTGAAAACCTATGCAGCAGCAATTTATGCTTATTTTGGAAGAAGATGAATATACGTGTAATTTCCGAGTTTGACGCTGTTCAATTCATTTTCCACAATTCACAGCCCATTTTTTTCCGAGTTGTCTGGAACGCAGCATCAACTGCTGCGGCCCCCCCGTGGTTACTGTTGCTATGTCTGTCACAACCTTCTGAGTAGATCCATGGTCACAAGTTACAATCGTAACTATAGGTGAGGTGAGGCGAGAGGAGGGGCTTGACAATATCCCGCATCAACAGGTTTTTTTTTAATGTTTGCTTTTTTTTTTTTTTTTTTTTATGAATCGCAGTCAAACGCCACACGCCGGAGATCCGGCACGGTGCCGGAATACTTTAAGCCCTGCTTTTGACTTAAAAATAGTCTTACCGTTCAGAGGTTATGGTGGTTAGGACTAGAACCTACACTAGAAGGCTTCTTCTACTAAAGTAGAAAGAAGTATTAAAGAATTCACACCTAATAATCATTTAGGCTTTTGCAGAATAAATGTCACACAGAAAATGTAAGGAATTTTTATGGGGCGCTAGGTTGAATGTTTGTGGGCCCTATTTTTGTGGCGGTGCAAGCGGAGTTGTTCGAATAATTTGGTGTAAACTGGGTCTTAGACTGTGCTGAGAATAGACATGTCAGAAGCACATCTGTTTCAGTCAATTTGAAATGTCAATGTTGCCATTTTTGTGATCTTGTCAACAAGCGTAAATAAAATTGGAGAAAACAGGCTGTTATTAATGGAATGATGTAAAAACAAACATTTAATATGGATTAATGAGGAATACTGGTCTGCATCTATCTATAAATGAATATAATTGATTGTGACAGTATCTGTTGTGCACAGCTGCTCTATGATGAAAAGTTTCTCCTTGAGTTCATTGAACCCCTACAGCCATATGAAGGCAAGAGGACAGATGTGTTGATAATCTGCAGCTACTGCTTCAAAAAGTGCCACACCAGAGTACAGTGCCATATTAATCACCACACCCTTCAGCCACTTCCGCATGTTGCCCTGCTGCTCATACATGAATCAATATAACAGGTGTATTTGGAGACGTCCACATAGCCTGTGCACCCAAGCTTTGCACTGGTCATTGACTGGCATTTCCTCTCTGAACATGAATGTAATGAATCATCTGATCACTTGGCAGATGCCCTTAAATGGAACCCCAACCCTTTGCTGTAAGTGCAAATAAATTGCTTTATAAATGTGTAATTTTCTTGGCTTTTAGCAAAGAACTGTGTTGCACCTGAATTAGCTCTTTGGGGCATTCTTACGTGTAGACATTTGATAAATATGACCCCAGATAGTCGGCTCAGTGTCAGTCCTTGGAGTGTTACTGTCCTCAAGCCACACCAAACACGCCTTGACATTAAAAACCCGCTTATGTGAGTAACCGCTAATTGTGGCAGACAAAATAAATTAAAACGTAGATAGAAGTTATCTATTTGGCAATGCTTTCCAGATAAGTGGCTCACTTAAAGATTATGAACCAAGCATGCAACAATTTGCAATGCAAATTTATGCAAGACATCAAACTCTCCCCTGGTGTACTTTTTAGTGATTCAGTTTTTAGATCACAGACATATTTCTGCTTCAGGCAGTAGACAACCGGCTTCTGTTCTCCTTTCATGACGTCTTCCTTTTCAAGAATTAATGATCCTAATCTAGTCGGTGTGATTTGAATGTTGTGGGAGGCCCGAAGAAAAGAAAAAAAAAAGATGTTGCATTGTTATGATTCAGTATGTCATCAGCGGTTTGGATGACAAGACCCTGAGGTCGACATCTCTAACAATTAGACATCAGACTAACCTTTCACACACATACACTGATTGGTCTCAATAAACGTCAGCAACAACAGATCTACTGGTTGCTATGACGACGTCTTCAGCAGCTGAACACACTATGTGAATAACAATATGGCCTGGTACTGCTGCTGACTTTAGAGAATGACCAAAGACCATCAGGCTTTACCTCCGTGCTAATCATTTTGAGTAATGACTGTGGGTTTTTTACCCTCAGTAAACAGACTTCCACTTTGACAGAATCTTCCCAGCTTGTCAAAACTGCCTGATGTGCAATAGGTGATCTTTCTTATCATAATAAATATAAGAAAAAATTCTCCTTGTTTGACATTTAATGCTTGCCAAAGAAACTGACAAAATTCCACGTGTTGATGTGTTTGTTGTAGAGCAGTTCAATTTTATTGTTCGATGTGTGTGTACACTTATATCTGATGATTTTTATCCCAGCTAACATTTATCTACAAATGTCAATATTGCCATTAAGATATTTGACAAATCGATCATTTTTATTTCTAAAAAATCCTGAATATTATCAAACTGATTTTGTTCTGTTGTGAATGATGTGTCATCATCAACAGGTTTCTGAAGGGACACACTGAATCATACTTTAGGGTTTATTAATTCCCGTTGTCTTCTTTGTGATAAAATGGTAATCTGGGCAAAGACTTCAGCACTTAGCTTCTCTGACAGTCATAGGCTAAAGGTTTGAGCAAACTTACTGTCTCCATTCCCTTGCCATCTCCTCCACAGACTTGTGTGCACTGCCCACAACTGCTCGTGTACATACTGCTACTACGAAAAGGTTTGCCATTGCTCTAACACAGTAGTTTGCGCTGCAGACAAATCTACAGCAAACACAGCAGAACCACCTCACAGGTCAATGTAAGAAGTTCGTCACAGTGTCTTTCTGTTGAAGTAGGCTTCACAAATCCTGACATCCTGTCATTCCCAGAAATTGAACAATTTGACTCTTGCACTCTTGACAATTTAACCAGTTTACATTTTGACAGTCTGTCCTCAACTATAATACACTACTTTCACTGTTGGGTCAGTGTGCAAGCAGCGATTACAGAGTTGCAGAAGTTTCTAGTGGTCATGCAAGAGCTCAAGACACATGTCAATCAACCCCTTAACAATAATACACATATCATATAACAACAAAACAGAAAATACAAACTTCCCACCATTTTATTTATTTATTCATGTATTTTTTGAAGCCAGCAGTTAATGGCGATTTTAAAAACTGCACCTTAAGGCACTTCAGCACTGACTTCTCCACTCAGCTGTAGTAGTTGGTACCATTTCATTATTTAGCTCCTAAGTTCAAAATCATGTTTAATACAGCTGGACGGGCTAAAAAAGAAATATTAAAGCAACGCAGGAACGCAAAAGCCTCTGTGAAAAAAAAAGTTGTAGAAAGTTATTTAAAGGTAGAATGTAAAGTCAGAGAGTGACATTCTCACAGATTTGTAAGAATGAGGACCTCTTAACTTGCCGACACACCCGGATAGAGTTGTGATGAACATGATGACATGTAGCACTTAGGTTAATAAGAAGTCACTCGTGTTTGAAAGGTGGAATCAAGGTTTAGCTGACTGAAGAACTGCTTCTACATGTTCTCCCATCACTTTAAACTAACTCAATAACAGGGGCAATTTTGCAGGTAGCAATCCAATGGGTACCTCTGTGAAAATGAAGGCTGCTGAAGGCCAATTTAGCAAATTCGGTACCTCTGTTTTTTTTCCAATTTCAGATCTACATCTTTTTTCATTATACTCATGTAACCACAAGGAGGTCATTTTCAAGTTCACAAATAAATCCACAGCAGCTATAATATTAGTATGAGTGTGACCACAACCTGCTGCCTCTGATGATGATGGAGCGGTGCTGTGAAAGATATGAACACTTTCCCACCACAACAAAACGAGGCATGGCAAACTAGCTGGAAAAGAATGTTCCTGTGCAGCTCCCACTGTGCTTCCAACCATCCTTTTTATTAACGTGAAGTATTGTCGCAGTCTGGCACTAAAACGACTCTCTGATCCAAAACTCCCCCAGAGAGAAGAAACGAGGGACAGGGAAACGAAGAGGGAGAGAGGGGGAAAAAAACTGCAAAAGAAAGAACAGAACAAAGTTGGAGTTAAAGTATAGAGAAAGAAGGTAAGAACAAAGAGGCAGAGAGAAAACTGAGCAATAGGAGGGAGGAAAGGCGAGGTGATATACTGTATAAGAAGAGCAAGAGCTGATAAAAGAAAGGAAAAGCAGGCTCAGGCTCTCAGATGTAGCTTTCCCCAAAGAAGAAGGATTTCAGAGTAGCCAAATTGGCTTTTTTTCCTCTCTTCTTGCTTGTCAGTAACAGGAGGATGCTGCTGAGCCCTTGCAATAAACCCGCTGTATGCAGCATTTACATATGCAATTCATTTACAAAAGAAGGCTGTCAAAGAAATAGGAGGAAGACTGCAAATTAGTTTAGAGTATATCAGAGAGTAGGACGCCATAGTAAGGAACATGAAAGGTTTGTTTTCAGATGTTGTACCAACCCAACCAGCAACCACAAGCTGAGTGGTAAATCAAGTGTGCGGCTAATAAGGTGCGAGGCTAAGTCTCCAAATCCCCCAACAAATACAAAGTCACTACAGCTCACCCAAAAGAACTTGATTCTATTTTCAAATGTGTATATTGGTAGCATTGTTTCAATAAAAGAAACCTGCTGTTTTCTTCACAGCTCGTTATTCACCAAAGGTTTGAAGAGCAGGTCAGTATTTGTTTGTATCATGCACAAAAGGACAGTTAGCTAAGTAAGGATATTTCTAGCTAAACATGTTTGGTTGCACATTATTTCACTAATTAACAGCTTGTTAATTATTTAAAAGGCAAAGCATGGATGTGAACAATGTAAGTACCACAATATTCAAAAATATGCTTTTGCAAATATTTTATGGGAGGAAGGAAATGCATTCATCACATATGGCAGGAGAAGTTCAGCGGAGGTAACTTTAAAGTGAAGTGTTGACAGGTGTCTCAGTCTATCACAGTCAGTCATGGTCAGCTCCGCCTAGTTTTTCTCCCTTTTACTCAAATCAGGTTTTTCTTCCCTCAGTAACTGACAAAGAATGTGTGGGTAAAAACGCTGGCACTAAACCTACATGCAACTGCCAGCAAGAAGATAATCAGACTGCTGAAGCCTCAATAGCTCCAGCCGACCAAGAACAAGCAACAAAAAACAAACGTCACAACCATAAACCATCCAAAATGTTCAAGAATGCCATGGTGAAGCAATAGGTGATGTTAGACAGCAAAATAAATCTAAACTGTTTATCCAAAAATACGTAGCTCATATCCCAGATTAAAGTGCTGTAGTGTTCCTCAGACACCACCTTGTCATGGCCAGACATTCACTGAATGATATGTTCATGCATAGTACTTTCCCAGACACTCCATCACTATTGCTTGAGCAAAATGTCAGAAGTGCTTGCTTAGGACAGGTACGGGTTATTTGTGCACACTGCTGTCAAACAACATCAAAGCACTCAGTAACCTTTGGAGAGCTCAAGAAGGATTTTTATCTGCATGCAAAATTCAACCTTGGAACAAAAATACTTCAAAGTGCTTTGCAGTGAACTGTCCGAGTACACAGAGGATACAAAAACAAAGCCTAAAAAGGATATTGGTACATACAACAAAAGTGGTGATCAATTTCTGTTGTTTATATGTTCTGTTTATGAGAAGAGAAGGCATATCCACTGAGAGCGGTTACTTATGATGTCTCGCATGGGAAGCAATGATAAACCTTTCCGGCTACATATTGTAAATCAGATACACAGACCCTACAGAGATTAATTTATTCTGGTTCCCGGCCAAAAATCCTTTACCACAAATGCAATAAATCCCCTCATACAGTGAATTGATCCCCTTTATAGTGGTGTCATCAATTTTCAAAGGACACGAAGTCGCCTTATCTCCAAAATCTAATACTTGTTCAAAAGACAGAGCAAAGGAAACACTGCTGGACTTTTTTTTCATTCACTTACTTCACACATCTTTGCACTCATTTTTCAAAACAAAAGATTTTAAAAGAATTGTATTAAATTGGGATGTTTGTCAGGCCTATGCCAGGAACAACCCTTTGGATGTTTGCCCTAATTTAAAAAGGAAGGGTTTGGAACTGTCTATAATAATGAGATACTCATATTCCATGTCTATGTTGAAAGATTAAATGGACACTAAACACTGCCCTCACAGTCGTATTGGCAGGGAGGTAAATCCTTCCACTATGAATGCACGGTAAAAAAAAAAATGGCAGACAACATTGACGGTCTTCTTTCAGTGCAAAAATGTGTTCTGAAGTTCAGCTGTAACTAGTATGAGGCTTCAAAGTTATGTTTTCTCTTGGTACAAAAGTTGCAACACAAGAAGTAAACCTACATGTAAAGCCTCATTAACTTTAACACAACGAGAACTATAGAACTAGGAGTCTGGATTCTGTGTCTCCCGCTTCTTACAATGGATTTGTGCAAGGAAAGGATCATTTTAGGAACAACGATTATAGCACTTGGTTTGGAAAAAAAAAAACATAACCTTGAGCATTATTCGCTTTACAAATCTAAAACACAGGAAGTTTGAGCTACAAAAACTGAAAAGCAAAATATTGCAGTAAATAACTATGGTATTATGAAACTACTCAATACTTAGCTAGTGTCCCAGAAAAAGTAATTTCAAAATCCATTGTAATCAAACTGACCCTCTAAAAGTTCAGGTGAAATGAAAATAAGTGAGGGAGAAATAGCACAGCAAATTGCCCAGGATTTGGTCTGGTAGTTTTTAACGCAGTCAGTAACAGCTTTCAGATCAACAGTACAGCTCTCAGCAAACACGTCCAACAATCGTCTGATAACTGACAAAAGTTTGTTGCTCTAGTATTCCATTCCCATTTGGTCTTGCAGAATATGAAGCGATGGAAACACAAATACAGATACACGGCTCAGCATCCAATTAATGCATTGAACACAATGTGCACATGCAGTCTGTACACACTTAGGGATGATCTGTGATTGAATGATTCATACAGCCCCCCCCCGGTCTGGTGTGCAACAAGGCAAAGATAGCTGATAACTCAATCCAGTTGAACAGCAGCCATGCCCTACAGCCACACTACAAAAATGAAACGCTCCATTCCTCTGTGAGCACTAAAGACGAACTCAAATAACCCATTCCATGTGAGGTGAAAGCAGAGGCCCTTTCAACAGAACGGGTTAAAATCTACAAAAAGGATGCTGCCACTACAAACACAGACAGTCTCTCGGGACGGGCCTTCTTTGAACAGGGATTTATCTTCGCTGCTTTGAAAAACTTCTATTATTGACTAGCTATCTCAGCCAGATAGTTTGTTACTACCGAGTAATTGCCTTAAAAAACAAGTTAGGAAGTACTCAGCAGGAGTTTTATGTAAGAATTCTGCCTTACAAACAGTGCAGCATTGCCCACAATTGTGGTTACGGAATAGCAATGCGAATCCACACACATAAAAACCAGTGGTTTGTATTTATCTTTGACATTACGCAACATGAAACAAGACAAGTCTAAAGTCTAAATATCGCTTATCATATCCACAGGGACACTCCAGAACAATTCTCATTACATCTCATTACACAGTCCCAGTTTTGTTATTCTCTGAGCCTTACTAAACAAAACTTTGAACTTCCATGTTTGATACTACCACTAGGAATTTACACATAAAAACTGTTTAGCAGAGGTAATAACCTTCTAATGTATGATTTTTGGCAAAGGTACCAAAAACATGATTATTATTTTCAGGTGATTTTACACTACTAAAAACATAGTTATGCTTATTATATTTCATTTCTTCTATATTTCATAAATAGAGCCCCCTAAACCTTACACACTGGATTTTTAAGACTTAAACAGAAGAATGATTTGGTGTGTTTGCTTGTTTGACAGATGTCTCAGCGTATCCATGTCAGCCATCCAGCCTCACATGCTTGCACTTTCCTCTTTCCATCCCTTTGACCAGATTTTTTTTTTGTTTTGTTTTGGGGTTTTTTTGTTCAGGCATCACTGCAGGAACCTATGGCTGACACCACAGATGTGATGTGTTTGATGTTCAAGGATAATTTAGTTTATTTCAAGATGAATGAAGATCAAGCGTTCCCTGAAAAAAAAAATCTAGCATCTATTCAGCATTAGGCACATGTTGGCTGCTGTGAGGGTAGAAGGTAAAGGATGACCTTTACGTGATGTAAAATAACAAATGTCCTTTTGACTGCTGATTTGATCGTGCTTCGACCTTGTTAACCTCAGTCTCCAGTAAACCCAGCTTTGAAGCCCTGCTGCTCTTACTTCCCACTCGGAATAATGAAACAATTGGATTGGCAGAGGAAGCGTAAGAGGAGGGGGGCCTCCTCATTAAAAAGCCCTTTATTCATTCTTATTGCATTACAGACATCTTTTGTGCTGTTCTCTTTCTCTATTCCGTCATCTAATGTATTCACCCCAGCTTCTCACTGGGTAGAGGCCTCGCAGAGTCACTGGGTGGTGGGAGAGCTGCTGTCATTAGGATTGGTGCCTCACTGTGTGAATGTTTTAAAACCATGAAGGACGTTATAATCCAGATATCATGTCACTCAACATTATTGTAATCCACATGACATAGACCTACACATGAACTGCGGAACATTTAGTTCCAGTACTAATACTTTTTCTAATTAAGGTTACATCAGATAGCCTGAAAATGTTCTTGGTGTACTTAAAGAGATGTGTGGTGCAGTTTATTGAAAGGCAGAAGAATACCTTAATATTATATTTGCAACACGTGCATTGATATGGAATGTTAAAATGATCTACTCTTCATAAACAGATTTTATTGTATCCTCGTTGATAGGTCTTTCATAAACTGCAGAAAAATATCTAGCATCTGTGATTTTGCTTATAAGTCTGAAAAGATGTTTTGAACTCTGGAGTGCATTGAATTCCAAGTAAAATTATGTCCTTTTTTTGGGAATTCCCAAATTATCTGGAGAAAAAATGGCTGCCAAACCAAGTAAAATGGACTTCCAAATAATATGAAGCAACAAAAGAAATATCCTCCCTTATTCTCTCATTTTCTACTAGGAAGGGTATAAAATGTTTGCTTCCATCATGAAGTGTACAACATGCGGGTCACTCTTTGCCACCATTCACTGAGGCAAAGAAGCCTGGTTACATTGTTGCTTTAATTACAATGTGGACAAGTTGCGATAAAGAATGACCTCAAGCATTTTTTACTCTTTCAATAACAGAAACTAAATAATTACCATGAGAGAAATGAGTAGCACGTCTCTGCAAAATGTTTATGTCTAATTTGTATTGTTTAACTGATACTGACTCTCGACTGTCCAGCCTTTTAAAGCACTTTATTTGTATTCATTTTTGCATTTGCTCAAAAGTTTGTCATAAACACTTCCTCTTATTAGCTGTCAGGAACGTTTGATTTAAACTTCAGTTGATCACTTGCCCTTGTTTCCTCGATGACAACCTGAAGGGCTCTTGTCTTTTACATCATAATTTTCTTTGCTAGAAACACTCTGAAGGGAACATTAAAAGAAGAAAATGTCCTGAAGTGAAATTTGAGTTGCTGGAGCCAGAAAACATCAGTTTGTGAAAAAGGGTAGAAACTGTCAATGTACGTCTACACAAATTGCTTGTTCTTCATTTTTGTCATAGCCACCAGACTTTTAACTTGCAGATCATTGTATCATTCCAACACAGAAACAAAATCTAAAGTCGTGAAAATATCGAGAGAGGGAGGTCAGGCATCAATGAGGTAGCAGGGATAAACGGTGTGTGGAGCTAGAATATTTTCACATCTAACTTAGACATGTCGGCAGCCCTCTCGCTCAATACTGGACCAATTTTTTTTTTTTTTTTTTAAATGTCCCCATTAGTCACTAAGATGTAAAACCATGGGAAAATAGCCTAAGTAATAGTGACAAATACAGAGCTTACAAAGAACATGAGCCTGTCCCAACTTTTTTGAAACATGTTGCTGGCATCAGATTCAAAATGGGCATATCATTTTCCAAAAACAATAAAATTACTCACTCACTCATTTTTTGGGACCTCTTGGGTCACGTTATGTCAGATCTAAATAGAGGCAGCCATCTGTCTGGCACCTGGATGAATCCCAACCAAAAGAAAAACCTTGAATATTTTCAAGAGATAGCCATAAAATGCCGTCCTGTTCTGCTCCTTCCACTGTGATGTGTATCTGGCATTGATACAACCCTCCTCATCCCCTCATTACCAAATCTGTCTTAGATAGTCTTAGTACTGCATTTCTATCGTGTCCTCTAAGCCTCTGTGGCTTTAGAACAGTTTGCCACAAAAGGCACAGCTACAGACTGTTAATATTTGCAGTAGGTTCTCTTCAGCCCTCTCGGACAGCTGTGAAATATATTCAGAGAAAGGAAGACAGAGGCAGAGACAGAGAGAGAGAGTGTACTACTCATCCATGTCAAACAGAATCCAGCCGATTGTTTCTGCACGAGCGCAGCAGACGGCAAGAGAGATATTTGCATTGAACATGTCCTCTAACCTGCTCTCTCTATCCTCACCTTCTCTCTCATCTCCTCACAGATAAAGAAGTACAACCCTGCAAGTCACCAGCAGAGCTCTCGGGTAAATTACAGCACACACCACTGTTGTGCGCTCAAATATTGTAATTTTTAAAAAGATATGTTGTTTGCCTACTGGGGAGATTCATTAAACCAGAACACTATGTGATTATCGTTATGATAATTCTGAAACAATGAAAATTGCAAAATAATAGAAGTGGGATTCATGCTGAGAAACTTGGAGGTCCATCTTACCCACATGCTCAAGATATTGTAATGCAATACATTCCTGTTTGGCTGCCCAATCTGTGTTGCAATATTATTGAACCAACAGTGGCCTTGCCCTGCGTGAACCATGAGTTGTTAAACTGGAGACAATGAATCCTCACTTGCCTTCAGCCAAAAGCAAACCTAACCTGAATTTCAATCTAACCTTTTGAGAATTGGAAAGGAGGACAAACAACTAGGTCATGCGAGGCCATATGTGCATTCACACTTGCACACATACGCCTCTTTCAACCCAATACTTTTCCATGGCAATGCTCACACCAAACTAACTTGAAGACTTACCCGGAAATAAACCTGATACTGATTCTATCTGTACCCATAAATACAATTCTGTTAACATAACTTTACCACAGGATTTCTCTGCATTTCTGGACCCATTTAAATGTCCTGAAATGGTAATGAACCCAGCAGTTACAGACCTGAAAAGTTGTAATTTTAAATAGAACATTTTAGGATGGCATACTGTGAATCAATTTTTTAAGAACATTAACACTTTGGATCCCAGGCGTTTCACTCTATTTATTTACAGGCTTATGACATAGGTAGGCCACACTCTAGCTATAATTAGACATGTCAAACACAATATAGACTATTCTTTGCCTTAGCACTGTCAAAAAATGTAATTACAGTGCATGACAAAAGAGGCAAGATGAATATGATTTGAGGTTTTGCCACAAGGGTTCCCATTTTACATTTTGGTGCGTGTCCACCATAAAAAGTGCAATGCAAGCACATTTTTATATGATTTCTTAGGAGAACTGTGATCACTGGAAAGGCTAAGTCAATCTGATTCTCGGTTTTCCCACTTACAAGTTATAACTGAGAAGAAGCAGCATATTTTTAACCCAGATGTTGTCAATCTTGTTCATGGGGTGAAATTAGCTCCACTCCAATGAACACAGATTTTTTTTAGAAATTATTTGTGCATATTTAAAACGTTTACTTTTCACAGGAAACGACCTGACAGAAACAGTCTAAGGCATTTCCTGTGACCTGACAGCTTTAACATAATGATAGCTGTTCAGGGGTAAACACACATTACTGCCACCACAGAGTAAACAGACTTGTTATGCAGCAACTGAAGCTTTCTGCCATTAAGTTCCATGCAGGCACTGATAATCGGGAAGAAAGTAGGAAATAAAATGAAAAAAAAAAAAGTAGAAAAATTTCTACTTAAATTGATGCAGGACAAGCTAAACTTGGACTCCTTTGAACAAACATTCCCACAGAGCCAGAAAGGTAAAGGCGCTCAAGGTACAGTGTTATTGTAAAGCAGAGCCCATCACTGAGCCCACAGTGAAACACTCCTCTGAATTTGTGTGAGGAGGTGAAGAGGCAGATTTGGGAACACAGACAATAATCCTTTTCCTCATTCAATAACACTAATATTCACTGAACTCACCACAGCCTGTATGGCATGCAAAGTACAACAGACTTTGTGTGATTTCAAGGACATCCTGGACCAATGAATGCTGCATGTCAGTGTTGTAGGTTATGTAGTATTCTGGCTTTTTTTTCTTGTGTTAGGTCATGTCCTCAGAAAAAAGTATGAATTCTTACAACAACAAAGATAAAGTTCTCTTACCTTGATAAGGCAGGCAATAAAGGCCATTCATGGTCACCACATGGTAGGAGGGAAAAAAAAAAAGTTAAAGTACATTATTAAAATTACAGTCTTTACATGCCCGTACATTAGACAGCCATGGAAAGGTTCTAATCAGAGTGACTTAGGTTGAAGTCAGTGATATGTCTGCACATGTGGACAGTAATTGGTTTAGGCCAGCACCTTCCCCAGCAAACTACTTTTGTGTTTCATGGTGTATGCTGAATGTATTCTTGGGCAGACAAGTTTCAGAGCCAAAGATAAGAATAGTTCTTGAAAAATGAAGTGTCAAGTGTAGAACTTCATTTCTACACAGTAATTGAACAAGCCATGTGTTGATTGTACTTAGACATATAAATACTTCTGACAAGTATGTGCTAGGAACAAACTGCTTAGGAGAAGAAGTCAGGAAGAAAAATGAGAATCGGGTACAACAATTTGCCTTTTTATTCCATGTAGCGTGTCATAGAGGAAGACAACCAGATCTGCATCTAGCACACTTCATGAGCACCAAAATGAAAGACTAGCAAGGTTTGTTTTTTCTTCCCTTAGCTCCTTTAAATTAATGTCTACAACATGTTCCATTATGTTTCAGAAGGAATGGTTGATTTTCCTTAACCCAGAAGTCCTCAGGTTGACCAGAAAAAAACTCTAAGGTATCACCTAATCTTACATAGCAACCATTTTGAAAAATATACACAGGGGTCCAAAAGTCTGTGAGCACTAATCAAGATACTTCAAATCTGCATGATTTGAGTGAAAGGTTGAACCTCTGAAAAATCTGCATCAATGTCAGAATGTCTTAGCTTCAAGTGCTCCCATGTGCCAAAACCCAAAACAAGACCAGCACAAATGAGATGTGAGAACACGACTGAATCTAGATGAAGAGCTTTAGGTTTCATGAACTGCATCGCTGCTCTGTTGTGTTTACTGGTTATTGATTTCCTTTAGCCTTTAGGTGTCATGCTGGTCTGAATCTGTCATTACTATTAAACAAGGCATGAGACCATCCTATAGCTCATATAACTGTCCATTACAGTCAGGACTCCTTGGTCTTCTTTGGTCTTAAAGTATTTCTTGCAAAGCTTTGAGGTATGTTTGGGGTCATTATCCCGCTGCAGTCTGGACCAGTTTCCAAAAATATGCAAACAAGAGACTGTGTAAATACACCCTCTGGTTTGCAACTTTCTATCTCTCAGGGATCTAAGCTTGATGTATTGCTCCTCTCATGGCATGGTCACTTTTAGTCTACCTAATTGTACAACTGATCCAGTTCCTGCAAACTGATTCAGAGTTCCATGCATTGTCCCCTTAGAAATCAAACACGATTTGACGCTGAGAAAGTCCCTCTTTGCTTAGAATAACACTTTGACTTCTGACACTTTAATCCTCTCCGTGTGTGGTGTTTAATCTGCAACATAACAAATATACAGAGAAAACAGTTATATACCTCTGAAAATATGCCAAAAACCAAAAGAACACCAACAAAAATGAGTGTGAGACCTTGACACAACCTAGATGGAGAGCTTTTGGTTTCATGTACTGCAGCACTGCTCTGTTGTATTTACAGGCTACTGATTTCCTATAGCCTTTAGGTGTCGTGTTGGCCTGAATCATACATCACTATTAGGCAAGGCATGAGAGAATCCTATAGCTCATAAGGCTCAACAGAGACAGAAGTTGGCTGAGTTCCTTCACAATATGGGCCGTTATGGTACATCCACTGTAAAGATTTAAACACTTGAAGTGTGCTGTATAAACAATGTGAAAAGACCATACTGGTCATTTTCCATGGTTTAGCCCATTAACTGCAAATTACAGATACTTTACATTCCTACTGAGCATTTTCCAAAGCATACCTTGACTGTTTTTTTGAGATTTTGTTACCTTCCTGGCAGGGTTTGGTTTATCTCAGCTATAAAACAGAGACAAGACAAACAAGAGACTTATAATGTCTTGTACTTATTGTTACAAGGTACAGCATTCATCATGAAGTAAAACTCACATCGTGCATTCAAGAACACTCCGAGTTCGCTGCTGAACAACAATCAAATCTTTTTAGTGAAAGAAACAGCCTCATTCGCACTGTGCTCACAATGTGCTCATTTGAATACTCTTTGTTTTCTGGGCTTGAATTTCTGACATCATCTTTGAAATGCTTTTTTTTAAAGATCTCTTGCCTGCATATGCATTACCATTTAGAGAAAACAAACAACAACAAAACAAGGCAATAAATTATTCACTGTGACAAATTACTTATCGCTATAATAGTTGTTTTTATACCATTGTGAAATTAATGGAAACTAATGGCTACCAGGGGAAATAATATATTGATTTCATTTGGAAAATAGTCAGTGGGAATGTAAATTATAATGTACCGAAGTTTCAAAATTGTGCGCAATGCAGCTTTATAAATTCAAAAGGATTCACTTTCACTAAAACTGAAACTGGTGGATGCCTTACAATGCATTCAAACAGCTGCTCTTTCGTAGTAACAAAACATTGTAAAGCAGTGGTTCATCAATAAATCTTCAAAGCAATTTGCATCTGTCAGACCTGCCTCAATCCCTGACAGTTGTGCTTTTTATAGGGTCGTCATAAATCAGAGGGGTCTGGTTACTGAAAAGGAGGGACATAATATGCAAATGAGTCCTTTAGACCTCCCCAATGCACAAGAAAAAAAGAAAAAGAAAAGGTGGGGGAAAGGCAGTCAAAGGGTTTTTTAATTTGGGCAAGTGGGAGGGGGTTGATTGGGTGGATCAGTGGCTGGTGGTCAACACAAAACAGCAATTTATATTTACAGATTTTAATCGACCCACAGGTCAGACTTAACACCAAGATTTTTTTTACGTTTTCTTGAACCTGTGAACTTCTACACATACATAATTACTAATTAAGTGGATTGTCCCTTTCTGATCATTATTGTATGTCGAGGATAAATACTATATTTCACATGGAATTAAAATATTTTTCTTCTAAACACAAAATATGTAAATGACCGTTGACAGTTTTATAGGTACAGTATTGACTTATGTAGTGACAGGTTTCTTAAGTGAACAATAAAATGGCAAAGCAAGTATGAATAAGGAACCATCTACAGTACTTTACCGAACAAGGTTACGAAGTGCTGTGAAATGAAAAGAACAAATCCGGCACAACAACAATCAGCTATAATAAAGACAAGACTCGCTGGCTGTGCTTAAACTGCTCAGCAAAAGGGAATTAACATAATTTGCTGGGATTATCGACAACTACCAAAATATACATAAAATAATGACTCAATAATCTTTATATTCTTTTCAACAGTTCAGTGATCACAAGTATTATTACATACACAAAGAACAAGTATTACTCAGACCCAATCAGAAAAATTCAGAAAAAATACAAGATTCACAGCAAACTAGCTGTAACACCATAGATTCATGATGGAACATACTGACTGAAAATATTATGGGAATAAAAATAGAGTGTTTGTCCTCAGGTTAAAAAAAAATGGCAGGATCATTACAATCAAAGGGGGTTATTCTATATGGAAGTGTTCAGTGAATTTCATGATTAGATTATCGGACAGTTAGACTTGTATATAAATTTGTAGTTTTTAGAGTGATGTAGGGAACAAAGGAAATGGCACTGGGTCAAGTAAGGTCACAGAGATTTATCCCCATGGGACAATGAGTATCCATAGATAATTTTATCAAAATCTCAAGGTTTTTAAAATCAACCAAAGTGTTGAACATCATGACCCAGAACTGTCACAAGACAAAACATTAGGGGTTACTAAAATCAATAGGATTCATCCTATGGGAATAATGAATGTCCATACCTAATTAAATCTGGTCAATTTAGTTATTGAAATATCTTTCTCTGGACAGACAGATGGCCACACCACGGGTGTGACAAAAACATTTCAGTTCCAAAGAACACAAAAATGAACATCCTCCCTTACAAAATGCTGTATTTCCTCTCAACAGAAGTCTGAAAACAAGAAGGCAACTTCTTTGAAAGGGGAGCAGTAACAAAAAAAAACTGGTGTTGTAAATGCAAAGACAGAGTTTGTGCTGGTATTGTACAAAGCTCCCATGCAAGGCAAAGTTGTCTTTATTCAGGTTGGATCTAAGGTTATCTGCTCCATCTGTTGTTCTTGATCTGTGGAATGCATGCACTGAAACCATTTAATATCCTCCAAATGTACCGGGTGTTCCAAATATTATGGTAAATGATGGTTACTTTGAAGTCGACTATTGATTTTGCCTAATATCTCCAGTGAATATCAGAAGGGTTATAGGGATTGTGGTGTATGAAGTATTCAGTGGCAGTTGGCAGACACACACACATTTTGTTTAGCTCTCTTGCTGGCTGACTCTGCTCTGTGTGGTCGGTTCTGAAGGGAAACACTACCCTGTGGATTTTTGGAATTAGATTAGGAATGTGGTGCAAGGTAGCAGGGTTCAAGGGTTCAATTGCTGCCTTTTAACATCAAAGTCATCCCTGGTGTTCAGATTTAAATACTTAAGATATAAACCTGGACATAGTAGCCGAGTATGGAACAGATTTGAGGGGCATCTGGGTCGTACAATGTATGAAAACAACTACTCGAGTAGGTTAAATGTTGTATGAGGCTTTAAGGTGGCATTATCTTCTTTACACAAATGTTTATTTGTTTTAGTCATAATTCCTATGGGTAATGATAACATTGTACACATATATTTGTTGATCAGGGAACTTGTTTAAATGAAGCGAGCTTCATTCCAAATTATTTGGAATAGTGAATTATGATACAAACAGTGTGAACAGAAACGCAATACCACCTCAGTAACAATTAAAAGGATACATAGTTTTTAGAAACTATATTGTAATATATTAGAGTAGTATACTATCCAGTTTTCAATGGGAAGTCAACTGCACAAGATTTTCCATAGACAAGTTCAGGGTTAAAATGTCTGCAGTGAAGGATAGAACACCTGCACCTCATATGCCTCAATCTGGGCAAAATCGTGCACATTCCCCACATGATCAAGAGGATTATGAGCGAGGTGGCTGTGCATATCCGTTGGGTTGCCAGATTCTCACAGATTGCATGATCTTCATCAAGTGTATCCCATCAGTACTGTTAAATCTAAAATGTGGCCAGGACTTTTTGACTTACAGGGCAATGGTACTTTTAAAATGATTCCTTTTTCTTCTTCAGTTGATGTAACCATTTATTAGTATGATAAGCTCCCCCACAAGAAGAGCACAAGAGAACATTTTGTAAGCAAAAATGGTAGCAGATTTAATGAAGGGAAAGCCTTTCAATTCCCTATACACTAGTGCAATTACATTAAAGATATTATTATACTATCTATTACAAGAGGCCAAAGACATCTGAAATAATGCAAGAAGATTTTTGTTTTTCAAAAGTAAGTTTGTAAACCTGAGAATTAATACCTCAACTGATTTATATTTTTCTTATATTAAGTGATTTTTTTTTTATGTAATCTTTTAATCTAATTTGCTGGGCCCAGGTAGCAACACTTATGAAGGAATAGCTCTGAAAAACAGCCAGTTCCCACTGTAGTTGGCAATTCAGTCATGCAGCCTCATCAGTCATGCGGTCTCCTGCGCCAACTTAATCACCCATTAACCAGGGAGAAGTGAACTGTGGACAAACGGCATCAATTCCACAGAGTGGGCAGAATGAATCCCAACATCATGACTTACCTATCCAGAACCGTCCTGTCAGAGAAGATGGATCAACTGGATCTCAGAGACAGGTCGACATTTTGATGGCTAGTGATAAGTTCATGCTCAGTATACTGTATGTTGAAATACTGCAACTGACAAGAGACAGAGATTCTTATTCACTTGGTGCACATTTCTACCACCCTCAGGTGGCTAGCTAATCTTTGGGCATATGCTGGTCAAACATGTTAACAAGAGTCTTGTGATTGGCCACGTGTATAGGTCTGCCCTGTAAGTGCGATCTACAATACAGCTAGTTAATGTGTCTAAGGTGAGGCTGTATTACTGAAATGCTGCCTGCATTACTGATTAAAATGACCTACTCCTATTTGCACAAATTAACATCTGCTATGTGTACAAACACTGGTGGTAAGTGCTCTCTGCTCACATGGAAAGACAAAAGCAAACGTACAGGTTGGTAAACACAAATTTGTTGTGTTTTTTTCATAATTACATTGTGGTGACGAACAAAGGCTTCAAAAGCAGTTTGATTAATCTTAGGCAGAGATTGTGATTGTGGTTAAATATTTTGTAAAGACACTTCTGACATTCTCTATTAAAACAGACCATGATCTTTTGTTTGATCTGAACAAAGTGCTGCCAGTGCCTAACATTCTCTTAGAAAAGTTGAATAATATTGTAGTCTCTATGAGTGTATAGTACTGCAAGATTACCTATTTTGTCAGAAAACAAATACGTTGCCAGTGAACATTTTACTAATATGTTCAATATCAAAATTTCTGCAACTTGCTAGGTGTATCAATTAACAACATTTGCCAATTATGTTCATAGAAAACGTGTTTCGGGCGCCATAATTGGGCATCCAAACGTGTTGCAAAATATATAACAATATCTAGGAGACAGGGCTGATCAGTCACACAAGAATTTAAAACAGTGAACATTTGGACTGAAGTCAAATAATTTCTGTGGAATCGTGAGTAACTTTGCACAGTGCTTTTGTGTTCCACTTAGCAAATTCGTGTTTACCTAGCTTCCACGTTAGTACTGTTGCACCATCAAATTTTATATGAACTTGCTTTGCCAAGTGACAACTAACCTAACATGAGCCCAGACATCACTGCTTAATCCAGCTGTATCTCTTCTCATTGTCCCTTTGCTTCAACACACATACTTGATGGAAAGGTCACTGTAACGCCTAATTAGCTGTGACGTTTACAATTATGATTGCTGATGACAGTGAACAAGAGTTCCACTGGGCCTGGGGATTACTTAATCCAGAGTTTGGCAAGGGTATTGAGGAATAGGTCACCCATCAGGAGAATAAACTCATCCAGTAGCAGAGGGTAAATCAAGAACAGTTAGGCTCTTAATTATGTATGTCAAATGTACAACAGACACCCAACAGACTATGGGTAAACACAGCAGAAACAGGCAGTAATCAACCATAAGGGTTTATTTACCTCTTGAGTATAACAGAAAGGAGGAACAAAAAACAACAAGATGTGATTGCCATTTTAAACGTAGCTGTGAAAAATTTGGTATAAGGCTCTGCTATCCTTGTGTGGATTCCCTTCACCACCTGCTAAAGCAAGATAAATTTCACAACCAATGAACAGCCACTTAGGTTCTGAATGCTGTAAAGGATGAAAGCAATGATGTATTTGTACTAAGAGGCAAAGAATAAAACTCTCAGCACTGGCAAGCACAGTTCACCCCAGAAGAGATGAATTTGAAGCTCACTGAAAAAAAAAAAGTAAGGTTTTCTTTGGAGCAAACTGATTTTCTTGGAGTTGTAGTCTCAGCGCTGGCACTCAACTATGCACTGGGGTAGCAGTTGGATGTTCTGGATATTCAATGTTGGCTGTTATTCTGTGTTTTTCAACATGCCCTGTTGATTTGGGACCAGTGCCCAAAAGCCTTGAGTTCATCCCTGCTTAAAGGTCTCTGAATTGAAGCGTGCTAACATCCTGGATGTGCTCTGTACTTCACACTGTGGGGCATGAGAAATCACATAAGAAATCTTGTGTCTCGACTGTGTTTTACCTCTTCATTCACCCTGCACAACCACTCAGGCGGACAAGCCCTCACAGAGGGAAGAGCTGACCAACACAAATGAATCAACTCCAGCTTAAACTGTCAGAAAGCCAGAATGGTTCATTTTTTTCTGACAGGTTTGCCAGTTTTGGATTATCCAAATTTAAGAATTTCTTCCAAAAATGTATGTCCTATGTCATAACCGGACTGCTCATGGGCTTCTGCACTGTCCCTGTAGCTTTAGTTACAAGCTGTGTCACGTAGCTGTGGCCCGAAAGTCGCCACTTAACAATTGAAACCTTGAGGGGAAAAGGAGCAAGATAGATTCCCATGGCAAACACGTTCACCCAGTCACATAACCAGTTTATCTAGCGTGGCAGGTGACCAACCAAGGACCACTGCTGCCCCTCCCCCAATGACAGACAGGGATTTGAAAGTTGGCCAACCATTCTAGGCGGGCTATACATGCTCAGTGATCTGATATAAAGCCACATTGCTGAGTTCTGCTAGCAGTTAATGAGGCAGTTGATTTGGACGGCATTGGTGGGTAGTGGCCCAATTTTGAGCACATTGTACTTTAAATTCATTGGTAAAGATTGATTGCTAATGATTAGAGAGATCAGAGAATCATTTTGTTTGAAAGAGACCCAAAGAGAGCTACCCAGGATTTCAACAAAAAATGTGTTTGTATCTTTTTTTATAGTCTTAATCATCTTATAATTGCTCTGATTTATCTTGGGACCCCTTGGCCCTGGCTTACATGCACGTTGAAAAAAATAAAGGCTGATTCAAGGGTAAAATTCCAGGGTAGATAAATGCTTGTTTTTTTAGAAACCCCTTGGCATTAGAGAGAATAAGAATGAGAATTCAAAAACATTAGCTACAATCCAAAAATATCAGAATCTGTCATGTTAAATCTATAGAAACATTATTAAGTTCATGCTTAACATCAGCTGCAACACATTTCATCACAAGGCCAGATTGAACCTGTCCAACTTGGAGACACCGATCTATATTGGTTTTGATCAGTCATTCACAACAGTGAGAGCAGCTTCTCTGCACTGTTGCCCCTGTTGTGTGTTTCTCTTCTGCATTATCATTTTAAACAGGCACCCACATAGAATGAGTCCATAAAAACAAAGCGCTTGGAATCTTGGGAAATCCATCTGAAATATCGATACCAGTGTATGGTTGTAAAACACAGAGAGAATTCTATTATAACTTAAACAAGCCCATGAATTTGACTCTACGGCCACTGCCTGAAAGAAGACATTATCAACATGATTCATTTGTGTCAAAATGGCTGGTGCTAAATGTACCATAGGTCAAAGGTGAGATGACAATCGGGTCCATTGTCTTGCCTCTAAAATGACCACGGCTTCTATTGTACCACTTTCCCAGAGATTGTTGGCGCCCTTCAGCTCTGCAGGTTTCCGCACTGACCTCCAAACAACCTCTCATCATAGGGAGCTCATAGGGAGCTTTTACATTGCTGCCTCTTAATTCTATGCCAACTAGACAAAAGTGAATGAGAGGAGTTTCAGAGCATGGGAAGCTTTCACATGCTGTTTGACAAGGCTCTGTCAGGAAAATTTGTCAGGACAACGAGGTTAAGTGTGACAAGTGCTATCGGCCATGGGAACTTTGTTCGCTTCTCGGGTGTCTTGATTTGTTATTGTTTCATAACGCCTTCAAGAAGGGGAAAGACTTTGAAAGCATGCCTCGGGGAGCCTTCTCTAACAGAATACTCTCTCTCAGAAGTCGACATGGAGATTATAGTTACAGTGCTGCGACTTGGTCTTAAAATCTATTTCTTAACTAAATAGTTTAAGATAACACACAGCGTAAGGCACCGATTTTCAACATGAATTATTCAAGAGGCAGACTCCCCTGTGTATGAAGGCTAAAAATATTCCAGTTTCCTAAAAGATTTCCAGATGGAAACCAATGATCCAATTCATCAGGAATGAGCCAATGTGAAAGCATTTTTTTCAATCAAGTGAACAAATCTTTGAATATCTTCTGCAGTACATTAAAATCCCAATTAGATCCTGTGTGGCAAACACATATATTCCAGATGACACTTCAGAATTGTTAACTCTGTCTAGACAGAGGTTAGGAAGTAACCAATAACTTTCCAAGTGCTTCCAAAGCAGCGAGCAACGAGCAACTCCCTCCCCTTGTCTTTTTCCATCCATTATTTGTGCAATATCTTCCCTTTTCTTTGCCTTGCCAAACTCCATGAGGCCTATGCTATATACCAGTTATCTGCCTGGCCTGTGCGTGGGCAAATGGAAGGCTTGAGTAATTCAATGCCCCATGAATAGTTTATCAGTCAAAAAGTCTGTGGCTCCAAACAAATCAGGAAAGGTCAGAAGGGCAAGGCTGAATATGGAAGGATGCTTAGTTTAGTTTGCCCTGATATTTGTGGAGTTGGTTAGGTTCTTTGGATTTTAAGGGAATAGTAAGATTTCCACTCTTAGCTGACCATGTCAGTGGTCAGGCAACCCTCTGGTTAGGTGAATACAAGGATAAATGGTAAAACTTTCTGCTGTAAACTCACTCAAGAGTTTACAGACCAACTTTCTTGTTCAACTTTGACCCACTGTTAACCCACATTGTGAACGCATATAGTTTTCGTTGGAATCAGAAATTATGACAAAAATCTTGTGTGCATTCACTTTCATCTGTTGGGTTGTTTACAAATGGACTAAAGAATAAAAATAGAAATAATAGTCAAAAAATAACACCCATGTTAAAGTTATCTTAAAATCTGGATTCTTACAATAACTACAAAGAAAATGTGTGTGGTTATATGAAAAAGAGTCTGCTTGTCTGAATAATAGACAGGGATGAATGACGCATGTCTGTGCATGGCTGACCAAATGACAGTCGGCTACAACGCTGTAAAAAACATGGAAATTGGGAGCAAGCATTGCTGTATGGAGTCAACCACTTCCCCCACGCACACCCTAACCCCCAACTCCCTGCAGAGTCTACAGGTCCGGTGGAGCAGACGTATATATTTCATTTCTATTGTGTCATCTGTTAAACTCTTCACACTATGAATTCTCTCAGGCGTTTCATCCCATAGGACTCTGTCATGCACAATATAAAAACCACAACCGTTGGGGTCTGGTGAACGAATGACATCTTTCAAGATCCTCTTAAGTGTACACAGCTGCAAAGACGTGCAGGAGGGTGAAGAAAATGTAAAATATCTTAGCCAACAATACCCTATTTTTGGAATTCAAATGGGAGTGTATTTAATGCTGACAACGGCTGGAGAACAGTGGGTTCAGCATGAGCAGACGGTGACTACAGTATAGAAGTGTGTACATCAAAGCCAGGGGTCCATAATCTTTTCATCAAGGCGAACTGGTACTGAGAGTGGTCACAGCTGGTTTCTATATAACAGAGCTTTCGAGGGCACAATACAGAAGCAGAGCAAAGGCATTTTTATTCAACAGCCTTGTGATGCTTTTTGCATTCCAGTTGGCACTGTTCTTCCAATATACATGGAAATCATTACAATGTGCATAATCATGCTTCGAACTATAACAACAACAAAAGCTTGTGGACTCATATGTAAACAGATATCTGTTTATTTATTCTGCTAAGGCCTGTCCAACAGTTTTGGAAGCTTTTGTACGCTCACTTGAAAGTCAAACAACATACCATAGACACTTAGCCTTGTGGCCCAAGAATAGTCACACCCCTTGGTGTTATGATACTATATCACTTGTCAGTAATGCTAAATTTGACAGTGACTAAACAAGCCCTGGGTGTAATTTTGCATTACTTCAATGAGACAGATGCAAATAGTTGGGTGCTTGTAATCTAATGGATCTACTCTAAAGCCCCTCCAGTAAAAAACCTCCAAAAATAGTTCAATACTTAACAGATGTTGGTCTGCTGTTGTATATCAGGAGCAACTAATCTCCATCTATGTGCCAACACCATGCGATACGCACAAAGAAAAAATCTATACAGCTGGCTGGCAATAACTTTGCTGTTAATGTCGGCCCATGGCCTGTGATATTAAAAACAAATGGAGTGAAGTTTTAATTTTCATTTTCTCACTGCCCGCAGAAGTGGGCACATCATAGCCGGGTTATTAATAAAAGCTTCTCTCTGTTGGGATCATGATGTTTATCACTGTAAAAGATTATTGGTTTTACTTTTACAAGAAAATGTGACAGCATGTGGCAGGGTTTGATCAGAATGCCCAGTCGTAATGCATTGTACATTCTTTTGTTTTTATTCTCGGATAAATAGATTCAACTAAAAAATATGGTTCACCTCTTTCCAGGGCTACCAAACATTTAAATGATTTTGAACCTCTAATCCCATGCACCAAAGGTGAATTCTGGCTATTTACAACTTGGATCATACGTTTCTTTTGGGCATCATTTCTATCAGTTTAATATTGTACCCAATAAATCATTTTTAGAGATTATGAAACACAGAGAAATTGTTGTAACAAGTCAAATGGGACATGAGCAGTCAGATGATCAGACAGGCTATAAACAACCATCCGTTTTATGAGGTGGTGAAACTTAAACCGAGTGCCTGTCTGTCAGGAGCAAACGCAGTATGTTGTTAATTCAGAACATCAAAACATGATAGGGAGGAGGTTGTTTCTGCTTAAGCCCAACAGGATCAGAAAACGCTAATATGAATGTTTTTGTAAACTGGGATTTGCAATGGCAAATGACAACAAAGAACTTGTTGAAAATAGCAATCAGTGACAGTGATAGTAATAATTAGAATTTCCAATTAATTATTTAAATTTAAGGCTGGACTACAGAAAGCAACATGTTGATATGTAAAGAACTCCCTAAGCACTATTCATACATTTGGAAGAAAAACATATTTAAACATATATATTTTAATTTGGTTTTGACCTTTTTTAGACCCATCCTTGACCTGGACCAGATTAATGTGCTCTCCCCTGCAGCCATGAATGAGGAGGGTCTTAAATCCATTGGGGGGGGGATTGAACACCCTATCCACGCCATGTGTCTCAGGTTCATATGCTCCTTCAGGGGCCCACGTGGGGACATAAATTAGAAGGATGTCTTCGACCATAAAGCAGCCTCTTAAAAGGGAGTGTGGTTGATGCAGCTGGCCCTCTTTGTTACAAACAGGCATGTTCAACCATATATGGAGCCTGAATCCTTAGGCAAACAATATAATGGATATAACTGCCCCTCAAAGCTAAATTTCCCTTTTGGTAAGGAGTGAAAGCAACGTTCAAGACAGCAGATGAATCAATGTAAAACGAATTTCCAGTGATTCAAACAATTCCGCCTCAACCAATGTTACAGTTATATATGTTGTATATACCTCCAAATGGCAGGAAGCATTTTAAAACATTATATAACCTATAAGGCAATTGCTCAGACGACCCTTTAATTCAGTTATGACAGCAGCTGAGATAGGTTTTACCTCCTCCTCGGTGGGTTCAGTTACTGGCGGTAAGAGCAAATGTGTCTAGCAGCTGGTAGCATATGGGGTCTCTCCTCTTCTCCGCTTGTATGGGATAAGAGCACAAAGACGCCAGCAGTGCACAGCTGTCTAGACAAAAGCAGGCAAGACTTGGAGGGAAAAAAGCCAATGAAGTCAATGAAGTTAAACTGGACACCAGGACAGGAGGATATATGGTGGAAAACGTGTGACAAATGTGACCTTCATTTAGTCTGACATACTGCGAGCTATAGCCACACTGTCCCAAAGCAAAGTTCAATATGCTCTGAAGGGAGTATTCTGGACCTATGCGGAGGCGTGAGGCCTAAAAATGTAACTTTACTCCGCAACACATGTTTTTAGGCTTCCTTCTTCTGTACAGGGGGGCTGAGGGGTTGGATGAGGATGGAGAACTGCAGCTAGCCTGTGTGAACAACAACACTGCACATGAAAGAGAATAGCAAAACACTGGACCGGCTACTAAGTATGTAACCCAAAAACAGCAACCCCCCAGCAGTGAGCTGGAACTATAGAACAGCATGTTCTCTGTTGACAGAAAGAAATAATGAGATGGGAACAAAGGTGCAGATCTACTTTTGCAGAGCTGAGAATATGTTCTGTGCAGGCTTATAGTGCATATTTAAAAAGGTTAGAATTAAGATTTTAATGATCTCTGTACATGGTGTGGTCAGGGCTGGTGATCAATAGATAGCGAGATTACTGGCTATCAAACCTCAGTTGCAGGCTTTCGAGTGCATTCGGATTCTGTGCTCAAACTCAATTATCCCAGGCTCTTATCCACACGTAGCCTGCACCACCATTTTGATCCTATTAGTTATGGACTTTGAGTGCCTTTCATTTTGCTCCTTGCAAGGCAGGGGGAAGTGTAAACATCAGTAAAGAGTGCAGGCAAGATCAATGGCTGCAGTAGATATAAAAAAAGAAATCCATTTAATTTTACACTTCACAATTTGCATGTATGTGTACATAAAAAATAGTTTATCTGGCCAATTTAGGCAGTCTGGAGACTAAAGTGGATAATGCATCTATCCTATTTATCTCATTAGCACACCAATGCTTAAGATAACAGCACACTCACCTGTGTCTAAAACAAAGTGTTAAACTAATTGCCCAGAAGCAGGCCTATTTTGAGCTCCCTACAATTTCTCTCATTAGGTTTAATTACTTACTTTCCCACAGCTGAGGGAAAATCATTATTGAAATCATAACAATCTAAATTTGGGCTCACAAAAATGAGTATTGTCAGCTCATTTTGTTTTAGCTATCCTCTGGGCACTGGAGTCATTTTCAGTGTTTATCATGTGCCCTATCCGCCCCCAGCCTTTTGGAAACTGCACACTGGGAGCCAGCTAAGGTTCCTTTGCTTTGTTCTTAGAGCCAAGTGGCAGAAAGGAAAGACTCGAATCATCGGCTTGTCTTCGTTAGTGGAAGAGGAGATATCCTTCCCTTTTCAAGTGATAGCGTTTACGCAATCTGACTGGCACATACTGTTGATGTCCACTGAACAAAAACCGCAGGAACTTCAAAACGGAGTGTTTGTAGAACACAGTGGAATCAAATAATCCACCAATCTTTGGTGCAGACAGATGATTGAAGGCAGGGGTTTTCCAGTTAAATGAATGCAGTTTGTTTAAGCAGAGGTCATTTTTAATATTCCGTAGTGATGGATAGATGATATTATTGTTGGCAGGGCTGTAAGCCCAGCTTGTTGATTTATGAAACAATCCTTTAAACTTTGGTCTTGGAGATTACTTTTCTGAAATCCCTCACTTTAACCCACCAGCCAACATGAAAAAAAAAAAAAAAAGCAGCCTTTTTGCCTTCCAACTAAGCTCCCAGGACTGTGTTAAAAATCAGTTAGGCAAATTGTGCATCATAATCTGCTCATGGTGATATTTTGCCAATCAGTGGTTCAGTGAACTCCTTTAGAGACTGGGTTGTTATTTTCTGCCTTTGTGGTAGATCTACAAGAGTTTGCACTTTCATCGTGTGCGATTCACATTAAGGAGAACACATTCAACGGTCAGTAAGCAAGCGCTCGGATTAGTGTTTGCAATTCTTCATCTTAACCGCATACAACGGATAGAAAGCTCTAACTACCTTCTAATCCCCACGGCTCCACACCAGGCCACAAACAAACACACAAATGCTCCCTCTGCTAGCTGTTGTTTCATACAACTACTGTTGGGAGGAAACTAAGGGGGTGGAACAATAAGATTGGAAAGATGTTTTCTGACTCACTAATTAAAAGATGTAGTTTTCAGCAACATAAAGTTGGGTTTTTACAGCAGACTGGTGTGGCTTTATGTGCTGGTGGAGTGGCCAATGTGTGCAAAGCCATCAGCTGCCATTCATCTGCAAATGATCACTTCATTGCTCAGATCCATCAGCCTCCAGACAGATGATTATGAACCTACAGCTCCTGACAGACAGGGGAAACACTCGCTGCAGCTTTTAATGGATTCAAAATGTACACCTAAAAGTAGAAGAATTATCATTTTGTAGAGATAAATGTCAACCATGAAAATGTGCTTCATTTATGTATCACAGTGTCTGATGTACTGTCTGTGATGCCTCCCATGCAATTCCAAATGGTTTGTTTTGAAGGTTCAATCGGTTTTACTGCCCGCCACCATTTTGTCAATGCTAGAGCCAGAAAATTCTGGGTTTTTTTCTTTGTCAAAGTGAAAGAACGGTAGTGGGATGAGCAAGCGGTAACCATCACAGCTGAGAGAAACAGATTGTGACATGTCCCCGTATGGGCCATTCCAATGTCTTCAGCTTCTCTTAATGGAAATATGATTCTAAAAAGCAGTTGTACAGATAAAAAATTTTGTCAGGTTTAGGTAAAATATCCTTAGTAGACTAGTGCCCTTTCCTACCTAATGACATTTTTTTACCTGTTGGATCTTTTAGTCCTCTATGTTTTGTTTCCATTAATACAGTGGTTCTTAAACTGTGTGGTGGAACCCATTGGTGGGTAACAGAGTCACTGCACGTGGGACATGGATGACCAGGGGAAAAATATTGATACTAAGTTGAATGAATATGTAGTGAAAATAAACAAATAATCCTGCTGACGGTTATTTCACTTCTTCACTTCAACTTGGATGCTTTTTCATTAGTTGCAGAGAAATCTATTACACGTCTTACAATAGTAAAAGTGTTTTTGTCCAACTTGATTTATAGCCTGAGACAGGTTTTGTATCTTAAAGCACTTTCCAAGCTTCAAATAACTTTTTCACCTTTCTACACAAACACCTTGGCGGGGGTTCAGGTGCACTCTGTGTCTGACATGTGCTGCCCTGGGGATCTGCTGTCAGTACTGGCGTCTAGCATTTTTTCCTCAACTGTCATGATCAATAATTGTAAAGACTTGAAAGTAAGTACCTGAAACATCAATGGGCTTCTCTATCTTGTTTGTATTTGCAGCAATACAGTTTTTTGTACTTTTTGGGGGGTTGGGTTTTTTGTTTGAAATTTCTTCTGGTGCACAGATGGGTGACAAATATAAAGAAAAACCTTGACAACAAGTTTGATAAGAATAAAAATGGTGTGACTCATATGCTATGGACTTCAAAATCACCAAATCATGTTCTTTTCTTTATTGCAATGACACTTTAGACAGTGTTCTCACCACCATTGTTAAAACTCCAAATTACCGAATCAATCACTGAAACTGTTCAGCAAATTTAGCTATATGAATACACGTCACGTGAGTCATTTTACTTTAATTTTGCACCACATCCTCATGCAGTACAGATCATAAATGGAGATAACTCTGTAAATTTAGTGCACAAACTCTCAAAGTGCACAAAAAAGCTTTCAGCTGCTCTGTAGATCAGAACTTTAAAGAGGAATGAATACGGTCATCATTCCCTCCATAACCCAGACCAGAATGACTCCATTTCAAGGCCATCTTACTCTCAAATTTCCTTGTGAAAACCGCAGCCTTCTGTGAATTGAGTCAGCAAGTCACAACACCACTACCACAGATATTGAAGGGGAGGCAGCCGGTGCAGCACTGAGACAAGCGCCAGTGGAGCAAACAAAAGTAGATGGTTTGTTGTCACCTCAATCTGGATATTCAAATATTTAACTGAGCAGATATCAGGACACTTGGGAGACAGTTTCCTGTGCACAGAGGTGCCTGTCCTGACAGCAGAAAGACAGTTAGCCTTAAAGCCCATTTTAAGGCCGTCAGTTTCTGCCCTTCAAACACACGTCTAGCCATTAAAGGTACAGTGGCAGACAAATTAAATTTCAGCATGAAAGCAACTGGCTCTTTCTTCCTCGCTCTATTTGACTACACTGTATGAAGCTCTGATTATCTGCCATCTGTTCTTATGGCGGCACCAACTTGGACTGAACATTATCATCATAATTACTTTTAACTGAATCCATGGCATTATCTGTAATATGCCGTAATCGCCACAGGCCTTCTCTTGACAGCTAATTAATAGGCCTACATATATGCCTCTGAAATCCAACTTATGCCAAGACTCAACTATGTTCTCCAGACTATCGAGTACTGATGCTGAAATGCCCAAAGCCAGCTGACAGTCAGTCACAAAATGGGACACGATTTGTGAATGGGGAAAATAAAGTTGGCTCCCTTCAATTATTTAAAAGACCCAGGGCTGTGTTCACAAACATTCAGAGAATACTGGCAGACAGATGAAAATTCCTAGCAAGTAGTCCCAGTTTGGGAACAGTTCAGCAAAGTTGTCAAATGTGGCTTACTGCAATGACTGGTATGATGCTTTCTTTTAAACTCTTGATAGGTCAATCCATAAGATCCTTCAATAGTTCAGTGGAATCATGTTATAAATATTCACAGTACAAAGCCTGTAGGTGTCTGGATATTTAGTTCAGAACTGGAGAGAAAGCAAAGCTCGAGAGACAGACAGAGAGAGAAAAAGAGAAGGTTATCTATTCTGGAAATAGAGTACACCAAAAGGAAATGAGACACAGCTCAGCTCTAGGTTTTTGCAAGACAACAGCTTTCCAACAACCTCCTCCCAATCACTCTCTTCATGCACAAGCCATGCCCGTTTATGGGATAGAAATTGTTGGGTAGTGCAGAGGTTCAGCGAGAGAGGCAGAGAGAGACATAGAGCTTCTTTAATGGCTGAAAGCCAATAAACGCATAAATAAACATTACAGCATCAGATACTTTTACAGGGGCAGGTGGTGAAAGGCTGGTTAAGTGGCATAGAAAGCTAGTAAAACGCCAAGAGTCCGGCCTTTAATCAAGTTTTGGTGGGGCTCTCAGCAGAGATCTGATTAGATGCAGACACCCGGCTCGCTGTGATGAATGTGGGTGGGACTGGGTGCTCCAACTTTCCCGCCAACCCCTCCCCATCAAACAACCTACCCACCCGCTCACCGCCTCCCCCACCCCATCACTCTCCAAGGTGCAGACGCGAGATGGAAGATGAGCAGCTTCCCGAACACATGGATTTCCAACCGTTTTCCTGGATGCACCATATGGCGCTGGCTATCAGCAGGGCTCCTGCCAGCCTCACAGCACATACTCATAAGTAATCATAAGTTGTTGCTATGATGAAGGTACTCAGTGGAAGTTTTCCACTGTTGTCGTTTTTCCAAAGAACAGAATGTTAAAAATCTGGTACCTGAAAGATAGGAACGTGTAAATAAACAGCAGATAACGATAATTACATTACCCATTTAGAACAGACAGGAAAATGTAAATTACCGTCACAATCTGGCTGACTGAGAAGCCAGGATTGTGAAAGAGCAGCACAAACCTACACCAGCCACAAAAAAGTACTGACATGATTGCCCCACTAACATATACAAATGAAGCAATTGGAGCACCTTAGTTTTGGCTTCCTTTCGTTCCAACTGCACAGTATCAAGTTGTCCAAAAATAAACAATTTTACTTCCCGCAATGGAAAACTTTAGAGATCAGAATTAATGTGTTTTTCAGATCTCAACCCAACTGAACGTCCCATGGGAGATTTGGGCGTAACGTACTGGGCAGTGCTCGTCACCACCATTTTGCCAATGAGCATTGGATTTGTTCTGGAGGCTCATGGATGCCCAACAACTTACCGAGACATTTTTCTTATTAGTCACATCTGCAAGTAAGTATAATATATAGAAAATAAAGAGAAGCTAAGGAAATATTCTGGTGGTTTTTCTCTGCTACTACTATCTGTATTTTTTTCTGTTGTCATTTACTATTTTGTGTCACTTAATGAATGTTACAAAAATAGCTGTCAAGGTCCCAATGTTCTCTTCAGCAGCTGCTTCTCACATTAATGTTTGGAGTATATCTGACTAAGCAGCTATCGTGTACTAGCTTTCTGTCTGCCAGGCCCCCTGGCAGCTGTTTTCCATTAGCCTGATATTAGCCTTCATGCAATTTAAGTCTACACCCACGCTTATAAGACAGTGGTGTGATGTCTGCTGAGCTTCTACAACACCCATGCTCTCTGCTCTGGTCAGTTAATTTTTGAGTCAACACATCTGAGGTTCAAATCTCATGGTGCTTCCTTTCTGTGAATCTACCATTCTTGCTAAACACGTTCAGCAAATCCTAATTTTAGTAGCAGTTTAAGGGTTGCCTTGCTAACCTACTGTATGTAGAGATGAAAGCACCAGTACCACCAGTAACTCTAGCTTTAATGCTTCATGTTTTAATTTCAATCCACAGAGATAACATTATCAGGCATGGCAGGTTGCATAAATTTAAATATTGCTGACAATTGTGACATTTTATCTTTCTGACTGCAGATTCTCTTTTATGATTTCATTCATGTTAACACATCACCACCACCAGACCGTGAGATATACCGTGAACAGTGCTACAATGAATGATTGCTTTCATTATCATTTAATCTGTCAATCATTTTTCTCGATTATCAAATGAGTTATTTGATCCATAAAATGACAGAAAATTGTGAAAAATGTCAATTACTGTTTCCAAAGGGTCTAGGCAATGTCCTCAAATGTCTTATTTTATCCACAACCCAAAAGGTATTCAAGCTTATTGTCATAGAGGAATAAAGAAACCAGAAGATATTCACATCTGAGACGGGGAATTCAGAGAATTTACATTTTTTCTTAAAAATTACTCAAAAACATTAATCAGTTATAAAAATAGTTGCCAATTAATTTAATAACTGATAACTAATAAATTAGTTGTTACAGCTCTATATCAGAGCCTACAAATATTCACATAACTTTCATACTTAGAGTTATAAAATTGATGAGCATTCTTAAACTGTCCACACTGTTTAAACATTAAATCAAATGTTGAAAATATTAAATTCCAGGCATGTTTTATAGCTAGTGTTATCGTGTTGAAAGGAAATGTGCTTTTGGGATTCGCTGTTTAGAGACTTGGAAGTCTTTGTCCTGTGGGTGAACACTGTACATCAGTGTTCTCACTGAACTGCAGTAAGGTCAGGCTCTAAAAGTGTGGTAAAGTAATGAAACTTTGAACACTATCAATCATTATGATGACAAGCAGCGGGAAGATTGGGGTTTAAAATGACTAGAATTATCCATTTACACGCCAGACACAAAGACTTCAGCTGAGCTGTAATCTATTTAGAAGAAAGGGACACAGTTCAATTTTACTTGTCTGAGGCGTAAACAGCTTTCTGTGAGTCACTGAAAAAGCCCAGAGAGGACAAGCCTGTTACGACTCAGACTGTAGTGGTAATGCACTGGCTTGTAGTAGTTTTAGCACATTAGGAGTGCCAGGGGATTACAATGATGGTAAAATAATTAACGCTAAAGCATGTGTGGTAAAAGCACAAAGCAGAATGCACTGTTTACAATATGTAATTTGACACTAAAATTGCACCATCTGTGACGGTTAAAATTGCATTGGCTGAGATTTTTGCAATCTTGATAGCAAGCTCTGTGTTATTGAAAAAGATGTTTGCCATTCTTTGTATTCCAAATTTCTGTTTCTGGATGTATAATGATATGTTGCTTAAACTTAAGATGAAAGCCCCTCACAACACTAGTCAAATCCTTGACTCACCCAGATTTCATATGACCCCCTTTCTGTAAAAAAAAACTCTCCTCCTCCTCCTCCTCCTCCTCCTCCTCCTCCTCCCTTATGCTGGCAGGCTCAGCCATCCTCTAAAGGTTGTAATTGTGGCTGCTTAGGGGGCAATTTTGAGGGCAGCAGCCCATGTTCCCTTTTTTAGAGGGGGGCAGTGTGAGTGTGGTCGTCTTTGAAAAACGGGAGCCCTGCAATATGTTGTTAGAAAATCTGAGGCCTTTCGAAATGTCTACAACATTTTGGCATGTTGTTGTTATGACTGACAGCTGGGGATGGGTGTGCCAGCCCTGTGGGAGTGACTTGGAAATGATCTGGATGTCTTTGGGGTAGGGGAGTCATTACCGAGCCATGGCTGTGAAGGGGTGGGGCAGGCGACATGGTGGGCGGCGGGGTTGTTGGAGTCGACCTGCTTTGCAACTGGCTCAGCACGCCGGCGACAGATGGAAGGGAATGCCATGTGCCGCGAGTGGCCGACGCAATCCTTCACAGCTGTCCAATAGGGCCAGGGTGTGCAAAAATAGCAGGGCAGGCCCATAACAGCTCACGGTGGGTATGTGGAATGAGGAGTAAACATTCTCATCGCTCACTTTCCGGCGGGGCTCGCACAGTGCTGTGACCGTGGCTGATTAGACAGGCCTCTGAGCGCTTCCACACAGGCAGGAGGTGGGACTGTGGACCCCCTATATGAGCACCTCAGGTTTTCCACCTTTGAAAAGACACTATCTCTAACTTCTATTTTGTTCCCAGCAGCAGTGCCCCAACAGCCACACCTCCTTGTCACCCACTGTGAGTTATTCACCATAAAAAAATAATGTAACATGAGCACAGGCTGTAGAGGATAATACCAGCAGGACCCCTCTTCAATTGTGCCGGATCAGAAAAAGAACTTAGAGAAGGTACCGAAAGAAAAAAAAGAATAACTGAATGAAATTAGAGCTTAGAGGTTCACAGATGTTAGTATTTGACTGTAGACAGAAATTACATGATGTCAATGTCCATATGTGCATCTTAAGTCTGACTTTGTCCCAATATATAGTAGCGAATGAACGCAATACTGTTCAGCAGCCTACTCTCAGAACTCTGATATAAAAAGCGACCACATAAACCACTAACCATTCACTGTAATTGATTACAAGGCACAAAGAGGGTTTCAAATGACTGGAAACCAAATGCTGCCAAGATATGAGGAAATAACTTTCAACAGGCAGGAATATGAGATAATGCAATTTATAGGGTGAAAACGTGCAAAACCCTGGCTTGAGTCTTGGACTTGATTAAAGGGTCAGTTCAGTCAAACTACAATACAATGGAAGTGAAGGATACATATCACATATATACCTATCAATGCAGTAATCAGTGCTGATGTTACTTTGGATTATCCACAGATCATACTGTCTACAGTCATCAGGACTATTTATTTGCCAGAAAGTAGTCCCAATGAAAAGATAGTAATGAATGGACTGTACGTATATAGTGACTCTCTAGCCTTCTGACCACTCAAAGCGCTTTTACACTACATATGTCATTCACCCATTCACACTGACGGCATTGGCTGCCATGCAAGGTGCCAACGGCTCATCAGTTTTAGGAGCTAACCATTCATACACTGATGGCGCAGAGTTCAGAAGCAATTTGGGTTTCAGTATCTTGCCCAAGGACACTTGGAACGAACCGCCGATCATCTGATTAGTGGACCTCCTGAGCCACAGCCGCCCAAAAGTAAGGTATGTGATTATCCACAGTAATGGGGGCATTGACTGTTGAACATTGGTTTCCATTCATTTGAAACTTTCTGTGAGGTTTTTTTGTTTGTTTGTGTGTAGATTGCTGAGTATCATTTTGTAACATCTTCAGCTACAGTAATTGGATAACAGAGAAGCATATTGCACTCTTTCCTTATTAATTCTTAGAAGTGCTACATCTACACATCAGCGGCGGATCAGCGATGCACTCCTCAGAAACTGTCAGCCACCACAACCTTTAAACAATGCATTCGTCATCCTTCTCAAAACATGAAAGGAAAAATGCCAACGTGTTTTGAAGCACTGAAGTGTTTCTAAGTTTTTTTTTCCCCACACACTCCTCTCAAACATTACCCTCTCTGCAATTATCCTGTCTGCGAGCCTACCCCGAGCACACAGGTGCATGCTGAGGTGATGTGTAGGTAATACAGACAACCCTGCCGCAGGATGACAGCATGCAGCAATGCCAGGGGCATGTGATCAATGTTCAATTAGAATTGCATTTGCAGGCTTGTTCGTGCGCATCACTCAGCAGAGAGGTCGCCTACCGATAATAGAGAATTGCTGTACAAAGAAAAATGTTGTGCTCTAATTAAATTAATTAGAAACACAGTTTGGTACTCAGGTGATGGAGGTGATGGCTGAGGCTTGAAGATTGATTGACTCGTCCTGAATCTCAAACCAAAAGAACAATTAACAAATGCTACCGCACTTAAAAACACAGATGTGAGAGAGTGACTCGCTGCAGAATTAAAATAAACTTGCCGGTGTAGATTAAAAAGTTGCACTACGTGGGGTTTTGCAACAGTAAAGGCAGACATGTTTGCTGTGAAGGATCACCTATACCGCAGGTCTTAAGTCTGAAAGTTTATTTTAACAGCATAGTAAAATGAATAGAAACCACTGTTGGCCAAGAGTAAATCAAAAACACATAAAAAAACATGACAGTATGCTTTGGAGAATAGTCAGCAGTAATATATGATTCATGACTCAAAAACAACATGTTTCTAGTTTTGGTTTAATTTGTCCTGGTTTTCAGAGAGCCGTCTCCTCCACATCCTGTATAGGGACTATTATATCATATAGGGACATATCAGTAACATTATACAGGGCCTACAATGAACTACATTAGTGCTCCAAATTGATTTTTCTAAATGTAACCTTTCAGTACTTGTTGATAGCTTTCACCAGCCGCACATTGCTTTCATTTTTCATGCAGTCCTGTTTAATAATTTAACACATAGCTTTCTGCCTTGATTAAATGATAAGCATAATCACTAACAAAATTCCATGATTTGGTTTGTTATTATAATGTGCACAGAATTAGAAATGGTTAATTAAACCATTCAATGAAATGAGATATAAAGCCTGTGTAACAGACACATTTCTGTCAGGAGCTGTAGGTGCGTTAATATTTGTTTGTCTCTTAGGCTGATGGATCTCAGCGGTGACCTGAAATGTCTGTGTGATATCAGTATCAGGGGCACCCCCACGCAGCTCATTATTTCTAATTAGCCCCACCTTGTTAGTCTCTTTACTTCTTGCTTTGCACATGGTTTGCACCAATTGTTTTCCTGCCAGCACATAGCGCTGTACCACACTGCTGTGAAGCCGGCTGTTCCATGAATTTTTTATTTATTTATTTATTTTTTTTCCCTTTTTTAGTTCTGTGTGAACCATGAATGAGATTCCAGTGTATTGGGGTGGAGGCAGAAATGTAAAGGACAGATACCTCAGAACTTTTAAATAATTAAAGCAGACCAGCATTGCCAGAAGCCAGTTTTGTAATTTTGGTGAAGCGACCCTTTAAAAGGGCAAAAAGAAATGTCATAATAATGCATTCCAGTATGATCCTTTAAAATGCTCATTTTTCACATTTCCAAATACTACGACGGGGAGTGCCTCTGACGGGAACCTAAGTTTAAAATAGCCTTCATGTGGTCCTGTGAGGGCTACATGCAATCCAAGCTGTGTGTAGACCATGATAAATTCTGAGCTGAAACCTTAGTGCTAGGAGCAAAGCTCCATCATGGATCACCTCATGGAGCAGAAGGTTGACATTGGATACTCCCCACGGAGAAGACCCTAGACCCTGGTACAGTGGGCTTAGCTGGCTGATGGGGGCCCCTCTCCTTTTGAATAAATGCACAGTGGCGGACGGCCGGCAGCAGACGGGAGCGTTTAAGGAGGGACCCGTGCGGCGAGGGGCTTGGACGGTATCCAGAGGCTCTCGCTGAGCAGCTTAATCACAACCAGATTTGGAAATTTAAGATGAAAACAAAACTGGGGAAGCCTGTAAAATTTATGAGGTCTTTGGAAGGTGAGACTGCAACTGCGTGAGGCGCTGTGTATGCGTACGTGCCCTGTAACTACACTTTATTATCTGCAACATTATCACAAGAAAGTCATTACAGTCATGTCCTATATCCTACACTGGCTGTCATGTTCACAACATATGAAGCCATGACAGAAATGCTGACAGTTTAATTTCAGCATTATTTACTTCTGTGCATTGATGTGTGTCATACATTGGCCCATGTAGCCCATAATGTCAGCCCTGTCTGCTAAAATCACATTTATGGACTACTAAATTGAATTGCCAAATACCTTTTATAAGAACACCTAATTGTTGCAGGGATTATACTCCATGGCAATGTTTTTTTGAGTGGAAGAGTGTTATATTTATTTACCAGGACAGTGACACGACAGAGCAATTTAGCTTCCTGTGGTTAGGTTTAGCAACAAAGGCACTTTAGTTAAAGTTATGGAAAGATGGTTAAACAAGTGCTGTGAGTGCCTAAACACAACCATTAAATATTATAATAACCACAAGATTGGACCATAATGAAGACAAAGGAATTTTTGTGGCCATGAAATATGTTGTGAAGATTGTACTGTTGAGTTCCGTATAAACATCTTTGCAACTTGCCAGATAATGATATAATAATTAAAGACAGTTCTTCATTATGCTGCTCAAGGGTAGATTACTGTAACTCACTCAATGTAGGCGTCTCTCAGGCTACCATTTCCTGTTTACATCTAATTTAAAATCCTGCAGGCTGTTATTAACAAGGTCCAAGAAACTCCTGACCGTGCATCCCTACAATGGCTTCCCATTCACTTCTGGATCAATTTCAAAATCCTTTTAATTGTCTATAAATCTTTCCACGGTCTCGCGCCTACATCTCAGCCCTTACAGCACCACCAGACACTGCAGATCCTCCCTCCTAGGTATGTTGGCTGTGCCCCAATCGAAAGGGCGATTTGTGTAATGGCTCCTGAGCTTTGAAATAGCCTGCTGGAGGGCATTAGAGATGCTTTTATGATGCACCTTAATGTACCCACTTTGATTCTCTGGCTTTTAATTGTGTTTAACCAGTTTCTTTTTTAGACACATAGTCATTATGGTTGTATGTGTACACGTTTGTCTGTCTTTGTGCAGCACTGTGGTTTCCTTTTATCATATAAATGAAGTAAACTCGAAACGTGAAGGTGACATCTTTAAATTGCTTGATTTTCTTTCAGACAAACTCAGAGCAGGAGCTGGATGCAGTGCTACGTGTATTTTTTTTTTTTAAAGTTGCAGCATCGCCTTATCTCACGCTCCAGTTTCACTCTGGTATGCCTTCCACTGGTACTGTACGTGTCCACAGGATCAATCATTTCCACATTTCCAATTTCATTGTCAATTCGAGCACAAGCCTGGCTGCTTCAGTGCATTTCTCTGTGCTAGTGAACAAATGATCCTCTCATAATCACACGTACAGCTGATCTTTATCGTAACCTCAGGAATTACTGTACGTCATCATGGATAAGCAGGGTGTTGCTTTGCGTTGCTTTGTTAAAAGGACCATGTTGTGACGATCTGCACGGAGGGTCTTCTCGTCTGTCTATGCATCTGCTCTGTGTGTCCTTGACATGACACATACGGCTTTATTATTCAACAGGTTTTAAGCTTAAATAAAAATACAATGCAGCTTTAAGTGAGCACTAAACGATTTTAGTGGAGCAGGGTGAAATCTGAATTGAGCGTGGAGCTATATTGAGCAGAACAGCCTGAACAGCTTTGAGCTGGGGGAAGAGAAAGACCACACAGCTCTGTGAGCTCTTGACAAACTGTCTGATACACTTTAGTATCGTAGAAGACATAGAATAAAACCAGCAAATATGAATATCTGTGAAAACTAGTGGATGTTTGGTTTTCTGTTTGTTTTTTCAAATGGCTTAAAATAATTAATTGATTACATTTTGAAAGGAAAATTGCTTGATTCTGATTCACAGAATCTGAGCAAAAGCAAAGATGAGAGCACATAAACATGAAATAATCAAAAAGTGTTTAAACTCTGACAAAATGTGTATCTATGTCGGACTTCATTGCAAGCCTTGTGAAACATTTTACAGTACATTTCAAGCCCTCTAGTAATGTAGCTAAAGTTTTCGATTTGTTTTGCAATGCTAGTGGAGGGGGGTGCTTCATTTCGTGGCCTTATGATTCAAACATGGTTTGCATACAAGTGAATAATGGTGCCTGATTGTGAAATTTGAAGAAAATTTAGACAGTAGGACTCATCTTGTGGGAACCATGAATCTTAACAGATACGTTAATGGAAATCTGGCCATAATTTCTCAAGATACCTTTAAGAAGGCAGCTGGCTTTGGACCAAAAATTTGGATGGGCACACGGCTGACAGACCGACCACAATCAACATCTTTAAGAGCCACCAGTAAATGGGAAAATTGGCCGTTAGCAACAGCCATATAAATAATGGCTTTCTATTATTTCCAGAGGAAAGAGTCACCTTGGATTTTTTTACCCTTGTTTTAACACATAGTTGTGCCCCCAGGGCTTTTTTACAGGTTCAGTAAAAGTACTCAGATAACTCACCTTTTGAGCCATGAGAAGAAGCCATGAATTGATCCAAAGGAGCAAAGAAGAGAGAGACAGAGAAAAAAGAAAAAAAGAGAAATTAGTGACATTGTAAACAACTTTCAAACAGTACATACGATGCACAAAGTCACAGATGAAAAGCCTTCCAGATGCAAGGTGAATGCAGCCAAGAAGCCTTTGAGCACAGTTTTACAAACAACACTGGATCATTTCCTGAAGTGAGACAGAAAAAAAAATGCATAGCTATTTTCATCTTTAAATAAAGTCAGATTTTTAGAGTGAACAGCAGCTCTGGCCCTCATTCTTCACCACTTTTTACTCTGTACAAGGTTGATCATGTTTTCGCATTAATGGTAATGACACAACAGCAAGAGAGTTGGTAAAGTTTGGCATTGAGAAAATTATAAAGAAGGTGCACCGTTTAAAAACAAAACAAAACTTTAGGTTATGCTTTCAGAACTGCAGTGTTTTTTCTAGCTGTTAAATCCCTACAGCTCGGCGTGGTATTGTTTGCTTGTTTAATTTAAGTCAGCTTAAAGGATTAACACTGTCTCAGGTTACATCACAACCTTTTCCAACTGAGGTCGTGCTATAATCAGGGCTTCATGTGAGGCATTAAATACATATATTTGTTCTATCTCTTCTATCTTGGTTAGGGGTCAGTGCTCCGCAGCTGCTAACTGTAAAACAGCACAGAAAATGAGTTTGAAAAGGTTTACAAGAGAATATCTCATTTTGCCACTACTGAAGTCTTTATTTGAATTGTACACATACTCTACAGCCTATATAAAGACAATCTGACCACAAAAACATAGACTGGACTCCCTGTGTTGTTTTTTTCCCCAGTTTTATAGCATGTTTCCTCCTTCCCAGCATGCAATCCACTACGTCTCTGTCGGGAACAAAATATGCTGGGTTGGTCAATAGTTTCCCCTTTTCACACCATTTCTCCAGTAGAAATCACCATAAAACACTTCCTCATTCACACTCTTTCATAGCCTGCAAATCGCGTCAATTTTGTAGGAGTGAAAGGGCTGTGGAAAGTGAATGCCAAGGTCAACTTATTAATCTACCTGAAGAAAAGCCCCGCTGTCCTTTTACTTTCCTAAAGTGGTAATCATCTCAGCCCTCTCGAGTGCTCAAGAAAAGGGGTGGAAGGCAAAGGGCAAATGAGAGAGGGAAAAAGTAACTTTGAAGCGATAGGAGTGTAAGCAAAAGGCTGAAAAGGTCACTGGTATTCAAAGTGAAATGTCTTAATAAGAGTCCGCCCACAGTTTTGATTGCACATTGGCAGCATCACTTGGCAGCATCCTGAAAGTAGCCAGTTAGAGATAGCGTTTAACAATCTGAGCTGCTGGCCTATCAGCACTCCTAAATGATAGTCTTGTAAGGGTGCCACACAGTTGTTGCTACAAGGAGCACCCATGCAAAGACGGCAACATCAATCATTTTTAGTTACGCAGTAGTAACATAGTAAATGAGGTTTGGCAGCCTAAAAGTAACATGAGGAACATGGGAATGTCAGTGTCTCATATACTGTAAACATCTGCTTTGTGCAATTGTTTAACATTCAACCATACAACTTAAATGCAAGAAAAGCTTGAGGGTATTTTATTTTTTCCATCATCAACAAATCAGATCAAATCAGCAGGCTTTCACGGGATTCTTTATAATATGGAAGATTAAAAACGAATAAAACACTGACAACAATATACTAGCAAATAATAATAATACAATAATTATTTTACAGTTGAGCATGAACACTTCGATCGGAAATGATCAATAAAACATTTATTGATGCAGTCAAGTGAGCTCTGTGTTAACAGATGATCCAATAAGGAACCTTTTGGGGTCTTGTGTCTCACTGAATACCATAACTACCCCTTTCACTGTGAGATGCAGCAAACCAAAATCAAAACAATGCCAAATTCCATAACAATCCTGAAATCACACCATGGAGAGAGAATGAAGCATATGTATGGTGGAAGAAAAAGATTGGACGTTTCAGAAGATTTGATATAGACCTGTTGTCAGTTGGTATTAAATTATCTTGGTGTTGCCAGCATGGACTCCTGCCACTGTTGATCTGTTGGCAGTGAGTCATGTTCCACAAGATAAACGGACAGAGCTTGGGGAGGAGAGTGATCTCGGCTGTTTGAGCAATCAGAGAATGAGTGTTAGGCTCCATCACTCTGTACTTTCACAGCTGGCAAATAGGGCTGCAGTGAGAGATAAATGTATGTGAAGGCCGTTTACGTACCTCTTAAAATACAAAATAGCCTTTATTCGCTTTTTTACGATTGTTTGCTCACTACTGGGTTTGAAAAGTTTGACTTAAATTCAACTGTGTTGTTTACTCAGCATTATATGACAAATATTGGCTGATTATTTGGCTTAGCCGCCAGACTGGCCAGTACTATTTTTTTTCTACCCCTGACTGCCAGTGTGAATTTTGACAGTTGACAAAATAATGTACAACTGAATATCGATCGATTACTGAGACATAATGACTTGTACCCCACACCAGTTCACCAAATAAACAACAACATCACTGAAAATAATCATTTAAAAGTGATATATTTATAGGAATGTATAATTTTACACGCCTTTTGTTTTTGAAACCACTACAGTCCCACAGAAATGTGTGGACTCTTGCGAAACTGAGATTGGAATTGTTTTGATTGTCGGTGCAAATAAAAAAATCAGTGGATATTTTTGGAATATGTCCAGCCTTTTTTGGAAAATGCACAGCTTGCAAAAGCAGAGTGTTGTAAATAATTGTGGTCAGTGTGCAGTCCAAATAATCGGTTGTGCATATCAGCCAAAAATAAATTGGTATGTTAGATGCCGCTTAGAAAGAGATTATTACTGCAAACATAAAGGAATGAGGAGGCATGTCATTTCATTAATCCTGCTATTTTAAAGAAATAAACTGAAGTAGATTCTAACTGCAAGACCATACTGTTAGGACAAACGTCCCCCTCATGCCAGGGAACAGGGAACCACTTGTGCATCTTTTCAAGTAACTGAAGTCTTTTGTTGAAGTGAATGAGTCCTCCCCCAGTATAAACGGCTTTGGCTTCACACATTCAGCATTTCCTAGCAGCCACACTTAACACAGACAATAGAGCATTTGAGTTACCCTGATGTTCCAGTTTAGCGGGTTTTAATTCTATACTCCAGGACCGTGCCCCTGCCAAACCTATAATTCTAGGTGCTCTGGTGGTTGTAACCTACCAAGTGGCTGGCTCAGGTGTGTGCTCACTGAACGCCAGTGAGGGTTCTAGGTGACACCAGATGGCAGATACTGGAGGTCCAACACTGCAGTATCTGACCATGCTAACAAAACAACATCAACATGGCTTTGTCATTTTGACACCGATACTGAACAAAACTTGTGTTGGAAGTTGTTATAATTAATATTTTATTGATGTATTTAACACCTGTCATTACAAGGGATGGGAATTGATACGATTTTATTGAATTTTCTTCTTGAGTGTCATCACAACGGTTTCATCATTCCCTGAGTCTGAACACACTGTATGAAAGGCATACTCCGCAAGGAATGCAAGGATATTAAATTGTTATTGCTGAGAAAAATGTGATATGACGTAAATAATATCTATGAGGTAAACTGCCAATGCACCTCCGAGGGGAAACATAATGCAACTGCAAAGTGACTGTACTTTGTGTTTCATATACAAGCAAATGCCAAATTGAAAGATATTTGTATTGACTCCAACTTTCAATGAGTTTCAAATGTGCAATTTCTCAATTAAAGTGATGCAATTCAAAAAGATTACACGTTAACCATCCAGTTATCTTTCACTGCATCCATGTTTGAACAGACAAACACTAGCTGAGAGATTTTCTGTATATGTTGCCAATCGTAAGAACAAATTAATGAGGCTGGTTGTTCTCTCAATTTATCAGTTGTGCCAGTACATTAATCAGAGCTGATAAGGTGTTATTGGCTAGGTGGTTTGCCAACGTAAAGGCTAGCTTGCTCGTTAAAAACATCAGTCTGTGTTTATGGCTACTGGTCATGATCAGCTCTGCCTGTCTTAGTTGGAAATTGCCAGAAGGTAAATCAAAAGGTATGGAACAGATTCTTCATTTAAACTGCTGCTGCTTCCACAACAGAAAAAGAGCCTTTGGCTGTCCTATTTTGTGATTTGAAGGAGTCACCACTGTTCCATACAGCTCCAAACTAACAGTTCGGTGGTGTCCAAGCTGACTGCTGAAAACATGCACAACACAGCAAAGTGTGTGCCAGTGGCAGAGCACACAGACACAGATAACAGGATTAAGCACTGGCTGAGAAGTATTAAGACCACAAACTTTTTTCGGATGTGCCAACAAAACCACTGATTTCGTACCAAAATGCTCCAAGTCAAGGCCTTACTGGACACAGACCACTAATACCCGACTCTTCTAACTTGACTTAAATACAATGGATGCACCACGTCTATCTGACAGAAACACAACAAATCATTACCTGTCTCAGATTTGCGTATTGGAATCCAATCACAATGCATGCATAATTGAGATCATCCTCATAAATAGCAGGTGTAAATCTGTGATCAAATGTCATTATCCAAATAATGTAATCAGATACAGATCACATTAATATCAAGTACTAAAAGTGTAGACTTTGACGAAGATGTATTAGTACTGGGTCTCTAAAGTTTTCTTCATCTTGATTCAGCTGTGCATTGTTGGCAGATGGATCCATTTTCACCTAGACACTCAGGATGTAGTTGTTTGGCACAAAGCACAACTTTGACACTGCAGAATATAAATCAAGTGAATCCAGGTAGTGCCACTGCACCAACAAGAATGAGAAAACAGTAAATACTGTCCGTTTGCTAATAATACTGTCCCTAAACAGTGCTATCATCCTTACCTGTATGACACAGGAATATGTGTAAGGCTAGCAGGTCATGATTCAACCTGTACTATCTTGTCTACAGGGGCATTAAAAAGACACGGTTAGGTGAAAACAACCGACACCATTCAGCCCAAATAGTAAAAGCTTGGAAATAAAAAGTCCCATCAGTCTCTGGCTTAATAACAGGTCAGACTGAAACAGAAGCAAGTAAGCAGCCATAGGTGAGGCTGCTTTTTGTCAGAATACAACCTAAAAAAGAAGTCTGATATCGGAGAGTTGACTGCTCGAGGGTAAGCAAAAAGATCTTATGAAAGAAGTGCTAAGCAGACAGCACATTGCCTATCATTAAATATTGATGTGTCTCAATGGTGAACTGACAGATTTTAAATGCTGTTTATTAAGTATCTTCTAGTTAGAGGTGCATGCCAGAGCTTTACACAAACCCCCTGCTACTTCCTATTACACTCCATTTTACCTGTCAGTGTGTCTTAGTGTTTCCACTACTGTATGTAAAATGCTCCACTGCTTTTTGGAATTTATGGTCAGTGTTGTCCAGAAACAAGGTTATCTCAAGCCTTTATTGTTGACACCATACTTAAGAACTACATGGGTAAATATTCAGTTGCTAAATATTATGCTAATGCTAACAGTCCTACTGCTAAGCAGGTTATACAAAACAATCGTGCAAATGCAGTGCACTGTGTGGAACCACACAGGAATACATCAAATTAATTTGTTCAACATTTCCTTTTTACTAACGTTTCAAGTTCAATCAAATCTAACAATCAGTTTTTATTCAGAGAGGACAATTTTCAACACTCAAATTATAGATGTAATTATGAAAACAGTTGCGTACGCAGTCAATCAACTTTTCCTCTAATGAGCTTGCTGTTATAACTCAAAAGGGGACAGTGTGGTCTATCAAACAACCATGATGAGTGTTGTTCAAACAGTTTAAACAAGCTGTTTTTGGTAAATAAGTACTTTTTATATACACTACATATATAAGTCTATATACTGTACATATACATATATATTAAACATTTGGTCTATTCATACATTTGAGGGTAAAAAAGAAAAGGGAAATTCATGTCTAACACTATATTTTATGTATACCAGCATCATAATTTTAGTGCATATATACACCATTACTTTAGTGTACATTTTATTGTAAACTCCAAACTTTATACTGTATCTACTGATCTAACCAACTGCTGTGAAGATACCCCCCCACCACTTGATGTTCTCCTACTGAAAAATTAACTTGATCAAGAATCAAATACTTACTTTAAATTAAAACAGAAGGGCACTATGCTGTTGTTTGCTGCCCGGCTGGGTAGCATTTCAAAAGGGGCATAAACTGGTAAGAGCTTCTCATCTGCTTTATGCTATTAACAATAACCCATTGCAATCTTAACAACCAGACTACAAACATCTAAATTTCCAAGCTCACAAAACTGTCTGAGAGGATATAACACACAATGAGGTAGCTAAGATAATAAAGTGTTCAGAAACATATGTATTAAAGCTCTCACAGGTTTGTGTCTCTGGTGTGGACTTGTGGTGGCATATGTGGTTAGAAAACCCAACTTAAATGCTGCAGACACTGAACACAGTTCAAACCCCAGAGCAATTCATAATCAGACATCACTGATTTCATCAGACGTAAGTCAGATATCCACAAGTAACTCTCCAGTGTCCATTTTTGAGCACTGTTTTGACCTTTAGAGCTAACAAACTGGGTATGTGCTGCTCTTTGGAAAGGGAGGATATCCACAGCAGTTCTTCTATGTTTGTGATATTAAATCATTTTCCCAACTCCCAACCTCAAGCCCTCCTGGGGATTATGGAATATGCAATTATTTTTTATCAATATGACAGCATAATCAACTCATACCTCTGCAATCTCATTATACCCTGGACTGCCAGATGCCTAATCGGGACCTCTATTATCTCTACCTCTGTCTTTTGTCCTGTATGCCAGTGAATTCAATTGTAACATCATTAGTGGCTTTTATAGGTGCAATGACCCTTGTGTCTTCGATAAATGATCTAAAGATCCTACGGGTGAGCTTATCTTTTACATTAGGTACCACAAAAGGTCTAGATACAGCTTCAGATAGTATGGTTCCCAGAAATGTACTCATTCATCAAGCTGGTGAGAACAGTATGAAGGTTAAGATCTTTCGTTGTAGTCAATGTTTCTAAAACATCAATGCACAAAAAAAGAAGAGAAAAATTGTCGTGATGACTCATGACCCATTTTTCAGCCAAAACAGAGTTAGAAGATTTGTAATTTCTTCAAATTGAACGAGCAGTAGTTGATAACAGCACTTCAAAACACTTCTGAAATATATTTGCAAAAGCTTCTGAACAGATCGTACCATGCTTCAGTGGAAATTGTGGAAGACATCTGAAAACTTTGCAAAGACCTAGTTATTTTATTTTCCGTCACTGTCCCTCTCTGTAGACGAGATGTGTATTTGTCTCATTTTTGTCCAGTTTAAGAACCCATGTCCCTCTTCCAAATAGAAGTGCTGATGACTGAGCATTGCCACTGGGCTATCAATTCTGCAGTAAGCCTCCCAGTCTTCATGTGACTGAATCAGGGGAGAAACACTGTATTGGAAGCAATGCACAATGGGAATGCTGCCCAGTGGAAACTGCAATCTGCTTAAATATTCAGCAGCAGCGGAATTGAAGTGGAGAGAATACATCTCATTGTATACTCATACAAACTGGGGGAAAAGTATCACCTTCAGTGTCTTGTGTCCAATGCTAAGATTACATACCACATAGAGTACATTATCTAGGACTACAGTGGGGAATCAATTAGCTGATTAATTGGTAATCAACAACACTTTTGTCAATTTATCATTAAAATAATCAAACAGAAATGCCAAATAGTCCCCTTTTCCACACTCTCAAAGGTAAGTATATGGACTGACAAAACAAGTAATTTTTGAAAGACTTGTGTTCTAGAAACATTTGATGGGCATTTTTGTGTGTTTTTTTGTTTGTTTGTTTGTTTGTTTGTTTGTTTGTTTGTATTTTGAGACATGTGCCATTCAAACACTGTGTTTAATAAAGAGAAGGGAAAAAAAGTAAAATCTATCTCTAAAAGGATTACCCAGCAGTTATCACAAACATTGAGGTAGAAGAACAGAGCCCGGGATGTTTTCAGTGTTAGCTGACACCCTTGAAATCTGCTGTTTGCCTGCTTTTCCAGTGGCTTTACTGTGGAAGTTACAGAATGCTCAGGAAATGAACAAAGCTAGAAAATAAACAGCATTGATTTCAGATGTGGTGAATATTTAAAGGTCAAAAATACACCAATGTTTTTCCTGTTTGATAAAAGTGGCCACAAACTCAGACTTTCACATGAGAACTGAGAATAACACAACATGTTGTGTTATATGTTACCTCGACTTTTTTTTAAGAGCAAAAACAAACTTTGTCAGTGCCACCTTCACAATCTCTCAGGGTTACTCTGACCCCTCCCCACTAAAGAAACATGTCCCTGTGGGCGGAAGACAGGAAATAGTTGTGATTCTCATCAGTAACCTGTCAGGAACCAGTGAGTGATGGCTTCGAAACCTCGATTTAATATAATTTCCAATAGACCTGTCACATTTAATGGCATGTCACTCTAAGGTACACAGTCATTGGGCTTTGTTACAACTGGTTTCACTGTGACAAACATCTTGCTACCACTGCTGGAGCTGGAAATGTAGACAATAATGATCATTTCAGCAGTGTAGCGATAGAAAAATCAGATGAGACAAGACGCTGAGTTTTTTTGGCACAGACCAAACCCCAGTGGTAACAGGAGTTGCTTATCTATTTGCTAATATTCCCTTGTGCCTTGCCGCCTATTTAGTGTCTGTTTGTGGAGGTTGTATCTTAAGAAAGCTTTCACACCCATTTAGTGCAGTTCAAACAAACATTTTGCCTTTTTGTGTGGTTTAGTTTCCCTGATGTCATTATAGTGTGAACAAAACAATATGAGGGTGCTACTATCAAATGTATGCAAGTAACAGAGACCCGGTAAATCAAACATTGGCAAATTTGAGAGTTTGTTAAGAACTGTAAAACATTAACACATTTGACAGAGCTTTGCCAATTTAAAATGAAACTGAATTGCTTGTGTATTCCTCTGTTTCTTGGAAACACTGTTGTAGGTAAATTTTTCTAGCCTCCAAACCACTTATTGACAAAAAGATTGGCTGCTATAATCCCTTCATCTTTCTGTGTCGCTTTAAGCCTCTCGCAATATCTCTAGCCAACTGGTACACAACAACACTTGGGTCCCTTGGCTTATCATGTCTAAACTATCTCATGCCTTCTACCTTATAGGCTGACTTAATCGCAACCTTGCTTTCTTCCTTTCCAGCTGGCTGGTAAACAGATAGAGCTTCCTGCCAGCTAATACAACCCCTCAAACTCAACTCAACTAAATGATAAGAGAGGGATGTCAAATACTACACCTGCCTATGGTGGGGTTTTGTCTGGGTACATTAGCAATATCTTGAAACTTGCACTTAAGATCTAATTATTATTTTGGCCCTTTGCCTTTATTGTAGGCCTTTTAAAAAAAATTTTTAAAAAATCACCTTTTAACCATTTAACTTATTTTTCATGGGAAAATGTCTTCTCATTGTCAGCATTTGCAGGCTTTCTTTGTCTTACAGGACGGAATATTTTTTAAGTTTTGGTCAGTTGGTCTTACACAAACAATGACATTACAGTAGGCTTTAGGATATTGTGGTGGGCATTTTTTAAGTATTTAGTGGCATTTAAAAGGCTGATATTTTCTGGTTGGTTTGGTCTGGCTGGCTGGTTGATTGCTCAATATGCTTTTATCCAACCAAATTCTCATTTGTCGTTACTTTCATGAGCATTTTTGAGTGTATATGGTGTATTGTATGGTTTAAAAGACAATAAAACCTATAAGTCACTATATTACACCGTTTGTGTTACTTTTAATGGGGAAATATATACATTTTGTTGTCATCTAGAGTAGTAGCTCTGGCTTAACATTAGGACAGCTCTTACAGATGTAAGGCTGAATCTACAAACAACCCCTCTCTCTTTCCTCATATGCCGTATCCTGCTAATTTGTCATCGGTAGCAGTCAAACCTAATAATTATTGCTTGCTCTTAGTGCACTCCTTGTGGCAAAAAGTGGGCTTCAGTAGAAAAGCAGCCTAATGTCAGTGGTGCTTGTGATGAGGTCCTGTGCTCCTTTTGTCTCAATTGCTCGCAGATGTTCTTCGCCTCAGATCCCACAATCCAACATACTGTAAATAAGAAGGGCTGGCTGGACACGAACCAGTAAATCTGAAACATACTACTGGATTGTCTATAGAGCCTGAAGGCCTGAGACAGGTGGTGCCAGTTAAAACACGCACCATTTGATTTCACATTTGCAATGAGCTATCAAAGTCTGTCTTTGAAGCCACTTGTGCTGCTGAAACGTGTTTGCAGTTGTATGGACAGAATTACCGTTAGAGCAGAAGCCAATTAATGACCAGCAGGTGATACATTAAGGCAAATGAAATGTTCAGACAGTTTATTCCATTGCATCTTGTTTATGATGATCAAAGCTCAAAGTAGCCTCTGGTTTCTCAAAACCCTATGCTGCCAGAAATTGACTAGGGTCTATAAGCTTGCTTTAAGATTCACTTTCACAACAGAAACTCCCTAATTACTGCATCACATAGCCTAAAAAATCGCAGAAAGAGGGTTGAGCGATTGGCTGCCTTGGCAAATATTCATCTTTAGCTTTTGTTCAATTTGTTGTCAATTTGTACAAGGGCACATATTACAACATAGGTTGCCTCATAAACTTCTCTACATAAGTGGTTCTAACAGTGACTAATGGATTACCAGAACCAACACTAACAAGTGTGAATTATGATTTGACTCAGGTCCACAGCACTGTTCACTGAACAATAATAGAAGTAGGGCAATGCTGACAGTTCTTTGTCTCTGGCTTGAAGCCCTACTAAAAAGAAACAATTAATGGACTATTAATGAGCTAAATTAACCTTTTCTTCAGTGACAAAGGTAAAAGGGCTTTTCACAAAGGCCGACAAACATAGCCCATCCATAGATAAGTGAACCCGATTAAGTGAAAATATTTTTTAATAACTTCTAGTGACTGATTTTACTTGGAATCACCTTTTTTGACATACTTGTTAATAACTAAAACTGTTCTAGACAAAATCCTAGAAAATGGTATTCTTTCCATTTCTGTTTTAGATTTTCTTCAAGCCTTATGCTTAATCTTGTCTTTAAAGGTTCTGAAAACCTTGACATTTTTGCTTGGTTAATTTTTATAAGAATAAATAACTTCAGACCTTTTTAAACTACTTGAAATTATCAGGCTTGTAAACCATTTGCCACAAGAGAAATGAGTCAATGCAGAGGTGATTCTGTTAAAGTGAAAAGTGACTTTCCCAGGATAAAGGAGTATGTTCATGTCCAAAACACTGTTTGTAAAAAAAGGTAGGTATAATCACAATATCACCATAATAATATGAGAGCCAGTTTTATAATTATAGCTCTCATGGAAGCCATTCAAAAGCAAAAATTGCTATAGTCCCTTGACAACCACAATTCTTCACTGGTTGTATTTCATTTACTCAGCATCTCATCAGCTTCTGAAAGCTTTTCCCATTAAAAGCTTGCCATCTACTATAGATGGCAACTGGGTTGGAGCTGTTTAGGCCTGTCTGAGCAAGCCGATAGCTGCAAATTGACAAGGGGCTAGCTAAGCCCCTTGGTAGAACCCTGCCCTGATTAATTAGAGCCATGGAAGATGGAAAAAAATATCTGGAGCTTAGTACTCCTGTAATCCCTCTCTCCAGAGATCATGTGCTCAGAGCTTGACCAAGCAACTTACTACAAAGATGACTTGGTAAGGCAAGACAGTAGATCCTCTGTGTTTATTTCATTTTGTTTTTGTTTTTTTTTTAATTGATCTTCGCTCTACCATTACCGGCAGAATTAACTGCAGGCAACCCAAGAGAGTTCCAAATGTTATTTTATTTGAGAATATACACAAAGCCAGAAGAAACTACAGATGTTCATTGGAGAGAGATCAAAAAGTTGGGGAAAGGTTACTGTGGAGGTGTTAGATGAAATGATCCATGAATGTAGTATTTTTGGGCAAACCCCAAGAGAGGCTGACTTTGTTTAGCAATCATACTATTTCTCCCAAACTGTCTGCCTTTAATAAAGTCATTACCTATTGTGTTTGCACTGAGCTTTTTCTGTGTACTCTGTCACTTTGCAAAAAAGAAACGCAGCATATAATCAAACCAACAGGCCATAAAAATGACTGTGACAGGCATAAAATAAAAGGGAAAACAAAACATGACAGGCTGCTCAACAAATTGATCAAACCAGAGTGATTAAAAGGAAAGCTGAAAGTGTAATTCCAATTACACTTCGGTATTACTTATGTTGTTTTGGCCATTATTTATATCACCAATTATAACCATTAACTACTGAGATCTGAGAACATGGCAACATCGCTAAAAATAAGTCTGACAGGGAAAGAAACACCAGCAGTGAGGCAGTCAGACATAGTACACACACACACATAGCCAAATATATGCAAAACAATGGTGAACAGTTAAAATATACAAACTGTCCTTTGCAAACAGCCATCATGGTTTACAGACCAAATTCATTCATGGGTTACCAATGGTGTGATAAATTAGAATCATCCTTTAAGTTATCCATACACTTGAGTAGAAAAACTATACTGGGCACATTTGGTGCATGACACAAATAAATGTACTTACTTTTTTGATAAACTTCTTTGGTGACCATGGCACATTTCTCTATAAAAACATTATTTTTTTCATTTCACAGGTGAGAATAAAACTCCAAAGTGATTACTTTCAGTAAATATATGATGAAGGAATAAGTAAACAAGCCTCTGACCAAGCTTGCAGTGCCTATTTCCAGTAGTTTACAGATACTGTCACTGTTCAGTCAAAGCTCTCTGGCTCTACACTCAACTGTAGGCAAGGGTTTAAGAGTTGGAGTTCCCTTCTTTGTCATTTGTCTCCTTTCTGATCTTCGTTCAGCGGTGAACTCCACACTTGAAGGGCAACAACTCCCATTGACTTCTGTTTCTGTTTCATCTCAACTGGCCAGAATTACTCCTCAGATCTATACAGAGCGTGACCTTGAAAAGTGTTTTCAATTACTTGCTGCTGGTGTCAACCTCTTCTGCTGAGCTTATTGGAATTGAACACCCCAGACTTTAGACAAGGCCACAAAGTTACGCTATGCTGCTCCTATCAACAACATGAAGTTACACATTTTAAAAATGCCTCACAGTGCCATGAATGGTACCATTTGAAAGCAAGTCATATTCAGTCAAGGCACTTCAGTTCAGAATAAGAAATAAAATATCAGAGTAAAATAGTTGCTATGGAGTTGTAATAGCCCAGATTTGTGTTGTGCATTGCATGCTCAGGTGACCTCACCCATGGAGGTCAGGGAACACGCTGTACAGGCACTGCTCCCTCAGGCCATGTAGGTAAAAGAGTGCCTCCCAAAGAGATGGCGTGTAATCAAGGTTTACAGCTGTGAGTCATGTGACCCACAGGAGAATACAACCTTGGAGGGTGCTTGAATCAATGTCGGTGATGGTGCAGCAAGACTTTGTCACTAAAGTAGGTCACCAAGGCAACAGTCACAGTTCATCCTTGGGTGTAACGATTCTACAAAGGCGCTTGAATATTGTGTTTACACTGTGCGTACACAGGAGTATCGAGGCTCTCCACTCCCCTGAGTTAGTGATGGATGGAAATAACTGTAGCATGTAACAAGTATGCAGGACAAGTACAGTATACATAAATCTGTCACATATTTGAGCAGGTGGACAGTGGTTCAAGGGTTTAAGAATTTTCCGTTTTTGCTTCTTTGGGTCTCACTGTTGGAATCAGTTGTGAGTAAGTGAATTCAAGCTGAGGAAACTGCAAGCTCTCGGCCCATTTCAAACCTGCAGGGGGTGAGTGTTTGATCCTCAGAAAACAGATTCAGGTAGTAGTGGAACAAGTTTTCAGATCCTTCACTTAATAAAAAGTACCCATACCACAATGTAAAAACACTGGAACACTTGGAAATAAAAGTCATGCACTCAAAATCATACTTAAGTGCAGAATTAAAATATCAAAGTATCATATCACTGGATTATATTGTATATATTATGTCATTTATGCTGCATTCATTATATGCAGCATTTTGATGTTGTTGCTTGTTAAGATACAGCTAATTTTGTTATCAAAGGTAATGTAAACAACATTTTTTAATTAATTAAAAATGCTCAGGTTGCAGGTGGGTGGAGTTACCATGGTTACACAATATCACCAACTTCATGTACAAATAAACATCATAGAAGTTGCAGCCCCAACAAGTGTACAGTGCTAAAGGAAGAGCAAAGGAGATGTGAATGAAGTACAGTGGCTTACGGAGCTGTGCAAAATGTAGCTGTTAAATAAATGGACTGGAATAAAATGCACAAAATGTCCACTGAACTATAAATTATACACACAAAATGGAAATGCTCAATTACAAGTATCTAAAAACTGTACTTAAGTATAATTCTTGAGTAAATGTTCTTAATTACGTTACACCAGTGGCTTTGGATGGAGTCTTTTTAACAACCATGTGTCTTGTGTGGTTCTAAATGACTTGGGCTAAGCAAATCCTCACACTAATTTAGAAAACAATATGTGAATTCCTCTGGAAACCAGTGCAACTATAAATGCAGCCGTGCCTTTGCTTTAAATGTGAACTCTATGTGAACTTCATCATAACTCTATTTCTTTAACACTGCTGTTTTCTTGGTAAAGGTGTGTTGTCCCTGTCCCAGCATCCCTGAGCTATTATAGCCCTGGCCGGTGTGGCATCATGTTGTCAAGGGTGACAACTTTACTCTTATATAATTTTGCAAGTCTAAACTCTGATCACGATTTGCAGTGGCACAGATAAAGTTCAAATCGTCTGTCCCCTTTTCTCCCCTCTGTTCCTCTCACAGCAGTCCTTGCCTTCGGCTGTATGCCATGACACGGTGCTAGGCCAGGCAGGACATTTCCATCAATCACACTTAGGGGAATGAAGTGTGGATGAAGGTAGTGATGCGGCAGTGGTCGTGATAATGGCCTTGAAAAGTTGGAGCCTGCCAGCCTTCACCACCTCAGTGTATCAGAGATGGAGTAGGCAGAGTTCTGTGAGGAGAGGAGGATCCCTGCCGAGGGAATACTGGAGAGGTGAGTCATGGAACATTCCAGTGATGGGTCCCTGTAGCGATTCAGTCTTATCTTAGCCCAAAGATTTAATAAAAGTTGCATGAGATTATTTTCTACTACTGTCACAATGGTGAAAATAATGGTCAGAACTCTTTACTGTATTTACTGTATCACTAATTTACCCCTCAATTTCTCCTTTTAAAATTCTACAACTTCTACCTCTTCTTAATGAACTGATTCCAGTTCAGTCCAACAGCACAGGGTCCCCTGGATCTCTGATCATTGAAATATCAAGGTTGGTATCTGTGCCTTTTGGCATGAGAGTAAGAATTTCAATATATTTCAATAGTTTCAGCTGTTAAAGTATTTAACAGTAATACTAGGGCTGTCTACGCATGCTTACACATATTTGCTTGCAAAGTCGTATCTATGAGGTCTAATTTGGATAATTTCAGAGAAGGGATGAGGTCAGCACAGCGGTTGTGAGCAAGGAGGAAAGGAAAGGTCCTCTGTTGAGGCAATGTTTCCAAAGTTTCAAATCAGCAGATGCACAGACATCTTATTCTGGATGTCTCTAATGATGTCATTTTATGTGTAGTTACATAAAATACACCCCAATTTTTGTGGAAAATAACAAATAAGTATGGTTAAAAATGTGTATCAGTGCGCAAAAACTGAGCAGAGATTTTTGACCCATGAGATGAATAAATACACTACTTAAAGCATATTTAGCAATATGAGAATGGGTGTGCATTTAAGGCACTCAGCGAGTCCTCCATTTCTCATTTTTCCATTCCCTGACAAGTGAACGCCAAGTCATAATTAAAACAGAACCGATAGGCCTTTCTACATGAATCATTCGAGTAGCTACCATGTTCCGTGAAAAATGAACACGTCTGAAAATAGACGTGTTCAATGTGTTGATGAGCAGATGTGAAAAACATCTACTATTCATCACTGAAGATCTTACTGTTAACTTGCAGTAAAGGCCTTTCCAGCCCTATCAGCTGGCAGTGCGCATCTGCACGGAAACAATAACCCTCATTCATCCATCTAATTTTGCCCATATCTGTGTTTAAATGTAAGATCCAGTTGTCTATCTCACAAACTTGAGTGGGCATGTACCCTTTCACATACGTAGCTCAAGAATTAGAGTCCCGATAAACCTAAAAAACCTACTTGCATTTTCACTACACCAGTAAATGACGGTAATATGGTGTAAATGCTGCCACCCTTCAGGCATATACTGCAAGCTGAGACTACCTGTTAAATCTACATAGATAGTCATAGGCTGAGGCACTCAGATAACAATCTGAGTTGATTTGCAATCATTTGCTGCCCAAACAAGTAGACGCTTGTTGCATGCTTTGCATTTCCCACTGTAGCTTTAACAGGAAACTGTTTTAATGAATGTTTCTCTAGAAATCTAGCTGATGCTCTTAGAGCAAATTACAAAGGATGACATAGTGAGTTATGGTGCTTAAAACTATGTGGATACATGTGTTTTATATCCCATGTAAGGTTTTCTATGACTATTTTAGAAGTTGCTTGATGAATTTGTTTGTTTTTTTTAGGACAACAGCCATTAATGATGGCATATTCACTGGAGGGCAGCGTATCAGCTCATGCATGAAAAATGAACATTGATTACCCTAAAATGGAGGGGGAATACGAACAGGCAGTAAATGGAGATGTGTTCTAAATTTCTTTTGCCCCAAAAAGCAGATGAATCTACAGGAGGTTGACTAAACCCCTTCAACATGCAACTAATAGATGCAGAGGTTTTTGACTACAGATGGATTTAAGTTTAAATACATAAAAGACCACAATTTCTACATAGATCTAATAAACTTGCACCAAGGGCATAAAACAGATCTGACCAAATTAGTCGAAATGGGAATGAGAATAAAGGAGCAATGTGTAGAATTTAGTGGCATCTAGTGGTGTAGTTACAGTAGAAACATGGCAGACTCCATCTGTAGATATAAAACTATCAATCAAAAGGTAACAGAAACATAACAATGCTTATTTTCAAATAATTAGGCATATTAGATTCAATTTCTGCCATATTCTGTAAATAGAGGTCCCTTAACTTGACATGCTGGGCCTTTAAGGCAAGTTCCAGACCAAAGGAAACATCATCAGGGTTGAGATTCCAGGCATCGTGCAGTTGGACAATAGACAGCAGCTGCACAGAGACAAGTCCATTTGTCTGGACCCCCAAGAGGCTGCTCAGTAGAGCTTTTCCTTCACAGCAACTCAAATAGACATATAGTTTATAGTTTGTTCCAACACTACAACTGCTGTTCACTTACGGTATGATAGAGTTCTCTAGTAAAGTGAAGCTACACAGAAGTGAGAGGCAGAACTAACAAAACACCCCCAACCTGCTTTAGAGCTCTGTATAATGTGTCCCTTGCTATCTGATATGTCAATTCTATTGTGATGAAAAGGGACTTTTTCTTATTTTCTTATTAGGACTTATTTGTCACCCATCTGTGGTATTGAAATAAATTTGTTTTACCATCTACTGGTGCCGTCTCAAGCATTTATTTGAAATACTGTGCCTAATAAAACCAAACAATCCAAGCGTGAAACGTCTCCACCAGTGATTGGTGAAAACAAACAGCAGTTATGATGGTAATAAGCCCAATGTGTTGTTATGTCTCCCATCACCACATCATTGCATAATTGTGGTGATAGTTGAATTCTCAGGGCAAAGCAAGCAGTTTACAGCTCTAAGGCAAACTCTAAAGCAAAAAAAAATAAAAATCATTTATACAGCATGAGCTGTGGATAGCACTCAGACTTGCACAGGGGTACATGGCAAGGTTTGTTGGCCTTACCAACAGCATAAATATACCAATACCACATTCCACAGTGAAACTGAACTCATGGCACTACAACTGACATATCTGCACCCCCTTTCACTTCAACACGGACTCTATGTTCCCAGAGCATACTCCTCATTCCCATATCCTCATGGCGAGGACCACCAACTGAAATTCTCATCTCCTGTTACAACTCCTGACAGTTATGCAAACGGAGCAGGCAAATTTCACAGGAGCAGGCAAATTGATATTTTTTCAATACCAGCTCTGTGTGCTTATGGAGGTCCTACACAAACATACTTTCATGCTGGCACCTCTTCTACATTGACAGGGTCCAAGGGCAACTTTGGCTTTTCTTAGCAGATTCCTATTGTTTGACCAAATGCAGTGTCATGGTGAAAGGAACGCAGCAGTTGGCTGGGGCCCTCTTTAAATTAGTCACCAAGAAAAGGTACAAAGAGCAGACAGCCATGCAGAAACACTTAGTATCTGTAGTGGGGCCAAATTAGCAATTTGTTCATTCAGTAAGTTAGCTGTGTGGAAAATAAAAGATATATTTTCAGAAAGACAGACTCTGTTCAGTAGAGAGTGCCAGCAATCCCATACTTTCACTGTACTCTTTGAAAATGTGGGGCCACATCTGCTTGTCTTTCTCTAAATTCACTTTTAATGGAAAAGAGGTGCAACTGTTAGGCCTTTTAGGTTCACTGGACTGTGTCACCAGCTCAGACAGTATGTTCATAGTTTTCGTGTGCACATGAAAGAGAGGGGATGGTAGGAGAACAAGCATTTACTGTAAGCTACTGTGACAGTACACATGAGGCACTGTCTGAGGCCCCAAAACAGTTAACATCGCTCAGGAAACAGGGTTGTATCCATGGGTTTGTTCCATCCAGTGGCAAAGAAAATAAGTGCTGCTGTGCATTATGTTTACACGGAGAGCATGAGAGGTTAAATTATTCCTCTTTTTAGTTGTAGATAATGAGAACTAACTGTGAAAGGACATCTGCCAGGGGACTCCAAAAACCTGGCAACTCCACATAAAAAAGAAAAACAGCCATGGAAATAATCATAAGGATAGAGAGCTACCAAGGGACGCACAGAGCTACCAAGGGACGCAAAGCAATGTGACTCCAGTGAAGCAAAAGTAGCAATTTCCTTGTCAGCGCTGCAAGCACCATGAGGGCAGTAATATGCAATGAGGAGAGAGAAAAAGACATTTTTCATCATTGGCTGTTTAGGAGCTTGGAGAGGTGTGGAGATGACTAGGCTAGAGTCTCTGGTGGGATGACTAGCAGTGTTTCCCATTAATTACCTAGACTGTGGTGGCCCGCCATAGTCTAATTTGTCCCGCCACAGTTTCATAATGAACCGAAAATATTTTTATACTTTAGTTGGAGCTATGTTGGCACACCGCTGAAAAGAGACTAAAACAAATCATTTTGGAAAGTGGCTCAGAAATGGTTTAAAGAGTGGTTAAACAGTCTAAAGTTGTAGAGGACACACCTCTGTCTACACTTTGGCGTCGCCAATGTCATTCTTTGGGAAACACTGACTTGTAACACTAAAACAAAAATTGTTTTTCCAAGATTTGTGAAATCTGAAAATGTGTTTTGTTTTTCTTTCCCTCTTCCTTTTGTTTTTTCCTTCCACACTGAATTAGTTTCACACCTCCTTTCTGCCCTTTGTGAATAGGCTCTTTAGAGATGGCTCTTTGAAATTGCTGATGTTAACAGTCACAGACAGAGCTAAATATTTCTGCATAGCAGCAGTACTCCAGGGTTATTTCACTTTATTACAACTTGGGATGTATTTTTAGAATTATTTCTGTTTGGTTATGATAACACTACACTCATAATAACTGCTGAGATCAGGCAACGCGAGGACATCGCTTTATTGTAAATATAACGAGGCAGAATTATGAGCAGTCAGATAATCAGACTGTAAACAAGGCAACAGCTTTATCATATTATCTAAGCAACTCACAATTTTGACAGGTAAGGTTGAAAAGTCTGTAAACTGTGGTTTAAAATACAGTCTGAATGATATTTTTACTGTTTACATACATTTTCTCTTTGAATAACTTTGGCTAACTGAGCCACTCCATCTGGTCATTTGTTTCTTGCCATGTCTGACTTCTTTTTAGTGATAATACCATATTCTCAGATCTCAACTAGTGTTGCAATCAGATCAATTTGACTGACTAGATAGTAAAATGAAGCTTTAAGGCAATAATTCTCCATATGTATTGATTCATGTATTAAAAAGGGTTTATCCTGAGACAGGCCATACAAATGATAGCAATCATAAAGGGCTAGTAGTATAACATTGTTCACTGTTAACACACTTGCACAACGCACAAAGTTCAGGTAATGGAATCATTATCAGGAAGGAAAGAATGGTATTGGAACATCTCTTATCTCAACAGTCGGTGAGTAAAGTGTTATTATGACCAACCAACAGGAATGGCAGCCTCTCAAAATAAGACCCATGTTGTTATTGGAATTATCTTTATAAAAAGCCACCTTTCTCTTCTGCGACTCACAAAAATCATGTACATAATTGTGTGTGGGTTATGTTGAAAGGCAAAACAGACAACAGAGCTTTGCCCTTCTGAGACAAAGCCACTCAGGTTTCCAATGTTTGTCAAAATTATGATCCAACCACACACCTCGGTGAACGAAAGTAGAGCATCACTTTCCCTGTGCTATCAGATCTCTGGAGGTGTGAGAGCTCGTGGGGAATGAGCACCACACCCAGTTTTATCAAGCTTATTGTGTGGATTAAACAGCAGTACAACCACCGCAACAAGAGCAGATTGATAAAAATCAGCGATGTAGCAAGCAGAAAATTAATGCAAAAGATATAAGCAATGTGTGTGAGGCTGATAGGAAACAATTTAGAAGAGTACAGGATTGATATATTCCATCTCTTCAGTTTCAGTTCCAAATCAGTCATGGTAGAACATTATAATGCTTTCAAGTATGCAACGAATTCTGTCAATCACAGAATAATCTGCTAATGATAATTCCAGCTACAGTATAACAGAAAACAAGGATACAAAATATTTCCTAGTGCCATATGAGCATTTTCTGATTAAGCCATGAGTAAGTTCAGGCAGCTAAAACACTCTGTTAAGGTTCTTCACCTCTTTAACAAGCAATTCACCAATTCATCTTTGGGTACTGAACATAATGATGTGTCATTATTGAACACATATTACTGGTAGATTTAGACTTTAGATAAATGCTTTGCAGATTAATGTTTAATTAGTGTCTTTTACCTTGAAAATTCAACAACATTCAACACCAGTTTTTATGTACTGGAAGCATTGCGAGGAATTTCACAGGGGAGACAATATGCAGGATAATGAAGGCTGGATGTTGTATTGCACATTCACTGGAGGTTAAAAAAGAACAGACAAGGCCATAGATAACCCACAAGGACAATACAACCTTTTCACCAACTACTGATGACTCATAATAAAAAATATGACTCATTTTTTTCAATAATGTGACTGGAATCTGGAATCTGGAATCTCACGCACTGATGATTTTTAGTGTTATCCTGTTCTCCTTATGCCAAGAAAAAGTAGGGGTTTTTTTTGTAATAAAACATTAGAAAACAGCAGAATGGTGTAACTGTATCCATTAAAGTCTCCCCCAACAGCCTCAATTTTGACCAAATCAAACCTAGGAATGCAAAATGGCTCAACATGTCTGGCCATAAAAACACAAAACTCAGTTAACCTCCATGTCCATCAAGGCTGATGAAAGTCTGACAAAGACGGATGTCTCATCATCGCAAGGAGAGGCACATATCCAACCAGCGTGCCTTCATTGCTAGCAGTGCAGATGGAATTCTCCCCCTCACAGCAGCTGCAATCCACAGTGTGAAGGTGAATTGTCAGAGTTTTTCCAAACTGTCTAGACTTTCCATCCTTCCACACCAGCATGGGATCCCTGATAGCGGAAATCTATTCTGTGAAATTCTCAGAACCTCTAATGAAGAAATGAAGCATGGAGGAACCATGACGGACCACGGCCAGAGGGAACCATACAGGGGGAAAGAGGGATACTGGTTAGAGTGGAGGGGGTATGACCGAGAGGAAAGAAAGGAAAGGGAGGAGGAGTGGGGGGTGACTAAGAGAAAAAATGAACTAAAAAGAATCTGTGATAGATCTATGTTTATTATACTTGTTCAACTGTCACGTCTGAAATGACAGGAAACAGACAATGAACTTTGAATTACTACTTGTACTGATGTTTTCATTTCAGTGCCAGTTTGAGAATTAATTTCTTTCATTTGACATATCTGTGCAGTTTAAATAGGAAAATATTTGACTTACTAGCAGACAATTCAAGTTTCCCTGTTTGTTATGAATTTACTTCAAACAAGGGCTACAGTCCTTTCAAACCTTTTGACGCTGAATAAATGTTGAAAATTCGGGTGAAAATGGAATTCCAAAAGCAAAATCATTTTCATGTTTTAATGACTTTTTTTTCTCCAATTTCTGTCATCAGTAGAATATTTTGCGTTGACCTCGTCACCAGAGAAGCCTGTTTCCTAGAAACTGTTGAAGACTGTCAACTTTCTGACGACTTGAAACATTTGAAACCAGTTCCCTCCTTTCAGACCTAAAAGCAGCTCAGTGATACATTTTAACATCTTTTAGCTAATTGTTCTGGATGGATGAGTCTTCTCAGCCCCCACTTTCAGCGAAAAAAAGGTGTGATGAACCCACTGTACACGACCAACCCAGCACCAAATGGCAAAGAAACAAAGTTACTGTCAATGTTGCTGTGTTGCTGCTGGATTCGTCAGAAGACAGTGTTAGTCATAACCACTTTACAAGGCAATTTATGTTAAGGTCCATGCGTCTGTCAGGTTATGATGTCTCTCTGCTCCCTAATGACTAAAAATCAATGAATGTAGCTGAAGAATACACAGTACGTCAAAAATGTACATTGTGTTCGTCTGTGTGCTACTTTGTTCACAGTGTTTTCAGTCCTCTTGGCTCAGTATCACCTTTAGCCTTCCTTTGGCACAAATCTGCCAGGCTGACTCATTGTCTCAGGTGAAGCCAAGCAGAAGACATGGCTGTTCCAATCCCTCAGTGCCCCGCCTTCCCTTCCCACACACACACACACACATCCATGAACAACAAACCCCCCCAACCTCACCACTGCTACCTCCCTAGCCCCACTCCAGGGATTCCCCTCATTTCACCCTGACTGCTGAGGGACTTCTGGGATCACATCGCATATCGGTCTGGCGCCTTGCCTCCTGCCGCCGTCAACAGTCATGAGGGGGGTGGGGCCACACCCTTGCTCAGCACGGCGCGGCGCGGCTCCACTTTCAGCACAAACCAGTCACCGGTCCTCATTATTTATGACATTTTCACTATGATTATTAATTCAACAGAACTATATTATATTCCAGACGTAGTCCAGACACTGTCACATCTGTGGTGTCTCTGGAGCCCAGCGGGTCCTATAGGAGTTAGACCCGCCCACTCCATCACTCCCCTGTCCCCTCCTATCCCCCATTACTGTTTTTTTTTACATCTCTAATTGGGTTTTGTTTATGGGTTCTGTGATCACCACTGACAGCATGATCTGTGCTGTTGCCTGCCAAAGTCTAATGGGGGGAAACCTGTCAATTTATCTGCCGCCTGCGTCACTTTCCCTAATCACGCTGTCATCTAGCAATGTTTTCATTTAGGACGTGTGAACATCTGTAAATATTATAACTATTTCTGTTTTATACTGATGTAGCTCCGAAGCCATTTGAGCTCTTTTATTGTTCAAGATTGTTATTTCCTGTAACCAGCATTAGAAATGTAAGCCTGGGATATTGGGTGTCTCTGATGTTACTCTAGTGTCTTTTGAGGGCTCAGTGGGCTGACTAATCAAGAGTTAGGGTTACAATTGTTCACAGAGGCCATTTTTAAAGCTCCACTGATCAATATTTTGTGTGGATCCAATGACTAAAAGGGTTGCTCATAGTGATCTAGTCTGTTTTATCTTATTGTTTTGTTTTTATGGCCCCAAAATCTCATCAATCCCTTTTTCAGCAACAGCTCGCAGCATCTATTTTCAGCACAAAAAAAAGCTCTAATAAACCCACTATACACTACCTGCCCACCTCCAGATGACTCTCTGGAGTTTGTGGAAGAAACAGAGCTATAATGAGACTAATCATTGGACCTACATTCATCAATTGGCCAGAAATACAACTCCTAATGAATGCTATTGTTGCTCTGTTTCTGCTGGATGCTGAGTAAATAGGCAATTGTTTCCTAAGATGGGAACTGCAAAAACTTGATAAGGTGATAATATGTCAGATGCCTCTCTCACACCCAAGTGGCTAAAAATCAATTAATGAAGCTTTAAGCCTTTGTTGTAACCTATACAGTATTAATTTAACAAAAGCAGATTGAAATCCATGCAATTTCTCACCAATATTTTCATTTACATTCAAACAATTCCACATATTTCACACAGGGACTTCTCCATAGTAAACACAGTGTCCAACAGTTGACAGATTTTCCCAGCTGGTCCCTGGATTCAACCCTCTGTGCAATCATTCTCTGAAATTAAAAGGCCTTGCTTGAACCAAACACAACCGCGATGTCAAAGATAGCACAGGTGAAAGTGCTGGTTCCTTGATCGTAGCTAATCCAATGCTCAACTCCCTTGACAAAACTGGTGACACACAGCCTTTGTCTCAAAAGTGAAGTGAAATCCAGGAGATCGTCTTAAATCCCCTGAGAGCACTCTGAAACCTAGCAAGTGTGGAAGGATCCTGAGGCCCAGTGTTAAATTGACAGTTTGTTTTGTTTTAAGTTTACTGATGCATAGCACCAAATGTAAAAAAGGATTGTCTGTTTTCCAGAAAGCACTATGATTATTTTTATGGGTTTTTTTTTAGTTTTAGTGGGGAGTTATTCAAGATTGAAATATAGTCCTAAAAAGGGTCTGACATTTTTTGACCATCACAACATATATTTAACTTCAACTTAATTTAATCATCATAATTTTTCTTCCCACCCAGTTTAATCTAGGTTACTGAATTCTACTGCAATGCAGGCAATCATTCACTGGAACATTATGGTCTATAACTATGGCCACAAATTGACCATAACGTACCTACAGGGAGATAATAGGATTGTTGATCGATACCAATTACCGGTTGCTGAGATTGTTGCCTCTCAAAACTTACCTTTAGCCATAGGCTTATATTTTGATATGGAACAAAAATCCCCATTATCAGTATTTTCACATACTTGAACAAGTGTGATCAGTCTCAGACTGACAGTTTCAATACAATAGCACAGATGCATGTCATTCACAATCTTACAAACCAACTAATTTGTGTAGGTCAGACCCAGACCCAATTTCATTACAATTTCTTCAGGGTTGCTGAAGCCTTGTCATGGCTGCCCATCAATCCTTATGCCCATCATTACAGACCCTTCTGATAAACAGGTTAAACTGCCAATAAATCAGCAAAGACGTGCCTGTTAAGACATCAAGGCCATGATACTATACATGATTACAAAACAGTGAAATATTCAGTCTTCTCTGAGGCCAGTGCATGTGCTGAAAGCTAACAAAGAATCTGTCTTAGTGAAGCTTTTGTTTATAGCTGCCCCAAATACACTCAGATAAGCAAAGAACTAAGAGCTATGAAGCTATGTTGAGACATTATCTTGATATAGGCATATCTTCGCTTCACTTTGTATAGTCTGCAAAGGAGTTTTATTTGGTAATAAAAATGATGTCTGCATTTTCTGCATCTCTCATTAAACGAATCTCTCTCAAAAAGACACTTCAGCCTTATAAAAAAAATGGTAATAAAATTCTTGTGGGTATTGGTTTTTTCCACTCTCTTTCATTATAAAAACCTCTGCTTGAGAAATGCTTGGCTGAGAAACTTGTCAGTGGTCTGGATGAAGACTGAACAATAGAAAACAACTCTCTCCACCCTGAAATGTGAAGTCTCAAAGCAGCTTTGATCAGACAATGGTGAAACACACACAGACAGACAACAGTATTCAGAAAAAGTCTATTAAGAAAGATAAAAACCCTTCAGCAAACTCACAGCTGATGTGACATAACTTCCATGTAGGTTAATGAAGTCCTAATTTAGACCTTGATGAGAATTCATACTGTAGGGCCAAAAATAAAAAGCACACGTCAGGTAGCACACCTTCTTATTCAGCCATCTTTCCTGGACACCAACTGGGATGCAGGCTACAGCATCTGAGCACTGCATCAAATCCAACACAGAATGCTCCAAACACAGACAAAGGAGCCCCTCCACCCATGGCGAGGGAGAGGACAGTGATTAATGAGGCCACACCAGTGGAGAGTGGCTCCGTTATACTCCACCTCCAGACTCGTCTCTGCTTCAGTAGCAAGAGTGTCAACAAGTAACTAATGACTGCCGAGATGTCCTCTGTTATACATTTCCTGAAAACATCACTCTCCTTATCACCTCTAATGCTGCGTTCACGTGGTGGTTGTACACGGCTGGAGGCAAAACTAGATGTTAATTATTTTCAGAGGGAGATTGGAATTAAAGTCTTCGGTGAAGTGCAATCTGGTCAATAGGTTGGACTTTTTCTGTTTTGTACGTGTAACTGCAGCAATAAATTAGAGTTCTGCACAGGCCTATAACGGAGACCCTGAACCTAGCCCATAATCATGTCTTATAGACCCAATCCTGCTGAAACCCAACTAGTACTATAAAATTTGGGCCATATCTACTTGCAATACAGGACAAACCTAAACTGTGTCTAAAGCTTTACGCAGCAAAAGTCACAAGACCTGATGCTTTGTTGGGACACTTCACTCCAGGTCAAGTGACAAACTCCATTATGAATAGATGATATATAATAATGTACCTTCTGTACTAACTGCAATAACGGACACTAAAAACAAGTGAGGCTCCATCCTACTGCACTGGAGACTTGCACAATTGTCAAGGTAGAAGGTAATCGAACTCAAATCTTTTTTTTTTGCCTCGAGTATTCGTTTAATCATTGATTTCGTTTAAGTAGTCACTTGAGTTCCGCCCCGGGGATCGTGTTCTACCAGGACTGTAAACAGTGACGCACGCGACTCAGAGTCAAAAAGTTGGCGCTATGGAAGAGAGCGAAGAGACCGTCCGCAAAAGACAAAAGATGTCCAAAGTTTGGGATCAATTGTTCGGTTTTAACAGGCCTGTCGTTTCTGTCACACATTATGCAATAGTATAGTGACCCGGAATAATGGAGCTACGAAGCATGAGCTGGTTTTGCTGGTCTTTATTCCTCAGCTTTAACACAGGCTACTGTGGGCCGTAGCCAACGCCAAAACAATAAAACACGCAATCAAACCGGCATATAGCGTTATCAACATTAGCTCTGTCACGTCTCTCTCCCTACACACACACACCCCGGACACACCCCCACAGGTCCTCCGCTAATCCCAGCTGGCTCCTTCGCCCTCATCGTTGCCATGGCAACTGCCATGACTGACAGGCTTCACAGCCTCTTATAACGCCACTCCCCAGACGTCCTGCAACCCCATACACTGCAGTACAACCTAACTGAACACAACCCAAACAGCCGCAGTGTATACACGGTACGTTACAGTATTGTTGTTTAAAAATGCAAAAAAAAATCAAATATAAGTCCGATTACTCGATTAAATCGCTGAAATATTCGGTAGAATACTTGACTTCAAAACGAATCGATAGCTGCAGCCCTACTTCACATTTATAATTAATTTTGGGTAAGATCACTAAAACCATTTTCCCAAGAACAGGGCTCGTGATGGCAGTGATAGGATTCTGCACATGGTTAGAGAAGAGACCAGACTTTAAGTACTGCGTGTGAAAGAAAACCCCCAATAACTTATTTTATTACGTTTTAAATACATCTTGCTTGGAGTGATTGAATAACAAATTTGTAGAACAATAACATGCCATAATATAATCACAAAACCATTCTGCTGAAAGTCTATAAAAGACAATACTGAATTATTGTCCTAATTCTGCATAATTTTGAAAATTGAATATGCCACAAATGTTTTCCTTGTTGTTTCCACTTCCAACAAAGATTAATGTGTGAACAGAGTTTTCTCCCTCTGTTGCGCCACCTCGAAGTCAAGGATAAAAATCATCTAACCAGACAAAATTACATTCATTTCTTGTTTTTGATGTTTTAAAGTACAGACTAATGTGTGAGGCCAATTATGCATTTTTAAATGAAATGAGCTATTGACACAGAACAGTCACACTGTGTGTTTTATTGTATGAATGCATATTAAATGAGAAGTTCTTTCATATCTCAAAATTGCCATGCCAACCAGTTTGGCCTTGCACTTAACACTTAACAGGCATCCTGTGACGCCAACCAACATTTTTTTCCCTTCTTCCATGCCCCAGTGTGAAAGCGACATAAAACTGTCATCCATTCAGACTCTCTGGTCTGACAATATTTTAACCAGCGCCTCCTCTTTATGAAAAAAAACTCCCAACAGGATTCTTATAAAGTTCTTTCCCTCCACTCTGTTGGTCGGAGAATCCCTCGAGCCACTGATCGAACTGCAATCTCCCTGTTCAAACACAGCTGCATCAATGGGCTTTTATCACACCGCACCCCCCCCCCTGGATACAAAGATATGCACAGCTGCCGCTCTGTTGCCCAGAAACTGAATGTCATTTCAGGAATACCCCCCATTCCACAAACAGGATAGTGTTACAGGAAGCACTGCAAACAGCCCAAGCCTCCAAACTTGATTTTCCCATTTTAGTCCGAGCACTCTATACTGCTCCCACTGCATCCATTTTCTGTGTCTCATCTCTCTAATGAGAGTTCAGATGTCGTTGAAATTGTGAGGATACGATGAAAAGAATTACGAAATTGCACCTTTCTTAAAAGGAGGACCTCGCTGTTATTGAGTTTTTGATATCATTTTCCCATCACGAGAGACCTAAGCCTCTGTCCAATCAATGTATACAGAGTTATGAGCTCTGTAATTTAAAATCACATTATCAGATGCAGCTCATTTAGTCTGAGAGTCAAGAATCCTGCTAACAGACATATTCTTTGTGAATCTGAAGCCAAAAAACACTCAGCAAATGCATCTGCAGGTTGGTTGTTTAAAACCTCCTTTTCAGCTGTCAAGTTTTCAAGTTGAAAAATCTAATGCTTCTAGCATTAGGCTAACATAGATTTTACTTTTTTATCTTTAGGGTCATGGATATATATTAACATTTTAATATGAAAAAATGTAAAACGAAAAAAACAACAACAAAAAAAACATGATTTTATTAGAGAAAAACATCAAAGTCAGGCCTGGGAAATGACCTATGGCAAAAATACAAGTTTAGATTGGTAACTTTATTGGTTTTAGAAGGGTATTCATTAAACTTAACACCCTTCTTTAGCACTGAACCTCATTTTTTTAAACACCATGCTCCATTAGTAACCCCTTTATGTAAGGAAGACACCAGTGATAAAAAAGATTCGCCCATAGAGGCATTTATGAATCACATGTCATTTCCGTCTCTCTTCTGACACTACAGTGCTAAAAGACTGCTACGGTGAGTCCTTCGAAGCAGGTGCAAATGTTATAAATAAATGCAGGAGGGTTGCTGGGGTTCTCCCTTATTAACCTGACAGATATTTTATATTCTGTATAGTTTGAGGCTTTTCTGCAAGAGGGAGCTGGCATTTAAGGCCCTCCAGAGGCACTAAAGCCATTGGGCTAGTAAGAAGAGCCATATCCGTGAATGAACTAATTAAGCTCCTCAATGTCCTCGGCAAAATGGTGCCCTGAGATTGTTCTCTGCAATAGCAGTAATGAGAAAGAAAGAGACAGAAAGAGGAAAACATGGGAGAAAAAAAGGCAGTGGGTGGGGGTGGGGGAGCACGGCTAGATCTCATCCTCAAATGCATAAGGAGCGTGTACTAAAGAAAGATTAGCAAGGAGGCAGGCTCTTTCTGTTCCTGTCCTGGGCAAGAGGACCTGTTACATTTCTGAATGCAAGCTCCGTATTTTCACGTCTTTGTCTTTCAACCCTTGGTTGCGGCAAGGCTCATTAACGTTCATAAACAATGCGAGATGTGCTCTCTAATGAGCAAATGCTTCTGTAAAAAGGGCTCTGTCCTTGGCAAGCTGGCCATGTCAGTTAAAACTGTATCCAAACCCAGTCTCATGCATCTCAGGACTAACAACCAGGCCATTCTCACCGGGGCTCATTTGTGTCCTCAATCTCCGCATTCTCATTGTTCCCTTTTTTCTGTCCTCTACTTCCCATGGAAATCATCGTTTGCTTTACCTCCTGACATGGAGCACGGAATGGAGCCATTTCAGTTATACTCCATGAAAATCTGACGCTTAATGATGATTTTAGACTTCTTTCTCTGCTCTTCTCCTTTATGCCTGCATCGAAGGAAGTGGGAGTCAAGAAAGTCCCAGGAGGTATCTATGGCACAGGGTGGCTAACTAAGTGATCCGCTTGGCCGGCTACAGAGCACAGTGGAGCTGAATGAAACAGCACAGTCAAAAACAACAGTGTTCACTGTGTCACGCCATAACAGAGTATGCTTTCTGTGAGATAGAGAGAAAAACACAATTTCAGCGAAACAAACGGTGAAAAATGGGAGCATGATTTGGCATTTTGAGTTGCTCTTTTATGCCGACAATGGGTCAGATGCTGATAAGTGATCTATCTATGGCTCACTAGTCACAGTGATTCAGAATAATGATAGCAGCAACCATGAGATAAATCATTATTATTTTACAAATACAAAATGTTACTGTAACGATTTGCACAAGTGAATGTACAGATAAGCCACAAATGCAACTTCAGCGACCTATTTAAAGAAAAGTCAGATATTTCAATAAAAAGACAAATGATATGAATAAAAGTTACAGACTAGAGACTAAAAGTTTAAAGTCCTGGTAGCACTGAGAGGCTCCAAAGTTCATTTGACCCATATTATGAAAAGTATCACTCTTAATATACTATTATGGCTACAACTGTTGTAATCTTGAGCTGTTATTATTAATGATTATTTTTTATTAATTATTATTGAAATAAAATGTCAGAAAATGGTGAAAAATATTGATCACAGTTTCCAAAAACACGAGATAACCACAACCCAAAGATACACATTTGCTGTCATAGTGGACAAAAGAAACCAGAAAAATATTCACATTTGAGGAAGCAATATCTTTTTTTCTTAAAAAATGACTCAATGAATGATGATGAATAAGTTGCTGTTTAGTTTAATAGTTCACAACTAATTGATGGATCGGCTAATGGTTGCAACTCTAATCTTGAGGGCACTGCTGGAGGAAGGGCCAATTCATGTCCACAGTGGCCATGAGATGCTCATTTCTAAATATGAGATAAGAGATACGAGACAAAGCTCAGTCCGAAATGTAAAGGGTTCATCTGATGGACGATATGAATATAATCAGTAAATTCATGCTAATCTACAGTACAAATCTGAAATTTGGATGCTAGAAAACAGATCAGAGAATCACCAAAAACAAATATTTTTTGTGGAGCTATCCAGACCAAAACTCAAGCCACTCTAACAAGTATTTTAGGTACTTGGTGGTCTTGCTTGACAGAACAAAAAAAGCATACCATCCTTAAAAACAGCTTTCATGAAGGTCCAGAGAAATGAACTCTTTTATGAGGCTAGCTCTTTGTCTGAACTAAGCAATAACTCAGCTTATTGAATTGCTTAAAAAGAAGGGGAAAAAAAGCAATCGACCTTGATTGATGTCTACCAACTTGGCTACAAGCTACATGTGCTCCAAACCCATTAAAACTCCAGCAAGGCAACATCTGGCCACAGGTCCACTTTATATCAGCATGATGGAAACAAAAGTATTTATTTTTTCCAGAAGCAAGCACATGCCATCTGAATAGGATACTGTAAAAAGAGTGACGATATGCCTCTTGACAGCCATATTCTAGCTATGTCTCACGATGGAGACATTTCCAAATGGCGAACATCAAAAAGGAGATATTCTTCTTTTCCTGCTTTGCTGTTAATGTCACCGTAAAAAGGTTCGAAAAATACTATCTTCAGTCCAGAGTCTAAACATCTTATTTTCTTATACCAAGTTTTAAGAAAAATCTTACAATAGTGTGCCATTAGGTCCCACATTCATAGAAATCCACATAGAAATCGAGTCTAATTGTCTGATACTAGTGCAGTGATCTGTCACTATCAGACATAACAATGTAAATTGGAGATCCTAGATAAACAGTCTATGGCAAGGCTTTTGAATCATTTATTTCTCCAATATCAGCACATGGCAACTGGTGTGGTTGAGGTTAGGCAACGAAATCATGAGAAATGCTACAGGAAAGGATCTGGATTGGGTCTCCAGCATCTAAGTCAGATTCACAACCTTACCTTGAACTTCACCATATAAAAGAGACAGTACTTTCTGCATTTGCACTGAACTTTGGCATTCAGCAAAATTGAATTTGCAGAATTATCCGATATGAACAGAATCATATAAGATATACTTGAATGGGCACCTTTATTTATTCTACAGCGCAGTATACAGTATGTATACGTGACAATCTTTTATTCGTTCTGTCAGGCTTACTTAAAAAAAAATGGTGGATATTCCAGTACCAGTAAAGGATCTAACAATGATGTCCGACTTTGACGTTGCACGAGACATGATATATAGTATAGGTACACATTATGCCCTGAGGATCCTATTCTGTCTAAATGTCCTATTTGTGTCAAAAATACTGTCCACAGTGTACAACAGGCAGAAATAATCTTCCATCTTGTAAAACACTGACACTTATTTCTACAAATATCCCAAACAGGTGGATTATCTCTCCCCACTAGCAAATTTGTTGGATAAAGTTCTGAAAGTTAAATCTGAAATCATGACTTCCAAAGATAGATGCTTTTTTGCCCATTAAATAACTATCCCAGACTTTATATTCAATGCACAGATTTAATGCAGTGTTACTGAGGTGAGTGTACCGCTGAGGCATGCCAAGCACATTACAAGTCTTTGAGCCGGAGCCATTGGGCAGCACAGTCTCTGAGGCCTCTGTTGGCTCATGTAAAAAGGCCGAGCCCTCGACCCCTCATGTTGAATCGTCTGAGCTCAGCCCATCTGGCTGCCGGTGCTGCAAGCCAGTATCAATCATATGCAGCATGACATGTTCCCTTTGTTCCTGCGATGTAAACGTATTTTATCCTTCTGGCGTTCAGACAGAGAACTGGTCTTCATTTGACATTTACTTCCCTATTTATCATAAAACATGGATAGGAATGGAGTGAAACTATGAATACAGCCTTATTAAAAATCTGAAAATCTGATACGTATGAGGGCATCAAACATTTATATCATAGGTGAGATTTCAATCTCATAACTTGAATTTAATTGGTCTGATTATTTTAACCTTCAGGCTTCATCAAAGTATATGAAAGCGCAAAAGCACCTTTTTAAACATTCTTTGGTCTGTCTTCCTCATTTCAACCATGAGGGTAAAGTTAGATGTGTCTATACTCTGGGCGTGTTCCTTGGCAGGGTGAAAGTAGACACTGCTGGCAAGAAATTAAAAATTTAAAAAGACTTCAGAGAGCTTAGTTGGGAGTTTATTGATTGGTTAAAGCTTTTGAATGCATTACTAGCAAAAATGCGATGACACCATGAGGCAGGTGTTGGCTGCAGATTTGCAGTATTTTTAACTCACAGATTTATATGTAAGGAATTTAAATTTAAAGTTTGAGCGTTTACAGTAAGTCATGCAGCATAAACACTATAAGCTGCCAAATGATATGGAGGAGAAACTACAGAACAACAGTGCCAAGACAAGAGTGCCAAAAGTGTTTCTTTATCGCCTGTCAACATTCATGTATCATCAACAGAACAAATTCTCTCCTCCAACCAGGACAAAAAGTCTTACAGTATCCATTTTCGTATGCCGGCATAATTTCTGAACTGTCAATAGAGCGAAATAATTACACAGTTACAGAACTTTGCAGTTACGGTGGCTTATTAAAGCAGCAGAGCAGCGCATTATGCAGAAAAGCCTTGCAGATAAAATGAGACAGCTGTCAGTCAGGAGATCGGCTATTCATTCCACAGACATAATCAGGCCACGATACACAACCAGAAATTTTGCTCTTCTTCTTACAGCAGTCAGTTTACCAGCAGAACGCCAGAGCCTCGTCTTATTTTTAGATATTAATTTGTGAGGGAAAACAAGACAAATGCATATCACACGGGCTTATCTTTCAAGGCAAAGACCCTTTTCATCACATGAGGTTTAATTCAGCTCACGTGGATGCATTTGATTTAGTAACAAGAACAGCAAAGAAAAGATCTAAGGAAACGAATTCCAAGCAATGTCCTGAATCTGCAATGAAAAGGCTGACCAGCATCAATAGCAACATAGTAAGATAATATTTAAGTTAAAATAAAGAAAGACTAAAAACATTTATCCATGTCTGACACTATTACTGGTCTCAGTGAGCTTTATTACATGAAAATAAGGCTCCAGCGACAGAGCGGGAAACAATGAATCCAGAGGTTGGAGTGCCCTGCAGACCCAGTGGTTCCTCCTTGACGACACTTTGCATTGTGTCCCGCCTCCTTGTCATCCTCCACCCCTCCTCCCTGCTGCCGCCTTCTACCTTTGTCTGCCTCCCTGGCTCACAGCGAGTCACTCCTGGGGCTTTTCTTCAGGAGCGGCTCTTGACAATGCTGTTAGTGTGAAAGCCTAATAAATTACAGACCTCTCCTGATCTCATCTCAAACACAGCAGCCTGAACATAAACACATAATGGAAAAGACCCTCTTCGAGGGGGTTTGTGTTGGGTCAAATCTGGGTCAATTGTCTTCAAATTGCGAGATGAAATTGGGTTTGCTCTCTCCTTTTTTAAAACAAAGGATCCAAAATAAAAATATCAAAGCCTTCTTATGGGTTTTGTCCGCATTTGTCAGGCTCTGTCAAAAGAGAACATTTTTCAGCATGTAACCAATTAAAACTGCAGAGGCCACTGGGGGTCACATGGAAAAAAAAAAATATTGGCATACAAATCCTAGCGCACATAGGGGACATTTTGTGGTAGGGCTTTCAGAATATGCATTGACAATAAAAGCATGGAATCGTAATTCTGTAAAAGAAATTACTGTTTTGTGTTAAAGTAATTACATTCCTTTAACACCATCTGAAGGTCAGAGGTTTTATTGACAGTCTTATCCTTCCTATGCGGGTATCTTGACTTAACGCTCCAAATATTGTATTTTTCTGTACACACGGATTGCCAAACTTAGTGCACAGCATATAAATCTGTGCACACAAATTAACAAAATTAATAATTCATCTATTACAACACCCTTGGTGTAGTTATCCTTTCATTTGGTTTGGATCTGTTCACACAGATCTCTAGATCAATATTTTTTTTCTACCATATAACACTGTAAAGGCTCTGTACAATACAAACTCAATTATAAATCAAGTAGTTAATACTGTAGATTATGTTTTTGCTGAAATCTGATTGATGCAGAATTGGTACATGAAAATATCCTCGTATATCATTTGAAAATGTTCACAATATAATACAGAGCTCAACATTAAGGCTTTAGATTTTGTGTTTTTGCTGTGTGAAGCTCAGGTTGCAGTACCTGTCTGTATTAACATTACTATGACCATCTTCCATCTTCCAGGACAGTACTCTTTACAGCAGAGTTGGTCCAGATTGTGAAAAACTAGGTTGTTAGGAGCTAACTTATGAGTCATTGTGATTTTTTTTTTTTTTTTTTTTTTTTTTTTTGATTGTGTTAGTTAGACTGTGGCTTTCTAGCTCAGCTGCTCTAAAGCGTAATTGGTAGTTTTAGGCTATTTTCATTGTCTTTAGCCTGACTCAAAGCCGCTAACTATCTAGCATTTCACAGTCAGAGTACAAGAAAAAGCCATAGTACCATTACATAGACATTTTATTTCTCCTTTGTGACAGCAAACACAATTATACCACAACCTGAGCTTTTCTAACCACTTTATGGCTGACTGAGCAACTTAACTAACAAGCTAACACATATAGCATGCACTTTTCTGTGGCTGCGGCAACATGCTGGCACCGGGAGGCTTGCTTCCCACAACAAACCTGCTAGACTACATCACATACACAGGTTATCCACAAACCCACCTAGCTCGGTCCATTAGTTGCACTTACAGGTGCAGTTAGACACTAATGGTGTCATAGCTAAAAAGTAGTAACTCATTTAATTATCAAATGTTTGTTTGATAGACAAGAAGTTTTGGAGAAAGTATTTTGATCCTTAAGTATTCTACACAGAATACTGCTCATTCTAACAATTCTGCAATTAAACGGTTGATTGGTTAGGAAAAATTCTGAAAATATTGAGAAATACCATTACTGAGAGCCCATAGTAACACCTTCACAATGCTTGTTTTGTCTAACCAGCAGTCCAAGCTTCAAAATTATTAAAAATGAATGAAAACGATTTGAATAATTAAAAAGGAAAAGCAGTGTGAAGCTGAAACCATGAAAGGTTTTTGCATGAAGAATGACAATTATCAAGTGACTTTTGTGCCTGGACAAGTGAAAGGTAAATTTACTTTTCTGAGGGATAAGTGTCTCAAAATGTTCATGTCATTCCCTGCAACGCCAGAGTTTCAGTATCAAAATCAAATTAATATGTTTTGTACCATAGTTTAGAGAACCCTCCCAGTCCAACCTCTACTCTATGCACAGATTTTGGCTGGGGTGTGGTGCCCAGCCCTACAGGTGCTTAATGTATTCAAGTTCAGTTTTGTTTCCATTATGACAACAGATAATGTTACCCTGCAACCACCTGCTACCAACCCCAGCACAAAAATACCATTTATTTCGATCAGTCTGACTTCATTGTTCACATGTGATTTCCATATGGGCAGCAGCAGCGGGGCCCTGGTTATGTGCAGCACCCATATTAGATTGTGCAGATTTTTACCAGTTAATTAGATGATATTTGACACACCAGTTTGATCAAACAGTCCACAGAGTCTGTGCTGCATCCACTGTCAAATCAACAGCTCCTTGATGCGTCTCTGTGCTTCCTCCTGTTTCCATAGCATTACCTTGCAGCAGATCTCACAGCAAAATACACACTGACACACATACACGATGTGTTATATTTGCTAAGACTGTACCTTTGCCTTCTTTAAACAATAAACAAGTGTATCATCTCTGTTTCAAGTGATTTTTCCATTTCAGAATAGTTCCCCATCACAACACCATTATCAGGAAACACAAACCCAATCTTCTTTTTTCTACCACAAAATGAAAAATGCAATAAAGTTACTATTCAATATGGGTTATTTTTTTCAGCTGAATTCGCTAGTTGGGTCTGCTGTCTGCACACACAGCCATTTGAATGTGTAGAGAGGCTGCTGAAAAAGAACTCCACAAGTCTTGAATAAGAATAGTGAACTTAGCTTCCACATTATGTATAGTGGCCACATTTCCATAAAGATTAGACAAAACCAGAAAATATCTGACACTATGCAGTTTGAAAAAACTGTTTGAGTTTGTGCCACCTGAGCTTGTAAACAGTATGCAGTGAAATAAGTCATTCTGGACTTTGCCTGGCACGGTCTGAAAACACAGCGGAGCCACAGAGGATGCTTGCCTCAAGAATGTGCTCACTGACAATTGTGCCAATTTAGAGAGTAAACAAGTCCACAGAATACTGCACATGCTGCACATCTAGCCTTGTTCACCATCTCCCAGAAGATGCACTTGTTTTGTTTTGTTTTTTTTGTCCTTCCCACAAAGGCTGAGGCAGCTTGGCACCTGAGGAAGCCAGCCAATCACAGTGGCCCTGGGATGAGGTAAGTGCCATTGCTAGGCATTACATCATGATGGTGAGTCACTCCCTGGGATTAAGAGACCGTAAAACACAAGCCCAGATACACTCCGGCTTTACCTATCCATGACAGCTCAGCTGAGGTGAGGTGAGATGATGATTGTAAGAAGCACAAAGGATGCCTGTTCAGTCTTTGTGCTCATAATGTGCATCAAGGAAACGCTGTTTGTCACTGAGGAGAGAATAATCCTCAAGTTGGTCTCTGAGCCACAGCGTTTAAATTGTGTCAGACAACTTTATCTCAGGTGAAGTATGTTGGTGCCAAGGTATCCCAGCAAGTGATACTGAAAGGATGCTGAGTCTAAGGTTTAAGGTGGAGTGCCAAACACATGCAGTGTTTGTGTGCCAACACAAAATACCCACACTTTTGTAGTGGCCAGCAAATAGAGAGCACATGGGTAGCTTCTCCCTAAGCCTCATTATGGGTCAGCAAACTTAACATTGTAAATTACTTTACCATTATTTAGCATCATTTATACATTACACGTTTATACAGTTCACATTTTATTTTGACTTATACCATACGATAATTACTGTATTGTATAATTCTGTTATGCTAATTGCATAAGGATAATGCTGCTACAGTATGAAATTAAATGCAAAATAATACACCATGTTGTCCTAATGGCCATTATCCCAGCTTTGCAGTACACATTGGCTGCAGTCCATTTGGCAAGTTTCTCATGGCGGCAAGGGCAGGAAAACCCATTTTAATGGAAGGCATCATAGAGTCTAACCGATGTGCTGGCTGATACTAGCTTCTCACCAATATATCGTACTGACATACGATAAAACTGGTTTTGTTTAAGATAATGTTAATATCAGGTTGGACAACAATATAAAATGTTAAACTACTATCTCTTGAGGTATTTTATGGAACCATCACTCAGACCAAACATTTACATTTTTGGAAACTTGTAGGTGTTGGTCAAGGAAGACAAACATCCATTCACTCAGTGATGCTAAAGCATGTAAACACCTCGGCCTACTAGTCAAAACATGTTGTTTTTTGCTTACTTGTGGCACATGCCATCTATTCAAGTCTGTATAAGCATCATGCACCACTTGTGTGCTAAAATGAAATGCTGTGCATTTAACATGTCACTTAGGTTTTAGAGTACACTCACTAACTCAGCGCTTCTGTTTATTCTACATCCATCTAATGCGAGCAGAATGAAAACAGGGATTAATGAGTGATTACCTAGGCAGCCAATCAAAGACTCAAACAACAAGAAAGGCCATGTTGGCCTCCCTGATGACACAGTAAATCACTGCAGTGTGACCTCAGGTTAATATGGACATTAAAAAACATGTGCCTAGTCAAGACAATGGCAGGATTGAACAGGCACCACAAAAAGCTATGATTGTCAAACAAAACAAAACTTTCATTCACACATTGAATGAGAAGGGAAGAAAATACTTCAAGAACTGAGACACAATCACAATGGATTGTGTGGAAAAAAACATCAATGCATGCATCTTAAATGAGCAACAATTATCCCTGTAGACACCAGGTGTACAGGAAAATGAGAGGCCTCTCCAGGTGGTTTGAAAAGCAGCATTTCAGAGCGGAAAATCCTTCACGAATTGAAGACAAATGCAGCAGGTGTGATATCAGGGAGGCAGCTGAAATCCTGGAACAAACTGCCTTACAATGTCTCACACTTTTACTTCAAGAGTACCTAACCAGTCAAGAAGCTAAAAAAAAAAAAATCTACAGAACAGGCATTCTCCATCTCATCATGGACCATCACGGAGCAGTCAGGGTGACAATTATGTTACCCAGCATGTCAGTGTAAGTAACGCAGACTAAAGATGGATAATGAAGTCCAATTAAAGTGACATATTAAGCCCGCAGGTGACTGATGGTGGCTAAAATTAAATTTTTTGTGCAGTCCTGCTGAACAATAAACACATTTCAAACCAAATGGAACTAGGGAAAGTGGTAATATTAACATGAGTCACATCTGTCCAGTCCTTTCACAGGCAGTGGTATACACTACAGTGCAGAGAAATTGAGCATATTAAATTGGGGGTAAAAGTGATATTGGATGTATTGTTTGTCTAAGAAACAGACATGTACATAGGCAGCAGGGTGGCCAGAGGACACACAAGAATTCCTGTTTACTACACTGGGTGTGTGCCTCAGCTGAAGCGTTGGCATGTATAAATCCAGGCTATAATTGTGGTCCTGGCTAAAAGGGTTGACAAAAGTAACATTGGTGGTAGCGCTAAAGGAAAACGGCATGACACCTGTAGCGCACACAGACCGTGCAACACAGACGGAAGTACACGTGGGTGTTCTGATGTGTGAAATAGCAGCTTTGTCTTGTTTATAATATATTATGCAAATTCCAACATTCTCTTGTACAAAAAGACTTGGCCACATAACATTTTAGATTACAAACCATTTAGCTTTGACGGAGATAACAACCATACAGGGTAAGTGTTGGAGAAATCTACCAGGTACGCATGGCGATACTGCTGTCTTTTCTCATCACATGAAGGCTTAGTTGAATAATCAGGCAAAACCTCCAACTCTCTGCATTTGTGATTCATGAAAGTAAGGCTGCCAGTAATCCATAATAAGGAATACAAATCATTCTGTGCTGACATGCATACTGACATGTATGATCCCAGCTGAGGCAGAGTTGCTGTCTACCCACGTCTGTCTAATCTGTAAACAGATTTTTGTGGTGTGGTTTAAAAAAGTGAACTGTTCAGTGAAGGCATGTTAAATGATCAACAACTCAGTAGTGTCTTTGACTTTCACAGACAGAAATACCATCTGTTCACCAGTGCCAGTCCAGGGTAAAGTAAGTTAGAATACTGACAAACTATAAATAACACTGGGCCCCATGCTGACAATGAAGAAAACTGGAACATCAATACAAACAGTATCTATTCCAAATAAAAAAAAATTTTAAAATCGGTGCTCGTTGTTCTCCAGGCAGTTCAAGGAGGACGGGGACATCATGCTGGGATTCTGTTACACGGTAAAGTAGTCCATCGTCACCTTGGGCACCCTCACCAGACTTGGCAGTCTCTCTTAAACGGAGCTCAGGAAAAAAGGGGTGAGGGGCTGTGTGCCAAAGCAGCACAGATCATCAGTGCTCTGCTGAAGATGCCGCGTGTCACAACAAAATACTGTCCATCCACCATCAGCATCCATATTCTCCATGCACAACGTGGCTATTAGCCTCGAGGGGCCTGCAGCTTCAAAGACTGTTTTGAATCAGAACCACTCCCAGAAATGTTTTACCTTGCTCAATGTGATCTTGGCGCACATTCACATCAAGCACAGTTTTTCTGAATCCATTAGAAGCCAATACCAGTTCACCCTACTGGGGTGCCAAAGCCTTCTTTGAAGAGAACTGAAGAGTTATTTAGTGTAAAGAGCAAATGAAAGTCAATCAGGGGAGGTGTCCAGAGCATGGAGGGTCTGAGACAAGCCTTTAGTATATTTGGCAGTTTCTCCAACATCTGGACATCTGAATGAACAGCCTTATACTTACATCATAATTGTTTTGATCATGACAGGTTACTAAAAGTTACTAAAACTCGGACCAAGGAATGACAGTGATACAATGTGTGGTATTTTTAAGACTGTGTAGACTTTTGCTATTTAATGATTGACAGAGTGGTGGGTTTTTCTCTATATTATATGATCCAGCTGATTGCATCACAATATTTTCAGATGGTCCATAGCAACTGATTGTTGAATTGTCACAGTTCTGTAAATTGCAACTGAAACTTTAACTGACTTCAATTGTCAAAGTGTGTGTTAGTTCATCAGTTGTGCAGCTAGGTATACTGTACTACGTTTTGCAAAGTAATGCTGTGCTGGTAAAGAAAAAAACGTGTTCATGGGTTGGAGGTGGGGGGCAGTCTCCATTCTGCATCACAAACCCATCTCCTTTTTCCTTTTTTACCCGCATTCAATTCTCTATAGGACGCCTTCATTGCTCACACAATGCAAATCACTCGTGGTCCCTATTCATGCACTGATTAATATGCAAAGACAGCCCATGCTCATCTAACAGTCAGCAGAGAAGAAATATAACAGCCAGCCGAGTCATTTTGAACTTATCTGTTGGAACTATCTGCACTTTTTGATTCAGTATGAAGAAGTACCGTGACAGGACATGAATTTATGGATAACTGATCAAAACCTGTGCTTTAAAGTATGTTTCCTTCTCAAAGAATGGTTTGACCTTTACGTGATGTTTTATCCACAGAACTGCAAAAAGTTATTAATATTATATTATATAAGTTATAATTATTACTATTATCATTTTGGTTCTATTATAAGTGTAAAAGTGTACTGATTTGGGGGATTCTAACTAAAAATTGGCATCTAATTGTAAATACTTTAGGATTTGGTGGTGCGATAGCAAATTTAGAGATTATTACAGAATACACTTTTGGGCATGTGGCACCAAATTTTGCATCTTAAAAAGGTCCAGTGTGTAGGATTTAGCTGTAATTAGCAGTGAGGCTGCAGAATGGAACCAAATGAATACCGCTTGCCTCACCCTCCCCTTCCAAGCGTATAGGAGAAACTATGGTGGCAGCAAAACTCACTGAGTAGGTGTGTGTAGTAGCAACAATATGTTTTAAAGTTGTAAAATAATTCACCATTCAAACAATACGCAGACTTAAATGAGTGTGAGGAGAATAAGCAACAAAACTGCATGGAAAAACTGAGTAATGAATGAGGCTTATGTAAAGTACAGATCTCACATCTGGCAAATCAACTAAACTTGAAATTATGATTCAATGAGAAGTCATTTTCTGATGCCGTGTTTTGCTTTTGTATCTGTACAGTGACAGTAGTATGCGGTACAAAAACTGAATATGAGCTGAATCCAAAGGGGGTACAGCTGTAATCTGAGCAGCTCCTGTGCTGATGAGAATTTGATCAACATAAGATGTAATAAAATGGTTCAAAATGTGTACTTCACTCTGTTTGCAGCATGGATCTTGTTGCAGCTACAGAGCAAAGTTCTGAAGATCCAGAATCTCGTTTTATTCAGAGAGCAGACTAAAAACGCCTTATAATTTTCCCTTGTTTGGCTGCTTTTTCCAGTTCCCCTAAGTCAAAAATAGCCTGTATTATTTTCATAGTGGCTTTGAACTCACCACAGCAGTTAAAGTCCCATGTGTTAGTCATTTAGGAATTGTGTATTTTCTCTCCCTCAAAACGTTAAGTTAAACTTTTCATTCTTTTTTTAGGAGCAGGCCTACGTTTGACGCACGAAAACATTGTTTTAGATCCAGGGGCTCAATAAATGAACTTCACAGTTCAGTTCACTTTGCTTTCAGATTCAAAAGCACATGGATGTGCTTTACTCTTGAAGTCGGTGTCTTGAGTTTCATAAAACTGTATCAATGGAATAGCAGGTGCACGGCAGTAACTGGGAAGTAGGAGCAAAAGCAGCATTTCAGGGGCTTTCAGGTCCCGATGAAATGAAAAAATTCAATTGAGGAAGTCCTGCTTGAGCAAGAGACGCATGAGTTTGAGAGGTCAAAACACTGCACAGTGGTTGATAATTGCACACAGAAGTTTTACATCTCTGGAAAGTTATTACGACAGCATTTCTTTCTTTTTTTTTTTTACAGGAATGTACACTTGCACGTATTTGACTAGCCGCCATAAAGTATTACCATTATGCTTGTAACGATAATTACTTTGATTTATCGTGGTCAGCAAAAATTACAAAGATTGTGTCCATATACAGTGCGATATTGCTGGTTCTGTTTACATGCGGGTTGGTTAAATAATAACGTCAACCTAAGCCAAATGAACAACCAAAACAAAAAGAAACTATGTCAAGACGTGTTTTGTTGTCATTTCTGGTCATATGGTTTCTGTCCTCTTGTTGTCTGCTCTGTCTCAGACAACTTAAAAGTTCAGAGCTTAAAATGACAATATCGTCTGAAACTAAAGCAAAAGTTCAGCCAGGTTCAACTGCAAAGAAAAAGTGAAGCAGCACTATTTCTTTGCCAGAGTCCTCTGTATCAGGACTTCGACTGTGCTAAGGCAGCAGTCTAATTGAACTGAATGAGGAGGCTACACATAGAACAAATTCTGATTCTGAAAAAACAAAACCAGGACCAACTTCTCTATACCTGTCAACAGCAAAACACTAACTCATGCCAAAACCCAAAAGTCATATGGTCCAAAGTTCAAAAGTTTATTTAAGCATTAGCAGTCATGAAGCATCACTTCTCTGCAGACCATAAACTGAAAATTTTACATCTGTCAAGGCTGCAGATTGCAAAATGGTGAAAATGTAGATCACTCCAATAGCACCATGTCAAAACTGGAAATACACACTAGACTAAATCCATCTGGCTGCAGACAGACTAAGACAAGAAAGGTCACCGTCTGGGTCCACTTCTGAAATCATATTCTATTTAAATCCAGGCCATTATTCAGTCATTTCTTAGAGGGTGGTGTGTCTCTCCATCCTGTTTGTTACTAGTCTCAAAATTTAATTATCACTGAACTGGAACAGAAACTGGAAATCAATAAATGTAATTAAATTGCTCAGCCTTCTAACTGTGTGATACCGCCATTACCCTTTTAATATACCCCAGGCCTATCAAATAATGTGATCAATTTCTTTGAATTTCTTTCCCTATTGCGACAGGGCAGAGCTAAGGCACAGTTGTCTAATTATCTTCCTCCTGCTTCCTTTCACTTTCCCTCCCAAACTGGGTGCAGTGGATTGCGGGGGCGTCAGAATATTTCGGCAGGATCATGAATCATATAGAAAAAGATGAACATATCCTGACTGTTCTTGGTACCACACCGCCCTCTACACCACTAACAGTGACAGGCTGAGACAGAGTCTGGGTGTAAAAGGTGGCAAGAAATACTGTTGATTTGGAGAAAGAATTTTTTAAAAATGATTCTGTAGAAACTTAAAAAGCTGAGGTTTGCAAATACTGTCGAGTAAAGGACGTGCAAGTTGACACACATTATACTCACATAACCCATTAGATCCTGACCAATATAAATCGACCAGGCCAACAACATGGGCCAATTACCTTATCACAGATATAGTTAATAGTTTGTCCACCAGAGGGTACTGACAAGTTTACTTTTCCCTTTTTTAATGTCAAGCTCCTGGTCAGAGTGTCTTAATAAGAAAATGTAAAGGGGCTTTGGTAAAAATATTAAATCACGCATGTTAAAATAGTTATGTTATGACAATGTATATATATCAAATGATATAAAAGCTGATAAATAACCACATTTTTGGAACTCTCAAATATCAATATTAGTCTTAAAGTTTCTACATTTATCTGAAAATTGAAGGAAAAGAATATAAAAACAGGAAGACAAAAAAAAACCTGTAGAGTACGGTGAAATCAAAACCTGTTGTTGAGTGATCATCCTTCTGCATTCTAACTAGTATAATATCTACTGAATTAAATTATTAATCTAATCAAACTATTCTTCCTCTCTCCAAGGACCCCTGGGGGTCCTCACACACCACTTGGAGCACACAGTTGCAGTCTATAGAAATAGGGGGCAGATGCAGGGAGGGAAAGGAGGATGTGAGAAGCAGAGGAGGTGGGGGGTTTAGAGTGGGGGGACTGGGTCCCCTCCCGCCCTATATAACCATGGGAGCCCTGGGATTGGATCCTATTGTATACATTGAATGACTATTGAGTCGCCCTCAATGGATGACGAATTTCCCTCCCCAACCGACCAAATTGAAAAAAACTACGATCAAATCAGTCTGTAGCCATAAGTCAACATCCTTTTGCGCCCAAACGCACCTCGCTGTTAAGTTGGAAACGCCAATATGCTATTTGGCAAGGCAGAAAAACTGAAGAAACAGCGCTTTGGTCACATAAACAGAGTGAAAGGCGGTTAACCTAAGCCATCAGACTCGCGTTATAAACTCTAAAATCCAACATTGACACATCGGCGCAGAGTACTGTTCGTGTGACAAATCTGTTGATGGCCAGAGTCGCATCTATTCCATCCAACGAGAAGAGTCTCAGCGCTGGATTATGAGAAACAAACACCGCGTTTCACCTCAATAAAAACGTCCTTAAACCTGTTTGTTAGTGGACGGAAAACAAAGCATCCTCGCTCAGAGCCAGCGACGCTCCTCGCTCTCCATCCTCTGTGCGTCACAGCTGACCCAGCAGAAGTGTGAGAGCCAGACTGGACTTACGCACATAAACATATGTCGTTTAATTTAGGTTATTAGGTGTTTCAAACGGAATACGGTTATTTACAAACAACCATAAGAGCCTACGAGCAATATCTGATGGACCACAAAAGCGTCCCTGCATCACCAGTCCTGATCTCCGCCAGCATCCACTAACCTTTACCCGCACAAATTAACTCTTAACTCGCATAGAAAACGCAGCACGTGTGGGTAATTTTCACCGAAATGACACAAACATACAGTAGCCTATGCCTCAACTCAGGGAGAAGAGTAAGCCAACCGGACCTGAGGTTTCATACTCCTCCGTCATGCGCGGAGATATTCAAAAATGCACCGAGGCGAGCGGCTCCAGATACTAAACTGGGACTAGAACACCTCGAAACTGGACCAATAGGTGACCCAGTCGATATTTCGTGCTTTATTCGCCTCAGAAACTCTCACTCCTTACACAAACTTTTGGTTCAATCGTGGTGATTTCTTTTTTCTTTTTTTTTATTACTGCCACCAGCTCTAACCTAACGCCACTGTCCGGAGTCAGTGACAAGGATGCCGCCGGCGGGACCAGAGGATGCTGCTGCACAATCAACACCGCTCGGCCTTCATTCTACACACTTTGCTTCAGCCACAGCCTTGGAATTAATCTACATATAACATAATATGAAGAATAAATAACTCTGCTTCTTACCTGCACAGCCAATGAATAGCAATCCCCAGATGAGGTCCCTTATTTGAAGCATTGTAATGTGTCACAGATATTCTCCTTGAAGAGCAGACGCACTTTAAACAAGCGAGATGTCTCTACTGATGGGGGGTAAACAGATACCAGCCTTTCCGCGGACAACAACTGCTACCGGACGGAATTTTGGTCCTTGTCGCTACCCGTGTTCGCGGCACAATGAGTGACAAGCAGCAACCGTAGCACGCACTCGCACACACGCATGCACTCAATAGATACCAACACGAATTACTCCGCCCGGTAGGCTATACCCATATACACACACATACGCAGAGAGACACACATGCACACTCCGAGGGGGCGGGCTGAGGTGAATGCAGTAACAAAGTAGTGCCAGTGTAGACAGCAGATGGTCACCAGGGGCTGTAATTCGGATTACTGAGCTGATTTAGAAACACAGAGCAAGACACTTATTTTGCACTGGAGACCAATTAAAATATGATCCAAATAAATGAAAAAAAAAAATAATAATATGGTGTTATTTCTGACAGACATTACAGACACCATCAAAGCAGCATTCTCCTTTCTTGTTCTAAACAACATTGTTTTATTTTGATTAAAAAAATAATAATAATAATCACACTATCATATTTACAAAATGTTTAGGGAGGCTAAATGTAGGGGGAAATCAAGTTCATATGGATCCATTATTTTGATATAAGTTCATGAAAGTTTAAATGTGCTACATGTGAGATTTTGAGTAGTTGTTGTATTAATTTTATGTTTTATGTAATCATTTTTGTTTTTGAACTGGTTGCAACCAAACAGCAACCTTTGTGGCTGTGATTTGAAGCAAACACAGAAGTGCCCAAAACTGGACTTCCTGAAACATCCACTTGAGGCTGGCTACAGTGCGAGTCAATCTCCATAAGCCCCTATGTTAAAATGTCCAACTTCACAGTAGCAATAAACATGTTTACACCCTGGTACAAAAAAGTTTTGGTTTCTGTAGCTAATTTCCCAGTTAACAACAACTGTAATAAAGTAGATTTTCTTATATACCTCACCTGTTCAAATTATATTAAGGCTTAAAGTTCATTTTAATTGACAGGTGGGTGGCCTGTTTGAACAACCAGGTTTCATTCAGTTTGCCTCAGCTCACTCACGCTGCAGGTTTGCCCATTTTTGTATTAATCAGGGGGCCAGTGGAGGCAGGACTGCTGTCAGCAGCCAGAGCCACCCTGTGAACTGAATTCTATGTAAAAGAATAGACCTTTTTCACAGCAGCCATTTTGACATTAAATAGTAGGGTCAACGCAGGTGTTTACAATGACACTAATTAGTGTTCTGTTCCATTTATTGAAGCAGAGCCTTTCCAGTGAGTCAACATGCACCACAGCAGCACCCTGATGTTTGACCTGAATGGAAAGGAACTTTAATTAGTATCATTGGTAACACCTGTGTTTACCTACTCTTTCATGGCAAAATGGCTGCTGTGAAAAAGATCTATTTGGGAAAAAATATTCTGTGATGTGTATTCTGAGATGTGTCACTTAGACACGCTCCCACATGCCTTCTCTTTCCGTTTCCCTTTAGCGTCAATAGTGTGCAACATTAACGAATGGACGTCCACAAAGCTAATGTTAGCTTTTACTTGGTGCTACTGTAAAGCCTGTGAACTATATTGTGATATTGTGGTTTTAACTCGCTAATGTGAGCTTGTTTTCTAATATAGACAAATTGCTAGCTAACTAATATAGGAAAATACAGCAGATATGAAATATTGCTAGGTTGCAGCTGGCTGATTAGCCTTAGCTTCCCTCTTCGCTAACGTTATCACTTACAACACACTATGAGTGAGTATGTCATTTATAGGTTGCCAAATTACTTAAGCTAACGTCATCCATGATACTCACTTATATATTGAGACAAATGCTGTTGATTGTAGCCAACAAAATATGTAACAAGCAAAGGTGTATGACTAACAAAGCAAATAACAAAACAACATTGGTAATTGACAACCTGAGATGAGAAAATTACAGTTGAAATCGTGGTAGTGTCCACCTGATAAATGTTGAGTGTATAGTCACTCACCTTTTTTACCATATGTTGGTAAAAGCTACGATCCCCAGTCGTATCCCAACTCTTTTCTGAAAAAATGTGATATCATATATATCTATTATGCAACAATGGCCACCGTATAATAAAATGTCAGTAGCACAAACCAAGTTACAAATTAAAGAAAATTATGTTTACTGATGGTAAAGTTACAGAGTTACTGGTGCAGTCAACCTAAGATGACTACTAGTGTTTGCAGCTAACAGTAGGCTTCTTAAATAGACTGACCTTTTAAATTCTAAATTACTACACAAATAGTATGTCACCTGAAAAACATCAGTTATTTTCCAGTAGCAGTCATTCCTCACCTGTCCACCAGATGCCCTCATTGTGTTCCCCTGCCTTGCACACCTGTGGCTCATTTCCTCATCAGCTCACCCTGCTGCCTGCCTCACCAGCTGTACCTCATTAACTAGGCTACTTATCAGAGCTGCTAGGTATAAGGCTATTGTTTGAAGATTAAACCACTGGGTAACATTACATGCTATTTGTAACATAGTATGCTTTACCATCAGAAGCTAACAGTGAGAATGATTATTCAGAGTCTGTTCAATGATTTTATGACTACTTGAAGATGCAAATAAGCTTAGATGTTGTAAAAAATTATTGATAGCTTATCGGTGAAGTCTAAATAATGACTTTAAAGCAAACTGTCTTTCCAGTAGCTTTCTTCTTTATCTATTCATGCAGTCTGCAAGAGTGTGTCAGCACCCAAGTGGAAGCAAGCCTTTCTTATAATTGTACAGATACCAACTTGTGGTTCACACTTCCTCTATGGAAAAGGCTGAATCAAGCTGGTTAAAACCAGTTCTGCGCTTAGACATAGCAGTGCCCAACACATTAACCTATACAGACAGTACAAAAGTTCAGAACAACAAGCTGCTCTAAAATTTTCCATTAGACAAGTAGGTTTTAACAAGCAGATACACGTGGCTCAAAACCAGAAGAACAAGACAAGGATCTGCCTACTGACTGGTATGTGTTGCAGGGCTGATGGGGAAGGTACTGCAAGCTCAGGTAAGGAGAATGAGGTGATTGGAGGGCAGATGAGAGAGGCAGGATCTGGAGTAAAAGGTAAGTCGACGGGCAATTGGTGGACAGTTGGATAACAACAATGGAGAGGATATGGATGTAGAGCTGGGGCCAAAGAGGCAAACTGTGATGCATTTGAGAGTAGCAATAAATAATGAAATATACAGTTCACATGTAAAATTTGTTTATGGCTTATTTCTTCATGGCAATTACTGAAATAGCATGCAAATCAGGCGGTATTCAGAAGTGTAAAAATGTACCCCTTTAAGCTCAATATCACTATGTTCGCCTACAAGGTGCAAACATTGCCATTTGGTGCTGGGCAGATATCATACAGTGGTGTCAGTGCTTTTTTGGGTGCCTGTTGCTGTGGGAAATGTGGTTGTAAGTTTAATAAAAGAAAAAAAAATCACAATTGAAGATGTCCCTACATCACTGGGAAAATATTTTCTGAAGAATTTAAGTTTATTAATGACACCACAACTTGCTTCCAAACTGGTTGTAATGACACAAAATCTGCTTTTTCTTGCTCTTAAATTCTGATTTTAGAGTGAGTACAGAAAAATCTTTCTCTTTCAGCAGATGAATTTGAAAGCAGCCTGCTCAAACTCTGCACATACTGTCCATTATGCTGAAAAGTGAAGGTCACACACTGAAAGTAAAGCGTTGTGAGTCCTTGAGAGACAACATCACAATCATAACCACTATGACTTCAGCAAGTCAGTGTGTTACCTTCATTAGACATGTCCAAGTTTGGAGAAACAGAAATCCCGGCAAAGTAGGGTCAGCTAAAAATATGTGTTTTTGGCAAATAAAAACAGGCCCACCTAAAAATGTCTGTTCAAGTGTATGCTATAGGGAGCATATTCTAACCGCTTTACCTTGCCATGGCATAATACACCATACAAGGAACAGTGTCGGAATACATAAGTTTTATGGTTGAGACAGTAGTGCCAAGGGCTGTCTTATGGCAAGGTAAAGCAGTGAGAATATGCTCATTATAGCATACATTAAACTTTTTTTTTTTTTTAGGTGGGGCTTATTTATGCACCTGGAATTCTTCTACTAACCCTGTTTGCAGCATTGCTTTGACTTGTGTCCATTCTGGGAGCACTTTCTGCTGTAGAGATCACGCAGACTATGCATAGGTATCTCATATAACCCTCCCTTTAAACAACCGAGTGAAACAAGGATTACTAGCACCCAGCTAAAGTAAAGCAGCTGAGTTATATATATGTTATACACATGTTACATAACGCACCTTTAACTGATAAATGTTCTATTCCTTTCAGTCTGGGCTATAAAACAGAGCCTGAGCCTTGAGGAAATCAGTCTCATCATATGGGATTGAAGAATTGCTTAAATCCACAGCCTAATTAGTGCACTTCCTCTAAAAATAGGACATCATCTGTATTGTGATAGCAAAGTCTCCTTGAACTAAAAAGTGCAGAGTTTATCTCTGCTTTAAAAATCCCCCAAAGGAGACTAAAAACAGCTGCAGATTCTTCATATCATTATTTGCATTAAGTCTGGAAACATCACAGATAACTACAGGAAGAAATCATTTAGGCCAAACAGTTAAACCATACAGTTTTGAATATAATGGGATAATATACCTGAGCCATGCCAGATGAAGACTTTTTGCAGCAGAATCAAACCCCTTGCCCATATTATGGCTTTCTCAAACTCTTGATACAGTGTAATTGAATTGACAGATTTTCTAGTTGCTCTGAAATGGAGCAAGCCAACTAATTCTGATATTTAACACCGGTTTTTGGTGGAGTTTCCCTTCTGAGCCTTGATTTTGAACAGCAAGGAAATGCAATCCAAGGATTCAAAAGGGTATAAGGGTCTGAACTGGCAAATAAGTGATTGTTCATTGTCCAGGTAAGAGCCAAACCTAAGTGTGCTCTAAAAGTAATGGTTAAAATCTTCTCAACCATCCACTGTACATAAACAACCTCTTCTTAAGCGGAAGCCAGTGGACAGAAGCCAAGATTGTGGTGATGTGTTAGAAAAAGTAAGAAGAGGTGAGAGATTGACCTTTGACTAATGTCAGCAGGGAGAAAGTTCCAGAAGTCCAGCCCAAGGAAAAAGACATCTAGGTCACCAAAGTAATACACTGACTGTTGGCAATAACTCTGAGCTGGATAAAACAAGACTGTTTTGACATGTGGTTCAACACTCGGGTCACAATTAAGAAATAGCATCAAGATTTCTGGCAGCAGGGATTGATTACCCAGAAGGGTGCCAAGAATAGTTCCTGCATTTATTTATAAGGTTTGGAAAATTGAACAATAGAGGAAGATGGTGAGTAAGACAGTGTTGTACCATCCAACTTCATAATACTCTACTTAGAAATTAAAAACTAAATCAAACTATTCAGAAAATATATGATTTTCCCAAACAAATTAGCATTTCGTTAATTCATTTCATTTAATTAGCTGCAGAAAACAGTTTGTGGGGTCCTTGGCAATATATTGAAGGCAACTTGATTTGAACTGCATGTACTATAAACTGTGTTTGAGCCAGATGAGCTTTTAATGACCAGAAGCAAAAATACAGCAGACCACCTTTGCCCTATTTAACCAAAGAAAAAACCAAGCTTGAATGAATGCGTATCAATTTGAAGCAGAAAGGCGAGTTAATTTAATGAGGCCGTTGAAGCTGTTAACATTACACGTCTGTTCCAAATCAACAGCTTTAACAGCTGTACTAAGTGTAGGTAACAAGTACAGAATCACTGCCATTTGACTTTTTGAATTAGAGAAAAACATTGCAGAGCTTTACAAAAATGCTACAAGGGAGCCACTGCAAATCTGCCTGCACAGAACTGTTTAACAGCCAAGTTTGCTGGGTTTCCAGTTCTGGCCAAAAGTCACATTGCAAACAAATATCATTTTTCTTTGTCACGTGCAAAAAGGTCCTCTGAACCTTTATGGTAAAAAAAATACACACACACACACACACTCACTTTTAATAATCCTATTCGACACTTTACATTTGCCTTCTGTCATCACCGATTAGCCTAATGGCTCAATCACACGTCCAAGGTGACTCTCAGGTAGAGCAATTTTTGCTATGTGTGACAAAACACTGGCCAGATGTTTAATATCCTGTGTTGGAACCAACAAATAAAGATAATACAGTTTAATTAAAGACGCAACATGTGAGCAATTAACAGTAACTGCTGACATTTCTAAGAGGTGATGGCAAGACCACCGACACAATTAATGCCTATTTAGTCACACATTCATCATTTTGAGGTGTGTCATCATCTGAGTCTCATCCCATTACAGTTTTATGTACCGAAAAATAAGTTAGAAGTTCTAGTTTATGTTCTTGTACACTGTATAATCAGTGGGGGCCCTTGGGCCCCCTTTAAGGGTTAATTTTGACTTCGGCCTCTGTAAAAAATCCATCCTATTATTTATGGCCTCTAATTACATGAGCGCAGCATGTGTTCAACAGAGCAGTACAATAAAGAAAGCATGGTCTAATTATCCATAAACAGTAAATATCCCAAAAGGCACAATTTAATGCCATAATAAGGACAATGTACTTTGAAGAGTTTGTAACGAATATTTGCATTTGTTACAGAAGTACATCATTTTCTTACAGGTATGTCAATGTCATCCAGGAACTATTATGTATATATAATTTCACTGGATCAGCAACAAGTTTTATGAAGCACTGCTGGAAAGGTGAACCTCATTGTCTTTATAAAACTAATGAAGTATTCTGCAAATATTAAAAATGAATAGATTAACATAAACCTTGTGGTGCAGTGCAGTAAGTGACTGAGCCCAAAATAAGCAACTAAACATCTCTTGAAGCAACTGTGGAATCTATAGTAACAATAAATATTATTGTTATGGAGGTCTGTCTTCTGGCAGCAGTTCAGGAACAGTCTGACAAATGAACAGTCCCTGCTTGTGAACTTGCCAGAACAAACAAACAAATGGGTAGGTAAATGGGCAGTTGTCCACGAGCACAGTGATATAGAGTGTGTAGGCGATACTCTGCACAGTAACATGGAATATAAAAAAAACTGTAAACCTACAGAAATCCATCAGAGACCTCAAACTTTAGTTTATTGGCTGAATCATCCCTGGAAAATCCAAATCCAACACCACAGCAATGACCATTTAACATATACTTGTCATTAGCTTAAACACAAGGCCAAGGTCCTGAGATCTATGAAGGAAATCAGAGAAAAGGCTCAGTCAGAGAAGAAATAATCTCTATCAACAGATATCAGCATATCAATGCAGAATCTGTAGGCAAGGGACCAAGACTTTGGCAGCATAAGAGTTCTGGTTTCTGTTTGTAGTCCAAGTAGTACTGACCAGTTACATTTGAGCAGACTTTAGTTGCAACAGGCTGTTTGGAGAGCAAAAGAGGCAGATCTTATTGGCCAAAATGCAATCTCGGAACCCATCGGCTATTACCTGATGACGATTTAGCTTTTGTGAAAGCTATCTGCACTCATATGCAGATATGTCTCCAGATATTAGTAGAAATGTGCATTTCTTCTCATTTTTGTACATCAAGTTGCTAATATGTTCCCTAGATATCCTCTGATTTCACCAGAAGCTGAGAAACATTTCCCCCTAAAAATCAGTCATGTCTGATGGATTGTCAGAATAATAAAACTTATAAAAAGTCCTAATTATTTTGAACTTAATGTTGAACATTTGGACTGTTAAATGACCTTCTGAACTCATGCAATTTGATGCTTAACAAAGAGTGCTAATTTGGCAGTGGAAAATAAATGTTTGGTTTTGTTGCTTTGGAGAACAACTTTCATAAGAAACACATGCTGGTTTGGAAATATAAGCTATAATAAAAACCAGGATGACACTATGATATAAATCAGTGTGTACTGTATAAAATGGGAGGCATGGCTCTAATAAAATGATTTCTCTTCTCTTAAGTGCATGCAGTAGGTAAGAGATGACTTGAAGACCTAAAAAGCTGCAGCAGAATCAGGTCATCTTAGTGATTTAGCACCATTTCTCAGAGGTATGCAGTCAGACATTTGGTGGATGTGCTTGGCTGCAGAGTCAATGATGCAAAGCTTCCATCTGTGGGATTGTGGCCTAAAATGATAAGCTAATTGTAGTATTATATAGTAGTGGGTTTATATACTAATGTTTATGTAAAAAATAATATGCCATTTTTAGAAGGTTGTCACACACTCCCTCTCACACATGCTTTCACACTGAATAGGTGTGGGTGAGTTTCTTTGCCAGGGATTAGAGATGAGACTGAAACCATGCTCTCACTAAACTGGTTACATCTGAAAACACATGTTCTCCTCTCTGTTGTGTTCTTTGATTCACACTCAGTCACAGTTTTTCACACCAAAGAAATTGAGCTTTACAGTCAGTTCAGGTGCTGTGTAGCAGGAGCCAAATTTAGCTGAATTTAGCATAAGTGTCATTGAATCAAACATCTTATGATAGAGAACTTGTCATTGTGTCCTCATACTTTCTGACTGCACTGCAGATCTGGCTAAGTTAATTTACGTTTTTGAGAAATTTTGGCTTTCCTACCAGTTACAGGAAAAAAAAAAAATCAATACCACCAAGCTTGGACTTGGCAATCTGGGGATTCTGACAAATGCCAGATGCGCTGGCCCTTCTAGTGGGTCGCAAGGCCACCACCAGTGGGGAAAAATGTGGTTAAAAAATACAATTGACATGCTGGCCACAGCCCACTGTGGGAATGGCTTATCTGATTGGGGGTTACATGGTCCCAAAACTCTAATAGGCCATCGCTGTAAGCGGAGACGGCAGGTCGTCAGCTTTCCCCACCCCTTCAAATGGATGCATCAATGTAATGTCAGAGGTCAAGTGGGAGATAATCAAATTAAATCAAGACAGATAGAGTGGAGTTTGAATGGGGGATGGAGCAGTCCAGATGAAAATTACCAGGGTCAAATTTGTTCCCAGTCCGACCATGGATACAACTCTCTTATAAATAGTAAATATTGGTAAATATGGTAATATCTACCCCCAGCAGCCAGTTAGCTTAGTGCAAAGACTGGAAACAGTTGTTACAACTTGTTTATTTAATCCGTACAAAGAAGTGTAGAAATCACATGGGGATCGTTCTATTTTGTTGTTAGTACAGATACGGTCTGTCCAAACCATATGTGTGCTTACATCTCCTTCTGTTCTTAGTCTCTTTAGAATTAACCTTCAAACAAATGTAAGACACCCAGCTGGCTTTAAACTTTCCTCCTCATTAGTGTACATTTTGGATGCTCTCTAATGGCCTTTTGAACCCTTTATGACATATCTGAAATGCAGACAGTGGCCCCCGAAGTGTGACTCAGCTTGTGAGTGTTATTGAAACAACATGTAATAAGCACATTCATACTCCTCACAGGACAAACCTATACAATTTTGGACACTGCATTAGCTTTCCCATAGTGCCACCCACAGGATAAAGGGTCAAATTTGCACACAACATACCTATGAGGCAGATACCCATTAAATGTATTGAGCTTGCATACTGTACTCCTAAGGTGATAAACCTACGATGACCCCATTCATTTCCTCTGCTTCAGGACTAACATGTTTGGTTGTTTTGTAGTTCAGTCACCATTTTAACAAATAAACTACTTAGGAAAGGTTTTCTTTGACACATCAAACTTGTACTAAGTTCAAATGTTTTGGTGAAAGGTTGAAAATCCATGTACATTGGCTTTTTTTCCAGGCTGAAAAGGTTACATAGAAGCCGAAGTACAAAGCTCATCAGCAGATTTTTAAAGGTTTCTCAGTGTGGGTGCTTTACCCAGCCTCTGCCAGCATTTCTAAAGAAGTGCCCTTTAAAAGTATATTCAGTTCAGGGGCAAAAACCGTGATAACATCGAGAACGGAGGATGTAACAAGCAACAAAGGTTCTAGGACTATGGCCCCTGCCCCTTTCAGAGGCTGCACATAAAAATGATTCTCCAAGTATTTCTAAACTTCATACAGATATCTCATATAAGAACCACATTAACAACGCACTACAACAAAAGTAATAAAACTAATGATTTTCTATTGTGTTATATAACAAGTAATGTGAAATGCAAAAATTAGAACTAATCTTATGTTTTATTGTCACTCCCACTGCAATGATATCAAAAATGAAATCAGGAAGGCCATAGAGTTACAGTGCAACCATAATTCTAACAGCAAGAGACAACTGTATCATTGATTGATGCGGAGAAAAGAGGCTAATCCACAGGAGATGAGAGGAAAGCTTTTCTTCAAGCAGTCTGATTTGGCTTGAGGTGATTAATACGTGCAAAAAATAAGATGGATTAAAAGAGCTGTCAAGCAAAATAACAAGCAAGCCTGGGACGGAGACAGGAACAAATCAAAGCCTTAAATGTGACATGCTAGAACTGCTACACTGCAGTGGGGCAGAATTTACATAGTGCATAAATTAACTCTGGGCCACTAGTTTTAGTGATTCAAGTACAGTGTGCTTACTAAGCAGAAAATGACAGAGTCATCAGACAGATGCTCCACTACCATTTATATGGAGAAGATAAAACTTGAATGGGATTGTCTCAGAGGAAGTAGTAGGATGTTGACTCGTCTTTATACACGGTAAAATGACTAGTCAGTGTATGAGGCCCATTACTGACTTGCTTGATATAACTTAAACTTTAGCTTAATTTTAGTCATCATCACAAAACAAGCACTGAAAGATATAGTCTGTCTAACACAGTAAGCCTTGTTTACTCTGAAGGGGCTTGTTTGCCTCCCTGTGCATTATCTCACTTATATGAGGTGCTAACCAAGGACATTTAGAACCCTTTAGGACCTTTGTGTCATGGTAATGTTAGCAACCTCTTCAACTTTAATAGTCTCAGAGGGGAAATTTGTCTTTCAGCCAAAGTTTAGGTTGGTGTTAGCAATCTATACCCTGCTTCTCATTTGTATTAATTGTCTCCTATGTTCCCTCATGTGGATCTTTTTCTTAAAGTTGCTTTGGAGTTTGCCATGTAAAATCCAAGCAATAATTGTGTTTATGTTTCTTCTTGTCCTGTTTAAGATGTATCTTGGAGAAAGGTTATGTGAGGAAATCTGCTACCCACATCTGTAAAGGAATATCAAGACACCCAGACTGAGAGTGTGTGCACCAGAATCAGTAACACCAAAAAGTGTTAAGAGGTTATGTGGTGGAAGGAACACCTTTTTGCATAGTGAGAAGAAACACTGTAGACAAATAATGTCCTTCAAATGGTTTGATAAAGGTTCAGAAGCGATACAGAGTTATACTCAAGAGGATTAGAGCAGTATTCAAACTGACAGACAAAGAGAGTAGAAAACAGAATGTATTTATATCCATGTGAGTGATTTATGTGACTAGATAGAGGAAATCTGTGGTAATCTTCGCCCTCGGTCAAAAGTGCACAGGCATGAACAGAGGAGACCACATTGTGTTCCATCTAAGCTTGCTTGTTAATTGTTTGTTTAACCATAGTTTCCACACTGATCCATCCTGGGTTTGTTTTTTTTGCATTATGTTCGGTTACAGTTCACATACATTACCACCTTTGGTTAAAGTAAAACAGATAAGTATTGTTAAATTTAGTTTGTTAAAGTAGTTTATTGATTCATTTTTGGGTTCCATAAGTTAATTATCTGTATTTTGTTACTTACCATATCCACATGGTGTTCCAGGAACAAAAAGGGAAGACGGGCCTTCTTCTTTCTCCTCGAAGTTGGCATCCTTTTACTTACATTACTGCCTCTTTCTGGTCTTTACCAGTCCACTTTTTCCTACCCTGTTACGGTCTTGTAATTAGTGCTGTTGCTTTCAAAAAACTAAATATCCCCTCCTTTCTCTCCCTGGAGCCCCCACACTCAAGAACATCTTTGAACCTGGCTCCTCCTAGCCTCTGTAACCCTGTGATCATAACCCTTTATGTTTCATACTTCCTGCATGAAATGAGGACATGCTCCACTATCTCCTTTTCTCCAAAGGAACTGCAGTGCCCAGCTAGTTTCCCTATAATAAAAAGCGTACTGTTCAAGTTACTGTGACCAATTCTTAATCTGCTCATAATTACTTTTTTGTGTTAATTCCACTATTTCTAACCCCTCCTACTTTATTTGGTGTCATCCTTTTATCTCATTCTCACTGTTTGATCACTTCCCTCCAAACTATGCTTTTCCCCCTGATTTTGAAAGTTTAATATTCATTTCCACATCTTCACTTCTAACCAGAAGGACAGGCCCCAACCACTTCCTGTATTTATACCCTGTGTAACATCATTAGTGATGTCACTGGGTTAGCCCAAGTATGTAGGGGTGGGGTAAATGCATCCACACTTTTGCATGTCTATTTGTGTTCTAATTCTGAGCCAGCCATACTTCACCTGCCCACCAGGTGTCCTCAGCGTATTCCTCTGCCCTGCACACCTATGGCTCATCCACTCATGTTGCGCATGTCATCATCAGCTGCTCATGAGTGTCTGTGCACCTGTTTTCGTTGTCTGATTGTCTTTGTTGTCCTTTGTCTTGTAAGTTTGAATATGTATTGACAGTTCCAAGACTTTCCTGTTGGATTGTCTTATCTTATTGAGAAGAATCAAATCAAATTAAATGTCCTTAATGATGGTGAGGAGATGTGAAATAAGGATGTGCCTTCAGTAAAGTCTCCCACCTGAAATCACTTTAAATCAAATTAATGATCTCATCAGGCACACGAAAAAAAGCAACCCTCCTACATATCCAGTGCCAGCGATCTTATGTATGGTAGAAACCAGACACTGCCTGATAATTCAGAAAGAGGTTGTAAGTAGTTTTATTTGTTGCAAAATGGATAGAAAGAGGAAAGCACAGCTTTTTATTTGAAAAAGGAGAATGGAAGGTTGGGATAGGCAGTCAATGTGAAAGCTTCCTCAATTTTTGGCCATGTTTAGTTGGTAACCCTAGGTTTGTGAAACTCTGGCAAGTCTGTGCACATTGTCCAGTTTACCTTCTGGACATTATGCCAAAAGCCTTTCTGCCAGAAAGTTGCTGTCGCTCCCCTTGGAAACCAAAAGTCATTGTTGTCTTCAAACCATGATCTTAACCTAAATTTAACAAGTAGTTTTGCAGCCTAAACCTAACAAACCTGAACCTTGAGAATAATCTGTCGACTCAGTATAAAAATAAGAAGTCAGTGTTGACTTTTGGTAAGGACGTGAACCTCATTGTCCTATTTGAAAATCTTGTGTTTGACCCAATCAGCCACCAAAATTTCCCCCCTTCAGGGACTTTGTCACTCTTTATACTGCATCACCTTTGTCAAACTTATCAGTTTTTCCAAGCAATTTGTCTCTCATTGGAGAACTACAGAGGCACTTTAAACTTGGCAAGACAAGAATATTTTGAAGCGGCTCCCAGTGTATCTGCTGAGTCAAGCGCTACTATGCTGAATCAAATGTGCATGTGCAAGAAAATTTCAAGTCTAGGGTTTAAATAAACCCACAATTTTGGTTTTCTCCATAGCCTCAGTACAATCAAAGCAACTTGATGTTAGTCAGTGACACAAGTTTGTGAGGTTTTTTTTGCCATCATTGGGCAAAAAATCCTCCTAGCTCTGTTTCAGGCTTTAGAAAATCCGGCTTGTGATAGAAGGGCCGACCACTGGTCATTTCAGAAAGAGGACGTTCCTATTGGCTGTTTGACTCCCTCTGCTGCCATTCAAACGTTTGGGTTTAGTGGCAGGGGCTTAACAGAATGATGAGAGAGAGAGAGAGAGGGGGGGGGGGGGAAGATTTTGCATATGTTTGCACAGGTTTTTTTTTGCCGACTGCAGCTTTAACTTTGCATGAAATCACTGTGCAAAATTACATCACCTCTGAGCAAATCCACTAATCTAGGCGATTTCACTGAAAAATTGCAACATGTGCCTGAGAGGCAGGAACTAAAGAAGCATCGAGCAAACATGTGCATCATGGAAGGCTAGGAAGTGATGAAATTCAAAGTGTTGTTGATTCCAGCCATGCTCACCCAGCAGCTTCGCCTTGGAGCAGCGGGGGGAATCTCGGCCTGCAGCTGAAGCTTGTCAACAAGCTGTCATGGAGGCACAATGTGAGTCAGTAACTCACTCTGCCCACACTTCAAAATAACCTTTCTCCTTCACTCCATCTCTGCCTCCTCCTCTTTTAGTTCCACCTCACCGAATAGCTGGCAGTCCCCTGGTCTGATGTGCCCTCTATTATGTAGGCATCGGGCCAAGATGCAGACACATTGTGAGACGCCCCTCAAGGTGCTGATCTGAGTCAGGCTGACAAGGGCGTCCAGGTTATTTACAAGAAAAGATATTGCTATTCTGTTTCCTGGTGTCAGTCTCCATGGGACATTTATAGGTTTTCCCTGGCTGTGTTTACTTTCTCTTCAGGAGTTGATGGAAGCCCAGAGAGAAGGTTAAAGTATTTGTTTCTGTCTGCATGTCACTGTCTCTTAAGTGGTTAACTTGTGAACATGCAGTCAAAGGGTTATAGATTTGATTTCAGGTCACCTTATCACATGGTCACCTTTAGCTTCTACCCCAGAGTTCAAAACATTCAAGTCAGGTGAACAAGAGGTACTAACTATGCCATAGGTTAAAAAAAAAAAGTTTGACCTGATGTGATGTACATTTACTCAAGTATTTACTTGAGTATTTCCATTTCATGCAAATTTATATTATATATATATATTTCTAGTCCACAACATCTCAGTGGAAAATATTGTACTTTCTACTCCACTAATTTGTATGACAGCTTTAGTTACAATTTTTCATACACTTACTGTTCAGTGAAAATCATGTCATTGTGGGTTGCAAAAATATTACTAAGCTAAATAAAACTATTTATAGCCCTCTTGAAAAGTTGACTTTTTTTTTTAGAGATGTGTGGTTCTAACAGGCCACTACACTACAAACATAAGATGATCTTATAGAAGATTGTTGTAGTTGAGTGAACTAGACACCAGAATGTAATGTTTTTGTTTAGTTTTTCTTTGATACTTATACTAGTAAATTTTGCTGACAATACTTTGTTGTTTTTACTTTAGTAAGGTTTTGAATGCAAGACTTGGGGTCGAGTATTCTCAGTATGGTACTGGCACTTTTTACTTAAGTAAAGCATCTCAATACTTTTTTGATATACCACTGTTTTTAGCAAATATTTAAATGGCATTCCTCGAATCAGGCCATAATGACAGTGATCCCTAGGGACTGTTCTGCAGTGCCCTGTGGATGGCAATGGTCAAAGTCATCATTAAAGTATTTAATGACAGTCCTCAGGAAACCATTATCATCCGGGGAGTGATTCATTAAAAATTAATCTCTTCCTTCAACCCCTTATTATCACCACCAAGGTTCATTACGGTGTTGGGTAGCAGTGGGAGCTGGCCTAAACCTGGCTGAAAGACAAGGAGCTGACCTGGTGAGATATGAAATGAGGCTTTTCATACACCGAAAAGAAGTTGAGGTCAAATGAAAGAAGTGTTGTAAACGTCTTAACAATTAAGGAGAAAGCATTTGTCTTAAGTTTGACTTAAGTTAAGATTGAACCCTTTTGCAGTGTCTTCAAGCAGCAACAATCTACAGTTATTTATAATGGTAACAAGTTTAGGACTATTTAGTTCTCTTGCGAGCTGAGATTGGCTCCACCCCCCTGTGACCCTGATAAGGATAGACAATTACGGAAAATGGATGGATGGACGGTTCTTTTGCAATATGTTGTGCTTCTGTGGCACCCTTTTCCTCTCAAGACCGAGAAAGAAAGCATGATGAAACTGCAGTACAAAAAGCACCAAGAAGGCAGACTGTATATGCTCAATTGGACATGGCTTTACAATTGAGTCAAATGAAAGCCTTACACGTGTTTCAAAATAGGCAGTGCTCCAGTGCTTCATTTTGACTGTATTTTTTATCAAAGAAGAAATTGAAATAAATGTTTTTTAGGATTGCTCCATTGGATGCTCATGCACATTATCTCTACTGGGGTGCTGGTGAGAACAAAGGCCCTTTTTACAACCACAGCAACCGCTGTGGCTGTGAAATTAAGCTAATGTGCCCAAATATGCAGTTCCTTGAACAGCCCCAATACTAAATGTCCAAATTCACCAGTTTAAATTATATTAAGACTTAGAGTTATGCATTTGTGCTTTAATTGACAGGTGGGTGCTGTTACAGTTGAGCAACCAGGTTTCATTCAGTCCGCCTCAGCTCCACCCACAATACACATCTTTGCCCATTATTTGATTATTGGGGAGCTGGTGGAGGCAGGACTGCCAAAATGCCGATGGCCAGAACCAACACATGCTTCAGAGCTTCACAACGGCTCTTCAGAAACCATTGGGTGATGTCATGTCATGTTTTATACAGTCTAGTGGCACTAAAATTAATCTTGGGTGATCTGATCACAAGTGGACAGCTCTAAGTACACGTGTGAGTGCACCCAAGATGCATTGAGGATGCACTGACATCTGATCACAAAGACCACTTTCAGAAGTGCTGCATATCACCACGTTCTTTTAGCAGTGTTTACATGAGGCACTCTGAAATACCACCTACTTTACTAATGTCCTTGACATAAGTGGGAGTATGTATTCATTTGCAGTGTCATCAACAGTGTCATATTAGAGTGCAAGACAACAAGAAGAAGCCACTACAGCAGAAAAAAATCATTTTTGTGGATGAAATACACACAAATCATGCTGTCTGATTTGGCCCAAAGAGTCAGTACAATGGAAACTGTACTTAATATATGTGTTTATTTGCATATAGAAATTAAAAATAGATTCATGCTAATGAATGCTAAACAGGGCCAGTGAGTATTTTGCTAACCTACAGGTATACTGCCAACAATAAGATAAGATGGTCTTGTAGCAACTGGACTTCGAAAACAGAGGCTTGAAGCAGAGGTTAGGTGCAGACCAACAGGTGTTTATTTCACCCATACTGATGACATGGTAACAATACAACAATCCACATAAAATACTGTAGACCATGGGCAAAATGTGGTCCTGACAGCAGCTGCTGGAAACTCGCAACTTTACATAGCCTACCACTGGCAATGACCTGGACCCCTCCACAGTGTGGGGGAATCTGCCCCTCACCTGATATTAAACTTCAAACAAACACAACAAATATCTTAAAATACATACAGTATATGCTGTTGCACTAACAATTAGTCTGCATGATCTTACTTTTTCTTACATTACAAAGGAATGATAGAAACCCTAATGAGCAAATACAGTACACTCTCTCCTACACTAATTAGCACATGGTATCTCCTGGAAACAAATTCAAATTGGTGCTCAGGTACCCTGGGGACTCTTTTAGCTCAAACACCCTGGAGAGGAGACACAAAGGAGGTGAGTGACCTGAAGACAAACATTTCTCTTTATAATACTGTACAGGATCATTTTGGTTTGAATTTACCACAATGAGTGATCAACGATCAAAACACTTTGCTGTCCTGAGTTAGCAAGCCTAAAACATAAGCAACCACAGCTTGTCTTGACTAGTATAACTCATTGGAAACTGTCCATTTGGTCAAATAACTTCTGGAATAGCAATAAGCAGAGCATTATTTGAGCTTTGGCTGCTGGTACATCCAAACGCACGTCTACAATCTGGTTTACAATCAATTTGTTTTTGACTGTTTATGTTTTTCCCGACTTGTAACACCACTGGACACATTGCATTGTGTATGGTGGACAACAGGGAGTTTTGTGATTGTGGAGGGAAACATTGAGATGTTGGCTTGAATGTTTATGGTGCAATTTCGCTAAAGCAAAACATAATATGCAGTGGCACACAATGAAAGAACACGAAATGGTGGGAAAAACACAGAAATATCAACTCTCAACTGACATCCACTTGGATTGAATTAATTAGATGACAACCACATCAGACATGGACTAATGAATCTTTCTGTACTCTGATGTAATTAGGTTGGAAGTCATTACCATTGGAGGCTCATATTTGACTCCTGAGTGACACCAGAGATAAATGTGCCATAACTACAACCGTTTCATGAATGTTATTTTGATAAGTGACTTTTCTCTTCGCTTTAATATGTTGCTCATTCTAAATGGATCAACTCGGCCTACAGATAAAATGATTTTATGCTGTGCACCTTTTTTAAAATGTCTGATAAACACACCCCATGTAACCACAGCAATCCATTACATTATATATTTAAACACTGTTTTTGTAAATAAATTCACAAATTCTCATTTGTTGGTTTGAAAGCAGGCATTTTTTTTTATTCCAGAATGTCACAGAACGGAGATGGCAACATGCTGCCTGGCTTCTGCTGGCAATTTGATTAAGAGAAAAACGCAGGCTACTGTAGGTTGTAGCCAACAAAAATAATCCCATCCACCTCAACTATCTCATCCCACATACCTCATACAAATCATTTTCACAGGGAGCTGAAATGACTGATGGGCCAATCATCTTCTCAGCTAACAACACAATTACTGGCATCATGGAAAGCGCAGTAACTGCTCTGCAGCCTTATTTATACCCAATTTTTATGTGATCCTACATTTTTGAACATAGTGTTAGTTATAATTGTAACAGTCAATTTCAGTCTAAATTAGAGGGGCAAAAGAGGAGATAAATCCACACAATCTGAACGACAAGCATCACTAGAGATAATGGATGAAGGGCAAGAGGGTCATTCTGAAACATTGTGGTATATCAACATTAGTCTATGTATATGATAAAGATATGATATACCTTATTTTTAAGCTAAAACTGTGTTTCATCTCACCTGCATTGAAATTGCAACAATGGATTTTCTGCTCACCTCTACTTCATGAATAGCGGAGAGGAGTCCAAATTCTAATTCAGTATTTACCTCACTACACAACACCTAATTATCACCCTCATCCTTAACTCTCCCTAACATCCTTAACTACGTCCCCCCTTAACATCAAGAGTGGATAGCTTCAAGAACCTTGGTGCCTGAACTGTGCACTGCATCCTGATTCTGTGGTGAGAAAAGCAAAAGGGAGACTTTCCCTATAAATGCTGACAAATTTCTACTCCTGCACCATTGAAAGCATCCTGACAGGGAGGATCACTGTCTGGTACAGACACCAGACATGAAAATAAAGCTAGGAGAATCTGAGGATCCCAAACATCCTGATGACAGTCTTTTCTCTCTGTTGCAATTAGGAAGAAGGTTCTGGATATACCAGGCCAGAACTGAAAGGCTCAGGAAGAGCTTTATCCTGTCCTATCCTACCCTACAATTACAGGAGTTTCCTAAGAAGTTATTTCTGGTGAAACTTTCCCCAATAGGCAACATTTTAGTTACTGAAAGGGATATTTTCCATCCAAATGAGGCTGATATAAGTCTACATGACATAACAGTGAAATATAATTGATTGTATTTTGGATTTATATGATTTGCATACACTCACGCACAAGAACACACTTCCTGTACTAAAAGTTAAAGGTACAATCACTACATACTCTTTTTCTACCTCTGATTGTGCTGCAATATGAATTGACGTGTTGATGAAGTGTTTTGCCATTTAAATGGCAATTTTGTTGCATGAATAACCAGGAATGACAGGAGGTTGGGTCATGTCAGGAGACCCGCCGGGGTTGCTTTTCTAAAAATCTGTTGCTTGCGTTGTGTCCTGCTGCCTTCATTTCATCTCATTGTCTACTTCTGCCCTTTTGTTTTCCCTCTTTTGTAAATGTATTAGCCTTTTTCCCCCATTTCATTCAATACCCTTATGAGCTGAAATCTTCATAAAACAGATGCTCCTTTCCACTGCCTGCAGTTAATTGAAGTTTAATTGTAGAGTCCCAGTCTCTGAATGAAGACATTATTATAATGTGAGGCAATATGAACACCAATCCTCATCTGTTATTATTGTAAGTGTGGCTGCATTCTGCTGAAATAAATTCATATCATCTATCACTGTCCTCACACTTGCACAGCATCCCTCCTACTCTCCTGTCACTCTGACAGGCAGTTACACAAACAAGAAATGACAACAATCAATATTTCCTGACAGAGAGGTCAGTCCCACCCTTTCTCTCAAATTATTTAGACACGGGAGTCTTATTATGTTGGGGGTCAAAGTTGAATCAGACTGAACTGCAGGAGGTAAAGGAGGGGGGGGGGTGAATTTTTGACAGGAACTGAATGCATCTCACTCCTCCTCATGAAATGAATAGCAAATGAATTTCAGTGTGACTGCAGGCTTTTAGGATTATTCTAAACCCCAATAAATTTTTTCCTTAATAGGAACTATATTTTGATGAGCAGTACCTCAAGTTGGACCTGGACTGGCTTACTCTTCAGACACTTGTCTAAGAAGTGGTGGCAAATTGTTTTAATTCAATCACACATAGGCTGTATAGTACATACATATGCAGACACATATAACTAGGGGTTACTTAGTATGGCCACACCACCCTTTGGCTGCCAATTTAAGATAACTTTGGGATTAATCTACCATCTACTAATAACCAAGATAGTTATTTCATCATTCACAAATAAATATCTAAATAATAACCAAAACAAGGACCAAACAAACACCTAAACACATTTATTCTAACATACTGGGATATACAATACCTTTACACACCAATGTACATCCACACAGACAATGTAAAACATGCAATCAAACGTACAGAAGTAGGCGAATAGACCAAAAAAAATCAACGAAGCAGAAAAGTCAGATGGGAAGCAGTCGGAGGGGACCAGAAATGCACTCAGAGGGTGAAATGTCTGTGAGTTTGTGTTTGTATAGAGACAAACTTTGGGTTATACAATAAAGTAAGGGTTTTAGCACTAAATATGAGGTTACTCCTATTAAAAGCAATACTTGAATACCTGTTAGCACATGAATCACAGTGATGCACACCTTTAGCAAAGTCCTGTGTTTCTGGACATCAAGCTATGAAAAAGCATGCATGATTTGAGAAATGAACAATAATTTAGATTCATTGATTTGATAATCTGGAAAATAATCTGTATTCCCTAACAGAATTGTAATCTATAACTGGATCAATAAAACAACATAGATTACCACTAGCAGTTTAAGGCAAGCCTGGTTAATATCTCTATTTAACTTAAGCATTCAAAAAATGGCAATGGGGACTTTAGAGTGCCTTACTGCTTCATACTAATTCAAAATGAGTCCATATTCTGCTGAATTGCTCCTGATCAAATATCATTTTAACCACCATAAAGCTGAAATATCAGGAAGCAATAAAAGCTTCAAGTGCACTCAGACGGAAGAGATTTTTTATTACCTGACTTAGTTACATAATCAATCTTCTATTCTTCAAATGGAAGAATAAAGGAAGAAGATATGCAGAAATTAAATAAAAAGGACGGACGATGGAGCAAAAGAAGTGGAACAGAAAGTTATTATAATGCTTCCAGATTTCTTAGCTGTGTTCATGCGGAAGGAAAAAGATTCAATTGACTGAAACCAGAACCTATTTTAAACATTGTTATATTTGTTTCTGCCTGGAGCTGCATTATGTCTGTTTACATTTATTTTATTCTGTCATCAACTTTTTTTTCTTTTTTTTTTATCTTATGAAACATATATAAATTCATTTATGTTTCAGCTACAGTATGAAATAGTAGGTGCTGTTTTGCAATATTTCCACTAGGTGGTGGTGCAGGATAAGCAGTTGGCCATCATGTTTTCTGCATGCCTGTCTGTACAGTGTTGATTTAATCAGGTTTGAAGACCCCTTGGTATGATGATTAAATAGTCAGATCCCCACACTTCTTGCCATGTTGAAATTAATTTTTCAACATGTGGTTAATATTCTACATCTGTCTGTTACAACAGTGACATGCTGCACAGAAAGTGATTTTCTACTTTCGAAAAGACAGGACATAGATGTTGAATTCTACCCACATCCTAGCTTATTTGTCACAAAAATGTGACATTTTTCAACTAAAAGTCTAAAGCTTGCTGAACATGTCACTTCATGATTGTCTCCATTCAGAGAGATGTCAGCCACTGATGCTGAGAAATAATACTTGGATCCTAGTCTGCATCATCTCAAAAGTGTTCGATGAAGTCAAGGCTCGCAGCAAAGTTCTTCAACACCTAAATAGGAAAACCAATTCTTCTTTTATAGACACAAGCCTGTTGAAACACCACATGAACTCCATAAAAAGGTTTGTATGAGTTCGGCATAATAAGGTACCATATCGTTCAAGGCTCATTCTTGTCCTTGGAAACAGCAGTCTGACAAATGAATCTCAACTCAAGGTCAACTAGCTTATTGTGGAGATTTCAATTGTATCACAGAGACATTGTCAGTGGATGTAGTTCACTCATTTGTCATTGAACTGTAGATGGAATGGAACTTCTCATTATCCTGATCACATTAACAACTTTCTTGGCACTTTTTGAGGTTGTTTTGTCAAAGTTTCATACTCAACAAGGCTTAACAAGAATGAGGATTCCTTAATGTCCGCAGGAAAATGTAAGGTTTGAATAAATCTAACCCCATTTACCAATGAAACTGCGCAGAACAGGTGAGAGCTTTGAGACAAGTCATGTCAAGTCAGTTTTATTTATATGGTCCAGCATCGCAAATTACAAAATTACCTGATGGGGCTTTACAATCTGTCACCTTCTATGCTTAGACCCTTGATTCAGATCAGCAAAAACTCCCGCCAAAATACCTTTTTAACGAGAGGAAAAAATGTAAGAAACTTCAGGAAGAACAGCAGAGCAGTGATCCCTCTACCGCAATGTCGTGTTACAGATTAGACTAACATATTAAAATCACAGTATGGACAATCAGGATGATAGATTGTAAGCACATATTGATAATATCAATCCTGGAGGACATCAAGCATCTTGTAGATGCTGCCAAACAGACCTGAGCTACATGACTTCCTCTTCATCACAGAGACCTCCAATGAAGACGGACTGAGCAAACACACAAGAGGCAAAGCTCAGAAACAAGCTAGTCGTGCAAAAAAAACACCTAAAAATAAATAATAACTCGCAAATTAAGATACTTCTTTTTGAAATATTGCGACTTTTCTTTATACCCTACAGAGTAGCAAATAAATTGGGTATCTCCACATCTATTCACCCAATCTGTTTAGTTAGGAGTGGAAGATTTAAAGCTGCTATTCCAAACCCATATTGCTACGATACCCACTACATGAACTGTTATTAGGAATATAAAACACTGAATGGGAGATGCAAACAAATGTGATTTGAAATTAGTGCTTTGTCATGACTGTTCCATTTTTTGTATTTATCTCTAATCATCACATAGCAGCTTTGCTTAATCATTGCAGTAGCCTTGGTGTCACACTAGAGGGAGCTGCAGTATAACGTCTGTGTCTGACTACTGAATTAAACATGAACGTCAGCTATGTGAGAATTAGTCTTTTTTAAAAATACTGAGAAGTGGTGGGTGGTGTGCGTTCTTCATCCTGAGGACTTAATTTTCCAGTTAATGAGTCAATTATATTTGCAGTAGATAAAAATTGCATCATCAGACTGAAAACATGCACATAGCTGTATCTGTTGACACATCATGGATTAATCAGAATGTGAAGCAACAATTCTGAGAGAGACACACTGGATGAGAGGTTATTTAGTACAGTTGTGTTTGCAATTACAGGTAAGATATCCATTATCCATTATTATCCAATTGCTTTATCCGGACAATGTTTCAGACAAACGGATGTATTCATAGACATGACGACATTGCTAAAAAGAAGTCAGATGAGGCAAGAAACAAAGCAGACATTGAGACAGATTGTAAAGATACTCCCAGCTTAGGTAAAATTATTACCCAAACTACACATAGCAGCAAAACATAGCAGCCCGATCACCTCCTCCCCGGTGTCAGCAATGGTCTCGGATCCATTATTATACCAAAACTACCTGTTCTAACCATCAATCACAGTTTACAGATCAACTTCCTGGTTGAACTTTGACCTCTGACATGGAGACTTCTAATATTGTTTTTTCACTCTGACAGACTTTATTTTGGCAATGACCAACACTTAAAGTAACCCTTTAAGCATAGCTCAGTTTACACATGATGTCTCACTTACTGTACAGCGTTTCGTTTCCAATGCAAAATTCTGTACATAAAGACACAGTCCACCAGCTGGAGAAGGCACTAATGTAATCATCCAAATGAGAAATGTTTGGCTACAAGATCAAGAGAGCGAAAGGCGTCAGTGTCGTCCTTTGAGTCTCAGATGAGATGCCAGAATAAAAAGTTTGTTTAAGATGAGTCAGATCAGTCACTGCTGGTTTCTTCGTAACCCACGCTGACTTGACTTGCTGTGGTGTCAAGCTGATATGAGCAACGACGACCTTATGACAGGAGGCAGCTGCAGTTTTCAGAGCCGCATGCCCCAGTTGCTCTCAACCAACTGCACAAGTTCAATGCTTGATGGGAAATCACTTGCTGATGACTGAGCATGGCACTCTGGCGTGGCTGAGAACCCTCTACAACTCTGTCACCTCCCAAGCACAGCTTAAGATAGAATATACAATTTTTCTATCCACCCAAGGCTGAAGTGATACGGATAATCCCCACAAAATAAAATCTCTGTGATGTCTTGTCAACTTCTACATTTGGCTATGGTTTAATATTGTCTTCTTTTTTTTTGTCATAACGTTCAGCATTCTGATTCTTGTCATTTTTCTTGTCAAATTTGTTTGACAAATGTCAGATCTACTGTAATTTAGCCAGTGACTTTAAAAATCAAAGCATGTGCAATGGAGTCCTTTGTTCTTTGTGGTTAGAAAGTCAAGCATCGCTGTCTACATGAGAATGAGTCATCCTATATATGCATATCAGACTACTTGTATATGTGACAAATAATAAGAAACAAGAAGAGACACCCAAGCTCAAGGGCTCACGGTATGGTTTGTGTGAAATTTCTATTAATCACAAACTATGACCATCACAGTCACCATATCTCAAACTATATTAACACCTATGGGGATTTACCTATGGTTTTCCCCTTCATTTATCAGCTATTTGTTGCACAATATTAGCATTTTACTCATCATACATATTCATCAGTGATCATTGGTGTGTTCAGAGTTGCATATTTGGGTACCCGCAGGAGTTTAACATGTCATTTATTATTAGAGCTGTCTCAGCATAGTATGTCTTTTGATATATGAGGCATCTGCAGCAGCACATCAGTGAAAAGCTACACTAGTCAGGATGAGAGACAGTCAAGGCTCTATCAATTTGTCTGTGAGCTAACCAATGGCTGAAAGACTTAAGAATGTGATGAAGCAGGAAAGCCTGATACAATATTGAGTGGAGAGATGGATAGGTAGTTGATATTTGCTTTCTCAGATAAAAGCTACTCAGCAATGATGGAGCCAGTAAGATAATACGGGAATAAAACAATTAGCTAACTAACTAAAATGCTTCTGGAACATTTAGTAAATAGTCATTTTGGCGGCTTCTACAGAAAACTCATGCCCCTCTCCTAATTTTTATTCATCTGCCCAACCACCTGCACCACTTCCAAATCCTCGTCCAACCAGCCTAACCAGAGATCAATCCTACACTATTGATAAATGTATACATTACAAGTTCAAATATCCACTAAATGTTTTTCTCTTCAGTTGGGCCTTCCAGTGTGTTACAATGGATGCATTTACTTGAACATATCCTGCTTTGTCATTTATTTAATTCCAAATGGGACCATCTTTTAAAAAATAATCATTCTGTATGGAAGAAAACAAAATGGTTCCTTTTTTCAGGTGATTATACACTAATAAAAACATACTTTAATTCATGTGATATACCATGTCTGTCATATTCTGTAAATAGAGCCCTTAGATGCAAATAGATGCCTTTTAGCAGAGTTCTTGAGGTCCTTTATGTGAAAACACCTGAACATTCAGCTTCCTGTGTAAGTGCCTCTGGCTGACAGTAAAGAGTTCATCACTCATGCACAAGTAAGCAGCAGAGGGAGTGCCAAGCCCACAGACACAATCATTCCATCTGCCACCTGGGACTGTAGATCTTCTTTAAGTTATTCAAACTCTTAGAGGTGAAAGGCTCTTGAATCATGCCAGCTACCAGGGTGGCCCACACCGACATGACATAACGGTTTACTATGACACAGCCCTGTAAATATAACTTGAGTTGAACTGCTTCCTGTTCAGTTTGTTCTATTCATGATTCTCACAGCATGGCTTCACAATGGGAATGCGGCATCCATCAGCTGCACTGATAGTGTTAGAAAATCCTGCTGTTTGAAATCCTAACTGTGATACATGCAGGGCTCACCCTGTGGGACAGGAAATATGATGTGACAGATGGGTGTTTATAAGAGAACAGAAACCATGCAGATGTGTTGGGAGAGTGGATTTAGTGATGTTGAATCTGTTTGCCACCATCTAGTCCACAGATGGGACACCAGTTTCTAGTGCCACCTTAGCATGCTGCTTATTTCTACAAAAAAGTTAGAGAGTTAGAGTTAAAAGATACTGATAAAAAGGACATAAAAATATAAAAACAATAGTAACTAAGTAAAAAAAAAGCAATAAAAAGATATTGCTGTACAAAGTGCTTACGAAACAGGTGAGTTTTTAGCACCTCCTTAAAGTTATAAACTGACTCTGCGTTTTTTATAGTTTGGGGAAGGTAGTTCCAGAGGGTGGGGGCCACAGCTGCAAATGCTCGGTCACCGAGATGTTTTAAGTCTAGATTGAAACTGTTAGAGAGTGTTAAAGGGGGTTGAGAAGAACCCATTTCCCCAACCTGGTCTCTCTTTTGGCCAGTGTACCACCTCTGTCCAGGGCAGCTGGGACAACTTTGGAGTGGAGATGTGAACTGGTGTCATGAGCTTGGTTCCGGTGCCAACCTCTGAATCATCTAGCGGTGATGTAACGTCACGGTCTGGAGAAGCAGCAGTGGTGGTGGTACCGGGTGCCGCTTCATCCAGATCTTATTGGGAAAAATGGCCACTTATCATTCTTGCTTGACTCTCCAGGTAGACCGGCACAGTGCTGGCATACATCAAGGCCAGCCAGGGAAGGCTGGCCACAGAAGCAAAGACCATTGCTGACAACAGGGAGGAGGGCAATCGGGCCACTGGGACAGCAAGAATGGAGGACTTAGAGTAGGAAATATGCTTTCCCTGGGCAGCAGCTATGGAGACAAAACCTTCAGTGAGGTGATCCCTTTCCTGAAGCTCTGACCTGAGGTGGTGGATATCCTCCATTAGCTGTGAGTAGTGAAATTTGCAGTCCACAAACACAATCATTCTAGCTGAATTCAGAATAAGAGAAGCTCATAAAACAACATGATCATAAAAAATGGAAAAACTTTTGCACCAAGTCTAAGGACCATCTTATCCGAACAAAGAAGGATAACAAGGAGGAGGCAAGATTAATCAATCACACTTATCATCTATGATTAAAAACAAAATGAATGTACATTATGACTGTTTGAACTGCACTATGAGTGAATTCAATGCTAATCTCCAACAGAACTGAAAAATTGGTCTAACATTCCAGGATCCAGGATGAGGAAGCATGATAGAGTAAAGGAGGAATTATGACCGATTGTAGCATTAATTTTGCAAAATTTAGAAAGACGATCACACAAGTTCATGGTGATGATTTACCTTACTGTGAAAAATGTTACACCTCTGCATGATGAAGGTGCTTCTGTGGTGTAAAAAATTAACCTATAGGAAGTTGTTAATAAATATTTTTTGTTGAGTTCCAACATTGCAGTGTTGACTCAAGTGCAGTGGGTCACTTGCAAAATCTCAAAAGCCATTGGACAAGTGAGACAGCCCTACATATTTGAAAGGTCAACAATGGAGTTCACAAAGCAGACAAAGATAGGACAAGAATATGATCAATACTTTGAGTCTGCAAAAAGAATTGTAACTGTATATATATGACTTGAGCGAGCACTATAGCTTTGTTTGCTGACTGTCTTCGTCCTCACTGCTTCAGAGCTTGTATTTCTTGCATTAAAAATCAAACCATGCACAGAATAGACTGCACTGAATTTGATATTGAAGTGTAATGCCTTTTAAATAACATCAGGGTCCAGTTCACTGGGTTTCTCATTACGTCATAGTAGTGACTATGAATTTTGAACTTATTTATAGCAAAGCAAATCGATTTGAATAAGCAAAAGTCGAGAGCGCCGGTCATCTTTAACAATGCATTGTGCTTTATAATCATATGTTTTTTAATGTCATATCTAATAAGTGGCTGTAGAAACTATAACTGTCAGAAGTATTAAGTGGTATTAAATGGACGTACTCAAGTAAAGTACAAACACTTAACATAGTACAGTACTTGAGTCACTGTACTATGTACTGTACTGTACTGTTTGGCCTCTGGGTAGGTTTTTTCTAAGTCATTAGATGGAACATACTCAAAGGATAATTTAAGAGACTGATTGATTTAAAAAAAGGGAACTGGATTTCTGTTCAGAGTGGGTTTACTGTGTGAACGAATGAAACAAAAAGAAGCACTTTTGTGCCGCATTAAGGAATACAATAGTAGTGACAACTAATCTGGCTAGTGTCCTTATTCACCAACTAGCAACACAGGCCGCCTTATAAGGCACCCATGTGTGGAAGATGGAGGGAATGGATAAAAATAACTTAAGCCTATATGACACATGAAATGCACTTAACAAACACGATTTTATTTCCCCATTCTGTACTGAGAATAATACAAATGAAATCATTTTAATTTTGAGAATGACTGACTGCCTCTTTGTTGCACACTGGAGACTAACTTATTCAGGTAATAATTGTATGAAATACTTTCACTCTGAAAATTATACCTTGGCAGTGACTGATTTTCTTGTCAATGTTTTTCATGAAATTAAACTCAATTTGCTTTGCTACTGTTCATATGCGTGATGCCATGGCCCACAGTCACATATGATAAGTATAATCTTTGAATCATTTACAGGGGTGATTTCTCTTTGTAACACTACATGGTGGCTATTTCAGGTCTGTGAAGCGAGTAATAGAATCTTTTGAACTTTGGTCAGAACCTTTTTACAATAAAAGCTCTCAATTTAGTTTGAAATAGCATTGCTGCGTAAAACAAACTTTCTCATGCTTTTATCTTTTGTAGGCAAAAGAGGAAGTGGTTCTGTCGGTAACTGTTGCTGCTACAATGGAGATCTCTATCAGCACCAGGCACTACAAAATAATCTGGTGGGAGAGAAATTATTGCTGGTGGAGAAGTTGCTCACCACTGCAGTAGGCCATCTTTAAGTATGGTAAAACTCACCCACTTTACACCATGACTACCCGACTGATGTTTTGCACATCAGGTCATGTGATGACACCTGAAGCAGCTGACAGTGTCATATTAGTAGGAGTTTTAAAAAAGAAGCCTTGGTCTGAAAAGAATGAAAAAAAAAAAAAAAAAAAATAGTACTCGTCCTTGAACTTTCCGGAGGTCATCTGTTCCAGTAAATACGTATTTCTGTTGACATCAATGAACCTCTGTCAGCTATTCATCTTACTTTGAAGTTACATGCTGGTCTGTTTGTTAATCTTTGCCCGTCTAGCTACTTCTCACAGCAAAGATTGGCTATCACTGTGTTCCTGTTCGTCTTTCATCCTGATTTTCAAGCAGTGCGAATTCAATTGTTTTACACAATGAAGGTGTTTTAAACAGATTTAATCACAGAAATCAAAGGCGTATACGCACACACACACACACACACACACACACACACACACACACTTCCTATCTTTTCCGACTTCCCCACCCTACAGGCTGCCATGCCTGAGATCAGGGGCTGAGGCTCTTGCCTCCTGTCCTGCTCCCTTGAGGTTAATTATGTTCACTTTACCAGCCGTGACTCACTTTCTATCTGCCTGAAAAGCTCACAGACTACTACAAGCCCCACCATGGCTGCTGTTATCGCTAACAACTAGCCCCTCCGAGCAGTCTCTGTTCACACGTGATATATCGCAGCCATGCCAAGGATGGCTAATTAAAATGACTGACTGTGAACAACTCTGGATGTGAAGCAGGTAGTAGGCCTGTTGCTGTGGTGGTGTATAAAGTCAGACTGACACTCTCTCTTGCTGTATGTTGTCTTTCTTTTGGTATCCAGTTAGTGTGCGCACTGCCCATCTCTTCCCTATGTCTATTAAGAAGTGAAGATTTCAAAAGTGGGATTCCATGTTGTCTGTGCTTTTCCTTCCCTCTCTTCCTTGTTACCCCTCATTCCTGTCAGTCCCTCTCCCTTCATGATGGAGACTGCAGAGAAGTAAATGTTATTCTAAATGAATTATACATTGCATGCATGGGAAATTTAGTCTCACAACAGAAGCCACAGAGAGATGATCTTGTTTCTTCTTTATAATACATGCCTCACAATTTTTTAACATACCCATGCATTGTGTCCAACATTTTATAATCACTTCACTGTGCTGCTTGATGTACTTTCATTTAACTTAAAGCATACTGTCCGACACACACCCAAAGGACAACTCACTCACACTGCATTGAAACATGTCATGAATTTAAAATCGCCCGTGAACCTGATGATTTTGGAACACGCTCATTCGCTTTTTTTCTGAGAGTGAGATGTACACTAGCCTTGAGAGCTTGACACACTGCAACTTAAGGTTTGATATTTGTAAAAAACCTTCCCAGAGCAGACTGCGACATGGAGAAAAACACAAATGCATTCATCCCCACAGCAACAACACGGACACAAAACTGGATGATGGAAAGCTCTTTTGGCTCATGCACTGGGTGAGCAACTGAATAGCAGCCATCTAGAAGTTCTCATACGGCATTTCCTGATGAAAAGTGAGATTTGATTTTGTAAAATCGCTTCTAAAAAGTATTGCTACCATGTTACTTGTTTGCTATTTCAATGGCACCCTCTGAAAACCTCACAAACCAACAAGATTGTTGTTCTTCTTCATGTTTTTTTTGCAGAATGTTATTGCAAATACAGCAGCGCTGTTTTTGCAAGTACTCACAGTGTGGCACCGGCTGGTGAGAATGATTGAGACTTGCTGACACCCTGAGATAGCTGCGTGTCAGCTATCTCGGGAGTCCACAATGGTCCTTTCAGCTGCTTCAGCAACACAATGGCTGCTGCTGGTAACCATGACAGTGACAGAGTGGCCCTAAAATTACTCTGACATCACATAAAACATCACATACATTGGCATGGCCTCATATTCATAATCAATACTCTGGTTAATCTTGTTACATGGCTGTGTTAACGACCTGTTAAGCCATCACGCTTTCTTACTTGACACAATAGTTAGGAACATTTTATTTTTATATTTATTTATTCATTATAGTTACAGTACAGCTAGAAAAAGGGAAGGTGTAATTTTCAGGTTGGTTAATGGATAATGGCTATTCATTTCGTTTAATTTTCAGCCAATTAAAGGCTTTCTTTTACCTGAATTTCTCACCTCTGTGCTTTTATGATAAGAAAAGCTTGCAGAAACATTATTGCAAGGACCGAAACTAAAGACCTCTTCCAGTGATTTAAACTAAATTTCTCTTTGCTCCCCTTGGCGATTTCTGCCCACATACGTACCATTAACATACATTTTGGGTTATTGGATCACCCAAGACACATGTTAATACCAGGTGTCCTTAGGCTCATTATTTCTTTCCATGAAATCCAACTTAATGATGAATGCATGCATGCAAGTATGCGTGTTAGTTATTTAAGTATGAGGCTGCGATCATGGCTGTGACCTCTTCCTGCTCAGACTAGCTAGGAGAGGTATATACTCCTGAGTACGATGTGTTCATCTCTGACTAACAAGCATGAAAGAAATATGCTTTGTACCTTTGTACATTGTAAACGAAGGTCTTGCATTTCTACGAAAAATACAGCGCCTTCAAAAACAAGAGTGGTTGTCTCGTCTTGTAACAGGGAGGTGAATCAGTGTAATATGAGAATAAATGGTGTGTCAGTTGCACCTCACCCCTTAGCATTACATGGAACCAATATAGTTAAAATAGGCCAAAATGTCCATATAAACATAGAAACTGCAGAATAATCCACTTCTCTTCTCTTCGCTGCCCCTTTGTAGGCTCAGCGTGTTCCAAAAACTCATTTTTTTCAAGCATGAATTTGCATTGGAAGCACAACTTTTTACTATAAATGTTTTGAAGAAAATGTATTATCCTTGTCATGCAGGTGGCTGCCAAACAACAGAAACACCAGCCTGGCATTTCTATACGACAATGATGCCCATTTGGGTGAACTTTGAGGAGAAAATGTTATATTCATTTTACTGAAGCATCAAACTTGCGTTGTCAGTATGTTTCAGTGTAACCTCCCGCTTCAAGCCAATGAAATTCGTGTATGACAAGGCTGCATTCCCAGATGCCTGCCAAGTTCTTGCATTTTCTTGAATTTTGTTTGTCAAACTTTACCTTTAGAGTGTCCTTGTGGCTTTGTCTGCTAAGGCACATACTCTACCTCATATCTGATTTATTGCATGAGTGTGGCTCATATCATTCACGGCATGTCATATCCACAACCACTCACATTTCTCATTTCTTTTTGCTGTATACAAATCGAATTTCTGACTGATCTTCATGTTAAAGAAAAATAAAAAGAACACAGGGAAACAAATCAGGAAAGTAAATTCAGCTAGGTGTTTCAGTTTCATAATGCAATAACGCAAAGATTATGACAATTATTTGTGGCTCAAAAGAATAGCTCAACATTTTAGAAAATCAGCATATTTGTTTTGTTTTTTGAGATTGATATGAGAAAATTGATAGCACCTTCAGTTTGGGACAGTATTAGCCGATCGTAACTTAGCATGAAAACAGGAAGCAAGGGGAGATTGCTGAATGTCACAAGTGAAAAAATCCCTACCAGTGCCTCTAAAGCTAACTGAATAATAAGTTGTGCCTAGTTAACTCATCTATACATAAACAGAAATATTAAAATCAGCAATTTGTGGTTTTAAAGGCTGTTCCCTCCTTCCTTCTGTGTCTGTCTGTCTTGTTTGTATGTCCCTTCTGTGTGTTGTTGGACGTCCTCTCACCTGATTGTCACCTCATCACCTGCTGCTCATCAACCAATCAACCCGTTCAAACACAAGTTCAACCTTCCAGACTCTGTCAGATCGCTCAGTCTTCTCCATGGTAGCTACGTAACGGCCAACCCTGAGATCTTCGGAATATTTGTTTGTGAATTCTGTTTATTTCCTTCCCGTCATTCCCTTGCCACATCCAGCTCTGTCTATCCTAGCACCTGCTGCTCCTGAAGTATTCTGCCACCCGCAGCCCTGCACCGTATTTGATCTCCCTCCTTTAAGACCTCTCCAGCAGTGGCGATTGGCCACCCCTGCGGCCACCCCAGATCTGATAGGTAGTTGGTCAAGTTCGTCAACACGAGAAACAAGAGAAATGCTGTCAATCAATGATGACAGCCGATCAACTGATTTAGAGCCAGATTTACATTTTGAAGTATCACAGTAATGGTCATACTGAGGCTGTGACAGCTGATCTCTGTTCAGCGTACGTTTGGCCAATGGCCATACAGGTCAAGTGTCGGGTGACCCATGAGACGCACAAAGTTACTGCTGCAGCAGCTGAACTGGTCCGTGAAAGGAGCTTCAACTACTGGATAAACCGGTGAAATCTGTCGGAGGTATGGTAATGTAATGTTTATTCATATCGTAGTTCCCTCTGAATGTGTAGGAAAACTCTATCTAGCACTAAGTAGCAGCTAAAAGAGTAAGACGAACTACACTGCTGCCCTAGCTAGCTTAGCAGCCTCAAACCAAGTTAAGACTTTAACGTTAGCGTCCCCCCGCAGAGGAGATTATAAACAGAAACAGACATGTGGTGTTAAACGTACGGGATACAATAACCTGCTTAAGTACATGTAGCAGAAACCATGAGATAGTTATCTGTTGTACTCGCGGGTTCCAGAGCCCAACGAACACCTGTATTTTGCACACTGATTCTAACCCAAATTGATTATGATCCTGCTTGACGTTTGCTATTACTTAAAAGTGATTTGACTGACTGACTGATTGATTGATTGATTGATTGATTGATTGAGTGATTGAATGACATTTCCCCCAGGGATATTAGGAGAATAGTTATGAAGAGAAGCAGAGATATTCAGACCTTCTTCAATAGAAAGAGAAAAGAGTCAGAGTCAGCCACAGCTTCTACCAGCAGCGTCAGTGAAACATGTCAGTATCAAAAGTAGTTAAAATAACCAAATATACTTGAGGACTGTGATAATGGGAAATGGAATTTAAAAAATGACTTTTTTTTTTTTTTTTTACCAGAATAGACACCTTTATTTAACACTTATGAGACAGGAAATTATGGGAGAGAGAGGGTATGTGACATGCAGAAAAGGACTGGGATTTGAACTGTGGTCGGCTGCGTACAAGGCATTACACTCCGCTATGCCACCCCACACTAGCTTTGTGTCCCATCCTGGCCACCCCAGTAAAAATGTCCTGGATACGCCACTGCTCTCCAGTCAGTGGTGGTTGCACCACCACCTCTGTTTGAATAAGATGGCTCTGGTCTCTGGTTGGTGTTTGCATTTTGGGTCTGCTACCATTCAACATAACATTATCCATCCACCCAGAATCTTTGTGCAGCTTCTCTGGCTATATTCTTACCAGATTTGGTCAGTGATCAGCTAAGTTAAGTTCTCACTCTAGCTAACACACAGTTATGGGATCGATGCTAGTCTTCTTATCTCACTTGTCAAAATGTATACGCACAAATGTATCCCAAACAACAGTAGTTCTTAGTAACTTCTAACAAATCAAATGCAAAGATGTCTGGTAAGCAGTAAGTTCAACTTCTTCCAGTGTGAAGTAATTGGTAGATCATATACTTTTATGTATCCCCAACACTGGTATGTGAGAAGAGAAAGTGGTATGTTGACTTGCAGAAACTGATATAACCAAACACCTGCTAAATGCACTCGGGATTTCTGTGTATATTAAAACTCTAGTTCTTACATCAAAAATTTTAAACACAAGTAGACCATATTTTCCCATCAGCACTACGAAACCCTAAAAGTTTGAAGTCCTGGGGGCAGTGTTCCAAAGTTGAAATGAAAGTGGCCTATTAAAGTTATATTTCTTGTGCAATGTACAGTGGACATTTTGTCTTGATGGTGGTATTAAAGGGAAGGACAAACTACCAATGTTGCTCGAGAGGTAATTTTGACTTTTTGACACTCTGACCTCAAAATTCGATTCATCTTCTGCAAACAATGCATATTCAAAGATATACTGAGATATGTTGTTCTGAACCAAAGTGTGTAAGGGCCCATCAGATCTAGCTCTTGCAATGTGTTATCTGGCCATGTTGGAAATAGTTTCTAATCTTTCTAATACTACTACACTCAAAGGTGGTGTAAAAAGCTGACCATCACAGAGAGTCATATCGTACAGCTTGGGATCAACTCGCACATTTTCATTTTCTCATCTAGACAACATTCATAATGTTGAACCTGGTTGTATACAAGAAAAGTGCCACAAATGCTGTAGTTTTTTCACGAATGAAAAGCCTGGCTTCTAACCTCTACCTCCTCCGCATCAAACATCAAATGAAATATATCAAATGCAGCATTGGAATGGTGTGGATGAAGTAAGCTAGAAGTTATTCAACCATGTGACAAGCAGTTCTGAGTATTCTCCCCCCTTAAGAGGTGAGAGTGTATCTTTTTGCATATGCTCCTGTGTCAAACTACCCATATCCACAAGCTTAACTTTTATCAGTGACACAATAGAAACATATTTTTTAAGTAGGTGGGTTTGCCACTTACTTGTCCGTCCTTATAGCATCACCCAGGCTCCACTTTGTTTGGCCATATATGTTTTTTCCCTAAGGGCCAAGAAACTGACAAAGATCATGGTGGCAAATGCTGATCACAAAATTCCCTCAGAAACCTACTATGGGCCACATCACCCAGAGTACATTATTTCTCTAAGATTAGCGGGCTTGGCCTGCTACTTGTTCCAAAAGTGCTCTGGGTAATTTTGACTATGTAAAATAGACTAGATCCCAGGACACACTGTGACAGCCAACTCTTCTGGGATCATTTAAATTACCAAGTCAATAACTAAAATTAGGACTCATAAGTACACAGGATGTGATGAAACTGATCTGAACTGAACTATCCAAATCCCTTAGTGCAGGAAAAATATGGTTCCGAGCAGGTTATTTTAAATTATGCCCGTGATGTGTCTGACTGTCAGATCATAATATAATTTTATGTCTTCAGCTGTGAAGAATAACTCTGGTGGGACTATAAATTACTGGCCTATGTCTACTTGCATTTGCTATTCCCTAGCATCCAATAACAGCTCTTTATTGTGCCTACTTTTTAATAAATCTTTATGACTTGTTAACCATCGCATAGGGAGCCAGTTTGATACACAGAGCTCTCATCTACTTCTAAGTGCATTGTACTTGAGCGACACTACCTTTGACACGATATGTATGAGACCTGCTGTTTTTTTTAAAACACAGGATATGTGGTGCTGTTCACTGAGGTTTTAGGGTAACAGTGGTGCATCATTGGCTGCTCTAAAATCCTGAAGTAATTGCAGAAGTTCTTCTTGTTGGTCAGTACTCTTGTGCGGCTGGCTTTTAAAAAAAATTTTTTTAGTCATAACCTTAAACAATCTCAGATTTAAATCAGTGTTGATTTCCTTCACTTGCCTAAAGCAATGTCACTTGAGGTTTCTGCCTACAGATCTACTTTTCCTTCCGCCCTCCAGACCCTGTTTGTTGAAGTTATCGTCTTTCTTTTTCCTGACAGGAATTCTTACATGGCACAAGCTGTGGTTTGCTTACTCCTTGCTGGACTTCATCCAACTGACCTGACTGACCTCTCAATAATTATTGATCAGTTCTCAGTCCTTGCATCCCTCTATCAAAAATCTCTTCTTAACCTGGTGTGTTTTTGAGCCTGAGGTGGCGACGCAACCAGAGGCAAGGTCAAGTGCTGGTCCAGAGATAGGGAGAGGTGAGGGTATGCCTGGATTATTAACAAGTCATGTTGGGCCCGCTGAATCCAAAGAGCCCCCTGATGTCCCTGTGTGAAACAATTTGACATTATTTACATTTCAAAATTGTTACATTTTTCAGATATTTAGTTGTATAAATAATTACTGAAGTGGTGTTTGAGACTGACCTGTCTGATTTTGATAGGAATCTGACAATAAACTTCACAAGAGTGAATAGTGGCAGTGACAGGAGACCATTTAATGTTCATCTAGGGCTTTAGGGCAGTTATCCATGTACAAATGAAGGGCAACAATCATTTTGCCATTTGCAACACTTCCTTTTAATTTCCATTTGTAATATATTGTTTTCCTTTGCTTCTGCTTTTGTAGAGAAGTTTATACGCCAGCAGAGCAGGGTCAAATACCACACTTCCTCTATTTTGAACTCTGTGGTTCTTAGGTCCCTCAGAGGTCAGCAAAGTCAAGACGAACGACCAACGGTTAAATCTGCATGTCAAAGTTCACCAAAGTTCCAATACATCGAGTGTATGAGAAGGCTCAACACAGATTTACTTCTCTGCCTCTGTGAATTAATTAATTAAGACTCCATTAATTGTAGTATGAAATGTATCTTATTATAAATGCTGGAAGAACCAGACCCTTAGGACACAACCTTGAACCTCAGTGTCCTTGTGGGGTCATTCAATATTATTCATAATATTCAGAACATAAAGTTTATTGGGTGGGTTAAACCCTGTATTAATATGTCTTTCTCTGTAGTGAAGCTTTGTTAAGCACAGAAACATGAATATTTTTGGTTATTGGAAATGCTCTCTGTAACCTGTACTTAGTTGTGCTTAATTGTTGGCTTGTTTGCAACCTGTTTGATTGTCTGACTCCACCATCTGCCTTGGTAGTAGCGATGCCTGTGTTTCCAGATCTCAGAAATAAATAAGACAAAATTAAGGAATTAATGGTACAATTTGTCTAAGTTGAGTTAACGACAAGGGGTAAATAACAGGTGTTTAAACCTTTTGCTTTTAGCCTTTGTGTCTGTTGACATTTTCTCTTTGCAGACGTGCAAGTTTCTAATTATGTTAAGAAAGGACCTTTTCAGTTTTTTATTCTTCTTTGTTTTCTCAGCTGTGTGTTCAGCCAGCACGCCACTGTTGACAGTTGTGTCACTTTGTTTGATGCTTCGAGAGGCTCCTTCATTCCTGTTGTTTGTTGCTTTGCGAAACAATAGTGTCTATCAACATTACATTCAAATCAGGGGTTTTATTATGACTATTGTCTATTATAGGTGTACTTCACTGTGTCATGTTCCAGTGGGAGCTCATTACATATTCAATATGCAGAATCAGACTTAACCTTACACACCTGTGGCCCATCCATTCATTGGGCTAATTTGTGCTTTTGTATATCTAGTCAATGCTTCCTCCTAATTTATTTGTGTGGGGCCGTGTTTAGGGTCGATTCAAGGTGTATGTGTGTGATCTGTGCAGGACAACAGTGCTAAAGGGTTATTTGCATGCAAAGTGTGTCAGTGTGACCGTATATGTGACTGTGTCCGTATAAGCCAGCTAGCATGAACTTAGTCCTAACAGACACATGCACTGAGCACATTTTAAACAAGAGACTGTGCCACGTATACTCTTAGCATTGTTCAGTAATGAATTATGAAAAGCCAAACACAATATGAATATAAAGAAGCAAATACTCATTAGGGCTACTTATTTTCTTGTTGTTGTAAAGCACTTAGTGTAGCTGGGTATACTCTTCTTTGCTGAGAAATGGGCTATATAAACATGATATATAAAGAAACAATGATGATGATACTCTTTAGTCCTCCTTGTTCTGATATATTGCACACTGAATCATAGGTAGTGGATGTTTGAACTTGCCAAAACAAAGAGCAAGCAGTGCAGATGAGGAAGATAGATGACTGTTTTTCTATTACCATTAAGTGAAGTTTCATTCTTGTTGTTCGAGAGGCCACATTTATAGTCCAGTCTTTTAAAAGCTTTAGAAAGCTGCACAAATCAATATTTGATATGAGCAATAGGTCAAATAACTTTGTGTAATGCCAAAGTGGTCGTTCGTAGTGAACCCACGCAGTGGAGCTCCACGTGTCTCACTCAGAGTAAAAGGCATTTTCTTAGGATGTACAAGTTGAGCATGATATAAAAAATAAAAGGAGGGAAGATGGGGGGAAAAACTCAATCTGTGTGACTATTTATTTTAGCAACAAAATAAAATATTTTAAGGGATAAATTTAGTAACTGGAATTAATACCAAAACTTGGATTAGCTCCGTAATACAAACTTGGGTGCAACATAGCTGGGCCATATTCCTCTGAAGAGCTGGAGGGCTTAACAAGGATCAATTTTGCTTTTGAGATTACACTCCAAACAGTTATGACGAAGACTTAAAGTGGATTAGGATCCAATTTTCGAATTCTTGCCACTTCATAATTATTACATTGGCAAATCTTAAGAGAGGTGCCACATCAGTAATGTTTTAATAGTCATGTTTGGGTTTTATTAGTGTAAAATGGGTAATACTATCACTGAGTGGTGTGGCATACTGAAATCCGTTATAGTGACCAATTAATACATCTGGGAAACACCAGCAGCAACCTCAGTGGAAATGTGAAATGAAGCTGCTGACGTGCCAAAAACTGCAGTTCCTTGAACAACCACTTGAGGCTGACTACAAAGCAAATCAATATTCATAAAAAATGTCCAATTTCACAGGAGAAATAAATGTGTTTACAGCCTGGTACAAAAACAGGTGCGGTCTCTATACAACCAACAACAACTAGGGGTGAATTATCCTAAGGCTTAAAGTTCCACATGATTGAGAGCATGGTTGTGTTGATTGACCATCAAAGGCTTGTTTAAGCAACCAGGCTTCATTCAGCTCACCTCAACTCTATGTCTCTATCCATTTTTGGATTAGTGGGGAGCCAGCAGAGACAGGACTACCAAGATGACACAGATCACAGATACTATGTCCATGGGAAAGGGGGTCCAACCACAGGGCTGTATCGAAGAACAAGATTCAGTGTCTGACTGGTTGCCTTGGGGTTTAACTCTGGTTCAACTGGTTCAACCTATATGGGACAGGTTAGTTCAGATAATCATATTAAAACATGGCCACATACTTCATACTTCTCAAGTTATTTGCACCATATGACCTATTTTTAGTGCTCCCAGAACACCAATTAAATTGGCGAGTTGAATATTAATGAAAATAAGATCCTAGTATATAAACCATAGCTTTCGTTTAAACTGAGTCAGTCAAAATTCAGTTTTGTTATACAGGTTATCCTGGATTACCAGGCTCAGTGAAGCCCAAAGAAGGCTAGACTGTGTTAAACTCACTTCCCTGTACAGGCCCCTGGTAGAGTCCTTTAGGCTGTAGTAGAACAGGATGGACTGAAGTAGTATCACAAAAAAGAGCTATGGAGGGGGATGTTTTAAAGATTCCACTGAATTGGCAGCTTTATTTCCTCACTGAGATGTATTTCCTATTAAAACGGGTTTATGAGGAAGGTCAAACAAAGTAAGGCATCACTATAATCTGTAAAACCAATAGGATATCAGATTAGACACAAAGATAGAGGGATGAAAATAAACATTGAACATTTGTGATGGCTTTATTTGTTGGACTTCACATTGATGCCTACAAGCGACAGATGGTGTAGATCACCATTCACAGTTGCCAATGACAGAAGTTAAGTCCCTATTATACTTGATCATTATTATGATTTTGATCATCACCGAGCTTTCCTTTCAAATCCATTAAATATCAAATTCTAATTTTGTAATTCTAGGTCTCAAATTGTATCCCTTGTACATTACACTTACAAAAACTAGAGTATGTAGCAACTTCTTTCTGTTGCACTTGGTGTAGAGATATCCCAGGACAAACAGCTGCAAGATGCTCCCCCTGTCATATTCGTTTCCATCAGGCTAGCAAAAGGAAGTAAAATCACACCATTCTCAGTTTCTTATGAAGTAATTTTAGAAACCCTTGAGTCGATCAAATATGGAGTACATCTCTATCAGTGGAGCAAGGCATCACAGGAATGAAAGAGTGGAGAAGGTATCACGGACGAGAGGGAGGGATTCATCATGGGAGTGAGGAAGGCAGCCTGCCAGGCTGTTAAAACAAGCAATCCCAGAAAATCCCTTTTGCAAAAAAAATCCTAGAACGCCTGCTAAGTTACACATATTTACTATGCTGTGTCTTTGCTGTAATGGCCTGGCTGGCTGGGACTGTCAGCAACTGACAGAGTTGGTAAGGAATGCAAGTTCATAATGAAGGGATAAATAAAGAATGCAAGTCACGACTCCATTACTCATACATGAGTAAGCGACTAGATGGATTGGATTGTCACAATTTGACATGGAAAATAATAAGTAAAACTAGGGTATTAGGGTATTTAATAAGAGACTGACAGTGAAATGTGTTTGCTGAGCTTCTCCAAATACATTGGAGAGATCTGCACATACAACTACTGTATACACATGGAGATTAACATGAGGGAACTTGTGAACAGGAACATCAATATTAGATGATTCTGCAAAACCCCAGATTGTGTTCAGTGCATGTTTTTTTAATATTCTGTCTTTCTACATCTGCGCTTGACAGCCAAAGAATGCCTAAGATTACGGGAAGAACATAGTTATTGTTAATGAAAAATCTAACATTATTTGCAGGTATGTGACAGGATGCCAGTTCTTTTTATGTGGATAAACTTCTGTGTTGACTCTTGACGAATGTTGCAACTGCTCACTTACCTATACCTATCCTATTATGAAGAATATTATTTGAAGAACAATTAATTGTTTTGTGTTTTGCTAAACATACCTGGTGTTAATTAAACAGGCAAATGTTTTTCTGCATGTTCCACCATTAAAAAATTCAGGAAATCGATTAACTTCTTTTCACATGGCAGGAGCAAACACCACATTTTCGTTCCTTTTGTTTACACTTCTCTTTAATAAGCTGACAGAATATTGATAAAATAATTCATCTTGACATGCTATTGCTTGTAAAGTCATTATCTTTATCAATAAGATAAGGCTAGGTCTTTCCTAACAATGAGTACCACTGTCATACCACTCCAGGTCAGTGGTTAAAGAGAGTAGATGATGAGAATGCTGCCATGAGCTGGGACCTCCAGAAGCATCCCAGTGGACTCTTTTACACGCCTGGGCCAGTAGAACATCTAGCCCTGAGTCTTTCAGTCAAAAGGTGTCAGCACTTACCACCTTAATATCTGTTCTGGTACACTGTAAAGAAAGTAATTCTTTTCTTAGAAATTCTCTTCTTAGAAAAGGCTTTTGACTTCTAAAATCAATTGTTATCAGGAAACAAAATCCTGAGGTTTGCGGTTTCAGCTTCGCTGTGGATCAGTGCGGATTAACCAAACTTCTCTCTTAGGAACGATGCAACTAATTTGCGATAGCAAGCACGTATTAAGAGAAATGTAATGACTCCAAAATGAAAGGATCTGCAAAGCTGAAATGCGTTCACTGACAACATACATTGTACAATATGTGGTGCATCCTGTAACTAGGTCAAGTTTGAACTTATGAGCAAATGCTGCACGTTGCTGATCTCTAAACAGTGCTTCAGTGTGTATGCATGTGTCTTGTTCAAAGAGAGCAGAGTACGTTTCAGAGACCACCGTCTAAAACCTGTGAAGATGATTAATACATCGGAATAGAAATGTCATAACAAATGCATCAAGGGTATCCCGTGGAGTGTTCATCATCTTCAATGTTGCAATAGCAAGACACGTCTTTGTTGTCTTTGGTGAATGTAGTCTTAGAGATCTTTGCAGAATGTGTGCATTAAATGCAGAGTTAGAGATCCTACTGCTGTGGATTGAGTTATTATAAACAAGACGTAAAGAAGAAGAAAAAAAAACCCAACAACTTATGACTTTTTACAAAGGAAGTTCAATTTTATGTGAGAAGAAAACCTTTTGTGGTTTTGAACTGACCTGTCTCAGATGCGGATGGTAAATGTTTTTTAAATGCTGTAATGCTAAATACATTATTGTTTTCAATAATCAGGTAATCTCAAATGTTTTCAAATGGAGAAAAAAAATATTTCTACTTCAATTGACTGTTGGGATAGTGTCATATTTCATACAGCAAATTATATTTTTAATCCTATTCTTTTATGACTAAAGGAATTAGTGTTTTCTGTGGGGAACATGGATATCTGTACCAATTTAAAGGTAATCCATCCATCCTGGGTATAAAACCTGTGAAACAAAAAAGCATACTCGCTAAACCTTTACATACCCTTGCATGCCAGTTACATCAGGTATGTTATAGGTTGCAAATATCCATTCGCTTTGCAGTAAGGTATCGTTTTGATTGTGCTAAGACATGTGCTAAGCCAGCAGAGCTACTTTTGCACTATCTACAGTATCTTTAAATAATTGATGCTGATTCTGTGTGCGCAAAAATAAAAGTTAACAACTGCCTGAGAGCAAGCCGAAGCTTCTCTCTTAGAGGTAGGAGCCAGATAATGAAGGAAACAGCAGTGTACTGCGGTGAAACACTGCTCTGCTTCCTGAGGAAAGCACCTCAATGAGATAATGAACTCTGGAAGTGTGTGAGACTTTTTTTTGACTAAGAACTACTAGTCATATCTTGGGCCTAGCCATGCTGAACATGTTTAATCCCCTACCACCATACAGTAAATCTGTTAGCACTTTCATTAACATATCAGCCTCCTTTTTGGAATACTTTAGAGCATCAGTGAAGAGGGATGGATATAAACAGCTTGGACTAATCCCAATACCCAGGACAACAAAAAATAATTAATTGTGCCTAATTTGCTGCTGTCTAAACAGAGATTGGATTTCGTTTAATGCTAAACAGGCCAGTCCAGGAAATAAACACATTCCTAATTTAAAACGCTCCCCAAAGTGTTTCCTGCTTTTCTCTATGCTCTCCACAAGAAATATATGCAAATGACAGCATTTAGGTTTCACTCGCTGCACTGAGAGGAAATGTTGGAAGATCCCCGAGAGGGTTTCAAGTCTTAAGCGAGCCTGTTTCATTCTTTCTTCAAAGCCCCCAACCCACTCTCTGCCTCCGTAGTGAACTTGTTTGGAGGGTAGAGATGTTTGAACGACTTATGAACTCTGTCATGGATCAGTCTGGACGATGGCCTGAGCCCTGCATCTGGCTTTCTGCAATTTTTTTTTTTTTTCTGCCCTTGTTCAATCAAATGATAAATTTGTGAGTAAAGCTGGTTGGATGCTGAGAGGCTCACCAGCTGCTGCTGCTGCTGTTGCTGCCTGTCTGAAAGCGAAAGGGTAAAAAAAAAAAGGTCGAGAGCTTATCTTGAAACCTTCTGAGCTAAAGACAGCATAGATGATTGACAGAGGTAGAGCATGGATATCTGTCAGGATCCAGTTTATTTGCATCATCTTATCACAAAGGTATGTGATGTAATTTGACTGGCACTTTAAATGGACCATTTTCCCATTTGACCCATTATGATGAAATATCTCACAAAGAATAATCTGAACGTACAGTATGCCGCTATAAACCATCAGAATACAAATTCTTAGAGGTGCTATGTGTCACATGTTTGTCAAACAGCTGTATGATATAATGTGTGACTGACATTCACATTATAAGCAATCATTTACTCCTATGCGATAACCCCTCTCCGAATAAAAATAACTTATCATCCTCAAGTAAAAGTAGTATTTCCTCTCTGGTGCTAGGTGAAGAGCCAGAGCTGGCTAGCTCGCTAAGTTTATATTCTAGAAGTATTGAACAGGAAAAGTGACTTGAATGTAGATTTGTAGATGTACTTCTCATGTACTGGCGAGTTCACAAATGCGCAGCTAGGGATGCCTGGAGTTTCGCCTTTAAAGAAGGGCTCCTTGAGGCATGTCAGCTCATCATAAGGGCTCCAAAAAAAAAGACTGAGGACCAGTTTTTAACATTCTGAAAGAGACCACTGTTCATCACGGGTACGTCAACTTTTCCTTCTTTAATTACAGCCACTGAGAAAGAATTGCCTACAAGCAAAAATGCGTAAAGCATCAGAGCCTCCATGAGCGTATGACAGGGTATTATGTTTTTGCTGATAAAGGCTTTTGGGAGCTCCAGTCTATTCAAAACCCACTTGAGTGTTACCTCTTGTTTGTGGATTGCACAACGGAACCATGAAATTTGTGTGATATACAGTCTGCAGGTCCACTGATCATGCATAAATAACATTTATCTCAATACATAACAAATTCCAGATATATAGAAAATTTCAGATAGATTCATAAACTAAGGACATGCTTTTTCTGGCATGCCCAACTTCGGAAGCCTTAAAAAGTTCACATGGAACATGGTGTTGAGTGTCATGGTGGTGCTAGCACTGTCACCTCACAGCAAGAAGGTTCTCGTTTTTGGTGAGCTGGGAGTTTGCATGTCTGTGTGGGTTCTCTCTGTGTGCTCCGTCTTCCTCCTACAATCCAAAGACATGCAGGTTAATACTCTAAATAGGTCTGAATGTGTGTGAATGATGGTTTGTCTCTATGTGTCAGCCCTGTGATGAACTGGCGACCTGTCCAAGGTGTACCCTGCCCAATGTCAGCTCCAGCCCCCCGCCACGACCTTGCAAAGTGGTTATAGATAATGAATGAACAGTGATTTATAACTGTTTTGGAAGACACTAACAAATGATGTCATCCTTTCGATAGGAGCATCAGCTCGAAAACACTTCTACATCTGCATTTTTCCTGAGGGCAAATACAAACAATATTTGTCGTCTTTAATTTGGAGATCATTTTTTAGACAGCAAAATATGGTCGTGTTCTTGATTTCAATTACGTGCATAAAGAAAGCTGGACTTTTGGACAGTCATTTGATCCTTTTCTTTTCAGTTTTATTGATTTCTGACTGTGTGGGAGGTATTTTATCCACTTTTCATGAATATTTTCTCTCCTATGCCCCTGGTGCTTTGTGAAGATTTGTTTGCTCCTGATGACATTTTAGCAATACGCTCTTTGAATGAAGAAGAGGAAATAGAAACACTGCCATCTAAGTGTGATCCCCTTCAAGCTCTGCAGGTACCTGCGCCAATTGACTGGGACTGAGGTGATTCTTTATTTGAGAAGAAAATATGGCAATAATCTCATTGTTGGATGAGAAAGATGAAAAACGGCTGCTTCCACTATCAAGGGGAAAGGCTTTGAAAGAGGGGAAAGGATTTGAGAAACTTTTAATGATTAGGAGTGATGAAACACCAAGAGCGTTTGGTGGAGGGAGTCAAGGGTGGCTAACAAAACAGTGTTGAGAGAAAATGAAGTTATGTTCCATGGGGATTAAGCTGACAGATAGCAAAGGTAAAGACTGCCTCCTTTTCCAATCTGCCCGTGATATCAGGTTTGATCAGGAATAAGGCAGCAGAAGCCAAGTGCAAAAAACAGGACAGAGTCAAATACCGGACTGCCACTCAAGATTGAAGAGATTTCCAGAATCTGCAGTACAATATAATACATTTAAGAGAAAAAAGCTATAAAAACCTACCAGAACAGAAGTAATTGCCCCCCTTGTTAAATCATGAACTAACTGTGATAAAACTAATTTTTTTGAAAGCTGAGTTCAATTACACTGTCCACACCCAGGCCTGATCACTGCCAGACCTGTTGAATCCAGAAATCACTTCAATAGAACCTGTTTGAATGAAGTGAAGTAGGCTGAGCGATGTCAAACAGCAACACATCACGCCGTGATCTCAAGAAGTTTAAGAAAAGATGAAAAAACAAAATCATTGACAACTGTCAGTCTGGAAAGAGTTACAGAGCCATTTCTAAAGTTTTGGGACTCCAGCAAACCATGATGAGAGCCATTATGAACAAATGCAGAAATCTTAGAACAGTGGTGAAAACCTTCCCAAGATGGCTGCCCTACCAAAATACTCCTAAAGCACAGCAACGACTCATCCAGAAGGTCACAAAAGGACCCAGAACAACTTCTTAAGAACTGCAGGCCTCACTTGGCTCAGAAAAGGTCAATGTTCATGACTCAAAGATAAGAAAGGGACAGGGCAGAAACTGAAAACCACTGCTGACCAAAAACAACACAAAGGCTTTCTCCATTAGTGGATAAAGGCTCTCACTGTGGTTTGCTGGAGTCCCAAAGCTTTAGAAATGAATGAATGAACTTCACTTCACTCAAACAGGTTCTATTGAAGTGATTTCTGGATTCAACAGGTCTGGCAGTGATCAGGCCTGGGTGTGGACAGTATAATTTAACACTACTGTCTTTTGAAGGCTGTTAGCTCAGTTTTTAAGTTATGGATCTATTGATAGCTCTGTGACCCCTCAGTGTCAGATGATTGCTTGTAATATTTGCTCTGTTGGAAGTTCTAAAGTTAGCACCAAATTAAAAGGTTGTCTGACAGCAAGGCTAAGCATTGAAAATATTCTTAATATGGTGTACACTGACAGATATTGATTATTGTGTGACAAAATCTATTTTTCTGCTGACCCTGTCCACAGCAGTGCATAGCTCTACTTCTCTACTGTAGCTAGAAGTACCTCATACAACCACACTTCAAAATACCACAACTATACCTTTGAAGGTTCCATATGTGAGATTCTGAGGCATATTACATAAAAAATTTTTTTTTTTTTTTTTTTTTGTTTTTTTTTTTTTTTTTTTTTTAAAAAACCCTCCCATTATTTTTGAAAAAAAAAATTTTTTTTTTAATAAAAATTTTTTTTAAAAAAATAAATTTTTTTATATTTTTTTTTTTTTTTATTTTTTTTTTTGGATTTTTTTATATTTTTAAATTCTAAATTTTTTTGGAGACATGTTTCTGTAATGTCACCTAAAAAAAACAGCGGAGGAAATTTCTATAAAAAGGCCCCAGGTTTCAACCAACAACTGTACAACTACAAAAACTACAAAATACAAAATATAACAAATATAACAAATATAACAAATATAACAATATCAGAACTTTGTTTTTTTTCATTGATTTTTTTTTGTTTTGTTTGTTTGTTTTTTTCGTCTTTGGACGTGTGGGGAAACCAGAGCACCTGGAGAAAACCCACAAAACTTGATGTTATTTTACTCTTCCTCCTCATTCTTCTTCTTTGGTTTCCTCGACCCCTGTCTCTTCCAGACAGAAGGTGGTTCTGCTGTCCTCTGTGGAAGATTTCCCTCAGCCCCTTTCTGGGATTCGAGGGCCGGTGCAGGACTGATGGTCTCCTGCTGCTCGCACGGCATTTCCTCTGGAACTTCAGCCTCTTTTGTTGGTTCACGGGGCTCTGCATTAGAGATGGATTCATGCTGCTTGTTGGGCTCATCCTCACAGTCGTCATCATGGCCGGTGATTTTTTGGGGAGCCTCTCTCTCGGCCTTGAGCTCAGTGGAGAGCTTCAGGTTGAGTGAGACACAGCTCTGAACACTGAGCTGAGTTTTCAGCTCATCCAGCTCTCTCCCAAATATCTTCTCCTTCTCAAAGGCATTTTGGTGCAGGATAGTGATCTCCTCCGCTTCCTGCTCAGCCCTCAAGTTGTGGAGGGCTGAGTCTGCATGAGACTTGGCTTCCTTATCAGGCTCATGCTGAAGGGTGTTGGCCTTCTGTGTCACCATGATGACATCTGTTTCATACCTCTGGTTGATCCCGCAGTGTGAAGTACAGATCTTGTCCAAATCTTGCTTGAGAATCGTGTTCTTCTCCTTCTCTGCATCAAGCTGAACAGAGAACATCTCCTGGCTCAGATTGTGTGCCTCTTGCAGATCCTCATAAGCTGTTTGCAGGAGTATCTTCTGCTCGAGTTTCCTCTCGAGGTCAGACCTAAGGGTGTCAGCCTGCTGTCTGACATCAATTACATCAGTTTGATATTTCAGGTTGACCTCACTGAGTGACACAGTCGTCTTGTCCAGTTGGTTTTGTAGAGTCTTGTTCTTCTCTCTCTCTTCCTGGAGTGCAGCGATGGCTTCATCAAAATCAGATTGCAGGTGATTCTTCTGCAAGATCTCATTATCAAGATCGCGCTGGAGGGCATCAGCCTGCTTTCTGATTTTGGGAACATCATCTTCATACCTTGCAATGAGCAGTTGGTATGAAATACAGAGCTGTTCCATTTCCTCTTGGAGAAGCTTGTTCTTGTTCTTCTCCGCCTGGAGCTCGTTGGTGAACTTCTCCTTGTTGATGATGTCGGCAACCTGCAGCTCCTCGCTGTCCACTTGGGGTAAATCTTCTACACAGAAAACAGGAGTAGATGGTCTCTTTTCTGAGCAAGTTTCATCAAAATGAAGACTTGGCTTGGTTGGATCAGTTTTTGTATTGTCTCCATCCCTGAAATTTGGAAGACTGTCTCCAGAATCATCTGACTCTGATTCTGAGTCTAGATGATTCAAGGGCAAAATAGTCATGCACTGAAGTGCCTCATCTGCATATGAGCTGGTGTCCATCTTATTTTCCAGGTGAACCATGGAAAGAAAAGGGTTCTTTAAAGAGTCCCTGTGAGTGACTCTCCTTTCAGGATATATATATATATATATACATACATATATAGTGCCATGAAAAAGTATTCCTTCCTAATTTCTTACTTGCATTTATCACACTTAAATGTTTAAGATCATCAAACAAATGTTAATATTAGACAAAGATAACACAAAGTAAATATAAAATGGTGTTTTTAAATGATGATTTCATTTAGAAGAAAAGAAAGGAAAAAGAGCTAGAGACACTCTATCTTATAGTTAACCTATAAGAAACCTGGCAATGCACTATCATGATTAAAATGCATTACATATGTCGTGAAAATGTCAGCTGTTTGCATATGAATGTCACAGTCATGTGAAAGATGCAAAGAGGGAGACGTGGTATCCAAGGGTGAGGGGTAGAGGAAAAAAGATAACATGGTAACAAGAGGCGGGGTCCTTATTCAGCTCAGAAGCGCAGATGAACTTAGGGGAAAATGACAGTGGCAGTAATTAGGAGAGTTAGTCATGCAAAGGCTGTTAAAAGAGCCGGCCGCTAATACTGGATATGGAATAAAGGAGCACAAAGATCAAGAAAGCGGATAAAGGTAGTTTTAATACAGAGCCTCATGTCACTTTGGATTTTAATTTTATGGGATAACAAGGTAGGAAATTGTGGTTGTGGTTCAGGATCAAAAAGAGTGTCCAGCCCAAGGATATTGAGGCTCTGCACCTTCCTGTAATAAAAGACAATTGACATTATTCAAGCAGAGGGTGTGAAGGTAAATCGGACTGTTGTGTTGAGTTTAATGTGCTCAGGTGGTTTAGAACTGAGCTGGATTAAATATTGACCGGCTATTTTATGCACTGTCCAAATGGTGGCAGTAATGTAACATTCTGCAAACATTTTAACTGCAGAGAAACAGTAAGCCCTGTGCTGGTTGCACCCTGAGCTGTGTCACCAGATGCTGTAATGCTCGGGCAGCATCTGTACATTAAATGTTAATAGGGAGTACAGTAAGTGACATCACCACCACATTCTTCATGAAGTGCTGTGTTATTTAGTGGGATGAAACATTTTCATGCGCCATATTTTGTACCTTTGCCGCCTTTTTTCAAAGTATGTATACACACACACACACACACATGTACGTTACACACTGGACAGGAGGGAAAAAATGAAAGAAACATTAACCTGCTAAAGGGCAAAAATGACCTGCAGGGCCTCTATTAATCCTTCCCATCTCTGTCCTGTCCTCTGGTGGAATATTATAAATATATATGGCCCTCATTTTCTGTGTAGTCATTTGATTAAACACAAAGTCATTTCAAAATGTGCACCATGTAAGTAATTATGTAATGAAGCTTTTAAAACTGATAAAGGGCCTCTCTTCAGATTAGGGCCATCTTGATTACCTGATAATCAAAAAAAGACCAACCTGAATTGATATTTTGATTTGGTGGCGCATATTCCTTATTCTCCCAAAGTTACAGTTGAACCAATTACCACAAACCAACTGCCACACAAGTGAACATTGTGCTTTTGGGGGATCCAGGTGGTCTAGGGCCCCAGGGCAGTTTCCTACTTTGCCAGGTTGATAATCCAGCCATGTCCACAAGGCCATGTTTGTTTATTTTCCCTGCATTTGGATGGTAGTTATCTGACTCTGTCTCTGCTCTGACTCTGTGGGAAAGATCTGTTTGCTCTTTTATGTGAGATTGAGTGATAACTGAGACACAGATTGTTTTTTTGTGACCGGCTAACTTGACAAAGAGGAATAGCGGGACAACATTTCTGTCTTGCTTTTTCCTGATCTTTCACCCACGTCTCATAGTCTTCCTCAGCCAAAGGAGTTTTGTTCACTAAATGAATCTATTTATGTTTGGATATGTTAGGCCTGCGAGCTAATTCAGGCAGACACCTCGAGCTGCACTGCATATACAAACGTGACATGCCTCACGCTCCACAGTCATCCAATCCAAATCCAAACACACCTTCCCAATTTGGCGGTCTATTTAAACTGCAAAAAATTCCCATCTCTCCCTTTGCTCTGCCAATGACATTGCTGTCCTGCATCAGCATCAACACCTCTCCAGGGGGTTTAAGATATTTGCTCATCACCCCTTAATATCTCTATGTATACATATCTGTGGGGAGTGATGACGCCAAAGGCTAACTGTATTCTGCTACTGCAATTAAACATTCCAGTTCTCTGACTGAACTATTCCAGTCAAAGGTTAGTGTGTTTGTGTGTTTAATGGTAGTCTAACATTTACAAATAATGTGTAAATTGTTGCATTATTAATGTGCCAGCCCCATTTAAAATCACATTTAGTTTCATTGACAAAGACCTGATATTAATAGATAGATAAAAATAGAACTTTGAAAATCCCAGTGGAAACTCTGCTCTTCACCCTGGTACAACTCTGCCTTATAATGGTGAGCACTGATGCATACTCCTGGACCCTGCAGGTGGGTAAATGAAGCTCATATGTCTGTGTATTACACACACACCCACACACGCACACACACACACACACACACACACTGACAGCCCCTATCACTTAAGTTCACATTATGAACAGCTTGTTTTTTGTCTCTCTCGTACCATCTTCTATTAAAAAAGCAGTCTTTTCAGCAGGGAAGCTGTCACTTCAAACATGCCTCTCTGTAGAGTTAGCTCAGAGTATAAAAACTAAATTGAAAGGGACCAGTTTCACAGCGCACTAACTAAAAGAAACGACAAAATAAAAGCAGCCATTACATGCTCATATAGCCATGTGGTCCACCTTGTAAACCAGTCGCTGCAGTCTCCAATGTGTCAGAAAGAGCAGGGCGGTCACTCATCAATGGGCAGACATTTGAAAGAAATCTTTCATAAGTGATCTCCAGCAGCCGCCACGCAGAGCTCCAGGTGTGAAGCTGAATGGATTAAGCATCCAGCAAGAAGTGGCTTCACTCAGCCTGCTAGTTATCGACAGGGATACACATTATTGTTGCAATGAATACATCACATAACCTATGATTGGTATAAGGTTTATAACCTTTATGAGGACAGTGTCTTAGTCATGTATTAAAACCTTTTGCTTGTCCTTTAATGATGATAGAATGACCTCAAATAATTCTGGTGTTGCTGTGTTGCCAGCTGTCCCCAAACTATATCAACCTGAACTAACAGTGAGCAAAAGTGGATATGGATATATAAAAGTTTTGATGTGCGGGTGGTTCTGAGCCTGGTCTCTCTTGTTTACGTCCACTGGGCTGTTTCCACATAGCACATTGACCTAATCAAACCTATTTTACTATTTTAGACTGACATAATCCAGGTTAATGGCCATCTGACACTGATAGTCCGGCTTAGTTCAGAGAGGTCACTAAGCTTGCCATGTATCCTTGGCTCAAAACTCAAAATGTTATTTGTCCAAAGCTATCCTCCTTCTATCTTCTATGCACATTCCATTTATATAAAAAAAAAAAGTGGAGATACATGGTTTTCATTGGACAACAACAACAACAACATAATATAGGGAAGGATATAGCAAAACAAATGTTAACACGAAGTATATCCATGTGCTCCTGTCTTTTCGCACTCACTTTCAATTTGTTGCATCTTAAATAGCTCTGCTCCACTGAGTATAACCCAGAAAGAAAATAAAGAAAAGAGAGAAAAAAAGAGCAAAAAACCGAAGGAGATAATTTAATTGAACCTGAAGGTTAATTCTTGACCTCACAAGATTTACTTTTTCCAGACTTTCAGCAACATCTCTCAGGCCTCATTGGAATCCCGATGCTCAGATAAACAAACTCAATGAGCACCACCTGCCAGTGGTTTAATTTTTTCTAACTTTGTTGTGTTATACCCCTTAAAGACCCAGTAAAATAAAATCCTAATCCTAATCCCTATGTCCCTGTGCTAATTGTTCTGTCATGGCGTGTGTCGCAAAAGCAATTACAGTTTATATTTAAGTGTTAACAAAACAAAATCACACTCATTTCTCTTCCTGTAAATGTTAAACGTGTTTCTAATGATTTATCCTGCACTCTGAGGCATACGCCAATGTGTCTCAAAGGAGCATGTATTTTCTCAGTCTCGCACAAGGAGTTCATATTTGCATTCTGAGATATAATTCTTATTTCTAAAAAGAAACCTGGCTCGAGTGTCTAAATGTGCCACCTCTCTTTTCATTGTTGTATCAGTGAGGGAAAAGCTGGAACACTATTACAATACCACGTTTGTAACATTTTATTTAATTAGCAATGACTTCCATTGTCAAGTTTGATCCCTCACACTGTGATGTTGCACCTATTCCGAACCATTTGGATTTGAAATGAAATGCTGCAGATACAGGTTTCAATGAGAGGGTCAGATAGAAACTCTTGTTTGTAGAACCTCGGTGATGGAGAGATTCCCTGATAGGCCAGTGCAGTTCAATAGCAAAGCAAGCAAAGCCACTCTTCAAACATGCCCTGCCTGACTGGATGTGTTAAAATCACTGCGCTGTAGTTATGTGGTCTGACAGATTGCTTTCTTTTCCACAGAGCAATTGATTTTCCTAAATCTCTATCTGGTCTTCATTCCTGCTTCTTTTTTGGACTGAATGCTGAACTATAGACAGTATTCACTCTTCCTACCAGTTTAGAAACAGTCGTGTTCAGGACTACAGCTATAGATATGTTGAACTAAAACTGTGTGGAATTAATGGAAGATAAAGTTAACTGAAGGCGTAGAAATTAATATTATAGGTGTACATATCTTAAATCTGTAAATACCAGAAAGAGAGACATCGACTGTATGATAAATCAGCACACATACACTAAAATAACCTCAACTTCAGTTTATTCATAGCACAAGTCTCTTCACACTTCACAGGTTAAAACATAAGTATCAAATGCACAATAACAACACACAATATAATGAGCACATTGGAAGCTGTGTGTGGATTTAGACAAAAGTTATGAGTGGAAGTAGTGAATAAAATGAAGACAATTGGCAAACACCAAAGCAAGTCAAGGTTATAGTAAGTTTTAGAAATGTCTTGCTTGCTTTCAGAGCTTCGAACTGCTCAGTGTTTGGCCTCAAAGGTTGGGTTAACCATTTCAACACTGATGCTGATGTCTGTCATGCTAACACAAAATGACATCCAGTTAAATGAAAACAAAAATGTTATTTGTTGATGTCCTCTAGAGATACAAGTGTTTTCTGTTATCTGATCTGACACCCATATTAGCAGGCAACAGCATACATGTGTACTTTCTAAACCTGCATGTGGGAGAAGTTTGCCAGAAAGCCCTTATGAAGTCAGGTGAAACACTATAAAGAGGGACACGGTCCATATGGGGATGGGTCAAACACAGGAGACAACTGTTTGTGTCCCATTGGAAACCAAAGGTCAATATTGACCACAATCTTTTCCTAAATCTAACCAAACGTCCACTCTTTCATGACATTAATCAGGTGTTCACAAAGATGACTTGGTAAGGTTTAGGGAAAGATCATGGTTTTGGTTCAATTGACTAAAAAGGTTAAGGTTACAGAACCTTCGATGTCATGGTCACAATCATAAACCCCAACCCTCATCTTACAGACCTTTTAAATGTATTTTTTAATTTGAGTGATATGCCCCTTTAAATGTAGATTATGCATATCTCTGTGTCTCTTTACTGGAGAGCCCTGTTTCAAGCATCTCCAGTAGCTCTGCATGTGGCTGTGTGTTTGCGCCTGGATGAAAGACACCGGGCCTGAGCAGGGCCTTTGTTTTGAATAATCTTTTGTAAAATATATACAACACGCTGCAGCAAAGCACAGCTGATCTATTCCTGGTTGTAATGAAAGATTTAGATTTCATTACATTACTTGTTTTAACCTCACCTCTCAGCAGACGCGCCATTGAAGTGATGAAGCAAAATACCAAGCAAAGTAGGATTTTAAGAAGTAGCGTGACCATCTTATTCCCGAAATGTAGCACACATTATTTCATTTTTGATCTGCCTTAAGAAAGTTAAGGATTAGGAAGAAGCAGAGGAAAAGCTAAGCAGAAAAACTTAATGATGTGCAAGGGTGAAATTGTCATTTTAATAATCAGTTGTGGTAGACTTCGTAACATTACTGTGAGCGAGTGGTTGAAAAGTCATTCTGAATCAAAATCCCATTCACTCTTTATTTCCTCTGCTGTTGACTGACTCAGCTCTCGCAGCCCAACACACTGGATGGCAGACATGCAACTATGGAGTGCTTGGCTATTTGCAGGCAGCTGATAAACCAGGAGCCATAATTCAAACAGCGGTTTATATAAATGGATATGAAAAGCCTTTGCAGTGAATGACAATGGTTTCACATTTAAAGCGAGTTAAAGGAAGAAAAGAAAGTTAAATTAGACTGGGATTCCACATCATTTTTTCCTTCCACATGTTTCCCCATATTTGTGCCTCAGGCTTATATTTTCATGAATTAGCATTTGCCACTTTAGTGGTAAAGGCATTAAGTGAGCTTGAACGCGAGGGCATTAATTAAACATTAAAGCCTTGACTTGAACAATAACAAGAATTTCTTGGTGGTGAGGAGCCAGTTCTCTGCTGCCATACCAGTATAATGGATAACTGCACAGACACTCTGGCTGCCACCACAACTATTCTCCTAATTAATTTATTTGGTCAAGTGGTTATCATCACCTCATAAACACTTTGGTTAACGTAATGATGGGTGTTTCAGCAGTGGCACACGACTCTAAATTATCTTCTGTTGATGTTTCCGTTGCTTTTACTTCTTGATTAAAGCCTTCTTCAAAATCAAGTCAAAGCAATTTGTGGCTTTATTTTATCAGGGAATAACATTCCAAAATCTTGAATGCAAAACAAACATCCTTTCACCTATTTTCCTATTTTAATGCATTAAATGTGAAAAACTGAGAAGGAAGGGAAAATTATGCAGTGACCAAGAAAACCTCAGACATGAAATTATCTGAAATAAAAATATATATTCTGATTGGAATAATAATGTGTGTCTGGTGTCAATTTTCCACACAAAACCTCCATTACCTAGCTGGAAATTCTTAAAATTGCATCTATTCTTTCTCCCTCATTGAGAAATCCAGAATTTGTGAAGAAATATTTTACCCATTAAAAAGTGGAACTTTTCAACACAAAAGACTCCTACTTCACTGAAAAGTCCATTGTCAGTGACTGTGCACTGGAGGTTTAAAGTTTAAACATCCCCCAGTTGCATACTGGTCCACAATTGGCTTCCATAATAGTTACAAGTCATAAAATCATCATATGTTGATGCCTTAAAGTCCAATTTCAGGCAAACAGAATGCGAAAACATCCTTCTGCACATAAATCATTCCGCTCAGTGAAAGTCAAACATCCAAAATGAAGTGATAAGTAAAAGATGTTTTGAGTGGAGGGAAACTTGACAAAATCAAAACACACAATCAAAAGTCACAAGTTCCCAAAGTCACGCATTTGAAATTAAAAATTTGTCATTTCAAAGAAAAATCCTAGAGGCATCTACTTAACCATTCATATTTCAAGCACAGGCATAAATCTCTTGGATTAACTTCAACATGTATCCAACTGGCACTGCTCCAATTACTTGTGAATAATGTCTACTTACAGACATTATGAGCTAGCCTTTAACACAAATCCCCATTCTTGCTGTTCTGACCATACACATATGTTTATTGTATATCCAGTCAAGTCTTCTGTGAGAAAGCACACACCTCCTTATTTGCTAAGCCGTTTTTGTTAAGAAGTATTCTCTCCCACGCATTTAATTTATTGAATTTTTAGGTACAATATCAGGTAGGGAAGACACAGCATTGTACTCAACCTTGGAATAAAGTTTATTTCTTTAACATATTTAAATATTTAATCAGACCTGTCAGACGTTTCAGGTAATTAAGATAAATACTACATGATGTACATATAATTTGGTTTATTTTGAATAAAGAATCGAATCTATTTGAATAGAGAATCCGCTCGATTGTCAAAATAAAACACCCCATGCAAAATTCCGATTGTAAAAACAGACAAAAGGGAGACAATTTAACTATGTAGCATATTTACATATTTAGAAGCATATTTCAAAGCACATAAACTAATGAAAACAACCAAATCTGAGCAAGTTAACAAAGTCTGGTAGGCAAACTGCTCAGCTTCTGAAACGCTCCCGGTGGGGTTTGAAGTCGTGTGGAGAATGGACCAAAACAGCGTTTCAGCCTGAATGTGGCAGTGTGGGTTTTGGCATAATCCAATATATGTGAAGGGAAAGGGAGAGAATGGACTGGTTTTTGATTCCTATGTGAAAAACAGCAACCTAACTGAGATGTGAAGAGGGAACAAAGGATTTCCTCCATTTTTTCCTTTGTTGCATGTTTGGTTTTTTTTGGTTTTTTTGAAAATGAAAGTCCAACTATTTTTTTTCCGCACACTCCTGGCCAGCGTGATGTTTTCTCGGACATGTTGTACTACACTATGCTGCACTTCACCTTGCAACATCTTCAGAAATCAAGTATTACCAGATGCAAAACTACAGATTAGATAAAATTCCAGTGTTTTGTCTGGTGTTAAGGTATGGTTAAGCAACTGAAATACTTGTCTTGTCTTGTTCTTATCTACGAACAATTAAACCTTTGAGAACATTGTGAAAGGCTCATATAATACCCATACCCATATACCCATATATATATATATATGTGTGTGTGTGTGTATACACACATAAGCATACGTTATGAGTGATAATGATAAATATGGACAATAGACAGTGCCTTTACTCATGATGATTTACAACAACTACTACTACTGGCAACATCTGCAAGATGGATTGTTGATGGTCAGGTCTGATTGCCTATGTGTACCGTTCAGTTGGGCTTTAAGATATTAAAACACACTCTTCATCTCTGTGCAGTACTGCTTATCCCTTTTTCTCTTCTTCCCTTCCTCACCCACTTTCCCTCGGGAGAAAGCATGGGTGTTTTTCAAGCTTTGCCTTTGTTTACCTGGTTCTTTGTTCTGGGCTGTCACATTATCTCTATAACTGACGACGTAGCCTCCCTGTGGGCTCATAATGAGGAAGTAGTGGTGGCACACGGCCTTGTTTCTCTACATTGAGGGTATCACCGCGTGTTAGGGCATGCCATTGTTCAAGTGTGGACTTATTTGGCAGTTGACAGATTTATTCTTGCCCCTATGATAACGTTCTGTATTTATTTTAAAAAGGCAGTACAGTATATCTTTGTTTTCTCTGCAGAAGGGCTGTGTCCAGAATCGGCATCACTGGATCTGTAGCCTACTTTCCAAGACAGATCCATCCAAATCCAGTTATTGTATATTATTGGCTGCAATGTTATTACAGTTTACAATATCAATTAAATATTAAAACAGAAAAAAAAATCCATCTGACCAATGAAACACTGTCCTGACATTATAAAGCTGAACTATCATAGCTCTCTCCACATGGTGCAAGATCAAATCGAAAACATACCCTCGCAGACTTATTGACTTCCACCCTGCAGTGCTTTCACAGTGTTCTCGTCTCAAAGCAAAAGTTCACATACAGGCCCTTGTGGCGTTAGACTGTTCAATCAAAATTTTTGAATACCAACAGATCTCCCAAAGCATGCCATGCAAGATTAAATCAGAAATTGCTAATAAAATCAAGATATAAAAACTTACATAAATTGGGTGTACAACAGCTATAAATGAATGCATGTACGTGCCAATGAAAACATTCTTCATTGACAGACTCTGTCTGTGAATACCCTCCACAGACAGAGACTGTCAATTTGGATGATGTCATTGAGCTTTTACCTGCTAACCCACAGGTCTCACAATTCGATTTTCACCTTTATGCAATTGAATTTTTGTCCCATGCAATTCTTTTTGAACCGTAGCGATCCATAAGACTTGTTTTCACAATTTTATTACATTATTGTCCCTATAACAGAAGTTCATAAAGATTTCATAGTAAAAGAACTGCTGCTCAGACAGAGATCAGCTTATATTTCGTATGCAATTAGCTTGTATGAGGGCAGATTAGGTACCATGTTCAATGAGATGACCCATTCTTTTCTCTCTGTTGTGCACTTTGTTCTAACAATATACGATCATTATAAATACATTCTCTTTTTTACCACCAGCCTCTTTATCAAAACCCAGAGAAATACTGAATCAATTAATATGCAGTAACTGCACTTGCACTCCTGGTTCTTTCTGTCAGCAAATATCTGCTTATCAGTGAACCAAATCTGGTTTCCACTGGAATTTTTCAAAGATCTCCTCCTTTCGATTTTCTTTGTGTCTTTTGGAGAACTACCTAATACAGTAGTTCTGCACACAACAGATTACTGTCCACAGTTAGGGCTATGTAATGTCTTTCACAGCTCCTACATATTTCCCAGAAATCAGAATTGCAAACAATCACTTTTGTGATGTCACAAAAGGAAAACTATAACATAGTCAACTTCATATATGCAAATAATACAACCCAATGCATGTAAGGCAGTGTCATTTTTTTTCTGAATGAAGCAGTAAAGCCCATTAAAATGGTGCATCCAGACATCCATCCATCAGGTGCAAGTTCATTGCAAATTGCACATGTTCTCCATAATTTAGGCCTCAATATTATTACCACTGCTCGCACTATTACTACAACCAGAGTCCCAAGTAATATAATGAACTTATGGCTTTGAGTCAGCAAAATGCTTCAACTTAAAAAAGAGGAAATGATATAATTTATGTATGACTATGAGGGCTAATTAAAAGTCTTATCCCAGGAAAATTGTGGTTTATTAAGACTTGTTTTATTTTCATGTCTTTGGCCATGAGCACTGTTTATGTATTTTTCATGTATTTCATGTGTTCGAGTAATTGCAAAGATGTCAGAACAAGGAAACACTAGTCTGAACTATTTTTAACTATATCACCAGATTCTGAGATTTTGGGATTAACTCTTGCAACTGCAATGTCAATAAAACCAAAACCAACAGAAGCAATTGGTAGAACTACAATAATAAAACCTCTGTTTTAATAGGAAGGTTTCTTGGAGGGAAATACTAGCGAAAATTAGGTTTGCCAGAAGTCTATAGTAGTGTCATACTATGATGCAAAAAAAAACAGTACACTGACAATGACGCCATTGGGTTTATCAGCTTTGGAATAACATGTATGTTCACCATTGTCAGATCCCATTCCTCCATGTTCTTCCTCATGGTTACTACAAAACTCTTTTGTCAGTGCCAACAGTCCTGTGCTGTTTCTTTTGAGGCCCTGGAGATGTTGCTACTGTTCTGCTTCCAGTTCCTGAGACCTGCAGGATGTTGCCATTGTGCCTCTATCACACAGTCCTTCTCTAATAGCTCTGCCCCATTAATCCTACTTTCATAGCATCCGCTTTCCCTTGTAGTGTGTGAAACCCTGTTGACAGAATGGCGATAGCCCATTCAATTCCCTATAATTAATTTTACATCTCACCACTAAAAATGAACTCTAATAATAACTTAGCTAATTGGTGGTGGACTGAGGTCTACTGACAAAAAATACTGAAATACAGGGGGTACATTTTACATGTCAGATTATTTTATCTTCTTAGGAATTCTGTATATTTGTATAAATTATTGACTTTCCTTGACAAGTTACTGTAGAGTTCCACACCCTCAATTTTTGTTTAGTTTGTTAGTAGCAATTATGCTGCAGATAACACACACATCAAAGTTCACTCACCATTAATTTCAATAAAAAAACAGGGTTGCACTCTAACGCTGCAGGTTGACTAATTTTTTCATCCCACTCTGCCCTTTGTTGGCCACTGAAATGTGCTAATGGTCACAGGCATCAAGACTTGAGAGAAACATCTTTTTGCTTTGATAATTCTCCAGAGTTGTATAATCCAACCTGGAGTGAGTAGGCAATAAACCACTGTGCTCCAGTTTAGCAACTGATAAGCCTTCAAACTGGACTGGTTCATATTTCATCTTCACACCAGTGCTCTGTAGTAATGCACCCACACCAATGCAACCCCTTGCTGTGTTTTGCTGCAGGGTTATTGTTGGTATGAGCATGGAGTAACACATTTAAGATATTGTAGTTATTTTACCATCACTATTTTATTCTCAGTGTACTATTCTTAAGCGTTCCTTTTAGTCTGATTATTTTTAAGAATGAATCACAGTAACAGTGGGTTTATGTATTAAAACACATTGGTTCACTGGTTTGTTATTGGACTATAAACACAACACATATTTTAGCTGCTCCCAGTATCAGCCTGGATAAATCAAATTAATGGTAGGGTCTAAACTGTGGTTTGACAGAAAACACATAGTTTAATGGCTGAAAGGTCCTTGTTGCATGCCTGCTCATTTATTCTCAGATTTGTAACATTGTGCATACACGACTAACACCCATGTTTCCTGTCAGAAAACCACAACTGTACAAGTTTAACGTCTACATCCTATCAACTCCCAATTAGCCTTAAATGCAGTTAAAACACACATTTGCCTAGTCAGCATATTCCTGGATTCAGCTCAATATTAATTGCTACATTCATTCAAATTACCTTGGCTTAAACCCCCACCATAGTCATATGTGGGCATAATCACATGTCAAGTCACGTGACAGTGACATGGTTCAATGTCATGGGTCGATTCTGAACTTCCTAGTACATGACGGTGTTTAAATATATAACAGGCCAAGATTCAATACTTTCATCTAATTCTTAGAAGCAGCTAATTAGCAAAGTTAACTGAAATGACTAATGATCTTTCCAGGTGGAGACTACCTTCTATTTAATAATTGTACTTACTTATTTAAGGTATGAAGGGGCCTGGAGCTGATCCCATTATGAGTAAAAGGAGGTTAGCTAGCAGCGTGAACAAGTTGCTAACCATAGGACATAAACACATTAACAGTTACATTCACATATATAGGTAATTGAGGGACTTTAGTCGTTAATCAGCATTATTTTAAATGTGGGAGGAAGAACCATGTAAATGTCAAACAAGATAGGACCAAGAACTAAACCCTGTGGGACATAAAAATGCAATACTTGTTGGTTTTGATCCCATACTTCATGAGTTGAAGTAAAGGATCTGAGACTTCTTTTAGACATGCAAAATTTCTCTCAACTTTGGTTTATAAATTTGTTAAAATCCTTTGTAGTGAGCACTTCTCCTTTGGCAGAGGTGTGCCTTAGACAGGTCAATAAATTGACACTCTAAAATGTGCACCAATCGTATCAATTATTTTTCCCTGGAGGGCCCTACTATGCCTTTGATTGGCTTGCCCTGATATCCCAATGAAGGCCATGACTTCTGGTCAATCAGAGACAGAGTAGGATAGGTCACGGTGTTAATGATCTGTAGCCTTTTGTGAAATAGCCATAGTTCAGTGCCTACTTAATAGTTTTTTTCAAGATAAGACTGCTTGTTTTTTTATTTCACTACTAAAGTCTATGTAATAGTAGGAAGGGCCAGCATATCAGGCTGTGGTTTTGGTTTATAAGATTTGGGTCCCTGGACTGTTTTCATGATTTAATATTGTTTTAAAAATTTACTGACAGCTAAATCTGTCCGCCTTCCTTGGTGCAAAGTTTCTTGCAGCACCTTGTGATGATAAGACTAAATATGACTAAATAAACACTGACTTGACTTGATTTGTCTGGACAAGAAATTTTTCCATGTGTCCTTCAAGCCTTCCACTATCATTAGAGGGGCTGGACTACAAATACTGTAAGCTAACACCAGAATCTTGCTTGTGCTAACACTGATCAACATAGCCTCCTACACTGTCATCAAAGGTGAGACAGAGTCTTAAGACCCCTTAGCCAATACTAAATGTTAGCTGCACTATGTGAATGTACATTATAATACCTCATTCAATTTGAGTGAAAGCAACCTACTAAATAACTCAAAGTTGTTTTTGACTCAGACAAAAGAACAGAACTGTCAACCAAGTCAGCAAACATAGAGACTTTGCTTACCATTATGCACAGTTCTTATGCACCATGATCTTTTCACCTATTACATACAAACCGTAACAAACAGGCAAACCTGAATAGATGAGTGGAATAATAACAATTCCATTTCATCTTTAAAGGGCATGAGGGGTCACTAATGTGTGACAAGTATGAAAATGAAATGAAAAATTGTGGCCTACAGTGTTAGATGGTGTTCACCATCATAAATATACCAAATGATGGAATATAATTTGGAATAATGGTGTTCCTTCCTTCAACAGAGTTCAACAGACTTCTACAGACATTCAAACTGTTCTGGAGGTTCATTGTAGCCCAACATTTTACAAAGACACTTGTATGTTTGTATATATGCACGGTTACATGTATCAAGATCCAAAATCAAACTACTAACATGCACATAAACTACCAAAAATTTGCCTCAACACTGAGATTAACATTAACATTTGAACGTTTTGTTAATTATACAAGTCATCTTTTTTTTTTGCTCATACATTTTTAACTCTCTTCCCAACTTACAACTCTTAATATCACCTTACTACCATTAAATCCACTGCACATGCATGGTACACACATTTTATTTTTTTGACTGATTAGTGTCAGGTCAAAAGATGGTCATGCACTCCATTCTCTGTGCTCTAGAAGCAGTAGTGACCTCAGTGGCTTCTCAGGTGGAACAAAAGGATTATACATAGCGATTTCATCCTGACAAGCAATCGAAACATGTTTTTAGTTTTATAACTTATTTCTCTACAGAGGTTCTTTGTGTATTTGACCTGTAGTCTACTGAGAGTAACATTCTTTTTTGTTTGAATTTGTTATAAAAAAATGCATATAAAAATAAAATCTCTGTACTCAAACCCTCTCCCCCCTCTGGGTAGGGAAGTTAGTGCAGATGCTTCAGTGAGGAACCCTGTCACCCAACTGCTTCTCCAATTTACTGCCAGCTTATTTCTCCAGCTTATTTCTGGCTCTCCTTCTTATGTCATTAAATCTTTTCCCACATTGGGCTGCTGTTTGAGGAGGGCCAGAGCAACAATTAACCAAATTTGTTACCTCCTCCCCAGCTAATTTACCATCATCTGTCCTGAGCGGCTCATTTGCAGAGCCATAGATTTGCTCTTGGCGATTCGGTGCTCCCTGCACAAGGACATCAGTTTCCTCTTGCCCCACACTGCAATTTGGTGCGGCACTATTCATAAGAGTGTAGAGATGTAGAGACATCGAAACACGCGCAAATATATTCAGTGAGAATGTGCGCACATTATGCACACTTTACTTCGGCATACACATTTTTTTTTAAATTTTCTACGACAAGCAGAGGCATGTGAAGAAACGTGTAAATAAGGTGAGACAAAGTTTAACAGGCAAGATTATTCTGTCGGCTTGTTATCCAGTTATACAGTGTGTGCATGTTTTTGTTTTGTTTTTGCAGTTTATACATCTAACTTATGATTAATATACCAATCAGACACATTCAGGAGCATGTTTACATTTGGTTAATTCTGTCACTTTCTGTACTGTTTTTGATAAGTGTTGATATGAGTGCTATGGACTGTTTAATGTTTGAGAGATCACAGCAGATGATGGCTTTCAGATGTGCACATGATGAATAAATTGAATAACACACAGACAGTCAGAGATGTTCTCTCTCCTTTTTTGCCCTAAATGGCAGAGTCCCATGTACCAAGGCTAAGTCCTTACCACAGCGACCCTGGTTTAATTCCAATGTGTGGAGCTTTGCTGCATGTCATCCCCCTTTTCTCTCCCCACTTTCCTGAAAAAAAAAAAAGAAAAGAAAAATTAAGGATAACTGCGACAATGGAAGTTTCATTCAACTGAAACATGTAGCTTTAAATATCTGACACAAAGAGTGCGTGTTTACATATTGAAAAATGTGTGTTAATACTTAACAAAAGCATGGTTGGTCGCATGTAAACATAAGATAACATAAGACCCACTTGAAAGTTCTGCCTTCCTGACTAAAATTGGAAACACCTGAGTCTTGGTTCCCTTCAGTGTATTGGCCTTTTTCTTTGGGATGAATCTCTTTGGGAGACTGAACTCAGAGCAGAATGACAGAGAATTATGCCCTTATCTGGAAAAAAAAGACTTAGTGCTTCAGTTCAGTGATGTGGCAGTCAAACTCTAAAGGATACACCACCTGTCCCAGGCTACAAGCATACTAACTGGCTGCCTGGCTGCTTGGAAGCAGCTCAGCTGTCTGCAGGAGGAAAGAAATATTCCTGACGTTTTGCATGCATCCATTATGCTCCTTGTGGGAAAACAGCATGAGTCCTTTTGGGGAAAATTGTTCCCTCAGTTCTAATCCTTGCGGAGGCATCAACAGAAGACTGATGTAGTTCCCTCTGAAGTAGCAAATGGAGCTGCGCTGTCGTCTCTCTCTCTGCTACAACACAATGCAGCACAGAGAATTTGAAAAGACTGAAGAGACTTTAATGCTGCGTTGAGAAATCAATGTGCCGTATGGCTAACACTGAGAGCAAAACACATCCTTAAACTGTCTTACCAGTAATTGCGTATCTACACAGAAATCACAAGGTGTATTCACTTTCCATATTTATTTTTAGGAGCTGGTAATGATATGAATTTAGCATAAAACAGAGAGGCATGAGTATCACTTACACTAGCTGGGTGTAAATACCTTTTTCCCACCCAAAATGAATATAATCTAAAATGATATGGCTGTAATATACTTGTTTTTCCCAGCATTTATACATTGACACGCGGCTGTGACATGAGTGGCATTATTCTCATACTTGACCATATACTTAATGTCTACCCAGAGGAATAAAAAGTGTATTTACAGATCAGAGCCAAAACATCCTTGGGTGAACAACAGAATATTGGTATGCGTCTGTGTACAGACAAAGGAAGCTCTGCTTTTTTCAACTCTTCAGGGTTTCCAACTGTTGGCTGCCTGCTAAATGGTTTAATAATGACTCATCTGGCCCTCGCTGTTTAGGCAACACATGCAACTCTTTTTTGTAGTTTTCCTCATTGCCAGGCTCATGTAATCACTTGAAATGCTGAATGATGAGGCTCTCAATAAAATCCAACCTTCACTGAAGTATTTCTCGGGAGGTTTTTACTGCTGCTGGGAGTGGTTTGCAAAGAGACACATCGATAGCTGCTGTGAAGATATTTTTAATTTCAGCTGTTGAACTGAGTGTCCATAAAATGAAATGAACAAGTCAGACCTCTTTGTTATGAGCACAGCGGACTATAACACTGGTTTGATATGCATTAGTTTGATAAAATAAGCATTTATATTTATGAATGCTTCTCATTCAGTAGCCTCATATATAAGGAAATGACTTCAAAGTGCCTCTGAATGCACAGGCTGTTGTCCATGCGCTGTGTAGTCAAGAAGCCACTGATTTAGTGGCAATGAAAAATGTTCATTTCTGCAATGCTATTTTCAGTCGCTGTGTTCATATTTTCAGCCGTCTCTGTAATAAATCATAAGGTCATCATGCCACGCAGCACAGAGAGCTCACAGTAACAATAAAGCAGTTCTAGTCCACACTGGACATGAGATGATTTTAATAAGATGGAATATGGCTGCTACGTGTGGCGCACATTTCTTTTCCTTTAGGCCTCGTCTTTCTACAGTAAATTGGACACCTGGTCCACACTCAGCAATGTAAAGTGTACAAAGGGTAATAGTAAATTTCAGCTTTTGTCTACAGATTTAAGCAGGTAAAGAAATGAATCAACATTGTTTTATTTATTTAATATAAATATATGTATTCAGGGTTTTTTTTTAAGAAAACACTTTGCATATGCACATGTCGGATGAAGTGATGGAACACCTGTAAACCAGGTGGACATGTCAGCAAAGAATCCATGGACGGACTGACCTTCTTGGTGCCCCGGGGCACAAATCAACAGCTGGGATCCGTTGAACTCCCTGTTCCTCCCACTCTCTGAGCATACAGTATTTCCCTGCTGTAAAAAAGAAAAAAAGTATGATATAGTCTCAGATTTGCTAGTAGTACAGTAGTAGTATTAGTATAGTAGTTGTAGTTTGTATAAGCACAATTTACATGAGGAATATGCACCACACAAACACACACTGACCCTGTTTTCCAGACAAGGCTTCAAGATCAGGTCAAAAAGCAAGACCTACCTCAAAGCCCTGACCACATCAGTTTATATTGTGTTTTCCATGAGCATATTTCCATATTCCCATTTAAATTACTACAAACCAATTGCCACATGGTGAACCTGGGGCTTGTGGGGTCCCTGTGGTTCTGGGGCCCTAAGGTAGGTGTCCTTTTTTTTTTTGCCTATTTTACAGTCCAGCCTTGTCCGGCTGACACAGAGCGATATTATCATTCATTTGGAGACATGTTTCTCACCACTAGATGAATATATATCCAATATTTACTGACTCCTAAGGGAAATATCTGGCTCTTACTGAACAAGTTGAACATTCTCCACCGGCTTTGCTAGCTAACTTTGTCTGCCTGCCATTTGGTGTGGGCAGGTAATGAGTTTATGAGAGTTTTTTCTGCTGTAAGCTTCCTGCTTCATCTGGAAACACAGTTGATGAGCAGAGATGCTCCTTAGAGCTAAGGGGAAATGCAGCTTCATAATCCTCTGTGGGTTTTTTGTTAGGAGCGACCCCTTTCACATTAGATATAGTAATTTGTACTATTGTTATTATTATAAAAATACTGATATGTTCTCTGGTGCATTCTCAGTAGTAGCAATACTCCAGATGGAAGTCACCTGGAAAAAGTGACTGTCTTTCATAAAGACAGCAATACTATCTATTTCATAGCCTTCACTTTCTAACCAGCCTTTGATGTATTTTATTTTATTTCTTTCAGAAATGTCATCCGTCAATAAAAACTGTGCTTTAGGCCTTGTACCTTTGGTGAGCAGTCAGTGCCTGCAGGCTACAAAACATATATTACCAGGTACTTCAAGTCTAGTATGCGCATCATGCTATTCATGTTTGCTCTGTGTTCCATGTTAAAATGTATGGAGGGTGTTTTGATCGTTAAATGTGTTAAAGTAAACAAGAAGTCTTTACTGTGCCAACCTTGAATGAACTTGTCTTCCGCAATTTGACGTGTCTGACATCAAGTTCAACTTCCTTGCACTGGCTGCTTTGTCTGCAAAGATGTGTGATGTGGAATAGCCGTGGAGATGAAATGCTTTGTTCTGAAAATAATTGGACCATCCCTTTGCGGCTGTTGTTTCTTGTAGCGATTTCCTCATTGTTTACAATAATTACCACACTATCAAAATTAATTTAACAATACCACACTGAAAATACTGCATTCAACACATTTATGTTGCTGAGAAATGTGTTTTAATGACATGAAAAAGCTAATAAATGAAACATTATTGTTGCAGTTGCAGACATTGGGGGCCCATTCTGCTTGCCTTTTCATTTTAGGCACACTAGATGATTTTTATTTCCTGGCAATACCTTTGCCTTAGACTTAAATTTACAGAGCCAATAAAGTGTTATGAATTATCTTAATTAATTCAACTGTATATCTTCCTCTAGGTGTATTTGTTATTCTTACAACTCCTTTGACTACCCGTATTGGTGTACATAAACATTTATTTAATGTTGCGGCGCTCAGTGCTTTCCAGACCAGAATTTACTTTTTAATGAGGTGATTATTTTTTGCTTTAACCACATTTATGCGTCTGCTTTTCTCCTACAGCAGTTAGTGACTTCCTACATTTTCCAAAAAAAACTAATCTAGATAGACAGATAGACAGATAGATAGATTTCATAAGCTTAGGGACCTCAGAGACTTCCCACCACTGAACTGCACCTCTCCTTCACTCACAGTATGGTCCCAGGTGCTGACTGTGTGATGAGCTACTGCCTTAATTCAAGCGCTAATTACGCACAGATTGCGAGCTCAAATTCAATGAATGGCACAGTGCAAATCTGCCTTGCGCCTTCACATATGCAAATCTGGCCTCATGTGTAATGGAGATAGCACGGTGCTGTGTACTACCCACTTCTCTCTCTCCCTCTCCAGGTCAACAGAACTGCTGTGCAGGGAAACAGGCATGCCAAATTGGGAGAAAAACTATAGGGGAGGGAAGTTTTAAATAAACATATGGGCTGAAACTTTCATGTAGGTTTGCACGTCTGGACACACCCAGAGTATGACTGACAGCATGGAAAACACCTGCTTTGAACTCACTAATTGCATCTATTAGAACACAGCAAGCACACGCAGGGACACAAGGGCTTTCTCGATACACAGTACACAATTTCAAACTGGTTTATCTTCCAAAAAGTATTAAATTCTCTGTTTTGAACACATCAGAAATATCAGTGCCACAGGTAAATTGCCAAAGGGCTTGCTGAGATAAAAATGTTTTCACTGGGGATGACCAAGAATGTCGGAAAACATCGACCCTAAGTTCACATAAATCAACTCCTAAAACATTCATGATTAAATGGGCGGGGTAAGAACACTTCTGGGCATGTGTACTGTACTTGGCTACATGCGGCTTCTGTGTTGGTGTAGTAGTGGGGCCATGATGGTGTTTCACAAATCCTCGAAAACAAGTGCAGACAAGAATACAGGTCGAGAAGGGCCTACTGCCTCGCTGAAGTGCAGTCTTTAATGTGCTACAAATACAGAATAATGAAGTCAATTTCATGTTAATCTACTTTCATGCATTCATGTATGCACTTGTTCTGTGTATGAAACCAATACTCTGGCTGCTTCATTGTAATGGCTTTCAAATGGTGAATCCAGGAGATGAAATTATGTTTTACAAAATATAATTTATAAATGCCTTTATTGAAATTGGTCCTCTGCATTTCAGCCATTTAAACTATTAAGAAGTGGCAATTTACTTGAGTCAGGTAGTCTCTTGTGTAGGATGCACGCAGGTTTCTGAATCAATATGTTGAATACCAGGATATACGAGTTGACTCAATATCAGCTCTGATTACATGGTTGGTCATAAGTCACAAGTGTAAAACTAGGACAATCATTTTGAAGCCTCAAGTTGGCATTATTGACGTTGACATCATAGAGGCATAGAGCTGGTGGCTGACATTGTTTTTGACTCTATTTTCTAGTTTAAACATACTCGTAATGTAGCTTACAGTTTGATCTGTGCTTTGTGAGCAGTGTATTGTGCTGGACAGACTCACTTAGAATGGCAATAAGCCATATCAATCACAAGGTAACCATACCCTAAAGCATACCATACTTCATCATCTATTTTACTCTAAATGAGACCATAATTTACAAAAATGAACATCATGCTGTATGGAAGACAACTTGAAACTAGCGACTGAGACCTCAAACTCATTAGGAAATTATTTGCAGAGGTAATAAATCAAGTGAGAAGTAGGCTCATTTTTCCATAAAGCTTAATAGTAATTATGATAATAATTACAATAGTACTTTTTGTTTTGCTGCCAAGTGTGCTGCCCCCTGCTTGCCATAAGAAAGACTGTAGGCCGTAGCGTAGACACTTTAACATTGGATTTAATTTACAGACTCAGAAGCTCTGTCGAATAATTTTACTGTAAGTGATAACCACTCCTTTCATACAGCTATTTGTGGATACTGATTTTTTGATTCAGCAGAACTTAGTTGTTCTATGATCAGCTTGTTATTACTAACCCAGGTAGACACTATATTAGCTGTCTGGAGCTAATGTGTTGCTAATACAACATTCAAAATAGTTTAATTACTGTTGGGCTAACTGATTTTCTGTTTCTCTTTTTACCTTTACTGATACTGGGCTCCATGTTTACTGATTTATTATTGCACTGTACTTCCTATGGGAACTTCATGTTGATCTTTCACTGATGTGTAAGCACATATCAGTTTGTTGTTTGTCCAATAGTGTTTTCACAGTTTCACAATTGCTATGAATGGTCGTAACAGGACACCCCATGGATTTAGGTGGAACAGAGCATGTAAATTATGAAGTGCAGGAAAATAACATACTGCTGCTCAAATAGTTAGGTAGTGGTACATCATGCCAATTTTGGTGTTCTCATTTGTATATTGTAATTGAGTTTGTTCAGATTGTCTGGATTTTGGATCAGGTCTAATATCCTGTGGTCTTACTGTCCTCCAGTCCCTTTGGGATAAGTACTCTTTCCTTTGAAACTTAATTTATGAATGTTCATTTCAGATGGACTCTTGAAGACCTCCGGAGAAGCAAGCAATCTCTTGCCTTCTGCAGCTTTTGAATATACTTTACATATTCAAAGAAAGATAAAACTTTATTCGGGTATCCTGACTACACATAATTTTAGTTTGTTACAGAGTTTATATTATTTCAAAATTCGTGTTCATGTCTATAGAGTTTTTGTATGTGATGTTAAATTTTGGAAATATTTTAATTGCTGAATCTCATCTTGTAATTTAGAAAAACTCAGAACCCATCAGCTTTCATCTAATGACGATCTAGCATCTGGGGAAAACTACCAATGTTTCTGGGTTTTCAGTGTAGTCAGTGGATATCCCAAAAATGGATAACAGATATTAGCATCAAAACTTTGTCAGCAGTCTAATTAGCAACTTCATACACAAGAATGATGAGACAGATAAATTTCTGCTAATTTTTATAAACAGATAATATCTGTTTATGCAAATGCAAATAACTAAAAAAAAAAAAGCTAATAAAACGATTATCAGTAGATAGTGGATTCCGGCCAGTGTGTTCCACCTCTTTTGCTCTCTACATGGAACAAAGCTATTCAGACTACAAACAGAAACCAGAACGCTTCTGAAGCCAAAATCTTGGTCCCTTGCCTTCAGATTCTGCATTTATATACAGACATCTTCAAATCTCTACCTCTGAATGCACTGAAAAGGAATAGTGTACACAATAAGATCAATGTCTTTTTGAGCTGTAGGAAACCCACACAAACAAGTGCAGAACATAGGAGCTCCACACAGAGAGGGTCAGTCGGCCCTAGCTGGGTTCAAATCGAGGACCATCTTCCTGTGAGGCAGCATTGCTAACCCCTGAGCGACCAAGCATAGGTTCCCTGAGGACATTTACTCACCTTACCTTACCTACCTTGTCCTACCCTACCAATTTACCTTCACATCACAGCACCCCACACTTTAGCCATATAGCTTTAAAGGTGCAATGTGTAAGATTTAGGGGGTCTATTTACAGAATATGGCAGAATGGACTACATTTTCATTACTGTATAATCAACCTGAAAATAAGAATCATGATATTTTTGTTACCTTAGAATAATCAAGATTATCTTTTATACTTACAGACACAGTGGGTCCTCGTCCATGGAGTCCGCCACGTTGAACCTCTATGTTTCTACATTAGCAAAGGAGCGATAAACCAAACACTGGCTCTGGATGGGGGCCTTTTGTGTTTTTCATGCATTTGGCCATACTAGGAAAAAGAGAGCGAAGGGAGGGGGTTGCAATACAGCTACACTACACTGATGCTAGATGCCGATAAAACCTAAACACTGTTCCTTTTAAAGTTTCTGTATCTGCTCTCTGAGGGTCAAAAAACCCTGTTCAGCACACAAACCATCCACTGTCACTTATCATTAATATAAAACATGAATATGAAAGAAAAGTGGAAATGAGGGACCCAGGGACAGTGTGGCAGTGCAATAGCTCCTTCATTACATACGCACACAAATGACTGTAGTCATTATGGCTGCCTATAACACTATCCTTTTCCTTACTGCATGTATTCTAGATCGTAATTGCATTGAATGTATTATTAGAGTCATTATTTAAAATAATTTGTATATAAATTGTAACATGTCAAATCTGCCAAGTATTAAATGATCGGATATGCAAAGTCAGAATAAATTGAGAGATTGTCTGTTCTTCAGGCAGTCTACCAGCTCAATAAATCTAATATCAAGCCTCTATTATTCTAATTTAATACCCTATTTGAATGGGACCTCAGGACATCCCATGATTTTTAATAACTGCAGAGATTGAGAGTGATTTTAATGCTTTTTGAATTTTCCATAACTATGCTGTACCAAGTCAAAATTAAATGGGCACTTTGCAAATGTTCAACCTGAATCCCTTTGTTCTAACAGGGAGAGGACATGAAACCCTAAATTACAGTTTCCCACTATGACCTGTATATTAAGAGCTCCCAAATATCACATGCTTCACCTGACTAGATGATGTCTTTTTACATCATTAAAGATTTGTCTCAAAGTAAACTACAGCCTGTAGTTCAGCTGTTTTTTTTTGTTTGTTTGGTTTTTTGGCACGCTTCCGTGTGCTACAGTGTGTGTTAAAATTACTGGAGCTTCTTTCCTTCTGTCACTTCATCATCAGACAGACAGAGAAATATGCTAAGTTTAGTGTAATTTCCTGTCACTGTATGCAGGGGTTGGGCAAATGGAGAGAAAATAAAATCATACTTAAAGGGAACATTCACATACATAATCCCAAAAAGCAACGAGAAGCAAAAAAGACTCTATGCCTGCCACCTGTACTTTACAAATGCATTATAGATGTGAGTTCTTTAGTCTTCCAAAAATAGTAAAAGACCTTGAGAGATTTTTTGTGCAAATGCTACCCTTATACAGTTGTACAAGATATTTGAGGCCACCATGTACTCCCATGGGAAAAGCACATGTGTCTCTGAGACTAAACACATCAAAGACCATTATCCATTTTGAGACATTTCTTAGATTTTTTGGTAGACTACATCATTCTTCAAATGAATGCCGTGGACCAACAACCACAATAACTTAGTTGTCCAAAGTACTGCACCAAAGTCACTTATTAGATATTGGTAAGAACTATTCCTGAGGGGATTAGGGAGTGAAATGACAAGGTACCACAGTGAGAGAAAGGATTAAAATAAGGGATAAACTTTGGAAAAGTAGCTCTGTTGGCAGGTACTGGATGTGCGAAGCAAACCTTATTAAGAATCCCCTTTTCCCCAGTTTCCATGCCATGTTGGGTGAACAGCTAAAGGATTATAATCCATTTTGTTCTCAGTCCCTCCTGGCCTGAAAAAATTGGACAGACAGTAGACAAAGAGTTTAGCTTTGTAGTGAGAGGCTGTCTCCTGGAACTCATAACCATCATCACACTCTTGAAGTCTCATTTCCAAGCTGTCTTTGCAGTGTTTTTGCATTTCGGTCCACCCGATTAAGAATTACCTACTGACAGTATATCTCCACTTGCATGGTGATTGCAGGGCTGCTGTGAATGAAAATCCTGCTTTAAGGTTTGAGTTAACTGCTCTTCAGCAATTTACCCAATGATAAAAGTACATGAATAACAAATAACAATTGGAAATCACCATACTTTATACTTAGGTTGTATGGACATTTCAATTAGTTTAACATTTGGCACTGTTAAACTATTTAAAAACCCAACATTTTGGCCTTAAGACCAATACTCTCAAGTATTCTCTAAGGTTAGGGTTAGGTTTGTGCTAAAATGCAGTTAGGGTTAGGCTTTAGTTAGAGCTAGTGTAACGCAACGCGGCACATCCGCGCCTGGTGGAATTGGGGGGTTACCTTGGTGTCTTTTTTGACAATACCACTGGGGAGCACCACATACAGACTTTCAAATTACTCTACAGTATCTTTTCAAATATTTCTGTTTGATTTTCAGCATGGCAACATGGTCAGCCTGTTTGGTATGTTGACTCCCTGTGCACCCCAGTGGGTGTGAAGACAGGTGCGGTAGCGGGTGTGGTGATGCCAATCCAGCAATGCACCAAGAATCTGTGTTCTGTCTACTAACTGATGACAGTCAAGAAGATTAATCATTCCCATATAAACAAGGCTTGACTCCAGTTTTAGGCTTGAGATCAAATTTTAAGTTTTGTTTTATGCTTTTTGTGTGGATTACATGCTTGACGGATCATTTCAAATGACAACAACAACAATATGTAGAAAATAATTTCCTGTCACACCACTGCCATCTTACTTACAGCTCACAAGTAAGATGGTAACAAGGGAAAGTCAGTCTAGAAGTTTTTATGCTTGAAAATGGAAAGTGAGTCCTCCTGAGGTATAGTTGCGGCCATAAAAACTCCTAGTCTTGACTCTACAGTATAATGACCTTAGATAGGTTAGCCAGTGCAGCAAGCGGGGTCTAGCAAGCATGATGAAACCGGAGCAATGCCCTGCTTCCAGCATATGATCAATGACAAGAAAGTATCAGTATGTCAGCAAAGGACTGCACAGCATGCCAAAGGAGGACATATACTCCCAGAGGACCTTGCACAGGCCTGTGCGATTCAGTCGAGGCAGAAGAGGTTAACATGCTCCGTTCCACATAAGGAGACAACTTGTGGTGTCATTTGTCAAATTCATGTTCTCTTTCACTCTTCATGCGGTTAGTCCTCTTAGTAATCTAACAATCTGGATGTTATAGGGCTGTATTTCCATGGGTGGACGAGGGTGATATGCCACTTGTGTTTTTCAGACTCAAATAAATGTATCTGATTATTTATTTGATAGTTGGCAGTGCAATTAACAGGATTACATTCCACCTTTTAAAACAGAAAAGATGTGTTCCATATATACTTTATAGCTGGAGCTAATTTGCAGCTCTTGATCATTGTTGGGCTTTTAAATTGATTGCACAATCTCACATTCAGTTAAACAGTATCAAATGCTCTCACACAAACTGACCAGTATCATAATGGCAGTCAAATTGTAACTAATAAGATTATCTGTGAAGATGTATTTGTTTTTTAAAGGGTTGGAGCATTGTTTTGTTTTTTTTGTTTTTTTTCTTTGTTTTGTTGGTTTAAGGGAAAGCTGTAATCTCATTGCAATATTTTCATTCTTGGTTTTATGAATCAATAACTCTGTACATCTTGGCTTCTTCAGGTGAAAGAGTGGCAAGAAGTGTAATTCTTGCCTCTTCAAGCGGGCAGGATGTGCAAAAACATTGATAGATAAAAATAAAACCATTGCATCAGAGTTACAGATTTGTGGCGCTCACTAGCAGAGCAGGTTTGCATTCTCATTTTGATGATTCAATATTCTCTGCATTGCATATTATCATCACATTTTGACATTTTAATTTACTTTTATAGTTAATAGTTTTATTATTTAGAGAGCAGATTTACACACGATATTACAGGACTAATTGTGCAATCTTTTATTTTGGATTTAACACTCCATCACAGATTCAACCAAAAAAAAGGAAGGTAAAAAATTTATAGATCACATCACTAATAAGCAAACACTGCATCATTTGGAAGTTCAATGTAATAATAAAGGCGCTATATACTCTTCAAAACAAATTGAAAAAGGCCAAACCAAATAATGAAACAGCTCCCTTTTTCCAAGAGTAAATTTCAAAATTATTCTAGAGTAAACAAATTAACTAATGGGCGGTAATTCCAAGGATGCACTTTTAATAGTGGCACCAGGAGAGGCCAGAGCGAGCCCAGCTAATTGGCACCAACGTTCAGAGTTGCACAATAAAGCCGCGGCATGGTAACATATGCAACAGTTAATAGGGTTTAGCGTGTGAAATAACGGCAGTGGTGAGCTCATGAGGGGGGCAATTATGACAAAGCTGTGCACATCCTAGATAACCGTCCGCCTGACTCAATCTGGCTAAGCCCCTGGGGAGGCAGCTCGCAGCAGCTCCAGAGGGGCTGCGGAAACTAACAAGAGGAGGAGGGTGGAGAGGAGAGAAGAGAACGTGTCCACATAAACAAGCATCTAACAAGCTCTGCACACACTAATATTAAGCACGGGTAATGTAAAGCCATCTGGATTACAGCGGAAATGCATATTACAGAAAGGCATCTCCACGTCCTGGAGTCACACACACACACACACACACACACACACCTATTCAAGTCCCCCGCAAATGTTTGTACACAAGTTTTGGATGATGAGAAGGAAATATCCTCACATACAACTTCAGCATGGTGTGTTATAAGCCATATATCAATTATGTTATGAACCACTTATAAGTGCTCAAATAAAGTAATTCATCACCGCAAAACAAAATATCAAAGACAAAATGGAAAAATCACACAGTATAGCTGTGATTTATTGTGATTTATTAAAAAGTGCACACACATTTCCCGCTGAAATTCTCTCGTTAGAAAGATATTGACGTACTTCATGAATAGTTAAACATAAACACTTGCTCATGACATGTTTGTCATGTATGGGTAAACAAGATGAATATTTGCCTTATTATATTTCCTAGATACCTAGTGTCATGAATGCATAGCACCACTCAGAGGCCCTGGTGCTGTTTTGTATGTGGTTATCTCCATCATACAGTAGCTGTGTGTAGGACTGAGTGGATTTCTAGTGATATTATTTCTAGACAATATAATGAAAGATTGCTTTTATTCAAATACTTAACAGCGGTGTTATGATGGCCTTGTAGCGGCTGAACTTTGAAAGCATGAGGCTGGAGGCAGAGGTTAGGTGCAGACCAACCAGGTGTTTATTTCACCCACACTGATGACATGCTAACAATACAGACATTTCTCCATAAAACACTGTGGACCACAGGCATAATGTGGTCCTGACAGCAGCAGCTCTTGCTGGAAACTGGCAGCCTTACAACCTGGACTCCTTCCACTGTAAAGGCGAATCTGCTCCTCACCTGACATCCAACTTCAAACAAACACAACAAATATCTTAAAATACATCTATGCTATTCTACTGACAATTAATCTGCATGATCTTATTTTGTGTTACACATTACAAAGGAATCCATGATCAGCAGGTTGAAGTAAACTCCCTCCTACACTGTCTGATGAAAACCACATATGTGCTTTTTTTTTTCAGAAGGATGAAAAACTCTTTTTCTCTGAAACTAGCTCACAGAATAAACCCGAAACAATGTAATGAGACACTTTCAGCACCAGAGATGAAAATCTCTGTTTACACAGTCATCAGTGAAACCTTTAATATTTTAAATTGATTTACGAGTGTGAGCAAAAGTGCATATGCAACATGCAGGTAGTTCCAAGCCTCAACTCTGTTGTTTATGTCCACATCTCTGTTGTTTATGGGGTGGCTGTGGCTCAGGAGGTAGAGCAGGTCATCTACTAATCAGATGATTGGCGGTTCAGAGTGCACTTTGAACCGCCGAGTGCAGTTTGAATCCAGTCTGCATGTCGAAGTGTCCTTGGGCAAGAAACTGAACCCCCAATTGCCCCAAAGGGTGCGCCATCGGTGTGTGAATGGTCCTAAATCCAAAAACTGATGAGCAGTTGGCACCTTGCATGGCAGCCAATGGCATCAGTGTGTGAATGTGATATGTAGTGTAAAAGTGCTTTGAGTCCATTTACCATTTATTTCAGTTGGTAAACTATGAATAGCAAAGCTGTCCTACATGTTTCCACATTGCACATTGGCCTAAACAAAGCTATTTTACTATTTTGGATTAAACTCAGCATAATCCAGGCTAATGGCCATCTCACACTGACATGCGTGCATCAGTCTGACTCGGTGGTGTCTATCCTTGGCTCAAAACTCTTATTATTTATCCAAAGCTATCCACCTGTCCTACATACATGATGTAACAAAAATGAAACAAAATATCTTCATCGCTCAATAAGATTCTAAATGCAGACCGTAGACAGATATGCACGTTCCATGTATAGAAGAAGGTCAGAATCATCAAAAGTGGAGATGGAACCTTATAATTGGTGCTCAGGTGCTGTGGGGACACCCTGGAGAGGAGACACAAAAGAGGTGAGTGACCTGAACACAAACATTACACTTTATAATATTGTACAATCGATCATTGTGGTTTAAATTAAACCACCATGTGCACATTATGCTAAGGCGACCAAACTAGCCAAAGCCCTGAGTGTATGTTTGTCCTACAGGGCCACCCTTCAGCTAAGAGGCAGCACTAGACACACACTGTCAACAACTGCAATCTCAGAGCATTCACCCCTTTGGTTTGTGCCTTATTTCTTGTAACTGCATTGTCTATACGTTGTGCTATCAAATGTTGGTAGTACAAAATACTAGTTATGAAGAAGACCTTCATTGCAAGCCATATTGTGTTGGATGTGGTTACCTGCTACGTTGGCAGCCACAATATAAATAAGGATATGTGTTAAATATTTCTGTTCACATAACTCCCTTTCGTCTATTCTTTGAGCACAGCCAGTGCCAGTACTTACACACATAAACAGACACACACACACATTATTACACAGCAGGCAGAAGCTTTCTCTAAGCAAAATATTTGATGCATCTGTCAGTCACGTCAGACTCAAGCTTAGAGATAACAGCACAGAATAATTCCAACAAATGACGTATTATGAAGTAAATACACAATGAAACAAAATCCAAGGTTTTCACCATATCCAGCTGACTGCATCACGACCACAGCTCTAACTTTAGCTATAAAACAAAACAAATAAAAACAGGTCATCCAAAGGAAACTGAAAAATTGTTAATGTGTCTGCTGTAAACATCATGCAACTTAATGTCACTGATGAAAGAACAACAGTGATTCATCTACCAGCCAGTTCATGGCAACAGCTTTTGATTATTAATGCTTTTATGTAACATTATTTGTATTCCATACAAAAGATGTCTGGTAGCTCCAGACAAAATCATCAGGTCTACAGGCAAGACGTATTCTTTTCATTCAACAGAAGCAGGAAAAGACCTGAGACAGGTGTAGACATGTCGCTGCACCAATGATAGAGGAAGAAAAAAAAAGTTTCAAGGATGTTTTTTAACTGACATGAGATTCTAATTTGTGAACCAGAATTTTTATAAATCACTGAGCCAGGAATGTCAAAAGGACTAAATTTAGAGCCAAGAACATTTCATTGCCACATCATCACAGTATAAAAGCAATTAGCTACTTCTATTTTTGCAAAAACAAATTTCTTAGTGGTTTAATAGTGTTGATTACACAGATATGCAATTCATGTAAAAGCACATTAGAGCCTGACAAATTCTGTGTGTGCTTTTTACAGAGCGACTTAAGAGGAGATGAAAATCTTGTTTGTTTTTTTCCATCCTCCGTTGGTTTGACTTCTTGCTTTGCTGCAGTGGTGTATCTGTGTGTCAGTACAATGTGACATCACTGTAGGGTGTGGTTACCCAAGTCCCAGGTCAAGATCCTCTATTAGCTTCAAAATTATCTGCATTAATATGCACATATCTGTTTATAGATATTAGCAGAAATATGTCTTCCATGTCATACTTGCATATTTATAGAAGTTAAAGTTAAAAACTGCCAAATTAAATAATAGGAATCATTTTGTTCCAAGTCAAAAGCCAAAGAGTTTTTATATTTTTCTATTTTCTCAAGTCATCTGTCATAAGTCATCTTTTTGAGTCAAAGTAATGTGATTTGAGTACACACCTCTGATAAGACTTAATACTGTAAAGAATTACACTCCACAGATGTTTTTGATATTCTCTGTGCTCCTGCTCCTCTATCCTGATATATATAGTTTCAGATCCATATGCAACAGGGACCAAAAACAAGACCTCTTTGGCAGAGGTAATTAACACTTTTCATTTCTCTTGGAAGTGTTGTATTTTATATTAATCTGTTCATGAGCTCTCGTTGCTATCATGTAAGTCTTCAATTAGCTGTCAGGTATACTAAGGCTTCTCATCCATTCTTATTATTCCACATAATTAGGCTTTTGGCCTCAGTTCTTTAAAATTTTGGCAATAATAACCTGTGTGTAAGCCCACCACTGTGAGCAATAATCATCAGTCGATGTGCAAGAGAGGCACACGTAGAAATGAAGTATTACAGTGTTTGTTTTTTAAGGCAAACACAACAGGACAATGATAATTTAAATATAAAGCAGAGTATATACAGATAGCGCAACTGGAAAAACTCACAACTAATACAAACAACTTGACAATATTGTTGCTTGATTTAGTAATCTTGCAGGCTAATTGGAAAATGTATCTCTCTATGTGGCAAATATAGACTTCTGACCATGCCTTAATGAAGTTAAAATAAGATATGGGCGTTGTAGAAATTTGGTTTAATCAAGATTTGTGTATAAATATGCATCCATGTAAATATTGAGAGAGACCTCCTTTACAAGTCACGTAAACAAATCAAGTGAAAATGGCCCTAAAAAAGCTCATGCTCATTTCAACTGATATTATTGCCAAAAAGCAAATGCTTAAATAGATACAATCGAAACAGTTTCATTTTATTTACCGTAAGACCTACATTGCAACTGTACATAAATAGATCACAAATAAACATGAATAACTGTTAAGATGTTAAGATTATTTACCCCCCCCCCCCCCCACATACTTGGGCTAAACTAATGACATTATTAATTATGTCACCCAGGGTACAAATACAGGACTTTACTATTTTTGTCCCTGGAACACCTGGTGGATATGGAAATGGCAAAAGATAGACAAAAGATATAAAGAAATTAACCAGTAATAATAATAATTAAAAAAAAGAACTTTAAGTAGGTACTGGTTTTCAGAGTTAACATCAGGTCTGTGGTAATCACTGCTGCTCTTTTCCCATTGTGGGTCACTGCAGGAAGACAGCATTTCGGTGTATGGCCCTATTGGTCTTGTGATGGTTTGTGGGGGATGGTGAAGTGGCTGAATGCCCGCTGGGCTAGAGGTGTGACTGGAGTGTCCTGTTGTTTCATGAGTGGGGGAGGTGGTGGTGGGTGAATGGCTTGCCAACAAGCTGAATATTGCAGGGTAAGGCTGCATTCAGACATAATCTGGCGCTGCAGAGAAAATGCAGGGTTTTCCATTAATTTGAGTGGTGGTAGTGCGTTTTGGCTGCTAACTTGAAGCTGAGCCGGATCCAACTTTTGGAAAAACACAGCCTAACGTCATGCTCTGGCTGCCAATCAGACCAGTCAAACCCCTTCACACACAGCCTGAAATGTCACTGAAACTGAGCTGTCTAGGTGGATTCATGGACTAAATTATGGTACTCTACTGTTGTGTTCTGGCTTTGTTTATTTCATGTACCCAGTTTCTAAATCTGTGCCTGGCTCACAATTTACGCTGCAAAATAATAGGAGGAAGACGTTTTCTTTGGTTTGTGTCCTATGGTTTGAGAGTGAGCATTGGTTGAGAGACATAGACGGTGAATGAGAGTGAAGAAGCACCTGCGTCGATAAAGCCGTTTAATCAGCAATTTCCAGATTCTTTCACAGCAGTTATGTTCAGCACAAATAGACAAACCCCCAGCAGCTCATCATCACCCCCACACACCACTGGACAACCCCATTGTTGGTTTGTATGGTTAGTATGGTTGGTGTTGGGCTGAGCTTTTCTCTAGATTGTGCAAAGTAATGCTTAGTTTGCCTTCTTGACTCTCATCCTTGCCCAGTCTGAAGAACATCTGGTTTTGGAACTGGCTGCTAAATATCACAATATCAGGGTTTTGTGACCTCCTTTGTGTGTCCTCTGTGCCAATGTTGGTCTAGATGTCTGCTCTTTGGGGCTTCGTGACCTGGAGGGTTTCCCTCTTTCCAGGGGTTGTGGGCCTGAGATCCAGATCTAGATGTGGTCCTCTGCAGCTGTTATATAGTAGGGGTAATACCCCACAGGATTGTTCATCAGATCCAGTTACACACAGTGATGTACCAGATCTCTTCTTGTCTTCCACATCAGCTGTTTGTGGATTGCTCAAGTTGCTCTTTGAGCTATACAAAAAACAGATTAATGTACCTTTTCAATACACCATGTAAGTTTTGATATAATCACAAATGCTGTTACCACATTGGTAAAGACTTTAAAATAATTTAATACAAACCTTCTTGGCTGCAAGTGGGGGAAAAGGAAGGACATTATGTCTCTATATTTCCAGTCCTTTTGAGAGCCACCTGCTGATCCACTCGGCAGATTGCACATTTTCAATGTTGACTGAAAGAAAGCAGAGACAAACAAATAAAAGAATTTCACATGTAACTTGTTTTTGCTTGTTTCTTCCTGCACAGGTATTTGGCTTCCGGGGACTCAGTGGTCAGCCTAGTGCTCACCTATCACCTAGGTTACACCACTGTTGTCAACTCTGTATGTACAGCCACTGAAAAGGTGATGATGGAGAGGTTCCTACCCCACCTACACAAGACACTTGGAAGGAGGTGGTACAAGGCTTCTGAGATAGTGGAATTTCCCAAATTGCCTGGAAGCAATAAACAGGAAGCATGTGAACATCCAGGTACCACCACAGTCTGGAAGTCAGTACTATAATTACCAGAAGACTTTTTCCATTGTGGATGCTGACTACAGGTTAGTGATCCAAGATACTTGGGAAGAACTAGAGGTGTGTATGCTGGATCAAATTTGGGAAGAGGAATGGAAAACAAAATATTTGACGTGCCACCCAGCACCACTCTGCCTGGGGCTGCTCACTTGGGTGATATTGCCTTAGTCATGGTGGATGACACAGCTTTCCCACTGAAGCTGCATCTGGTGAGACCATTCCCCGGACAGAAACTCAGCAAGGTTGGTAGTTGAAAATGCCTTTGGCATTCTGGCCACCTGATCTCTACCTGCACCCTAAATATTAAATATGCACAACTTCCTGCTTAAAGGTAGCTGGATGTGGATGAACAACTGAGGAGACGCATGGTGAGAAATAAGGGTGGACACAGGGTATCAAGAAAAATAAAAAGCAAGTGCAAACAAAATGATTTCTTGATCTATCACATAATACTAGTAATGCAAGCTTAAATGTATTTTAAAACAGTTTGCATATATGTACATAGCTCAACATGGTAAATAGTAAATGGAATGTACTTATAGCATCTTTCTGGTCTTATGACTACTCAAGGCACTTTTACACTACACATCACATTCACCCACACATTCATACACTGACAGCATTAGCTGTCATACAAGGTGCCAACTGCTCATCAGAAAAGAGCTAATCATTAACACACACTCTCACACCGCTGGCACAGCCTTTGGGAGCAATTTAAGGTTCAGTATCTTGCCCAAGGACACTTCGACATGCAGACCAGGGATCGAACCACCAATCTTGTGATTAGTGGATGCTCTACCTCCTGAGCCACAGGGTAAGGTCTGACATATTTATGTTAGCTAATTAACAGGTTCTAACCTCACCATGCCTCCCAAAACTCCTGTGATTGAATTGTCTTTTTTTGTGTTGTCCTTAATAAAAAAAAAACACATCTTCTACGATGAACTTCTCGCCTTCCATGTCTTCTCTTGACCTGTCTCTGACTGACTTCTGGCCTTATCCTATAGGTTGTGATGTAATGTTGATGTCGCAATGTGAAATATGATCCTGAGCTCTGTCCCTTTGTTTTTGACTTCTTGCCAGCTCAATCTGCTCTGTGATGCTTGACGTGACTTGTCACGGCATCCATCAAAAATAGACCAACCACGTATTCGCTACGGAGCAGAGAAGGAGAGTCGCTTCTGAGACATGGCGCGGTGCTTCTGGTGGAATCACAAACATTGTGGTCCAGCATCTGGAACGTGTTGTATCCGTGTGGTGAAACTGGAGGATAAGGCACTTTACTGTACAAGGACTCTACATCTACATGTAATTCATAGTGTACTGATAGTCACACTGTTTCCTCTATTAAATGTAGCCCCTTCCTCTCCAAAGTGCACGGGGCTGCTGCTAATATATTGATATGCAGATCAGCATTTGATGTCATTTGGCAACTTTGAGTGCCTTTTGGAGCAGCCAGCATGTACTTTTGTGGAAAAAGTGGATGCTACACCAAGAGCATATCATGGAAGATAGTGGCCTGCCAGCTTTGTATCTCAATCTCCATCATTCTCTATGCTGAATCTGAAATGCTGCAACTAATACATTCACCTCTCTGTATCCCCCTTCTCCCCTGGCACACCTCATTTACTATCATTTTGATCACAAAGTCAGCTCCAGCGATACATGTTGAAAATGGGGCACATTCACTGGAATCCGCTCCAAAGGCAACAACCGGCTTTTCAAAAGCACAGCTGCCAACTGACAGGCTGCCATGTCTGCATGTCACCTTTTTTTTCCACAGCCATTAGACATGGTGAAACAGGGGATGCATGAGCTATCACTGAAGACGACATCAAACCAAAGTCTAGTTGGTGATTTTTTTGCTTCGCAGGGATACATTGTGATGGGAGATTTAACACTCTAAACCTGAATGAACTGGCTGAAGGTGAAGTACTAGCATCACTTTTTGATGCGTGGCTCATTTCATTGTATCTTATTCAAAGTTTTCAAGCACAGGCTTTAATGCCTGTCTAGAATAGGCAGAAGAAAATTGGCAGGGGCTACAGCACTTGAACACACTGCTTCCTGGCACTCAGCCCTGCCCCATTCTCCATTTCTGCCTTGATTTCCATCACCTGAAAACACTCTGCCTATAGGATAAGCAGGGGGCCACAGTCAGGCTGGACTTTGGAGTGATTCTAAGCATTTTGTGATGTATTTTTATTTTTCATTTCTGCTATCAGGAGTAAGCCATTCTGACTAACTGGATCTAGCACACAGCTGATGAAAGGTATTTTATTTCCATAGTTCCAGCATGCAAATTCTGCAAAAAACAAACAAACAAACAAAACAAAACAAAACAAAACAAAAAGTTGTTGTTTGTGTATTTTTTTAGTTTTTGCACGTTAGCTCACAAATTAAGACGTTGTCTCTCCTTTGATTAATGCTAAATGCAAAAACAACAATTTGTAGGTTCAGGGGGAATTACATGCTGGAACAATTTTTTGACGAACAACAGTTTATCCACCCAAGAGGGCATCATCACATTTCCTCCACTGGAAGGGCACCCTAGAAGGCACTTCATCACATTTCGTCTATATTTCGGGCTTGCAAATAACAGAAGCAGTTTTAGCTCAGATTATGGGTGGAACTGTAGTCGTAAAAAAATTTCCTGTCAGAATAATGATCTAAAAAACAAAATAGATTTTCTCCACAGAAACAGCATCACGGTCAGTTTAATTTAAGCAAACATTTTGTTTCTCCAGCAGCTCTCTGTGTGCTCGGACAAAGCAGGCAACTAAAGGGCAAAGTCCAAACTACAAGCAAAACAAAGTTCTCACTAAGGCAATAAAAGGAACAACACTGTCTGGGGAATTTAAAAAATCAATTAAAAAACAGGGCTTTGTGCATTTTTTTTGATGTACCATAACACATGTTAAGATGTTAATGAGAATCAGATGTATATTCAGGAGCATAGTCAGTGTTAGGGTTAGCCACGTAGAGGGCTCTTCATCGCATTTTGTCCACTGGAAGAGCACCTTAGAGGGCACTTCATCACATTTTATCCACTGGAAAGGCACCCTGGAAGGAATTTCACCACATTTCCTCCACTGGAAAAGCACCTTAGAGGGCACTTCTTCACATTTTATCCACTGGAAGAGCACCTTAGAGGGCACTTCATCACATTTTATCCACTGGAAGAGCACCTTAGAGGGCACTTCATCACATTTTATCCACTGGAAGAGCACCTTAGAGGTTACTTCATCACATTTTATCCACTGGAAGAGCACCTTAGAGGGCACTTCATCACATTTTATCCACTGGAAGGGCACCTTAGAGGTTACTTCATCACATTTTATCCACTGGAAGAGCACCTTAGAGGGTACTTCATCACATTTCATCCACTGGAAGAGCACTTTAGAGGTTACTTCATCACATTTCATCCACTGGAGGGGCACCTTAAAGGGTACTTCATCACATTTTATCCACTGGAGGGGCACCTTAAAGGGTACTTCATCACATTTTATCCACTGGAAGAGCACTTTAGAGGGCACTTTATTGCATTTTGTCCACTGAAAGGGCACCCTAGAGGGCACTTCATTGCATTTCGTCCATTGGAAAGGCACCCTAGGGCACTTTATTGAATTTCATCCATTGGAAAGGCACCCTGGAAGGAATTTCACCACATTCTGTCCACTGGAAGAGCACAATAGAAGGCACTTCATCACATTTCGTCTACATTTTGTGACTTGCACATAACGGAAGCAGTTCTAGCTCAGTTTATGGGAGGAACTGTAGTCTTAAACATTTTTCCTGTCTGAATAATGATCTAAAAAAAATAACAAAGTAAGATTTTCTCTACAAAAACAGCATCACTGTCAGTTTAATTGAAGCAAACATTTTGTTTCTCCAGCAGCTCTTTGTGTGCCTGGACAACTAAAGGGCAAAATCCAAACTACAAGCAAAACAAAGTTGTCAGTAAGGCAATAATAGGAATGAAGTTATCAGGGGAATTTAAAAAAAATCAATAAAAAAAAACAAACAGGGCTGTGTTTTGGGATCGGGGTTGTGCTTTTTCTTTTTTTTTTTAATGTACCATAACTGATTCTCTCTCTCCCTCACACAAACACACACACACACACACACACATGCATGGAAAAAACAAAATCAAAATCTGCAATCACATGACATAAAATATGAAAACATAAATTCTTAGCTTGTATCTTCTTCAAACACACATATCAAATGTATTGAATGTAGTCTTCCTTTCATGCTTCAATAAAATATAACAATAAATAAGTTCATGTGATGCACAAGCCTTTCGTCATCTGAAGATGACCAAAATCCAATTCAGAGCATTAGCATTTCACGTTGCTCTGGCTTGCTCCCACACTGCAGATAAACACTTGGCCTTATTGATGAATCTTTCCTATTTGAGCAAACCTGATCTCAATTTTAAGTTGTTTTATTAATTGTAATCTGTGCAGAGTAACACTTGGACATTAAAGAAAGTGCAATGGAAAGGAAACACCACTGCTCCCCACTTAAGGAAAAAAAAAGTACATTGTTGTGTTTACTCCAAATCAAATAACCCCTGTTTTGCACACAACTGCAAAGTACCTGAGGCAAATCAATAAGAAAGCTGAGAGATTTCATTAAGTGAAGAGCCCTTGTGGTGACTTTCTTGGAGAGCTACGCTGATCCAACAACCTGTCAGGGCCTTGTAGTTGATTACAGCAGGGATTTCAGAACATTATTATGGGTTCAGGGGTCAAATTGTACACTGCTGATCCCATCTTTTGGGACTTGCTTTAATCTGGAGGTAGTTTTGAGCTGAATGCGTTCCTCTTCATTTATTTTGCACACAATATGAGACTCAGGAGCATGATCTATACAGAGCACTGATGGTGTCTTTTAACACCCAGAGCTATTTCTAATAGTTTTACAAGGCATAAATGACTATTGTTCATCTTGACTCAATAAATGTTTTAAAGACAGATTCAAGTCAAATAAGATGGAAGTTCACAAAGCTTGGTCACGACTCATTTGTTTATCTGCATATGCTCACAGCCAAACAGAGGCAAACAGCCTCTGCTAACACTTAAAAGTTCTCCAACATTGTCTCTCACTGTTTAGATCCATAATTAAAGAACTTTACAAGTGTTTTTGCATGATTTAGCTAATTTAGCCTACTGCTACCAATCATGTGTAATTTACATTATTTTCAATTATTTTCCAAAGCACACTGTGATCGATCCACACTACGAACTGCTTCAAAAACAGCACAAAAAAATAGCCACTCTTTTCACTGTGAGGAATTGACTAAATTAAGCAAGTTTAAATGCATGATGTTCGTGCTGATGCTCAATTATATACTTGATTCAGATTGATTGTATCTGATTGATTGTATTACTTGATTGTATGGTCCTTTTGAGACTAATAGTAATTGCGCAAAAGCAGGAATCCAGCTCTGCATCAACATTAGAATTAAATCACCTGTCAATCAAACCTAATGGACATCTATTCATATTCTGCTGATTGTCAGGCAACCCTTACTCCAACTCTCAGACAAAATCAATGGACACAGATAACAGTTAAATTGTATTCCAGGCTGGGTTGGTTTGACCTTTAAACAGTGTTAAAATTGGTGTTTGATATAAGGAAAATCATACGGACCCTGAATATAAGCTGTTTCTGGACATTTGGTGACAAAGGTAAAATTGTTGGGTTTTTGTTTATCTGTACGGTTCCATTATCATCATTAACAAAGACAGATGATGGTGTGAGACTGAGACAAAGATATTTCCAGCGCAGCTACAGTTTGACTGTAGTAAACATCAAAAGGCAGAGGTCATACTCAAGTGTCAGGCCCTTGGTATCAAAGAGTTATAACTTCTTTTTAGATTTTGAATTTTGCACTGACATTATCCAAGGGTGGAAAGTCCTACAGTTCAGTTGGCAGCAGGTGTGTCATCTCCCATTATAAAGTTAGGAGGGAAGCTGCACACCATTAAACATCAAAAAGACAAAAGGAGGCAGAAAATCATTTCATGGCACTTGTTCACCCATACTTTGCTCCTCTAGACAGTTGTAAAAAGCTGACAAACATTTCAATACTACCTCTTGTGTCAGTCTCAAAATAACAAACAAAGACTACAGTATACTATGGTACGTCTCCATGTATAGCACAACTGTCTCTTTTATGAAGTTATGATAGAAATGCATGTAGGCTACACAATTGATTAACTTCTTGCTTTCTGTGGGGACAATGAACAATGAAAAACCCTTGAAAAGTACAAAGCTAACATCCTCTTCTTAGTATTTCATACAACATTTAGAATTGAGTCACTGAAAAATTGTTATCGTATTGTTATTAGTGGCATTCATGTAAGCAGCCTTCAACTAATGATAAGCAGCGTATGACATCTGTTGTCAACTGTTGTTTGAGCTAATTATGTGTAATCCAAGCAATTTGTCACACATGTATGTTATTAATAAATGTACTTGGGAGGGTCCACTATAGATTTTTATTTGAAACCCACTCACTTAATACAGGTGTGTACCTTGTTTGTGTGCACCAAGGTCCGTAAGCGTCACTGAAGTGCCAATAATAAGTTAAATCCCAAGCCTCTCAAATGTAATCTTGCGATTATACAACAATTACCATCTCAAGTAAAATGTATAATCAAAAGATTTTCATATTTTGGGGCAATTTGTTCTCAAAACAAAAAATTTTTTGCTCACCGTTTCCATTCTGATCTCCATTCCCATGGAAATACACAGAGTATTTCTATGTATTTCCATTTAATTTTAAGCTGAAGCAAAGGTGTTTATTCTAGTTGCTGTCTTCATCCGAAAGTCGCCACCACTACCTTTCCACTTGCACCCATACTGGCCTGATTATAAGGATACTTAAAGTCCGTGTAAAGTAAATATAAATATGTGTTTTGAGTTTGTCAGACTAAAGAAGAAAGTGTTATTAACCACCCAGCCAAATTTGAATGATTAAAAACAACGACAAGTTTATGAAATTAGGTGTCAAAATCAGGTAAAAATGAGCAATATTCTCAGCTCCAGGACTGTGGGGGCGTGTCTGCTGAACCACTCTGGACAAGTTGAATTAATCTCTGAAGCTGAAGGCTTTTATACCGTTGCGCTAGGGGGCGGGGGTATGCTCACCGTGATGCGTCATGCAGTCTCGTTTTAGGACTGCCCAAAAAATCCTGGACTAAAAACTGGTGAAAAACTGTTTGAACCTCTAACTCCACATTTCAGTAATATATATCGTTATATATAAGTCTTTTCACATGTTTTCAGCAACTATTTTCCAACATATTTATTGTGTTTTGAAAGAAAACATGGAATTGTCTTTACACAGACTTTAAGGGAAACACTGGTTAACACAGCTACCTTCTAGTGTGTAACAGATATACTTTTCCAGGTCTGGTCGAAAGGTTGAAGGCAATAAGAGTCCAAAAATCTCAAAAATCATGAATCAAGCATCAACTGCTGTAGATGCTGCATGAGTATGAGTTTGATCAGGCATTGGCTCCAACCATTAGGCCCTTAGGCCTCTATGGCTATGATAGCATCTTCAGTGTCGATTTCTTTGTTATATTGGTCCCCTCCTAGAGATATTGGTCTTCTTGGAAGTTTGAGATTGTCTGATTTTACCCCCAAAGTTTTTCTGTTTAAATACTCTTTTCTGCCACCCTACATTGATATCCTAGCTCATTAGCTCATTCATTTTACCTAACACTCAATTCTTAATTTGATCATTGTCATCAACATAATTTCTAATTACCATAGCGACCAGGCCAGGTTAAGGGTGACCATGATTTCACCATATCTGGTTCGCTACATGACCAGAGCACGATCAACTTTCAGTCTGATCAGCACATATCACGGTCAATCCAGGACATTCACCCCATATTTGAGACAAACACTCATCATTTGATACTATTTAAATTCACAGACTTCCCTTATTCCCCCAGACAACTGTGTTCGCTCTTCCCTCTCTGGTACTTTCCATGTGCTTTCACTTCTTCAGTCAACATGATTCATCATTTCATTAATATATGTTTGTTACAATCAATGATTAAGTTAAAACAAATGTTATCTTATATCTCTTACTTTTAGCTCAGTTAATAATTTTTCTATCAATCTTCCAATGACAACTTATTCTCATCCTGTGGTGAAGCATCCTGGGTTGTTGGTGTGTTTGACATTTGACCAGTACAGTTGACTTCAGGTTCCTCCGGAAGCTCTGAACTCCTTGTAGTATCTGAAAGTTGTTGGGTTTCTTCACTTTGGGACCCTTCTCCATTGTTTCGATGTGGCCTTTTCATTATTGGGGCTTAGTAGGCTGCAGAAACCAGGCCTTACCATTCCAATTTGACCTAGTGCATCTATCATCAATGTCCATTTTTTGATCCTTTCCAACCTCAATTTGATATTTGACAGAATAGGTAAACTACATGGAAATAGCTAACAGGTGAGCTATCTTGCTTCCTTTTCATCTTTGTTTAGAGATGCACATGTGCCCCACTGATTGGGATTGGGCAGGATGTTTACGAATGTAGCACACTGGCAATCATATCTTTCACAAATCACCATTTTGTCATGTGAGTTCTGATCACGCTGAGTAACTTTGCAAAACATCTGGCTATTGACAGTCACAAGTAGACTGAAAATATGTCTCTGTCAACCCTGAATCATAAAACTGACAATGAAAATTGTCAGCTTTGCAGCCATCTCTAAATGGCAAAGAAATATGTTTAACTTGCAGTGACTTTGTTGCAGTAGCTAAATATTTATATATTATAGCTAATACAGAACTCCAAGAGGCCAAACCTTCCTGGAAGGATTACAGAAGAGGGATGCTAAACTGCAGAGTTTGATTGCATCTTACAGTTAGAGCTATTTTACCTTTTTCATGCACAGACCAATAGAAAATTACAGTAGCTTGCCTTTGTGTATACTGGATCTTGGTAAAAAGGAAAAGGCCCTTCACAGACTCAGAAACCATGAAATAATGCATGCTGGCCGCTGAGGTAAATGACGACAAATTAAGTGGGGCATCCACTATTAAAACTGTTCCCATCTGACATTTCTACCACTAGCAGGGTTGAAAAACTAAACAAAAGTGATGTCATGTCTATTGAAGTCAGTGATTCTGTCTTGAATTTGTCTGATAATAATGAAGCCATCCTGAATCTACTAGTGATACATCAGTGCAACTGAAACGCACAGTGCAGCCTACGTTAGACGTTGATTGAAATCTGAGGGGATATGGTCTTTGTTTTTGATGTGTCGAAATAACAGGTTAATTATCTCAACTGAGAAAACCATATTTCGTTTTGTGGCTATAACGGGTTGTTCTCATCATGAAACAACAGCAATAAAAAAAAATAAAACAATCTCAAGATATTCTTTTTATCCCTTCCTGCAAAGCTGTTGGTCATTCTGTGTTCAGGCAATGAGCCAAATGATTCCCCCTAAAAGTTACTGACCCAGGTTTTAATTAGCAGTGCAGCATGATGTATGATAACACAAAGAAGCATCTTCCAAAAACACAATGAGCTGAAAACTGGATTGAAATAATTAGTAAATATTATCAACTTGCTCTCATACAGGTTGTGATCAGCAGGGAGTAAGCTCCCAAAATGACAGCACAGACGTTTGCTGTGACAGCAGACACAAACTGTGTCTCTGACAGCTCTCAGAGACTGGTTTCAAAACTAACCAGGTGCTCCAGTTTTCTCCCAGAACTTCTACTTTCTGTTCCTGCATTTCACACTGAATGTGTGTGCAGAAATGCTCTTTTATAATACCAACAAAACAAGTGTTTCCACCGCTAAAAAAGACACAGAGAGGAAAGATTGAAGCCGAGAATGTTGAATTGGAATCAATAAAGCAATAAAGTCACTAAACCTATCTGCCACTAACCATTACAAAGGGGACCAAAACAGCTAAAATGGTCCTAAGATAGACTCATATTGCCCGTTTTACCCTGTTCCCACAAGTACATACATGCAATTATTTGAAACGCTCCAATATCTCCATGTAAACCACACACATACACACGCACACACCACTATAGATGAAAGAAAGCCAAAGGATAACATTGCACAAAAAACACTCGGTGAGCCTGAGGAATTCAACTCATATTTGCATGAATATTCATCCCATGAAGAATACAGGATTTGTGTATATTGCTTTTTCATAGTTTCCCCCAAGAACACAGTGCAGACACATAAGGAAAAAGCCCCAAATCACTTTAATCATGCAACATAATAGATGCAGAAGATACATTTTCATTCATATCAGTAGATACACTGCTATCATTCCACATAAGGATGAAGGAGGAGAGTGATGCTTTGAACATCATGAACCTCACACTACCCCTGGCTCTTTTCAGGGGGAGGTGACTATTGCTTGGCTTGTCAAGCCTCCAATCCTGCCAAGCTTTTGACAGACCAAAGGTATGGCCGGTTCACAAACAGAATGTTTAAATCTGGCCCGCATCAAAGGCCTGAATAGGAAATCACAATCAACTGGAGAGAATATCAATGAACTGCATAATCACAGCTATCGGGAAAAAAAACAACATTAGAGAGTTCCATGAAAAGCAAGGCTGTAGTTTATGTTCATTTGACTTTGTCACCAAGAAAACATTTGTTGTAATTTCTTTCATTCTTGAATCTTTTCATTCTTTTGACTTGCTTTGGAGTTATTATACCGTCTGGATAACAGGTTTCTGACAAAACCATACAGCTAAAAGTGTAAGTGTGTGTGTTTATTTGTGCTGAACATATCTGCTGTGAAAATAACGTTTTATTAATCTGATTCATCGGCTTTCTCACTACCAGTGCTCCTTCTCTCATTCAGTACGTTTACATGCAGCAAAAAATTCAAATTTCTGATCGTATCAGACATAGTTTGGACTTTTAAAATGCTTGTAAACACCTTAGTCCGACCTACTTCGGACCTACTTTGGACCATAACGGACATCTCAAAATCGGATAAGAACACCTAGATAATTCGTTCATAGTCGGCATTTTAACGCCATGTATACTCAGCAATGGGATCTAAATCGGATTTTGCATTCTGCGAATGCTCGAGAATTTCCGCTGGGGCTTTCATCCGGAAGTGAAAGGAGACGTCGTAGTGTTGGTTCTTTTTATATGCATTATTAGGAGGAAAATAATGCACAAAATGTATGCTACTGTAGCATCGTCCATCTCCTCGTACACCATCTTTGTTGTCGTCAGATAGTTTGTTGTTGCTGATAAGTAGAGGGCAACCGGAAGTGGCTCTTTGTTGAGAGGGCTACAGCACCACATAGCGTAACGGAGTCAGCCATACTCTGGCCGTTTATCCGATTCTCTGAACGGCATGTATACTCAGACAAGTGATCCGGTCTTATGCATGTCTTTATCTGATACGATCAGAAATTTTAATTTTTTGCTGCATGTAAACGTACTGATTCACAGTCTACGTTGCTCAACCACTGCTCTATCTTTCTCTGACACAAACCAAAGGAAACTTCTTGGTATCATTATTTTGTAGCATAAATTGAATGGCAGACACAGACATTGAATCTGTTTACACAAAGTAAACCAAGCCACAAGTGGGGAAGTATCATAGCTTAGTCCATGAACTCCATGAGGTTGACTATGGAGCAGTTTTGATTGGTCTGAGGGCCACCGTAGTATGATGTGCGGTTGCTTTTTTTTTCTCTGCCACAGGTCACTGCAATTTTTTTTTATACCCTGCAGCCCCACCACTGCAGCCAATTCAGTGCTATATTTGGTCTGAATCAGCCCTGAAGGGGGGGGGGGGGGGTTCTTCTTTTCTTGCTGGCAAGAAGATTGCCAGGACCTTAAATTAAACCTTTCTCACCAACACCTCAACTTAAATTTAGCCACTGTCTGCTGCTGTTGACAGGTAATAATGCAGCTCACTGTGACTTTTACTGTTTGTTCTATTCCATTCATTGATTCATTGTCTATAATCGCTTATCCCTTGCAGGGTCGCAGGGGGCTGGAGCCGATTCCAGCTGACATTGGGCGAGAGGTGGGGAACACCATAGTCAGGTCCCCAGTTAATCACAGGGCTAACATATAGAGACAAACAACCATTCACACTCACGTTCACCCCTATGGGCAAGTTAGAGTCACCAATTAACCTATTAACCTTCATGTCTTTTGAGTGTGGGAGAACACCGGAGTACCTGCAGAGAACCTACATAGATGTGTGGAAAGCTAACCACTAAAGCACTATGCCGCCAAAATATGCAGTATTTTTGTCTTTGCTTATATGTAACAACTTGCTGCATCATGCTCAGTGCTGTATAACCTTAAAATAGTTTTTATCATTTTCATTTTGTCTTAAAGCACTTTGTAACTTTGTTTGGAAAGTGGTATTAAATACATTCATTACTATCATATTTAAAACTCTGACCCGCTGACCAAATAGCCCAGAATATGTCCATGTAATTGACTGGACCTGTTTTTGCTGAAGAATAACACTGGCTAATAAAGATCCAGTAACTTCCTATAACTTCTTCACAATAAAAGTATCCTGCTGGTTTACTAGTGGGAAGCTTTTAATAATAAGGCTGTATATCTGGTAAATGGACTACACTTATATAGTTCTTTACTAGCTTAATGGACAAAGTGCTTTACAATTGGCGTCTCATGGCGACTGAGCCACCACACATAAAGCTGGCCTGCCAGAAACTTGGGGTCCAGTGTCTTGTTCAAGGACATTTCAACATTCAGAAAGGAGGAGCCAGGGGCTGAACTGCCAACCCAGAGATTAGTGGGTGTACCACTGTCCGAGCCCTGAGACAAGGGATCCCTGACCTCAATTACATTCTCACCCAAACAAGAAAATCCCGCTTAATAATTAAATATGTTTGATCACATCAAATTCTATAATAAATCTTCAAAATAAAACATTCTTTATAGCAGGACTTACTCACTTGTGTTACTGCCTTTTCTTTTTATAATCGTAGGCCATAAATGTTAAAAAAAACACTTGTTATGTCAGCCATGCCTTCAGTTCCTGAAATGATAGAAACTGCAAAGCATATTTTCTAGAGAACTGAGCTCTAATGAGAGCATAAATCAGTTTCAACAAATGAGAAAAAGTCCCAGTTTTATAGGGTTGTAAACGTATACTGGGGCTTTAACAGAGCCTCACTAGAAAGCCCATTTCCTCTTCCTTCGCTTTCTACTTCACTCTTTCAGATGCATCAATTATGCACTTTGTCCTGCCATTATTTTGAACCTTGACAAAATGCAAATGTACAATTCTCAGCAGTGAACTGTGTTATCTTCCTGAAACTTTGTTTTCATGTTCGGTTTATATTTTCGAGCAACAAATCTTCTGCTACTTCTCCCTTCTTTATCTTCGTGTCTGTCAGCCGTCTGTCTCCCAGCAATGCCAAAGCACGATTAGTTCTGCTGTGCTACGTCATTCACATGAATTCACAGAATTACCTGCTGCCAGTCAAATTCAACACAGACTGAGGCCTTCTTTGTCTCGGTTTGCATCCACGAATAGTACAGCTGCAACATCAGCTTTTCAAAAATAGTGGTGGCATGGATGCGAAAGTGGTTAAAGCCCACTGTGCACATTTCCTGAAAAGCAAAAATCCAACAGTGCCAACCTGTAGTATCATCAGAAAAGTACCCATAGGCTAAATCTTCCTGCCGCAAACTGCAAACAAATTTTTGTGTAGTAACTGAATATTGCATACAAGATAATGCAGCTGCCTGTGAAAATAGATGGGCAAAAATAGAATTCTTTACACACTCAAAAGTCGTGCTGCAGTTACACACATGGAGCAGGCTCTGTAAAGCTTCTTTTGTTGATCACAATAGCAACGCCGCCACACACTTTAACTGCTACAATCTACCATTTTGACAGCTGCGCGAGGATGTGTGCTGCACATTTGTGTGCACCTGGTTACTTCAGTGTAAAATGGCTTATTGTGGCTGTGGCTTTTAGTGTTTCTTCAGAGTTCTTTGGCTAAAACCATCTGATACCATCTGTGCAAACTTCGACTTGCACCGCGTTGTCGTTACATGTTATCTGTCATCTGTCAGTCGTTTGGTTTGAACACATTGTTGGATTATAATTCCATAGCAAGTTCCAAGATTTCCAAAATACTGACAAAAGAATTAGTAAAAAGATAATTCAGAGGTTTCAACTTCATTCATCTTGTGCTCCATGAACAAAAGTTCTTTATTTTATAATAGAAATGCCATAAGAAGAAGTCCAATAACAAACATTAACACTTAACCAGCTGGCTATGGCTAATTCATAACCATCTACATGGGCTACTGTACCATTTTCAGAGATAACACAAATGATGACTCACTATAATTTCTGTGCTTATTTATATCCTTTCTCTCCTGTTTGTCTCACTTCTCACAAGTCTCTCCTCCAAACCTCTTTTCTGCTTCCTCACCTCCTTCTTCTATTACAGGAACCACAGGGGGGGTGGGGGAATAAGGGTGGAGGGATGATGAAGCTATGAAGCTTCATCAAGAAGTGGCCCCCAACCTGAGTCTCACACCTTGGGTTCCGCTCTACAACACCTCCTGGCTTATGCCCATCATTGATCCCCATTCGAGCCTCTCTTCACCCTCCTGTGCTTGACCCCCCATTTCTTTCCACCCCTGGACTCCTCTCATCCTTCTTTCATTCTCATTCACCACCCCCAACCTGTCCACCTCCTGAACTGTCCTTACCTTACCCCAAAAATTAATTTGCATGCACAAGTGGCACAGCCTTTGTTAGCAAAAGTACTTCATCAGCTGCTGTCAGAATATTCCCACAAATAAGAAACCCTTTTTTATGGCTTTAAATTCAACCCACACCTCCCTTTGCGCAGGCTGAATCATCATGGGGTTTGCACCACAATATTTATCCACTCTCATCATCCATCATCTAATCCCTCTTGGCCTCAGATCACGGGACAGTGGTTACATTACTGTCCAGAGAATCAAAAAATCTGAAGGCAGCAGAGTGTTTTCCTTCTCTGGAATCAACACCAGCCGTGTGATAAAGGGAGCAGTGACTGTGGAAACCTTCAAATTGAAACTCATAGCCTATCTACTGTCATTGTCATATGACCAACATCAGCACTGTCTAGCTCACTAGCAACAGTCTCTGCTCCTGCGCCAGCCTTGACCAGTGGGAACCCAGTGCTAGTATTCCTGGTTGCTGCACCACCACACTCATCCGCCCTGCTATCTGTGTGCATTTGGCTCACTGTGTCTGACTCTGTGAGCCGTGTGTGGCTGTTTATCTTTCCTGTCTGTAACACACTGGCCTGGCGTAATGTTTGTACCTGGTAGTGGATTGAGGTTATGCACTTACTTCTGGGGATGCTGATGCTGTCCCACTATCCACTGCACTACATTTATCTGAGTCATAGGCCTTTATTGCATTATCACTGTCCATTTTAGTGCTTTGTTCTGGCATCTACTATGCAGCCGACCTACAGGAAGAGTTAGGGTTAGGATTATTCTTGTTCAAGGTTTCTTCTTTTCTTGCTCTGTGAGCAGTGAGGCCAATAGATGGCAATGTTGGTAAATCGGTCATGTAATGATGTTGGACAGTACTCCAAAGCTATGTATCTTGACAACTACATGCCAGGTTGCTACTGTATGAGATTTGATGTATATGTTTTCACTTACACAGGTCTTTATGATGCAGCTCAGAGCAAATATTCAGAGTTTCACATAGAGAGTGTGAGCTGGTGCTGAACAGATGAATGTGTGCTGGAGGAACAGCTTGTGCAAATCCAGCTTCTGGGGTTTTCAACACAGTCAGAGCCCTTCAGTCATGAGAAGAACACCAGTCATCAGTCCATGTCCAGTCGCCTGGATTGCCAAACAGCTCCATCCAAAATTTCTTCCTCGCTGCAAACTTTCACAGCCAGGCTGTCTCTTATCTGGACCTCACAGTGGTCAGGCTGCTTTCAGATAACAGTACGCAGGTGTTGGCTCAGCTGACCACAGAGGTGTCCATCAATATACATTTTTCCCCACAGAAATCACTGTGTTCCTTTTTGTTTCAGGAACCACCCTTTTTATTGGACAGAATCTTTCCAGAATCTCCCACAGAAATTGATTGCTGGGGTTTTTGGACCAGTTTGTTATGCTTGTAATTTGTTAAGCATTTTGTTGTTTCATTATTTTGTTTTGTCTGTGCACATACAATGTACATGGTATAATGTAAGTTAACAGCTGAAACAACTAAAGTGTTGGACCAACTGAAAGATAAGTCAATGAGCTAAATCCATTAGCAACAAACGTAATAGCATACAAAGGGCAAGAGGTGAACACAAACAGAATGTAAAATAATGTATGGTTAAATAAACATACTGCAGCTTGCATTTCAGTTTCACTAGAAGAAAAGGTACAGAGGATTATATGTGGACGCAGTGACTTAGAGTATCTACTGGTCATTAGCTTAAATATGTTTTCAAAATGTTACTAGCTATGTAGCCAATATAAGTACACATATGTTTGAAAAAACATCAAAAAGAATCATTAAGCTTAATCCCCCATGGATGACAAATTCCCATTTCGGTTAGTAGTAGGCTAACCCTAACACTTGTTTTGATCTTGTAATTCCTTTTGGGACCAATCACTTGAGGCTTAGTCTGAACTCTTAATGTACCTTCACTCTAAAGTCTCTACTTTACACTCTACAATAATAGGTTTACATGCATTAATGTTTAAAACACACATTATCTTTCTCATGGTGACAGCACCTTCGACCTCTGTCTGACACAAGACCCCACCTTCCAAGAAGCCAAGTCTGATTGGTCAGCTCCTTCAAGCCTGAGCAGGCGCCATCCATCGTGTTTCTGCATCAGCTCCTCTGGTGTTTGTTTTAAGCTATGAGCAAGCTAACTTACCTGGTGGGTGCTAATCAAAGTAGCACAGCATTGCCAAGCAAATAAATTCCTGCAGTTTGACCATTTCTTTTCCAAGCACAGCTATATCATTACCTTTAGGGCATGTTTACATACAGCAGCAACACACACACACACATACACATACCAGTGAGGATAACAACAAAGCTGGCGCTAGTTGACCTAATTTCAACCCTCAATATTACATAATTAGTCTAACATTATCCCTGCACAATATGCTAATGCAAGTTAAACGGACCAGCCAGTTATCTAGGATAATGCACCTGTCGATCAGAGTGCAGTGGGCAACAGTACAAACAGAAATGGGGTTTTGTTTACCACCATGACCGTGGGAGTTGGTGACAATAGCTCCTGGTAGGGTCTCCCCAGGCAAACTGGTCTGAGTAAGACTAACAGTGATTTCAAAACTGGTTTGGACTTCAGTAACAAGCTACCTTGCTATGCCTTGGGGCTGGATCTACACAAAGCTTGCAAGGCACCACCAAGAGGTAGTGATCAGGGGTTGAGGGGAAGCTTGCACACAGACATGGTGAACTCAAAAAAGTAGTGAGGGTAAACTGGGAACGTCTGGATGAGGCCCACAGCCACAAGATCTCCAACTCCCACCTCAGGAGGGATTTTTCCTGCATCCTGGATAGCACACAGAATCTGAGTGGGCCATGTTCAAAGCATCTATTGCGGAGGCCGCTGCTTGGAGTTTGGCCCAAAGGTCCTTAATGCCATGGTAGTAACTACAGGACCTGCTGGTGCACACAACCATTGAAGGATGCTATCAAGCTGCAGAAGGACTCCTCTTTAGGCTTAGTTGGCTAAGGGAACTCCAAAGCAGCAGACAGGCATTGAAAGGCCTGAAAGTCTGCAGCTTTCATGGTCCCATTTCCAAAAAAAAAAAAAAAAAGAAAGAAGGAAGGTGCTCCAAATATCAGGATATCCCACTTTCAGGGTGTTGCTCTTGAGTGAGGATAAGATGGAACGTGAGATCGACAGGTGGATTGGGGCTGCACCAGCAGTAATGTGGATGCTGCAACAGTCTGCTGTGGTGAAGAGGGAGTTGTGCTTGGACCTGAAGCTCTTGATTTACCAATCATTCTACCTTCCAACTCTCAGGTATCTTTGCAAAACAGAAGATATTAAATTGAGTATAGCACTTGTTTGTCATGTTTAAAATGATTTCATTAAATGTGTTCTTGTGCTTTTTGTCTAGTTCTAGTTCCCTGTGTTTTCCTGTTGTATTCTCTTCCTCATGTTTCATGTTTGTTTCATGTTAGTCTGTCAGTGTGTGTGTGTGTGTGTGTGTGTGTGTGCTGCTGGGTGTGGCTTTCTGGTCCCTCTCCTCTGCCAATCAGCCAACGCACCTACAACTGATCTTCTCATCAACGCCAACTCACATGGTATAAAGCCCTGGCTCATCCATTCAGACCTATGTGGCTCTGTGCTATGGCCTCTACTCTGTTATTGTTTCATCACTTGCTGGAACTCCCAGTACCACTCTGCATGTTTATTGCCAAATCCAGCTGCCAGAACTGGACCGGAACCTCGCCATCCACTCAGCCACTTTGCCCACTATCATTTATTTCAACCTCTGTGACAAAAAATAGAACTGATAACAGTCTTACTAGGTCAGCCTGAACAATCTGTGTGTAGATGCTTCTGTCTTAGCTTTTAATGTGGACAACTTTAGGCCCAACACAATGCATCACATGTTTTGTGTCTGAAAATATTAAACTTTAAAAAAAATAAAAATAAAATACAAGTGACCTGATGTTTAGTTATGTTTTTCCACATTTGAAAATTGCTTCTTGCTATCTGTGCTTTTGGAAGAGCCCTGACTTTCTGCATTTTTCATAACCAAGGCTCAAGAGCTCCAAACTTTTTATTCATGGATATAATTAAGTGCCAAAATGAATTAGTTTTAGGTTTGTGTGGTGTTTTTCTGCAAGCTGCTGTATATATCTTTGTTAAAGCACAAGACAATCAAAAGCTTATGATGTTTTAAATAATACGAAATCTTAATAATCAAAACAAAACTAAAAAATATAATTTCAGCCTCCTTTATGTACCTGTACTGTACCTCCGTGTGTGTTTGCTTATGTGTTTCTTGCTTGGTCCTCCACTTTTTTCATGTGCAGCTGCAATATGTTTAGCCATTTAAAAATGAGACCTGCTGACCCCTAAAGTTCTCTCTCTTTCAGTAATCTATACCACGTATACGGCTTGCGAACTCGATAATGTGTCATAATGCAAAGTCTTGTAAGGAACAGAAACCATCTAAAGGCATATTTACACCGTGGGATATGAAACTCAAGCTCAAGTTATCTCAGGACACTTTTAAACTTTTAATTATTTGCAGAGACATAACAATACTATGAGCAAGAATTTATTCATTTTAATAACCTGTAACATTTTGGTGCTCCCTCTCTTTTACTAACCAGAATGTTTTGGATGTTAAAAATGGCAATGACAAACTACCATTACAATGCACAGTGTGGTAGGTGAGGGCGGCTCAACAAAGTGGTGCTAATATTGATTTTCTTTCAAAGAGTGAACAAGACCAGCACCAGACCAGCTCCTAACCCATTCTCTTTTCGCTCTGTCAAACCAGCACACCAGCTTGATTCTCTCCTGAATCAGAGAACTGCAGGTAAATAAAAATGTGGGTGGCTTTTGGGGCCTCAAAAATATTATGGCTGACCCTGCTTATTTGAAATATTGCCAACTACAGGTGGGTGAATTAATCAGAGCAGTTTTTTAAAGCCAAAAACAAAATGTTTTTATTAAAATGTATTCAGTTCAAGAGAGGCCAGAGAATGAAAGGACCAGGACCGTTTTCCCATGATGAGGATGGGACCCATCCAATTTCCCCACAAACAGACACACACAGACACACACACACACTCCTCCCTACTCACTACTCCTGCAGCAGAAAACAGCAATAAAAGCTGCTCAACCTCGTTATGTTTTCAGTCTAAGAAAACATAAAAGACTTTTAGAAATACAAGACACATTCATTACAAGTAACACGATTTATCAAAACATCGAATTAAATGAATATGGTAAATAGTACCCTCCCTTTCTCGCATCTCATTAACTGAGTCCCGTTGTAGCTATAGGTGAAGCTGCCTCTCTCTGCCATACTGAAGCAGGTGTCCAACATGGCGAACGCTGGCAGCGGCTCTCTCGCGACTATTCTCTTTTTAATCATGGTTCAAGCGGCTCTACACAAAGGTAGGTCTTTTTCCCTTTCATGTGTGACTGTAATGCACACTTTCCCGTCAGATTTCCACAGACGGGAGAGTGTAATTGTTATCCACGGAGCAATTTTTGGACGCGCGCGGCAGAGCATTTGGATGTATGATGTTGTTGAGCAAGTAACAAAACCGTAAAGTGTCCGTAAAGTTGAAATACAGAATAGAAAGAGCAGGTTAGCGCTTGTTTACCATGTAGGCTATACGAACAGGCGTTACAGATACGCTGCCTGTGAATACATCACTTTGGTCAGTTCACCATTATAAATCGCTTTGCCGCCACAGAGCTGCCAACTCTTAAATGTGGACAATTGTGTCGTGAAGGAAGAAAAATAGCGAGGTGTGTTGTTGCTCAGGAGGCATATATGGAGATACATTTGTCAGTCCGCTAGCTTGGTTACTTTTGTGGCATGTTGTTCAGAGCGGAGCATGGACTGCTGTAAATCACAGAAAACAGCGGTGCGTTAAAGTCGGATATGCAGCAACCCTGACAACGTGCAGCAAGAGGATACGCCACAGCAAACTCTATTCAAAACTCTGTGAATTTAACAGGACGTAACCGAGTCAAACATTCACACACACATGTGAACGTAACTCGAAACCTGCCGGTGACAGTGTGCCTTTTGAGTAAGTTCGGCGCAAAGATAGCCCACGAATGAGCTGCTATTTCCCATTTAATGACAGTTTTTTTAGTACTCGTTCACTGTCGGCCACCCCGCTGGATTTCGGTGGGGAGGCTATCAGAAAGACGGAGGAAGCGGTTAGGAAAGTTAACATTTTCAATGAAACAAGTGTCACTCGTTGTTGTGGATGTATGCCGAAATGCAAAGCACCTCAGAGTCGTCCGCAATATGTCTTCAGTTACATCCAAATACATGCGTACTCTCTCTGGTAAACACGATAATATAAATTCACTCGAGTTTCCAATTGCGTTCCGGGTTGTGTTTTCGTAATATCGTAATATCTTTACCGGATTTGCGGTAGCATCATGCATGGAAACATCAATGGTTTCGTTTTGGTGTAGTAATCTGAGTGAAACGCTTTAAAGAAGCGGATAGGTCGCAGATAAAAGCTGCTGAGGGTGAAAACTGCGACATGATTTTTTTTTTTTTTTTACGCTTTTGGCTTTTAAACGACTGGTGATGTTGTGAGTTGGCGGGCTGCGGAACAGGCACACACGTTGATTTACTCGACTAAGATGGGATAAAGTGTTGTGTTACATGTCAGTTGAAGTAAGCGTGTTATAGGATGCGTGTAACCGTGAACTACAGAGAGATACACACTCTGTTGGGGGGGGGTTATTTATCTTTGCGCATTGATACAATGAAGATGTAGTGAAATAATAGTAGTCGGGGCAACGCAGCCACCACAGCACGCGCATGCTGTTACAAACTGGAGACCCGTACAAATAGCTCACACAATTATATAACTGGTTAAAGTACGGCTTTGTGGTGGATTTCAGCACAGTTTGTGTGCTACTTCGACCTCCTTTCACAGCCTATATTTACGTCAAGTCAGTTCCGTCGTGAAATGATGACAAACATAAAGTTACTCAGGCAAAGCCGGCTCTTCATAAGAATATAAACCTTTTTTATGCTGAGCTCGAGCATCTATTGGTGAGAATAACAGGGTGGCAGATGTCGACGTTTGTCACATTTTGGATTATCCAGGAGGCTTAATCCATTACAACGTTTTTTTTTTGTTTGTTTTTTTCATCCATTAAAATGGACGCACACTGCTCATGTTTTTTCATGCGACAAGTCAGTTAAACAGTCCTGTAAAGCACAGCAAACTAAACAAAGCTCTGTTGTGCTTTGGTCATTGCAGTCCTGCTTTACCTTCACGGACATGGCTCCACTGATTTCAAACAAAGCTCAGGGCACGCTTGCACAAAGCATATCAATTATTTACCTTCAGCGCATACTGTATGCTCACATCTTGCTAAGCATTGCAGGACGTTTTTTTTTTTTTCCCTGCCTCAATACAAATGAATGGAAGTTCACTGCAGTCAGGCTAAGAGAAGGCTGCATTAATTAATTTCATCCCATCTATACGTCTCATTTTGGCACGCAGGCTAACCTCATACAATCATACATAAGTGCTGCGAATGAAATGGATTCACGAGAAAGCATTCACATCTCGCTGCAGTTCCTATGCCATTGCTCTTGTTTCAGAGGATGGGATACTTCCAGTGATGACGTTCGTCCTTTGGAAAGTTACTAAGTGACATGTTTTGTCAGTCATTAATGTATACATGCAGAATATCCTACTCAAATTAAGTAGGGATTCCCCAAACATTTCTTCAATTGAGCTCATATCACACACATATCCGTATATATATTCAAATAAATAGCGATGGTATTCTTCCTTTGAAGATTAAAGGGCTCCGACTGAGCGCTGAGTTGACAACCTCTCTGTTTTTAGGCAAGACAGGAGGCTAGAATCACATTTTTTTGTGGTAATTAGAGAGAACATACGCTGTAAAGCAGATAATTTACATTCCTACAAATAATTTCAGTTGTGGCAGTGACATTTGCGTGTCCTTTAATGAATCCCTGATATAGATTTGAACATTTTAATCAAGTTTTGTTTATACTGTAGTTTTTTTTTAGGCATGTTCCTCTTAGTTTAATGATCAGAAAAAAGTATTTTGTTTGAGAAGATGGAAGAATAACCTGAAAGAACCCAACACTGACTGAAATAACAGTGACAATCAAGCTGTCCTATTAAAAGTGCCAAAGAGAGATATCTTAGATGCACTGAACATTTTTCACTTTCAACATTTGATAAGTTGTCTTTGTGCTATTTTCATCTAAATATGGGGTTTCAGTGTTTTGCAAATTTAGTTTCTACTTACATTTTGCACAGTGTGCCAACTTTTTTGGAAACAGGCCTGTAAAATGCACGTCATCTTTATTTAGTCCCTGTATGGTTCTGTGTTGACTTATAAGTCAAGTTGTAATGCCGATCATACACTTAGAACACCAGGGGCATGGCACTTTACAGGTGTTGCTAAAGAGTGCTAACACAGCACGCTCTGACCATAAGCTTGCTGAGACTTGAAATCTTGGTTAGGCAATCTATCAGTTCTAGACAGAGGCATCTCTGCTTTTCATTTTTGTGAAGTTATGTAATGGTTGTGAAAGTGCAGGTGGGATCAGGGACTGTTGTGTGTGTGTGTGTGTGTGTGTGAATGCAGGAAAAATGTATGTTAACATGACTTCAACATGACGGGTTCATAAAGGTGTACGGATGACTTAAACTCATTCATATATCATATTTTCTTTTAATCTCAGTTTACATGGTTCCTTTGTATTTGAGCTTGAAGACTGATGTGTCTTATCTATGTTTCATGAAGTTACAGTGGTCAAGATCATATGTTATGTCTATGGGGTATATAGGTTTAAGCTTTGCTGGAGGATCTAACATATTTCAAGTTGAAGGACAGTCTAAAATCTCCGCTTGCTTGTTTTCAGAGTGCAAATAATCACGATCTCTTTAGACGATGGACAGGAGTCGATCCCTTTGGAACTTATTACTTTGTAGCGGTGCAACACGTGTTGAGTTAATCCACCTATTTTCTTCAGGCATTTGTTGACTGAGATACAGCATATGGTACATTGTCGCCAAAGGATTATTCCCTTTTTTATTGTGGAGTATAAAGTCTAACTGAAAGCATAATTTATTTCCTGTACGTTAGTGGTTAGTGGTTATCATCCCGACTTCACAGCTTACTCTTTTATTTTCTGCAACATTACTGATTTCTAGCCATGTACCAGAATCTGTATTAGGAATATCATGTGATATCACTTAATCAGAGAAAAATGATGTGGCACTGCATCCTGAAAAGATTTATATTTCAGTAGTCAAAGTTTAGGCTGCGGTTTGCATTTATTTACGTGAACGTTAATACATAGTAGATCTCAGATGGGATTGTTTATATCCACCCCTTCCATGTGGCAGCTCATTTAAGATCTGATCTCCATGCTGCCTGTTTGTCCCTTGCTACCTTTGAGCCTGTTGTGCTCTTCAGCAGAGATTCATTGCCTCTCCTCGAAAATTGATGCGAGGCGCTGTGCTTGGTGTGTTCAGGCCGCGCCGTTGTTTCCGGGAATGACTTCATGGGGTCTCGAAGGGAAGAAATGAGAAGATGAAGCATGATGTTTAACTCCAAACATGAATTCTGCTTACTACTGATTGAGTTAGTGTCATATCAGCCGCGATTAACAGACATTCTCAGAAGCAGAAATTTACGGTGCAATACAGGCCATTTGAGATATTTGAACTAGTCATACATAGTGAACATGATGCAGTCGTACCTGTTCAATATTTCAGACATCTGTTTTGTGTGAAGCCCCGAAGCTGAAATGATTATAATTAGGACTGAAACTAATGATTAATTTCATCCACAAAATTCATCTAAAAAATTGAAGTCTCCTGGGAGCCCAATGACACATTGTCACATTGCTTGTTTTGTTGGACCTAATCAGTCCAAACCCAATTATATTCAGTTAATGATACAATTATAATAATCCTCACACTGGTACACAAATCCAGTGTCATTGTTTTCAGACCTGATCTGGTACTTTATGAAGTAGCTCAGCTAAGGGCACTACTAGTAGACTACTAATGGATTAATATAGTGCACATCTGACCTGTGTCATTATGTATTATACTGATATTTTAATGGTTGGTGCTGTTGCTTTAGTGTCATTGCCCAATAAGCCACTCAGGGATGACTGTTAGCATTAGCTGCTTTGCCAGGATACCGCATCTTTGGTAACGCTGCACACAAAGCGATCCTGCTGTGATGATGAACTTGACATTCATCATCTTGTTTTGTTGTCGTTGTCACATACTGTATGTCCTGATTGATGATTTCAATCAGAATTTCATTGAAGACTGCATGCTATTTAGCTTGCATGCGTACTATAGAGGAGTAAAAGGGGTTGCGTAGAAAAACGTATTAGTTTTTAGGTTTGATAGCAGTACTTTTTTCACAATTTTAACAATACTCTTACTTTCTTTAAATGCGTATTAATAACTTATAATGCTGCCACCTGTACCTGGATATGGTTTGCCTCTTTTCAAACTCTCCTGAAACGTCTTTTGATGGACAGCGACACAAGACACTCGGCTGTTTTTGGGGCATTTTCTTGTTTTTCTTCAGCCTCCTTATAACTCTCACGGTGTGTTGTTTTCAAAAGTTTGAAGAGGTTAGATGATGTTTTGAAGTTGTGGCTCTGCTGCACGTTCTCGTCACAAATAGTGACAACTCGGTGTAGGTGTATTGACAGATGAAAAGTAGCACGACCCGTTCTGCGTGTTTCTTTCTGCCATTGCTCATTCATTTCTCTCTCTCTTCCATGACACGGTAGTCTTAAGGCAGAAAGTGTGCCACACTTTGCGTGCTTGGTTCCTGCGTCTCACTGGCTTCCTCAGACAGGGGCCAGCCTAATATGTCACAGGTGCTTTAGCACAACAGTCAATCAAAATAACAGGTGTGAAACAAGCGATGCAGCCACCTTTAAAAGATATTCAGCTTTATCTGGCACGTATCACGCTCATCTTCTTTTCTGATTGTAAAGAAGAAAGTTGCATCTGAAGCAGAGTTGACTTGTTAATACTAAGTATGGCTACCAAAGAGCTCTATTAGTGCTGATTCCTCCAGTTTTAGTGTTACAGACTTTTCTGCCCTGAAAAAATTCAGAACAAATCTTAAAATATATTAACTGAAGAGTTTATTTCTTCCCTTTCCAGACCTGCTCTGATTATTGCCATTTTTCGTATCAGAGGGAACCGGCATGAAACATTGCCTAGGGGCGGCTTCAGTTCCAAAGAAAAACCTGTATCAGACTTAGTTGAAACCTTGCATAGAGTGGTTTGGCTCCGAGTCAAGCTGGTAGGAGCCCTGGTGATGGAAAACAGGTGTGGAAATGGACTTGTTCTCCCTCTGTACCCCCCTAGCAGCCTCTCCAGCTGTAATGAAGAACAATGGCTTTATTCCTGAAGGGAGGGGACCCCAAGTGACCCCCTCCTCGTCCGCCTCCTGCCCCCGCCTGTCTACAGTGACTCTGCCAGCAAGCCGACAGATGACTGGGCTGGGTCGCATCTGGCCTCTGTGCACTTAGTGTAATCAAAGAGAGAAAAAAGGTTTATGGCCTACTTGTTAGTGTGCCGCCGACTGATGGGATGTCAAGTAAGCACCCTCCCGATTCCAAATCTCTGGAGGGACCGGGGAGGGGGTGTTGAGTGGGTGGGCGTGGGCTGCAATCTGCCATTCTGAAAGCAGCCTACTGGCCTAGGTATCGAATCATATTGTGCTCTACAGTTCGACAATCTGGCTATACAAGTAAAATGAATCAAATTCAGCCGACGTTTAAATATTTATGATCATATTTACATAATGTTGATGCACAAAAGGCTGCTGAGGTGAATGCAAATATTTTTGCAAATATATATTTATAACATCACTTGTAGGAGTCTTGTCCGGCTGAGACCTTCAGCAAGTGTGTAAAACAAAAAAAAACAAAAAATACAGACTAGTTTAAGAAATCAGTAAATCATATTGAGAGTGAAAATGACAGAGTCTGAGGAGCTAAGGCATTACAAAACTGGTGCATTTATCCAGGGATTAAAATAAACGTGTACACATTTTTCAGTTTATGTCACGGCCAGCTTTACTTTACATGCCAAAAGTAAATAAATAAATAAAAATCACCCTGCCAATTAGAATTTAACGGGACATTATACATCATCATACATCTTTTTTTTTCTCCTTGTTATTTTTAGTGCTACTCAGGCTGTGAGGGAAAAAAAACAAGTTAAAGGGTTAAACCATGTCTTTTGTGGCTCTGAAGGAGCTTTGTCAAGACTGAGAAAATATCCCTGATGGTGTCGTGGGTGTTTTTTTTTTTCTTCTCCCCAGCTTGGGCTTGGACACTCCAGGTTTCTCCAGAAAAAGAAAGCCTCTGTTACAATCTTAGCCTCTATTTTGTTATGAAACACTTTTTTTTTTTTTTCAGTTTTCAGCCAATACCAAGCAGCAATACCAGAGCCAGGATCACTGACATCAATTCGATATTGATATCGACTTTTTACTGTCAATAGCAGCCAGCGTACTATCATTACTATTTTGCAGCACAAAGAATGTTTATGTGATCAGGATGTTCTCTAACATACGATTGATCCATTGATCCATTTTTTTCTTTTTTGGTCTTGATGCTGACAGCTTTTAGGATCGATCAGTTGGTGGAAACCCCGCGAGCATTTAAGACGGCAATCTTTACAGATCTAGTTCATGAATTAGTAAATGTCTTAATATGTGTTGCTGTGTACCGACAGATATCAATTGTGAGCAGGGTCCACTCTACAGAAGAAAGCCACTTCTGTAATATTACAGATCAGTTCAAACAATCTCCAGCTCTAGTGACATTTGTGCTAAATGCATACAGGGATTTAGCACTAGCTCCCTCACTGTGACACTTTCCTCTTTCTCCCGTCACTTCTCAGATTCTGAGAGAAATGAGCCTGGCAATATTTTGAACCTTTACTAAATAAAGTCAGTGCAGCTGTCATCTTTGAGCAGGATTGACTTTTCTTTTCTTGAACAAAATGTTTCTTAGTCATCACTCGCTGCCTGTCTCTTCTGTCTGTCTATGTTACAGCACTGCCACGGCTCAACTGTCACTGTCAGAGACACGCCGTGATTGGCTGTGCTGCACTACGTCATGCATATTAAAAAAAAAAAAAGTCCAGGCTGCTGACAGCTTTCTCTCTGTCAGGCAATTGTAGAGACTCGGGTTAAATGAATCAAATTCAGATATCATCACACATCATCAATCCTCTGGTGCTTCTCTGCTGGCCTGTAATGTTGTAATGTCACACGCACGAGTTGGATTGAGATCAGGTGACTTGGCCAGTCAAGAGCATTCTGGCGTTCTTGATGGACCAAAGATTGCTCGGTTGCTTCAGAGGTATGTTCAGGATTGTTTTCATGGTTCATTGCTAGACATTTTGCAGGGCTGTTGTCTGAATCGCGTCATACACTGTTAACCTAGTGTGAAGGTGGACACCCTTTAACACCCCTAAAGCTCCAAGTCAACACTCATTTGCTTATTTAAATTCATTTATTCTTGAACTCAACAAAACCAAAACCTAGAATGCCTTGTGATCTGATATGATCTTATCATATTCGATCCATAGTGTTTATCTGTCTCGACTTTTTGTCTTTTTAAACGTGGGCATTTTGTCTCGGGGTTGAACATAACTTCTTTTGGTCAGGTCAGTATGTGATCCAGAGATTTTATCCTGACAACACTTCATTTAAAGATTAATATTAGTTCTGGTTTGGGTTGTCATGACTCTAGTTTAGGTAACCAACCTATCCTTTCTCTGGTGCTTCCATCAGCACCCTGAGAACAACTCATGTTGCACTTGAGTCATACTGTAGACCAGAGTGTTGTATGGAGCCTGACATTGTTTAGAATTAGCAGCCCTTTGCGGCAGCTGGGTTCCATTTCGCTTTCATGCTGTCTGACAATGTCAGAACCACACAAAGGTGCCTCCTGGGCTAGCTTTTTAAAAAACTTTATTCAAATCTAATCTCATCAAGTGAAATCTGTGGGTTCAAATTGGCAAACCGCAGCTCCTTTCAACCAGCCAGTCAACTGCTGAACCGATTTCATCAGCAGGCTGTCAACTGGTAACACACATTCCAGAGATCCACATTAAAAAGAAAAGAGTTTTCATGCAACATGAGTTTTTGTGTGTGTGTGTGTGTGTGTGTGTATTGTTTTTATTCTCTCTCATGGAGAAACAACGAACAAAGACCAAAACAAAACCTGTGGCCTTTTTTTATTGTGAGTGACGAGGAGGAGCCCCGGTAACATGAGAGAGCAGCCTCAGGCAGGTGGATCTGCCCTGACTCTCTGACACATGGAAGCAATCCTGACCAAACACTGACAACTGGGATAACACACACGCCCACACAAACAAACACACATACACAAGTGTGTATAAAAATTAAATTTTTGAACTTGAATGTATATAAATATGATTATAGCTACAAAGAAAGCTGGTAATGAATACAGGGTGTGTATAAAAAGACACATTTGGTTGCACGGCAACAGAAGTCAATCCCTGTGCATTTAACCCCCAACATATGAGTTGTTGTTAATAACCTCCCTGCCACAAATTCACAATAATTGTCTTTATCGAGACTGAAGGCGTGTCTCTGTTGAGGTAAATAAATGCCCATTTTTAAATCTTAATTTTTCCTCATCCTCCGTACAAGCAAACCCAACATTTTCCCCATATTAACCTGTTATTTTGATATACTCAATATAATTTCCAGAGTGCTAATTCGATACAAATGACAATTCAGTTCTCTTTTCATTCACTAATTATTTCTACTTTGCTTTTTGTGTTAAGGCATCGTCAGTAAAACTCTATTAGATGTTTCACATTAAAAGTCTTCCATAATCCCTTAGCTCTTTTTTTTGATGGAGTTTAGTTTAATTGATGGTAGCTTAACAGCAATAAAAATGGCTAAGTGGAAGAAATTTGAAGTATTAGGTAAATGAAAACAGTATTTCTGCTTAAAAAAACAAAACAAAACAAAATTTGGTAACAGAGTGGAGACATTGAATCACGGAAAAGTATGTTTTGCTTTCAATATTGATTTAATCAATAGCGTTGAGCGTGATTTATGATGACTGATGCATATCACAAGTTATTAGAGACCAAAGCGAATCTGACCGACAGTCTTAACACCCAGTGGCGTTCAATGATGATATGATGCACAGAAAAGCAGCAATTTGCCAAAACGGTGGCTAAAGTGTAACCGGCAAATACTAATATGACTAAAACAAAAAAAAATTCATGAAGATAAACTGACGAATCATTTCAGCCATAATGCGGAGGGGTTAAGCGAAGACGCTGGAGGAGCTCTAATAATAAGAACGTGGAAAAGCCCTAATGCATGCAAGTGGTTGACTAATCTAATCTGTTGTCCCAAGTGAACCATCGTCAGTCACAGCGAGAAATGTTTTCCAATTCGGTTTTTGAATTTACAAAAGACAACAAGTTGCCTTTGATTGCTCTTTTCCTCCCAGTTTGAGGCCTTCATCATCTTGCTCTGCTGTGGAGTCACAGGGAGGCATCGCTTGCTGTAATTGGGTCCATTTTGCCTGCATTCATAGATACAATGCCGAGTTCAACAATGAATGAATAAGGAATCAATGCATATCATTTGTGCTTTCAACCAAATAAACAATACAGCTGGTGTTCCGCTGTAATCATCGGAGGGGAAATGAATGCCCTTCTGAATACAATACAGGTATGCATCAGCCATTGCGGCACACTAGGCTTGAGTGATCTGGGTTCTCCCATCTTTCATTTTACATAACACTCCAGCTTGTATTACATTTCAGTGAATTTGCTCCTGATGAGACCCTTCAGGCTGTTACACTGTCTCCCATGGAACTGGATCACTTCTCTCCACTGTGCTCCGTTCCTGTCCTTTGTCTCATCTATTGTAACTCTGTCTTGACTGATATTTTCTGCACTGATGCCAGACAACTGCTACACAATAACACACCGTCTCATTTTCTTTGTGTCCTAGTTGGATGATGCGGAGGAAGATCGTACCTGCTAAAGAACAATGGGAGCCTCCCTTGTTCAGAAATTGTAGATTGTAAGGCTGTGAAGTACCACTTAATTTCATTTAGTGTCACAATCTGATTGTCTTTTCTGTGTGTGTGTGTGTGTGGGGGGGTAAATAACTTGTAATAACACAAAAACAAAACTCTCCTGAGTTATTTTGTTTTCAGCTAGTCATTATTCAGACCAAATAACATGGTGTGTTTCCTCATCAGGGGCGAACCATGAGCTATTGCAAGTATATTGCTATTATTGCTGTACTTTGCTGCAGTATCATATCATCTGTAGTGTGTGTCGGCCAATCAGAATTGTCATGATTATATTCATGTAACCTATGACAGCACTAAAGGCCATAGAGAACACAGTGATGTTTGAGGTGGTTTTGTTTTGTTTCTCCTTCATGCTAGGAAGGAGATGGTGAGGCAAGGCGGTGGCAATTGGCAACCATGAGATGCCACTAAATCCTACAGACTGGTCCTTTTAATGGGCTCCTTCTTGGCCCATGCTACACTCTTCCCCACCAAGTTTTATGACAATTAGGCCAGTAGTTGTTTTTTTCCCATAAACCTGCTGGCAGACAAACAAACAAACGGCACAGAAAACATAACTTCCGTAGCAGGTTCTCGTCCAAACACATTACATTAGTGGATTTATTAGTGTGGCGGCATCTGTTGCCTGTTTGATTTTAATATTCGCAACTCAAATGTTATCCTCATGTGATGATGATAACAGTAGTAAAGGCATGTGGTCACGCAGAGCACACAATTCTAGTTAGGCACAGTTGAATGCAAGTGTATAAAAGTGTATTTTAGGTTGACTAAGTTGGACGATCGGAAGCAGTGAATTCCTCCGAGGCGACTAGATCCCGATCAAGTTGGCTTGTTCTGTTGCCTACTATTCTGAAAAATGGAGTTAAAGCTAAAACGGCAAGTTGGCATGAGTAAGAGAGCCTTTTGTGAGTCTGTTCAACACTTAGAACAGTAAAAATTGGCAGCAAACATTTTACTGATGAAGACTATAAAGAGGATGTTCAATGTGTACTCAGGGTTTTCCTGACTCACAAAGCACCTATGGTGGAATGCTATGCACGCTTGTGGTGCTTTCTGCTGCAAGCCAAGGCTCTCTGCAGTTTGGCCTTCTAAAGTCTAGTAATTCTGTGGGGAGATTTGGCTGTGAATGAGTAACTTTGTGTTTATTATGACTTATGCTGCAAGTTTTGAATTGCCTTTTATAACGAAAAATATAAAGAATACATAGATATATTACAGAAGAATCATTTTCAGACCATATTCATCGATTATAGTATAGGTTATAAGAGCATCATATAACCACTCACCAAGATTAAAACGTATGGAGTATTTTTACATATTTTGGACATTCAGTTTTGCTCAAAATACTTCCTGGAAGTAGGTGTGCATTTGGTTTGTTTATCTCCTGGAACACAATTAATCAGGTCCTCGAAACAACAATATTTCCGCAAGTAGGACACACCGCCCCCTGCTCTCCATCAGCCTCTGATCTGACAGACTTTGAATCCAGTTCACTCTGTATGTCTTCATAAGCTCTTGCTTGAAGCAGTAACATTTAAAGATTCATTTAAAGAGACGATTTCAAATGAATCGCTCTATATAGAAATAATAATAATAAAAAATAAAAAAAACTCACTGAATCTGGAAACAATTAGATGCTGCTGTAACCATTAATAGATGGAGTTAATATTCTGTTCTGTTGTAGCTTGATAGCAGAACATGTTTCAGTTGTTTTGTATCTTCTTTTGGTTTTCACTTGGTTGTGAACATAAGATATCGCTTTTTGATTTCTTATGTTCACATCCAACAAGCACTCACAGTGAAATGACCTCCAGCGGGAGGTACAGATACCAATTTGTGTTCCAAAAGGAGTGAAAGCAAAGTGCCTGCACACCATGCTCCCACGCAACTTGCATGAACGGACAACACTTGGAACCCAGTCCTCTTTTACCAGTCACAGCTCTTTGCTGTTTGACCTCAGGACAAGCTGTTTTGCTCAAATTGTTGTCCAGCCTTCCATCCATTACAAGTTCTTTGGGGGAGCACGACTGTGTGTGGACACTGTGAGTTTACCAGCACTTAATAAGTAATGTTTCTTTTTTGTAATTATCTACTAACCGTGGACTAAATGCAGAGCAGCCAAAAGACACTTTGCTCTGTGTAGGAGGTGGAAGACTGTGTGAAATGTGGGACATCACTAACTGAACTTGAAATAAATGAGGCAGTCTGAGACAAAGTGTCTACAGTTGCAACTGCAACTGAAAAATCATTAAATAATAAAGAAGTGAGAAGACTGATTGATGGTATCTACTCAGTGAAATGAGGACAGTGGCATATTTATGTGTAGTGGGCAGTGGTGTAGTGCAGGTATATGCAGTATACATACTTATTTTTCAGTCAGCACTGGGTATACCCACTTCTAAATCCCCTCTGATTCAGTAGTTTTCTGCAAGCAGATTTTTTCTTTTTTTTTTCCAAGGATGGTGAAGGCATCGTTGTCCAATTTTCATGAGTGGAGGAATAGGGATACTAATAAGGAATACTTCACTCAAAAAGCGTAATTATATAGTTGTCTCACTCAGTATTTATTGCAAAATCTGCACCTCTTCTGTGGCTAATGTTGATTTCATAATGATCCTTACTTACATAATGATCCATAAAGTCAAGCACCAGAAGTTAAGTGACAATGTGCAAATACTACTCCCCGTTTTTAGGGGCTAAATATGCAAGAGTGGTTTTACATTTCATATTCATAATAGGGTCTCTATCCTTTGCTAGAAATGTGAGATATAAATTCAGAGTTAACCCACTTCTCTGGGCTCCACTACATAGCGCTGCTTTGGGGTCTTGAAAATGTACACAAGGGTTTACCTGCTCCCCCAGCCCTACGGTAACATGCTTGACTTAAGCAGTGTGTTCAGCTTTAAATGAGCTAAAATGTTCAGTTGGAACATCAGCAAGCGACTCTTTATTTTAGGGTTTACTGAAAGTTGTCTGAAACACCATGGGAATGGTATGTGCCTCCGACTGAAAATAGGAGTGAAAGAAAATGTCTGAACCCGGCCGCCGGTTTTCCAAAGCAGTTCCTGCTGCTTTGAAGTGTGTAGTATTTGTTGGGCTTCACTTGGCTGTCAGATTAATACCTTCTCGACTGAAAATGAAAATGGGTGAAGGAGCAGTTAATCCGCATAAGAATATTTTTTGAGGATGAGAAGCTGCGAGTCTAGCAAACTGTCTGCGTATTGATTGGTTGTCTGGCATTGCAGAGTTGACCTGGCGTGCCGAGATCATCTAATTCCCTCTACATTACTGATTGCTGAACAGAATCTTGGCGTATCTTAACATTTTCCGAGTTACCAGCTATGATGATACAATGCCTGCAACATGGCAGTAGCTGTAAAGTGGAATTACATTCTGAATGCGTGCATTTCAGGGTCCAGCTGACCTTTTTGAAGCTGTTTACTTGAGGTGGCATGGCTGTTTTCCATTAATAATTGATCAGTGATGAAATTAGGTTTACTTAGAAGGAGGTAAATGTTGTCCGCCTTTGTAGTATACTTGAAGCTGGCTGAAGTGACAAAACAACCAATGTCACACAGTTGTTAATATGTTATCCAGCCAGTGTCTTGCCGAAGGCAGCCATGGCTTTACATGTCTGTCACCTTTTTTGACGTAGTAGTGTGAACATTTTTTCACACTGCTGCGTCTGTAACAGCCATATAATCTGTTTTGGAGAGTTCCAAAAATGAGTGAATGCACCATGTTAACCCACTGTTAATATGTTAGCTTCTGGTGCTTGACTTTAGGGAGTAAGGACTGTTATAACGCAAGTACCAGAAGTGGTGCAGATTTTATAATGAATACTGACCCACAGACACAAGAAACAACTATATAGATTATGTTTTTTTGAGTGAAGCATTCCAATCCACTCGTAAAATTTGGGCAACAGCGTCACCAATGCATTACACCACTGCATAAGAGCAGAACAAAATGGTAAAGTTGTGGGCAGGTTGTGGACAGAACAATGAGCTGAAACTTGCTGTAAAGGGATGATGGTGATACCTCTTTTCATTCTGCAGTGCAAGTCATAGATATCAATAGTATGCCTCTAAGTCTGCTTCAGTTTTTTTTTATTTAATTGTGTAAACATGATTGACCACAACTTATATGAACCTTGTCAGTTTACATACAGGGACTTCAGTAGTTCATGATCCAAAAGTGTTGATTGTAAAATCTGAAATCAGAGACAATGCGCTCGCTTACCGCCACCTACGTAGCCACTTAGCACTGTCCTGTCCCTGTACGTCCTCCATGTCAACTCTGAACTGTTGAGCCATGCTAGCAGAAGATGGTGCTTTTCTCCATATAGATTATATTGCCTCCTACACCAGAATGATTGGCCAATAATTGTAGCTTAGAAGGCTCTATTAGTGCTTGTTGAAAGCCATACAACACAATTATACCTTGCGCAGGAGGTGATTTTTTTTCATATATCAGACATAAGCATCTGTTAAGTGAGGCAAGAAGGTGCTCTTGTGCCAAGTTTATACTTAAAAGTCTTCAGGAGGCCAAAGTCTCAAGACCTTTTATTGATTACAATGAAGACTGCACCCATTTGTCTTTACTTCTAAAGCTTGTTGGTCCACATAACGTTGGTAATTCCAGGAACTATAACATAGGCTGTACTCGTGCTTCCATTTAGCAACCTCTTTCTAAAAACTTTATCTAAAAACATAATGCCTTTTTTATTGGTGAATCACAGCGAGAAATTGAATACAAATCTCTTTAGGAACCTTTTGGGTGCTCAGATAGATGCACCTTTTTTCTATTTGATGGCATTGTTTTTAGTGTACAATAATGTTGCCGTCATGTTTTCTTTCCCCCTATATATAGTTATTGTAAAATTGCACCTAGGAAATAACAGTTCAATCACCTCCAACCCCCAAATACACATGATGGTCTGTCAGTGGAACACCATATACCATATATTCTCTTCCATACACTTAAACATGGGTGCAACCATGGTTACATGGTTCCCAGCTATGGAGGAAATGAAATCCATCCAGCAGTTTCAGTTCACAGCTACAGTTAGCTTGAAACTGATGACTCAGTGCGTTGAAGTTTTCTGTTTTGGTTCTCTTTTTTTTTTTTTTTAATCAATTGACCGTATAACAATTACAAAATTGCATATTTGAGAAGCTAGAACCATCAAATGTTTGATATATCTATCAGATATGACAGATGAGGATATCATATGACATCCAATGCCATTGCCCCAAATAGATCTGTATCTGGGGTGGAGGGTGGAGCACATTTACATAGAAGCACCTGTAAATATGTGAGAGGTGAAAGATGTTACAGCATAATTACAATCCACGGCAGCTTAATACAGTTGTACCTCCAAAGTGAGATTTGTTTATCAAGGTTGAATTAGTAATCAATTGATGATTATTTTTCCTGTTTTTCTCTTTTAATTCGGTAAAATATTCTGTGGTCGGTCAATAATACACCAAAGAAAAAAAAGCAGCATGGTGTGGAAGAGCACATCAGACAGTAAAAATCAATTCATTGCGTCCTCCGTCACCCACAGATGGTGCCACTTCAATCTCCTTTCTATTTTGTCACGCTAATATGCTGAAAGATGACAAGGGTGGGTCATTTCAGAGCAAAAATAGCAAAGGCTGAGTTTGACGGCCATGTCAGTCTGCCTTCTATTTTGCTACACTAATGTTTTGAAAAATGACAACTGTGGGTCATTTCAGAGGAAAAATGGCAAAGGTAGTAGACTGTGACTTCAGGTCCAGCACTGCTAAATTTTCAAGATTTGATCTCCGTCTATGCTATCCTCTGTAATACTTGGCTGAACCCTGAGCATTTCATGCAGCACTGTAACATATTGCCCATTAATCATATGGAGTCGCATTAAAAATTTAAAGCTGTGAGCTCTCTTCTTATGTCCTAAAATGCCAGATCTGGGCAGCCATGCAACAAGAAGTTTGAATATGATTTGTTCTTGTAAACTGAATTCAGTTCCAAGTATGCGATACATTCATATAAAATTGTAATGGATCTATATAATGTAAGTGTAAGGGTATAATACAGGAGATGATGTAGAGGTCTGTAAAAAATCACCTTAGGTGTCTTACTGAGTTCAGTTAAATTTCATATTTAAAAAGTTTTTTTAATGACATTGAGTCTATAGGACAGTGATTCATTAGTAAGCATTACTGAACCAGGCTGAGAAACTTTGAGTGCATGGTTGTTTTTAATTAAATATTAAAATGACCACAATTAATCAGCAGACAACAGGCTTATTGAGTTTTTTGTTTAAAGCTCTCACCTACTTTACCCCTCATTTATTAAAGATGGCTGCAACAGAGCATTAATTGAAATTAAGATTGAATAACAGAGCCTCCGATAGACTTGTGACCTGTCCAGGATGTTTCCCAGTGCATGCTGGGATCATTTATTCCTTTCTCTTTGGTTTCAAGATATTTTTTTGAGCGGGGATCTGCATTGAATTTTGTTTTATTTTTTTTGGTACTGACTGAAATTTGCCTGCAGCAGTAGCCTGTGGAGTATCAGAAATATGAAACCTGGCATTTACTGCCAGGTCAGATCGGTCCTCTTGATAGTTTATTTCACATTTTAATCAAGTTTTGCTATTGCTGCTTGTGTTAAAACATTTTTCAGCAACACTGCCTTTAAGAAAAACATGCTCATATTTCTCTAAGGTATAGAGTAAAGTAACATTTCAGTTGAGGGCACTAAAACAAAAAAGTACTGAGTTTCACTGAATATTATTATAGCTCCTATCTGTCAAAAACACTAAGTTTTGCCATTCTTTGCTGGATAGATGCTTTTTTGTTTCCACATCCTGCTTCATTCGACACGTGGCTCTTTCCCAAAGCGATCAAATTCTTCCTTGGGCCCCAAAAACTCTTCAGTTGGTCCTGACCTCTGTACATACAGCTGCCCCACATTTCTGCTAGAAATATGAGCAGCATACATATAGATTTCATATATTTTTTAAGCTCTCATAGAAAGGGCATGGATGGGCATCAAAGTGTCATCACAGTAGTGGTATTCAGTTAAATGTAACCCTGGCAATTGTGTGTGTAATCAAGGCCCCATATCCTGAAAAGACTTTATGAATCTATAAAGAAACAAATTCTGTTGGTCAACAACAGAATGAAAAACTTTGTTGCGTTGGTTTTGATTAGTTTATAAACCTCGCTGTTCACATTAGTGAAATGGAGACTCCTGCCATGCCACACAGATTGAAGCTGCTCAGGCAAGAACCAGTGTTTTGCAAAAGCTGACGCAGCCACTTCCTATATGAGTTTGAGTTTGTGCCAGCGAGTAATTTACCATGGCTTAGAGACTGACAATGTGTTTCCCACTGAAATTAATGAGCAGTTGGAACAATTGGACTTTGTTTAATGGAAGTTTAGCTTGAGCAAAAAAAAAAAAACTTTTAAGAATTTAAGAGGGTAGTTTTGTCACTGCTACTTATGTAGGCATGTGCATGGTGACATTCAAGGTAAGGGTTGAACTTATAAAGTAGAGCTGCAACTAACGATTATTTTCATTATCGATTCATCTGTTGTTTGTTCCATAAAATGTCAGCCAGATCCCATGGTGACGTTTGGTCCACAACCCCAAGATAATTAGTTTATTTTTTATTTTAATGTTTATTTAAGTAGATAGGTTGGTTCCCATTAGCTATTTACTTAATAGTCCCTGTATCATAACCCATCTTTAAACTATGAGTACTGACATAGTATTGTGTGGCTGCTGTTTAGCTTCGCTATTGTTTAGAAGATGTTTTATTTTATTTAATAAATGAATCTATATTTTCATTTGTGTATAATCACCTGGGAATAAGAATCATTGTGTTTTCATTGCCTCAGAATGAGCCATTTATATCTACAGTGAGAGCGGGTCCTCCTCCATGGAGTGCGCCATGTTAAACTGCCATTTGTCCAGAACAGATAAACCAAACACTGGCTCCTGCTTTTTATGTGAATTACGCAGCCAGAGTTTTTCCTACATGCTTGGAAGAAGACGAGAGGCATGGTAGAGTATTCATTTGGTTGCAATCTGCAACTTCATTGCTAGGTGGCACTAAATCCTACACACTGGATCTTTAATACTTAATTGTTGTGAATTTTGGGGTTTTAGCCTTAGGCTAATATTGGACCCACGACCTTCCCCAGTATCTCAAAATTTCTGCTCTGGTCCCTGCTTTTACCAACTAGAAAGAAGGAGTTTACATAAACACCCGTATTTTTCACATCCTGGTTATAGACATTAGTGTGATATGATGATGTAAGACATTGTACCGTAGATCAGGTGCGGAAGTTAGTCTCCCGTCGTCAGCGGCAGGATTGCATATAAGGCGAGGTAAACGTGAGGAAAACTGGCGAGACAGAGTGATTGTTTTCACAGCAGTCGAATCTGGTTCAGATTTTCATATCAGCAGCTCTGACACACCTGTGTCTCTCGGAGCGATGAGATACCAATCAGTTCTTCAGAAAGGTAATCATTTTCCAGAAACTGCACAGCGCAATAAATAATTTTAAATGCTAACATAAAAGGAAAGCAATTATTCTATTCAACTTGCTTCAGAATGAACCTGCTTGTAGTGAAAATTAATGACAAGACTGACAATGAAAATAATTGAATTCATTTATCGAGTAAAAATGACAATTCACTTTTTGTGATTTGACTGTTTGTTAGTGATTTGGTTGACATGTTGCTGATTATACACTAAACAATAAATGTTTAAAAATAAAACTAATACTTTTCAGGTCCGTAAAATACTGTAAAAAAAGATCATTTTCAAGATGAGATTTTAATTTTGAGCATTTTCTTGATAGCCATCTGTTATGACATTAAAAGAGGATAGATTTTTTTCCCTCCAACCCAGCACAGCCCCACGTTGCGAGCTTCCTCTGAGGTTTTGTTTTTATCGAGGTTCCTGCATGTATGGCAGCACAATCAGGGCCCCCCCCTCAGAAACAAGGGGATTATGGTGCACCCAGGCTAGTCTTTGAGAATAATCAGTCAGGCCTGTGGAGAGGCAGCCTGGTAATTTCCCTTACTCACACTGCCATCAGTGTAGCATCTCCACGCTCCTGCATGGAATAAATAGTGCATCAGTCAGCCACGGCTCGTCACGCTGTTTTCCCTACCTGCCTGTGTGTGTGCATGCGCATGCATAACCTGCAACCATTAGCGTCAGTAAGGTAGTCTCAGTGACTAAAAACTTAAGTGTTTGACACACCATATCATTATGTATCAAATTCATTCCACTGTTTCTTTTTTGGTGCCTGTGTATTAATTATAATCATTAAATGCGGACTTTTATACTTTATATAAATCATACTTCATACTAACATTCAATCTGATGATGAAAAGGGTTGTTAGTCCGCCAATCCCACTGAGACTCAACACTCACACTAGAGCCACTTGCAGCCTTTAGCAGGTTTCAGCTCATTGTTTTTGTTTACCAGTCCATACGCTAGAGTCCCACTGGCTGTCTCAGATACATTAAGAGAGAATTTCATTAAAGGAATACAAGGGTGCTTACCCAGTGGTATTAACCTTTTCAGTATTCATAGTTGGGTAACACTACTCATGCAGTTTGCGATGCAAAAATGCTTGAAGCTAAAGCTTATACCTCAGCCAGCCTGAGAAACCTCCTGTGCTTTTTAAGTTGCCTCTTTAGTTTGGAATGCGGGACAGAGTTGCCCTAGAGTCAAAGCATTTAAAGAAAGATCTGACATAGACTTGGGGTGATCTGACCTGTTCTGCATTAGAGTCTATATGGAAATATATTATTGAGGGACAGCCAGACCTTAAGTATCCCTCTGCTTCCATATTTAGATGCTTTGAATAACATATCCTGGCTCGTGCATGACTAGGATTAGGCTGGCTTCTCCACTCCCCAGGTTGAAATGAATCTATTCCTAATAGGCTCCATACTGTTGTCAACTGATGAACTATTTTAAGGTCTGTTAGATTTTGCAGTGTGTCATTGCAATAATACCGCGCATCAGTTAAAATGTAAAATTGCTCATTAAATATGCATTCATATCTTATTGGTTAATATTTCACATCTACAAGCCAAAAGGAGGTTTGCTTGAAATTTGTAGATTATTGGGCCGTTTCATAAAGTCACAAGCTGCTTCATACACACTATAATAACCGTGCTATACTATACACAATACATACTATATAAATTAGTGAGCGTTATTGATTGTTGAGCATGACATTTCAGTACCATGGGTACTAATATGCTGCTGTAGCAGCCTCAACTCTTCTGAGAGCGCCTTCCACAATATTTTGAACCTGGCTGCAGGTTTGCTCCCATCCAGCCAAAAGCATTGGAGAGCTCAGCCGCTGATGTTGGCTGATAAGGCCCGGGTTGGTCCAGTTCCTTCCCAAAGGTGTTGGTTAGGGCTGAAGCACATTATTGTCTAAACCATCATTGTGTGCTGTAGCAGTAAGATTTCCATTCACTGGAACCAAGGAGTGTACCCCAAACCATGATAAACAGCTTCACAAAAACACAAAACCATGTGATCCAGACGGTCCTCAAGTTTTTATTTAGTGTATTTTTGTATTTATCTTTCGTTTGTTCAGCTTCACATTGCCCCATTTGAAGAAAATTGTGGCTAATTAGCAACTTAATTTTATTCCCCATAAATTTTTTATCAAAGTGTAATGAGCTTTAACTTGCCGGCTACAATTGCTCGACACTGGCCTCTTTCTAAAAACCCTGCTTGAGACTTGAGACCAAAATTAACGAGTGAAGCCTGCAGATTTTAAAATAAACCACTGCAAATATGCTTGTTATGAATGCACCCAAAAACAAAAGATGGAAAATACTGAGTGGTGACCTACACTGATGCAAAACAAAGCTGACCTTTTCTCCTCGTCACATACAATTGCTCACACTTCCCCAAGCAGCAAACCAAACCTCATGGTTCCCTCCCTGCACTTAGCGTTCATCAAATATTAATCATTTTCAAGACATTGTGGCTTCATTCACACTACGGTAAACTTATCCCAGCTGACAGAAATATGGCCTGAGCTGTGATGCTTAGCACTTTCTAATTTATTTTTTTTCCCCTCTCGACCCAAATGGAGCGCTATGTACACATTCATTAGCATGATGCTGCTTGCTCTCAACGCTCTCAATGCTTGCTCTCGATGCTTTCAGAATGCCTCTTATGAGCCTATTAGAAGACATTAACTCAATCTTGTCATTAAATAGAAGTAAAGTCTTCATGAGATCAGAGAATCGGTGAAGACGTGTCACCCAAATGTCTAAAAAGGAGGAACAAAAATGGTAGCAATCATCCTAAATTCGCTGTACAACATGTAGCTCAGTGACTTTGGGCGAACTACGTCTCTCACTTTCAGAAAGAATGATTCCTTGTGAAAGAAAATAACTTTTTACTCTTTGTAGTTTGGTCTCAATTTGCCGTGAAACAATTGTATAAACTTCCAATGAAATCTGCATGACACTGGACGAAGATGGACCATTCTCTGTGTGTACAAAACTATCTGATGGGAACTTGGAGCAGCCTTCTGAACCCCTACTGTGGCAGGCCGTGTATTTGATATCGAACACGTTTCACATTACAGACTATCAAAGCAACAGTTAATAGATTTCTCTGACATAGCTGTATTTTTGTGCTCTGCGCAAGGCCTCGGCTCAGGCAGGATACAGTGCCTCCAAAGAGCAGGCGGAGCACCACACCGTTTCAACAGATTAGAGGTTGGTCAGCTGGAGGAACCAAATCGATACATCCTCTCAGAGAAAGGATTGACCATGCATTGATCTAGACCTAACAGGAGCTGGAGACGCGCAGGACCACTAAAAGTAGAGGTCTGCTGTTAATGGTGTACCCACCTCACAGCTTGAATCACAGAAACCGAGGTGGCATTTATGTACTCATCAAAACAGTCATTAGGTGAGGTGTTGAGCAAAAAATTACAGCCTTGGAAGAGCAGAACAAAATGCAGCAATGTCCCGACAATTTTGGACCTCCTACTGGCTTCAGTAAATGTGGAAAATCAGTGGGCATGAATATCCAGATCTGTGTTAATATTACACAAATGAGAAAGTCATAGTAGCACAGCTTTGTGTTGAATTTTTAATACCAGTCAATAATGACTGTTAAAATGCCGTACAGGTGAGATGCACTTTGAAGTTTCACCAGGCAGTTATGCTCCTGAAAATAAGCCTACTGATTGTATTTTTTTTCTTTTTGCTCAGCTGTAGATTATAAAGGTTTTGGAATATTACACCGATGGTACATTATTTATGAAAATAATGTGATTTTTCTGGGGTCATGAGTGTGAAGTGAGTACCTAACAAATGTCACAGTTGAGCCAATTTCAATGAATTATTGAGCGCAAACAGTATTTCTATTGCAAAGAGAAATGCAGAGTGATGAGCGCGACATGACTGAATTGTTTTACTGATGGAATTAGTGCTGCGGAAGTGTATATCCTAAATTCATCAAGACGACGGATGAATATTGAGTTTGAATTAACGGCAAGAAAAAAACGAAATGTGAGCATATCAGAAAATCTGCCTGATAACATCTGACAAAATCTCATTTAAAGACGGGATATAAGCCTGTATTAAATATATAATCAATATGAGAGAGTTAATGGTATGCAGCACGCTCGATGCCCCACAGTTATCTCCAGGAAACATCTTGAAAGCAAATGTCAAGCAGCATTTTGTAAATAGTCAAATGTAGTACTTGGGTGGGCCTGCTTTGTGAGAAGTAACAATGTTTGTCCCTGTAAGCAGAGACGCGAAGCATGTGGGAAGTGATTGTGAAGCGAGTAAGAACATCTCCCAAATCTCCAAGGAAACAAAAACCAACAAAACCGTAGATGTGGTTCAGCTATAAAAAGTCAGACGAGCAGGAGACTTGACATCCGATAGCTGCGGTGTGTGTGTGTGTGACTTTTAATGCCAGCTAACTATTCACCTGAAGATGAAACTTGCACTTTAGTGTGAAAAAGTAACTGCAAAAGACAGATATTACCTCAGTTGCTGCTCTCAGAAAATCACTTTGCTGTGCTACACAGTAGAGCCTGAGCGATACTGGATTTTCATGGCTAAACACCCATATTAGGGAGTAAAAAATTAAATATTCTAATATATTTGGTCTGTCCACAATAACAAATGTCGCTGATTGTTGTTATCTGATCAGGCCTTATCACACACGACTGGCCTGGTTGTGTTTTGATTAGTTTCACTGAGCTCAAAACCATAATCAGATCAGCTTCAGGCTTTTCTATATTGTAATTATTTTATATATAGAAGCAGCTTCTGCATGACTTTGTCACTAAGCGTCCATTAACACTTTTATTGGAAGGTCATGCATATTCATTTCGCGGCCTAGTATCTGGGCAATTAAGCCCTTCCATGATATACAACGTTGGCAGTGAATGTTAAATGTAGTCATTGGACATAATTTTGGGTTTTGCAGAGTCATCCAATACTGGTGTCCTTGTCTGACGCTGGGAATGGGATTTTGCTGTGTCACTACTTGATGTGTCTGGACACATAGAAGAGCTGCATCTTTTTTTTCCTGCAGTGTGCACAGAGAAGCAGATCAAATCAAAGTTTTTTTTTTGTGTTTCTTACATCATTACCTTTAACCTGTCAATCATATGACATAATCGGTTCTAATGATATGTGTCTTTGGGTCTTGTATTTCTAATTTGTCTCAGTTCATGCGTTTGTCTTCCCTCGTTCCCATTTTCAAGATGATTTTGTTCGTCTTTGCTAAAGGCGTGAGTAATTGTGCATTATATGCCCGTGCTAGTCATTGTAAAAAGCATTGCCTTTTAATCTCTAAGGTGACCCTGAGATTTGCAAGCTTTCATATATGGTGCCAGTCTGTTGTTCAGAAGTGAGCAGAACTTGTGTTGCAGCCGCTATTTGCTGCACTGTGTAACAGTCTGGCAACATTTTTAGCGGCTGTTCAAATTTGCATGACGTGTTTGTGTTTGAATTCGATAAAAGCCATGTATGTTTTGACACACTTTGTTGTCTTTAAAATGAAAAGATTTACAGTCTTATACAAGTTTTATATGCGGATGCAGTTGGTGCAACATCTTGTTTTCTACCACATTGTCTTTCCCCTCACTTCTCGGAGGCAATAAACCTGCTCTTATTGGCTGTCTTTCTCAGGAGTGTAATCTCACCAAAGTTGAGCAGCATTTAATTGCTATTCGTATGCTCCTGTTATCTTCCATAGGAAGGAAGAATTTAAATGCCCGACAGACAAAATGAGGGTTCTGTTATGTGGAAATTTATCCTGCAGTATAGCTGCTGCCCTCATAATTAGCCCTGCCAATGACAACTGCAGGCTTATTGCAAAACAAACCTAAAGGCCTGATGCTGATGTGTGATGTGGATTGGATTGTTTTGGTCTGACACTTACCTATTCTCTTTACCACCTGCATTATTACTGAGACTTTGAACGCTGACCTTGTCCACTGGTTCAAACACTGGAGACGGCGGCTCATTGAATTCAGCTCAATAGTTCTTATATTGCCTGTCTCTGCCTGTTTAACAGAACCAATTAAACTGTTAATTCTGGCTGCGGTTCTGATCTAGTGATAATGACTGGAGAAGAATGGAAAGCATGTGTCTAATTTTTCTTTTTTTTTTTTTTTTTACTTCAGGCGAGTCACAGGTACAAGTCAATGGGCTTGGCTTTTTCCAGCTTTGAGGGGTTTCTCATTCAATAAGGCAAATCAGCCCTCAGAGCTTTGACGGGGACCCTTTCTCATCCCCCCTGGCTTTGTCAAGACTGGTTCATTTTAGTCTATTCAGGTGGACCACATTGTGTGCCGCTCCTCTGACCATGCATTTTATTCGCCGGGCCTTTTGTTTTGAATTCTGCTGGAGATGAACCGGAGGCACTGAGTCAGAGCTAAGGCAGGGATTAGGACCACTCGTTTCACGCTTTCTTGGAGGTGGGCTAACTTTGAAAATGTCAAGGAGGGTGAGGTGATACAACTCTATTTGAATATATACTGTAGGCACATGACAGCAATGATGTCCTTAGACTCTAGTCATTAAGAAGATACGTGATTGACTGCACGTTTTATTCAGTGTGTCTGCAGCTCTTTAAAAAGCAATATATATCTGCAATATACACTACACGGACAAAAGTTTTAGGACACTGGAACACTTATAACTGCTTGTCCAACAGTTCAATTCCAACACCATGGACATTAATCTTCCGCTATAACAACCTCCACTCTACTGGAAAGGTTTTCCACGAGATTTTGGAGCTTGGCCGCAGGGATTCGCTCCCATTCACCTCTCAAGAGCATTAGCGAGCTCGGCCACTGGTTGGGCAACAAGGCCTGGCTCGGAGTCCATGTTTAAGTTTAACCCAGAGGTTAGATCGGGTAGAGATCAGGGCTTTGTGCAGGTCAGGTTCCCTTTTTTTTATGGCCTGGTTTTGTGCACTAGGGATTGTCATGTTAAAACTGTTGTTGTAAAGGTGAAAGCACCGTATTATCTAAAATACTGGAAGAAGAGCATCCACATCGTTTTGACCGGTATGTTCTAATTTTAGAAATTTAAATTATTTCCAGTCATTAACGTCTCAGCAAATTGTAGCCTGTCTTGAGCTCCCTCGTTGAAGAAAACCCCAGATTCTTAAATTCCTGCATAACTTGTCAGAAAATTGGTCTTCATTTGTTTTTTTCGCACATTGTTCCTCAGAAAAATGGAATACATTTAACTCTCTGATATCTGTAGACATTGTCTGCTTTAAACAGGATCATCTGTCGTAGTTCTGAGTAAATATCCCTTTCAATTTCACATTCATTCCAGCATGTTGCATCTGCATCACCTTTTGTTTCCTTATTATTCCCCATTTGTTCCACTGAAAAAAAAGAAAAAAAAGAAATCCAAACACCAAATCAAAATAAAAGCTGAAAACTCTCATTTGCTAATCAAACTTGGGACAAGAGGTAATTAATTCTTTGGAATCAGTCAATTAATTTGCATAATAAGAGGTACCATAATTATGACTTCTGCTACTCAAGCCCAAAATTGTAATTAGAGATTTAGTCTGCATTACAGCAGAAAAGCCTGTTTTTTGGGAGCTGGTTCAGAGAGGAGATTGAGCATCCGTAGCTCTGGGATGGAAACGCTGGCAGAGCTGCATCAGAATAAAAGCTTTCCCTCCACAGCTCTCCTTTTGCTCAGCCCTGAGGGGAAGTGCTGGGAGGACTGATCTTCTAATCTGTAAAGAACCAAGACCTCAGCTTTCAGGGGGCCCCCAGTCTCTCTCAAGTCAACCAGGGCTTCTGTTCCTTGTCTTTTTCTCCCCAGTTTATTTTCCCCTATTTCCATTTGCAAGGAAATCCATAATTTCTACAGTCCGCGCTGCTGCCACGAAAAAAGCAGGGGTGGAGCTGAAAGATGAAGGGTTGCATTAGTGTGGTGATATTAGCTTTCTGCTGCATGCTCACTCAGCTGTGGGGCCTTGACAGGGAGTCAGAAAAAGAAAAGAAAAGAAGGCAATGCAAAACATAAAATAAAATAAAGGAGGAAATGTCACTGGGTGTCGTGAGAGAACTCAGATCGATGCCAGCTAATCATCCACTTTACTTTGCTACATAAGGTCAATTAAAAGACTCTGTCATTCTTTGGATATATGATGCTCTGCCACAAAGCAAACAGGAAGAACTTTCCAGCCCTGTCTTGTTACTTTCCTCAGCATTATGGCACTCTTTGCCTTATTCATGCAGTGTGGCGCTCTGGAGTTGGTTGACCTTTTTACATCTTGTTCTTTTGCATATATGCAAGAAAATCAGGTCTGTGCAGTAAATTATAATTTTAGTATTATAAGGCTTGAGGTATGAGAACGTCCATTAATTGAATTTTCAATGAGGTGGTAATGTGATTAAATATCACATAAAATTAACCACCCAACGCAAAGTTCTCATGTCTACTTACATATTATACTATGACATTCTATCACCATTACTGTAATGTAGGCTGGGTCAGCACATTACACATCATGTTTTACTGTCACGAGTTATTAGCAGGCTGCTAAGCTTGTGTCTCTCTGTGAGTTTCTCTTTTCGCTTCCAACAAAGACAAAGATCAGTTACTTACGGAAGTGGTCCCAAGCTGTTGTTTTGCATGTCACTAGTACAAAAAGTCTCAAGAGCTGACGCTCAAGTCCCAAGTCAAGACAGGAGATTCCCAATGGGGTTTGAGCCCAAACAACTTGTGTGTGTTCCTCTTATGCTATTTAAAAACACCACTGTAACACCATTCATGACTGAACTAGGCTGCTATAAGACCAGGCTTGCTATCTTTTCTGTAGCCTCAACAATGGTTGAATTGGAATTTGTCTTTATCTGTGATTTTCCACTCGTGTCTTGCATGTTGCATTTGTTTTTTCTGGATCAGAGGAGGTCTTTTTTTTTTTCTGCAATATCCAACCCTGGTCTGCTTGAATGACCAAAACTGCTCTTTCACCCTGTTTTTAGAGCGACTTTGGCTTTGGCTTGTCTTGCATTTAAATCTCCCTGCACATGATCAGTGTTTTTCCAGTTACTTTGACAGCTTCCCTGCTCTGTCCCTGAATTTTCCCCTGCAGCTGTGATTCTTTTAAATTTTTGCATGGACATGCACATACAAAAAGCCTGTGTACGTGCATAAATCTACAGTATCTCTACGTGTACCCCAGCACATTAACTTGGCAGTCAAAATCAATACATGTACAGGAAAAAAAGCTAATGATCTCAGTCTTTCTTTTGGCTTTTTACAAATTATAATATAGAGTGTATATTTGAATCTACCATAAATCTGCTGAGTGGTTACCTCCTCATAAAGCTAATGTTTTGCTTCACTATCCATTCAAATGTAATTCCCATTGATCTGGACCTCCTTCGGCTGCACTTATCACTCACGCTGTGTAACAGGGATTTGTTTCGTGTTTTCTAAGCACGTTAGTATGATGTTAACCCAATATGGCCATGTCATAAATAGAGCAAATGCCTTTCAACCACCAACACCACCACAGGAATATTCCAGAAGTCGACTTGGCGCTGAATTGAACGAAGGTTGTCGGTGACAGTAGCTGCAGGCCCAGGGCTGCCACTCTATGCCAGTGTGGAAGGCGTTGAGCTCAATGTGGCGCAGACTTTCTCTTCTAGGGTATTAACCGAGCGGCGGAAACAGCTGGAGTTATGTAACAGTTCTTCTGCATTTAGTCTGCTCAGAGGGAGAAAAGCTGTGGGTGAGAGTGGATGCAGAGATGCCATTTTTCAAATGTGTGTGTGTGTGTGTGTGTGTCAGTGCGTAAATGTGTCGATTACAAAAAAAAAAAAAAAGAAAAGAAAAGAAGCGTGCTGCTTGGAGATGCTGTGATACTGTGCCAATGTTTGTGTCAGCGGGATTGTGTGTGTGTGTGGTGTGTTGTTCAGTCTGTTATTGTGCCGTATATGTGTGGTATCTCGCTCCAGCACTCTCAGGGACTGATGGGAACCTACACTAATTCAAGCATGCAACCTCTCGGAGCAGCCACCCCCACCCTTCCCTGCTCTTACATGGCCACAACTGTAAACTGGGACGCAGGCCAGTCTTGGCAAAGCAGACTCTGCTGCTCCAGAGGCCGCACGCATGTCATTCTGCTTTCACTGAGAATAGACATTATTATTGTTTAGATCTAATTATTTTCCAATAAATGATACATTGCCAATAGCATTGGCAGTTCTTGAATCGAGAGCCACAACACAGTTTTGCCACTGAGTGCAGTTATTGCATACACTCATTGCACACCAGCCCTTTCTGTTGTCTTTGAGATTGTTCAGTTTGCTTCCTTCTCTTCATGATTTCTGTCACAATTTTCAATTTTGAATATAGCAAGGGCCAAAGATTTCATTGATACAGAACAAAACGGGTCCAACAATAACCCAAAATGACTCTTTTTTTTTTAATAGTTTAGCTTCATGAGTAATGAAACTAAAAAACAACTATGCAGAGGTATTGCAGGTCAAAGTGGTGATTACGGACAATCATAAAGTAAAACTTTGTCATTTTATACCTTAAAATACATCGCACACAGATAAATCAATGAATGGTCTCTCTGTAGTTTAAAAAAAAACTGCTGCCTTTTTCCTTTCTTGTTTCCGAAGGTCAAAGACAGCAGCAGATGCCAAAGGTAATGAACCATGAGAACACTGAGACGCTACAAAATTAGCTAAATCAGCAATGACAAAGTATGTTTTGGCAGCGCACAGGTATACAGGAGCACCTTCAGTGGCACGGCAAGCGTCAGCTACTTCAGCCTGCTTTGGTTAGTCTGTCACAAATGCATTCAAGGCCACTTGCCATCATTTGGGTAGATGAAAAAGCAAAGTGAAACGCACTGTTCAATTTTTCCAGCATGAATTCGTGTGGGCGTTCAGTGGACTATCTGACAGACAGATGTTTAAGCCATAAAATAGGTATTTCATAGCTTCTGTCCATCGGCTTTGTTCGCTAAGATGAATCAACATCCCACAAGCCCCGCTCTGACGAATGAAAAGCAGCGCTGTTACAAAGGGTCAAAAAAGGAGGTTTGCCGATGGCCTTAGTCGTCAAAAGGCAGTTAGTAATGGGAGCTGTCGTATTAGACACACACACACACACACACGTGTTGACGGAGCTCTACAGCCCCTCGGTAGCCTTCAGAGGAGGACCTTGGCCATTCAGCCATTTTTGCACAAGAACACCAACCAGCAACCTCGAACTCCTTTCGCAGTTAGATCAGCTTCATTCACTCATCTGTCAACAAAGGTATTTGGCCAGGAACGAGGGCAGCGTGGGTCAAGGTGGAAAACACACCTGAACATCTAGATATGAACCATGGCTTGTTGCCCGTAGCAACAGTGTGTTTTCACTGTACCGTCCTTGTCTCAAAAGCAAACAAGGGTGATATTCTACAAGACTACATGCTGGTGCAATTTAGTGTGTAACAGAATTACAACAGTATTAAATGAAATTCACCCAAAGTCAGACAAACGCACAAAGTGTCTGCATTTATTAAAGGCTGAAGGTTAGCCAGGCAGGACAATAAATAATACTTTTTGTTTTATAACATCGATCTGGAAGAGTTCCCTCCAAATAAAATAATAAAAAAGACGAAGACGCTTTTGTAAAAACCTAAAACAACAATGGTGCAAACACAAGCAACGGAGGAGAACAGAGCACAGCCAAAGCAAATGACTAGGCAGGTTACAGCCGAGGAACAAGAAGCATTATGTGGATGACTGACAAACAGCACAAGCAAACACAAGTGAGACCTAGTTTAAAGGGAATAAAACAAGCAGTGAAACAGCACGGTGACTGTCAGGGTAGTTATTAAACTGGAGAGCAACAGCATGCATCTGGATTAATGTCTGTGATGGCAGCCTCAAAAACAGGAACAGATTAATTTGTCCAGTTGGAGTCTTATGCAACTCATTCCAGTCTCGGCCCAGTGAAGTGGGATAAGAAAAAATCTCAGGGGAGTATTGGCTTTTGAGGACTTTATATGTAACAGACAGCTCAGTTGTTGTTGTACCGACACAGCAGCTGCAATCGTACATTTTTAAATAGTTTTCCTCATTGCCATAATATTTTAAGTATTATAAAGCTATAATGAAGCTAAATTGGTTAACACACCCAGATTTAGATACTAGATTCTCATGAAAGCAAGCGTCAGATTTCAGTCGGCTTTTGTATCTTGGTCGTCTCATGCAGTAATGTGTGTTGTATTAACAAAGCAGGCAACATGGTGCAGTGCAGTGGCGTGGGAGGCAGAATATTAAATGAACAAATGTGAACATATCGGGCAAAATGGTTTGTATAATAGTGGCCACAGATATATTAGATATGCGATGGAGACTCCCACGTTTAAAAGAGGAAAAAAAAAAAAAGTTATATTGCCCTGGAAGTCTTGAAATATGACATTGTTGACTTTTGCATAAATGTCTTATACACAAGCTCTTTCTCCTTCTTGTCCATGTTAGCTTGTGCGCCCAAAAAGTTGCATGGTCAAGAAGTCACATGTTTATTAAAAAAATATTCATTTACATTGGCTGGAGCCCTTCCTGGGTGAGCTTGTAAACACTGTGGAAAAGATGTTCAATGTATGTTTTGTTGGTAATGATACCTAGCACTCTGGTCATGAAAAATGAGTGTGGAAAAGGAAAAAAAAAAAAAAGGCTTTAAAATGATGTATCACTGTGGAAGAATATTATCATTTTTGCGGCCTCCTTGAGGATCACGACTCAGTACCACTTCAGTTTTGAAAGCACAGCCCATAAATTGTATCAATATACAAAGTGCAGAGGTAGCTCCTTGTAATATAATTTTGTGTCCCAGAAAGTATTTTTATGGTGAACAAAATTTAGCTTGTTTGCACTCCTTCAAACAATTACAGCCTGGTGAGAAAAGGCCTGAATGATGGAGGTTAACAGCATATCTGCAGGGAAGGCATTACTGGAAAGTGACTTCTTCAAACATTAAATGGAAGCTTGTGCCCCACCAGAGTAAAATATTAGCCCTGCTCCTATGACAGTAGTTGTAAATCGAGCACTATGTTCTATGAGAATCTTTTAAAACTTTTTTTTCTCTGTTTCCTTCAGTAATTTATTTGGAGGCAGCTGACTGAGTGCCTTTTTAAAATGGGGTTTTTGGAAATGCATATCTTCAGGAAAGCACCAACACTCACCACTCCTGTCTGTAACTGTTGACCTGCTAATGGATTTCTGCCACTCGTGCACATGCTATGGGGAAGCTACTGAACAAATAGCAAGTTGTTAATGACGTGGCAGTGTGAAAGAAAAGAAATGAGAGGGTTGTGACTTCTGTGGCAGGAAAGAACAGTGGGTGCCTGCTGGTTGATGTACCAGAATAGATAATAGACGAACGAAAACCTGTGAATCTCAGTCTTTCTGAACATTTTCTGTTTGCAGAATTTCTCAGTACATTTTAAAGCAAAGTGCGCCCCACGGCACATTCAGCAGCAACATAGCCTTTATTCATATGATAATATTAACAAATGATTGTGACTTGCTCCCTGTTTGTGACGCATTGGAATGGCACCTACGACGAAGCTTTCCCTATCAGTCTATCCAGACTTTTTTAGGGGTTAGATCCCTTGAGGATAGCTCTTCCTTGTATTATCCAGCTGCTACTTTCGGTGCAGCCTGATTTCAGAGGCTGCTTCGTCAATGATAAACTAATATGTGGGGTTTAAGAACTGGGCCCTCTGCCAGGCAGCATCTTTGCGGTTAAGTAGCTTGGCTGAACCACAATCGGGCCAGAAACTGGGGATATTTTAAATTTTCAGCTTCTTTAAAGGATTGCATGTACTTTGCAATCCTTACTTTAGGATTGCACTGTTGACCATTTTACCATTGACGTTAATCCTTCCAGGTGACCATTGGATCCTGTTGGCATATTTAGGGTGGGTTGGTATGGAATTGCACTACAATCGATGCTCAAATAGTATCATGAACTGTTAGTTTACTAAAAAGTTGGCCAGATAACTTTATTTAGAGGCTGTTATGACCACTTAGAAGAATGTTTCGTGATTATGAGAACAAATGCACATCTACAACACAGATGATTTTCAATAGGCATCATATTACTAAATAAACTATGCTATAACTGAACTATAACTTGGCTAGATTGCAATTGCTGAGTTTAACTAGCAGTCTTCCTTCAACTCGTCTAGACAAAAACGCAAGTCATCAAGGCCATTCATTTGTAGTGAATGAGATAAAAATGTTATTCCCCAAAAAACTTTTAAAGCATTTTCTTTTTTTCCAAAAGTATAAACTCCTCTGTCTATGTTCTCACTGAACCCCTGGCAAAGGCTAAGGAACCATCTATCAAAGAAGAACCTTGTAAACCTATTTGATGAAACTACAAAGAAAAGAAAAAATCAAATTAAAGTTTTATTGAACATTTTTCTTTTCTCTAACTTTAATAAGATAGTATTTTGCCCTATTTAAGCACCAAATTATAACAGATGATATCTCAGGACTTTTCATACAGAGCAAATCTATAAAGAACTCTATAGTATAATTTGCAGAGATCCAACAGTTTCTGAATGACTGTTGGCTTGTGAGTATAAACAAAAAATGGTGTCCCTTTTTTTTTTTTTAAATGAACCAATGACTGCCTGGAAGGTTGGTAATTAATCATTGCAACATTGTAAAGTGAAATATAAATTGTTGTTAATGGACTAAACCGTGAAACACCACTGGTATTTTGTCAATAGAATTAAGGAGACTGACGAACAAATTCATCTTCAATGGTGTTCAAGTTCACTAATGCTTCACAGGTGGTAAATCTGAACCCTTAATGTGTAATCATCATAAAACATTTCAGAAATCAATTAAGTCAGGGGTAAGGGTTCATGGCAGCATTTGAAGCAAAACCTTGAAAGATTTCACTTGGCTATTATTTCTGTCCTGTGATAATGGTATTTCTCCCTTTTATGTTTTTTTGCAATCTTGTCATGTGTAACTGCTTAATCCCACAATCTTTGTAAAAGTTCAGTGCACCTGTAAACACAATTAAGATGTTTTCACAGGAAACAGGATTATGCAATTTTTCTGATTGAAAGTCATAAATCACCTTGTAATATCCCTGTCAACGTAAAGTGAAGTAAATTGTTTGTAATTGGTGTTTTTATGGCCCAGTCTTATGCTGCCAAAAGTGCAGAAGAAGATTAAATTTTGAGAGTATGATTTGGAAACAATAAGCTATAATTAGGGGAATGTCATTAGGCATTAGCGTACAGCAAATAATAGCCAGATATTTCAGTGATGCTTTTTTAAAGGGTAAACTCTGAGACAAACATGGCTAATTAAGGAAGTTTAAAGCTGTAGTAACAGAGATTACATCATAAAGGCGATAAATCTCAATTTTTGTACTTATTACACACTTGTACAGACCTTCAGACATAGTATGTACTATTCTGTTACGTTACTCCATCAAAGTTAGGTCTTAAATTTTCTGTCATCATGCTTGAAAAGTCTCCATTGTTATCCCTTACAAGTATGTGTAGGAATTTTTGAAGTGTCATTTGGTAAGATTTTCCAAGATCTTGTTGTTGAGCCTCAGCAGATCATATTGTTCTAATTTCCTGAAGGAAACACTAATGCCAATGTTATGTCATCTGGGAGTTGCTGTAAATTACCATATTCTGTGTTATAAACATCCTCGTTGTAATTATGGCTGGGAAAGTCTGAAAGCTTTGATGCTGAATATCCGCTATTCTAATATTACTTAATGATGCTTAAGTGCCCGAAAAGGCAAACAAATATGGACGCCTCAAGGCAGCCACAATATTTTAAACCCTCACACGACCAACTGAACTCAGTTATGCAACTCTGTTTAGTTTTCCGATGAAATACTTGCCATCAGTAAAATGTGACTCTTTCCCATCCCGTATAATGTGAAAACAGCCCCTATGTTATTCTGTGCATTATCAATAAAGGTAATGAAAAGTTACTGTTATCTAGACAATATTTTTTTTCAGACTATAGTAAGCTCAATTATACTAGTTAATGATTATTTTTAATAATGTCTCTCCAGTGGCAAGCCATTATATGAACATGTTGCCATGTTTCTACAGTTTGTTGTGTTTTACAGAAACTAGTGCCAGTGCAAACTCCTGACTGGATGCTCTAAATTCATTATAAGCATCTCCAGGCAGAATAATGAACCTCATTCATTCTGTTAAAGCAATCATGACTCACATGGAAAGAAAACAAGAAGAGAAGGATACTTGGGGAGCAGGATGGAAGGAAGAAGGAGGAGAAGGAGGAGGAGGAGGAGGAGTGGAAAGGTCTGGGAGGTCGGCACCCGTGCATTGTTTCTTTGCATGCTCCAGTTCCAGCCGTCATCCCAGCTCTTTGTTTAAGCCAGAGCACAGGGGATGTCTGGCTCCTGGGCACTGTTGCCAGAGGCTGGAAACTCAAGGGTCAGCGGATTTTCCAAACCACTGCTGTACAGTGGGCTGCCATTCAGGGAAAAAAAAATTGCTCTACAGTACTCATTCAACAGGCGTCAAGCTCGGTTTGGCCTGTCACGCTCAGGCACTGCTGATGGCCAACATGATGGGTGGATGAGCTGTCAGACAGTGATGGAAGAAGTACTCAGATCTTGTGCTAAAGCAAATGTACCAATACAACAGTGTAAAAATAGCCCATTATAAGTTAAGGTCCTGCATTCCAACTCCTACTTTGCTATACATTTACTTATCAGTAGTATCAAAGTACTCATACTGGAGTAAAATGTTCAGGCCCCTCCAAAGCCAGTTCCAGATTTACCCTTGCTCGGACAGTCTCCTTCTCTTCCTAGCTTCCTCAGTCATCCTCTTGGGCGTCTTAGCCTCTGCCATGCTGTGCCTCTGTTGAGCCCAGTTACATTGCCTGCTTGCCTGGTTCGGGTCCCAATTCCGGCGTCACTTCCCATCTGTATTTCCCTCTTCCCCGAGCCTGAAAACTTTCTCTTCCCAGTGGTTCAAACTGCCTGTAATACCAGTATAAATACTAAAACTCCCCCAGTGCTCTGAGCTCAAAGTCAACAACAGCTACAGTTCACACTTAACTGTCCATCAGGAAACTCTGTAAATCACTGAGTTGATGCTGGACATTGGATGGAAAACCAGACAACATTTTCTCCATAAATTATATCATTGACACAGTTGGTGGTGTGTAACGTGCGCTTTTCCCGACCCTGAGCACAAAGTTACATAGTACAAGAACAGGCGTACAGGGGGCTGAGTGGGAATGAAAGAGGCTTGATTCACCCTATTACAAGTCAGTGTAGTATGAAAATGATTTTAAATCTGTTATTTTATGGTAGAAAAGTTACGCAATGTTGCTGTCAAATCTTAACCTGAAAAATAAAATGTTAGATAAATGTAATGGAGTAAAAAAATACAATTTATTCCTTTTTTTTAATGTAGTGAAGTAGAAACAGTGTTACTGAAGCAGTAGTAAATATACTTAGTTACTTTCTACCACTGTTCTCAGGTTTTTGGAAAGGCCATTTCAGATAACTGATTTGAAACAGAAAATCCTCCAAAGTAGAATTTATTCTTACGTTTTTGTTTGGCCTTAATTAATAACATATTGCCCGTACCAGGTTATTTTGCTGGGATCAATAAAATCCCAATCAATAAAAGTATGAAATGTTTGACCAGCAAATCCAGAAACAGATGATTATCCTCAATCCTCTTGGCACTTTTGAAAAATACTCAGATGGTAACATGCAATTACGCTTTCCTTGTTCCACACTGAGTGCTAGAAACGGTTTGTTTTAAAATGAACAATTTCAAGCTTACTGATGACTGAGCAAAGTCGTCTGACTGAATTGCCCGTATAGGAACGGTAGCCCTAAAAATCATCCGTCTAAGTGTCCATCATTGTTATCAGACGGGCTGAACAAATGCAGTTAGTTCTAACAATCTGACTTGCGAACTCTATCACCAACTGTAGCTGTGTAGTTGCAATCACAATGACGGAAGCCTTTTAGAAATTCATTGTCATCACTGTTTGAGCTGCTTTGGTGACATTTCGGAGAAATACTCTGAAGGCTATTTTGAGCAACATTCAGCAAAGCTCCACAGCATGCAGGGAAATTTAAAGTTTAGATGACAGGACTCTAGAAAACTCACATTTTGTGTGTGGAAGTACGGTGCTGAAGATTTGAACCACAGTAGGGTTGACAGCTATAGGATTAGTTTACTGCAGGTTCTCTCTTGCAAAGCCATAGAAACCATTGTGGAGTAAGTTAATCAGATTTGACAAGCAGAACACTAAGTTGCATTAAACAGCAAAACTCAAAAGGATAAACGTTCTCTTGGTAATGATTGCCTTCGTACACGAAGAACATGACGTTTGACATTTGGACTTTTGCACAATTTGAGATTTATACAACTGACATGTTGATTCCAAGGGTTAGGTAACTGTAGGTTGGGTGCAACTCCATTACTGCATTTTCACACCAGTGACAAGTTCTCTCCCAACACCAACAAATACTGGTGTTAGCAACTTTTAAATGACTTCCCTTAGGCTACACTGAACAGATGCTTTGATGCAGAGCTGCTTTGCTTTACACTCGTGTTGTGATGTTTTATGCAGAAACATGCATTTCACACGGACAAAAACATAGCCATTCGCACTTTAACATCTTGTCAAATAAATAAGAAATACGTGACTACACGATCGACTTTGAACAGTCTAACAACATAAATGCTGTGTCTAGACTAGGTGGGTGTAATCAAAGGAAAATACAGACCACACGTACATTTATATTTCCCTGACACACTCAACAAGCACTTGCCTGTACAGATGGGATGGCTTAAAGCCTAACCTCCGTGTTTGACGTGATGATGTGATGCATTTTTAAATAACCAATTTTCTCCTCCACAATCTCGTTGGAATCACAACATCTCCAGATTCGAAAGTCAGAAGATTTTAGCCCCAAGTCTCCTCCCACTGATAGCTGCTTGCTTTTTGTCAACATCACGTCTTGTTTTTAATCTGTCATTGATCGTACTGTAGTACCATAAGCCTCCCATAAATCACCTGACCGTTCGGATGACAGATATGTTCATGCACAAAATCTGACTTGTATCTAGATTGATATGGATACAACAACAGTTCTTTTGCAAGTATTTACTTCCTAATGCCGACTCATGATCTGTGCGTCTTGTTTCAGTACAGTAAAATCTACTTGGCTCTCGGCTGATTGTTTGGTTGGATTCTGGTTGTTGTAGTAGCTGTATGAACGTTTATTGAAATTTGTGAAATTTTAGTTTGACCCTAGTAGACAGTTTTCTACTTCAAACAGAAGACAGTGCTTTGGCTCACAACCAGGAAGAATAAATGAAAATATTGAGTGTACAATACCTCATACAAATTGCATAGACATTGCCAACTGTCTTCTTGCCCCCTGTGTTTTCTCCCCTCTGATTCTCAGATGGGAAGGTTTTTTTTTTTTTTTTTTTTTTTTTTAAATGGATTGGTCCACTACACTGTGAAGCCAAGGTTACGGCGAGGCCAGTCATGTCTGCTCTCGTCATCTTACTCTTCAACTGCTCTAGTTCATGCCCAGACTGACCCCGCTGCTAAATCCAGGCACTCAGACTGTCTCAGTGCCTGCCGCAGTGCTTCACTCGCCTATTAACATTCTGATTGCTGTCTTGTTTCGTTTGCTTGGCCAAGCACTTTATTTCCAAAAAGAGCCGGGTCTCGGCGCTGACCTTTCCATTCGCAGAAACGGAGCAATCATTCACAAATCACACTACTAAGTGTAAAATATCCAAACTGTTTGATATCGCAGGCCTAATGAAATGACTCGCACTCCTTTGCTGCAATTATGGGAAAAGGTCAGTGCCATAACTGATGTTGAGCTTCAACATGATTGTCCTACTTCACATTATCCAGTGTTTGGCCCATAAAATATCAGTATAGGCCATATTGTATGACATTTTACCAGCATGTTATTTCACACTATCAGAAGTGACTAATTTGTGGTGGATGCTCAGTTTGGAGTTTACTTTGAAATGAGTATTTTATGGTACATTTGGTTCAGTTATAATTCAGACATTTATAAGTTTGAGAGATATTAGTGGGCCTCAGACCGTGACTGGGAAAATTACCCTTACTTGTAATTTTGTATTTCTTTGCAAATGTTGTCCATGAAATCAAGAAAAAGAGGAGAGTAGAGGAAATAAATTACATTTTGCAACAGCAAAGAAGTGGAACTTACTGAGGTTTATAATGTCCAGTGTTTGATTTCTTGAGTAATGCCAAATAACCATAACTCCATCTAGAAAAAAAAAAAACACTTACAAGATTTACAAATAACACTCCATATCCGATGTTTAAAATAGGACCACATGTCTGTACTGTATGCTTTCAGGCTTTGTTTGGTGCCATCGTATTGCTTCCTTCATGCTGAGCCACATACGTATGCATACAATACACTTCCATGTGCAAGGCAACTCAATTACTGGCCACATTTCAGCATCCACAGACTGTGGGATTTCGATGTCCCTTTCAGTGTGTTTTTCTCTCTCGGTATCACAGCTTTCTTCAGCCACCTGTTGGTTTTGTTTGGCCACCCAGTGGTAGTGATGCGGCTGGTGTAGCACGGAACAGTCACGTCAATGCACAACCGGAGGGCTGACGGTGACTGTCAGTCAAGCCATAGAAATAGATATTTTTAACCTCATCGTTTTGCAGGCTGTGAGAGAAGTCTGAACATTTCTTGTGATGATCGGTGAATACTTTTATAGTTTGACCTCCACAAAGTCTCATTTTCTATTTCTGTACATGTCAAATAAAGAAGATCTGACATATTGATGGCTCTGTGGTGACAGTTTGTCCTATAATAATAAAACTCTACATAACAGTATAGTGTAGGTAAAGCTTCTTTTAACACCCATATGTTAAGTCACACACAATCTAAGTTTTGATAGGGAGTGATTGCCGGTGGCCTATTATCAAACAGAAGTAGGTTCACAGTCACTTTAACATTCAGCAGGCAGAAACTCTCCAGTGTGTAACCCAGTTTCATAAATATTCATCTGAAGCATCTAAGTTGAGTAGTGGCTCAGTCTGTGTTTAGTTATTCACAGTGGTAATACATGAGATGTTTACAGAGAGAGATGCACGTCCTAACTGTCGAGTTAGGGAAGTTTTCATCCTAACAAGATGGGTTCGGTTTCAGTCATTATTACTGCTTTTATTAGTGGTATAATAGTGGCATAATAGTAGAGGCAGGAGCTGTGTTGACTACATTTTTTTTAAAGGTTACTTCTGCTTTAAGTGAGCTCATTGCAGAAGTGAACTATTACCTGTTTTTGTGTTTAACATTCACAGCTACACTTTGTCCGCTGTAGCTTAGAAATGCTACCTCACCTTATTTGGTCACAGCGGCAATGAGAGGTGTCCATCCGACGACTGAACTCCTTACTCATTGCTAGTGTGTTCTGAATGTATTTTTTTAGGACGTTTTATTTTAAATCTACATAACACCTGCTCTCTGAAATGAAAACCTGATGGTGACTCACTGCCAGAGACTACATTTTATGATCATATTCTTTATGTTATGACATTTTGAATGGAGTTTAATTTCAAATTTTCTCTCTAATACATCTGGCCTTAAAGTGTCCATGCACCCAAATTCCAAGTAAAACATTCCTCACCTATTTCCAATGGTGTCCAGCCAGACAGTTCTGGTTTTACTTTTCCAGGTCTTGAAGATGACATCAATTCAGCATGTGATGATCGCAATATTAAAAAGTTCAATATGGTGTTATAACTTGAGATGCACTACTTACAATTTTCTTGGGTGATTCCAATTTTTTTATAAAAGGGCTGACCTGCTGATTCCCATTTTCGTTCTTTCTAAGAACTATAATTGACAACACACAAAAACATTCTTGAAACTTTTCTAATTTATTATTTCACCATTTTAAGTCTGCTTAATTCCCCACCTTATTTTTGGCATTAACTCACAAACCGCTTTAATCTGTTCCCTTCAGTTCTCTTCTCCACACACACTACACCTCTGGTTTCTTACTGCACACACACACACACACACACACACACACACACACACACACACACACACACACACACAAACACTGGCCCACATTTTCTCACCAGCGATTCGTTTTCACGACAGCAGGTGAGCCGTGTGTGAAGGCATCTTCTTGTTAATGATGTAGGCTATCAATACCAGCATGGTACTGAATGACATCGACACCATCCAGGTGTGTTCACTGTTGCTTTACCTGTTACATGCTTGTAAAATATCCACCACGTCTGCGTATTTAACCATAATTCCAGAGAACGTCTGTGTGCGTTTGTGTGGCTGAGATGATAGTTGGCTACTGTCTGTGTCACTCCTGCACATAATGTGATTGTGTGTAAATTTGACATAGAATATGATACATGAGACTGACCGGTGCCATCGGTCACCAGTCATGGCCGATCAAGTTGAAAACTAGCCAATTGATCAGTGAGTCTCTATTCATAACTTTGGATAATCTCCACAGTCCTTTGTTGACAGTTTTCAGAGGGGCTCTTTCTTTAGTAGAAAGCAGTTGCAGTGAAAACTGACAGTAAGGTGTGATGTAGAATATATATCACACTGGTGGGACATTGGGAGCAAAAATCTCAGAGATGGATAGATCCAAACCCACACAAATAAATCCAAAACTATCTGCATAACCTGACACAACTTTCTGCAAGTGATAAATTCACATTTGATTTGAACTGACATTTGATTTTGTGCTTTCCAAAACACAAGCTCCAACACACAAGATTCTCTAATTTTACCCTAGTCATGGCGGGATTGTACAGAAAAAAAAAAAAAGCATTTGGAGTAGCGTTGTAACGGTAGCTTGTCCAGGTTTTGTCTTGCTTAGTGACAGAATGTATTTGCATGGGAGCCAAGACGCGCGACAGCCAACAGCTCCGTGTTGTGCATTTGTTCTAGGTGGTGTTAGACTTCATCTGTGATAAACTGAGGACGACTCTCAGCTGTGTCGTTCTGCCGCTTGCAGTCACATAGGGGTGTCACAGTGGCTTGTGTCTGGCTGGGAAGATTTCTTCGCAATGCAAGGGGGGTAATTATGATGAACTGATTGACGTTTCACCTGAGTGGAATGTGGGTTGATGGCTTGTTCCATTCACCGATGTCCCTGTTTAAGTGTGAGCTAGACGGAGGAGAATGCTGAGAGATGACATTAATGGATGCTGCAGAGGTAAAATGACAGGCGTTGATGTTCAAGCTGTCCATAAAGTAGCTTTGCCTTATCTACCACCTGTAGGCTTTCTGAGGAGACGCCAATAGTTGTGTGTGTGTTTCTGGGACACAGTACTTTCCAATGCACTTTGGGGAAAAAAAGCAAAATCAGTTTTTCTTGTAGCCTACAGTTTGTTGTCTTGGAGATGTGTGTTCTTCATCTGATATTATCAATGAGCCTGTTCCCCATGGTGGGTAATGATAAACCAGTATTTTTGAGCGTTGTGCTGATGATTAGCAATGCCTCTAAATATTTTATTTATATATTGATTAATCTGTTAATTAAGTTTGTAAAAGGTTAGAAAATAGTTGGGGGGGAAGAGCCCAACGCAGCAAAGATGACAAATTCCTTGTTTTGCCTGACCAACTGTCCAAAACATACATTTCCAGTCATACAAAGGAGGCCTAAACACTAACTTTCAAAAGTATTTGCAAGGCTGGCAACCAGACATCAGCTTTTTGTTGCCAAAGCAACCAAACACACGTTGTATGGCCCTTTTTAAGTGCCATTTCTACCTATAAAACTTCAATTAATATTCTCCACAAAGAACACAAGCTACACCTTTTTGTCCAGTTAAACTTCTCACAGTCTCAAGTGTTCATACTAAGTGGTGCAAGAAAGAAGTTGCCTAGTGTGGACATAAATTAAACTCCCATGGTGAATCAGCCGGGCATTCTTACTCAAAGAATTAATATTTCATTTCAAGCCACCAGCAGCATTTTGGGAATAGTTCTCTAAAATACATGCAAGGGAAAAGGCAGGCTGTTTCTATTTAAAGCTCTATAAACATGACCCTGTTAGAGGCTAAGGCTACTTTAGAAAGAAGTTCCCAGGCAATGGAAGCTGTTTTCTGACCAGACTTTTCCTTCCTGAGGGATTACATTCCACTGTTGATCCCCCCCTCCACCCCCCCCAAAGATGGATTACACACCTCAAGGAGAGAATGTATTTATTGACAATTTACTTGTGGTATGCTACGTTATTCCTGTGTCATAGATAAGAAACCTAATGTTGTGCAACCACCCAAAGAAGCAGCTGTCATAATAAGCTTTGCATTAAACACTTTTAAAGGGAAACTCCACCGATTTTTACACATTAGACGCCAGTTCAAGAATGTCTCCCCTGGCTCTGGAGGATCTTTGTTGAATCTGAGAAAATAACCCCTGGTGGTCTTGGCTTTGACTTGAAGACTGGAATATCACAACAAAGATTGCATTCTGGGAAATGTAGGACTTTTGTAGCTCGATTCATACTAGAGATTAAATGAGAATGTCTTGACCTCTGCTGCATCAGTTTTGATATGTTGTTTTCCCACAACTTAACTCTATAGTACCTTTTAGAAATCGCCACCCCTACCATCAATAAAAGCAATTTTTCACATATAATCTCCTCTACAATTTTATCTTGGGGCTCCAAGAATGGCTAACTCATCACAATGTTGTTTTTAAAGGGTTTAATGAGCACTGCAGCGTCTTCTAGGATGGCTGGGGCAACAAAAGTTTATGTTAGGCTCACCCACATATAAGTATTGGAACATTATACAAATGGCCACTGAAAATAATTGCTCATTACAATTGTGTATGTGATTTATAATTTAATAGAAGCAGGTGTAGGGCACTTTGCAATGTTTTTTTTAAGCATAATAATGACAGTAATTATATTATCAGCAAATCGTTCTCACAGTTGAGTCTAAAACACTCCTAATTTTGCGATTGTTAAGGACTTTACATGTCCATGCACTCGTACAATGAAATGCATCCGGCTTGCATGCGTGGCTGTTTGTGTGTAATTTGTGAGGACGTAACATGCAACGGACCCAAAAAAGCTTTTCTTCTTAAATTGTTGTGGCATTTCTGACAGCAATTATTTCCAAGCAGCGCACCATAAAATTACCATTAAAATTGCTTCAAACGACATGACATGATTTTCTGTTGGTTTGACTCTTTTAAAAAAAAAAAAAAAAAAAAAAAAACGTCCTTTGCCGTTGCTTCACTTGAATAAATAATGAAAGCTCTCCTTCCATTTGACGGCAAAGTAGACCGAAAGTGAACCTCAACGAATAGTGACAAGCATGTACAGTACAAGACGAACATCTGACGTCAAACTCATCTTCTCTCTCTCGCTCTGTTAATCCAGTCAATAAACTACCTCGTTTTTTTTCTCCTCGCTTTTGAATTATTTACCATGTCTATTATTGATCAAATTATCTCGTTAACTTTAACAACAGTCTGTTAACGTCATCAGCTTGATGCTCATTTGTATGACCGCAAAAGAGAACCACTCCAAACAGATGGAAAAACACAAACAAAAAACAGGTGGCGATGGCTGCTTCGCTTTAATATCCAAACTTTTTCTCAAAGGCACATTTTAGTCAAAATGATATGTGTGGATTAGTGGAAATTTAGCAGAATATTCTGCCACAGGGAAAGACATTTCATTGCATTGAGAGATTAGTGTGGCGCGTGCCTCAATCACTCACTCTTTGTCAGGATAAATATTCCCCGTGTCTGGAGGCCGGGCAAGCGGCTGGAATCAGTGCTTCACTTTTCGCCGTGCCAGAGATGCTGCAGGGTCTTGTACCAAGTCATTACCGTAACACTGCGGGGGAAAAGTTATGCACAGAGACGACTTCCTGAGAGCGCTCGCTGAGCCTAGCGGACAAAGCCACTAGTGTGAGGGTTATTTCAGGTCGTTTGCTTTGCCTGTTTAGCATGGGAATCGTCACTTGAGCTTACTTTAACCGACTTAATTACCCTGACACCCTCCAGTCCCCCTGAATTTATCATCTTCATCCAAGTCCAGGGAGTGCAACTAAAGCAATAACATCACTTGGGCCAAACCAATAGCTTATTGATTGAGACCCTATACGGTAAGGGACATGTCTCTGCTGTAATGGAGTAGGACAGTAGAGTTTGTCAGGAAAGTGGTGAGGTAACTAGTGCTTTTCTCTTCCTCTCCTCTTTTAAATTTCCTAGCTTAAGTTAATGAGAGGCAAAGGTTCCCTGCCTCACATTTCTAATTGCCCTCATGTCGGCGTGTGAAATGGCCGAGAGCAGCAATTTATCGGCTAAATCAACATAAGAAGGAAAACGGTCAAGGACTGGCAAGCCACTGAAGCCCACCAACTGCGAGCTTGATCATTAGTCTGCGACATTTGATGACCTGGCATCTAGACGATTACAATGGAACCGTGCAACGAGGAGTTCTGGTTTGACCCGAAGCAACAAGCCCAGTCCCCCGTGCAATGATCAACTGCTGGGATTGCAGTTTCTTCATTGCCAATCTAATATTCATGTATGCACCGATAAATAACACCTGAATATGAGTGGTCATTGATCACAACTTTGTGAAATTGACTTGTACTGGCTGAAGTACAAGGTCATATTGGCTCCTAAATGATTAAACGATTTTCTCACATACAGAGGATCAATCAAACTTTGTTACTGTGACCCAAACAAGAAGAAATCAAGAGGAAAAATTCTAAAACAAAGACATTTTCTTTCTGCTGTTATCAGAAGTAAACAAGTACAAGGCACAATGATGCAATTTTTTTTCACTCTGATCAGTTTATAGCATAAAATAAGGTGGAAAGTGGGAAAATTATATTTTGTTTCAAGTTTCAGTGAAGACAAAGCAACAGCAGGTGTGCAGGAATTGTATTCCAGCAACAGTTTGCTTTACAGTACTTTATTGATGTGCACATGAGTAAGTGGTGCTGTATATGTGCCTGTGTCACAGTGTACGGGCACTCCAGTATCTTTATTTCTCTTTATTCCTGAGAGCTCTTGAATCTCCTTGGTGGTAACGTTTACATTAAATGTGCAATTCCTTTTAAACATGCAGATGCCTTTTTAAATGAGCAGCTCTTCTCTATGTTGGTTTAAACACAGCAAATAATAAAGATGATCATCTCAAAGGGCAATACCAAGAATGCAAGTCTGCTCTTTTTTTTTTTACTGCCACCATAGTAATAAAGCTGCTATGAGCACTTCCCAGCCATGAAATTTTTATACTTATATGCCATAACTGCCAGCTTACTGTGCACCGCAAAATTAAGTGAAATTAAACACAATCAAATTTGCACAGCTGCCAGTGGGGACAGAAGAATGGTATTGTCTGCTGTTGGCATTTAGAAATTGTACAAAAAAAAAAATGAAAGCAGCTTGTTCTTTTCTGTTTTTTAAGGATGGCACTTGTCAGCTCTCAGGCTTCTGCTGTATTTTCAGGTTGCTTTGCTTATCCTTCAAACAAAATTTTCAGGTTATTTTTTTTCCATTTTTGTGTCTTTTGGAAACGACGTTCTGCTGCAGATTTTTCTAACATGTCATAATGAAAATGAAATGAAAATTATGCATTAAAGCACCAAACCGCATAAACAATAAAGGAAACAAAAACAAAACAAACATAACGAAAAACATTTGGACTAGTAATCTACAGTGGTATGTAAAACGGAACAACAGCGAGCCCACGTGCACCACCGTCGCATCATCGATCAGAGGCTCCATGAAGATGATGCATTTTGTCAAACAGACTCGTAAGCGAGTCAACAGGAGAGATTGTTGAAGCATTGTGCGTTTTACCTTGCACTAAAACAGGTGGTACTGATGCATATAAAGGAAACTGGTGTCAACTAGTTCTGTTCTGGGTCCATTTATGTACTACTGCTACTACAGAGAGCTGCTTCTTAATGGTGTCTGTGGGTCTCAAAGTCAGAAATGATCTTATCTCTGTGATGAATGTGACATCTCTACCTTAAAAGTCTGAAACATTGCGCAGTGTTAGATGAACTGTTCTTCTTGGGGGAAGTTAAACCAGTCATGCAGACTATTTTTTCCCCGACTCTTAATGTCAACTTTTCTTCCTTTCTTCCCAATAATGAATCTGTTACACTCTACATTCTAATGAGCAGTAAAACGTCTCGAATAGAAGGTGATGAAAATAACAGGGAGCTGTTCTTAATGCATCTTCAGTTCCTCAGTTTGGCTGGGACTCCAACCAAACCACAAAGGCAGATGTGAAAGTTTCTCAGAGCGTGTCAAAATGAGCTAGAGGAACAAAGAGGAAAGATATGGCAGCGACTTGGCAAGCAATTATGTAATCTTGGGGGAAAATAGATTTCTTGCCATTTTTTTCTGGAGGTTTACAAGAGCCTGAAAAAGCCATGAATGTGTGTGTTCTGTCTTAATGGTGATTCGGATCAGCTACTGCATTTTTAGAGAAGGTAGGGAGGCTTGCAGCGATTGTTGATAGAAAGCGCTAGTGTTCTGTGACAAGCAAGGACAATGAAAAGTATCCTTGTATCACAAGTCTGCATGTGAATGGCAAGAGCTGTTATCCTTAAATTGAGAAGACCAAATATGCATAATGTGGTGTATTGTCAGCCAGGCATATTCATTAAGCGACACAGCACAGCAACAATAGACGAACAACTCGAATTCAGACATTAGCACATTGGCAAACAATGGGCTTGTTGAGAAAAGGTAATGGAGCCAGCAAAATTGCATAAAGGATCGAGATAAAGGGGGCACAGCAGTTAAAATGCAAAAGCATCAGAGCCATCAGTGACAGAGGAGACATCCGGTAGCAAGAGCGGGAACAAGAATTATGGAGATGATAACATGATGAACTCTATTCTGATGTATCTATTCAGCTGCAGTGGCTGAAAAAGTGTAAAATAAAGCTTTTATCCTAAAGCTGCATTCGTTGATTTATCTGGTCATTTTTCTGGCCATTTGGGGGAAGCAGAACAGCTTTGTACCTGTGACGTCACCCACGGGAGCGTGGTGGCTCTGGTCATTGCCATCTTGGCAGTCCTGCCTCTACCGTCTTCCGGCTATTGTAAAAAATGGGCAAAGAGGTGGATTGTCAATGGACCTGAGGCAGGATGAATGATGCCTGGGTGCTCAAACAAGCCACCTGTAACGGCACCCACCTGTCAAAGAGGCCACACGGTTACGTATGCATAATTTTAACCTTTAATATAATTTGAATGGGTGAGTTAAATAGAAATTCAGCCTCAGTACAGTTGTCAGTTACAAGACCAAAACCATTTTTTGTACCAGGCTGTAAACATGTTGTTGTGAAGTTGTCTATTTTTAACATGGGGGCTTATGGAAATTGACATAGTGAAATTGGAATAGTTCCACACATAGCAACATTGGCATTCATTTGGAATAGATTTACCAATGGTTGCCCAGTACTCTCCTTTTAGGTCTATTTTGGACTCCACCAGCTCCAAGCATGCTTGACTACATTCACCTAACTAGTCACTAACTAACCTAATGATTTCATCAGTCCTTTTTCGCTTAAAATGTACCTGCTGCTGGAAACAAACAACAATATTTTTAGGCTGATTTTGCCAGTTTACTTGTAATTTGTTGTAACCTTCATCAACCCAAATTGCAAAGGAAAAACATAACGCATCAGTGGAAACACTGAGAATCAACCGATGCCTGGAAAGCACAATGTAGGGAAACTCACAGCAATGAAAGCTTAAAAAAAAAGAATTTGTTAAAATAAAAGAAAATTGTTTTTTTTTTCTACCTCATTCAAAACCAACATGAGTATTCCATCATAAGAAAAGGGAAACAAAGTGGATTTTCATGACGATAACAGGGGATGTATGCAATAAGTGGAGGCTGTTAAATCCATCCACTATTCCATTTCTGCCATTTGGTCCAGCACTCATGCTGAAGCAGTCGCTCATGCATGTCTGCCCTAACACATCATTGCAGATCAAAGCATGGCTGGGTTATGTAAAGCTGAAGGGGCTAATAGAGTGACCACATCCAATACAAAATGTATTACGGTGCATTTGCTCTTGACAGGGATTGATGGGATACATTACCCAAAGAAATTGGGGGTTTCTGCAACACAGGCATACTTACTCCAATATAGCCCCCGTGCCAGAGACATTTCTTGTGCTACTTGAGCACAAAGAATGGCTAGATTTGAGCAATTGGCAAGATCCAAGTGCTGGTGTTCCTCTGATTTTGTTTCTTCTGTAATAACACTTTTATCAGCTTTGAGATTATAAACCTGTAAATCCTAAACAAAGATGGAATCTGTCTGTTGAACAAAATCTAAACTAATGAGTTTTTACATTAAGCTGATAATCAGACTAAATCGCCATTTTGCTTTCGCTTCATCATTCATTATCTTGCGCCAGTCCATTAGTAGGAACTGACAAAGGCCTATCTGTCATCTTTGCTATCCTGTCATCTTCACTTGACATGGATGTTGAGGTAGTGGTGGCTAGGAGCGGCTGTTGACATGCTTATTAATAACTATGCTTGTTTTAAGATGTTCTGTTGCTGTAAATCAACAACCTGTAGAGCTTTGTCAGTCTCATCCGCGCTCGTCGCCATTTTTCTTTCACAAAAGTTCAAGTGCTGCAGCAGTGTACAGAGTACCAACAAACTGCAGCTGAGAATGAAAGAAAAGTCTGCCAAAAAACTGCAGTGGGATATTAATTAAATCCTCTCTCTCCGCTCAGGTCAAAGACAAATGAATGGAGAATTATGATTGGTCCAGACCAATGTGGACCCCATCTGGAACCAGAGTATCTTTACACACAGGGACTATAATGTAGAAGATTATTGAAAGATCAAAAATCATGCCACTTATTCAATAAGGCTTTCACCTATCTGTTGACCTATTCTTACTCCCCACAATGTCCCAGACAATGTCATGGATTTTATTTTCCTCTCTCCATGTCAGAGGCGAGGTGGGCGAAGGGGGTGGGGGTGGGGGGGGGGCATCACTGCGACTCAGGCGGCTATCAGGAGCAGAGGACATTATGGATTACCTAACATTTTATAACATGCAGTCAGAGCAGGGAGCGCTCTTGCATGAGCCCACTGCTGAGGGAGTGCGACAAAGAGTGGCAGTTGCGATGATAGAAAGTGAGCCGCGGGGAGTCATAGAGTGAAGAGTATTTGCGACCCACTTGCCCACTGATGCCAGCAGACACTGAGTCACTGTGCTGCAATGACTTTCACCTTGGACTATGTCGGCTGGAGTGTGTTGCTGATGCCAGTGTATCAGCTGATGAGTGTGTGACAGCAGGATTATTGAAACTGCCCTCAGTCATTAACCAACAGATATAGCAATTACCAGTAGGAACATAGAGCAGACTAGACCGTAAAGCATCCCACATCTGTTTTACTTTGATTCACCTTGCCAAGACGAACACTGATAGTGGTGATGGAATGAATGGTCCATAGGTTTATAGTAAATGTTGGTGTTACTGAGCCATTAGATGGGGCTTTCCACCACCCTCATAAAAACACCAACTTTGTTTTTATCTGCCACCCATTAAGGATAGTTATAATGCTATCATGCCAGAAATATATTATTATTTCTGCGCTAAAAGCACACATTATTTCATGATTGCTAAAAGCTGCTGGCGTAGCTGTTGGTGGTAGCTAGATAGCAGAGCTAATAAATGGATTTTAATTGTTTTTTTTCCTGTACCTCACTAATTGCTCAAACCCCGGCTATTATTCAATAGCTGTGCAATGTAGTGGTACACACACTGACTGATGTGTTTGGCAAGCGTTCAGAAATGTTTGCTTTCAGTAGGACATGATGGGGAGCTTATGCTAACAGCCAGCTAAACACACCCACTCCCTGAAGCTGAACTGGTTTAAAGGGTTGACTGCTTTTATGCTTCATCTGAATCTACCCTACCTCCCATTAGGCTTGTCTAACCTCATGGGGAATGTGTTGGAGGCTGGAAAATAACCGTGGTTGTGCCTTTGTTAGAATAACGAGGTGTTCAGATTTGATAGCAAATACAGCAGCAAATGCCCATTTTTCTTAGGAGAATATGATGGCACAGCTTTTTCAAAAGCTTTTTGGGAAAATTCGTTTTGCGAAAGTTTCTTTTTCTTCAAGATTACTTGGATGCACTGTTTCACACCATCTCACACAGCGTTGAATCTGTCAATAACAGACTAATCGCTACTTGATTTAGACCATGGCTCCACACCACAACACCCCCACGACACTAAGCTTTGGCTGACACATTTTATCTGAACTGATACTTTATCTGAAGTTGAACTGACTCAAGAAATAATCTTGATTAAACTCTATTAATCCCATGCTGCCTAGCAGGGTTGTTAGCTTTTATGAGCTGTTGTCAAATTAAAAAATCTACGCTTTTAGATTGGGGTTTGTCGTGCTTACTAAACTATGATCTCAACTAAATGGAAAGCAGGCAAGGCAGGAGAGCACTAAATCATGTTGACAATTGCTAATGAATATTCCAGGTGCCAGGAAGGCAGACTGTGGAGCCCTACTGCCTCCTAGATAATGTGAAATGAGACCCCAGGTAGAAGATTTACACTAGACATCATCAGCAGCTGTATTCTGCTGCATATAAGAACAAATTTTTTTTTTGAGTTCATCAAAAGCTCCAACTTTTTTTTTTTCCCCTTGAAAAAAAATAAGTGATGCCTCTGGTGGTTCGCAGACAAAAGCATTGTCACGGCATCTGGATTACAGCATTTCACAGCAGGTCTCACTTCAATTTTTCTTTTTTTTTTTGAGGCAGAAAAGAAAGAAGGCACGAGTATAAATACAAAGAACATTGGCTGCATTGCAAAGAATCTTGCTGATGCTTTCTTTTCCGGATTGCTCAGCAGCTTCCGCAGTTTGCAGCGTGGGACTAGAGGGAGTAACGAGGAGAGTGGACTCCCTCATGATCAATTACTCCGCTTGTCAAACCCGCAACACCACCAACTTCTCGCCAGTGACCTTTTACCCTGGAACATCAGCTCCCATCCTCATTTTTGCTTCGCCAGCAGTGTTCCCTGTGAGCTGCTGTTGCGTACATTTGGACCACTAAATGCCTGTTTATCATGAATATAATAATAATAATAATAATAATAATAATGATAATAAACATCATCAAAAGGCTTAATCTCTCTGAGAAGAACTGCCCGTCTTGTTGGCAAAGCTCTCAGCCTGATAGGTGTATGTTTTTGGTGGTGCTGCTGATAAAGTAGATACCAGTGTAGATTGCTGACACAGCTAAGCACGATGTTCAGTAGTTATTTGTGTTTGCTCAGGGCACTATTTTGAACAGCGTATGGACAAAGGAAACTATCTTACTTTGCATGCTCTTCTGAAACCACTTGACCCTAGAGTTAGCTGTTATTTCAATACTTGACCCTTCCAGTGTTTTTATGACTGGTAAACTAAAGTAATCTACTGTGTTTGTTTGCATTATAGGAGGTATAGAGAGACAGAGACCATACTTATCACTGTGCATTATGGCAAACTGTCTGTTCAGCATTTCTAGATGATATGGTTCACCGTTAGACTACTAAAAGCTACTCAAAACACAGCATTATATCAAGAGCTGCATCTACAGGGAGGTCCAGCTTCTGCCGAGTCAAGAACAGGGCTTAACCAAGACACTAGAGGATTGATTTTGTTGTTGAATAGACATCATTATACTCATGTGTTTAGACTCCCTGTCTTTGATATCTCTACGGTTGATTTACATTGTGAACATAACCTATACAGCAGGATTAACTGCTCACTCTATTAAAAAAAAAAAAAAATAAGCCCCACGTTGGAAAAAGAAGTATTTTCCTACAAACAAAACTCTGCAGTTCTGCCATCCTTGCCTCGCTGAGTATTTCAAATATGTAAACATTAGGTCTGACAGAATGAAACGGTCTACGTTTTCATGGTTCCAAGCTCTCCTGAGATTGTTGGTTTTGTATTCTTTAAAAAAAACAAAACAAAACAAAACAAAACATTTATTGTCCTCGTCTTCAAAGCAGCTCCTCGGAGAATGGCTTAATCACACCTCTGCCTTTTAATAATCATCATTCTTATTAACTAAAACTATCACTCAAGCCTCCTTTTTTCAGTCTGCCTTAATTATTGCTGTTCGCCAGCATTGTCCAGGACAAACTATATGTGGCAGGGCTCAACAAAGATGGATGAGTTCATTTATCAGGCCTCATGTTTTCCTAACACTGTGTGGCCAAGTGCCCAGCAGCCCACGTAGAATCTCCAGGTCAGTTTAACCTTGAGCACAGGGGGTATAGCAGTACTGTAAGCAGCTGTAACCCTGCCAAGAGGCAGGGGCACCTTTCACTGGCTGCACTACAATAAGCAGTCATTGTCAGTGAGATCCAATTGTTTTTAAATGGATATGCCCTTAGCCAGAAGGTCTTTTTGTTCCACTGACAGCTAAATATTCATACCATAGCTAATATGTCACTGTTTTCATTGATGTTGCGCTGCTAAAGTCGTCTCCTTAATCTACGCACATATCTGTAGGCTACGTCAAATTATCTTTCTTGTTCCTTGTTATCCTGCTACCAGCAGGGCCTAAGGCTGACAAAGTTGGTTTGTGTGTGCATTGTTCACCCATCCATCAACTTGACTCAGAGCAAGATATTTTGACATCGAGGGGCAGTTTTTCAGTGACTATAATTTGCTGTGGCCATTTGTAGTTCCTAGAGGATGTTGACCTCCCCCCGCCCCATCATTCAGCAAGTACGGCATCATCCAGCTTTACACTGCTTTGGCTAATCAAATCTACGCATTAAGGTAAAAAGCTACTATCTAGCTATCCCTGTTGCGACAGTCAAGACAGAAGACCCAATTATTGTTGCCGTGTTAACTTTCCAGAGTTGAAAGATAATCCTATACAGATAATCAAAAGCATAACACAAGATGGTGCCAGGCGAGAGACAGAGCTACCCCTCTACCAGGATGTGGTGGATCTTTATATATTATATTTATATTTTCATATTATATAACCTGGAACAGTGAGCTCCCTCCAGTTCCTTGGTGTGAGCTCCAACCAACCAGGAACCTGCAACACGACAACAACACACGGAAACCTTGGCAGAGGCCCTGGGGCAGTCACAAACACAGTAATATGTTTCAGTCTGAACACCCGCTTAGGCATGTAAAATTATTAGTTTTGCTCAATATATTTAATGCTCTTATGGGGTGTGATGAATTTAACAAAGTGAATGCTGAAAGTAGTTGAAAACCATCACCGCAGAATGATATTTGGCAAAAAGCTTGATGAAAGAAAAGAAACCTTTTATAATACGGTTACCAGTTATTTTTGGGTTCTCTATATTACAAATAAAAATGGCCAAATCCACGTTAACCCTTATACCGCTCCTTTGTGAGACAGAAAATGTACAACATAGCATTAATCATGAAGTTAGCAGCAGTATGGCAAGAGGAATAAATCAAAGGCTGCTTTGGTCCCTGCCCCAAAGTTTGGCACCAAAACAAGACCTACTCATCACACAGCGCTGCGACTTATAGCCCAGAGGCACAGTTGTGACATTTCTCAGTTTTAAGATACAGAGAGAAAAATGCTAATGAAGTGGCTGGATGAAAATGTCAGTTTTTTTTTTTTGAGGAAATTCCACTTCTGTTTAGCGGTCTGTGCTTATGTGTGCCTCCGTGTCATGTTGGAGAGGCAGAAAAGTGACTACAGGCTGACTTTTGACTTTTTTCTTTCTACCCCCGGGGGCCACGGCAGAAATGCAGAGCCACAACAATGGCTGACTCTTTCTGCCTGGAAAGAGGTGGGGAGGTTGTAGAGGAGGGTGAGGGGGTGCTGGAGGGGTTTATCTTAGTCATGGTAATTGGTTTGCTGGTGTGGAAGTAGGATCATTCGAGAAAACCTCATTCAGTCTGACTCCCTCCCATTTATCTGTCTGGAAGGCTGCAGGGAGAAAGGGGAGAAGGATAGAGAGAGAGAGGGAGGGAGGGAGTGAAGGAGTGCTGCTGCAGAGGCATTTTCATACAAAGGCTGGAGAAAGTGAGTGAGTATGTCTGAAGGCTCAATCTGATGCCAGCCTGAAATGAAGGATACTTTTTTTGCATCCTGCCAAATAGCGCTTACTTTTTATCCCTTGGCCAGCACCCTATGATGCCTAATGCGCCTGTTTGCGTGCATGTGTAGAGGAGAAAGGCACGGCTCCAGTGTGACAGGGCAGAAGTGCCATCATCAAATAATTTCTCAATTTCAGATTAGATTAATGGAGGAGGAAATTGAACCGCTCTTTTGAGCCCGGCATTGTCTTTAAGCGAAATGGCTGATTCCCAATGTGCGGTGATGCATATTCTCAGCTTATCAGGACAGGTTTTATTAACCGTTTATAAGACCTGTGTGAGAACTCTGGGCTGGAAGACTTGTATCCACTTGATGTGTAACATGCCTATGATATAGCACTGTTGCTGAGGCAGCAGGGTCCGACTGCACAGATATCTCCCCCGATCACACACCACTGGCTAGCTGCTTTTATGAGTTCCAAGTGGCAACCCCCATGACTGAGTGCTGAAACCACTGCAGGGCTCCTGTAGCTGCAGTCCCCGATGTGTTGCAATTTGAATTTCGAATGGATTTGGGTTTGTTTAAAATCTGTATGATAATTTGTCTGTGCATGTTTCTTAGCCTGTTGGACTCATTTTAATGGTGTTGCCATGTTACCAGATCTTAGCATTTTACATTGTGAGTCCAGTGTTTTAACTGTAAAATAGCCATGGATTCACAAGTTTTTTTTTTTTATATTTTGCTCTCCACAAGAGATCCACATTTTAAGCATCCTGGTTAGGAGCTAACATGGTCTTTGTATCACTTGTAACCACATCATGACTCACATACCTGCAGATTCACCTCCAATAACTAGGAAGACATACTTACTGAGAAAAATGTAGTGAGATCTCTCACACGTCTTTTACTCCGTGGCCCAATTTCACAGGTGATCAGATACGTTCCTCTGGCCCACTCTCCCAACCGTGTTCAATTTGTTGATGTTGCTATCTTTCAACTTTGGCCAACCTTGCAATTCGTTCTCTTGGCCCCAATCTTTCTTCTTGGCCAACCTATTTGACGTGTTTGTTTACGTATTTACGTAGTGCACAGATTTGTTGTTATTGTTTTGAAATTTTCTCTGTTTTTGAATAGGGCCGGGAATTTCCAGCGTGACACAGTAGCGAGTGTTGTGAGGGTCTCTGCGCACAGATGAATGATATTGGAAAAGAAGGGGGAAGTCACCTCTGGGCTTTCTGTCTACGGTTGTAAGGACTGTAACATGCTTGCGGGGTGACAACTAGACTTCCACAGTGATGCACCATCAAGCCTAAGAGGGAGAGTGATGGAGAGGAGAGAGATTGTAGTAGCAGATTTATTAATTTTTCATTGGAAAAAACACAGTGCTTTCTCTAAACATGATCAACACTAAGAACCTAAAACTAACAATATAGATGCTGCAGAAAATCTCTTATTCTCAGCTGCTGTATGCCATTTTTATCCTGATATAGGTCGAGCTTAAGACTGGTGATGTTGGTCCGTCCCTCAGTTTATCCATCCAACACTTTGGACCAGAGCCAGATATTTAATTTTTGACCTTTTTAATCTAGCAGCACAGTCAGGACAAAGTCTAACGGGAATGCTGATATGAGATCATATTCACACTCACCCTTTTATGAAGGATGTTTTTAGTCCCACCACTGCTTTAAGAATGACAACTGACAGATCCTCTCCCTCAGTGCTCCCATCCAGACATCAACGATACTTAAAAAATGTTGCATCCAGTTGAGGTAAGGAAACATTAGATGAGTAGATCCACTCAGACTATCCTCTAGGGGCCGCTAGCTGACATTTGTGGCTTTTATATATATATTTTTTTGAGTCAGCGTTACTGCAGTATTTCCTGCTCTTTATAATGCAGAAAAAAACATGAATGAAAAAGCTCTTTATTAAAGAGCGGATTGAGTGATTGAAAGAGCAGAGTTTTTGAGCTGAAAAGCTGTCATGGAAGCTATGATCCGCCAGGGAGTCAACACCCAAAAGCTATACATTATGCATTGTATTGTGGAGTATGCATGGCTGCTCTGGCCTATACTCACACAGATTTTGATGCATCAGCAACACTGCCTTCTGCTCTCTCTAACTCGTGTCCATCACCCCTGCTATTCATAGAGACCATTAATGATTTATTGAATAACAAATCGTGAGTAATGGGACCCTAATCCGTCATCCTACTGCTGTAATTCTCATGGCTTCAAAGATGCTTTCTTTATTTAATTTTCCAAGATTTCCAAATTGAATTTCACTATTGCTAATGGATTAATTACATTTTATTTCTAGGGAATGGAACTTGGTTTAAGAGCAGGTGGAGGCTAGCTGACCTCTTTGAACTTGCACTTGCCTTTTTACGTGATGATGAACACTAAAGTGCAGCTCTTTACTTGAATTCGTATTAGCATTCAGTTTGGTGCTGTTGACGTGTTTTTATAAAGTCAGATGACAATTACAGAGAGCTGCAGTAGAGTGAAAGCTTCTGCTTTTAATAATAGCAGGCAGATTAAACCTCTTTTATTTCTAGCATTTCTAGATCAATCCATAAAACCAGATGGTCTGTGAAGAGGTATTGTGTGTGCGGTGGGGAAAAGCAATATCATTCATATTATTTTTAATTGGTTCCCCAAGGGCACTTGATGATGTGAAAAAGACAAGCTCTAAAATATTACCGAGCCAAAGAAAATTTGGAGCTAATTTGAAATTAGCTTTTCCCCCTATTTTTTAATGAAAATATGTTCAACCTTCAGTGTATTCTTAACATACTGGGAAGAGGCTGCTGCAACAGTGTGTATATGAAATGTGAGATAGGAAGACTAGCATATCCACATTTCAACATTAGGCAATTAACTTTTCATTACAGATGCAAATTAGCTCTTTTCAGTAGATGTTTTCCTGGGATTATACTAGTTTGTTTGCAAGTTTTAGTCTACACTTAACATTTTTCCGACCATTTTCCAATGCACCAAGTGGTTTCAAATTATTTGTTGTTTTTCAAATGTTCCAGTTGGTTTCCGAGTTATGTAATCCATTACAGCAAACATCAAATCCCCCCCCAAAATGTTGTTGGATTATTGGAGCCAGCCAAGAGTCCAAGACTAGATAAAACCAAGATAAAACCATTTCTAAACACTTTGGATTTTTCATATTTTATTTATTCAGTTAATGGTAAAAGAAATTGCTTCAGATTTCTAAAACTCAACGACCTAGTGTGCGAGAGGCAATGCTGTGATGTGAAGTATACATGATTTGAAATAAAACATGCAAAACCATCGGGATGGTCCTCTCCCTATCTGTTGTGTGAAAGCATCTGGCATCAATATTTCAGCACAGCAGGCCAAGACATTGCCACGTAAACAAGCAAACTGTTGCTGTCTTTTAGATGGTGCAGATGATATTGGAACTTCCAACGTATTTAAAACAACCTGTTTGTCCAAATCTCAATGTGACCTACAATATGCATACTGTATAGGCCAAAATGAGCTGACACACTTTCAACTGCTTGCACTGGAACAGCAGAAACTTGTGGCTCTTGTGGTCAGACATGCACATCGAATGGCGCAACAACCCAAGAACCTCATATCCTGAAACTCACTGCAACTGCCACAGCAGGTGGGGAGCACAGAAACTTTTTCACACTTATGCGGTTGGAGAGTAACAGACTTGAAACTCTAAATGCTGATTGCTTTTCTGTGTAGTTCCGTCTAATGTTTTTCAGCCTTCCAGTCAAAGAGTATGACTGCCCTTAGGTTTAAGAAGTGCACAGATGGTTATGAGACTCATGCTTGCTGTAATCCCCAGGTTATGGAACATAGTTACGTGATTAATTAATAGGCTTCACCAGGCTGAAGGTATGCTGTGGTTTGGAGCCAGGAAAATGGCCCCAACTCCTCCACTCACAGCAGGACTGTTCCAAGGGGGCTGGAAAATGTGCAGTAGAACCGAAAAAACCCACAAATAAACCATCAAAACCGTGTGTCACCAGGAATGAATAAGGAGCCCTTATTAAGTCATCGTGCATCTGAATAAATGATTCAAATGTGTGCAGGAGAGTCTAACTCTGAAGATGTGCTTTGCATAAAACCATCCTTGCTACTGATTCAGTCTGCAGGAGCTGGCAGTAACGATGTCGGCTTTCAGGTAACAGGACAGCATCCAAATTTCCCCTCAGCTTTGTGCGACACGTACAAAAGATTTTTTTTTTTTTTTTTTTTTTACAGCTCACACCTTGAAATGTGTGCAAAAATGTGATCAAATCTGGAACGCTTTCATACTGTTCAGTTCACAACATACAGTATGGCACTAAACAAGGTATTCCCCATACAGTGATTGTATGAGTCTAGACCCCACACTGTGATAGCACTTTATTTCCAGCTGAAATAATTTTAATCACAATTCAGCCTCTTTCTATAACAGATGCTTACATAACATTTTCATTCATGCATTAAAATAATTAAACTCTTCTCGTACCCTGAAAAATAAGTTGACTGCATGTTCAGCATCCCATGAAATACAGTGTTTCAGAACCCTTATTTCATATTTTCCTTTAAGGGCTGATCAGACACTTGTAATGCTTTCTGGGTGCTAGTGATTGGAGCACCCAAAGCTAAGGTAGGTTCTGCTTTGAGAAACAAACAAGAGACAGCTTTATTTTGAAAGTATCCACCTGAAAAAAAAAAATCCCACTCCCTCCCTTCAGGCCTCTCACCAAATCCACTCATGAGAAAGATATTTTCATGTGCAATGAGTGCACGCAGGTAGACAGTTAGTACTTAGTAGTCTCAAAGCAATTCATTTATTGATTGGTGTCGTGACGTAAAGAGCATTTTAACAAATGGAACCACAATGCTTCTGAATATATTATATTATTTACCCTGGCTATAATTGCATAATATACAATTCTCTGTTCTGTGGTCAGTTGTGAAACTTGTGCCAAGTTTTCATGTTTCATTTACAACTTTCATTGCCTAATCTACTATCTATAATCATCTTATAATCATCAGTTCTAATCAATTCTTATCATCTTATATTCATAGCAACTATTATTATGGCTTTGTTTGTGCCTGTTGCACAGCTAAAATTGCACTTTCACTTTCTTCTGTTCACCATCCACATCATTTGAAATGGTAGCTGTCTTATTGGCCCATGAGGGAGACTTGCATGAGCTTGCCCATGTGCAACAATCCTGACTGAAGTCTAAGCTAAAATGTTGGAACTTTGCATACTGACATGAATTGTGGTACCACATCGTACTGTTTGAAAATCCAACATGTTACCAAGAAAGAGTACCACAGATTATAAATCATTATCATACTGCCCGTTGACGACTCTCACATTCCTATAGTTCAATGCAATAGAGCAACCACCTCTTCCCATTAAGTAATTAACATTTATTCATTCCGATGCTTCTGCCTTGACATGATAACCTACACTGTTCTCTCTGAACACAGAACTGTTTGGCTTTACAGTTTAATATAATTCGTGTCATTTACCTCTTTAAAATGAGTGAGTGAAACGAGGGAATTCAGCGCCAAGCAGAACATCAGGTGATTATGGCATATTGTGGAAGCTATGAGAATAGGCAGATAGGTGATTGTGACTGATGCCAAGAAACATGTTGAGCGATGATACATTTTGCAGTAAATTGAATCTCCTTGCAGTCCAATGTTTGAAGCAAGTGAATCCCTAAATTTGTCATTATTTTTTGGTTTCTTTGGTTGCATCACTGCCTCCCCAATCTTTTTCCAAACATCCTACCCTTTCTCTGTAGTCTCCATGCCGTTAATTGTCCCAATAGTGGGGAGTTGGGATAATGGAGCACACTTTCAGACATTCTCAAAATTGTTCAATATGTGTCAGACTTAGTGGACGCACAGGAACAGAAATGGCATGCTTGTTATCTTTAGAAATCAGAGTCTGAGTCAGAAAACTGACTACAGTCTAAAGTTCTGAAATTTGACTAGTCTGTGTCTGGATGATGAGCATTTGTAATGATTGAATCACCACTGACAGGCTGACAGCATCTCCATTGCTTTAATCAGGTATCTGATGTTTTTTGTGGTGTCAACAGAGTTTTGAAAAATCTAGATTTGATTGGATTTGATTCTGAGTGGTTTTGTAGTTGTGGTTCTAAAGTTTCAGCATTATCAAAGGCGCGTCTCCTTGCACTGGAGGCTCCATCGACACATTCACTGAGTGAGCTCGCGCTTGAGGTCAGAGCATCAGCGCTGCACTGAAACAACCCAATGAAATATATAATTCAACTTTCTCAAGCTACACTACCCTAAACACACCACTACAGGATCTTCAAAGATTATGCATGTCAGGTCTGAGGTCAGGAGGGAGGGAGGAACACCGGGATAGCAGAACCAGATCTTACACATACCTGATAAAAGGATTCAGCCTTCCTTGACTTGTGAGCACACCTCCTGCACTTTGACATTATATGGAAGTTGTTTTTTCGGATTTTTATTTCTGTGTCTCTGCTGGTAGTTGAGTAAAGGTGCACCGGGAGATAATAGAGAGCTCTATGTCCACAAACTTACTGTAGGCCACCCAGTTGAAGCTGGTTTCTCACAGCTGTGGATGATGCCTTAAAAATTAAATGGGGCCCCAGACCAGGTTTGAGTAAAATGAGGGGAATTTTAACTATTCTGTTTAATTCTGTTTTATGAGCCAAGGCAGATTCTGCTAACAACAATTGCACTCGGCAGATAATGATTGCTTAAATATATACTCAACTGGGGCCTCGTAATTAAATGATTTGAGGGGGTATGCAGCGAGCTGTGATTGTGTGCCAGTATCTGTTTTGTTTCTGATTATGCTAATACCGGGCATATGGAGCATACGAGAATTTTCTCCTAGTTTGGCTGGTGGTGGGAGGCAAACATGACATCGCCTCCATTCACGGTGGTAATGGAAGGGTCCTTGCTTGACTAAGGCTCCAAAAGCATGGCATTTGAATTGTTTTGGTTACTTGAACTTTAAGAGAGATTTGGCATGCATGCTCATTCAATGAATAAAAATGATGTGAAGTGAATGTGTGAGCGAGCTGCACCCTGTGAATGCTGTGTTGACTTGCTCATCAGAATTTCAGAGTCATTTTGATCTTTAGCATCGTTGGCTGGCATATTTCACGCAGCGCTGTGAAATTTGTCCAGTTTCTGCTACTCAGACGACATGGTGTTAATGCGCAACTTTGTGTTCTTACATGTCCTTTTCCTCTGGGGGAGGATAATTGCCCGTCTTCTGTATAAAGTGAGGATTGGAAGAAATTACAAGCTCTTGTCATGATCGCTTGGATTTGCATTACTCTTTGTATGATACCAGATCCCTGGAGGTTCCGTTTGATTGTCTCCTGGCAATCTCGGTCATGGAGGACTTCACCCCAATTCTCCCTCTCCTACTTCTGACAGATCTTGGACATGCTGGCACTTTTAAATGAAAAAAAGCCCACTTCTGAGTGAGATCAAATCACTGTGAGGCTGGTGCTCACAGATCATCCCTCAGAGCTGCAGAAACACAGAGGTTTTTACTCCAAGCAAGCCAAGTAAATTCACAGAGGACCCTAAAAGCCATGTAGCCTGTCAGGCTGTATTTATAGAATGTCCCCTAGGCAGCCATGTCCTGAATCTGGGAAAACACAATATAATATTTATATAGTGTGAACAGAACAATGTAGGGATCAGGTTTTATGTGGGGGCAGATGCAGACAGTTCGTCTATAAATCAAGCGGAGAGTTATGAACTCTTGACGAAATAATGTTTGTGGCTACATTGGGGAGTGAAATGAGCAGAAGCATTGAGCAGGGGACAGGGAGAGCTTTCACTCAGGTGTTCTAGTGTCAATCTAATTAGCTTGGGTCTTAAGCCTCATCATAACATCTCCGATTTTGTCCCCAAGCATTGAATTATCCCCTTGTTTCACAGGAAGCCACCAACCTGAAGCACAATTATCCCGTTTAGTGGCGTTCATCAAAATGGAGCCTGCTGCAGTGACAAAATAGTGGAAATAATAGGTGTCAAGACTGAAACCAATAATATCCTGGCTTCCATTACATCAAGGCGCATGATTTAATTGGAAGTGCCACACTGGTGTTACAAACTATGAAATATTGATATCGCATTTTTGTGTCACTCCTCAGAAATGTGTTTTGTGTTTACCTCACCAGCTGCTGTTACCCAACAGTCTAAAGCCCCGCGGGCTTTCTTTCCATGCGGCTTGTGTTTAGCATAATAGGCACAGTAGTGCACTGCCCCGGCGTTTTGCCTCTGTCAGCCCTATTAATCGGAAGTCAAATCACTTCCATTAGATTTCTGGGGTAAAGCATTTGGCTGGTGGGATTTGCTGAAGCAGGACAGAGGGAGGGGAAAAAAAAAAAAGGCAAGAGAAGGGGAAAGATAGAAAGAGGAGCACAAGGCAAAGAGAGAATGGCTGCTGCTGATAAGCTGCAGGCTAGAAATACGCAAACCACCGCAGTATATGAGAATGATGAATCAGGGATAATAGTCACCCTGCAGTGAATGTTGTCATCATGGGACATTTTCTTCAGAGACAACATTTACCTGTCACAGCATCTGCGTTCAGAGGAGCAATAATGGGCTTTGTTCCCAGGCTTCAAGGTGCAGCTGGGGTGAGAGGGTGGGGTTTTATGGTGTGTGGGGTTTTATAGGAAGCGCAGCCTTGAGGGGGGTGAATTCACTTTCACTGATTTGTGCAGATTGTGTTAAATGGGCCAGGTAATAATTGCTGGCAAAAGTAAAGAGGTCATTCTCTCTGCATTCATGCAAGTTTGTTTTTACTGATCTTTATAGCCGGACTCTGTTTTAAATGTTGATGGCGTAACTGGCAACAACAGATTTAATGTGTGATCTAATTGGCGCGAAGTAGATATCTTCAGGTGAGCTGCTTTTCAATTCAGTTCAATTCAATTTCTTCAAGGGGAAATTTGCAACAGCACATAACAGCAAATAATGTAAAAACGTAAGTCAAAAACACACACATGGTGTAATACTGTACACCTGTATTAAACCATAAACAACATCTCAACCTACAGAGACATTATGGCAAGAGAAAAGAGGCAAGGGGTTATGACTTGTTACAGCGAAAACTTATGATAGTAATACCAATAACCATGCTCTTACCAATGAATCATGGTTATTTTTAATGAAATACCCTATGGTAAACCTGCTGTAGCACTGATAAAGAAGTAACTAACTAAGACTATAAACCCGGCTGTTACTATTCCTATATGGATTCAAATACAGATTTAGTGGATCGTACACATCCTAAGGTTTCTGCTACTTCAAAGGATGTAAATATTCCCAGTTTGTGTGGAATTATTTATGGTGCTTCTCTAAAGCTCCTTTTTGATTCTGCTGTCACAACCAGTCCACACAGTTTGCGGCTGTTGGGTTCCTTTTGCTCAGCTTTTGCTATCTCGTTATGGATGGAAGTTTAGGCGCTCCATATGAGTAATGGGAACATTAGACAGCAGCCAGCAGTCCTTTTTGAGAGATTATTTGCCGTGTTGAATCCACAGACCCCCGCTGCCTGGCAGGATTCCCATTGCCCCGCTGTTTAAGCTCGGTGCTGACAGGTCAACATGACTGACACGGGAGCATTCGGTCATAGTGGCCCATCTGGGTACATATGAGAACTGGGAGGCACAGTGGTCTGACCTCACACTGAGAGGAACCGGAGCTCCAAGCTGGCATCCAAAGAGAAGGGAGCTTAAGTCCTATTAGAGAGGGTATTACATCCAAACACAGACACGCCACTTATTAAGACAACACTATCTGGGGAACAAAACAAGAGATTAAAGACCCATCCCATTACACTGTAGGTCAAAGAGGGCTTCTTGGCACTCTTGTAATCTGGAAACAATCGCCCATGGTTGACTAACCAACAGGGAGTCTGAAAACATTTAGTCTCATTGGGACATTTTTCCTGCAGTGACTTTACCAACTGTTGAGGGCCACTAAAGGCAATGTAGCAGTCAATTCACCCACTATAAGTTCCCAGAAGAGCATAGTGGTACAGACCTCTCGGCACAGGTGCACACAGCATGGAAACAAAGTTGTCCCGCCATGCTTTATAAGTCATTACCAAAGAGCAAGCCTAACAGATTCCCTTGGCAGTACAATCTTGTATTGCATACCAGCCCGCATATCACTTGCTGTTTTGATTTCTTGCCTTTCTGCCTCTCGACACAGCTGATGGCCTCTCTTCCAGCGTAGGTAATAAGAGCTGAATGCATTAACCTTGTTTTCATTTACTCCCTGTGGATACAGCATGGGCCCACCAAGTTCGAAATTCTTCTTCTTTTTGGCAGCGTACTTTATCATTGCTGGCACTTTCTGTTAAATCTAGGGACCTTTTCATGACCTCCCTTCTCTGGTCCTGGGAGAATTCTTCTGGAGGTGACTGCCTCCTCTGCTAGTGGACTGGGAATTTCTCAGCCCTCAATCCATGCCTCAGGCTGCCATGTTCATTGCTTAAAGGCCTCCCAAACTGCAGCTGCCAATAAAAACACGGATGGGTTTTTGATACTGAATGGCCTCGGCTTAAATGTGTCAAATTGTAGACACTGTTAGGGCCAGTTCTGGCCAATATAAACCTCAGTGGAAGGCGTGCAGAGGCCCGATTTAACTCGCTATACATCTGTTTTTCACTAAATAGATAGGAATGGAACAGGCGAGGAGGCTGAAAAAGAAATAACAGTATTTTTAAGTTGAAACAGCAGGAATTATTTATTTCATCATCTCTCAATTTCATTCTTATTTTAGGAAGAATTTAAACACAACCACACACTCATTTTGCCCTAATGACATTTCCTTCATAACCCTGGGAAAATAAAGCTAAACCAAACTCAGTTACCACAAATTCACACATTCTGCTGTCAAGATAATGAAATCTCATGTATAGAGGTTAGAGCAGTGTCACTACAAGAAGTCAGCCTTTTCGAGGTAATTGAGTTCATAAAATTTAATGGAGGGTATTACTGTTCATGCCTAAATAATTTCCCCAGTAAAAACCTCACTGGGCTTGCTTTAACAGCTCCTCAGTTTTCATATCTTTCGTTCTACTTATGTATTTGCATTTGCCCAGTTTTGAAATTCATAGTTGAGCCTTCTATAGATAATGCACTGTACAGACGGCGCTGTTTCATTATTAACAGTGTGCATATGATGTCTTTGCTACACCACGGCCCTGTTTCTGCTCCCTTCTATCCTGCTCAGCGTTGCCTTGCTTTTCAATACACGCTGGGGCCAGAAGCACAGTTGGCACTCTCAAACCTGATCGTGCTTTTAATGTGCGCTAGCTATTAATCAGCAGTTTTATTCTAGGCCATGGGGTTTATGAGACACACTGTTAGTAGGACTGTGGGTTGCCCTGCACATTTTTTTTTTTTTTCAACCCATCACATTGTAACAGCTGTTTCATGCCACTGGGGGGAACTTTGAGGAACATTCAACCAATAAAGCCTGTAGACCCTGGCCTGTGACACACAGGACGCAAACAACCCTGTCACTTTTTACTGCCTGCATGCCAAGGACAGGTCTGTTTCATCTAGTAAGCTAAAGAGGCTCGTTGAGCTCCAGAAAGGTCTACAGATCCATCTGTACGGTAGATCTCTTTTCCCCTATGCTGAGCTCACATCTACAAAAGGTTGCCACGCTGGGAGTTAACCAGTCAGATGGTAGAGAGAGAGAGAGGGAGGAGCTTTGATGCTATTGGTTTGCAGGGAGTCAATACTGTTTGATACAGAACCATTGGTTAGCTTTAATTTGATTACTTCACTGTCTGAGAGTGTATTAGTGCTCAACAGGGACAAAGTTTGAGAACAATTAAAGCATTCAGATTTAGTATTTAATTTTAAAGGGATTAAAGTTTCATAATTAAAAAAGTTGCCACAAAAGATGATGAAAGATAACTGGAACTGAGTGTTAAGAAGTTGTGCCAATTAAGACTCAGGTGATTTAGTCTCAGGCAACCTCATGATGCTTTCAAGCAGGGATGTAGCCATATTGGGATTCATAGGGATCAGCCTCATCTCCTTACATTATAGACTTTGCATTTCAGTCAGAGTGGACCGGTTAAAAAAGTGCAGTCCAGGTTTACTGAAGGAGACCTCAGCAGAATTTCATGAATAGTTCTGGAATAGCGTGAACTGTAAGGCAATCCCGTGTCCCATGTTTTTTAATCATCTCTATCTCTAACAGTTCCCCCATGAATATGTCTGTCTTCAAGTGTAGGAAGTAGGTGTTCGTTTTAACTTTGTGAAAATACATTTTTAAATTAGTCTAACTTCTCCAGTCATGCAAGATAAGTGGACATGTTTGAGGTGGCTCTATATTCCTTGGAGGAAGGCATAATATGCATAAATAGGACAAAAACCTAATTCTTAAAAATGGGCCCATTAAGCACAAATAGTAGTCTGTAGTAGTCCTCCAGGCTCCAGGTTAGCAATAATCCTTATTTACTGTTTTTTGTGTGCACATTTGCTGGGAATTATTGGCTCTGTTTAAGTACTAAATGCATTTTAGGTTTAGTGTCAATATTTTAAGTGGCTGAGTAAAAGTAGAGTATGAAATAACTCTGTGCTGCATGTCAACTATACCATTTTTTTTCTTAGTTTACTATCGTTTGGAACAGCATGAAAGAATAATTTTAGCTATGAGTTGCTGAGATCGTGGTTTGGGACTTGGCTAAATATAAATATCAATATCAGAGTTTTATTTTTTTAATCCTAGTATATCAAAATGTCGCTTCATTGGGCACATTTAGCCGTGCATAATATTTCAAAATATGACATGCATTATCTGGCTAAATGGTCAGTGAAGAGCTGCCGACATGCTTTTGGAACCTGTTTATCAAAGTAGAGGGGCATTCAACAGGAATCACAACAGGTTTCACGCACAGAGAAATGATGGATTTTACTAATACAAATACATAAAGGATTTTCTCTCGCTCTGCAATGAGCCAACCAGCTGAATTTTTTAAGTTTTAGGTATCAGGAATATCCCACTTGCACAGGAACAAAGAACCTAAATGACAACCTGAAGCTTTATGGCTTCCAGCCTGAAGTTATTTAGTCTCAAACGTGTTTTGGATTATAATAAGTTGTTTATACATGCAAAAAATATATATATATATCCTGGTATAGTCCTTTCAAAAAGCTAAATTTCTCTGCACTATTTCATCCTATTAGCTTACAAATAGCTGTGGTGCCCTGTTGATTATTAGAAGACTGACAGATTAGTGGTTAGGGTTAGGTGAATGAGCTATCATCTGCATGTTTTTTCATCATCATGTTGTGCATTTGTTGACAAGCGAGCATGTCTGAGATGTGAATGCACCATGGAGATTCATGCACGTACTGTACATAATCACTGCACATGATCGACTTAAGTAACTACAGGTCTTTGCCAGTGATTTGTCCTGTGTCCACCACTAACTAACCCTGCATGACCCTGGGAGAGGACCACAGCAGGACTCGGCAGACGGACTACCTCTCAGGGAGCTCCAAGAGGTCATAGGGGCATCACTCCAAAACTTTGGCAAGGGTATCCTCCCATCTGTTGAGAAAATAAGTACCGTCCAATGAGTGGCCATCCAGTTGACTGGGGCAATACGACCGTGGGTAGGCGGGGACAGACTGAGAGCTCCCTGCCAACAGCTGCAGGGAGGGCTGTTTGGAGTTTCTATGCATCCATCCATTGCCCTATCTGGTTTATTTAAGCCATGCTCTGAGGACAGCAGATTGTATTCATTGCATATTTGCATATATATGAGGGGCCCTATTTTGGCAGCTTTTTAAGCGGCACACTCTTGAGATTACATCAGAATGAGGACAGAAAGTGAGAGATGTGGTTACATCTAGAAATCAGAACATAATAGTGAGCAATCCCCACAGTTATTTGCCAATACAATACCAGCAAAAGAAAGGTATTGCCTTGAATTTACAAAACTCTGTCATCCCATATCCCCTAGACAATGTTAAACCATCATTATTAAATGTTTCTGGTGTTCTTGGAGGCTAAAAAATATATATGTTACAGCTAACATGTTTTTGATTTGAATATAGTTTCACACATAGCTCAAGATGCCTTCTGATGATGCAAGGAAGGGGTAACATCTTGTTGATAGGATCGGCTAGGGTTCATAGGTTTCGTTCCACGTATAGCCCACCTCCAAACTAATCTTTGTCCTCCACACTGAAACTGGGAAAGAGCTTTAATCTGGTTTGTCCATTCATTACACTCTTTCTGATAAGCTGCTGAATTTTGGTGAAGCTTTTAGAAAATGGTGCACTTGACCCAAAGGGAATGTGCATCAGGGCAAACCTCGGTCAAAGTTTCAGCACTTTTATTATGGTCGAGAGCTTTAGGAATGACCGAAAGAATCAAACAAAGAGGCAGAAATGACTTTCCTTCGCATGGTGGCTTGGCTCTAACATCCAGAAGGAGACGGTGCTACTCCTTCGGGTTGAAGGGATCCAGCTGAGATTGTCTGGCGGCTTGCGGGCTTCTTACTGGCAAATCAAACGATTTCCAAAATTCATAATATTTGTAGGTCATGCAGCTTTGCATTACTGTTCATGCTTCACAAGCTGATAAATGTTTAAATGCTCCCAGTAGAAGAACCTGTTCTCATTATCTTTCTCCCCAAATGACTTGTGGAATTTAAAGATGAGGGTACCCACATAGTAGAAATATCCACTGGTGTACACTGATGCATGTCCTGCTGACTTGTTCTGGCAAATCCCAACGTTCTCCTGGGTTAAGTCTCCATAGTCTCAAACCCACAAGTCATGTGGCAACCAGCATGATAGATGGCCACACAACCGATTAACCATGTTTTACGCTTGCTTGAATTAGATAGTATTTTCATCAGACCAAGCTGAGACGGGAGGATTAGGATGTGGTGTTTTTCACTACAGTATCCCCTCTGTTGTCTGTTCTCATTTTGTTCTTTTCAAAGACAAACGGATGCAACACATAAACTCAGTTTCCCAGTCGTATATGTCTTATTATTCATGGATCTTGCTTGTACTCCAATGTAAATGTCACACAAATTTGTGCCATAAAAGCGCAATATTTCAATACATGTGCAATTCTAGAACAAGAGCTATCACAGAAATATCAGTTGTGGCAACCAGCCCCCCCACCTTCTTTATCTCCATTTTTCTTCACTAGTAAATGTGTTTTCAAACAGTATGTGGGTATTTACTAAGCCGAGTGTGGTAGAATTTAAAAAAAGTCTCAACTCGTCAATAAACAGTGAATACTGGAGTGGCAAAGCAGCAATAAAGCTGCTCGTTGCATCATTTTATTGTGAATTCCATTTTAATTATAGACTGAAGTGCTATTAACATTGTTTTTAGTCTCTCTGAACAAGCGTCCTTCTAATTCAAGGCATGTACAGTATGTGTCTTAATCAAACACCTGAATACACGACCTAAAACTTTTTTTCTTTTCCTTTTGTACTTCTTTCTTCCTGTTAACATGAAGCTTTTTGTTCTGCATTCAAGGCTAATGGCTCTTAACATATCTTTTCTACGTTGTTTTTACTTTAGCGCAGATACTCACATATTTATATAATAACTCTTTTATAGAACTGCAGATGATCTGAAAGCCCTTGAGAAAAGTGATCTCAAAACGAGGTCTTGTACATGTTATTATGTTTTTTTGCTAACCTTGTTACAACCAGTAGATGTTACTTCAATTATCTCTTCAATTTCATTCCCATAGATCTCAAAATAAATTCTTTCCTACCTGCTGACTTTTTGCCAAAACACTGAATTGAGCCCTGTCACTCAGTTTCTTCATGTTTTAGACATGTTTGTTCCAGTTTAGCTTTTTCTATGCCTGTTCCCTGCCTTGTTTGTTGCCTCTGTTTGGCTTGGTTAGAAGCCTCACCAGACCAAACCTCAAGTCTGACATGTTCTGGTACACACACAGTCTCTCTTCACATCTACAGTGCCTTTAATCTCATTGGATCCCCACAATGTCAATCACAATGATATTTACACCCCTCTGAAACCCTCTGTGGCAAGCGCTGTAGTTTGTATCAAGTCTGCCAGGGAACAAACATCTACAAAACCATAGCAGCAACCACAACAAAGGTTGTGAGCAGCAGTCAATTGTTGGGTTTGAGAAACTTCAGTTCAACAGCATCTCATCTCTGTTGAGCAGCGAGACATAACAACTGTAGGTCTGTTTGTTGGGTATGCCAAAGCAACAGTCAGCTACCTCCTTTATATTCCAGTTTTACTTGGATGCTCTGCTGTGGGCTGCTTTTGCACCAGCCAGTTCTTATCGAAAAATGACAGAAATGATGAGTCGAATCTATCATGAGATATATTGTATTTTCATATTAGTTTCATATTAATATATATATATTTTTTCATTGCGCTAGCACTCCATAAAAGCTCTACATACAGTAGTTCCGGCATTTTGCTAGCTTATGATTAGAAAAGCTCCTTTTCCCTGTATTATTTATCAAAGTGTGTCCATTTTAAAGTTCTGTAGTCCTTTACATCTTCTTATATATCACATGATTTACTGTCGTTCTGTCTCTCTCTTTCTCCCTAGGTAAGTGAGGTTGGGTTTTCCTCTTCGCCCATCCTGAAACAAGCACCTCTCACCCCACCTGTCACACAATGCCCCCTGGAGATGGCGGGTGCCGAGGTGATTCATTGGTAGCAGTGCTGGTTAAAAATATTCCTCCTCCTCCTTCTCCCTCTGCTCCACTTCCCTCTGTCTGTCAGAGGAAATGAAGCCAGCCCCTGCTCACCACTAAACAAGACCGGAAAGGTGGCTTTGTAAGCTTGTATCATATTAATGTCCCCTAACTCCTTCCAGGCATGGAATATGTGTTCAGGTTGGTGTAAAATGTGACTGAGTGGCCTGAATGATGCCAAGGCTACAGGGAAAAGTAGTTGTGTGCCTTGTGAATGTGCTGGACAGCAGTGAAAGGACAACAGTGGTCTTTAGAGGGTGGCGATGTGTTATCTTTGTGCTAAAAAGCTGTCTTTTCCAGTTCAGCTCCTGCTGAGAACTGATTAGTAGGTTGTGGGTTTGTCCTTGCCTTGCATTGATGCACAGAACCAATTAATCATTGTTCTTTATCTAGACCTTTATTAATTTGGGTCGTTGACGAAGTATGTTGTTGACCTTGTGCTTTGTGGGTTGCTTTTTGTCTGTCTTTCTCCGATGTACCTTTCCAAGTCAGATAATCATTAAGCACAGCAGGAAAATGAGAAAGCAGAATATGTGATCATTCTGTTTGAGGTCCAAAAGTTTTCACAACTCGGGGGGGGGGGGGGGGAGGGGGGTCCTGACCTTGACGGGGACGATAAATAATTATCATTACAATGTCTTTGATGCAGTTTTGCTCCATGTGATTATCCCCCTCCTCTCCTTGTCCTTCCTGCTGATATTGGCCTGAAGTACGTTTTATCTTCACCTTCCAGGCGGACCAGATTAATCCAGTGAAATGTGTTTTAGCTAAGTCAGTGCACTAAATGGGGAGAAGAGGGAACCCAGTGGTTTTGTGTCTCTTGAATTACAATGAGTTTGGCTCCTCTTTTAAAAACGAGAACGGTGTTTTTGCTGCAAAGATCAATCACTTCATAGAGCATTGTTTTGGGTTTTAACTTTTGAGGACCTTGTTGGCTTTTGGGATGACGAATTTTTCAGCAATGCTCCCGTGGACCCGACATCCAACTGATGCAATGAGGCTGCAATTGTTTTTGCTTTTGAACATTGGTTTCTCAGATCGCCAGAGTTGCCTTACTGCTGCTGTCTGCTGGAGTGGCTCTGCTGCGAAGCCATTCTTCTCAGCCCCAGACGGCAGTTTTTATTGGGAGATTGTGTGCTGGGTAAGGCGCAGCGAATTAACCAAGGCCTGCGAAGGTTAAATGCTGCTATCGGGGACTTGGTGCATGAGAGCGGGCAGCGCCAAATCAGGCAGCTCCCCTCTAGCCTTTCCGTTCTGTCAATAACGGCTAACTACATCACAGCTCATTCATGTCCCCATGTGAAACATTGTCCATTGTGATGGCATCACATTACGCAGAACATATTCATTTTTGGCAGCAAAACAAGTGTACGGCATTCATTTTCCCTCTATTCATCTTCATATTTCTTTGCATGTTCACAGTGTGAGTGAATGGAGCTTTGTTCATGTCCACACAGATGACCTCTCAGTTTTGTCCTCCCATTTGTCCTCAGTACGCTGGCTCAATGGGTTGCTGTGTTCACTCTTACACAGAGACAGCGTGGCCCCTAAAGGCCCAAGGACTCCCAGATGATGGAGTGACTGAGACATCTGCCATGGAAGTACAGATGGTAGCCTTGGGTACACTGTACCCTGTTGAAGCTGAAAAATATGATTTCAACCTAAATAAGCTGTATTGACTGAGACGTCTCCTGCAGTAGTCCTCAGGTTGTTGGTGCAGGGAGTGGATTGATTACCGTACAGTATTCCTACAAGAGAGCAATGACCTATAAATTCTACCATAAACCAGCAATATGATGTTTAACATGGAGACGCAGTTTCCTTGAAATGTATGTGCAGAGGCAGCGATTACATAATCATTGATTGCGGCTTTTAAGCAGGCATTAGTGTTGGCTGCATTTCACAGAATCAGTCCAGTGTGTATGTGTATTTGACTTATTCTTTTCAAGTGCATGAGAATACGAATTTTATATTTGCAGGATGTTGTTCAAGACTATGTTTTACTCTTATGTATTGCTGGATTTGGTGTGACATCTTGTTCACATTGGGATATATACTGTATATATATACATATATATATATGAATAGGCCGTACTGAATTAGTCAGGAGGCCTTTTCTTTCCGGAAACACTGTTTTTACTAATTTAGAAACAATGAGCTATTTGAGATATGTGAGTGTCCCTTCTGTCTTTGGCCCCCCTCCATCAAGATTTTGCCCCGTAATTCACATTACTGTGTGTTGGTGAAAGATTTGGACCGTATTCAAAGCTTTCCAGGAACTCTCTATTAATTTACTCCCGACTAAACGCTGTGTATATTAATGAAGATGCACAAATGTTTTGCTCGAAGTCAAACACTTTTAATTCTCATGAGCACGTCTTCACTGCAGTTGGCAACACGTGGAGGGATCTTGCATCTGTTTCCTTCCACATGTCTTTCCGTTGAAGTTTTTATGCAGCCGCTCTGCCTCTAGAATCTGCTTCATGTTCAGTCTGAACACACCTTTGGAGCGGTAAAATTGTCAGTTTTGCTTTGGCAAATACTTTGTATATTTTGAGCTGCAAAGAGCATTGCAGCCTCTAGGGACCACTAGCGGGGCTTTAAATATTAAAAATTGCAGAAAATAATTATCTTGCTCATTATAATAATTCGACAGATGAATCTTATTTCAAATTCAGAATTGCTAAAAAGAAAGAATCCACATACACATGCCTCAGACATGTGAAATGCCTCATGGAGGCACACTTACGTCATTTTCTTGAAAACAAACACTTTGAAAAAAGCCTCCTCAAGCTTGCCAGGCTGCCCTCTGTTCTCCTTGTGCGTTGCGTGAAAGGTGAGTGTGTGCCAGGCCTTCAAACACTCCTTGTCCATCTTTCCTTTGTACCTCGTCTGGCTTGTGTCCTCCCACTACTGCTGCTTCATGTTTGGAAGGGCCAGCAGGGCCAGAATGGAGAGGGGAAGGAGGGCCGTCTGTGCCCAGCCCTGCCACCTGGCTGCCCAGAGGGGAAGGGGGGCGTGGAGGGCCGTGGAGCGGAGGAAGCGGGTCAGCGGGAAAAAGACATTTTCCCTCCTCTTTTTCTCTCTAGTTTTCTCCCAGGCCTTCTGCTCTGTCATCCGCTTTTTTTCCCCCCCTCTTTCTTCTTGCTTTCACACTTTGTCCCTCTCACCACCATCATGGTTATCGCTCACTGGTTTCAATCATCTGTTTCTTATCACTTCCATGGTCTTCTAGATCCCAGTTTATGCCAAATCTTTGAGAAACAGTTGTCACTGTAAAGATAACAAACTTCATTATGAGAAAGTCATGCTTAACTCCCCTTTATAGATGGATACATGCTGTAACTGTAGAAATTTCATCACATGAAATATATTTTTTAGGATGTGTTATACTTGCAGTACTTCCATGCACGTGTAACTTGTCATAGGATAGTTGCACGTGTATATTTGCTGTACAGAAGAGCTGAAAACAGTTGTAATGAGCTAGAAAGCTGAGCTTTGTTCTTGTTTTTTCTTGTGGACTGTGCATAATCTGTTCCTGTTTTGTCCTACCTGGCCGTTCTCTTCCGTCCTTCTGTCACAACCTTACTTTCCGTCTGCTCTCTGTGGTGGATGTACTGTTCCTGTCCATGCCAGAATTGGAAACTGCTGGGTATCACCTATGGTTCACCCAGGTGAACAGCTGACAAACAGAATAGTGTGTTCCAGTAGCTGTCACATTTTAAAGTAAATAAATAACAAAATGTTATTTCGGTTCTTACTGTTAGCATAGCATAGTTTTCAACCACAGCAGCTGGTTTCCAGCTGGTTCAACAGAAATATGTATATGTATGGTAACTAAAATTAAAATGGTATGACTGACACTAGCTGATCCATGTCAGCATTTCTCCTGGAATTTCATCATTGCTACATTTTTGAACATCATAACTTCTGGGAAATCACAGTCAGAATTTGATCCATTTGCTTGAGTATCATTTGAAAAGTGTAGAAAAGCTGCAATTAAATCATTTTATCCATACCCAAGTTAACGGAAGGCTAAAGTTAGTGGCACGGATGACTCAAGTCTCAAGCGGGCTGGCTCAGGGGGCCCCACAATGCAGAAGCATATGCGGAAGATCCGATAATCCGGTAATTCTACACCCGAGAATCATATATTGGCTTCATACACCAATGAGCAGCTTCCATAAGAATGAACGGAGCCTCGTCTCTAATTGATGGTCTGCCCTTACTTTCTAGAAAACTTGACCCTCCCCCAAAGTGAAAATATTTTACATTATTTTATTTGTTTAAAGGAAGAGATTTAATTCAACCTTTACACTTCTTAACACGTGGTTGCCAAAAGAAGTCAATTATCAGCTTGTATTGACTTCACTTTGTTTGCGTGTCCGATAATATAGTTCTACAAAGTATTTAATAACAGCCTCTTTTTGTCTCCCTTATCATTATGCGCCGAACGTGTGTGATACACTTGTGAACACTTAACATGCATGTCATTATTTGAATCTACTTCCCATTCTGAAGACTTTTGCCCCTTAATTATTTTTAAGCTCTTCTGGAGGAGCTGACACATGGTCCAGAGGTCAAACTGTGAGGCCAGGTGAAACTAAACTCACCATATTGCAGTCTCCTCTGCCTCCTCCTTCCACTACCTCTCCCCTCGGGCTGATAATAGAGATTTGGGGCTCCCCCGCTGCTCGAGCCACCTGTGATATTATCTCTGAGCTCTACCAGGCAAGGTGGGACTCTTAGCCCTCTCTATGGGACATAGGAATTAGAATTAACTTTACGGCTAAGTGGATCGGATGTCTGGATCTGAAGGATGAGCAGAAGGCATTAAATTGAAATTGTTCCCTTTTTTAAAGAGGGAGAGGAGAAACATATGTCCATGCAGAAAAAGGGGAGCCCTTTGGTAAGGGGAGCGATTTTTTTTTTTTTTTATGAAACCAAAATGATTAACGAAACCTTTTAGACTATTAGAATATAAAACATTTATTGTAAAGACAGATCACTCTGTGTGCATTCTTATGGGGTTAGTCATAAATGGTCTATGTAGGCCCAACTTAAACCTTAGAGCCGAGAATCCTGAAAGAAAAACAGTACTATAAAGGTCTGTATTAGAAACACAACATTTGTAACATTTGTTGTAGTGTCCATAGACATGTCAAAAATCTCAAAATGTTGATGACTCTTGCCTGTAATACCTGATTTTTGTGTTAAAAATATGTTTATTGAAAGGAAATACATTACTTACCATGGCAGGTTCTATAACATCTTAGTGATGTAGTTTATTTTCCTTTTACACACCTGGAGGGCTGTTTTCCTGGTGGTTCAGCAAACCGTGTAAGCAGCGTTCTGACCGTTTTGTATTGTCCTGACCTTGACATTCGGTTTGCCCGTCTGTGTGATATTTTGGGTCCCAGGAGAGGTTCTTCTGGGTGGGAGGTTAATTCAAATGAGGCAGCGCAATGCGAGTTGTTAGTATTTTTGTTGCGAATCATGTCTCTGATGTTGTGCTGAGAATAGACGTCTCAGAACCATCGTCTGTTTCTGGCCTGATGCCAATCTGCTGCCAAACTGCTGCCAATCTGATGATTTTTGTCCACATGAGCAAACAAACAAACTTGCAGCAAATGTTGTCCACAGCTGCTTTATGCTGTATGAAAAGCTTCTCCTTCACTTCAGGAAATCCCTTCAACTCACTGAAAGCAACAGGACGGATATGTCAAATCCACAGCCCCTGTTTTGAGAATTAGAGGAGTGCAGTGTCGTTACGCACAGCCGTCCACGCTGCGTTTGCCTTCATTAAATCACGGGCAAACAACACCAGGTTCACTGTTAGTTGGAAATCGATACTCTGTTGTTTATGCAGGAGGTGTTGGATTACAGCAGCTCATCTGGCCTGTGTGTCATTTCCAGCTTTTTTCTTTAGCAACAGTTGCGTTCCATGTTTTCGTCGTGAAAGACATTACAGTGCAAATACTGCTGCGTAAGAAGATAAATTAGAATTATTTCTAACACCATTGTACAAAAAATGTGCATTATCTGCCACTTGGTACTAGGGTTGCAAAATTCTGGGAATTTTCAAAGTTGGAAACTTTTTTTGAAGGTTGGCCCTTAACAGGGAACTTAAATATAGTTGGGGAAAATATATTTTAGCATAATCTTGACTAAAACAACCAGATTTCATGCAAGAACACTTATCTATGCTATTCCTCTATCACATGCACATACCACACTGCTTACTGCAGGGCTATTGAGGCCATGCCCCCTACATGCACTGTGCAGTCCTCCATCACATGCACAGATGATTTCTACAGCCCTGGACCACACTTTGAGCCCAGAGCACAAGACTATTGAAGCCACACATTTGAGCCCGTGGACTACATAAAGTGAAGTAAGTTTTGATGATATGGGGTAAATATATTTGATGTATGGTAATAATGTTTAATTTGCAAATAGCACATGAAAATGTACTCATACAGTAGATAGATAATCTTATCATGATGCTAGCTTATCCCCAATTACTAAATTACCCCCGATTTCCAGTTAATTCCCATAAATTTCCATAATTTCCATGGAAAGTTTCAAATCTGGAATACTTCCAAAATCCCCCAGCTTAACTTCCCATGGAAAGTTTCTGGAAATTTACTGGAAAACCCTACTTGGTACTAAGTTGTGTGTGCCCCATCTGCTCCATCCAAAAAACTGTTACTTCGCTGAGACATTTTTGTCATGCGTCACTGTGATTGGTCCAGCTCTTTAAGAGCAGTGAGGCTGCCGATGTGATTGGCTTAGAGTGTATATGTATTAATTATCTCACCCTCTGATCTGACTTCATCCACAGCAGCTGCACTTAGAGACGCCCACACAGTCTGTGCGCCCAAGACCTTCTGCTTTGCACTTGTCGTTGATCTTGAACGATTAAAGTAAGGCCTCTGGTCATTAACGACCGAGCTTTAGCAGTGATGATGAGATATAGCTTTTATCACTTCTTAGCAGAGGAAAAAAGAAAACATCATGACAACATAGGACAGGAGGATAGTGAGTTTCAGCACCTGCAGTGTGTTTACAGTAGGAATATAATGTTTTTATTCATTTACAGGGCCAAATGATTGTTGTGGGTTCCTATCATTCACCTCCATTCTGACTCTTATTGTTTAGGGATTTTAGTAAGTGAGGTGACTCACCAAAAAAGATGTACAGTGGAGGTTGATAAATTATGCCATTAAACTGCTTGCCATTAAACTTTAACACACACAGATTTCATTAATCAGATACGTATTTCTGACAATAACATATCAAAAGAAACAACTCAAGTTTCATCCATTACACCATCACTAACGGCAAATTGCTTGTTTGTAAGACACACAATGATTGAACTGAGGCTGTTTTTTTCATTTTAATGAAGACTGGCTTTGCATTGACTTAACTTTTTTGTATAAAGGTGGATAACTAGGCAATTTTGTGAAGCTTTTTCAAATTAAGTGCGTGTAAATTCACCATTCCTGTCTTGATTGACCGCATGGCAGTGCAGCTTGGTGTTTGTGTGTCTTGTCAGGTTCTTAGTGTCACAGTGTCGACACGGTTTACCAAGTTGCGTCGTGAAACGGTACAAGATCTGTCATTTTCTCTACATTCTGGGGTTAAATGGGAACAAAGCTCCCTAAACCTCTGTCAGATTCATCACAGAGAAACAGGAGTTTGAACTACATGAAAGAGCGCAGAATTTGGCTCAGAAAATAGTCGACCAGTCTCATTAGCTATTGAAATTCAAATGGAAGTTCACTCGAGGAAAATGTGTAGGTGTGCAAGTGTAGGTGTTATGTTTTAAAACAGCAGAAGCTTCTATTTATGTGAGTGAGTAAAAATAAAAATCAACCTGCCTCATAAATTACAGTTACAATTAGCACCACTTACAGGTGCTTGTAGGACATAACATATAGGGTAATCACATAGGCATTATGGGTAATTTTATGGAAACCTCCCTGGGTGCACCTGTTAAATGGGCCTTATCATTAAGTATGTATGTGAAGTCTCGAGGGGGAAGGTTAAACAGTGTGTTTGTTATTTTGTTCAGATACCTTCTGCTCCAAAAGCTCTATAATGATCTGATTTATGTAAATCAGGTGATTATTTGAGAATAAACAGAATGGCTGGCTTTAAATTGGAGACTTGATGATGAAGAAGTGAAAGATTTGTGGTGTTTCCATTCATGCTGTAGTGAGTGTGCAGCCCTCAGTCTTTAATAGTTTGATTTAATTGCACGTGGCCAAGTTTCTTTCTTTTTTTTTTTTTTTTTCAATTTCCACCCCGGTCAACTAACACATGAGAAACCAGGGACTGTTTAACTAATGAAGTGAATTCACCATTGCATCATCCATCACTTCACGCTCAACCACATCCACTCAAGCCCCCCACTCCCACCATCGCCACACTCATTGCGCAAGTGCAGATCTTTGTTTTGCTCTCTTGACACTTGAAAGTTGATGCACAGACATCCTCTTTGATATTGTTTATTCTACAGACTCTCTTCTTTTCAGGATTTAATGCCATGATGGACTGCTCCAAATAATTGGAAATCTATACCTTTTACATGTAGCTCCCAGTAGGTCAGGAGTAGGCCTGAAACTAACAATTATTTTCATTAACGATCAATCTGTCGATCATTTTCTCGCTTAATCAGTTAGTTGTTTGGTCCTAAAAATGTTGAAAAATGATGATCACTGTTATCCTAGACCCAATAGTCAATGTGTTATTTTGTCCACAAACAAAAAATATTCAGTTTACTGACTTTTGTCACAGAGGACTAAAGAAACTAGAAAATATTCACATTTGAGAAGCTGAAATCAGATTCAAGATGGTTATAAATGAACTAGAACTATAAATTGTTCGGGATTAATTTAATAGTTGACAACTGATTCATCAATGAACCAGTTGTTTGTACAGTTAGTGTGCTGTCTATGGATTCTATGTCGCAAGGATCAAGGTCAGTAATAATGCAACTACAATTGTTGGACGAAGTAGTGGACATTTACAAACCCTTAAAGTCTGTGTTAAGGCAATTCTGAGATTTCTTTCAAAATACATTCAATCTGTTGGAAAATAGTTGCTGAAAAGATGTAAAAAGACTTTGAACGATATATTACTGAAATGTGGAGTTAGAGGTTAAAATTTTTTGGGCGGTCCTGAAGGGTGGCTCGATGACACGCTGACCCTGCACCCCTAGCAGAGAGATAGAGATTAATTCAGAGTCACACATGATGTAAACAAGCCAACAGTTTTGCCATATTATTTAAATCACTTTATTTGGAGGTAAATTTAAAGCAAACACACCTGGGATGTCTGTAATAATCTCTCATTGCAAATATGTGCACACCCATCCAGAGTAAATACAGTAGGTCAAAGTGGGATCAGGAAGTTGTTCTGCAAACTGTGATGAATGTTTACAGCGGACTGTTTGGATAATGCATACTTTCACCTTCGTTCTCTCCTCCAAATAAATGTGGTTTTCCTGGGGGTTTGTCCGATTGTCTGTCTGTACTTCGCTGCAGATCTCAGCAGTTATAGGATAGGTTCCTATAACAAATATACTGTATGTTGATATAATACTCACATGACCATAAGTACACTGACACAGTTATAGGAGGCTGTGATCATCCCTTTATTCACACTGATCCCTCTCTAGTGTGAGTCCCATTTAAAGGGGGCAAAGTCAAGTCCTTGTCTGTGTAAAAATGCATCATGTGAGGATTCAGCTGTAGGAGCGAGTCAGCCAATCAAGAGTTTACATCAGAATATACGTATTATTTCTGACAGGAAAACTAGTGTTCTTTCACTGGGTCCCCCCTTTTGAAGGCCAAAAGCTGTTTTTATGCAATTGCTGCTCTACGAAAGGTATCTAGAACTCACCTCGGTTGTGACTTCGTGATCAACACAATGCTTACAATTCTGGGTATGAAATCTTACACTTTAATGTGTTTTTAAAAGGATCACTAAACCTGTATTTTGCACAGATAAATATTCTCAAAATTACACAATGTTCCCAGTGGGGTACAGCAAGTCTGGTGATGGAATCTCTTTGATCCAACTTCTTTTACTCCGTTTTCCTTTGTCAAATTGTCAAATGCTCTGTAGTAAGTTGTTGCCTCTAAGCATTTGGCTATCACTGTGGAACAATGTGCTAAATAGTCCTCTTGGTGTCAATCATGCCCAAATTTTATTTCCACATTTGTTTTTTTCATTTTTTGTTGTTTTTAATTTTTCTTTCAAAATCGCATGTCATGAACCAAACTTGCAGAACTTTCTTTAATACCTTTATCTAAGTCTTAAATCCTGGCTGTTAAGAGAGGTGAAGGTGTCATTCAGCTTTTGGCAAGTAGTGCTGATGACTGTTTAATCAGTTTTAGAGTTGTTGTTTTCTTTCCTTTAATAGCTAAAAGATATTTTTATAGCTATGCCAAACCAGATTTTTTACACAGGTTACACCCATGTTGTAAGTCTTAAAAGCTTCAAAAGCGGCTGTAAGAGAGTGTATCATCCACAATATAATAACTAACACGATGTAGATTTAATGTTTTGCTCAAATCACATTCTGGTATTGGGCTTTGATGCTAATTTGACCTCTAGAAATGTTGCATTGATTTTTAAAAAGAAGCGTGGTCTTGTAGTAACCTCCTACTTCAGTTAATAACTCTGCAATCAGACTGGTTGAGTTGGTAAAATTGGAAATTTTACTTGTCAGACTGCATAGTTTTTGTGGAGGTAAGGTCACTTCCTGTATTTTTTCACTGTATGAATATTACAGTATGGCTTGCATTAATGCAGCTTTGATGCTAATAGAGTAGGGCTACCACAGTATCAATATGTTGCTTCCTCTGGAGTGAGAACCACAAAGCGGGGAAAAAGTTTCAATGATTTAAGAGGCGTTGCATGATTTATACAATATTCTATGATCTGTATCATGTGTTTAATTAACACAATTTTTAAATGCCATGATTAACATCAATATCGGTATATCACGACACCCCTATCAGAGAATGAAGCACAGAACCTTTCTTTTGTGCCTCTCAAACGTGCTGAAGATTTTTCTGGCATCAGTTTCCTGAAGGTCTTTAGTAATGTATGTGTTTATCAGCTTGAAAGTCTTTCTAGACAATTTCTGATTTTGCTGTGCTGACCTGATTTCTATCTTCCACATCATGTGTTTTATCTAAAGCCCCCTTGGAGCGCAACATGGGAATTCACCTCCCACACTGAGAGATAGGTTGGATCCTTCACCATTACCAAATTGGCCCTTTGTCTTGCAGTGCTCTCATTTATAGCACACTGGTGGCAAATGTAGTAAACTGGACCATGCATTTCATACCCCTCAGCAGCAGTATTGATGGACTCAAATGAGGGATGTGGGATAAACAGGCAAAAAGCTGAAATGGCCACAAGATCACAATTGACCTTGCACTAAGTCATTCTTACATCCTTTAACAACCTGTCTGGTCTTCTAAATGGCTACTGTACCACAAAGATTTGCCAAGGCATTGATTTTATTTCCCAACAAAGATCCTGTTTCACAAACTGATGTTGTTCCCTGGTTTTAATCTTTATGATTGGACTTATCGCTCTAGATTAAACACTTCACAGTCTGTTGACACAAGGGTCCATTGATGGGGGATAGATACCTGGGGAGGTAAGAAGTCTGTGGTTATTAAATATCATTCCATTCCTACCTCTTGGTTGTTTATCTTTCATTATGCTGGATTTTATTAAAAAATGCTTATGGAAATCTCTGCGCGGTCTGGCCCCTCTCTGGCCTCTCCAGTGGGACTTCAGATGAGGAGGAACATTTCATTTGCTGTGTTCTCTCAAGCAATGCTCATGGCATTGGCCAGTGCTTGTTATTAGCAATCCTAATGACTTCTAAATTTGATATGAAACCTCTTGCCAAAGCTTCCTGGTTGGTGGCTCAGTGCCTCTCTCCTGAGATACTAACTAGTGCCTCCTGCTCCTTTGATTAAACTTTCATATGGCAGTGAACTGCAGCATCTACCAGGCACTGAGTCACAGGCTCCATCTCCCTGCCATTGTTTACCCAAGTGAAAGAGGAGAGGATATCTGATGTGCACCAAATGAGACTGCTGAAGGAAAAAGCGGATTTCTTAGTGCAGTCTCTACAACAAATACAACTACACAATGGTGTGGCCTGGGTAAGCAGCACAGTGTTTGTTCAGTCTTTATAAAATGGGTTTGGGTGAAGCTATAGCTGTTACACGGTGACAGGCTATCTCCCCTCTGCTCAATAATTCCTGTGGACTTTGGTGTTTGACTTTTTAATAGACGTTTCTTGCTTGACACATCCTTGTATTAGTTTCACCCCCTAACTGGATTTGCCGACTTTGTCGATTACCAGAGCATCTCCGAATTATTATCTGCATGCACATGTTCACATCTTGTCTGAAGCATAACACAAACTCACTTGAGCCTAATTTAACTTTTCCCACAGAAGTTTTAGGATACACATAGCATCTATTGATTGGTCCAGGAAAAACAAAAAGAAAAACATGCAACACCTCCCGACTTTGTCAGAACCACATATTGTTTGTTGGGAGCTCTGTAGCCGCCTTTCCCGTTGCCATTAGCACATGTCTGGTTGTATTGACATCCTGTCAGGCCACTTGCAATAGAGGGTGTATGCTAGGTGCTAAATGGCTGAGGTGAAGTCAGACTGTGATTGTGACTAAGTTCCCACTCAGGGCCCTTTTCCCACTGCTGCCAAAGTTGAGGGCTCTTACAGTCGAAGCTCATTTATGTGAACCCCAGGCCTCCAAACAGCCATTGAAACAAACAGGTAAAAACGATTAGCAGCAAGTTCACCTCTGTCTTCAAGTTTTGTTGTAATAAAGTTATTTTAAGATATTGACTACCTAGCTGGTGCAGTTTGCTTGAAATGCTAAGCAAAAGGTAGTAACAATGGTCGGCTAATTACAAAGTGATGTGTGTTTTCACAGGGTAGCCAAATTAGCTGGCTCGAGTGAGATTATAAGTTCCGGTTCTAGTTTAGGGGGATTGATGATGCAGATGTTAGCAGGGCTACAGTATTTAAGTAGATGTAAGAGTCAATAAATCAAATCGTTTTGATTAATTGGCTCATTTTTGTTTTAGGTATTTTTTTTTCCTGTATGGTTAATAATTTGGTGCCAGTATGTTAGAGCCAAATTAGTTTATTTGTACAGTTTCATACATACCGCCCGCTGCTTCAGCAGATGCCCACAGACATTAAACCCTTATTAAAAGAAAGTGAGGCCTTCTTGGAAGGTGGGAATTTAGAATTGGAAGCTGGCCTTTAGACCATGATTAATTAATGAGCCAAAATCTTTAGTTAGACAAAGAACACGTTGGTCACAGAGAAAAGAGAGAACGAAACAAAAGTTTATTGGAAAGCTTTATCGTGGTTATCTGTGTACAGTATATTGTCTGTTGTGCCTGTCTCAGTGTCTTATGCGATGCATGTATTGCACAGCTTATTTTCAGTTATATTTAGAAGGACAGTAGTTCCTATTTTTGTTGTGGATTTTAAGTGCTGTAAGGATTTCCTTTGTTTGTTTGATCTGGAACGTGCGTCTGAACTCCCCCTCCATTTCTGCGCTGACAACTTGGGGGGGAAAAAGGTAGGATAAGCTGCCATAACATACAGTATAGAAAAAGTGTCCTGTATTTTCTTATTTAGATATGTTTGCTGAATTTCAACAGCAGTCTGTTTACCGAAACAAAGTCATCCTTTTTCGAGAAGTTATTACAGTTAAAACTGTAGTGCCTCCATTGTTGACTGGGATCCTCTCTGTCCTTGAATAAAACAACACTGCGACATTCACCTTTCCGTTTGCCCTGCCCTGTTTCGGATGTGGACTCCATTTCACCAATGGAAGATCCACACCAATAGTGAAGTCGCTGTATTACTTTCAAAGTAAACAGGAAAAATATCTCTCAGCTTTATTGTTGCACACAACGAGAATGACACCCATGACTCACTGCTTCTCATTTGTCTGCTTTTCACTATTATTCGGCTCACAAAGACACACACTCGCACCTTTTGCAAGTTCATCCGTCAGTCAGTCTATTAAGGCCTCTCAGGGCTCCATAATGACTCATTGTTCGGGGACTGAGGGTCACTGATGGCCAGGGCTGATAGTGTCTGAACCATGTCTCCTCGGGTGAACTGAAAGTCTTTTGATTTACATCAGGCTCATCCCTGCCGCCACCTACGTCTTGACACTGGTGACAAAAGAGCGATGCACATGCTGATTCTTTGCCCAAAGACTGATTGATCTCATTCGACCCAGATACCAGCAGAAGAGAGACATTATTACCTTTGTTCGGGAGCACAGTGGCACATTTCAAAGAGGCACTGTGGAGGGCGAGCTAAGTCACTGGGAGTGCGTGTGTGCCTTTGACTAAGCCTTTTGAAGACTACTCCTTCACAGTGGCACTTTAGAAAGAAAAGGTGATCCATGTAGACATAAAACCTGCACAAATCTGATTCAAATTTAAAGAGAGAATAAGCTGCTATGACATATTAATGTTAACCCTAGCCGATACACTTCTGTTCTCTTTTGATTTGAATGTTTCCTTATGATTTCCTTCTCCCATGCTGCTCCTTCTTTGTGGTTTGATTTGCTATATAAAGAGACTAAAAAGTTCTCATCCAACATGCAGTGTCTCCATTCTAACTAAACCCTGCAGCAGCTGATTAAAGCTGGCATTGTGATTGAATGTGTCTTAATCAATGAAGTCAGGTCCTGTATTTTTTTTTTTTCCCCCTCACTGGAATGAAAACTGCCAACATTTCAGTCCTGATATAGCATGGTTGTGATCTCCTTCCAGATTCCAAAGGGAACAAATTGATCTTCCAGCTCTGAGTGGGGAAATATAAAACAGAAAAAGGGTCAAGGGTGAACTCTCAACATCAAAAAGCTCTCATCCAAAAGCAGAGCGAGCGGGATGTGTGCTAAGATGTCAGAGCTGCTTCATTATTGATGGGATTATGGCTCAGTAAATAGGTCTTAGGCCCATTTCCCCTTCACCGGCCCCAGGAGACAGCTCCCATTTTGGGGAAATGTGAAAATGTAGCAGAGACTGAGTGATGAACTTTGAAACACAATCACCGCACAGCACTTGTTAATGCCAGCTCACACCTTTTCTTAATATTACTTTGATGAGGTAATTAATATCCAGTCAAAGATTGCAGGCTGAGCGCAGTCAGGTTGCAACTGGTATGTGTCACTTTGTAGGATAAAATAATAAGATTGGACCAAGCCCATTTTCCATGACTGTTACACTTAATTTGATCTGAATATAGAAAAAAAAAATGGCAAAGGAAACCATCAGAGAGAACCTCTTTATGAAAATAATCAGAATTTACTGAAATTACGGCCTGGTTGTGCATTCATTTTATAAGTGCAATGGAAACCGTTACTTTTCTTTGGAAGTGAATTTGTAAACAATTTGCCTGCAGTTCTCTCTGATGAGATGAGGGAAATGAGAGGACAGGAAGCCACGGATAGCAAATGAGATACACCCCAAGGGAATCTGCGACGGCCTCACTTCACAGCAGGGATCCCGAGGAGCCGATGTCGCGGGTATGTTCACTTGTGTGACGTTCAACTCCATTATTCAAAAACAACAGCATTTGCAAATGTTTGGATTTGTATTTTTCATTTGATAACACGTTCAAATTATCAGTCAAAACAAAAGTGTCCCATTATCACACTAGAAAAACAGTAGTTGGCCAGTGTATGTCAATGGAGTTGGGCTCAAAATAATGAATGACTGAATAAATACATTGGGACAACTGTATGCAAATTGTCATACTTAAGAAAGTTATTTGACAGTTTTCACCTGGACTTAATTATTGTACCGAACATGTTTTTCACCTAGAAGTGAAAAGAACAGATGGCCGCCTGCCTCCTGTATTTTGAGAAAAGTCTTTGGAGGTTTGTGGGGGGTGGGGAAGTTTGGCAGTGGTGCTGTATTGAATTGAAACCTGTGCCTGTAATAATATGATGCTTTTTGGAATTAGCTAAGACTGTTGTCGCTAGACATATTGCCATTTTATTATTCCATCGTTGGCTTCCATTTGTTTTTAGAATACAGTTTAAGATTGTATTGATTGCTTAAGACATCCAATCAATTCGCTCCAATATTTCGGAAACCATTGAGGCTTTGTGTGCAAGGGTATATACTTAGGTCATTTGAAAAAGCTCTTTGCACAGCTCCAAAGTCTAGACTTGTAACAAAACATTGATCATTCATTTGCCGGTCGCTGCTAAATTTAACAACCTACCATAAAAACTGTACCTACTGTATTTTGTTTGAAATATCAGCTAACAAGATTAGAGCTTTAAGACGTGACATCAACTTTCCGTAGCTCTTCTAACAATGGTTGAAAAACACCTGTGGCTTGAATTTCAACCCTGCGTATAGCTGGACATGGGTACATTTTTGATAGCCAATGTCACACTAGTTTTAATTTTGTCGTCATTTATCTCACCACGGTTTGCAGCGTGCATTTTTTTTTTTTGGCATTTGGAGATAGCTTTACTGCTAAAATAAGCAAGTACTTGCCAGTCCAGGCAAGGTTAAACTGACAGTTTTCATTGTCAGTTAAATGTTTCACAGTTCAGTCGGATGGCTGAATGGTTGGTTGTGTTAATTAGATCTAGCTGGGCGTCTGGATCATGGTATCATCACATCATGGTAGCAGTCTGTTTTTGGCTCCAGTCTAAAAAACTTCAATGTGGAGGCTTTGGATTGTGTTTTGCGTTGATGTAACTTCTAGTCAGAAGCTGTTTGTTCTGTTTTCTTTCTCTAAGTAGTTTTTTTTTTTCTTCTCCTTGTTGTAAAATTCCCAACCTACTCAACAAGGGAAAGCTCAACCTTAACTATTGAAATCAAAAGAAGGTTTAATATGGTGTAGCAATCCTTTTGTGGTACATTTACATCATATTGGGATTCCACTACTCACAAGAAAGCTGTAGATGTCCACAAAGTCTGTAATTTCTGATGCATCATTCGGCTTTTACCAACAGTGGCTCCAAACCTGGCATGAAAATTTTCCATTTCTACAGTACATAGAGCAGAAAGGGAAATATGTTGCCGTATGGGTGAACCAGCACGTCGACCTCGGCCAACTTCGTCTCTGTCTTCTTAAAGCATAATACATTTCGCTGTCATCTCTAAAAGCTGTGCCATGCTTATCTCGCACGCTGAGAGAGGATTTAAAGGGAGAGCTTTGTTGGACATATTGAGCTTTCCATGTTTCACAATGAAATATTGCCAGATTTTTATAAGTGCTGCCTCAAGCCATGTTTCACCAGAGTGCTGCTCTCTTTTACTATGAAAGTTGTCTGTCAGGCAGCTCATTTGAGGCTGCTGTGCTCCCCCCCCTGTCTCCTGAAGACAGGAGGAGGTGTTCTTTAGATTCGGCCCATTGTTCCCCTACAGTACATGTATTACCTGTCTAGGCATCTCCTCTCTTTGAGATGTTGCATGAGCAAATGTGTACTGCAGTCAGCTGCGTGAGGCAGTGAGGCACAACAAGACATGTCAGTTACAGTACATGTCAATGCAAAGACCATTTTGTCCTGTTTTTTTCCCCCATGTAAATCTGTCATGCTTATCATCCCTGGCAACCTATTTCACACACTATCTAAGGACACATTTAGCCACAGATCAGTAATAACTGCATACTCACAAGCTATCATGCATACAGCCTGTGTGTGGAAGCACCTGGGAGTGTTTTTACCCATTATTCAAGCCACATCTCTGACCATCTTCCTTATCTAATAAATCTTCCTTTTGGAGCGTAAAGATGATTGATGGTTAAGGCACTTAAGATACACACATTGGTAGGATGAAGAGTGGTTTGCTGCAAAAACAGACAGGGCAATAATGGCAGCTTTGTGCCAGACATTACGCCAGTCTGTTGCAGCACTTGTACTATTTATTTTTTTATTTTTTGTCTTAATAGCTCTCTCAGAGGTGCTTCGCAGCAGGACACAGCAAGCAGTTGAGACTGTGCTTGGCTATTGGGCAGATTCGGCTCTTTATGAAGAATTGTGTCTGCCTCACACATAGGAAATCTAGACCAAGTTATCTACAAGGGTAGCGGCAAGCTGGCTCAGCTGACCTTTAAATCTAGCTCTCAGGTAGGAATGGGGGTTGTCTCCTGTAGGATCATAGCAGACTAAATCAAAATAATTGAAGATCTGAAGCCCAGACTGGCTAAATGTTTTAGCAGGGCAGCCTGTGTGTTATAAAGCCAAAATATAGAGACATGTTTCTGAAGTCTTCAGTCTATCTGACTGATGCATTTCAGCATCAAGCCTTCATGGCGGAGTCAAACTTCAAGAATGAACACTAAAACCTCAGCCCTCATCACAAAACTGAATGTTTGTTATTGTTGAACATTTGTGGCTGATCAATCCGCAGTCATTTTATGATGTGTCCAACACTTTTGTAGTCGCCGGCCCCTTATCTGTCGCTGCATGGCTCAGTAACTGTGTGCAGATTCAATCCAGTCCAATCAGAAGTAGTGTAATGTCATTACCATGACAACAAGCTGTCCCCGTCAGTCAGTGAGGTGCAAATGTCACTGATAATGGAGCAGCACAATGTTTGCAAAGAAAAGGCTAAAAAGCTAAAAGCATTCAAAGAGAAACTGAGGGAGAAATGCATTTATTCTCTCACAGTCCAGCACTACACCTATATGTACTCACACTGTAGCTCTTTGACTAATGTAATTGACTAATGTACTCTTGGATCAGTGCCTTAATCTGGAAATCACACCGTCTGTGCTTGGGTTCAAGGCATTTGTTACAGACAAACTACACCATGTGTTTTACTATAATAGATCGCTGCATGTGCAGCATTATTGTTACATCGTGCAGAATTTGCTGGCATTGACCTGATGTAAAATTCATGTGTGGTCTTTTCAACAAAAAAGTCTGAGAACACTTGATACAGCAGATAGAAAATATGGAATCGAGGCGATAGAGAGCTCTATGTGTGTCCAAGTAGATGCAAAGCACTTCATCAGCGTTCTTTAATGTTTTTATTTGGTGGAATTAAATTCAGCACAATTTCATTTTTTACATTTGTACTTAATAGTCACTGACCTTTTCTAAACTCTATCATTTCATTGGACATAATTAGATGGTATCATCTTTTCATGTAATACTGTATCATTTGTTTTTCGAGTCCATAATTGTTTGTGTGCGTGAAGTCGTGGTAGTCGTGATGTGCAGATTTAATTTTCAACATGACTGTCAAAGCATTAACCATAGTAACAGATGTTTAAATCTGGTAAAGTGAGGCTCGACTTAACATGAATACTGATATGCTGTTCGTCTCCATGGAAACATATTTAACTTTTTCCTCTTCTGTTTATCATTTTTCATTTCATATCTTGTTTGCTGTCATGTCATTCCAAAATGAGCTAATTACGGCAAAGGATGGAAGTCACACTGTGCGAGATGGCAGGGGGTCTCTGATGATATCTGATGGATTAACATGCCTGTTTACTTTAGATTCAAAAGTGTTGATGTATTAATTCTAGTATATTGCTGCACTGCAAGTCTTTGACAGTGATGTACAAAGCAGCGACCATAAAAACATTTTCTTCTATCAACAAATGCTCGGTGAATTAGTCCAGCACGTTTAGCAGATGGCTTGCACTCTATTTCCAGCTCATTTTCAAGAAGCATAACTTTCTCCCACCACCTACACAACAACTGAACTTTGCATACCCGAGAACCTTAATGCACTTAAAGTACTTTTGCTTGCACGAACTTAGTAAACATCAAAATCAATGGTGAGTGCCTCGCAGAGAAATATTTCTGACACCAATTATTGCAAGCATAGTCGGAATTGCAGACTGTTGACTTATAACAGTTAGCTTTTTCCATTTTTAATGTGCCACTTTCTTCTTTTTCTTCTGCACTTCATATGTGGCAAGACCCTGCAGCAGGTTGGTAGTCATTGAGCTTGTTTTTTAAGTGAATATCAGTCAAGAAAACAGTGGGTTAACAGCACAGGACTAGTATTTTAATCCTTTAAATGCTGAGACCTGCAGGACTGCCAACTATAGTGTTCCCACCTGTTACTATGTGTGATGGGTCAATTTGAGAGCATGTCAGTGACATCAAGCATAGGTTCTGTAGGGACACCTCAAAATCAGTTTGTGTTCATCTCTTTTCAGTTATGAGAGTCAGAAAAAACCCCCCAAAAAAACATGATAGTTTTAAGTAATGAAAGACTGAGCTGAGGTGGGACCAGAAAGCATGAACCACCTCTGCTTTTCCGTAATAGCCTGAGGCACCTGTCAGTCGAGCAAGCACATCTCTACATCTCCATAGTAGAACAATCATTCTCAAACATTCCCAAACATTCCCAGGACACGCATTAGAAGATGGTTTTTTTAACGATCGGGAGAGACAAAGTTTATTGGCTTTGTATTTCAAGAGTGTGGATGGGGCTTTTTGAACTGAATCCCTTGTGGTGCTGCATCTTAAATCACTTCCACACTGACTCTCCCCAGAGGCTTTTCTAGATTTTGAGGATAAACAGTGAGTTTTAGCATTTTCTTGGCATGTAAATTGAACTGTTTAACGTTATGTTTCATTAATGATTGATACCAGCAAAATAGATCTTAACATGATTTCATGTCAAATCTGTGATTCATCGATGCATCGAAGTTATTTTTCCCCAACGTTCTTGTTTGGTGGAGAAAAAAATAAGAGTAGATGTCAGGAAAACATATAAAACACTCACATAAAGTAAGTATTTTCCTCATTTTTACAAGGTTTTCAAAGCCCAATTCACAATCACATTGAACTGTGTTGACTTTGTAGCGCAGTGCTTCCCATTTACAAGATGACTGAGATGAGGTGCTCAGGAAGTCACTGTCGGTTAATAAAATGCGACCCAAGAGAGTCGACATCGCCTGCCGTTTCCCCAGCAGGGATGCTTCAGAGCTAGAGCGAGGGCATTACTCTTTAATGCCTGTGTTGAATAACTGTGGGCTAGCTAATTTATAGAGGCTTCTTAAAGGTCAGGCAATAGGGCAAGAATACATACTGCTGGAGGTTATTGCCAATACTGCTAAATTGCAAATGCCTCCCTGTCTTCATAGAGGCATGGAATGCATAGATGAATTGCAAAGATAAATCCAATATTTGTTCTCACTATATATCAAAACCCAATCAATTTACTGTACACTAATGTCTGTATTTTGGCCAGATATCGACAGTTTTATTGAATGTCATCATTAGCCTTTGCATTTGTGTGGGTGGTCAGACATTTCATCAGCTGCAGCTTTTCTTACTATGCCCTGCTTTCAGTTGTTCTCACTTTTCCATTTCCAGTATTTGATTTAAAATTTGTTTGGTCTCATTGTAGGTTTTTAGCGGCTAACACCAAGCTTGTACAGGCGGCGCCGTTGGAGGAAATGTGCCAAGAATGAGCTTGGCCAAACATCTTTTGACTGAGACGGCATTTTGTTCAGCAACCCTTGTTTCCCTTCATAGCATTAATTTGTTTCAGCTAATTTCACAGTCTGCGTTAGTGCAAGCGGGAGCAGAAAAGCACAGGCTTTGCTCTAAATCTCAGCCACAAGAGGATTTGTTTACCTCAAATTCTTAGAAACAGCTAAGCTGACTCTGCTGCCTTTCTTCTTTTGGCCCCAACACTCATTTGTCAAAGAGTGCTCTAGCAAACAGGGACATGAAGAGTCACAAGTCAAGCTCTGCTTTTAAGATAACCACTGAAAAGGAGTGGCATGTGTCTGTATCTGTGTTATGTGCATGTACCCTTTAAGCCTACATGCCATGGCTTGGCCTACAATTGCTATGCTTAATGTCTGCTTTAAGATGGTATTTATTTAAATAGGTGTTTATTTTTAGTCTTATGCTTTCCTTTGTCCAAATCTAAAAGCACCACTTTAAAGATGAAGTTCTTCAATAATAACATTTAGTGATATTTAATACATTGTCACTCACTTGACCTCTATAATTTTTTTCAAACGCAAACAGCACAAAAGTAATTAATTGCCTTCACTTCAGAATCCAGTCCTCCCAGCTACCAGTGTTTCACTGTGTTAAATTAAACCTTTGTACACATCCAAGGATTTCCCACAATGAGTCAAAAACAAGACACATATTCACAAAATTATTCATAGACGGCTGGGAAATTATCCAGATTTGCAGATTTTTTTTTCCTCATCCACTCACATGTTTTAATTTGATCAGAGGGTTTCCGGATTAGCAGCATGGGTTCTTTCGGGGACTTGTCCAGCCAATTCAGATGGGCTGGCTAGCCTACCTGCAGCCAATCTGCTACTTTCTAAATAGCCTGCCAATGGTTCTGGAGAGTTATAATATCTCCCATGGCTGCTTCTCAGCAGTAAAGGATTCTCAATTTTGAGACTTTTGAGATGCAAACTGTATAAAAAGGACCACCTTAAACCCAAACTCAGAAACCATAATAATACCTAAAATCCATCAAAAGCACTAATGGAGGCCGGTTCCAGTTTGAATGGACTGAAAGAGAAAGAGGGTCACTCTTAGAATGCAGGCACAACTGGGATCTAAAGAGTCTTAGCAGGGGGTTCACATTACTCCTCTAATAATGGTAGTAAAGTCCAGGCTAAATGCAGTTTATGGGTGATTATAATGGTACTTTCCTGTGTTGTTATTGCTGATTGTAAAACATCAAGCTGTCTTCACTCATGTAAACAAGCTGGGTGGTTTGTAAAATCAGGGAAGCCGGAAAAGGAGACAAACAACTAGTGTGTAATAGAATATTTTAAAACCTAATATCTGATGCTTTATATACTTTTTTGCAACATTCTAACATCTCTCATCATAACATCTACATCTCTCTCATGCTTCTCTCTGGAGCTTTAGCAGCGTGATGTTTTGTGTTGTGTTTTGTCTACTCAATATTAATGAACCTGTCTTCTGATTGGCTGACTGCTGGGGTAAAGGACTGGCACTCACCTGGAGGATGGGTCCCTGTAGGCCATACTGGGAGCACGGCTGAGGGCAGTGGCAGTGATTGTACAGTTGTGACCTCACAACCTTTAAATAAGTGTTTGCATTCCTCTGTGGTTTAATACTTTGGATGTATTACAGCACCTAGACCTGCTTTTTAATTTTCTTTTTCTCTTTCTACACTATTGAACCTTATATGAAAAAGTAGCCATGACATGCTGAAACTTTGGGCACAAACCCTTCACTTCCAAACACACCGCCCTACAGAAGTAGCAGCCATTGCTCCACAAAAAGACATAATTAAAAATTTGGCTCTCTCCTCACCCTCATCCTCATTATCATCTGCTCAGAAATTTGCTGGCTTCCACTGCACATCAACTTATCAATTAAACCATAAATGATGACTTGAGTGGTCTCCGTGTTTACTTCCATGCAGCAACGTTCTGCGTGTGACATCATTGGATGCGCTGTCGTTATGCACAAGGGGAGAGTCATTCAGGGCCATGAACAGATTCACAATGGAATCTGATATTTGCCACATTTAAAAATTAATTGGAACAGCCAAACAAAAAAATGGGATCTGAGCCATAAATCCAAATTGAGCACTATTTTGGTATAGGCTGAGCTTTGCTACTAAGTTAACATGCCCTCAAACTGCACACAGAGACATAAAAAGCCATCATGAGTTTGTCTGGCTCTAAGTAAGAAGCATAGTTAGTCCCCAGTTTGAGGGAACTCAAATTGTCCCAAATTCCCCTGGAGCCAAATTGTCTTTTAAAAGGTTTTCATGGTGGATGTTTCATTCACTAAAATGAGGTACCATTACCATGCTCTCTAGTTGGATTCATTAGCCCACTGATCATATTGAACAGATAACAAGGTAGAGATGAAAGGACTGGATTTTATTCCATGCTTTCATTCCCACAAATTAGGCATCTACAAGAAAAAGCATCTATCAGTGTTGTGCATAATACAGATAACGACTAACGGGAGTTAGTTTGTATTTTTGATTTCTGCTAAAGCCACCGTAAAGAAAGGGAACAACAAAGAAAAAGAAATGAAATTGGGGGATCTGACCTTTGGTTGAAGCGCTTGCTGTCGCCTCACATGGATACACCATTTGTATCTCTGGCGGAACTCAGTTCCCTTCTGTTGCCCTGCTGAGAATAAATGAAGCTTCTTCAGGACCCTCGCTGCGTCTCTGGAACTGACTGGAACACTCCGAAGCACTGAAATTGGCACCAGTCCCTCCATACTAAGTACACCACACATTAGGCAAGCTCTCCTTCAGCCAGCCAAGTCAATTTGGTTAAAGGCAGATTTTCAACCACAACCCCCCCCCCCTTAAATGTGCTTGAGCAGGAGTGTCCTATGACATGGGCGTGATTATTTTCTACATCTCAGGTCACAGTTCCACCAGATTTAAATAACCTTGAAAAAAAGAAACGCATCTTGTCAGTGCTCGTTATGAAATCCACTTCGTTGAGAGTAAACCAGATTTGAACCCTGGATTTTAATACAAGCTGTCCTTGGGGTTGATTGGTGTGCCGGCTGTGTAGAACAGCCTTTTTCTGTGGTTGATTACAATTAATTGATTAACTGAAAGAATATTTTCAGCGTTCAGATGATGTAGTGGCATAAACATTTTTGTTATTTCATTAACTATTCCACCTCCCATTCATATTTAATCTCACATTTGATATGTTGGCTGATTTACCTTTTCCATTCAACCACACTTAAATTTAACTTAAGCAATTTAATGACCTGTTTCGATTGGAGCAGTGTAGGTGACTTTACTTCCTGCCTTTGAATTGTGATGACTGCCCGCTGCTATACTGGCTCATGTGCGTCATTGGAGGTTATTCTGGCTACAAGTTGGATATCTGCTGAAAATGAACTGGAGCAGCTCAGCGGCTGATTTTTAAAAGGGTAAAGTTGCTTGGCTCATGATTCCAGCTTTCTGGATGGATGTACAGAACCTGACAGGTCAGCCAATTTGGATGTTTTTGGCCGAAGAGCAGAGGACTGTGGGTATCTTCCTGCTCATCACCGGCGACGCTTCCTGTCAACATGTGTCCGTCAAGTGCAGTCCTGTTGTCATATTCTGCAGCTTTCATTTTGGAGTGCGCTGATTCACCGGCGTTCTGACAGCTGGTACTTGTGTAATCTGTGTCTGCTCTTTCAAATGACTCTTGGCCTATTTGCTGCTCTCCTCACATCCCCTCTGTAAAGCCAGCATCACATAGCTGAATATTTGATTGGTTGATACAATGCTCCAAAATCTCTTATTTGGCTGCTCTGAAATGTTGCATTTACTAGTGCCAAATAGTTCTAGGGGGGAAAAAAACAGTATCAAATTACCTGCTGACTGCCAAGCTTCTTAACTATGTCTTTAAATTGCTCCTTAAATTGTCATTATTGCTAAACAACTAAGGCTTTTAATTAAGACACCTAACAAGTTTATAGCAGCCATATCAAATGAGGGTGAAGTACTACCTTCAAACCAGCTTCTAGTTGCTGTAACGTTAACAGATAAAATGTGTGCTAATTGGTATTACTTAGCACTGGCCAAGTGTTAAAAAATGTCTGAGATATTTATGTAAGTAGATCAATACAGTCCTTCAATGCAAAAGATGGTGGGCAGAGTGAAATAATGTATAACTTCTCTTCATGGAGCCATTAAAAATGCTACTTGAAGGACCAGTGTGTAGGATTTATTGCCTTCCAGCAGTATACAGTAGTTGCTGATTGCAACCCCATCGCCTCACTCAAACTATGCGATACGGGTAGATATAAAAAGCTTGTTCTAAGAAAACAAAAACATAACTTATTTTCTGGTGATTACCCACAAATGACAGCGTAGTTGTGTGCATTACATGCCATAAGCTTAACATATTTAAGTGGTGCTAGCAAGTTTCAACACTTTCAACATGTTAAAATGTCTATAAATGTTTGTGAAATATTGCAAGAGAGTTGAGATGTGAAGTTTTTCGGTAAACCGCCATGGTTGTACGCAAGCTACTTAAATCTGTGAAAAGTAGCTCAGCTAACAGTTGAAGAGTAAGACTTGAACTGTCAGCTTAGTAAGAGATAAAATCATCCAAGATGTCAGTACATATCTAAGCCATGAAAGACATGGGAGTTGTTGTCAGTTGATGTGTGAGCACTTAAAGCAGGTGAACTGCCAGTTAAAGTGCAACAGACAAGAGTAGTTGAACTGTAACTTGAGTAAGGGATGAAGGCAGATGAAATGTCAGTTGAAGCTGAAGCACTGGAGATAGTTGAAGTTTGTGTAGTTTGTGAAGTAGTTGAAGTGCCAATTATGCAACCCGTGGCAGCAGTTTAAATACCAGTTAAAGAAGTTAAATTCTCAGTTGAAGAGTTTGAGTGAATCAGCTGCATGTAGACACTGAAAGGTGTTTAAGTGAGTGTTTAAAGCATTTTTGAAAATCAGTTAACAGTGAAGCAGTTGTTTTTCCTCTGCCTTTTTTTTTTTTCCTGAGAGAAAACTCAACAAACAAACAAAAAAACATACACATAATAGAAATGCAGTGTAGTACAAGATATGTTATGTCTCTTATTTTGGATTTTTCCCACAAAATGGCAGCTTGTAGAAGGAAGCCCTGGGTCTCTGACTCAGAGAGCAACACTTCTTGTTTTAAACAGCTCCAGCTCCTGCAATCAGGTTTCACTGTGTCTTCACTGGAAATCTTGATGTTGATGTGATGTCTCTCCATGCATCTTTGGCCAAATATGTGTGGAAATGTACAAAAATTACCATTCTGGGTCTGTAAATCAAGAATATTTTTCCCCATTGGTAAGTGATGCAGATTTCTTCACTTAAGGCTTGAGCCTCTGATTATTTCATCAGACCATGTCTGCTTTTGATTGTAATGATAGATTTTAAAACATATTCTCTATTCAGACAAGGTTAAGTGGCATACTATATTTTATGAGCGTCATAGCCTCTTAGCAATGATGCCAGAAAGTTGACCCCAGTTAACTGAATAAAGAATAAAGATGGCCTCCTGTCTGAAGTTCAGGAGCCAGACCAAAGGTCAAATGTTTCTTCAAATGGAATTGCATTGAATTCCTCATTATTTTCCTGTGCAACACATTTAACACATAGAGCACTATGTGGACAACATGTTCCTCCCTCCCATCCCATGTTCTTTTTTGTTATATGTATGTATCATGTTTTAGAGAAGACGGTATAATGCACACATTGGATTTTTTTTTTTTTGTGTCCTCTCCATCATATTTAAGGTGGAGTCAATAAATAATTGGTCTAATTTCTTCAAAATCAAACAAACAATTGTAAGTAGGAGGTGAAGGAGGTTTGTGAGGTCTGCACAGACGCCAGCTAATTCAGATGTGACAGTTTTAATCTTGTGTCAGTCATGTAAAATGTCAGCTGTCTCTAAAAGTTGATTGTTTTTGCCTGTTATTGTAAAATGAATAACAGGGTTCTATTCCAAGTTTAAGTGGTCTACCTGTCAAACTAAACAGAGCCATTAAAACTACTCTTGGATATAGTACATTCGATTTATGACAGAATTTGCAGAGCTTGTAAAAGTGTTCATTAGATTCTGATTTATCTTTTATACAAGTGGGAATTCAGGCCTGATGGTGTGAGAGAAAAATCAGATGACAATCAAGAACGTTAGGAAAACATCCTGTTGACAATATAATTATCCACAGCAGATGTCATGGAAAGTACATCAGCCTTTGACAGAGCTGTCGACTTGTTACTTGCACTTCAGGATCAAGTTATGAAAATGAGGACTTCCGACTTGGCTTGGACTTTCAGAGACGTAAAAGACCTGCCTCAAGCAACTCCTGACTTCACTTGGACTTCTCTTGACTGACTCAAGACTTCACCTCTACTTGTTCAGATTGACTTGAGACTTGGACTTTGAGAGACGTAAAAGACTTGAGACTTCCACATGCAACCTGAGACTTCACTTGGACTTTTCGCAACTAACTTCTGACTTAACTTGGACTTGTCTTGACTGATTCGAGACTTCAACTCCTCATGCAGACTTACACCTTGTCTTGGACCTTTCTCAATTCACTTCTAAATTGCTGTGAACTTGATTGACTTGAGACTTCAGTTGGACTTGTTTAGATCAATTTGAGACTTGGCTTGGATTTTCCCCAGCTCTTGTGTTGACAGAATGTCACCTTATAAAAATACATTAAATACAAATTGTCCTGTGACTTTTCTCCTTAAGAATACATTGGTGACAGTTACATAACTCCACCAGTAATTCATCCAGGCCATGTTTAGGCTGTCAGCTGTCTGTTTACCTAGCTCACCCCGCATCTCCACTTCTATCATTCTCTTTGAAGTGTCGACAACACAGCTGTCTTCCCTTTTATCTGTTTATCTGTTGTTTCTCTTTTTTTCCTATCTCAAACACTCGCTGTGTTTCCAATCTTGTATGTAATCTTTGGTTTATGTCCTTTGAGTTTCTCTTTGCCCACTTTCTCCTTCCCACCTGATCTTTGTTTGCAGTTTGTAAGTCCGTTTCTTAACAGCACTGCACAGTAGGAAATTTTGGGACAGTTATTATAGTGATCTTTCAATCTGGGCTATTTTTTTTCTCTTGCCACGTATTGAAACTCTCAAACTGCAAAATGTCAGACTCTATGCCAGTATGTGTTTGTCTTCTGCTGCTCTGTCATGTTTATGCTTCGGGGAAATAGGCTCGCCTATGAGACGTTATTGTTTCCTAGTGACGGGTCATACTGTATGCAGCATCTCCACAGGGAGTATGAGGCTCCAAAGTGATGGCTCCCTCACTGTCTATTCTTCTCAATTTGTAGCCAGTAGAAACCCTGCAACTTGGAAAAACAACACTTTCCATCAGATGATAAACTCCACAGCTCAAAACCTCACTCAACTGTGAGCTAGAATTAAAAATAATGAGGTAATTTAAGCCATTAAGGGACACGGGAAAAAAAAAATCACCTGAGAAATTGAGATAGACAGTAAATGCACTGATGAGAAGGAGCCTTTCGAGGCTGGATTTTGTGTTTCATTTTTATTGCAATTGGATTTCATCACTACGGTGATGAAATCTCATCCAAATTGTCCTCCAGTGATGTTTCAGTGATCCAGCACCTGACCAGATGTGGCTGAACAGGCAACGGAAAACAAAAACTTTACTATCATCCTGCCTTTGATTTTTCTTTTTCTTTTTTTTTTTTGTGCAGCTTACTCGGCACAGAAAACAGTAGAGCTTCAATTGTAGTAATGTGATAGTAATGATAATGACAGATTGTTATTCTTTAAACATTTGATTAATTTGTCTATGATTTTAGTTTATTTCATGACAGGCACAGTGCATATTAATAACCGTATACTATAATAATACTAAAAATATGCCAAACTTATCCAGAAACTACATCTAATTTTCATCTGTAGTCCCCAGGCAATAAAGCTAGAAGCCAAACCTTGTGACAGCTTCAAATTATTTGGTGGCATCTAGTGGTGAAGTTCCAGATTGCAAGCAACTGAAGACCACTCGCCTCACCCTCCTGTTCCAAACATGAAGGAGAAAATATGGGGGACATAAAACCAGCGAAAATTTGTCTGTTCTGGGTTTGTGGAAACATGACGGTCCAAAATGGCAGACTCCATGGAAGCGGACCCTCTCCCTCTGTAGATATAACATGCATGCACATTCTTTCAAGGAGCAATGGATACTATAATTTTTAAGAACATACAGACATTGGAATTGTAATGTAACATAAATAAAATAAAACCACACAACAACACGATAAATAAAATCGACTCTCTGGCTGTGGTAACAACAATTGCATAAATATGAAATATTTGGCACAGGCGTGGAGCGTCATTTATTCCATAACAGGCAATACAATATATGTTGTTTTGAAAATTAAATCCAATTCTAACAAACTTTCTGGCTGGAATTATGGAGTCGTCATTGGAAAAAACAAACAAACAAACACCTGTTAGCCTTGAGTAACATGTTATCTCCACTTCACCTGCTTCACAGTCGCGGTGTGTGTCTGTGTGTGTGGTTGAGCCCTGCCCACGGTGAAACTCAGAGACAGGGAGCAGACGACAAGAGGACAGCACCGTGGCCAGAAATGACAGCAAAATGTGTTTAAGCAGTTTTTTTTTTTTTTTTTTCCCTGTCCATTCGTCTTAGGCGCTGCACCAGAGTCTCATAAGGAAACCCTGCTGTTTATTCTGGCATCATGTTGGGCACATTAAAAACAAACACGCATGTAAACACAACATTATACGACATATGGACATGACCTTGATCACTTTTGCTCGACTCAGACAATTTTCACTTTTTTTTATAATTTGTTGCATTCTGTTCTCTGGGTTATGATGGGCAGCACTAGTTTTGTGTGGGGGAACAAAACTGGATTTTTGAAGTACAAATGGTGCCCTTGAGGAAGATGGAGAAGGGAGTGTCGAAGCCATTGCAAGCACCTGCAGTAAACTTAGATTATCCCACCATGCGCCACGCTTTCTGCTTTGTGACCTCGTCACAGCATGAAAAGCCCAAAGGTGAATTAAATAGAAGCATTTCAGCCTTGAATTGTTTCATAACTTTTTCAAGTGGTCACACTAAGCGAAATCAAAGTGAAGCACCATTCCCTGATGTGACAACGGGGTCATTGCTGTCATCTGGATTAAATCCAGTAATCATTTTTCTACTCCCCCCCCGCCCTTCCCCTTCAATTCTTCATCCCTAAACCATTACCATCAAGTGTAGCATTGCTCTTGAGGAAATTCTACCATTTGTCAGGGGAGGTTTTCGTCTTCCTTTATCTCCTCGCCCATCTGTTATGTCAAATACCACAGTGAGCTGATGGAGGTCCAGTTCCAGAGCTGACCTATGGGAGATTAGCACACCCACACTTCCTGTCACTCTTGACCCCCCACCGTCAGGACTGCCTCTTAAGTAGGAGCATGGAACTGGTAGAGGATGGACTGAGAGAATGAGGAGAGAGAGAGTGGTAGAGGTAAAAGCCAAATCCCCCACAGAGTTGAGGATTTGCTTATTTCTACAAACTGTATACGCTAAGGCAGTGGTGACAGGAAGCAAGCCGGCAATCGATTAGGTTTGATGAAAAATAATTTGAGCAGAGAATGAAATGACAGGAGTTTTTGATATGGCTAATGGCGTGCTGCCCACATGCACTCACGCCTTTATGGCGCCTGGGTGAATGTGTCTGTGTTGTCTCAAGACTTGAGAAGATCTCTGTGCAGCTGTTGAGTATCAGCACTAAACAATTACCACTGTGCAACAGATAAGGACATGAATTCTGCTCTGACCAAGAGAGGATTTGTTATCTCCAAGGCAAATTCACAGAAACAGCCAGACCTCAGGTCCCGAATATTGTACAAATTATTTAGATCATCATAATGAAGTTGGTTTTCTGTCCACCCTCTCTGTAACATACGGCTTTTGTCGAGGTAATGACTCAGAAATTGAACTTTCTGAGAGAGATGAAGTGCAAGGGGGGGGGGGGGGGGGGGGGCACTGCATTATACATTTCTTCCTACTGATTATCGTCAAGTTAATTCTAATGTAAATGTCAGCCCATTGGACCAGTGCCAGGCTCCAGGCTGAATTCTGATGTTATTTACCAAAGGCTCTGTCACCCTGCAGTTGGTTACCTCCTCGGTGCCTCTCCATTGTCAATACCATTCAGTATATTTTTTAAAAAAAAATGTCTCATTTGGCCACCATGATAAAAATGGAATGCTACCCGTCAGCCAGCTTTATTTATACACAGCATATCCACATTCATTAAAGCAACTCCATCCATATTTTGACTGTGGTGTGAAGCACAAAAACTGAATGTAATAAACATATTACCTTGCATTGAAAATATAAATTGGATTTTGTCCATATAAAATAACAGATATCATAACAGATTTCTGCTGAGCAGTTTGTACTATTTACTGTATTGCCAATGACAGTATGCACTAATTAATTCAATGTGGAGACACCTTTGGGATACTATGCATAATCACCAAATGGGTTGTGAAGTTCATATACTGCCAGAGTTTTTACAGTCATTAATGGGCACTAGCTCTCACTTTTATTTGTAGGGTTCAATTTATAATGTAAAGCAAGAACTGGAAAATATTAAGTTTTTGATAACAGTATTATGCTAATACATTAGTGTGATTGGTATATTTGTAATTTATGATAATGAACAGTACTTTTAATACAAATTTTTGTCTGATATCAGATCAAAATGTTGGTGAAATGTTCAATAGAAAATTTGGAGGGAAAACAGAAATTATGCAACCTTTTTTTCTACTGTTATTGGACATGTTTGGCTGAATAAACTTATTTTCTTTGACCACATGCCTTTAGGAAAGAACATTAGGTTGATAGTGACTGTAGAAATATTGTTTCTAATATTCTTTGTCTCACAACTATATTTTCCTCTTTATTTGCAGATTTGATCTTTAAGATTCTGACAGTGACATTCACAGTTTACAGCTAATGAACTGTTCACACCTAGCTTTTACTTTGTTTACTATTGTGCACACCAGCTGCATCCACTTGTGATGATTCTCTCTGTCATGTTTACAACAAAGCACTGCCTCATTTTCATTTGATAAGTTCTCATAAATATTAAACCTGTAAACCTACAGAAACTGTTAAACTAGCAGGGGAGTCTGATCATTTGTGCAGTCAGCCTACATTTTGGAGGTGTTGACTGATCAACAGCTAGCTTAACGTTAGCCACATGACTACACACAGTATTCCAGAGGACCGGTCCTCAAATTCTCAGCAAAACCAGCTGATTCCTTAATGTAGGAATGCAGTCACATTAGCAAATTAGCTAACAAGACACAACATATAAATGCAACAAATTTGGTCCTACTAGCAGGTGTTAGATGCTATGGCTGGTTCTCTGCACCAAGCCATGCCATTCATTAAAGTCTTGTTAAGACAGCAAACAGGTCGGCCCCCAAACTGTCAAAGCAATGGAGTGTTACTTGGATTAGTAACTGCAATGACTGAAGTTCAATTTGTAATCCTGTACAATACTCATCGTCACTGGAAAAAAAGTAATCACATTACTATAACTTGTCACAAAGTAATGTATTACTGTTCAACACTGCTGATAACTTATAATCAAATTCATCAAGTAGTGAAAATTTTGGGAGCTTGGACTTGGATTTATTGGATTGTAACCAGAAGAAATGAAAAAGGGAAAAAAAAAATTAAAAAATGAAACCAGGAAAAGAGGAATCATCTTCTTTGTGGCCAGGAAACATGCAGATGCATATATGCAAACTTCATGAAGATGAAATTAAATCCATGAAGATTTCATGAGGCAGAGACGTGCAGATTTTTAATTCCATTTTGTTCCAAAGTTGAAATTCGTCACTTCTGTTGGAGCAGCCGGCACAGCCCAGAATATTGGTGATGGTTAGACTTTGGACAGCTACTACCTAACCGTTGTATCAGCAGCATAAGTTTCATTACACAGAGATGAATGATTTGTCTATCCCTACATCACTTCCAGAGAAAGAGAGCATTTTGACAACTAGCGGCAAGAATGGCATGCAATTTAATTTGATTATTCATGTTTTCCTAAATGGATGAATCCAACTTTTTTTTTTTGTGTGTGTGTGTGTCAAAGTGTCCGTATGTATGTACGTGTTTATATTGTATGGTGTATTGAACAGGTGGGGCACCTGAGGCTTCAGGCTTTAGTCATGCTAGCAAAAAGAAAATGCTAATAAAGTGCTGATTCCACAGGAGAGTGATTATGTACTCCATTATAATCATTTTTTTAAAGCCGTGCCATGCCTTATTTTCTCTTCCAGTTGAGTAGTTTCCCAGTTTTCTATTCAGTCAGCTAAAGACAAAGTGTATGGTGGGGTTATTCATTTTCAGAACCATAAAAAAAATATATTCTTGTGATTAAATGGTTGGAAAATCTGAGGGAACTTTGGCAGAAAAGTTTTCATTGGGAAAACTTGAGTTCGGTGGATTTACGTAATTGCAGTTCAACCCAGTAATTAGGCTGTTTGTTGTGTAGTTTGTTTGTCAACAATGCATATATCAGCTGTTCCATATTCATAGAATTTGTGTCAGATATTAGCATGGGGTTTTGGAGAAATGGTAACACCAGTGAAATGTATTTTCAGTGCACCTTTCCAAGGAGTTGAGTTTGACAGGTACAAAGTAAAAATGAATAAACTCTTGAGGGCGCAAAGGGTGAAAAAGAGGTTATGCTTGATGATTAATCCCCCCCCCTCAGCAAAGTTTCCTTCATCCTGACGAGTGGAGGCTCAACAGTTCCAAGCATATTGTATTATTTGCAATGAGTTTGCTACATCTGTAGGGAAGAGTCTGCTCATGTTTGTGTCCAGTGTGAATAATTTTTCTTGAGCCAATTTATGTTTTCCTTTGAAGGGGGAAGTCTTGACTCTGGGTGGTTGGTGAAAAGCTTTCAAGCCCTTTTGCTTTGAACATCAAACCGCTTGTCTTAAGATTTGCTCTCAGAGTGGGAAGTGAAGAGCACAGAGTGGAGGGGAAAGACGGAGAGAGAAAGAGAGAGATACTGACATGAGGAGCACCAGGCAAGGTGTCAGGTGAGCGATTTTAAAGTTCTCCTGAGGGGCTGCACTGCAGGCGCAGATAAGGACAATCCCAAAGTGTCGTGGCAGCTTGGGAAAGAAATAAAATTTGACTCAGAAAGGACATTTCTGACATGCCGAATGAATAATTCAAATGAGCCTTTCAATTAACAAGTTGCCCCTCAGGAATTTAGTGTATGGTGTTATCACCTGGTCATGTTCCCATGTTCCCCGTAGGATAAGACCTTTTTTCAACCAGGGTTGATGTTATGAGTAAGAATGTGCTGTGGTTTATGCTGGAAAATATACTTCGTTGGAATAGCTGAAAAGGTTAAAGGTTCTTGGCTGTTTTATCAGTCATAGAACTGCATAAGGCATGAAATCTCTCCTTTAAATGGCACTCTTTCCATCAGAGGGAGTTGACCTTTTTTCACAACCATGCAGATGAAAGCCAAATGCTCATAGAACCCATTAGCCAACATCTTGATATGTTTGAGATGATCTCTTCCAATTTGAGCCTATAACTGCTCCTGTTCTTTTTTTGAAATCACACCATTGTTCTCAGTCAGTACTCACAGATGCCATTCGCATACTACAGGAATCAGTGGAACTTGCGCTTTCCAATGGTAGGAGGCCCTCAAGTATGAACATTCAGAAATCTCTTCCAACTCAAGACTATGCCTCTTAATCAAACAAAAAATATTTCGACTTCTTGTTCTAGTTGTCGTTCTACTTGTTTTAGTGAACTATGGCAAAGGGGGTTGTATGTTGGGGTGCTCACATCAGTGAGTTTTAAAGAACATTTTCTACTGCCATACAAGCTTGGGCGAGTATTTCAGTCCTTTTGTGCTTCTCAATGAAGTTGGACAACAGAGCTGGTTAAAATTAGAATGTGGTCGTTAACGGTTTTTCTTCTCCAACACAGTCATGATGTTCAGTCATCTTCATCTCTTTTGGCAATGTTCTTATGCTATTTTCATGAAGCAACTCCGTTACCAAAGCAAGAATATGAGACAACTAGTCGTGCATTCACACAATGCCCTGCTCTACAACATATCTCAAATGTGTCATATTATCATGCCACTAGATTAAATATGAATTTGTGTCTTGGCGCCCAAAGACAGAATTGCAAATGTTTACAATGGGCATCGTTTCCAAGACCTATCACTCCTCCTCACTATCCAGAGCTAAATTTCACTCCTGTGATGATGGCCATCTGGTCAGACCCGAACTTGGGAACGTGTTCAATGCAGCAAATCTGTGTTGAAATCCAACCGTAGACTTTTAGAATCACTGTTGTCCACACGTTGCTCTTTGCTGGCTACTTATTTCCTCAGCATTTCGTTGTTAGTCTTACTCTAACTAGAGAAATGCAGGAGTCATATGGTAGTCGCCTTTTGGCAGTGAGGTTTATCAAAGGGGGGCTTTGTAGTGGCACCAGTCCTTTTGGTACTGATGAGGAGCCAAAAGCCGCTTCTGTGGCAGCAGTAGTTGGATCCTCTAAAGTGGGTCAGACTGAGCGACACACATAAATTTATATTTAATGTTCCCTGTGGGACTGATGCTTTAGACCATGAATAATTCTTCATATGCAATGGCAGTCTTCAGTTATATGCGCTTGTGTACGTACTGCACTGTGTGACCTGTCATGCTCTGTGATTACATATTCAGAAATTAAGACAGCAACTGATTCCCTTTTTTTTTTTTTTTTTTTTCATCTGAAGCACTCTTTGTGATTTATGTTCTTTTGTGGCAGCATGTGTGCACTGGTCTCCGTAAACCAGTATGAGGGCACGTGCCAGTATCAGAAATGTGAGCATGCCTGTATTTTGTCTGGACATTTCACGCCAACCTCAATTGTGTGCTAAGCGTTACTGCACAGTTGGTGTGGATTCATTGGCTTGCGTCGGTGTGTGAAAGTGGCACCACTTTGTGAGCTCAGTGCATGAAAGTGGCATTGCCTCACCAGTCAATAGCATGAATTATGTATGGCAGGAGAAGGTGAAAGCCATGTTCTGCATCATCTGCAGGCTGTTCAGCAAATTAACATTTGGACAGCCATTTGCAGGCTTTAGGATGGGTTGGGCCTTATTTAATGGCTTGCTTATAGTTCAGAAATAAATTTCCTAGTCATTTTTCTTAACAGGTTTCCTCTCTGTGCAAATCATTGTCGACTGAAGCGGTCCCACTTTAAGGGAGCACACTATAAGGCGTGGGCAGTGAGCAGGGCAGATGGAAGTGATCTTTAATTGGCTGGCTTCCCGTCAGGTCTAATCAGGACTGGTGTTCTGTCATCCAAATCCTCCAAAAATTGTTTCTTTGAAAGACAACCATTCAGCCTGACATGTTCATTTTTCCCCTGAAGGCAATATCATTCAGGGTTTTCCCTAAAGCCTGATTTGCATATGACTAGTACTGCCTTGGCACCACCTATGATCTGATAAAATTGCAGAGGTTGTCTGCATTATTAATCCTGGTGAAATCCGTCATGTCAATAATGTGTTAAGTAAAAATTCAAAAATAATGCAGATTATCATGTTTCACCAAACATAAAGCCCATCTGATAAGGTTTGAGTGAATCTGCATCAAAAAGAAAGGCACGTTACAGCAGTTGTGTCAGCTTTGGGTAATAAGGTTTTAAAATTCATCCAGATCAACATTTGTACATTTCGTTTAACTTTTTCTCTTGCTCTTACCTGCCTCTTTTCCCCCAGTTAGCTGTCATCATCCTGTCCAACCTTCATCTTAAGCTTCCATTTTCACATTCATCCTCTCTGGTCTTTTCTACTCACCGATCTGTCTTATAACCCATTTTCGGTCCGTCTGCCCAAAGTTCAAATGTGTGTGTTCAAAAGTAACAATCTTAAAATTGTTAATGTAATTGTACCATTTCCAAAACCATCCTGTCCTAAATTAGTTTATGCATTTAGTCTACCCCCATGGTTTCCATTGGTTCTTGGGGCAAGCTTTGTAACACAATAAAGAAAAACCATCCCAGGGGCCATGACCAATGACTGATTTTTAAAGTTGGCTTGAGGCGACTCACTAAACCTATTCTTTGTGGGAAAAAGAAAAAAAAAGACAAAACAATATTTGGGATAGTTGCATTGTTGAAGAGAAGCATCATGCTTGCAGACGTATTGCTCCCAGCAGACCTCAGTCTGGTCCTTAGTCATGCTCAGATATTCTTTCTCCCATGCTCTAAAAGCTTCAATCTCAGTGACGCCTACCTTCCATCAATCTTGATTCAGAAGAAAGGTCTGGTGCCTTTGGAATAAATGAAGCCCAGTAATAAAGGGCTATGCATCCACTGACTGAGTAAAACATCTTAACCCCATTCCCATCACTTTCTACATTAGTGCCCCTCTTGGGCAATTTGAGCTGCCTCTCTTTATTACTCCCATGTCAGTTGGAGGCTTTTAATATTCTTGTGGCATATTTTTTACTTTTTTTCCCTAATCACTTTCATATAGATTTGTCAGATGTAAACAGCCCAGAGTTCTTTCAGTGTTGATTAAAACTGTTTTAACGTGATGCAGAAATATTTGATTCATTCTGGACTCGAAAGAATCAAAATATTTTGGAATTTGGAACTCATTTTTCTCAAGCACTTGAATGGAAATTTCCAGCTTATTTAAACCTGGCGTGTTTCCCATGCATGTGGCTACTGTAGCTGTATGGCTTGCGCTAATGTTGCACTTGCCAGCTCCATTGTAGTGATTTGTGGAAACAAGGACTTGTGCAAAAGCAACACATTTGGGGCAATCTGTCCAAGGCTTGCACAGCTTTCCAAATAATAAAACACCGATCATTTACACGAATCATTTCAAGCACTTGTCTCTGAGTCTGACAGAATGCAGACACATTGTGGCAAACTGCATAGAGATCTACATTAGGGGCAACTTGCACATCAGTTTGTGTCCATGTGTGAGGCTGTGGATAGCCACTTGTGGCTAATTGCTCTGCAAATTGACCCAAACTGTATTCAGAGATGTCATGTTCATTTTATTTTGGGCCTTTCTTATGTAATTATCCAACACAATTGTAACTTCTTCACCCAGCTATCATTGTAAATTCAGATCATAGTCCAGGAAAATATATAACCAGATGCTGGTGTTAATTGCTGGTAGGCCACACTTATTGTAATCTCTCTTTTTTTTTTTGTTTGTAATATTTTTTTCTTAATGCATGGAAAGCTGACCATTTAGTCAATCTTTTCTCCCAGTTGAATTCGCGGAGGTGGAACGACCCTCCAGGATGATTATGTTGATAAGAAGGGCAAATTTGTTGTAGTTCCACAGCTGGAATTACTCTCATACGGGGACATATCTATATTTTTTGCGTCTGGCATCAACAGGTCTCATGTTTTGCAGCAATAGTTTTCCTCCTCAGTGAGCTTTAAACCTCAATGACCACAATTTAAATTATTCGACCTCAACAAAACTTGCCTCATCACAAGCATGACATTTCAGGTTTCCAATAGAAATAAAATTGTTTCAAGAATTATCTACAGTCAGGTGTCATTTTCTCAATACAAGTGACACAGGGGAACAAGTGGAAGTGTAAATGATTTGTTAAGAGTGGTTCAGTAACTGTTTGTCTAGCATTATATATAATATCTATGATTTAGTAGAAACACACTGCAGCTTTGTGAAGAATACACACCATACTCTTCCATGTATAATAGCCAGCAATAATGTCTGCATTTATATAAATCTTTATTTTTGTCGTCAATAACATCTCTACAATATTTTTTATGGCATTTAAGTTTTGGCAGAGTTTGAAAGCTCCAGCACAGCACTTGCATAGCACATTTTTGGAGGCTGGTGCTAGCTTTGAAGTAATGTTTCAGCTTTGAACAGCTAAGCCTTGGGGAAATCCCAGCTTTTCACAAATATCAGGTTCACAGGTTCAGAACCACAGGAGCGGTCTGTGCATTATGGACCGGATTTGTTTAAAATGCTGTGTTATGTCAGCTGAAGCTAATATTTATTGTGAACTTGTTTAGACCGTGGTGTACGACTAAATGTAACCTTGAAGAAATAATTAAGCAAACGTGAGCAAATTGTGGTTTCTGTTTTTGGATGTTCATGGAGAAGAAATTAATCTTTGGATTTGTCTCTGTGTTAAAGAGTTCATGAAATTGACCACCAAGGTTGCTAGTATATTATATATTGCTATTAGTGCTGTCAAAAATATCGCGTTATTAACGCGTTAACGCAAAACAATTTTAACGGCGTTAATTTTTTTATCGCGAGATTAACGCTCTTTGTGACCTAGTGAACTTGTAGTTTTTTCATAAGCTGTGGCCACTGCTAGTAACGTTAGAAAAACTACAGGATCCAGCTGTAAACTGGAAGCAAAACAATAAGCGCGCCGCACGCTACCGTATTGTGTGGATGTCGAGCTGAAATGGACGCTGCTAACAAAATTATGAATGGAAAGTTCAGTTTTAAAACGTTGCAAGATGGGTCGTTAAGAAAAGGAAAGTATAAACCATGGTTTAACTGCACTATAGGCTGAGTCCCAGTTTACAATGATGTGCACTTTGTAATTTTATTTTGTATCACCCTGTTTTGAAGGTTGTTGAGGGGGCTGTTTTTGGGACTAGGTATTAATTTTTTTGTCATCTGTTTATTGATAGTGTTGCTTTGTTTGAGATTTTGCTTCAGACGTGAATGGCTGTAACACTACATGTTGTTGTTGTGGTTTGCAATAAAAAAAACATTTGCACAAAGCAAGCCTATCCACTTTTCCATGTTGATAAGAGTATTAAAATGATAATTCAAGGGACATTTAGAATAGATAAAAATGTGCGATTAATCGCGAGTTAACTATGACATTCATGAGATTAATCGCGATTAATTATTTTAATCGATTGACAGCACTAATTGCTATACAAAAATGGATTATTGTCCATATTTTTCCTGTTTTTTCACCGATGGAGTAAATCTTTTTGCCCCATTATACATTTAAATAATGGCATACTCAAGCAGCAGATATAGCTTGTTCGTTTCGGGAGGAAACAGTATCATTGGTACACTTGCAGAAATATGACCTATCCTCCTGTCTGATTATTTTCATTTTTGAATGAGGTTTCCTGTTGCAGCTGATTTTTTTTTTTTTCCTAACTTAATTTAATCTGTAATAATGGAGGTAGTGAGAAGAATGTTTATAAAATGCAACCAGCATCTGTTACATGTAAATTAAAAAAATGTGGATTTTATTAGGCTTAATAGAAACTGACAAAGAGGATTTGATACATTTCTGCCTCATGTTTGATAGGATGTTCACAGAGCGGACCCAAGCTCAGTACACAGACAACAGGGGTAAGGTGTAGTTAAGAAGGTTTATTGAAGGATGAAGGAGGTGGATGGCTGGCAAAGGCACAAGAAGCACGAGAGTTAGCAGTTTGTTAGACGGATGTGAGGCAATGGTGGTGTATAAAGGACAAACTGGTTACTAATTAGGTTACAAGTCACACAATACAAGGAACATATCTTGGAAATAACTACAACTGGAGGCCTGAAGCCTGGTTAACTGAAACAATGATCTGGTTGAAGTACTGCAGGATTCTTAGCTGTTTGAAAGCACTGGGGAATATGCTGGGGCACAGCCACGATTATGACAATGGTTCATACATTTTTCTATACTTTCTGACTTCTTTTTAAGATGCTGCAGAGGACATATTACAAACAAGATTCTAATTCTTTGTGCTGTAAGAAGCGAATACGATTTTTTGCAGCTGTTTAGGTCCCGATGCCATTTTGAAAATGTGGGGTTGATATTTTATTGGACGCTTTATTATGTACTGTACCGTATCTTTAAATCCCCCACTCTGTTTATTAGATCCTGCTAGAAAGGACACTTGTGATCCACATAATGGAACATAGATTCAATATTATCGGCAGCCAGGAAATGCATTGCCATTCCTCGAAAACTACCATTTTGCCAGCTCAAACATAATGGTGAATTATTTGCTGGTTGATGAGGCTTATTATAAAACAAGTCTCATCAGTTTTATAACGTATGTTTTATTATACTCTATGTACAGTACATAAAAAAGCTAATTGGAAAAACACGAGTGTGCTGAGTGCAATGTTATTGAATAACCCTCCTTTCCTCTCTCTTTCTTTCCTCCTAGGTAAGCACTTTCTTTGCTCTCTGTTGGTAGTGGAGATGGAGGAGCGATTGGCCAAGCGTGCATCCTGTTGCTGTCAGCGCTGGTGAAGGTTTCATGCAGCTGAAATGTGAGGCAAGAGTGATTAAGTTGATGCACTGAGCCAGTGTGCCCATAACAGAGATGCTTCTAGCTCTGGTTCTGGCAAGGTCAGCAGTACGAACACAATGGAGTGAACACACACCCCCACTCTTCTTACACACTCAACCACTGTACGCAGGAAGCCATCGGAAGACAAAGAGGACAGGGTAGAAGAAAGGAGGGTGTAAATCGGAAGGTGTGTTCACACCAAGGGTCTTGTTTTCTTGGATCAGTGCACCAGCCATAGCAACTGGGTTTGGTGTTTGTTACGGGAATTTTCAAGAATGACCCTTCAATAATGAAGACTGGATTCGAAGTATCAAAGCTGAATTTATTATTCTTGTACAAGAAGGAGCATTTAGCGGTGCAACACACAGGAGGGGTTACAAAGAAAAAGGCTCCTAGAAGAGCCTTGACAATTAGTTCTTATACACTCTCTCTCTAATGGGTACCCCTGGACTCCTTCCCATAGATACAGATAGCATCATAAGGCTTCTCTCAGTTTTCTAATCAGCAGTCAGCAGAAACTTCCTTAGTAAAAGAAAAGACACCTCCCTGACCTGTCTCCGACCCTTGCTCTGATTTTGTACTTCCTCAATTTATTCATACAGTTAAACTTTATCTCACCCTGCCAGCATCAGCAAATATGCAAACAAAAGGAGAAGTGTCGACAAGACATGTAAAAAATAGAAACACACACAGACATTTTATGATTTAAAAACATCTGAACCCCAGTATTTTTATAGTTAATTTTTATAACAGTGTTTTTAAGTGTTTGGTAGTTGAAAGGAATTTTATATTCCTTCAGTGATCACCAATTTCTATCCACAAAATGTGTGTATTCACTTTGTGCTTGTGCACATTGACTCGAAAGCAAAGTTTTCATACACGGTGGAATTGATGTGAATCCCATGATTTGTGAAACATTAGCTTAACACAGGGCTCACTTCATTTTTCAAGAGCTGCATCTAAATACAATACAATACAATAAAATACAATACAATACAAGCATCTGTATTAATCCCATAAGGGGCAATTTGTTTGGAGCAGCTTATTGTACACAAAACACTGTAACATAAAGACAAACAAATAACCAATACATGGGAGCTAAATGTGGAATGGAATCTATGAATAATATTGATAAATAACTTGCTTAGCACAATAAAAAGATCAGATAAAGCATACAAGGACAATGGTTAATAAACCTACAGAGTATTTAGTAGTCGGACCCCAGAGGGACAGAACAATTTGGAATGGTGGTTAGTTAAAAAGCAGGTAAAACATAACGACGCAACAAAGAAAATCCACTTGTAAGAAGATCCAGATGAAGCCAAAATACCTTTTTAACAAAACTGTTCAGGTTGTTTCTGTTTTTTGCTGTGAGGCTGTGAAACCGGCAGATAAAAGAAACGCTCAGGAGACTAATAAAAGATTGATAAAAATGACACAAGATGACGAGACTGACAGGAAAGGAATTTACTGTAGTTGCCGGAGAAGGTGAATTCCCCATTGTGGACCTGAATCTCAGTCGTCTTTAGTGTAAGTTACGATTGGTGGGTTTACGACCTTTGCCCCCATATACCACCACCTATTATAAGATAGAAGAAGAAGCTATCTCCATGACAACTGAGCAAACTACATCTGCCAACAAAGACCATGGCAAGGTGGTGTGTCAGATACCACTGACCTGGTGAAGGATGATGCCTCTGGCAGAAATATGGGTCATCCTTTACACCAATGCTGACTGACACCGATCTTTCTCCTTAACTGAATCTTTTTGTATTCAAATTGGCACAACTCTCAGCATGTCACCAAAATACCAAACAGGTGCAAGAAAAAATATGTGTGCAAAAAATACAAACGACTTTACTGACACAAAGCCTCTGCCATTCGCCATACAGGGAGACAAAAATAGGACGCCAAGCTTGTTAGGAGCAATGTATTCATACTTGTACTTTACTGCCTTTATTTATGTCGTTTGGACAGGTAGAGTAGTAGAGTTTAAATCTCTGTGAACCAAATAACTACCCTCGACACATACAAAATGCAAGTCACGGTGGTCCTCCACGAAACCGCAGAAGTGGTTCTTAGATGTTTAAAGCCAGCATTTACTTGTGTTTTGAAAGTTGAAGCATAATATGAATAAAAGGGAAACTGCAGTCTGGACTGATGGTTCTTGTTATTTTCTCATGCATTCTAAACTGTCATGAACACCAAAGGAAGAAAATTATGGCAAACAGCCCTGACACATCCATTATGCTTAACTCAAGTTACAGAGTCTAGGATTTGATATGTTTTGACATTCTGCACTGCCAAAATCTCTAATATCCTGGGTTGACAGGGTACCAAAATTCAAATAAATGAGCCACTTTGAAAAGTGGCCTTTTCACAAACCCTGACTCACCTGTAATTGGCAATGTCTGTGTACTTGTACTTTATATGATGTAATATGGTCAAGTTTAAGGCTAAATCTGACATAATTCTATATTTGTTTTCTTGTCAAGTAACATGAAGGACAATTAGGTTATAATTAGGCATGCACCGATCCACATTTTTTCACTTCCGATCCGATCCCGATACCTGAATTTGGATATCTGCCAATACCGATACTATTCCGATACCAGAGCTCTGTTTGCTTTAATATTATTATCATCATTATTATTTTATTTATTTTATATGAGGCTGTAATAAACTCCTCTCTACAGGCAAGTATATGTACATATGCATGTATGTCCCAAAAGGCAACTTGAGGTAAGTGTGAGGTCAGAAAACAGGAAAAATCCCATCCTTAAAACAAATATGCAAATGTAAGGGTTTCAAATTGATTGTCAATATTTATTAAATTCCAAGACAGGGTTAAACTACTAGTGCAATATACAGTATCAAAAAACAAAAAATACCTGTCATATAATCTACACAGCACAGATACAAATCACTACTATGCAGCAACACAGTTTTTAAGTGTCAAATATGAAATAAAGTGTAAACTTCTCTACACTACCCCTCTCCAAATAAAATACAAAGGGCTGCTTCATCTGATCAGCACACGGAGGTTCCGCCTCTCGGAATAACGGCTTTGCAAACATTGCACGTTGCTGTCTTGCTTTGAGGTGTTTCGACTGTAAAATATATCCACACAGTCACGCCCGCCGATAGGGGGGGACAAACGGGTCTGCTGTCCCGGGCCCAGGGTGGGCTCATTAAATTACGGAATAATAATTAAAAAAAATTAAAATAGGCCTATTTGTGGAAAAAATATGTAATATTTGAGTTACATAAAAGCTTTTTATTTGTTTTCTTCCTAATTGTCCTTGAAATAGTGGTCAAGAACCCCCCTACCCCCAACACAAAAATGGTTTGGCCTCTGATCAAAATTTGATGTTGCCATTTGATTTGAAGTTCAGTACGCTCAAAATGTCCGGTCAGCACAAGTCCGGTGCGCAGAAAAGGAAAGAAAAGAGAAGAAGAGAAGAAGAAAATAAAAGCCTTAAAGATTTTCTTAACAAATATTTTTAAAAAAAAGGTGGTGACGGTGAAGCTGGGACTAGTAAATTGAACGTAGAGCAAGGTAAGAAACAGCGCAGCAAACGTTTACCAGCCTTGTAACGTAACCTAACAGGCTAGCTCTAATGTTAACGTCCATTAGCTTGTATAAAAGCCTGACACAACACGTTATCTTTGACAGAAATAGTTGAGTTTGGTAGCTCCGTCAGAGAGGATGAGACAGAGAGGAGAGAGATCCAGCTGCAGTCAGGTGACAGAGAGGGTGATGCAGGAGGGGCCCGCTGTCCCGGAGCGGAGGGACAGAGTAAGGCTACGAGAGAGAGAGAGACAGACAGAGAGAGACAGAGAGAGAGACAGAGTGGAGCGGGAGGGGTCCGCTGCCCCGTCGGAGAGTCTGAGTCAGAGGAGAGGAACAGGAGAGGAAGAGCAGAGGAGAGGAGAGGAACAGGAGAGGAAGAGCAAGGGAAAAGGAGAGATCTGGGCGCGGGGGGGCCCCATCTAAGATTATCTCGTCCCGGGCGCAGGCAAGACTGTCAGCACACAGTGGACATGTGTGGAAAAGTTCACTAGGCCCAGTGCTGCTCAATGCTAACCTGCTAGCTGCCTGGCTCCAAACTGCAGAATGGACTTCCTGAACAGAGGCGTGTCTCATCTCTGTGTCTCATTGAGACACGCCTCCGTTCAGGAAATCCGTTCCACAGTTTGCAGCCAGCTAGCAGACTAGCCGGCAGGAATCACTTGTGGAGTCATTTCAGCAGACAACGTTAAAGCACAGACATAACTCATGGATCGGAAATTTTCGCAGGTTGTATCGGAAATTTCCAATCCATGAATTACGTTGGTATCGGAACCCGATACGGATACTGGATCGGAACGGCCCCATCCCTAGTTATAATATTTTCTCAATACTTTCTGACCTCCCTACACCAAGCCCATTGGTCCCTATTAAAGATGTAAATCTGGTAAGAAACAGGCAAGGTCAATACCAGATAGGCAAGGAAGATGAGGCAAACATATCCAATAAGGGATCAGGAAAGAGGGAAGAGTTCCAAAAGCAGGCAGGAATACTGATATACTGGAAGGCCAATAGGTGATAGGAAATGATGGGATCACGGAGGATACTACGTAGGTAAAAAGGGAGTGCCAGGATCTGGAATAACAGGAGATTAATGCAGGGTTAAGACCACACACTGCGAGTATGGCGATTATAGAGAGACATGACAGACTGACCAATCATACCTCAGAATAAGAAAAAAAAAACTGACTGAAAAAATGACTGTGACCTTTCTTCTGTCTCCAAATTTGACCTCGAACTCAACCTTTATTATTCGAAATCTTATTGGCAGTCTTTCTGTCAGTACGTCATAAGGCAGAAAGATAGAAAATGTTGAACCAGAATCAGGTTGACGTGACATCGAGTAAATAGAGGACTGCAGATTAATACTCATGCACTGTCGGTGCTCTAATGAGTACTTTGAGCATCTGCACTGGCTATAGGATCAATTTACTGTCGGTTTCAGCCCTTTCATGGGTTTTGTTGACGAGCTGAAAAATATAGAATACCGCCAACCTCATAGTTTGAAACATGACATGAAATTACATGAAATTAGACCAAAGGCATTTGCTTGGATTTTTGCTACTTCAAGTAGCAGCTGTCTTGTGCATGACACTTCTGTATAGAAATATGCACAGCTACATTTGATGTATCCATGGGGGGAGACAGTCAATGGAACACAATTATCCTAAGTGCACTGCATCGTTGTGCTGCAGAATAGGAATTCTTTCCATTTCAAGCCTTCCACTTTGCATTCGATAGGAAAACAGCACGTCTTTTATAAAAGCCACTAATGATGTGTCATTTTTAAAGTAGTATGGGCATTTAAGGAAGGAGGTTGGATGTTTCAAACCATGAATTTGCTTGACACATCTATTATCAGAGACTTTACCATTGCTAACTGATTAATTCAAGTATTTAGCAGACATAGTTATTCAGAGCTCTTTACAGTTACTGGTATATCAAAGTAATTGTGCAAATAAAAGGACTCCTGGTATTTTAAAAGATGATTAACATGGATAGGCTTGCAGCCAGTTAAGAAAATGCCAAGGAAAATGTCAGCGACAGATCTACCTGGCTTCACGTTAAATTCACTTGAACCCTTTGTTTCATCGCTCAGCCTGTGTTGAAATGTCTAGCTTCCTTTCCTTGACATTTTAACAACGTAATGTGGCAGCTCTACAGCTCAGATTGAGCTCTCTTTATATTTGTTTTGATTTTGTATGTTTAATGTAGCTGGATGGAGTGCTCCACTTTCAAGCACTGACAAAAAGCTAGAGCTTTGGTGCAGTAAAACCTAAGCTAAGCCAGCGTCGGAAATGTGACAGGGACAAAATAATATTTTCACGATAGGAAATGTGATAGTGTGAAAGTTATTATTGGCACTGGGAAAGAAGGTTCGTTTACTTGCCTTTTGCTGAGCTTTCAACTTCATCAATGCATGATAGAAATGTGACAGGAAGGGTGACAGGAAGTCCAGATGTAATACAGTATGTTAGGTTGGACAGTCAGCATTGTCCTCTGCTAAAAATATTGCTCATAGTGAGAACTTACAGATAATTATCACTAAACTTTGCTGAAGTCTTCATGTCTGACTTGTTTTAGAACATTTTTTGAGTTGTTATAAGGTGATAACATGTCATAGACTCTGTAGTGACCATGACATATTATCACCTTGCCCTTGTACAGATGTACTGTATAGAGATTCCTCTGTGATTGAATATGTGCAGTCACTAGTGGATTGTATCTCTGCTGAGTGTGCACCAGCTCTACTTCCCAATAGATCAAACTTTCTGGCTAGACTGTATAGTTTTTTTTTTATTTTTTTTTTTTTAGGGGGGGTGTTATCTGTCAGTGGAATTTAGTTTTCTGTAGTCTAAACTCTTTGCTTTGTCTGTTCAGAAACAATGTCTACTGCAGAGCATGTCCAGTTAATCTTTCTCTTTATTTAAAATAAACATCACTGTGAGTTTTCCCAAAAAAGGAAATGTGAACGCTTTTTTGACCCGTACATTCTCCAGACGCTTCATGTTTTAAAAAAAAAAGAAAAATGCTCTTCCCTTTACATCTAAACAAAGCATGAAATTTCAAATGTCCTGTAGTTGCAGTGACGCCAGAAAGTCCATAGTGGGCCATTTTTAAAAGCATAAAGACAAATATAGTCAGAGGGCCAAGTTGTCTGAGCCAAGGAGCCATATGCTGTATAACCCCCATAAAATACAATTTCATTATCATTTTATTTAGCACTTAGTAGTGAATGCAGTTAGCCTGGAAATCCCCGGGGAGGCCATCAATGTATCATTTAACACGACTATTCTGCTCTATATCTTAATGGCAGTTGTAAATACTTTTAATGCAACCAGTGAAAGTAGATGACCCATCTGTTCATCAGCCCAGACTGCCAATTAGTTACTCATACTGACCCATAAATATAACATAATCATGTTATTATAACATAATGTCCTAAATAATTGTACAGTGATTCATTCATAGTTAAATTGTACCATGCAGGCCGTCTGAGTTTTAAGCTTAAATGGATTCGGGATTTTCTAATAATTGTTTTCTAATTGCAATCTCCGACAGGAAATAAACTTGGATCCCAAACTGTTTCCTAGCAACTAATAAAAAATGTCTGTTGCAACTCAGGTTTTCTAATTTGTATGGTTCATGGACATTAGAATGGAGGCACCTACCTGTAGATGAAACAATGTTTGTAAAGAAGCTAAATAAAGCCCTGTTTTGTAAAATCAGTCATGTAGTGTAGTCATGAGCCTTTGATTTCATCCTGATATACTGACCAGTGGATCCGTGGAGCTGGTGCAGTTTTCATTGGCTATGTTGGCAGTGACCAAACCTTTAACTGCTGATTGTGCCATCAGGTTAGATAGACTAGAGTCTTTTACATTTCCGAGTCCCCACTGTAGCCACTCCTCTGAATTTGAAAATTGTGACTCATCTTTTATATATATATATATATTATATATTGTAAGATGTAAATGGAACCCAATATATCAGATGGTCCTTGAGCTGTGTGGTTAATGGCAGTAAATGATCTGCTCTCTGCCCGCTTCTATCACTGTTTGAATAAAAACTGTCCACTGACAAATGGACGGATTCACATCCCAAGAATAAAGATAACTGAATCCCCTAAGTTTAACTGGACACATTTTCAAGGAAAGTCTGTTGTGTCTCATGGAAAGAAATCCACATCCTTAACCACCGCATAACCAAATCTCTTAGAACTGTCACATATTAAATGATGACAGGGGTTTCAAAGTGATTGTTTTGCTTACATCGAAGGTAGATACAGTTGTTTGCTATATGAGCCCGGTAAAAATAGCCATCTAAGATGCAGGGAGAAAAAGGACTGACAGCACTATAAACAAGCCAGTATCAGTTGGCTCTCAGTGGGAATTCTAACCCTATGGCATGCTGTTTTGAGGTACAAAGGCGATGTAAAAATACAGAAATGTCAAGATATCCACTTATCCTCCACTTCACCAAATCTTAGAGAGGTTGAGAAGTTTAGTGTAACAACCACTCTCTGACCTTTTCTATACATTTCTTCAGTAGAACCAGCAACGGATTCCGCACAGGATTTCTCAGAGATCACACAAAGTGGACTAGTGTGAAGAATATATTCTTCCACCTTACAAAGGTTATTTTACCACAGCAAAAGTTCTTCTTATTTTGACACTTAAAGGTCCAGTGTGTAAGATTTAGGGGATCTATTCACAGGGTCTAGCAGAAATGGTATATAATATTGTTTAGTATGTTTTTATTTGTGCATCGGGGCTGCCAGCTTTTCACTTTGGTCGGACTGAGATTTGATTTGTTCTCAAGGGGGTGGATGTGGAATGAAAACAATATACAAAAGCAAACATGGCAGGGATAATTTAATTATACAATTAGAATGTATAATTATTTTTGATACCCACAACCTTGCCACTCTCAAGTGCAGCAAAATTACAACAAATTTGAGGTACTTGTAGCCTACTTTGTTTCAGTATTTCCATTCTCTATATTTGTCTGACAGCTTTAGTTACTAGTTACGTTTCAGATTACAATCTTCCATATTCTTCCTGTCAAGTGAAACATGAGATATGATTTGCACTTGAAAAGGTGTGAAAGTGAAAGTGGATTTTAAATTATACACATTTTTTGGGGGATTTTTGCCCAATTGCTTTGGTTTTAATTCAAAAGACACTCACTGAAATGCTGTTAAAACACATTCAGACTATAAGCAGCCTATTTAAAACTCACCTTTAACATATAATCTCCAATTGTGCTCATTCTCACAATTTAATCAATTGGAGATTGAACATTATGTGCAATAAACATGAATGAACTGGATGATCCAGAGTTTTCCTCATCTCAGAATTTTTACTAATCCCACTTTCTAAAAGAGGACGTACATGCTTCCCCTCCCTGCTCTCCACTCAGGGCTTAGAGGTTCAACATAAAAGATGAAACATGGACCTCCATCTGTAGATTTTGTGTCATTAGTGCGCAGTAGGCCATTTCCCCAAAGTGCCTATTGGTGCCCAAGATACAAGCACAAACACAAGTGAATGTGATCACATTTGAATCACATGCCCTCTATGTCACATGTCTTTTTTTATTCATGCCTTTTAATGAATAATGAGTTTAGGGAAAGCTGTATTTACATAATTTAACATGACATTGATATTGCTAGAACATAACTGCATTCAATAATAATCAATTGTGCACACTAGCTTCCCTGTGTATGTGCTGTTTTCAGGCTATATTTTACTCCAGCTTCCAGTATGGATAAGTGCAACAGAAGGAAGATTCAGAAAAAAAAGTGAAAGCATGCATTTCTTGCTGGAGCTCTCCTGGTTTGACGTTAATACAGTGTCTTGGGAAATACTGTGTATCTTCATTTTTATTTTTTTATGAAAATGCTCAAATATAGCAATTGGTTGTTTGCAGTCTTAGTACAAAGAAATATAGAACAGTATCAACCTTGGGATCACTGAGCATGGCTGCACTGGCAGCATCGACCTGAACACATTATACACTTTTATAATGTACACTATTTTGTTGAGCCCCTGACTTTACCTTTAATGCCACCATGAGGCTAAAATCCTTTATAAAAAATATCTGTAATGTACAATTGAAAAATTTTACAGCAATGACTACTTTTGATCAGAAATGGAAATCTCATCACCTCTTGCTGTCAGAAAGATCTCATAACTTCCTGGTGCAGCAAAGTGTTCAGGGTATTAACATATTTAATAATGGTGGAACAAATCCAGGCCCTCTGGTCACTACTAACACCGGGTTGTTCACTGACCCCATTCATTATGCGGAACTCAGGCCTGATTCTTCTAATTTGTTAAGGTGGTCACCTTTAAAGTGCTCAGTGTTCATTATATCGCTGACACTCATGTTGCCATGAAAACTGAATTACAGAAAAGAAGTACATCATCCTGTCTTTACAGAAATGGAAATTCTCAGAATTTACGTAGTTTCATTTCTTGGTCATCACTTCAATTCTGCCAAAGCATGAAGTCATCTATTCTAAAGTCACTGCACATTTCATCTTGGACTTTTAGACCCCCTTTTTATGTGATAGTACTGTAGCATGTGAATTCCTTAGATATCTTATGTGGATAAAGAAAAAACAGTTTTTATGAGTCTGTAGAGGGACTCCAAGTGACTGCCAAGCTGGCAGCACTGCTAGAAAGCTTCTTCAGTTGCTCTTATCTTAGCGTAGTTAGCAAGGATACTGAAAAATAGCCCAGGGATACCTTCAGCTATCGCCACCTCTCACGTGAGCCTCGCCTTGCCTGTTGTTGCACTCCTGTCAGAACACCAAGCTTCATTTCCCTTAATTTGAAATACATCGTGTTTGTTGACAACACAGGTCAGCTCTGCCTATCTAATTTGCATGTTGAGATTTGATCACGATGCTTTAATGAGACATGGGGAATGACAGCAAATTCAAGTGCAATTTCATAACTGTAGCTTGTTATAAAGCTTCTTGGTTGCCCTTGCACTTTTGATTGCCAATATATATCTGATCTGATCAGAATGCAGGAATTAGTTAAGTGTAAATGTGTTGTTTAATATGCTCAGATATGTCCTTTGCCATATCCTGAAAGGTTATACAGTTGCTGTTCTTTAATGTGTGGATTAATAGATGGATAGTTTTAAAACTCAACTGCACATTTCACTCCCACTTGAGCAGATGGACGAGTACTTTGACTAATTTGCTTTTTAGTCCAAGAACATGAATTGTTGAGCTTATCCTGACAAACTTTTTTTCTAGAACTAACTGATGACAAACTAAAATTATGTCTCTCAAGTGAAATGGCATTCATGTATTTATTGCACTGGCAACAACTTCACTGCTTGAAATGTTCCATGTCCTTATTGTGTGAAGTGTATGTGAACAGAATCTTTGTCCTCGCTGTCTTCCTGCAAGCTATTCCAAACTGCAGCCTCAGAGTCTTGTATTTTAACAAACGATTGTTGTATAATATCATATAACAAAGAATGTTGTCTTTGAAGGTTCTTGATTCTGCCAAGTGTTTTCCTGCAGAACTTTGATGCATTTTTCGGGAAGTTTACTGGGAAATCAGCGCATCAGTGTTTCAGGGCTAATTTTAATATTTCAGTGAAACCTTTATTCTTTTTACATTTCATTGAAAGAATAGAATAGATACTTTATTGATCCCTCGAGGGGAAATTCTTTTTTTTTTTTCCCCCCTGATATACAACCACACACATAAAGGGCTCATAGACATGCAAATGTGGAGAGAGATGGTGGAGTGACAGCCACACAGAGTGGTGCCCTGAGAGCAGTCCCAGGACTGGACTTGAACCGGCCATCCTCCGGTTCCCGAGCCAAGTCCTTACGGACTGCGCTACTGCCGCCCCTGCTACTGTAGTTTGTCTGAGACACCATGTGAAGATTTTACTAAAGTTGTTTTTAAGCCCACACCCTTGGGACAACATTGCAGTAGACCAAAGACGTATTTTCAGAAGTTTTCAGATTATCAGTGTTATTCCTGCACAGCATCAGGTCTTCATGCTGCCCACAAAACAGAATTAAGAGCTTAGCTTTGACTTGTTTGTCTATTTGTAGATTTCAGTTCCGATGGGATACCCGTTATTCTATTCAGGTCTTGTTGTTTTCATTTCTTATTTATTGCCTGCATTTGTGCTTTGGAACATTTCTGCTACGTGTCAAACTGCCACCAGTTCAGTCCGGTCATGTTCGTCAGAGAGCTGCTTACATTTTCATTTTGGACTCAAATTATCGAGTTTGCTTGCTTTTTATTGTCATCTCTTGAGGATGGTTTGTGTGTTCAGGAAATGCAGAGAAAATGAGTGAGCAAAGCAACACTCGCCGAAGACCAAATACTCTTTATCTTCTAATCAGATCCCAAGCACAGGAATCAGTTCGGGGATACCAATTAGCATCTGGGCTCAAACACATCTCCGCAGCTCTGGGTCGTTCTAAGCTCTCAGGTTACCCCCTTTTTGTGGCAGTGTAGCCTGCGGCCATGTGTTCATTTGAAAGTCTGAACAGGCAATTACTAATCACTCACATGGGGCGTCATACGTTTTTGTTTTTTTTTTAAAACAATGTAGGAAAAATATTTTTAACATTTTTCTTGGAAAATGGCAACTGTGGCTCATCACGACTCCGTCGAGGAATGTGAAGCTGATGTGTTGGTGTTGCAAGTTGCCGGAAGGTCCCTGGTGAGCTCAGATGCTCGGTGCAGCCGGAGGGATCTTAGAAGAGATGAAATGCCATCAGAGATACAGTATGTAGGAGTCTTAATTAAGTCAGTCTTCTCTGATTGTGAGCTTTTAAAGCATGCCTATCTCAAGCTTCCCTGCTTAATTGGATGTGTGTGTGTGTGTGTGTGTGTGTGTGTGTTAGTGTGTGCCTTCTCTATGCGTGGGTGAGCCTCTTTGGAAATGTGCATGTCCATATCGCAGTCATTATATGTGTAAACAGGAGCTCAGCAGGGAACATGTTACATAGCACAAACCACTGGCCTGTTTACTCAGTTTCTCAGCTCGGGCTCTTTTCCATCTTTCTTGCTATCAGCATGGTTGTCTGCTTCACAACTTCAACGACTTAGATGACTTGGGTGTGTAGGTGGTGGCTCACTTCACAGACTTCACACACAAACACACACGCACACACTCTTTAATCTCCCCTTCACCCATTCCTTGTTAGGTAGATCAGCCACGATGTGCTGCTCTTTTCAATCAATGAGTGCCAAAGGTAGTAAATCAGGGATTAAGGTTCGGCATGGCACTCCATTGTGCATGCTCCTAGCCCTTCATCTCATCAAGGTGCAAACAGAAAACCCAAGCAGTTGCACAGCTATGATGGGCCCCCTGCACTTTAATCATCGCTGGTGACCTTGCTCATCACCACCAGATTAAAAAACAATTGTGCCTTAGCTGCGCTCCTTGCTGCAGCTCCCTGCTAGTTTTATTTATTGTCTCTCGTCTCTGTGGTTAAATTATTTTTATCAATCAAACGAGCCCATCAAGAAAAGTGGCTGCCATTTAGATAACACCCCCCCCACACACACAAACACACACACATGATTGCTGATACTTAACCAATGAGGAGACTCGTAAAGGCAGATGAAGCAGTACAATGCAACTCTCCAGGGAGCCCGTGTACATCTGATTTTGGTATGAAGCTATCATGGAGTTAAATAGGATTTCAGAATCAGTTTTGTCCCAAGGGAAATTCAATAGATTGCCTGATGGATCAATTCCATATATTGGAGTGACTTATAGAGACTGTTGCTTCATATTGTCTCACTATAAACGTGCTGTATGACATAAACACACCAGAATGCTACTGTTAAAAAAATCTTTCATTTCTAGGCTATTTCAGTCTTTGATGGTGTACTGTATTTTTCTTATTCAGCTGATATCTGACTAAGAATAGATGACAGAAAGACATTCACAGTGCAGCTGGAAATATCTTGAAGCATAAACAAACATTGCAGAATTTGCAGAAAGCCATTGCAGAAAATGAATAATAAATTTCAGGTTTTCTTGTGTCTCGGAATCAAACAGTATTTGACCATTGCAGATGAGGAAGACAAACTCATCTACAGAAGGTGGACTTCATAGAGTAGAATACAAAGCAACACATGACATGCCACTGATACACTGCTTTGTATTTATTCCTCTACGGAGAGAAAGGCCTGTGCTGTGTTGAGCAGTGTTACTCGTTCCCTTGTTTGACTTCGTGGTCGTCCTGTGAGTTGCAGTTTGATTTGGTCCACTTTTACGAACAAAGTCATGATGTCTTTGATTCTGCTCAGTTCACCAAGTTTCTCTCACAACAAGAGCATCTCACCTGGTACTGTAGCTGACAGAATGCAACGGTTGAACTAAATACTGTGATATAAATATTAATCTAGCAACGGTTTAAACTTGATGGCAAAAGGAAACTACATTTCCTCAGCTGCTTCTGGATATGTTTGAGATATTTTACTCTATCCATGAACATGGAGAACAGTTACAGATGACTTAACATCAACTATAAGCCGAAGTACATTAAGTACAGTAGGTCGGGGGAATGGGAATGCACTGAATTTCACCCATTTACTTCCAAGAGTATATATATATACCAGAGGGAGGATTTTTCCTTTAAAGACCTTGTGAGGTAGCATGAAGCGTTACCCTGCTACAACAAGCAATGTTTCAACTTAACCTCTGGAGACAATATTATGACCAAAGTGCCTTTAGTTTCCGCTTCAGGGTTTGAGTCAAAATTGGAGTTGAAGTAGCTGCAGGGCTAGAGGTTTTGGAATTCTTTTGCTGTTACTTGATTTGAGAAGGTTGTGGGAGATGAAGGAGAGCAAGATGCTTTATAAAGCCAATAGGATTTATTATGTGTTCTGTATATAGCAGACTGGATTTAGCCAATCCCTAGACATCCCTTTTCCTCTCTGTACCCACAGCTGTCATGCAGAATATCTTATCACATCGCCTGAATGTGGGTGGGTTGGTCTGTCGCCTCTCTCTGTGTGCATGCCTGCGTGTGTGTGTGTGTGTGTGTGTGTGTGTTAACATGAGAAATGTGGTTTGTGGTTAAAAGGGCAGTGGAATAATCACTCTGGCACCTGCTCAGACTCCCATGCGTTGTTAAACATCCAGCTACTCACAAAGTCAAATACAAGACAAGCCTAATGGCTCCCCAATGCTCGTCTTTGTAAATGACGGTGTTAACTACAACTCTCTTAACACTTAAGCATGTCCGTGGATCAACTATAATACATATTCCTGTGGTTTGTGTTTCCCATTAAAGGTGTCAGGTTCAACTCTGCAGAGCTTTAAGTACAAAAGTCCCTGTTGACTCTTCAGCTTACTTGTTTCAAAAACAGGGTTTACTTCTACTTTCCATTACCTTGAGCTAACACCTCTCTTTATCAATGTGTTCTTTTTTTTTTCAGGGAGATAAATTGTCAGGGTGGGTGTCCTGGTCTGCAGTAGAAGCTGGTGCAATCAGGTTCTGTGATTTGTAAATCAGCACCATCAGGAAAACTGCTTACAGAGGAGGTCGCAGGGCATGTTGTGCCAGTTATAGCGATGATAGTGCAGTCGTTTGGATCCATAGCAGTTTTAGAGCATCAAAGATCACTCTTGACTTTAGTAAAGTATATTAGTATGTGTGTGTGTGTGTGTGTGTGTGAGCTGACAGGAGGACTGTGATATCGTTGGGTGATAGTGCCACTAGTGCCACTCACATGAGCCAAGATGAATGGGCTCAGTCATCATTATGATTTCAGTGGATGTTGGAGAGAAAAGATTAGAGTGATTGGTTCCATAGCAGAACATAATTGATTTATAATGCACCAGCCAGGAAAGCAGCGCATAGCTCCTCACGTGGATGAACAATGGCAAGGGCGTTTGGAGGTTAACAAAAGAGGGTTGTGAGGGGTTGTGAGGGGTTACATGAGATTAGAGTAGGCTCCGAGGCAGAGCGCGCCGACATTGGTCAGCGTTTCTCCTCCCTGCGGCTGGCAGGTGAGCAAAAAAAGACAGACCGGATGAAACCTCAAGCTGACGATAAAAAAAGAAAAAGGCTGACGCATCTTCTAGGCTGTTGAGGTATATCCTGTGTGGTGTGATGGCCCCAGGCAGTATGGAGGCAAACCGAGCACCACAGCAGGTGATTGGCAGAAAAATATATACTCTGGATGAAATCAAAGTTTCTCAGAGGAAAACTAAAGTTTTGATGGTGTTTTTGGTTTACTCACAGATGTCACAGATTGATTCAGGCATTTCTTAGTTGATTGGCGTTGAGCTGCGCCCACTGCCTTGTTAATTATCTTTTGATGGAATCCAAACTGTAGCACAATAAATGGTCATGGTACACACACTTTCCAGCTAAATAATGGCCAATCTATTTCCTATAGTGGCTATGAACATTGGCATTGAACATGCATTTATTTGTGGGGTGCAAAATGTTCAAATATGAACATCATACATTAAATAATTCATAGTGAGATTGGCCTGAGCTGGTTTTGCTTGTAATTTCCATTCACCATCTTTCTTTGTACTGGACAATACAACATTTACAACTTGAGTGGATGTACCATTTTATCCATTAAATAGATCTTCGTCACCCACACACTCCATGTTAATGTTTTTACAGTTTTGGTGCTAGAGTGTGAATTGCAAGATTTAATGTACAGCACGGCAGGTTCAAGTCACCACTTAGATATACGCTTTCTTTCTTCTTGACTGACATTAAGGAGAGGAAAGCACAGGATTTATGATTTGCAGTCAAGTCTCACCAGTTACCTTGAGGCTTTTCACATTTTCCTCAATTTACATTCACAAACACCCTTTTTGGATATTTACCAGTAGCTGAGTTGGTGGTGGCTGGAGAACAATCTCAGATCAGCTCTCTGAATTCCTGTGAAGTCTTACACAGTGACAGCAGAAGATGGTTGCCTGATGCCACTGTGTTCAGTTGATATCTCATTCCCAAACCTGCTGCACTACTTTTAATAGTGGAGCTCGGAGCCGCAAAAGGAATCTCGTTTATTAGGATTCAGCCCGCTCCCTGACATACTGCGAAGGAATAGATAAGAGTGGTGGGAATACGGCCTGAGTTAAATAAATAAACAGATCATGCACAAAATAATTAACCTCTCAGGGTCTTTGACATGCTCTGAAAATGCTGAAGGGGTAGGGGGTTGGGTGGGTGGGGGAATAGAGGAAGAACTCTCACACTGAGCTGGCTGCTCAAGAAGCTGCTGTATGTGCAACTCCAAGGTTAACCTGTCTGTTCAGATGGTCCTCTCCATCACTCAGTTTCCTTGTAATGATCTGTGTTTTTCATCTCAATAATGCATTTTTTACATGCCATATAGAGATGACAACTGACATATATTGTTGATGGTTGCATTTTCAAATGAAATATAGGTGTTGTGAATAGAGTCTGCCCATAATCATAAGCCACATGGTTTTCTTTCTACTTACTACAAACAGTCCTAGCCCAAAGTCTGTTTACTTGCTTTCAACCATAGCACGAACACGGCGTGACATGGGCTCGTCTGAATATCTATAAGGTTGTATTATACTGTACTGTCCTGTACTGTAAAAATAACACAAGGACGTTAACACAATAGTTTATTTCAGGGCTGCAACTATTGAGCGTTATAGGTTGACCAATTCATAATTGCATAATTGAATCTATAATATTTATTAACCAAAACTACTGTTTCATACCTTCAAATTACTCAGTTTTTCTCAGACCAGCAATTCAAAATCAATCTTATCCTGATAAGGATAAGTGGCGACAGAAGATGGATGGATGGGTGGGTGGGTGGATAGATGGAACAGAAGAAAGAAGCACACCCTCACATTGGAGAAGTTGGAATCAGAGAATATTTAGAGAGCAGCTCAACTTTACTTGTTAAATAACTTTAATTGTTAATTATCAAAACATTCTGTGTTTTCCTTTTTGCTTTCTTTCTTTCTTTTTTTATTAATCAACTAATTGTTTCAGCAATCTCATTATGAATACTGTAATCACATTATGTTACATTAGAGTACTCAAAAAGTTTTATTATTTAACTTCATATAGCCAATTAAGGGACAATTACATCACACTTTCGTGCACACAGTGTGAAAATGCTGACAGAAACGAGGCTATTATGACCGTGATTACTTTCATTCTGGGTCAACACTCGGTCACCATCTTCCTTCAGTTTCAACCAACCCAGCTCCCTCTCAGGGAATACAGACTAAAAGAGGAGCCAAATGATTCCAAATTTGAATCTCAAAGCTGTGCAGAAGCTTCTAGAAATATTTGTCAAGACCTGAGACAGTGATGTATGTCATCACTGTGCAACAGCATTTTTAAAATAACACTAATTAGCCGAGGGAGTGAGTTTTGGTGGCTAGCTGTTTCCTCATGGAGAACTAACACAATAATGAAAATCAGCAGAGTTCTAAGCCTCTTATATCTCCCTTTATTCTGAATCCTCCTTCAGCCTTTAAATTGCCATCATTTGACAAAGTAATCAACATTGTTTTAATTAAGTTGTCTAACTTGGCCAGATGCATTTTTCTCTCCCTATTACCACTCTCCCACCACACACTGCCTCACATCGCTCCCTCACTCTTGACGCTCGCTGTCTGCAGCGCTGGGTTTGAAAAGATCGAGAAGTTGCTTTTAATCGAAACTTTGCAAACGGTCTCTCTCAGTCTCAATAAATCATTAGGGTCTCGTAATGGATTTCACACACCAGAACAGTTGTCCCGACACTGTCACAGAATATTAAAAATTCATTTCAGAATGACAAATATGTGCTTTAAAAACAAGTGACAGTCTTGTAAAATAATTCATTATTGCTGTGATCAAAACATTTCCAGGCAGCTGTGTCAGGTAACAGGTCGCTTACAGTAAGGCTGCTGTTGCACTCTCAAAACTGGACATCATATAAATATCATGTACTACGTCACATCACATTTTATCAGTTGTATTACATCTCAAGGTGAAAGATTAATTAGTTAGCATGAAGTCAAAGCGATGCTGTTTTTGATGCTGTATTTAGATCCGATGTCAGCACGCACTGCCACAGTACAAAACAGGCTTTCATGCTCTCCTTACACGTTTCCATTCATAAAATTAAATAAAAAAAAAAAATATGGACATATTATGGTCTATAATTTATGGCCTACAAGTTGCAATAAAAATTATAATCTATTATTCTCCAAACTATTATTTATGGGTCCCTTGTTTCAGAGAGGCTGCTATGCAGAGCATGTTTTATGTATTAGTTTTGCCAGTTTCCTTCATTAGAGTTCTGCCAGTGAATTAACTGTGTAGATGTGAGAAGTGTAGATCTTTTCATGTCACATCGAGGAATCATGATATGCAGGTTTTTCATGTATTATCTGTGCATCTGTGAACACTTGAACTCACGAGTATTACATCACAGAATCGTCATATTTATCACAATCTTTCCTGCATACATTTGCATTTTATTTAAGAAAAGTCGCTTACACTTGTGCACCCCATAAGGCACTTTATGTAGTTTGTGTATCGGCTGCTTTATTTCTTATAGTAACACCTCTTCCCAAATTCTAGCCTTACTGATTTATATGTTGGCTTGTAGTCCTGATAAGTCTATGAGTGCTCTGGGCTGTCTCACTGCCAGTTAAGTGGGAGGGCCTTCTGATGCACTTCTTGTCTACTGCACACAGACCTTTCTATAGTCTAAAATCTAAAATACTGTAGACTTTTGCTGTGGGAATAATCCTTAAAAATCCGTAGTGTTTCATTGATCAAGTAAGTGGTGGGGAACCAAACAAGTAGAGCAACATATACTATATGTATTTGGTACACATTAGAAACTCATGGGGAAAAAAAAGTTTTTGCTCATACGCCCTTAGGGGCTCCATACATATTCAAGCATATCTCACCCACGTATTTCTTACTTCATTTTAAATAAATAAATAGAGTGTACACATTGCAGATGCAAGCTTACAGTATGTAGTGAAATATAAACATTGGTTTTGGACTTACACTTGAGACCTTTCTCTCCAATGCCTGTGATGCACATACAAGTGGGAACTGAGAATAATATATGCTCATACATGCATGGAGTGGCACTTGTGCTTTGTTTTTAGCTCGGAAGTTGCAGGAAATTGCTCAGTAATATAGGAATGTGGCTTTTCTCTCTCCTTGGAGAGATCACCAAAGCAACCGAGCATGCTTCCTCATACACCATGAAGCATTAAATGCTGGACTGTTACGTGTTATCAGATACGCAATTAGTAATTACTCAGGGAAGGATTCATGCCTACAAATTCTGTTTTCTCCAGCAGCTTTTTTTTCCTTGTCAGTAATACTGACAAAGGAGAAAGCAAAGCTTCGTCGTTAATCAGCCAAATAATATGATATACAGTGTCTCTTAAACAAAGCTCAACTTTTCTCTTCCTTGCCTGTTTTCCACATTGTTCACAATAAAGTTTTTAAGTAACAAACTAACTAACTTACTCCCTTGACCCCATGTTTTTATATTTACAGCAAGGTCATTCATCCTCCACTCCACTTAACAAAGTCTGAATAGACCTCCCACACATAATTAGCCAGCTGCCCTTGCATTTGGTAGCAAGGTTTTGTACAGAGAAGAGCAAAATTAAAACTCAAAAGCTATGATTTCCTTTTAGGAACATGTTAAGAAATAAGTGGGTAGTGGTAGTTGATAAATTCATTTGACTTTAGCTGTAATTCTCAACAACTAAACATGGTCAGTGGATATGATATAATGAATGTGTAGGAGCCAGGGATGAAAATATGAAGCTGATCAAGTTAAAAAAACCCAACAAAAAACACATTGTCAGCCGAATTTTTGGAGATTAATTGAACATTCCCTGCCTTTCAGATATATTTATTAAAAATGTTTTATCATGATACAGATTTTTGTCGAAATGTTTCTGCTATTACAAATTGATAGTAAAAAAAAGTGCTGTTTTCCGGAGTTGGTTTACAGAGATACACTTCCATATTGTCCTGCAACAGTTTTAGCCTGCCCATAAAGAGAATTAATGATCCATAAATGTATTGCTTATTTTTTTTGCTTCCTGACGCAGATCACCTTACATAAGGTTCAAGCTGAATTCAGAGCTTCCACCATCTGCCTTTTATTGCTCTTAACAGAAGTGCTACCAACAACAATGTACAAGAGCTTTTGAAAACACTGCAGAAACATATAGGAATCCAGTCCAATTCCCTTCCTGCTGACTGACTTTTAGATCTCTGTTTTGGATTTCTCACTAATGTCGTGATCGGGGAATTAAGATGTCAGGCCTCCTCCCACGCAGCCCGCATCACCATGTACAGACTTGACTTTCATTCACACAGAAGACGCGGGAGTCAAAGCCAGAATCAAATCCCTGACCCAGATTCACTGCTCTCGATCTCTTGCCTCCATCCAAGTTACCCTCCATGCGTGTGTGCATGTGTGCATTTTCAATTATATAAGTTCAACCACACAACATGTGCTCCTGTATTAAAAAAAAAAAAACACCTCAGCACGAAGTGCCTGTTCACATAGGGTAAACAAGTTAATAAGACGCATTCTGAATGAGGAATATTGAGCTGTATTTTAATGAATTAATTGCATTTGTTTCCCTTTTAATTTTGCAGTTTTCTGCTTCTGTGGCATTAGTGGTGCTTAGATTAATTATATCACCATTAAATGACTTATTGTTTTGAAGACAATGAAAGGAATTCAGGTGCTGTTAAGAAACAACTGAATATGCTCCAGGTATTGTGCACGGAATTACTATGCACAATCATAAATGCTCAATACATCTCTGAAATATTAGTGCACTATCCCCACTGAAAATCATATTTCATTGAGAAAGACCTAATAGTTAATGTTAGATTATGTGTTTGTGTTTGAAAGAGAGCTGTTCTGCCATCTTTGATTGAAGCATCCTTTTTTAGGAGGATGTTATACATACACATTCATCTGCAAATCAACATATATACGTGTCTGCATGTCTGTGTTGTTAATGTATTCAGGTTTGTAACCCCAACTAACTATATTCTCTTGCTTAGCAAGAAAATCAACATCTCAGCACCTCATTATCAGCACCATGTTCTATGTTGTCAGACTCAATATCCTGATGTTACACTTGCTTTCTCCATTAATGGAGTATGTTAGGTTGTCGCACCAAGCCAGCTTTAAATCCCTGATCACAACAGAAGGGAGAACCTATTTACTGTAAAACCACTTCACGTCAAAGTAGCCATTCCATTCCCGGTATGTGTCTGAGTCTTGCGATTTCCTCTACGGTTGGCTTGCATAGTGCAGCCCAGGGGAACAACACTGACGGCTCCATTTTCACTGTGTTCCTCTGCCTGTTCCTTCCTAAACACCTTGATTAGTAAAGACAACATTAGTCCTCTCCTGGGACGGTGTATCTCTGAAGCGAGGGCATGCTGGTTCTTGTGTATGTTTCCTTTGGATCATTGACTGTTTGAAGAAAAGTGCACGGACACTTAAGAGGACCACAGATCTGCTTTTTTAATTCTCTGAGCTGTGTTTCTGTTGCTTGAGATGAATACAAAGCAAATATACAGCAGTTAAACTGTATTTAATAATCTATGACCTCAATGGGCAACCAGTGGAAAGTGCAACATCAGCATAGCTTATCTGCTTCTACATGTTGCCAGTACAGATCTCTATCAACAACTTATCAAACGGTTGCAGATCGTGGTCATGTGAGCTATGGGGCTGTAAAGACCTTGCTCATTTCCCCTTAAAGCTGATGCTTTGATGTGGACAGAGCCAAGTGCAGACTGTGGTGAGTGATATGCTAATCACGGCCACTGTGGGTATTGGATCATGGTCAAAATGACTGGAGATCAAACAGAAGCACAAAAAGCAGCTTTAAAAATGCTTTTCTTTTTTTGTGACATTTAGGCCCCAATTCCATGTGGAATTAATCTTCAAACTACACGGACAACTTACCTGAATATGGAAAAACACAAGTTAATGTAAGCTGTAAATGCACATACAATGCATTGCAATTGAAATGCATTGAGATGGCTTATCTTGGTAAGCACATCCTACATCTCAAGCTGCCCATCAAAGAGCTTTAGCAGCATGGCATCCATAGACTGTGTGACTGCTAGTTGTATTAAATCTTAATGTTATGAAGATAGAAGACACTTGTGACAAATGGAGCCAATCTATATTGTCTGTCTCTATGTTGATATACTTAAACATTGGTTTAAAAATGATAGCTGTGTAATTAGCTAGACGAGAACTAATGTTCATCTTTGACTGAAAAACACAGCTTCAAAAACAGCCAAAACTCTGGGTTTTCTGTCAGACAAGCTTCCCCTTAACCCAACTGCTGATCTGTCAAAATTGCTTCACGTAGACTGGGCCCCAAGTGACTCCCCACTGTCAAGCCAAATCCTGTACCTTCACCTTTACAAAGTGCAAATGGGAATGTACTGTAAGAGCTCAAGGCTCAACAGCTTTGTTACCAAGGAAACTTCAGTGGAAATTCAGCTCACAGCTGTCTACAGGGAGACAGAGCCTTACTTCACAATCCTGCCATTGAGAGAGGTACGGAGAAATAGATGGAGACTACCGACAATGTCCCCTGAATGCTTGTGTCCAATTGAAAATGGCTTTCATGTTGAGTGTGTCAGCAATGGACCAGGGGCAATCGGTCTCCCTTTCTGGTTTATCATTCAGTCCTACAATGCAAAGGATTCTACAACTTTTTTTAAACCTAACCACACATGCCAATAGAGCAACAGGACACCAGCAGTTAAACTTCTGTTCACTTTAGACTTCTGTAAGAAGTTTACTTGCTAAAAGCATACATGTATCACGGTTGCCAATTATTTTACAAATGCTATCTCAATAATCATGACTTAATTTTCTTGTTGGAGATATCAAGTTATCTTGTAATCTCCTAATTATCTCCTCAAGGTCCTCACTAGTTTTTTAAAGCTCATTATCCTAAGATAATGGGTTTTGATAACTCGAACAACAGAATTAGATCATTATAATCACTGAATTGTTCTGTTCATTTTGTTTGTCCCTTTTTTGTATTGTTCGGGTTTTCCATTTTTATTTGTTTCATTTGTGTTGGCTTTTTTTTCTTAGGCTTTGATTATAAATGCATCATTTCTATGCGAGAATAAACTGCAGGGAATCAGAGGTATTTTGTAATATCACTTGTGCTTTAACAATCAAAGAGAAATTGTACAATTGCTAACATGTTGTAACGTGTATTTCAGGTAAACTGTACAGGATATTCAAGTGTAATTCAAGTTCACTTTTTTCCTCACACCAATTACGAATGTGTGTTTCATTAAACTGCTATCCCAATGAAACACTGCATTACATTACTGGAAACCTTTTTCCTCCTTTTATGCCGAATTCCAGATACTTGTGGAAGTTCTATCTGTGGTTTACTAAGCATCAGAATGTGCAGATTGCTAAATGAAGTGCACAGTTTAGAAATCCATGTGCACAAATGTGAAAGTAATGTGACGTCACCATCTTGAGTTTGGCATTAGAAATGATGCTTGAAGTTCATAAATCAAGTGAGAAGTAGGCTCATTTCCCCATTAGGCTCAATACATTCAGACTTTTTTTTTTTTGCAGCCAAGGTCCTGCCCCCTGCTGGCCATTGGAAAGAATACATGGTTAAGAAGCTCTGTCCATTTATTGTACTGTCAATAGCACAGTTTTCCACACATTTATTTATTTTTTTGTCTACCATTTGACCCCCACAGGGATCAGAAACCATGTCAGGAAAGTGGTCCTAAAAAATGGCTCAAAACAGGCCTAGCACTGGGAACCACAGCCGCTCTTGATTTCTGTATATAAGTTCTGGGGCAGTCACTTGTAACATGGTGGTAAAACCCCGCTTCCTATGTTCTTGTTACCACAGTCTTCCCAGCCAATAGATCAGTTGACACTCCCGTCAAGTCTACAAAACCTGCTCTGAGACAGGACAAATAGGAGCTCTGATTATGGATGCTTAACACCATTAACAGCCACAATGAAGGTACCTGTCTTCAAATTCAGAGAAACAGTCTTTGATCTGTGTTCCCTTATGGAATGCCAGTGGAGCTTTTCCCAGCACTGCAGTATATACTGCATATTATAAAGCAATATGATACCATTATATATGGAAGAGGTTTTACAATGTGAATCAGATTTATCTTCTCCTTTATGTCAAATAGGTTTGATGGAAACAATGTGAATGTAGTATCAGACAATGGGGCCTACAGTATAATGAAAAGAGCTCAACTATTTGGATTTTTTCACCATCCAACTTTCTCATTAACCAGGCCTTCACCTCTTTCCAGCTGAATGACAGTGTCTTGCACCTGTAATTCTGACAAGGGTTCAGCATCACTTGATGTGATGGAGCTGCCAGGCAAGCCAGTAATAACGCTCCTCCTCTGCCTACATTCATTAAGACTCCCAGAAGAAAAGGTAGATTAAGGTAGCCTTAACTGGAGCATGTTTTACCCCCACACAATATGTCGAGCGCTAACCTTTTCAGCTGAAACAAACAAATCATTGGGTACAAGTGCTAATAGGGGATATGCCTGCTGGCGAGTGTGTTTGTATGTGTTGTTTGGCAAGTTCAAGGAAATAGGGCGGGTGAGGGTTGTTGGGAAGGGACGACTGGGGCGAAGTTGACATGACTGAAGACGAGCACTTAGCTAACTTTGTTATCTCCAGTGAGCCAATGTATCCTTTTGGAGATGAAGCGCTCAGGGGAAAATAACAGAATGATTTCTAAAGTAGCAAAGGTTTCATCGTGTAGGTAAAAGGTGAAGGTAATATTTTAGTTTATAGGACAGTTTTCCCTGTTTTAGCTCAGCTCTAACAGTCGGTGGGGGGAGTTAATCAGTGGTTTTTTTAAGTGGCTGTGGCAGGAACAGATGACAAGAGCTGCATGCGTTTGCAGATGCAGAGCGTGAAAGTGAAACTCCTCTGATTCTGTCCAATTTGGCTTGTCTTTCTGCAGACAAACCTTCAAAAAGCACCCACTTCCATGTTTCTCATTCTCTCAGGGAGAAAAGAAAAGAGGCAAATTTATGTAAGGGTTATGAATGTTGCCTCAGAAGTTTGCAGAAATGATTTCTCATGGAGTTCCAAAGTAAACATGCCATATGTCAGCTTAAGGTCTGTTTGAGAAGATGTTTTTTTGGAATGGAGTTACTGTCTAATGTTCCTACACAGCATAGGAAAATTTACAATGTTAACCTTTTTTGTTCTGTTCCTGAGAGGAAATTCATCTTTACAAGTTGTTTAGTCATGAGAAGAAATGCAGTTAAGAATAAGAATATAAACACTGAACAAAATAAATATTTAACTAATGATTTTACTATTCTTTGAGTAGTATGGCTGAGGTTGACGCTGGAGGAAAACAAATTACATATGGATTTTTAAAACTAGTAAAGGTTTATCATCTGTTGAGCATTTTGTGCTTCTGGAAAATGTTGGCCTATTGGTGGCATACAGAAAGATCAGGCAATCTGAGCAATGCTCTGGACCAAAGTCTTGGTGATCCCATCATCTAGCAAATACCGATGATCCCTTCTTTTAACCCAAGACCACGATCTTTCCCTAAACCTAACCAAGTAGTTTTAGGAACATAACCTTAACCAGGATTTAACCAACAAGGTGGCAGAAAATAAAGCTCATTTTTAATGGCCGTTTACGCATTGGAATGCCCTGACAAATGATATCATCCTGATGACAAGGATGTTAGGTAATAAGGAGATGATCGTAGGATATAACCTATGGTTGTAGGTATATGGAGACTTGTTGGGTAATTCACCAGGGGTGGAAGTAAGGACTTGGAAGTAAAATACTTACATTACTGTAGCTAAGTAATGTTTTTGTGTACATGTCCTTTCATGAGTATTTTTTAAGCCTATAATTTTACTCTTATTTAAGTATGCATATACATTATTCGCTACTGAGGAATTTTTGATCTGCATTTTTGTAGTCATGGGATACACAATAGGCGCATGAGCCGTGAAGCATTGCCCACTTCCTTTTGGTGCCCATGTTGACCAATTCAGAGAGAATACACTGCTGCTCCGTGTGGTATGAAGCTCCTTGACCAGCAGGTCTGTCTAGAAAACACTCTTGAAAAAAATCTTGAACGAAACCACACTGCAGTCTGTTGAAGGTTTGGAGAGGTGACCACATTGACCAGAACTGTGCCTGAGTTGGGAGTAATAAAGAGACGAAAGAAACAGAAACCAAATGCAGTCAGATTAGGCCCTTGACTGACTCTTTGCAGGGCATTGAGAGAAGTTTCTGATTACATGTATTCTACGCATGTTCAAAAACATTTATATGCTTTAAGGGACAGATTTCCTCTTTCATCAAACATATTGATCCATTCATACCTTTTATCATTCATCAGAGAAATCTGCTTCTTTGAAAGTAGAAATGTTCTACATGGATCTCCTGTTTCTATTAAACTATCAACTAGATTGAGAAGAGCACTGTGCACTTGAACATTTCTTGAATTCTTAGTTTTTTTTGTTTGTTTTTTTATTTGTAGTTGACAAATTCAGTAATGTACTTCTACTTGAGTACATACCTTTTATTACTCTTTCCACCACTGTAAAAATCCGATAGATACTATAGATCAGATACACAGGCCAACAAATTGACCAGCATCACTATAGGCCATAAAAAAGCATGTTCTATTCTCTGTAACTCACAGGGCATTTGAATACTTTTTTAAAATAACCTCTAGCAGTTTTCTGTGCATGAACACCCTCTCTTCTCATGAGAGTGCCCCACTTCAGATCTTGTTGTGAACTTAATGAAGTTAGCTTTAGTAGCAAGCCACGCTTTATGCTTTAATGTTGCCTGTCTTGAGAGTTACAGTGCATTCATTCATTTGAGGCTCTGATTGTGTATTCCCTTTAATGGCTTGCTTGCCTTACCAATGTGTTTGGTGTGCTCTTCTTCCTTGCACCGTCTTTAGGCCTTCACATTTCTGCTGATGCAGTTGCTCACCTTCACCAGCCATCCATGATTTTGCAAGACTCGTATTGCACATTATAGTGTGATCCCACTTTCCAATTATGGTTTACGGTATAATTACAGTAATATTTTGCCACTATAATGCAATAAACTGGGAGATAAGCCTACGGATATCAAGCTGTAGAAGGGATCACTAGTTCACCATTTGAAAAACCTAATTGTGTTCCGTGCAGTGGAGGCTTTTTAAACAGCATTTAAAAGCTAATCAAATCAAGGATTTGCCCAAAAAGGCATCTGTCGAGACAGCTTTTTATAGAGGCCTTTGCACAGCTTGTCTCTAATCTGAAAATGAAATTTTACTTTCAGCAGTCTGTTATCTTCTCTCACTGTTGTGCATCAATGGTCTTGTCCTCGCTCCAAATGAAATTGTTTTCTCATGCCTGTAATATCAGTAATCTTGTGTATTAAATTGCAAGTGAAAACAAAAAGCAAGACAAAGAGAATGACTGAGCTTAAAAAACATCCTGGCAGATGCTACAGTGAAAGGACAAGGATGTTGTGTGGCTGCATGGTTAGTACAGAAAGCAACAAGCTGTTTGAAAGCTAACGCATGTGATGTCTGACTGATCAAGTCCCTCTGAAACTCACAATAAGAAATCAAAGTATGGAAAGTTTTTCTTTAACATTGTGTTCCTGAAATGCATTAAATTTTGATGGTAGAGCTAAAAAAAAAAAAAAAAAAAAAAAAATCAGCCTTCTGTACAATACAGAAGCTAGTGAGGGCTTTTTCTGCAGTCTCGCTTTAGAAGTTCACAAACTATAATTTTCATAATTAATCGGCCCAGGATCAAAAGCATAGCATCATGGTGAATATTGATTATAGGTTTTACTTGGGGTGTTAAATATGCCTCTCATGACACTGCCTTGAGATCTGACTTAGGGGTCCTAAGTGGTTCCATTAATTGTCCTCAGTGGAAATTTTAACAGCATTTTTTGCACATTGTACAATATGCTAATCATGTTCCACCTACTGAGAAACCTTTGTTTACCTACTGTTGAATAGTGCATGTACTGAAGGCTATGTGACCATGCATCTCCCATCAGGTTTAACTAACACACATTGAAGACACCACTGTTTGCCTACTGATGATTACTCCATACTGAAGCCTTATGCAGATGAAAAAAATGAAATATGTTTTTATAAACACTGTACCCAAGGAGAAGGTTTTCAATTTATTCTATTTTAATCTTCTTCTTGTTCTGTTTTCGATCCTGCCTTTACTTTCAACATTGTAGCTTTCAGCTTATATTTACAGCTGTGAACTGACAGAGTCCGGTGAAACAAACAGCCTGTTCGTGATTGCTCCTCATACTTAAGATGAGTAGACAGGCACATATGTGTTAGCATATGTGCCTGTTTACTCATCTTCATTAATGAGAAATATTACCCCAACACAATTGATTAGTTCTCTTATGAACTAATTGTCTTAACTGAAATGCTGAAATCACCAGGTAATCGGCCCCTGGTAATAATTGGTTCATTGATGTCCCAAACAATCTACTGTATGAAGCCAAAAATATAAGTCAGATTTTATTAAAGCTGCTGCTTTTGGGGAGGTGAAATCAAATCAAAAATTCAGAATTTCCAACCAGCATTAGGGATGGCATGCCTCATGACTCTTCGCTAAGAGAGATTCTGACAGGCAGTACTGTGTATTGTCCAGTTCATCTTGAAGGCCAAATAACAGAGATGTATTTTTTACCACTTTAAAATAAACATGAATCTGTAAAAGTTACCCTCCACAGCTTTGTGTATTATATATATATATATGTAGTCCACTCAAAGTTTTCCTCCACTCCATATGCACAGCTAAGAATAGGCTGCCTTTTGGTGTATTGATTTAACCAGTTGCAGAAAAAAAAATATATATATATTATTTTCTGCAATCATGTCTCTGTTCAATGTAGAACCTGACAGACGCAGTCTACACGTTGTTAGCTTCCAACTTTGTTCCCCAGCCCTGTAGATAATATTTCATTTTTAATATTACATTTTCCTATTTGAAACAAGCACTGTGTTGCAGTGATACAGTTACCATGCGGACTCTGTAGAGTCTCTAAAAAGTTCAGCTTGAAGTTGGACTCATCAGCCAGTCACTACAGGATATTGGTAATCAAAGTCACCCTGAAACCCCAGAGTCAATGTGTAGAGGTACAAAGGATTAAAGAATTGCACAGATTAAAACCCCTGATAGAAAATGCATAAATGTTAATGTGGTAAAGTTTGAGTGAAGGACATCACTCTGTCATAGACTTGGATTAGTGTTGAGAAAGTAGCTGGCTGGATACTAGGTAACAAGTGACACCAAGCCACATATAATGAGCATGTGTTTCTAGAGGTCAAACCACTTCTTTAGGGACTGTTGGAAAGGCAGGGAACTGCAAGTTCCGTTAAAATAAAGTGCAGTCTGACAAGGTTGATTGGTAAGGACAAATAAATTCCATATAAATACATACATATAAATCCTTCAGGTTATTTTATGTATTTGTTTTTTTTTTTGTCAAATCCTCAGTGTTTTAAAAAAATAGGTTTCTGGTATATTTTGGCCCTGGATATCTTCAAATGTGAGCTCACAGCAGTGGCAAAAGAGATGTGATATGGGTTGGGTAAACAAGATTATTGAGAGCAGATGGCATGACAAAAATGTTCCTTTTGGTTGACCATTTTTAAAATTGTTACAGGCTTGTTTGCCCTGCATCTGTTGCATTTAATCCAATTAGACTGAAACTTCATACCCATGTCATTAGAATTAAAGTTAGTCTCTCTTTAGATGGTTTGCATATTTGCATCCTACCACTTTGTCTATATTGTCAGGGATGTGTGCTGTAATCAGCCGGTGCATGAAACTTAATTACAAAGCAATATTGCTACAGCACAGAGTAGTAAATCTGATGGCAATGCAAAGCTTCTCAGACACATTGTCCCTGTTTACTAAGCCACAGTCACTTACTGCAAACAGTTGTCATTGGAACTACTCTTTATCGAGGTAAAAATCAGTTAAAAGAAACGTGTTATTATTTCTTGGGGACGATGAGTTCAAAAAGCAGAAAGGTGTTTCTGAATCTCTGCTAACAGTTTCAAACATACTGGATGTACAGTCGTTTCAGCAACAAGGCCACAAGTCAAGGTCGGGGACTGTAAAGCTCTGAGCTTCATTTGCATAGCCTTCCACCCCAAGTGGACGTCTTGTTCTAGGCTGCATATTCTGATCTGTAATTTCAAGGTTCGACTGTCTGGAAAAGCACGTGCCATAAAAGTCAATTAAACACCACTACACAGTGTTTCAGTGATGGATTAAATCTCATATGATGTGAGGAGCACTAATGAACAATGAACTATGGGGCTGCCAATAAATACTTGAACAGATTTTTAACTGTCTCGGAGATGCTATGCACCATTCTTAGAAGGACCAGTTGGGCCCTTTTTATAACAAAAATAATACCCATATAGTTGATGAAAGACACACTCATTTATTTCAAAGATAAACTGAGTCAATTTAGATTATTTGAAAGCAAGAAGTTGGATGTAAAATGACTGCATCAAGCCTTGATACACATCTGTTTATCAAGTTTGTATGGCTAAAGCAAACAGTTGCCTTATATTACCATCAAATGCAACACATCAGCATCCCTTTGGAACCCTGTTTGTGTCAACCAGGTAGATTGTAGTACAGTATTTACTGGTCTGCATTTACTTGCTGCATGTCCCAGTCTCTTCACTAGTCTTTGCTTTGTGCCATTTGGAACACAGGATTTCAGTCGAGTCTGAAAAAGGCACTAATGGGAGTTTGAGAAAGAAAATACTAAGCGTTTAATGCATAGCATTCTTCAGCTAAGGCTTATTTGTACTTGTGCCCCCGAGTATTAACAACAGAACTGACCTTTGGTAGAGACATTGTTGTTGTTTTGTTTTTGTGTTTAGTGAAATACAGAAATTTGATATAGCAGAAGCGTTGCTGCAGAATGAATGCACAAAAGAATCCATTGCTTTCAAGAAGTCTCAGATTGAGCCCCCAAGACTTACTTATTCCAAGTAAAATAAACTCAGTCATTGTGGTAAGATAATCCCACTTGTTCCCATAATTATTTTCCCAAAATGTAATCATATTGAATGATATTTTATTGGGACTGGAGTGCTCTTTAATGGAGTTCTTGCTTCCACTTAGAGCAGAGCAGAAATCAAAAACTGGACTCTTGGATGAATGGGAAGACGCAGAGAGGTGGACTTAGTAAGTGAGTGAAAGCACTGTTGAGTTGTCTGCCCATCTTTGTAATGAAGTAAGCAAGGTGGTCCTGATTGAAATGGGAGCCCAGGAAATGACAGCTTCAGCGAATCACACAGCACCAACCCTGTAACAATTTACCCTAGAGGAAAATTGACAGTTGCCAAAGTGGCCATTATTCTCAAGCAATCAGGCTTTGTAAAAGTGCTGACACCAGGTGAAAATTACCTCTTTTTCAGAGCAATGGCTCTGGAGGTATATGGGACATCGCCATTGTCACACAGATAACACCTCATCCATCTCAATAGTGTGATTAAAACACAGATGTGGACATAAGTTAATTTAGCATTTTGCTAATTTAATGATGGCATGGACTTACAATTCATCAGATAAATGGAAAATGATTAAAGTTGTTTTCCCTTTCTTGAACATTATTAGCATAACAGTCCCTTGAGGCATGAAAAGCTTTGCATTGATTGACTAGGTGCAGTATCAACCCTTAGGCCATGTGTTTTTTTGTTTTTTTGGTATCTAGGGTGTGCATCCTCAAACTGTCAAGCTGTCACGTTAAAGAGAATAAATGCCAAGGGTCTATATTAGGATTTTCAAGTGAGACTGTGCTGTTGTGGTAAGTCAATTGATATAAAACCCACTGTTAATTAATTAAAAATAAAAGAAATACAAAATAAACTATACGAACACATTCCATGTAACATATTCCATGTGGGCAAAATCTGTAATTAATTGATCAGATTATTGATGACATATTAACATGTAATTGATGCACCAAATTCTAGGCACTATATTCTCCCAGCTACATTACCTAACTGTTATATTTCCATCTGATTATTGACTGCAGCAGCACAGATGCAACAAGACTCTTAACAATTAAGCATGCACCAATACTGATACAGGATATGATATAAGGGCTGATAGCGGACTAAAGTGAAGGTACTTGACACTAATGAGATGATCTCATGCAGAGAAATTCAATATCGTAAGTGGCATATATACTAAGAGTCCAAGGCCCAGTGCCTGTGCTTTTTAACTGTTTTCGTGACCCCTATGTGTAGACTTTGTGTCATTGTAGCAAGTTTTCTACTGTTTTTGCTTTTAGAAAAATGAGACAGAACGGGTGAAAATTGGTGCATTCTGTGTGTTGCTTTCGCTCCATTCACCTCAGTGCTCTGATCCATGGGGGTTGTGGAGTATCATTTTTCATTGCTGTCTTTTTTGATACTACAGTACCTCTGGGGAACACAAACATTCCTCATGGTGGTTTTAATTACAAAAACATTACTGAGTACAGATGGTTTATTGCATTTGTTCTGAGAGAGGGACAGATACAGTATATGACACTTTTATAGCTGATACTAATTACCTGGATATAATATGTTAGCCAGTGTTGTGATTTAAAATGACATATTTTCACAAGATAATGTTTGGTTTTGTTGTCATGATGTGTAGACCTGTCGGGCATTATATTTACAATTATCTTTATTGCTGAACACAAGGTTAATTAATAAAGTAACAAAGGCTCTAATACAACAAACCCTCAGTTGGCTCCTGGGCATCATTTGCTCATGTGAGGCAGACCATTCACTGTGTCCAGCACTATTTTCTCTAGATGGTTCGTCACCAGTAGTTTAGTGAAATTGGTGCGAGCCGTCCCTAATTGGCTGTTCAGTCTTGTGAATCACTTAATCCAACACATTTAGCACTGGGCTTCTTCATATTTTTTTGCTTCTGCCATTTGCTTCTGTGCACTGTAGATCTTTGAGAGCCTGTTGAATTAAGTTGTTTTCTTGGTTTTGTCACGATTTTGTTTCCCTTTTGGACAATTTGTTTATGTCAATCTAGAAATCCCATTTTACTGTAATTTGTACAGATTTCTTATGTACCTTAATATTTTCCAGAAATGGTACATTATAAGACATACATATCTGTTAATGATTATGATATCAACTGTTGTCTGAAATGGCTGGAAATAGAAATTGCCATCTTTATGCATCACAGCAGTGAAATGAGTCTGAAAAATGTGCTTTTGCAGTTGTTTTTTTTCTCTCCAAGGTCAACATTTTATATGATAATTTAGCAGAAAACATTCTTTAGCAAATGATAAATTGACCCAACAGTAAACATTTCTATCTTACAATGTAATGTCCTTACCTCTTTTTGCTTTGGTGTGACAGTTTTTGATTCGGAGGGGGAGCCCGTACTGTAAATTGATACAGGAGAAGCGAAATGAGCTTTGAGCTGGAGAGCTTTTCCCATTGGGGATTATGCAGGACAAAGTTGGCCCAGATATTGGATTTTTTGTTTTCTTGTTTGTTTTTGGAATTAGGCTATAAACCATAGTAAAATGAGATTACAAATGAGAATATGACATCACATTGTTGCTTTCAGCAATCCTATCAGCCTACTTATGTTTTCACTGACAGTTCCTGTGAAGGATATTGGTAGAAGGACAGAGGAATACATCTGCTGACAAGATCCTCTGGTCCCTGCTTTTCTTATTACTGGCTGCCTCCATGTCAGTGATTCAGGAGTTTTTGTTTATTCTGCAGATTTACACTTAAATGGTTTATTTTTGTATTTTATTGTTGTTCTTTTTTAATCTTACTGCCTATTCACTACAAATTATACTGACCAGTTCAAAAAGAATGCTCCCAGGTTTTTCTAACCTTGCAGCCAGCAGCGGGTTACCATTAAATTCACTACAGTATGAAAACAAACTTGCAGTAATTTGAAACCTGCTTTTATAAAAGTCTGTGTAAAGGCAATTCTGAGATTTCTTTCAAAATACAATAAATATGTCGGAAAATAGTTGCTGAAAACATGTGAAAAGACTTTAAACAGTATATTATTGAAATGTGGAGTTAGAGGTTGAAACAGTTTTTCACCAGTTTTTTGGGCGGTCCTAAAGGGTGGCTCGATGACACACTGAGGCCACCCTGAGCATACCCCTGGACATCGTAATCTAGCTATATGTGAAGCCAGGTAACATGTACGGGAGAATCAAAGCTCACTCGAGTCCAAAGTCCATAACATCATCTCAAGTTTATTGGTTTATACAATCACACCTTCACTCCACAAGTGATCTTATGAATTCCTGAAATCATGATCTGTCTTCACATCCCAGTTGCATGTGCTGTCAACTGAAGAGAGACAGTGACTCGCTGTGAGGCTTACGCAGTGGCATTGCTGGGTATTTTTAGCGGTGTTGACTGAAAGCCTTGGCCTTGCACTTTATCCCCCGACGTGTCCCCGGGGAGGCCGTGGCTCCTGTTTTCTCCGGCAGCTGCCATGCACCTTCCCACCAGAGAGGGAAAACTAGCTGCGTGTGTGTGGGCAGCGACAGGATGACAGCACCCCGGGGATGGACAGAGGAATCGTGTGGCCCATTGGCTCGGCTAGCCAATTAGCACATAGCGACTGACCTATGAAACATGCTCAAAGTAAACAAGAACGAAAAAGAAAATCCTAAAAACACAAGTTTCTCTGCAGAGGGTGGGAGGCAACCTGGAGGAGCTGCCTGTCAATTAGCACTAAAAGCCTGGATGTTAGTGTGTGTCCATATGCTTTCTGGAGTGTTTTTTTGAGCACTCTGTTTTCCACTGGGATTTGCTGCATCATTTATCTTACGAGTGATTCTCATATTCTTCTTCTCACCGCCATCTCTTTGCCCCTCTGTGCCCCTTTTGCCCTTCATCTGTTGCCATCTTCTACATATTTATTTATCTCTGACACCTCTCTGCCTACTTATAGATTTGATGTCTCTCCTGTGCTCCCTTCTTTGTCAGTCCAACTATCTCTCCTCACTCCTTCCTCCATCCCTGGTCTCAGCGTGAAGAGGCCAGCTTTCACCATGTGGGGCTTCATTAGGTCTGCCTGGACAGCGCTCACTTTGGTAATGAGATTCCATTATTGGACCAAAGTGAGAGATCGCAGCAGCGTGCGCCTCTCCTCTCTCCTCTATCGTATCTTGGCTTGGACTCCCTGTCTGTTCCCATGCCTGATCCATATGCTGTGACTCAGCATGCAGATGCTGCAGCAGCTGGATTTGCAACTGCATGACAAACGGTAGTCCTTTAATCAAATGCCTATAGAGTGCACAGGGTTGTTCCAGCCTCTGCCCACTTCACACTTGTATTATCTCAACCTCTGCTACTGAAGTGACTGTTTCACAATCCATGCATGTGTGAAGCCCATTCTGAGTTTTGCCTTGCAAATGTTCAAGACTTTTCCCCCTCTCATTAACACTGCGCGTAAATGTGCAAGAGGAGGCACTTTAGCCTGAGGCAATTTAGCATTAGCAGTGCATTTGGAGAGGCCTGTCTTTTTTGTTTGCGATGCCTAATGATGCTTAATCAATTATAAACCATATTACCCTCTTGATTTTTCATGTCCAAAGCACTCTGAGTGCAGAAAAGGTTTTAAAAGTTTTATATTTTCTCCAGCACTCACCTCAGAAGGGGAGATGCTCAGAGGGTGGCACCTTATGTCACAAATCCAGATGCAGCAGTGAGCATACTGACTTATTAATAAGGCCTTATCTTTTGTCAGTGCCTTTCAAACAATCTTCCACATGATTGTTCACTGTTCACATTGATTGTCCCTCCCAAGATTTAGACAAGTTTTGGGAACTAAAATTACTTGCTTAAAATTAGGACAAGGTTAAAAGAAACTCATCAAACCATGAGGTTTGTGGTGCTATAATCTCTATAACCAGATAACTGCATTTGAATGCAGAATCTGAAGATTTTGGCACCAGAAGCATTCGGGTTTCCATTTGTAGTCTGAGTAAAATGTCATGTTTGAGTGGTCTTTGGTTGCAACAGTCCGTGTGGAGAACAACTATCTCAGGTATCGTCTGATAACTATTTAGCTACTTGTTTTTCTAATTATGTGTGACATTATTATTTCCATGAGTCAAGTTGCTAATCAAACAGAAAAAGGTTGTCTTGGCCTGGATTTCCTCTGGCTACACCTGAAGCCCAGAAACATGACCCATTTCCCCCAGAGGCTAAAGCCAATGGGTTCTGAGATGTCACATGCCACAAGCCAAATGCGTCTATTCTTCCAAGAATGCACAGTCGTGATTGCCATAATCAGTAAGGTGCACCTTCACTCCAATAGCTGCTCATGCTTTTACTTTGGAGACACAGAGCTCTCCTGATTAATCACTTAAGAAAACTCCCTTCTTGCTGATAAACTAATTACATTGTGCACACTGACCAGCTAACGTGATCCCGGCTTAAGGCATAAGTCAAATCAATGCTCCCACTGTTAATTTATCTCTCTCCTGACAACCCAATAGGCCTTGCAGAGTGTGCTGGCTAATGAGGACTTCCTAAAGGTTAAGTAAACACAAAGGATTTGGATGGGAGGGGGCACACCAGTACCTAGTCCGGCCTAACTGTTCCAAGATGGCATTTGTGTTTGAGGGTTAGGTGCCAGCCAAACCTCTGTTTGACAGAATCACTTTTTGAAATCATCAATGATGATGTGATCACTATGACCAGAAATGGATAACCTCATCGCTTTTACTTTGCTTGCTGAGCAAGATCCATCTTAGTTTCATACAACTTTGTATTTGTCACATTTCTAGAATTTTTTCTTGGTTTAGATTTGATCATTCACAGTATTTCTGTATTTTTCTCTAACATTTTGGATGCACTTTTGGTTTTAGCTCTAAATTAAATGGTTCAGGTTTGGAGACTGGCTAAACTGTTTGATTCACGTTGTAGGATTGTCAACATGTTCTAGTAAGAAAAAGGCAATTACTTTGATTGTAATTGTTTTACTATTGTAATAGTCAATAACTAAAACTAAAACTACTGTTTTCTGGCACACTATAGTTATACTTTTAGACACGCCAAACATCCTCACTTTAGAGTATAGGAATAGCTTGGTATCCCTGGGAGAAGAACTAATTAGTTCTGTTTCAGGGTTTGTTTGGGTTTGTTGCAATGGCAGAAATGCTTTAAAGGCCACACAGTCCTTGGCAAAATGTCTACTCAGAGTGTGATCAAAGTAGAATCACAAAAAGTAAACAGTTGAAGCCATTTAGCGTGGCAGATTAATTTCCTTCTCGCTTTGCCTTGTCAGGTTATTGTTTGGTTGCCCAGTGAAAAGAGTCTCTTCGACAAGTTTGAATGAAGTTGTGTTTCAAGAACAAGGGGAGTGAAGTTTTCAACTGAAATTATATTATACTCGAATTTGAATAGCATGAGTGAGTGAATGACATAAACTGTATTAAGCTGGGCACCCTGCTTACTCTCTCATGAATAAATAACAAATGAGCGTGAATCGGTGGATAGAGACATCAACTCTATTACCATTCTGTTGGCCCCATCCAATATGTGGGGAGCAGAAATGAGAAGTGAATTGCTACATTATGCACCCAATTTTCTATAAGGCTCCTGGCCTTCTTTCTAGATATTTGGTGAGTGGATTGTATGGAAATTATATTTTTCTTCATGAACAAAAGTAGAAAACACAATCAAAAGTATTGCTTTTATTCAGAAAAGGGCAATGTTTTTTTTAAATTTTAGAAGCATCCAGTCACCGTCAAGCTTTATACCTTTCATCCAAGTCTTTGAAAATTCCTTTCAGCTGTTTCTGCTGTCACCTTTTAGAACCTTTATGAACCAGCACCAGAGTTCAAAAAACAATGTCACGGCCATGCTGTCTTTTGTTTCCCCCCTCGCTGTTGTTTTCATTGTTTATTTAGTCATTCTCAGACAGTTTTCCAGCTAATGCCCATCATCCCCAGCAGGGAATTCAGAGAGGCAGCCAGGCCTACATCACACTCCAAACCCAACACAGAGCTGGAGCCTACAGGGTCACAGGTGGAGCTCTTGCTCCTTGATGTTTGTGTCCATGATCTGCAGCCAGGAACCAAATCCATTCTTCTCACACTCAGAAAAACAGAAGCAGAAACTGCCAGTGCCTGACATTTTTCCGGCTAGATTCTAGCTGGCACACAAGCCACTGCTTACATTAACAGAATCAAAATGTACATATTTTATAGACATGACTCTTTTTTTTTTAACTTATATGTACATGAATGTCAATGACATCAACCGTTGTTGACTGTTGACAGGGGTTGAGATGTCAATCACCATCTGTAGTGTCTGTCGAGTCAGACATCTCCAACCATCTTGTGACCTCTTTCTTAACTTTTGTAACACCAGTTGTTTGTTGAATTTTCAGTACAAAACCAGTGAGTTGAAAACCGTCCTGATGCAACCTGAGAGCAACCTGTGATTGAGTGTTCTCTAATCTGAAACCTCAGTGTTTCTAGGTAAAGTTAGGGAAAGATCATTGTCATGGTTAAAATTTCATTTCATAGTATATTCAATAAAACAATGATAGTAAACAACTGATAAACAACATTTAACTTTAATAGTGAGTATTTCATGCAGTTCTTTGTCTGTTTTTTTTTTTTGTTGTTAGCGTCAGGACCCCCATGGGATTGGGAACCACTGTATTATATGACTATTATATAGAAAATACTTATTGTTTGCACTGACACAAGGGGTTGCTTGTCAAGAAAACAAACATGCTCAAGAAGGTTGTTTTAAATATTTTAACAACTGATGTGGGGGGGGGGGTGTTCCAGACAGGAAACTGTAAACTGTAAAAATATCATTAAAACATTTTATTGCATGGTTGATATACTTATTAATTGACATCTATCTGATTGTGAGTAGCTGCTTCCAGAGACTTTGTACTTGGTGGTGAATTTAGTACGATTCTGAATACAGAAGCACAAGTGTTTGTCTTTGTGGCCTCAGAAAGTCTGCTATACAATGAGTGAGATTGCTCCGTGTGTGTGTGTGTGTGTGTGTGTGTGTGTGTGTGTGTGTGTGTGTGTGTGTGTGTGTGTGTGTGTGTGTGTGTGTGTGTGTGATGCACGTGGGCTGTGATGGATGAAGGTACGCTTCATTCTGCACTCCTTGACACCGTCCCATCTGCTCTCTCTTTCTTCCATCCATACCTTGTTTTTAGCCTCTGTCCCCCTGCTTGGCTCGACAAATAGTTGTTGTCACTTCCCCCAACAGTAACAAATGAGAGATAGCCAAACACAGACATTAATTAGGAAGCATGGGTTCCCTGCTTAGAAGATCATGGCTGTTTATTCATACATTACATCACTCAAATGATTCCTGTGCTTTTTTATCCTTAAGGGCAGTAAACAGGGTAACATTCACCTCTCCATCACAGAACCGTCATTTGGGCTATAGAGGTTTAGTTTCATATGGCAAGCATTACAACAAAAGTGTGTTGTGTGTGTTTCTTGGTTGGGCTGCTCATATTGTTCTTTGTTTGAAAAGGCTCATTGGTAAAAAAAAAACTTGATATTGAAAATATCCATGTTACCCAGATGATCACTGAATGTTCTGCAACATGCTACAGTAGCCTACAGTAGCCTACAATCATCGTCTCAATAATCAAAATGCAAACCTGTAGCAACTCAAAATGGAAATTTTGATTAAAAAAATATCTTACCTTATACAGATCATTTTGAAGGAGATGGTGGTGATTGTGAGACAATGACCACATAGGCACAGAAGTTTGTAAGGATGTTACCAACATTGAACACTGGAGATATTTTAATATCAAACGTACGTGATTAATTACAAAAAAACTGAAGGAAAACGTTCAAGTTCAGTATATTTTCAGTCAGCCTGGAAGCTGCGGTTGTGGTTGTTAATAGCAGTTTAGGAACAATTTGCACAGCTGGTTTGATCTCATCCAAATTTTAAAATTGTCCTTTTTGTTGCCAAAAAAACTGAGATGTGAACTTTAGCTCAGAAGTGTGGAGCCAGGCAAAAAGGCTCAGGGTCTTGTTATCTGTTCGTGGATAAGCAGCTAGCAAAGTATTCAATGAAAGCCAAGAAAACATAATATGTGATTAATTGTAACACAAGATATTCATGTGTATGAGTGAATATTAGACTCATTCAGGAAATGCAGTCTTACATGGTACTACTTTCTTGTACAGTAAATTCCTAGTCTGATTCCTTATAGATATGCTCAAATTCTTCTTTTTCACCATTTGTCTTAATAGAATACAGAATATTTATTATTTATTTAACATAAGCCTGCTTTAAAATAATTTGTGAGATTGTAAGGTGTTATTTGTTATCAAGTTTATTTCTGGTCCAAAGGCTCCTTAAGAAAGGCAAGCATTAACATATATCTGCCTTGACAACAACATGTCAGCAGTCACAAAGGTGCAAATCTGCAAAGATGTGTCAGAGATTATTTTAGCAAGTCTTGTGGAGTTCTGTCACAGCACAGTGGCTGCAGTTGCAACTAAGCAACTTTGTGACGGTGGTTGTGTTTGATTGTCCTGGTAACAGTTTTGAGAATCACTACTTTTTGCTAATGATAGTTGTTTCTATGCAACAGTAGAGCAATGCTTTCGGGAAATGCACCCCAGGTCATCAGCTTAGAAGTTTCTACTTTGTTTACTTCAAATTGCATGTCTTCCTTTGGGGGAACTGTGACCGGGACAATATAATTTTCTTGCATTGTGTCTTTAGATCTTTGGGCTACCAACCAATGTGCATTCATTGCTTTGAAAAACAGCACAAGGGTGGAGAGCGAGCGTTTTTGTGGTAGACTTCATTGTTGATTTCACTGACTTAATGATGACTTCTTCCCAACTCCCTCCCACACAAAAGCACACACAGAACCTTTGCTGGTGTATATTTTATTATCTCCTGCAGATACAGTACTGCACCAGACTGACTGAGCAGTGGGAAGTAGATGGGTTTCCTTTCTGCTTTCAGCCATGTGCCAACAGTAATCTACTGGAGTATCTTATTCTTCAAAGCGGCAATATGAAACATTTTGACATCAGAATAACAATAAATAAATATGATATGGATTCCGTTCCTCGCAGCGGTGCCTACTGCTTAATTCGCCTGGTGCTCCATGAAATGCATTACAAGTAGGTAACTTGGAAGGGTTATTGCAGGCATCCGGGGTTGTGGAGGTAAAAGTTCTTCTCACTTTTTTTTGCATATGAAGTACTCCAAAGGTTTGGATGGGCATGAAACACTCAGAGTTAAATAATGTACAAACAAGACTTGGTAGATGACATCTTTAGAAGTCAACTTTGATCTCCAAGGTGCATTGTATCAGTGTCAAGTTCTGTTGTGCTAACAGCGAACTAACACTGTAAATTGTGTGCTCTTTTTGATTGCCCCGGTCATCCCTTGCCCTATTTGCTGCCAAGACCTTTGTGTCAAAAATGTACAGAATTGTTCCTGTGAGACACTTCTAGCATGACTTAATCGGCATGACAACCATCGACTGCGTTTTTTTTTTTGGATGGTTAGGTAACCTTTAATATTAAATTGTCTGACCTCCATCTCATCCAGTCCTTCCTTATGAATCTAAGTTACAGAGAGTTAGTTGGAGGAGGCATATTCAAAGTGACTTCAACTTTAACTTTAAAGTGACAATCAAAATGACTATTTTAAATGTTATTTTTAGAGGCAGGTGTTTTCAAACTCAGCCAATTTTATGGAAAAAACATGTAATAGGTGAATGTTTTTAGCAGGATACAGATGCATCTCCCACAGACATTCACTCTGATGAACAGTTACCAGACACTCACAGTGTCAGGAACGCTTCCTGTGCAATAAGCCTGTGTCTGAAACATCCACTGTACCCGTAAATTATTTGTTCTCACTGTTTAAATTCAGTTTTTGTTCTTTAAAACATGCAAATATCATCACTCCTACACGATCTATGAATGCTGTTCATATTGTATGTATCATCATACTGTCATATCCACCTACCTCATGTACGTAAAGCAACCTGCTACATAAACCATATTTATTTTAGCATCCTTTGCACTCTGCAGCATTGCATTACCTGTCAAGCTTGTGGACCTTGTTTTAGCTGTCTTTATGCCTATATCTGTGTATAGTCAAAGTCCTTGTATGTGTACACATACCTGGCCAATAAAAGTGATTTTATTTTGGGCAAGGTGCACTAAAGCCACGGAAATGAAATCCTCCTGAAACTGATTGAAGAAAGAACATGAGGAGCCAGGCTTGTTGAGCGGGTCTGCTCAGAAGCAAGTATATCTTCCCACCCCATCCCCAGCTGCACATTCCCCCATGCTTGGTTGGCTCAGCGAAGAGTGGTCAAGTGCGATGGAAACCTCAGATGATGCCGAGGCTCCATTTGCACCTCACCGAACTTGCCGCTCCTGCAATTCCCACCTGGTTCCTTACCAACCTCCTGGCCTCCCTCCCTGCTCCTCCTCTTCCTCTTTCCTCCAGCCTCATCCCACCATCGCTGCTGCCTATGCTACCTTTATTACTGCACAGGTTAGGGGAAGAAGGCAGCTTGCCCACTGGTCCATGTCAGGTTGTACTCAAACATATCTAAAACAAGAAGGGCTCAGTGTACCGTGAGTTCTGGCAATAGTGTCTGAAAAGTCAAGGTTTGCAAAGAAATTATTTCAAGAACTTTATCCTGCTTGCTAGCATGGACAAGTATCAATGTTTTAGACAGTGTTTTCTGATATAATGACATAAATGATTCATGTGGGGATATACAACATATGTGCATTGCACTTCTGGTCTGCAGGTGTGCAGTTGGAAGCTGTGTTAAACCCTTAAAACCCTTTAACAGGCTCTGTCAGTAATTGTAAAACTTGATTAATAAGACCTAATCTTGGCATCAAAAGAAATAAGATATGTAAAATAGTCATTGTTTTTTCCTTCTCGTTTCTTCTTTCGTTCAAAGCTGGTATTGCAGGTTGAAACTGTAAATGTTTTTTCACAGTTTTTTTCATGCTACAGTTGGCATTCCTGATTTTGCTTTTTGCAGTCTTCTGATGTAAGAATTCTAGTACCGTCTGTAGCAGTGATTCACTGATGCCTGCACGACTGTCAGTCCAATTTTGTTAGATAAAAAGAAACATGCTATTCATTTAACAATCATGTCTAGAAGTTGGCAGTGGTCATGTCAGGCACATCCTGTGGAGGAGTGAGCGGTATCCCTGTAGAACACAATTTTTTGGAAATGCTGGAGTACATTTCATTACCCGTTTTGCCTTAAAGTGTGTTTACATGTGTGCATAAATGCATCTCAGTGGGCGTATAAAAAAAAACACCCGGAGACAAAGCAGTTACTCAAGCAGAAAAAAACAAAACAAAACTGTGCATTTGGGAGGAAAACAATTCCCACTTGCAGCTAAGGGAGGGAATATGTTTTATATGCTAGACAGCAAAAAAACACATTTAAACAAATGATTTCATAAGAACAAGAGAAAATAAAGAAATGCGCACATGCAAGAAACAGATGACAAAGATGTTCCATCTTGATCTTTCATCCAAGTCTGGACATTCTGTACATCTTGCATGGCCATTATTTAGCAGTGTTGCATACTAACACCTAAACATGCTGAGTATAGGAGGAGAAGAACTGCTCCCAGTCCTGTTGTTGCATCGCACTGAGTAATTTTTGCTAAAATATCAGTGTAGTTCTCTCTCTTGAACGTAAAAGCCACAAAAAAGTCCAGGGGCCAGATGCATAAATCTCTTTGTAGGTTCATTACTAAACTAAAACAGTACATACAGTACAAAGGCAGAGACATGCCTATCCCTTCTTCTTGTTGCATTTTTAAAGATGTGTGAGCATTTTATAAATTCCAGTCACTGAAATGGGACACACATTTCCTCCACAAGTCCTTCATTTTGTAAGAAATAACATTCAATACTACTACCTGCTCCAACAGTCTATTGACCCGTGAATGTAAAGAATGGCAAAAAAAGAAGTGCAAATTCACTGTTGTCTTTCATCGATCATCATCAGTGTTCTGCAACAAGCCAGAGTAGTCATCCTTACATATACAGTGGGATCCAAAGGTCTGAGACCACATTCTCAATTTTTTTCATGTAAACATGTAAATACTCAGAAAGTTTGAGGATTCAGAAGGTTTCTAAAGTGGCAATGCATGAAACTCAAACGTTTTGCACAAACTGGGTTAGTTGCATCTAAAGCACGATCAGGCAGACCAAATGTCACCTCACCTTTACAGTACATCAAGCTTAGTTCCCTGAGAAAAGTAACTTCATCACATATGCAGAATTTAATAAATACAGAATGTAGGACTCTGTTTAGCAAAAGTACTGTCAAATGAAGGCTTTCTTGTTGTGCTCTCATTGGTTGAGTTGCAGTTACCAAACCACTTCTCAGGAGGGGAAACAAGGCCAAACACTTGGGACTTGGATTAAGAAATACCAGTATTTCACAGTGGATGACTGGAAAAAAGTTCTATATACTGATGAATCCAAGTTTGAGATTTATGGCAGTAACAGAAGGGTGCATATACGAGGAGACAAATACGAGAGAGAATGATACCACAGGGTATCCAACCCACAGTGAAACATAGCGGTAGGAATATTCTTTGGTGTCTTTGGGGTGTTTTGCCGACTCTGGAATTGGACACCTGCAGCGGACTGTCTACATCCTGACCAAGGAGAAGTAGCACTGCATTCTTCAGAGACATGCTATAACCTCTGCATCTTTGTGAAGAAGATTCATACTGCAGCAGAATAATGACCCCAAACACACCTCAAAGCTTTGGAAGAACTACTTTAAGACCAAGGAGTCTTGACTGTCTTGGAATTTCCTTCACAGTCACCTAATCTAAACTTCATTAAACATTTATGGAGTCACTAAAAATAAGTAACAAGAAGCTCTTTGGATTGCATGAAGTTGGCAAATCATAACATGGGATAACATGGGTCAATAGGTTTTACACAAACTTGCGGAGTCCATGTCCGCTTAACTTCATGCTGTTAACACAAAACAGGGACGTACAAAATACTTGTATATGAAGATTTGTCTTTTCACTCAAATTGTTAGGATGATACCACTGTAATTATTACTACAGCTATGTACTTATGTACTACCTGTACTTTGAAATTATCATCAGTGATGTCACAACCCAGAGGTGTGGACTCAAGTCATGAATCTGAAGGCCCTTTTATTTAGAATGACGTGATATCCCCTCATGCCCAAATATATAAAATATGTCTTATGTATTACCTGTTTTTATGTGCCCTGTATTGTCACATTCAGATGTAACAACAATGCTGTGCTGCATTAAAAAAAAAGGCTCAGAAATGATAAATTATTGTAATTATAGGAATAATAATAGTGTATTGATATGCTTTAAAATTAAGTTTATTTTGAAGAAATAAAAAGCATAAAAAACATGAATTACTTCTTTTATTTTTTATGTTTTAATGAAGGCAATATGATGAACTATTGAGGAAAAGAAATACACATTTCAGGACGTACGATATATAAACACAGAGACATTATGCCTCCAGTGTAGGGGATAATAATAAACTGAACACACAAAAGGTATTAATCAAAGTTCAGTTTAAAATATGCCTTTGATTAGCATAGGCTATAAAATTCATACACAAGCAGAAATTAGCTAAACAAAATCAATATTTTTAATAACCAGATTCTGTTTTTCATCTTTATATTTTGTTTCTAGCTCTAGTTGGAGGTGCTTACTGTTTCACTTCTCGTTCTATTTTTAATGAATAACACTTTATGTGTGGGGAATACTGTCATTTATATTATTAATAAATCTGGCTCCAGATGTTCTCTACAGCAGTAACTGTCAGGGATTCTGAGTGTTTTCTCTTTGTGTCCCACTCCTAACATAATAAAGATAAGGTTGAAGAGATTAGTTGCACATGCAACAGCCACAGGTTCAGCCCTCAGTGTTTTTTCTGCAGCAAACTGTGGCACTGCAAGCAAGTTACACCCAATGGAACACTTCTCTTGTTTTTCCACATAAAAGACCACAGCAGCTGTTCCACCATTTTGCAGCTTACCAGCTCACAATGTTCTCCATCACCCTCCACCCCACTCCCACTCCCTCATCCTTCTCCTTCTCTCTCTCCCTCTCTCTCTCTCTCTCTCTCTCTCACCTGAGGGTGTGATTAGCAGAGTCGATTAACGTGCACTAATCAGGCTAAAACACAGACTGACAGATGTAGAATGCCAAAAATGACTTTTTTTCCCCCCCCTGCTAACTTTTTCTTTCCCCAAGTGATTTCCTTAAATTAGTGAAGGGCGTCTTGCCACAATTCATCATCAGGGTAATTGTTGGTGTGTGTGAGAGTGTGTGTGGTACGTAGAACATTGTAGACAGCCCAGTGTCAGTACATGCTTCTCTTGAAATAAGAGAACTGCCTTGGCTCTTGAATGTTAAACAAAACCAGCATGCTGAGCAAAAGCAAGGAAGCAGGAGAAGCCAGCCTTTCTCTGCCCAAAGTTAAAAGCTCACAAACTAACACACTGTATCTCGTATCTCTTCCACTCTCCCCGACAGCCTCTGTGACATTACTGTCTTTCCAAGGCTGTAGTAGGCTTAGTTCGAATGCTAGCTTGTCAGCCTTGACCTCTCACCTCAAGATATCTGAATGAAAATAGGATCTCTCGGTATGCACAAGTCTCCTCTTTACAGACATGACCACTTCATGCTAATCACATGTAGCTTCACATAGCTTCCCAAGGTATACTGACAATAAGGTGTTTTCTGAGCAATTTACACAAGAGAAGTGCTCACCATCCAATTGCTGAAAACTTCAATTCTTGCACAAATGTCAAACGTTTTTGATACCAAATCACAGCATGAATTTTCTATTTCTATGCTAAAAAATTAGCATCATATGTCAATCATAATCTTAAATCATTCTACACTCACACACATACAAGATGCACCTAAATAAAACACAATGTTATGACATATTTCTGACACAAACTTGACACTTAGTTCTGAGCTGCATCTGAAATTAACCTCTAGCTTTCAGACTTCTATGTGCTACCTACTGTTGACCTGAAATCTCCCCCTAACGATCCCCTAACTCACCCTAAAAAAGCCAAAAATATGTTTATTATAAAGAGATTAACCTGTATTCAAATGGAAATCCAATTTTGTGTTGTCATTGCAGTGAGGTTTCCAGAATTATGCCAGTAAAGAGACTTGTAATTGAAGATGTTGCACAGAAGTGCTGGGCAGATCGATTCAGCTGAGATATGAATTGAATACATTCAAAAAAAAAAAAAAATATATATATATATATATATATATAGTCTTTGGTACAACATAGCATATTGTTGCTTCCCACTTCACAGATATGGTATACACTATATGTCACATTCAGTAACCTTTTCTGTTCATACAAAGAGTGATGTTTTTTTTGTTGTTGTTTTATTTTCATTTTCATGGTTAGAGCAATGTGTGGCAGAAATATGCAATTGCAGAGCACAAACTCAGAAGATGAAAACAAGAGAAGTAGTAAGAATAGGTGGGGACCTGCTTGTATTTCCTGCCACTTCCATCACCCTTAATCATATCTTCTCTTTATTGACATGCCAGTAATAACAAGAAGCAAAAACAGCCTCCCAATGTCTTTGATTTGAAAAGTCTCTTTCTGACACCCTTAACAATGTCTTCTCTTCATTAATATGCCACCTCTTCCACCTCAACCAAGTGTAAAAGCTTTCATTTTCATTTCATTTATTATGGGCAAATTCAAAATGCGCATAAAAATTGGTGGATGGAAACCAACTTAATGTGAGCAGCAACACTGGCAGTAGCATAGGGAGCAGGACATGAATAGAAGTGGGCCTCAAGATATGTGTGTAGATTGTGTCACGTTGTCTTGAGTGTAGTAACAAGACTTGCTGCAGGAACATGTCTGCTTAAACTATAGTACCCTTCGCACAGTTGACTACCATTCATGTAGATTTCTTTTTTTTGTGTGTGCGTGTTGAGCTTCGATGGTCTCACAGGATGTTTCCTGATGATTTACACTGTTATTAAACAGTGTAAAATCCCAGTGTCTGTGCAGTGTTTCCAGTCTCACTGGGGACTTTGGGGGTATTTGATATTGCATCCTAATCATACAGCATGACCTTCCTGTCATAATAAGGGCCTCAAGGTTATCCAGTCATGTGTGTAACTAAATATAAACTTGGTCAAATTGAGCTTCTTTGCTATTTAAAGGAAATATAGAAGAAATAACCATGGATTTGTCATTTTTAAAATATATGGCAGCTCAGAACTTTGTTACTTCAAAGTTAAAGAGGCATATGTTTAATTTGGCCTTGTGAGTTTTGTGCTTTGTGGGGAGTTAATGCTTAAATGTGTTCTTGCAAAGCCATGTAATCCTTTATGTGATCAGGAAGGCATGAGGTTTGAGGGTTGGGGGAAATGATGTGGATTGGGTAATCCCCCAAGGTCTTACTGCACTTGGCGAAATGAGAGACATCCCCTATGGTCTTAGCATGCGGTTAAATAATGATGTCTTTTCTGCACACCGCTCTGCTTTCCCCCTTATGAATTAATAAATATATGAACACAATGTTTTGTACTAAACGTTACCATCACCCAGGAGCCTTAAAAGAACACATTTTTAAATGTGAAGCAGTGGTCCGGTGTGACATTTTGAAAACTGTTGCCCTGCATTTGTTCTGCTCTAATACATGTGACATGTATTTAACTCAAATGGTGGAAATCAGTCACAGTGTATGATGTTTAGTTACAGTAGAAGAGCTTATTTTGCTGTGTTTGCTTTGAGCAGCTGCACTGACCGACAGAATAAATCATTTTAAATGAGATGACTAAGGTATTTTTTATACTAACATGACTGTATAATGTATCAAAAGCTGTTCACATTCTATTCGAACTGAATCTGAAATGATCATTATGCATCTGGAGGTGCACATCCCTATATGCCTCCATCTAGCAACAGCAACCACAATTAATTTAACAGCAATGGAAGAAGAGTAAAGCCTGCATAGCAACCTCTAGAAGCTGCAATGTTTATTCCAGTCCCCATGGAAATACTGATGATTTTTCTATTCTTAAATCCTTACCAGTATTGTGGCTAAAAATGTATAACACGTCCTCACAATGTCACTACAGAATACGTCACCAAATGAGTTCTTTTTTTTTCTTCTTCTTCTTTTTCCTTGTCCTGGGGAGGAGGAATGTGCGCACCACTTGTCATCATCCTGTCTTACAATACCATGTGATCTAAAGGTGGCACACTTGTTTTGCCTGATTATCTCATACCCTTGCGGAAAGTTTAGCCTAATAGTGGTTCTTGTTGTAAGGACATTGGACCAACTAAATTCTGGCATTTCTGCAAAAATTGGCAGGAGGATGGTGGCTCATATGATCCAAATGGAGAGCATGGAAAATGTCAGTACATTTTCTGGTTATTATATCTAATGTTTAATGTTACTGGGAAAAATATTTGCTATAAGAGGTGGCGCTAAATGTGAAGTCAGGATGTCAAGTTATTTTCCATTGGGTACGACAAATATTTATACCAAATGTCAGTAATTTGACCGATATCTTGCTCTGGATCAGCATGTCAGATGTTCAGACTGACCCAGTGACTGTCCGACATTGTTATTTTCAGACCACACAACACTGGGTTGAACCATGAACACAATCTCCATTAAACTAAACCATGGATCTATATTAGTGTTCCCATGTGTGCATGATGTATTGTGTATGTCACTGCAACAGCAAGTCTTAGAGCTCTTTTTAATGGATTTTTCTAAACAATGGCAGCTTGTGACTTCCTTGGACGTTAGCAAACCTGCATTACAGTGTTAGCTTCACTGTTGAAAGACAGTAATGACAGACATAATCAAATTTGGACTGCTATTATCCTTTAGGTTGTAGGTGTATTATGCCCAGTCCACTGGATTGTTTGAGCTTGGCTGAGTTGTTACTGTGACAAAGGGAAGTCCACATGACTGACCAGCCTGCCAAACTGCTTCTCTCTATCCTGACAGATAAAGACATTAGTTGCGCCTTGTCACTGTGTTGCGCTACAACAAAACAATTTGCCTTGGCTTAAGGTCTGTAGCTTTTGTCATTTTCTAACACATGGGTGGGAAAGATGGGAGTAGCTGTCTGACAGCTGTAGACTTTTTGCTAACAGTGGTGCTCCCCTTCAACAAGTTTCTTTTAAGATGAAAGCCCTGCATGCTTTTATCCCACTTCCATATTTGACATACAGGCAGGGGTTGTGGCTCTGTTCTTGTCTCAAAGTGATATTGTGTCATTTGATCTTGGCAGATGGGAAGACATCTGAGGCCTGATTGGGTTAAGAAAAACAGTGACGAGCACAGTTTGACACTGTGCTAAAATATGTGCCATCCTGCTTTGAAGAGACAATTAACATGGGAGCCAATTGCTGTTGCCTTTTTGTCTTCTCGGTCCTGTCACAACAGTGGCCTGACATCTTTTTGTAGTGTAGTGCTCAATTAGCATTACTCTGACTTGAAAAATGTAGTAAAAGATCCAGATTCTGTGCCAGTCTGTCACACACCTCAGTGCCTTACAGTTTAGGTCACTAGATATAATGTAAATTATAGGCAATGTGACACTCTTTGGCAAGACTTCTGCCAAATCTACTCTCTTCTCATCCAAGACATACAATTAACCTCATGACTTACTGATAACTTGCTGCTAAATTGGTCCAAAGCAGAACTCATTTGGCTGAAACTATTTGTCCCTGAAGCCAGAGGTAGCTTCCGTGACATCAGAGGAAAGTAGGGTAAAGTTTAGAACATGAAATCTAAAAAGGAGGACATTTTCTATTCTCCCCCTTAATTAGCTCATGCCCACATATCCACCCTCACCTAAAAGTTTCTAAATCTGTGGATTGGCCTCATTAGAGGAGTAGAGCACTGCAGTCAGGGATGTGTGATCAATAGCCCAAACTGAGAGTAGACCCATGCTGATCACTTGCTAAATCCCACTTCTGATAGGAGTTGTTGTTCGGCACCAGCAGAGCTAACTCAGTTGATTAAATATCCACCTCCCTACCCTCCTTTTTCCTCCCATCTCTGCAGGCCTGAGTGATTGCCTGAGATGTGAAGGAGGGCTTATGGAGGGAGAGCAAGAGACTGATGGAGGAATGAAGGGAGGGCAAAAAAGAGGAAAGATCAATTGTGGATTTAGCTGAGAGCACAACCTTGGCGAGTGCATGCAACCCACAGCAGATAATATGATTATCTTGGGAGGAAAAACAAAACAAAACAAAGAACCCCACCTCGCCGCAATATGCAAAGGAAGATGTAAGAGGAGTCTTGTCTTCCATGTAGGCTTTAATTCAACAATATTTACTGGATGCCATGCTCATTTTTTTTTATCTCTGCCACCAGCTTAAGAAATATTAATAAATAAATCATGAACTAATACCATGGTCCAGGGTGTATTATATTGTGGGGATGACAAGAAGCTCACTAATGCAGTGGAATTGTGCATTATTTGTCAGTGGGAGTGAAAAATATGAGGAGCTGGCACATCAATCAAGGTTGCCATTTCTACATGGCAGTATTGAACAGTGTGGATTAGCCACCCACTGTGAGGAATCAGTGAAGGACAAATAAATGCATGATGATTTTTTTTTTCATCCTCTGTCCCTCTGTCTTTTGTCCATACTGTCACTGTGTGCCTCAAAGTAATTATCAGCTGATGAATGGTAGATTGTTTTTCCAGCTCCCTCTTGGCGTTGTAGCTGTTGTTCTCTGGTAGATGCTGACAAGGAACCGGAATTTTCCATCTGAATTTTTAAGTTAGGAAATCTCAAAAGAAAACAGGAGAGATATGTGCTGTTGTGTGATTGAATTCTCAAAGTGTGCACCTTTTTTCATTCCCAATATTTCTTTTATTAGAAGTCACACTCTAACTACCAAACATCCATCTGATCTCCTCCCTAAGAGGTTATGCTACTGTATAACAATTCTTCCACCTCTGATACTACTGAGAAAGGGTGGTCATTATGTGCATGACTGCAAGAGGTCGCTATTTAGGAAAACATCAACACAGGTTGTTTTAAGCCTTCAACCAAATGACCTAAGCTGTTGTTTTTCCTGGTGAGGGCAGCCTCCATCTGGAAGTATGACCCACATTCATTCGGAAATTTAATCTCATTCAAATTGGGCTTCAGAGAGGATCTTTTCTTTTTTTTAGTTTTTAATCCTTCTTAGGGGCTTTTTTTTTTTTCATTTTGTAACAGCCCGACTCTGGTTTTTGCAGCTTTGGCCATCATTCTTATTATCAGTTATGATCATATTATACTCATCAATATCATTAACGTGATGAACTATGATATAACCAGAGCTTTACAATGAGATCCAAAAGGGCAACTGAAAGGAGCTACCATACAACCAGGTTTGAAAGACTCCAAATTCTAAAGCAAAGTTAAAACAAAAAGGAATGTAAACGCTCTTATCAGTAAAAATCCTTGTAGAAACAAAAGTGGAAGTAGCACACTGTGTTCATATAACTAAAACAGCAGGGATGAGGTTGGGGTGGATTAGTGGGTCAGTTTTTGTTTTCAATCAACAGTCAGGCTTAGTTCTTCTTTTAACCTTTTAACCTTGATCATAGGTCCTCTAAATATACCTTATAGTTTAACCCAAACTATGATCTATTTCAAATCCTAACAAGTATATACATAAACATAACCAAACCCTAACCATGTGGGCGACAGATCTGAAAAAGCTACAATGACCCTTTACAGAACATTTTTTGAAGACACTGACAAACAATCTTGTCAGATCAAAACGGGCCGCTTTGGACGGCAGTTATGAACCACCTACTGTGTCATTTAGTTTTGAGGACTTGTTGAAGTAAGTTGTTTGGGGGGGAAAAAGGTTAAAATGGGGAGAACTGTGTGAGGCTTATGTGGTTGTTTTGTGCACTTTGATGTGAAACTCTGTCTATACTTACTGCTTCCTCTGATTTTCCGATTGACATCGGTGAGTAAAAAGTTGGAAGGTCTACATGTAAACCATCCAAAATCAAAGCTTGATCTAGTCTTCGTCTGCTTTGGCCTTTTTCCTTTGACAGCTCTTGCCCCTTGCTGCCAGAGGAGACATTTAGAGTCACCAAGTATTATCCTCTTGCTGAGGGTGAGTGGCTGAGAACAGTATATAGACTTCTGTCTGGACACGTTGTCTCCAGCTCAGTCTTGCGCTGTCTCTCTTTCTCTCACGTAAAGGAAATGGAAGCTGCTCGCTGAAGATAAGCCTCTTGTTGCCTGTGAATTGCAGCTGCCACTGTCAATATGCAGCTGCGTTTCGGTATCCATTTCTACGTGTCGTGTCATTGGCAGAAGTGACAGGTAGATTGGATGGAAGACCTGCGAGCTGGGACGGGTCACTGGCTTGGGCATCTGACGCCTGGAAAGCTGGTGTCAGCCCGCTAGCCATTGGCATTCAGACATACAGCTCAATGAGCATCGAAAATGGGCCTGTGAAGTGAGACAAGGCTGAATGCATGTATTTCCTCCCAGAATACATTGGAAAGAACGGGACGATGTTGGAATGTGCTGGAGGTTTGAATGGAAAACGATGGTTGAATGAATGGAGCTTGTTTCAGCTTATTTCTTGTTTTAGCCTCCTCAGTGCCACATTATGCACAGCCAGTAACATTTATGACAGACAGTAGATCTCATTCGTTAGTGTTGCAGTTTATTTAAAATATTGATAATAAAAATCACCAGCTCCTGTCAACAGTTATAACCCCATAATTTATTTTTAACTCGAGTTCAACTGTGCACTAGATTATTATTTATACTATTCTTGCGTTTTAACACATTTATAAATTAAGTTTATCAGTATTATTATTTCCACTGTTGCTTATTGTAGTTTGATGCACATATTTTTACGCCCTTCTTTGTTTTTTCATATCATTTTCTCTCAGTATCTATGTATGTATTTATGCCAAAATCAAATTTCATGAAATCGACCGTCATGGAAAAATGAGGATGCAAAATAAAATCCAAAAGCCGTTTGCAATTTTATTTTGGGTTCGAAATTTGAAACAATCGAAAACAACAACAATTTGAAAATGAAAGGTTCAATTCAATATTCAATTTCATTACAACTATGGCATTGCTATGCTTAAAGGTGTACTAAAAGTTGTCAGCGGGGTTTTCACTTTAATTTTGGAAGTAATTGTGCATGTTCAAGCATGAAAATGAAAATTGGATTATGAAACTATTATTTCAGTTTTGTCATACATAATGCTCAAATATGAAAATTTCAATGGCATTACATTTTAATTAGATAATGATTTCAACATTGGCAGACATACAGTATACTTCTACATTTAACGGAATACTAAAACAAAGGATTGATACATAATGCATTCTTGCTTAATGTGTGCCTAGACATTATTAAATGTGCACTGCAAATGACTTTGTAGATATTAACAGTGCTCTGTGTTAAAATATGGTAGAAAACTGTTTGATAAATGAGGCCCATTTTATTTAAACAGCACACCTACTAGGCGACAGCCAATTACCCTTGCGGGCCAGCATGCAGGAATTTGGTCCTCAATATGTTTTGACAGCGCGGTGCTATATCATAGTTAGCCCCGCAGACACACTCGTCAGCCTCATACTTGATCCTGAACACAAAAGCTGTCAGCCAGGTCAGAGGCTCGGGGGGGGCTGACATTGTCTGCAAAACACAGCCATATCTTCCAACAAATGGGTTACGAGTTTGATGTTGTGGTGTGTGTAAGGGGGTGTATGGCTCCCTGCCTGTGTTTTGCAGTGACACAAGACTCTCATAGGCAGGGTGACAGAATCCAGGCAAGGATGCAGGGACCCTGAGAAAATAATACCGCAAAGATAGAAAAATAGAAAAAGCTGAAATGGCATTCTTAAAGAAAAAGTCCAATATTTTGTTTATGCTAGTTTCTCATCAAACTCAGAGTAAGATGAGAATACTGATATAAATTTCATCCTCGTATACCCGGGAGCTCAGGGACACGATGACCTAAATTCCACCAGGTATCACCATGTAATCTGTGTCTGGATGTCTTATCTGAAGGAGGAAAAGACTCATGTAAATGCTTGCAGAACGACTGCAATTGGAATGTGATCAGGTCTACCAAACAACATCTGGAGGTAGTCTGGCACACACTGCATGTGATCACAATGTGGATTCTGATTTGACATGATGAGAATACTTACAATGTGTAAATTCAAAGACGTTATTATGCAGAAAACAGACACAGATACAGATCACACACATCTTGCAAAAGCTGAAGTGGGGTGATGCTGTTATAGAACCATAAATCATCTTCTTTAACCACGGCCACGGGATTCCCTAATCTTGACCAACTATTCTCATGACGACAATGGTTCCCAACAGCTTCAGTGCTACTTCATCCAATTTTTTTTTTTCCTCGTTTGGGGTTTTGATGATGTTGGCAGACAGAACTGTCTAAAATTACCCTCAAAAATCTCCCATAGGTGTTCATCTTGATTGAGATCTGATGACTGTGAAAGCCACAGCATATGATTCTACATCATTTTCATCTAAAAACCCACCAGATGCACCCACCAGTCCTCTAGGACATATTTAGTTGCATCTGCATTTGTCATGTTTCTCCACCCATTTATTCGGTCTTTTCCTTATATATTTTATCCATCTATACCTTTATCATGTGTTAAAAAATAAAAAGACTGTCTTTTCATGGAGAAGACACATCCAGATTGTTCATACCTGAGCACCAAAAAATCGATCACATAGATTTTAAGTTCTCATTTCATGTATGTTCAAGCATTAACTCCCAACACATGAATATAATAATAATATTTATGCTGTTATTCATGAAAACCATAAAATGGTAATGATCACAATCATTAACAATCATCAGCAATCTTTATACCTGCCTTCTCCCCTCTACACTGTACTTTGCTCTGTTGGAGCCATAAAGTGGTCTGCTCCATAAGGTATGTGATGCAAACTAGCTGCGGCAGTCCGGCTTAAGGTCAGCCAAGGAGACCTTACGCCTGAGGCACGAGGAAATGAACAACTGTTCACGTGGAAAGCGGTTAACTGTGTGTGTATGTGCACAATCACCTGCTGAGAAGTAGGGCGCTACCCATGCACTCTCAGGCTTAAGTCAAAGCGACAGGTGCATCATGAACCCCCTGTTTATTCAGTTGTCACTGTATTTGTTTGTGTCCAATTTTAGTATGCCTGGAAGTTTATGTGAGGTAGCTGGAAACCGGCAGATTTTTAGAAGAAAAAAAAAAAGTTTATTGGCTGTCATTCAGTCTCTAAATGCATCGCTCCATAACAGGTAGCCTAATAAAAGATTAGATTCAAACAGTGACAATTATTTTGTGAGCTTCACTGCTAATAATCTGAATCACGGCATCATATTTGTTTTCTTAAATAAGCAAAAAAAAACTGACAATAAAAACAAAACCAGCAGTCTACAGGCATGCTGGCGGCTCTGTGAGGTTATACTTAGGCACGGTGGTGTTTTGCTATGCTAGCATCAGCATGCACACACAATTACAATGTTAGCAGGTAGGGTTTAGCAGGTGTTTGCGACCAAACACAGCTTCATCCACAGCTGTGGATGATGGAAATGTAATTAGTTTTGCAGATCTGGTCTTGAACCAAAGTACTGAGCAAACTGAAATTTGACGTGATGAAGCCAAGGGAAGAAAAGTCAAGGGATCAGCAAAAGTGCATACAGTTTGTCCTTTGGGGAACATGACTGCTCATACCAAATTGATAATCCATCACCAAAATAGACTATGGGAACCATGATACCAATCAATCAAACATAATCTTGATTGATATTTAATCAGTACTGCCTTGTTTTATAGTTAATCTGAGGTTTGTGAGCCCAGGGTGTTGCACTGGAGGAGCTCATTGAGAATGACTTGTCAGTCACAACGTAGCCATGCCCTAAAGCATACCCTGCTTTGTTGTCTATTATTTATCGTTGTGCTGTATAGAAGATGACTTGAAACTAGTCATTCAGACCAAGTTCCCCATAAGACTCATAATCGCACTTGTTTTTGCAGACAAGTGTGCTGCCCCCTACTGGTCATTAGACAAAATGCAGGTATATATACTTTTACGTTTGCTCCACTTTACAGATGCGGAGGCTCTGTCTAATTAGATTAGTCTGTCAATGGACACATAGCTATCAGTGGTACCAATTTAGTAGATGTGTGAATATTTTCACTGGATAATTAATCTTTGACCTGATGGCACAAGATGAGTCAGAGTATCACTAGACATTAGTAGAATAGAATAGAATAGAATAGAATAGAATAGATACTTTATTGATCCCTCGAGGGGAAATTCTTTTTTTCACTACTCTGCTCTGGATACCTTTAATATCTGTCAGATTTCATGACAGTCCATCCAACAGTTGAACAGATTAAATCTTAACTTCACTGGCTTTATCAGTTAAGACTTTACTAAGTGTTATAAGACCCCTCACAGAGTTTGGTGTTAAAAAAAATTGGAAAAAGAGCAATCTCAAATTGGTAGTAAATTTGAGTTACACAGTACCTTTTTAATCCAGTACCAAAAGTAAAACGTCTGAATCTGAATCATTTTAACCAAAAAATTGTTAACTGGGCCTTAGTTCACTTCAAATGTGTAATATGGGTAAATAAATCGGACTTTTCTATCTGAAGAAACATACATTTTCATCATTGTAATCATAACACTTTTTTTCTAATCCTGCTCACACACCTGTTTACTCTGTTGGTTTTGTGTTGTGTTCAGGTGATATTCAGGCAATATGAAAAAAAGAAAAAGAAAAGAAAAAAGAACTTCATTCAACTTAATTCTGTAGACATTTAAGCCATTGAAACTCCTGCACTGAAAATGATTGGGGTTTAATTAAAAAAAATAAATAAGTAAATCTACCTTGAAAAATTCACAACAGGTACTTCTGCCTTTTTATAAATAGAGTGGATTGTTTTATTGTAATGACAGTCCGTTTAATTTTTTTAATTACCTTGGACTGCTGACATTGGTGGATTTCCTGTTATGTTTACTGGCTTATGTTGACACATATTAGCAATTCATGAATCCAGGTGGGAGATATCAGAGCCTGCAAAAAAAAAAAAAAAAAAAAAATTAACAATGAAACAAAATGGAGGAAATTGGATGAAGGTGGGTTCCATCGCAGTGTGGATGTTTCTGTTGAAAGGATGCTTTTTAATCAGGGTTTGGGTTTAATTGCTGGAGATTATGTTGGCCCTGTGCTTATTCAACAGCAGCATTGCTGGCAAACATATAGCAGCACTGATAACAATATGAATTGTCAGGAGAGAAAGAACAGGAAGATTAGTCAGGATGAAAATAATTTGAGCTTAACATAAAACATTTTGATGCACTTGCCTTGGTTAACCTTGTCCAACAATACTTCACTGTTGTATTTGCTGATAGGAAAACCCAGACACACAACATAACATAGACACAATACAAGGTAGAATGAAGAAGAAATTCTGTTCAAGCTGAGGAAAAAAACAGAACTTAAATATATATGCATAAATGTATAAAGTTAAGTGCTCAACTTTATGTACTTTAAAGTGGCAACTGACATTTTATCACTGCAGCTATCTCTCCTTCTGTTAAACTCCATTACAAAAAAGAAAAAGCCACAGGCCTGTGACAATGTCAGGAACTAAAATCTAGGTCACATTGTGAGACATTTGCCTTTGGACTGCACTTTGTTCCATTGTCATTTCACTTTTTGTCTCTTTATTATTATTTCATAAATAATATTATTATTTATGAACTTTATAGTCCATATTTTTCCGAAAACCCTTTGTCTATGGTTCTTCACTATTTACCTGTTGCAATACAATCATAGATGTACACAACTTGGATTGCAGTTTAACAAAATTATTTTGAGTTCATTTCAGCAGGGATTATGATTTGAATATACAGTATATAACCAACAATTGATGTTATTGATATCAGTTGGTAAAGTGCACATTTAACAGATTTATTAACAGGTTGGACTTATTTCATCTTACATTTCCAGTCATCTCGCCTCACCCTCCCCATCCTAGTGTAAAGGAGAAACTTTGTCCATTCTAAGCTACTGTAAAAACATGGCAGTTCAGCAGGGCTGACTCCATGGAAGATGACCTGTGGCGTCTAATAGGCTCATTCTAAGATAATAGAAATATAATGACTCTTATTTTCATGTGACTACACATTAATGAAAACATAGTTATGCATTATATTCCATTTCTGGCATCTTGTGTAAATAAAGCCCCTTAGATATGGCACACTGGGCCTTCAAATTTCACAAAAGCAACATCACAGGTAGGTAGGTTTGTATGTTCTTGTTTCAAATCTGGTATGTGTGTAGGTTGGAGCCCACAAAGTTGCAACAAGATAATATATTTTTGTTTATCTTCTTAGAATGTGTGTACAAGATATTATCTTGTGTGCACAAGATATGTGCATGCACAGCGTCTTTTCATTGGCACAAACCGCATGTGCTATTTAAACACATTAATATTTAATAAAGTATGTGTTGAAGTGCAGTTCATGTCAGCAATAACCTCATAACCACATAAACACCTTTTATATAGGTCTGGATATGAGCATCGACGTATCGATTATTGTGACATTGATGGCCGGCTGTGAGCTCAAGCATAGACATGCTCTGCGGATAAAAAAGTCAGGAATGCAAAGCAGGACATAAATTACTTGGTACCTCAGGTGGAAGGAGGAGAAGACATTTTCATCCCAACTGTGTGTGTAGCATATAACATTGACACCTTTCATCTTACATCTCATGTGTTACAAGGGATCACAGACATGGTCTAAGCGTGCCGCCAACTTGTATTTAAGGCAGGCACAATCTCAAGGCAGCTAATTAATATCTTCATTAGTATGCATACATGACTGTGAACATGCATAGAAGCGGGGGAGGGAGGGTGGAGGGGGTATGACACGTTCCATTTAAGAGCTTGAGAAGTCTTGCGCTTATTCCTGAGCACTGAATATATAAACTGGACCACACAGTATGAAAAGATGACTTCATGTATCGTAGCTCTACTGTGGTGATTAAGTAGCTTATATAACAGCAAAATTTATGAGCGATTACTTAATCAGTGTTTGTGACTAACGAAGACAGTGACACAGTTTATGATGTGATGAAATAGAGCTTTGAAGCACACTGGGTGAAGGGGGTGTACAGGGGCCTGGTTTGAAGTCGGGTTTACAATCATCCCGGGATCATTCTGACTACATAAACACAGTTATTAAATGTACATTATTTCCATCTGGAAGAGGGTGCACTGCAATTTGTAGGCGTGCACAGAGTTGCTTATAAGGTTGTTGGAACAAGATGAGTTGTTTGGAGGTGTGATTTGTCATTTGTCAAGTCGAGAATTTATTTTCTGTTAAGTTGCAGGTCATCAAAACAGTGACTTGAGTCCGAATCACGATGACTCTGGTTCACATCTCTGGTTACCAGTGTGCATGTGTCTATTTGTGTCATTTGCATTTTGGATAAGGTATAACCTCGGGTCTATTTGGATCAGTTCTAACCGACCCCACTGATCTTTGTTTTGTTTTTATTTTATGATTCATTAGTGGGAACTGCAAGGCATACTTAATAAGTTACCATAGGATGAAAAGCACCTAAAATTACTTCAGTATATGAGATTTTATTATATATGATTATTTTTGATTCAGTTGTCAGTCCACAACAGTAAGGATGTCTGCGTCCTATTTATTCTGTGGAAGAATTGGGATGGCTCTGGAGCATGGTGGCATTCTTCTGGCTCTCTTCCTCCCACTGGACTGATTTATTTGTGATTATTCTGCTCCATGTGTCTGTTTCATTCACATAAATGTCACCCAAGAGTAAAAAGAAGAGAACTGTGAAGTGTTAATTCCTGTTGTTAGGAACCGTCAGGTACAAACATTACAAATTTAGCAGTTGATCCAAAAAAAATGAGAACACATTACTGCAGCTACTTACACTTTGTCACTGCAGAGCCTCACTGAGACAGAGATAAGGAGACAAGGTCTTGCTAAGGTAAAGCAGTCAATGATTTAGATTGGAGTTGAGAGATGCATAGAATATTATACTGTAGGTGATGTTACATCACCAGGGGCAACAGAAGTTTTTGCAAGAATCTGGAGCTGGTTGCACAAAACACCTTCAATGTCATATCTTAAGACATTAAGCTGAATTTCTCTTTAGCTCAGGGACTTACTGGTGTCGCACAGATTCCCTTAAAGGATTCCTTAATTAAGGAGAAACTTGAAGGCATACATTGCAGTCAAAGATTTACCAGCAGTAAAATTTTCCATTTTCCATTGGGACCTTTTGTTTGCTTGCATTTGTGCTTGTGATACCTGTTATCATCTCACAAAGCTGGTCTATAGGTAGTAAAACTAAAATGGCAGAAGAGAAGAAGACTGTGAAACCAATTTGGTCAGAGGAGAAAAAGATTGTACTTCTGGAGGACTGCAATAAAAGAAAATGCACACTAAAAAGTAAATCTTAGCCGCAAATAACAGAAAACCGAAAACAACAAATGTGGGGGAGGAAATTGCAACGAAAATTAACTTAAGAAATCTGGTGAAGAGGTGGTCCATGTGGTCCAAAAAAAAAAAATTAAGTTGTCTGTTCAGGCAAAAAAATAAAAAATGAAAAAATAAAATTACAGGAAGAAATCCAACAAACTTCAAAAGAACTTCAATGTTTGAAGTTAACTTACACCTTAATTAAAGAAACAGTTAACTGTTAATTTTCCTCATTTATAATCTCTGCTATTTTGCAGTTAAGACCCTGATTTAAATATATATTTTATATATATATATATATATATATTTCATTTAGTGCCCCCCAGTTTCAGAGTACAATACAACTGTCATGAATATGGACAGCTGTACAGTGGATTTGTTATGATTTTATTGCTTATGATCAAAAACTAGCGAGTCGATCGCTTTGCTAGCAGCCAAACATCAAGCAAGCGCAACAACACAAAACATAGTAGCCAAGCTAATATTACTTACTAGTGCAACAGCAGAAGCCCAGCTCGGCGTCCTTCTTCAGCCTTTTATTTCACAAAGCTCTGAAACCAGTGAATCAAAGTCAGTCCCAGATTTACTCTTGTCCAACAGCTCCAGAAGAAGTTGTTGCAGTTTTCCTTGAAACTACTGAATTTAAGTTGCAATCTCAAAATACTCAGTGGCTGATGCCAAAACTTTGTAGCTGCACAGGAACATTCACAGCTCTAATAATTACTCAAAAGGAGAGAGTGACTTCATCTTTTAATCTGTGCTATATCAGAACATATAGAGTTACATGTGACTGAATCACTGAAAATTGTAGTTTACATACAACTGCTTTAGGATTTAATCATAAGCTATTTCAAAATGATTACTGAGTTTTGGTACCCTGCAGAGTTTTACTCTTTTCAAAACCTTGCTTCGGTTTTCTAACAAAGAGCAACAATGCTAGAAATGCAATATTTAGTACAGCTATTCTGCAGCAATGAATTTAATCCCCATTTTTTGCAAAGTCTTTGCTCCAAGTGTTGCCAAGACATGGAGTAATGCTATTTTGGGCGTTTTCTATGAAAGCATACGTTCAGGAAGTCGGCACATGTAGACACATGCGTGATGTCAGTTGGGAGGTGTTCATCATATTTTGCATCCTTCCCTTATCCTGTCACATAAGCCTCTCAAAATACAGCTCTTGCTCTGTCTGTCTGTCTGTCTGTCTCCCCCCCTCTCTCCCACCTAACCTTTAAAATAAAGACACAACAGCAACCTGGCAAGTGGCAATGGCAATTCAGCAGCCTGGCAAAGGACATGAATCACGAGAGGTTTCCAAGAAAGCCTTGAGCTGTCAAAGAATGGAGGCAGTCAGGCTGCCGAGATCTGCCTTCTCATTCAATTAAGGCAGCTTGGAAATATAAGCATGCAGTAACAGGTCAGATAGCATAGCTGCTGCATTGTTGCGTCTTCTTGTCTTGATTTTGACTTGTTTGTTTTTATTTAGTTGGAAACCCCCACGGAGTTTCCTTTTATTTTGATGTAAACCATTTTCCTTATCTTGTATCGCTTGGTTTCCTGTTTCACACTCTGTTGTAGGTAAATTAAAAATAATCAAATTTGAGATAATTTTTAATTTCGATAGATACAGCGTGGTGTTGCATGGAATGAAGTGTTTGAGCAGCTTAATATACCACAGAGTTCACTATTAGCGTACCGTGTCCAATGAGAAAATAAATGGCGCCAGCTTGAAGCTTGACACACACCTGTTCCCAGCTATAACCATGCATGAGCATTTGTTTGCCTGTCACCTACAATGAATTTCAAAGCTGTTATTCCAGCAGTGTCACACTCTTGATAGGATGTGATTCTCACATTCTTTTTAAATGGTTGACATATGACCCCGTCAAGCAGAAAACATCTTTACTCCTCCACTTTTATTTTGCTTTGAGGTCTTTGTTCTTCTGTCTTGTTGTTTCACTTTCCTCCATTGGCTCTGTGTAACTCTGTCAAGTGCACTCTCGTGATGACGCATTATATGGGGAAATTTACAAATGTATTTGAGAAAAGAAAAGATTGCTGCTTTGTTAAAAAAAAAAAAAAACCTCTCACATGTCCCCCTCTTTACTCATTCCTGTTAATGGTTACACGTGTTGTACCACTAATAGGTTGCCTGGTCCCATTCAAGGTAACTGCCTGAGTGAACAAACATACTGCTGCTCCATATGCTGCACTTTTAGTATCTTGTGTTACTGGGAGCAAAAGCAGACTCGCCTGACAGGATGTCGTGGACTTAATTACATTTAGCTGTTTATGGTCAGACATCTGGGCTGTCTCCTGTAAATAATGATAATTATTGAATTAATAGATTAAACATACCAGAAGTCACTGTCACTCCCAGCCCTTTTTTATTTTCCTGACATCCATGTTAGATGAAGGAACTTCCAAGGACATCTTGCTTTTTTTTTTTTTTTTTTTTGTCAGACTGTACCAACATAAAGCAAAGAAAGACTGTGTATTTTAAAATGTAAGAAGATGGAACCAGGAAATGTTTTAACATTTCAGACCTGCATGAGATGGATGACTCAAAAACTTGGCTGAAAACATCCAGTGTAATCAGCTTGTTAGTACTGTGTCAAACTTTTCTGTAGGGCCGTAGGATGATTTGAATCACTTCAACCCCCGGTTGAATCATCAGTGTAACTAACAAAGTGCAACTTTTTATTTTCCTCACTATATAGTACAAAATTCAATCTTGAGGCACTTCCTGTGCAGGCTGGGCTAGTAGGAAGTTCATCTCATACCACTCATTGGGTTTAATTTGATGTCTAGAGTCAAAAACAGGTAATTACCTAAAGTTTGGATGCACTTCAAGCAAAGCATTGGTTTTCAGATTGTAAATGTGCCTGTCCTACCTCATTTCATTACGACATAAAGCTCTACTTGCAAAGACGAGAATGCGCTAGGTAATCCATCACTGTAAACAGCACGTCTTCTTTTGTTTTTGTCAACATTTGGTAGTAGTTGTGTGATAATGCAGTTGAGAGGGCATGTCATTGTTGGTCCATTCAAGTGCTTATGTGAAGGTAGGAAAAAGCCAGCCACCTGTGAATGATTCCTTCTTAGACGGTAGCTGTACTTTCTTAACTATAATTTTGGTTTACTGTGCAAAAAAAAAAAAAAAAAAAAGCTTACAGACTTATAATAGGGCAGCTGTTCCCCAAGTACACAAGTACACGCAGTGTTTTGAGAGTCCGAACTTCTTTAATTAACACAGTGGTCGGCTCTATCCTCCTTACTGTGCCTATTAATGCCTATTCTCTAAAACCATCTGTCCTTTCTAAAGTTGTTATATTCTGACCTTTAGGAATGTCACAGGCTGATATTCTAACTGTGGAGTATTTGGATCTGGAGCAGATTTAAGAGGATCAAGCAGTCACATGTTAAAGTGTTTTGAGGACATGAATCATACGCGGCTGACTAGTCTTCATTTTCACTGACTAAAACAAATTGAAATAATTAGACTCATAATGGTTTAGTAAACATTATACTAAGTCTTTTCAAGGACTTTCAGAGAATTATATGAATAAAACATATGTTTTAACCCTTGTTACAGACCAGATTATGTTTAATGTACTAGGAGTTTTGAAACAGTTAATGCTGATGCCTCTATATGACCTGCATAAATAAACAAGACCATCAGTGGGAAGATTGGCTATATCTATATAGTTATTCTTAATGCCTGCCACTTGGATGGATTCAGTCAGTTTCCCCTTGAAATCAATGAAACAAGGAGGTGGAAAGATTACCGCTACTACCAGAATCAACAAAAACTCATGATTCCTCACAGGGGCTTTAATTATTCAAGTCTTACATATAACTCAACTCTTAGAGCATATATATTTTTCCCCGTCTGTTCGTGGTGTTTCTAAAACAAAAAAGTTTGAGGAAATTTAGTTTCCAAATGAAAGGTAATGCTTACATTTAAAAAATAAAATAAAAAAAATGTTTCTGATACCTGAATGAAGAAAATCTTAGAGGATGCTTAGAGGAAAAGTTCTTATTTTCTTAGTTCTGGATTATGTTGGTTATGATCACATTGTACTCACTAAAGTAATTTCTGAGATCTGGGAACACGGTGACATCATTTCGACTCTGTCCAACGGGTCAACAAAACATGAGCGGTCACAAAAACGTGTCCTGCTTTGTTGGTGAATTTGTGACAGCTGTTCATGCAGTAGCTCTTTAATTTGCACCCTTATCTGTCAGCACGCTGCCTTCTTTCTGTTCGTTATATGAGTCAAGCTAGCAAATAGTGTGAACATGCTGAATGTCTACTTTCCTCACATGAACTAGCTGAGCTGTTCCATACCAACCTTCTCAAACATTCACAGTAATTACCTCGCCGTGATTTTTGCTTTATGCTTCTTGTCTTGTCAATATTGCAGCTGAAATCCATTATTTAATATTTTCTCTCCCCGTTCTCTTTTTCTCCTTTAGGTGAGTGTCAGTCAACAACATGTGGATTATTCCAGTCAGCTGTGAACTCCTGCTGGGTCCCTCTGCATTGCCTTTTTTTTCCCTTTCACATCGTTGTATGATTCTGCCATCAGGTTTGAAAAGATTGCCCTCTTTTCACTGTGATTCGCTGTGATTTTGATCAAAGAGAAAAAGCAGTGTGTGCCCAGAGAGACGAGCTCTGTGCAGTGGAGCACTGTGGCAGTCTCTCCTCAGCAGCTCTGGTTGCTGTTGGCCTGAGCCATATGGAGGTAAAAGTAAATGTCAATGGTGACTGAGGGCTTTGGTCTCTGTCAGATGTTCATGGTGTTCATTGTGTCGGCTTGACTTGATCTCTGTTGACTCTGTTAGCTTCCAGGGAACGGAATGGCTACTGTATTTAGGAGGCCTTTATTTGTATTTTTTGGGAGTACTTGTTATTCAGTAGTGTGCTCTCCAGCTTCTCGTGTTTACTGCAGAATGTGGGCTGATTACTGATTACCACTGACTGCAAACGGAAAATAATCTCTTGTTTGAGTATTCTTTTCTTAGCAAGTCCTTACATCATATCTGAGGGCGTTTATGTTTGTGCATTATTGGTTTGTGAGGCTCTCTGAAGTGTGTTTACCAGAAAATCTCTGACCATCATCATCAACTAACATAAACATTCACATTGTTCTGACAAAACTAACATTGTTTTGCAAAATGTGTAATGTAACCTGGCTCACCCTGCATTGACCCATAAGCACTAAGATAGCTGAATTTGTGTTATCCTTGTGGTGAAATGTGTCAGGGTTATTGGGCTGAGTGTACTACATGCATTCAAAGTCTGGGAACTTTTGAAAAAATCATCAGGATATAAAAAACAACAGCAGTAGAACTTGGCTTTCCATAGAACTGGTCCTATGGTAAGTAGCAATATTTGATTATTTGGGATAATTATATCCAATTCATGATTGTATTTCTGGGATCAGTGGCACTTCAGGGATCAAGAGTGTGTTTTCTGAAATGAAATGAAAAGACAGGTGAGAAATGAGTATATTTGTCTGATATTTTCTCATGTGGAAGTTCGTCAGATGATAATCAATAGTAAATGCAAGAATAGTATATCAAAGACATGAGCGAGGCAGTGTTGTTCAAACTCTATTTTATCTCCGGTATGACCAAATAGTGATTGGTAAATAACAGAGATGCAATCTTCCTCTACAGTTATACAATCTGTGTTTACACTGCAGGTCCCTCTATTTAATACATTGTGCTTAATTACATTTTGGATCACCTTGCTATATAAATTAGTATATTAATGAGGAAAAATGGCAGGACATTAGCAGCTTAACTACTTCTTGTCATAAGTGTTACATGATTAAATTAATGTTCAATGATTTAGGGGATAAATTAAGACTTAAGTGATTGTATTTAAAAAAAAATAGAAGCAAACAAAGCAGATCCTGAGTATAATGTAGCACACGACATAGAACATTTTAAAAGCACTGTATTGTAATGTTGTGATTATTAAAGATAAAGTGAGTTTTAGTGTTTGAATCTGTTGATCCAAAAGAGCGATAACTCAGTTAGATGTGTCTATATTCATGGCCCCCAGAGGTTCAGTCCTACTATTCTTAGCAACCCCTTGACCTTACCTTTAGTGCAATCACAGGTCAAAGACAATGGCTTATGACGAGTCCAAATGGCTAACTTTTCATGAAAGTTGATATAAATATTCCTGTTTCCCGCAGGATAAATCCCAAGGTTTCTGGTGGCCTTGTGTCCAATTGACATTTCTAGATATAAAAATGATTTACTTTTATGGTCTAGACCTACAGTATGTTCAAAAATCAATGGACTTTTGCTTAGCTCAGCTAGTACTCTAAGTGATATAAATGAAATTCTAAAATTTCACTATGGACATTAATAGGTTAACCCCGTTTCCTCTAACACCAACCCTGGGGCAAACTTAACCAACTCATACTGGTATCAGTGTAAGAGTTACAAAAATCATCACTTTGTTCCCTTAAACACTATATTATCGTGTAGTTTAGGGATCATTGTAGCCTCTAGGAGCTAATGGTACAGCTCTAAACTTTAGTCTGATTGCTTTTAGCGTTTTTTGCCATCAAGACGTCATTTCGTAAGAATCCACTGTAAAATATTAAAAGCAGGATTTCCAGGCACATTTCTGTTACAGATGATGTATTGGTATAGTATGTTTTTAATCAATCTCTCCAGCAACATGCACATACACACACACACACATACACACACTCCAGTGGTCATTAAAAGCTCTCATCACCAGGGGCATATCCCAGGCAGCACATGCCAAAGCCATTATCCGCCACCCTGTCCTAGACGAATGCTTTGGCATACATCTGAGCAATTAGGCCAGATTATTGGCAACCTTCCTTGGCCTTGCCCCATTATCAAGACCACTAATTACTAGCAATGTTCAGTGCTTTCTCTACCCTGCTCACTCTGGTACAGGAAGGTGAGGCAGAGTGGAAAAAGATAGGAAAAAAATGGAGACAATAATGGACCTAGGTGGTTGACCGAAGGTGTGGGGTTTCATTAGAGGTAGCCGCAAGGGGGGATGTGGATGCTTGGTGACACCTTCCTTCCATTTCAGACGCCTGTACGTTAAGTGTGTGAGTATGTGTGAGGTGCCCATGGGAAATATTTTTGTCAGGAGAAGCAGTACCCACGTGTCATCAGCGGAGTGATTGAAGTCTTTTTGAGGCGTAATGATAGCTGATGACTCATGTTGGTGAGGCGCTGGCTTGTCTGTTGGTTTCGGCAGAGTGGAAAATCATGCCTGCTGGGCAATTGCAGCTTTAATGGAGAATGGCACACAAACAAGGCACATATGGACGCTTGTGTGCACGCTCAGATGGACTCACAACCCCTCCCATGTGCACACACTAGAGATACACATGCAGACAGTACATAAGCAATCCATAACTCCAACCATTTTGGCCCGCAATGCATGAGAGCAAGATTTAACACAAATGGGCAAAATACTGTTTTAGTGCTGTTTGAAAGGAAATTAAATGATTATTGGTCAGTATCTACAGACTGCTGATGTCCGCATAACACAACAACAACTAGAGGAGTGCCTCATAAAAGCTCTCTCTAAAAGAGCTACAGTAACTGGGAGTTTACATTCAGGAGTTCAAAAAAGCTCAAAAAATGACTGCTTTTGTGGTTAGATTTTGTATCTAGCCACATAGTATTTATTAACAAGCTATATTATGTTTTGGCACCCTGCTACATATTATAATGTAGCCTATGTTATTGTTCTTTCAGATCTAAATCCCTCACCTAATTAATAGTCCTCATTCAAAAAAACTCATTCACAGCTCCAACGAATGATTTGATGATTACCATCAATCATTTGTCATAAATGTTTCTTTCTCTCTTATTCATGATGATCACTCATGCTCTTGCCTAATGACATCTGTCCCTCATTTATAGTTGATTGTATTAGGTTTCCCTACATTCTGAACTGAATCTGGATTAGCTGCCGTGAGATTCCCGTTTGACAGTTTATCGGATGGACAAGTTGGCGACAAAACATTTGGTACGTACAGTAAGTGATCGAAGTGTTTGGGTAGCATTACATTCTGTGGCCAATGGAAATATCGAATGGGAGGGCTTCTTGTTTGGTTAGTTAAAGACCCTTGAGCTTTAAAACTAGCTCACAATAATTTAAAGTGATAGGATACATTTGTTGCAATAGCTAATATTTGACAAGATGCCTGTACAGCAGAAGTCTGTACAGTTTGGTGAACTGTCATGTATCAAGGCTGACATATGTGTGATGTTTTTTACACTATGGACTGCACTGGCAATATGAAAGTGACATGATACATGATAGCACCTTAAAGAAATCCATAAATTTCTTCTCAGCCTCTCAACCAATGTTTTGAAACTATGGCAAAGGCCTCTGAGAGTGCTAATTGGCTTTGTAGCAAAATCAGGGAGTTTAAAAAAACTGGATACTGACAAATGAGATTTAATCAGAATATTGGCTTGATTATTCACCCATATCCATGTTTCTCTCTTAATACTCCCACAGCCCTTGTCCTTTCCTTCACAGCCAAAACACTCACACACACACGCAGAGGTTTACTTTTATCCACTTGGTTCATCTGTCTCGTCCCATTGGAAAAGCCAAAGCTTAGTAAAGGTCTGGGTGGTGTTCAGAAGTGGAGAAACCTGCATGCTAAGAGCGTGGTCAGTGGAGATATCGTCTCAGACCTCAGCTTCGGCTGACATTACCATCACTAAAGGTCAGACATCAGAGATAACTTTTTCTTAGCCGCTGAAGGGATAAACTACACACACTTACCATGACATACAAGGAAGCAGCAGTCGTGTGGATGTGTGGCACTCTAAGAGTCAGTGGATTATAAACTTTTTCATTTAGAGGTGTTTCCCTTCCTCACTGCCAGTCTCTTTGTCTCCTCCACCATCAGCCTCTTTCTTTTCACCCTTTCTATTCTCCCTCTGTGATGTCTGGCCCTCCTCTGCAGCAGACCAAGCACAGCGTGAAGCCTGGAAGGAATGGAAATGAAGGCTTATTAATTCTCCCTGGTGGCTGAACGACCAGTAGTCCAGGCAATGTCAGAGGACTTTGGAAAGCATAGTGGGAGAAGGCGGATGGTTGTCTTAGGGTGATTTCATAGCAGTCATATTTGGAGAGGGTTATTTGAACTCTGGAGGGTTTATTCCTTTAATTTGTTTCATTTAGGCAGGACAGAGCGATGCCATTTGAAACAAATAACCACACAGAGACTGCTGGAAACACAAACCTCAGTTCTCCTCCAAGCAAACCATGGCTTGGTTTATTAGAATGGAGAATGTAATCGGTTCAGCAACAGGAAACAACCTCCAAACACATGCTTTTATTGGTATGAGGGGGAAGGAATCAGAGCAGCCAAAATAACCAGTGTAGCAAAGCCAATTTCCCCACTATGGTTGAGACCAAAGACAATGAACTGTATGAGATTGAAGTCATGGTGAGGTTAAGGCGAGGGAAAACAAAGGAGGCAGGGAGTGAGAAGAGTGAAATGGTGCCTGGGAAGTACAAAACAGAGTTAGTGTTGGGTGAGTTGTACGCTCTACAGAAAGGTTTTTATGTTTACTTGAATGTGGCTGAAAATTGTAGTTATAATGGAACCAAACCAGACCACTGGAAACACCATATTCTTTTTGCCATGATGTGTTATATTAATGTGACTATGAATAAAACCAGGAAACAAAAATGTTTCACTTTAATAATAAGCATAATGTCTGTGACATATTTTTAGTAGTAGAATTGGGCTGGAGAAACAAGTTTATTATTAGTTACAGTCTAGTTTTACTTTGACACATTTTACATAGCATGTAACAGCACATTTACATAGTGAAACATTGAATGTAGTCGCAGTTGCAGATATATACAATATATACTACAAACAATCTCAATGCCAACTAAGCAAACTCCATCTACTAAAGAATACCATGAGATATGATTGAAAGCAAGAAAAACATAGTAAGTGAGAATGTTATGTCACATGTCGTTATGGCATTTCTGCTTTAAAATCTAAAAATGAGTAGACCTTATATATTTTGTTGAATTGTGTACTTGATCATCCCAAATGTTTCCAACAATGTTCATTTCGTCGCCTTCACCCCCTCTAGTTGTCATTACTTCCGCGGGAAACGCGGGATACGTCAGAAAGTGAGGAAGGAAGTTGGTGAATATGACCGAACTTAACGTGAAATAAAACTTGAATGCACTACCTCATCTATGGACATGATTTCTGTCTGAGTCGCATCATCTGCAGTGGTGGTTATTTAACAATGAAGTCAGATCCCATGATCCAACACTACATCACAACATCATCAAACTACGTCTTTTGTTATTGTTGTTGTCGAGCGGAAGACATATTGTGGGTACATTTTGTGTGTGTGTGAGAGAGAGAGAAGGTCATGGTTAAGTGTGGTTAACTTGTTCAGCTACATTTGCGGCGTCCTTATACAGTATCAGTCTACTGTTTTCATCAGTACCAGCCAATCAAAAACATTGCAGTTTGGCATAAACAATAAGCAAATATGAATGTGGTGAAAAGCAGAATGAGGATTTGAAAGCTGCTCACAAGGAATGTTTATGTTCAGAAGTTGTTATAACATTTTTATATTCATTAATTACAATAGCCGACTGAAGAACAATCGTTAAACTGCTTTACTTCCTCCAACAATGTGAGCATCCGTCGCATCTTCTGTGCTGGGACAATTACTGCTACAATACAAGGTGATCATTGACATCTGTTTCAGAAAATATAAAAAAACAATACTGTACATGCTGTGATACTGTGATCAGGTTGTCCACAGTGTTGTCTGTTTGGTTAGACGGCTCATGTTCATGTTTTTAAATCATCAGGGGAATTATCTAACAACATAATCACTGTTTTCTTAATCTTGAGTGTTGCTAATGGTTACATCATTGTGCTCATGTAGTTCGTTGGTGTGTATGAGCAGTGTGTATGTGTAATGCTGTCACATTGTCGGTTTATTACCTCAGGCAGGTCCCAAAGGTGTATTTAAAATGTCCACATGGTAATTTCCTTGCATGTGCAATGGCCTAAATGGGTAACATCACATGTGGCCACATTGATATACTTTTGTATCTTTGTCATGCACATCAATTTGCTTTCTTCTAACAATGAAAGCACTGCTGATGAAGAGCCTCTCTTGATAAGGGCCAAAACACTTGAGACACTTGAGAAAAGTTCTGGGCTGAAAAGTTCAAGAAACGCTCAGCCTTTCATCTTCAATGAAAGCCATGTGTCAAATTGGGAGCCCCCGCTGTGGTTTTGAACCTTTGTCCGTCATAAGAGATTGAAAAATAGCCAGGCAGGCCGTATCTAACACCCGGTTTTGCATCTGCCATTCCCTTTTAAAAACGACCACATGGTGCAGCGACAAAAAGGCATTTTAATAGGCCTCAGATGAATTATCTATAACTATGACTGAATAAATCTTTAATCGCTGTAATGAACTTTAGAGTATGGATTCAAAAAGCCATTTAGCTGATAAATGACCCATGGAGGGCTCTGATACCAGGATAAATCAAAAGGGCTGGGGTCTTCAATTTTTTTTTTTTTTTCCAGCTGATTTGAATAATTGACTTTAGAGCACAGTAGCTCAGAACACATATGCTGATAAGCAAGCAGAACAAGCTTGTTGTATGCATCACAAACAACAACAACCAAAAAAAAACTGAATTCTCTGAATTAATATCTCCTCCTAGAATTTAAGAACTACGTACCATCTCTTGGGAACATGTCTTGTTTTGGACTTACGATCTCCACCACATTGCCCAAATCTTCCCGTTGAGCAATGAATAAACAAAATGTGACTTGGCAGTTACCATCCTCTTATTACAGACTCACATCATCGCTCTCTCTCTCATTCTGCTTATAGCTTTCCAAAATGACAGCCGAAGGTCAAGCACTTAATCTAGTTTTTTGGGGGGGGGAGTTGGCCAGACCCCCACCAGCACGTCATGTTCAATACTTTCGGCCATTAATTGCTCGCATTCGTCACAATGCCTTCAATGTAAGAAAATATGAGCGCCTTATTTCTGTCTATGTCAGCAATTTTGTGCATGTGCGTGTGTCATGTTTAAAGCCGCGCTCATATTTCAGGCGGAGGGGAGGGGTGTGGGATTGTCTTTTTTACCTGTATATATTATGTTTGTCATTTTGATTAATAGGTTGACAAAAGCTGAATCTATCCATAGGTAGGCATAGCTGCTCTTGCAGTGAATGGGAGCTGGCCAGTGGTCCTGCTTCTCCAGCTGGATTAGTTGCTGTGATCTTGATTTTTGCCGAGCTGCAATATGCCAGCAAATGAGCCACAAAATGGGAGCAGGACTACATGAGTATTAGAACCAGTGGGGCCAATATTGGCCGCCGCACACCATCAGCTGTACTTGCTTTCGTTGTACAGTACATTGTTTAATTCACAGCAGCACAACCTCAGATACTTAATGGCACAAAGCAAATGCCAGTCATATATATTTTTTATTATTATCCAACATGTAAAAGCATTACGAAGCTGTTTGTGCTGGCCTATTTACCTGAAATAGCTTGATTATTTATTTCATAGTTTCTGAATAGCTGTGAACATCTTTGGAGCTGTAAACAAACAACAAAGTAAGAAATACGAAGCGCCTTTGAACGAGCTAACATTTTTGGCCCTTGCTCAGAAACACTATACATCACCATCAGTTACGTTTTTTATGAAGATGAATTGCTTTCACAGTTTCTCCACAGAAGCCCTTCTTTTATGTAGAAGTCTGAAGCACTGATGCACAGGAGGTGCACCGACTTCATTTGAGCTTTGCTCTGCCGAGCATTAGTTTAAGATGTGATCACAAGCCCCCCAAAATGTAACATGTAATGCCTCTCACAGTTTGGCTTTTTCCCCGTGAGACAGTCACTTTGGAGCCCACTAGTCTGCAAGAATTATTTATTTATTTTTTTAATCAACCAGCATTTCACAAACACCTAAATTACAATCTAAAAAAACTGTCTGGAGAGTTAAGTGTGGAGAATTTCTGTTCTCCACAGTTGAATTTTGAATGAGCAATTTCTTCTACATTTGGACCTGTATTGGTTTTAGTTATTGCTGCCAGGCTCTATCAGTGGCGTTCCCTTTATATTGAGGAGGGGGACATTAGATATTCAAAGTACACTGCTGTTTACTGACAAGGTGGTGCAACCTTCTCTGCAGGGGCTGAAAGGTGCTCAGCTTTGACAATTACTTGGCACAAAGTGTCTGAGAACAACAACGGCTGAGATGAAGCAGAGGCAATAACATTCGGCGGGGAACCTGCTAAAACAGCGGTGCCAATTCCTTTTACTAAGGAGCTGTCATCTAACCAAATGATGCGCGTCACTGGGTTTCACTTCCCTTTTTTTTCCCCCCATCGCTTTACAGAGTTCTCTTTGTATTTGAAAGCACACTTATTGCAATCTTTGAACTCTTTCAGAAATCTTTCTTCACTAGTAGGGATGGCTCTGACAGCTTGCTCCACACTTGGGGAATGTAGGATTTTGTGTAGAAGAGATATGTGGAATACAGTGTCAGTTCAGCTTTGGAGCTGCATGGCAGTCATGAACAGTCTGGGCTGTAGAGATCCTTGTAAAACATACTTGTCTACGCTGAAATGTCCAGATGATTGAATTTTGACTGATGACATGATGATGCACACCTTATTCAACAAAAACCTGAGTTGACTAGCAAGCAGCTTCCAAGGCAGAAACACCTGAACACAGTACTGCTTTAACCAGCTGTATTTTAAGCTTTCAGCAATTTCTTTTTTAATTTTTACCAGCTGCGACAGGGACAGCTGGAATTATTTTCACCGTGTGAATCGTTGGCAAAATGTACTCAAATGTGAATGTTTTTCCTTATCAGGGGCTGTAACAACACTGCTGCATATTTCTGATGTTAACTTCAGAAGATATGAATTATATCTGATGAAAAAGGGTTTTCTTTCTTTCTTCTCTTACTACTGGACCATCTTACAGCCATGAACAAGGATTATAAAAGTAACATTTCCCATCACTTTGCAGCAATATTGGCTCCAGTGCTGATACCCTCCTGATTATCTGCCTGTATACCTTATGGAATATGCTGGTCATGAGATAAAACACAGAGTTTCTGAACATGGAATTATATTTCCCCATGTGTAGGGTTGGCTAGCATATTCCCTGCACATGTGATGAAGGTTGAACATGTGCTTAATTATAGTGCCTGGCCGTCTCGTATTATTTTAGCCGTGGGAGTATATTGACTTGAGTTTGTGTGAGCACCTTCATTCATATTCTCCGTCCTTTGCCAGTGTGACTTTCACTCAGTCTATTGAATGGGAAATTAGCACAGGATACTACTAACGGATCCAATAAACATTTAGTACAAATTGGTCTCATTACATAAGATGGCTTTGGGTCCCCAATCTGCCACACATGCTCTTGTAAATTAAAAAGAAGGAATAAAAAGCCAGTCATGGTACTGAATGACACCTCCCTGCCCACCTTTTTATTATTCAACCTATCTAGGCATAACAGATACTCACAAAGCCATTGGTCTTTCACATGCTCTAGTGTGTGATTGCAGCACTGGGCTTCATCATAATGCAGCAACATTAGAAGTTGGCACAGCCAGCCATTATCTGTCCCTGGAGCAGGCTGGTTAACTGGGTGGAGGTGTATTAACAAGGCAGCTCTATCTCTCTGATGCTCCTCATCACCTCTGCATGGACGGTCATTTATTATTTACTGGCCTGCTTTGGAGGTGTGTACAAGGAAGACATACATGCATCCATCAATGTGTGTGGGCACAGGCTACTGTCCTAAAGGATGAACACATTTACAAACACACCTAAACATATTTGCACTTGCAGTGCTGATTTAGTCTACATTGGCTTCTACATGCCACACACACACTGATCTCACCACATTCGACATGCTGCTGACATGGCTTTAACGAAGATTAGCTGGGATTAGATTGGATCTGCTGCAGAACTGAATAAATAATTGAAAACGTATTCTGCTCAGAGAAATTATGAGCTTTAGGCCTGCTTAGTCATGATTTGAACCGGGTATTTCTTCTTTAGTTTACAAGACACAGTAAGCTTTGCATGTGTCACAGAAAATCTCTTAATGCTTTGCTGGAGTTCAGCTGAACTTTAACTGACTGATATGGATTAAAATAGTAATATAGTAAGTACTTTTTGTTTTCAGAAGATATTAATATTCATTAATGGCCATTTGTTCATCTTCTGTTGAGAATAAAATGACCTATTGTATAAAACACTGGGGAGCACTCAGTTTTGATTGGTTCAAAGATGTGTGTTATTTTCAGACAAATCCTCATCACTGTTTAAATTAATTAGCTTTCTCCTGGGATGCTGCTTGTTTCAGCTTCAGACTATAATTTCATTCCCTGGTTGGCTAAAGTTTTTTTTGTTTGTTTTTTTTTCCCAAAGTTGCTTAAAAATAGTGAAATGTTTTCTTGTTAAAGTATGAATACAAATGGTAAAAGGCCTATATATAATTACAATAATGCACGATGACCTGTTCAGTTATCAAAACATACCGCACTACCCAAAGGCTAATAAACCACAGATGTGACAGTTCATCAAATCTGCAACAAAAATAGGTTTTAAAGAAAACCTGGTCCTTAAAGATTTAAAGAATCCAGAAACATTGCTGTTTAAAACAACCTGATATGAGATAAAATATGAATACAAGAAAGAACATGTTACATCTCAAGAGAGCAAATTTAGGTTGAGTGGTTTTTGCCTTCAGCATTATTTTCTTGTGAATCCCTTGGGCCTGTGTGCACATTTGAATACTGCATGAGAAGAGCAGACAATCTTTAAAAATGACTGCAGTCAAGTAGAATGCAGGTATGTCGGATGGGTCATTGTGGGGGATTTGATTGGTTGTTGTCTGTCACAGTTAGCTGCCCCTGCACACAACACCACATGCCATGCTTCACACTGCATACACAGCAAATACACAAAGAGCCACCAACACTGCACACACCCACACATGTCACAAACAATCACGGTGTATGTAGAGTGTCTAATGTCTATGGAAAAGACAGATATACACTAACACAAACCTAAATCTCCATTCAAGGGCCTTCCAGCGTCCATCTTGTAAGCACACATCCCTACCTACCTATAAACACAACCCCACAGACACACACATACACACTGGGTTAGAGAACCCAATTCCCCAGGCTTGCTCACTGGCCTGTGGTTGATGTGACACATCCTCAGCCCCTGCAGTGATGCCCAGAGATGAGCCACAGTAGTGGGAGTGACACACATATCCTACACACACTCACCAACACACACACATTAAACATGGATCAGGTGACCTGTGCCTTGCAGACTTCAACCATGTTCGCTGGCCCTTGGATGATGAGTGGCAGGCAGCTCCTCTCTCACTGTCTGTCTTCTCTTGTCCTTCCTATCCTCATCTTCCTTTCCATTCCCAGTTATGTAGGAATAGCAATTTGTTTCCAGCCTGTAGAGGGTGGATCTTATAAGGATTTAACTTATTTTCAGCACAAAATGTCTCCTAGACAGAGTTAATAGGGCCGTATTTCCATCATTACTAATGACTAAACCATTTCTTGCTCAGGTACTGAACTTGTTGCATTCTCAAAACATAATTTATGATGCTCTAGAGAGAGGAGCCGCCCCATGTGCGAAGGCTCAGTCCTTGATGTGGAAGTCCAGGGTTCAAATCCAACCTGTGGCTCTTTCCCGCATGTCATTCCCTGTCTCTCTCTCCCCGCATTCCTGTCACTCTTCAGCTGTCTCCATCAAATAAAGCTTGAAAAGGCCAAAAAAATAATCTTAAAAAAAAACAAAAAACATAATTTCTGGTGTTTTCTTTGTTTGAAAAAGAGGAAAAAAAAGTGTCATTTATGCAGCATTACACACAAACACACACACACACATATATATATATACACAAAATAATAATATAATAATAAAAAAAGTTTTATAACAAATATAAAACAAGAAGTAAACCGTCGATCATCTAGAGAAATGTTTATTTCTTGCTTGTGGCCCACTCCATGGATATAATGCAGTGTTCCAAGATGATGCCACATTCATTCCAATAAATGTTGCTCACTCGGTGAAATTGCCAAAATAGTTTTTCATGCTCAGTGTCTAACAGCCTTAATGTTTTTGGGCTCATAAAGGACATATTATCACCTTATAAAGTTGTTAGGGGAGACATGTAGACGAACAATTGCTTACTCTATATATAGTCCAGCAGACACATATTTCTGTCCACCTGAGGAATTTAAGTCCAATATTTCGTCTGGTTTTAGCTCTGTTTGGCCTCCACCATGTTCTGAGGGAAAAGGCTGTCTGCTAAATACTGTGCATCAGAGCGTTTTAAAAAGAAAACAGTAGAAATATAGTCTGTCAAGGTTGGAAACAAGGTGGATGCTTGTGGGCCAAAAGACCAAAACTATGAGCTAAGTTCAGTAGAACTGAGTGGGACTGCAGAGTTGGGTGATAATTATTTGTGGTTTAGTCACTTCACGCCATTCCTTCAACATTACACAACACGTTTAATCCCTTGTTAACATATAAATAAATATTGATTAGTGCATCTTTAGGCCAGATTTAGATGTCACAGGATTACCTCTTGCACTTAGAGCTCTGTGGGTTATTTTGACTTCTAGTTCCACGTTGTCAGTGAGCTAACTTGTTCTTTTAAATCAAGGGCTTTACTGTACCACTATTGTCAATGGTTGCATCAGTGTGACTGGGATCTAGCTGGCTTGATTGACATTTGATTTATGTCACTGCTTTGTTTTGCACGCAAAGCACCGTAGATGTTAACTGCTCTGTGGGTGATGGTTTATTTATTTGAGTCAATAAGCCCTCCGTTTATTGATGAACATAAAATAATGACACTGTTATTCACTTAGAAAGAGACATTTCTTGATTTCCATTCTGATGCAAGTTTTGCACCAGGAAATTTCATGAAGCCATTTGACACAGATAAGAGAAGAGTTCTGTGTTGGGTCTGAATAGCAGGTGTGGTGGTAAGGGGAAAAAGGGCAGTCCTATAACAACCTTTTTGGGTCATGGCTTTAGTGGCATGGCAGCGACTTTTTTGCATTGAAAAGTTGTGCTTGCAGTATCAACTTTGTCTGTGCTAATTATGTAAAAAACATGGTCCTGAAATATCTTTAATTGGTGGTTTGATGAGTAGTGGGAATGTCTGTAAGTGTAAAATGACTGTGAGCCACACTGGGCATATTTTCAGGGCATAATGTGAATCTTAGCCCAGGGCTAAGTGCTCAGTAAAAAGGCTTATTGACTCATCGATGTCCCGAAGTTCATTAAATCATTAACCTAATCAGTGGCTATATTCCAGTTCACTGAAGGCTGTACTAATTCACTACGCTTACTTTGAGACAAAGGAAAGAGCTGCAATAATGTTAATGGGTCGATACAAAGTCAGTACAATGACGCAAGGGTGTCCAGGTTATACACATTATACTGTTGTCAAGCAGAGATTAAATTGTACTTCTTTCTTCCAATTTTCCTGCTAATATTTCATTGTTGGAGAGGTTTAGATTTCCCAAAATTGTAACTGAACCATGATTTAAGAGCAAACACTGTATGGGAGCATGTATTTCCTTCACTGGTTGGAAATTTGGGGCACTAAAGGACTTAAAGAGTCAGAACAACACACACAGACATTTATATGATTAAAATTACTTTGTTGCTACATCAAAATTATATGTAATTGGGTGAATAGTGGTACGTAACATTTTTGACCAACTATTTTACTTATTTTGGTAAAATCATATTTTATGGAAAGGTTTTCCCTTTTATGTTCTCTGGGTACTCTGCATCAACTTTTGTTGATTTACAGAATTTTCTGATGGACAGTTAAGTTTGAACTGTAGCTACTGTTAGCTAATTCTAGCTAATATTTGTTAGCCGGGCTGCCTGGACTGTGAGCTCAGAGCACCCTACAGGAAGACGAAGTTTACAGGCTTTGAGTGCAGGGAAATGCTGACGGGGAGCAGAGCCGGGCGGGGTTAGGGGGCAATGTAACTGGGCTTAGCAGCCTCAATGTATATAATGGCAGAGGACGTTGACAGAGGAAGCTGAGAAGAGAAAAGGAGAGAGTAACTGAGGAAGAGGCCGCTGGACAAGAATAAATGTCTGTCTTTTAGTCGTTGGTGAGAGCTTTGTGACATAAAAGGCTGAAAGACATACGCCAATCTGGGCTTCTTGTGGTTGGACTAGTAAGTAATGTTAGTTGGCTGTTATGTCTTGTGTTATTGCATTTGCTTGATGTTTGGCTCTTAGAAAAGTTGTGAACTGGCTAGTTTTTGATCATGTAATATAATAAGTAATTATATTATAAAACATGCATGTGTACTGCTTATTATACTATGACAGTCGTATTGTATTACTCTGAAACACTGGGGGAGGCTCAATTGCTAAAATAACAATTTCTACATAATACTGCTTTATAATAAATAAAATAATAATATCTTGGTCTTCTACTTAAGTTGGTTAGTTAAACCATTGAACAAAAGGCCTACACAATGTTGTGTTAAACAAACAGAACATACAAAAAAATAATCTTAAAAAAAAAACCAAACAGAACATAAGTCAGAACATTTGTATTTACTCCATATTGCACAGTTCTTTGTAAGACTAAGAAGATTAGGGAAGCCTGTTAAGGCATCCTGTAGTGCTGTCTATCAGTACTTAACATTTTCTCAGCATTCCAGTGCATCACTTTGTTTGGTTACTGTTGTTGACGAGTAAAATTGGCAACAGGAGAAAACAATGTTTTTTTCGCAATCAGTCATTTTTGTGTTTCC